>OX244040.2:58014410-59261910 GCA_945859785.2 Tridacna gigas | reverse complement strand
ATCAAGGGAAGTAACACACGTATTCGCGATTCCGTTATTTTGAACACTGGTTGTCTCCCTTTAAACTTTTATTTATTTTTTTCTGTACCTATAGCTTAGTTTAACTCTTTACCAAACGACAAAATTTTAGACTAGTTCAAATTGAAAGGAACTGAAGACGACAAAAGTAATGCAACCGAAAAATTGAAAATTGTTTTGGGAAGGGTAGAAAACATTATGGGAAAAGGAGAAAATGCTGGTTACCAGCATTTTCTCCTTTTCCCACAATGTTTTCAAAAGGCTTCTTTCTGATGGTCGTTAAAAGTCGGGATTATGTGGTAAAGGGTTTTAATCATATTTATTTTACATCAATCGATAAACAAATTCTCGTAACTTATACTAATCTCTCTCGATTCTGCTTCCTGGAAACTACACCAGTGCTCGCGTCTAACGTGTAGGCCAGTGAACAGTTCTAAGGTTGACACCCCGCTCCTGGATATCGAACTCGGAACCTTATGGTTACGAGGCCGACGGTCTACCTCCGAACCACGGACTGTAACTATTATCGTAGACCAACTATAGATTATAATTAGTAATACAATCACTAACGTGAAATCGGACGTAAATCATATATTTATACAGTCAATCGTTATCCTGCTTGGTAACTTAAATAAAATATTCAAGCCGAAGTTAAAATCCTGAATATGGCTATTTCAAAGTTATTTTGGGGCAAAAATATCTCCTTATCGGACAGTGTAGATCCAAGATCAGACTGCACGTTTTGTGCAGTCTCATCTTGGATCTACACTGTCTGCAAAAGGTCAGTGAGTCGCGCTTAGAAGCTTACGGGTTAACCCTTCACCAAGCAATGATGTGATTTTAATGACTCTGAGAGAAGTAAAATTTGAAAAAATATAGTGTGAAAAGGAGAAAAATGCTGGTGTTCAGAAGCGTTCGGGTAAGAGAAACCAGCAATTTCTCCTTTACCTTCTCCTGAACAAAGCATGCAATCTGATCTTAGGTACGCACCACCCGATTGTCTAGTATACCCTATGAACCGTCTTTCAAAGTGTAAAAAACATTTCCCACAATGTTTTCTAAAAGCTTCTCCTTATGGTCGTTAAAACTCGAGATTGTGGGCTAAAGGGTTGAACTACTTTGTGCTGAAAACGTTATGTTTAAACTTAAACAATGATATATTGTTGTTGAGCGGGCCCGCCCTGGTAGCTCATTGGTTAGCGTATCTGACTGATGATCTATTGGTTGCGAGTTCGATACCCAGTTGAGGAAAGTGGCTTTAGAAGAAAGTTGTGTCAGTACTGGTGTGAGAAAGCCGGGAAACACATGGGTGCGTCACTGACCGCCATGATATGACCTAAGCTGTTAAATGGCGTTAAACTCCAATGCAAACAAACAAATTTGTTGTTAAGCGCTTATGCCATTCTCAAAATTATCAGAATTGATTGACTGCAGTCTGATCTTGATCTACGCCTCCCGCAAGAGATATTCAAATCGTCATTGGCACGGAAAGAATTAAATACTGTAAAAGATACGTCTGTACTCAATTTCAGCCAGTTTTTAACCCATTTCATCTTTATTTTATCAAACTATAATCATTCTTGTATCTTCATGCCAATTTTTGCCTCTCACGCCTGCAAGGTTGCATAGATTACCACGGATAGAAAATGCATTTCATTTTCTGGAGGCCTTCAAATATTTCACTGTCGTGACGTTTCCGGTTTGGAGTCGAAGATTTCCGATATATGAATTTTTCTCTTACACCATTTACATCAGTAGTTTTTCTATATTAACACAGCTGACTAATTCTGAACCATTCTACAGTCTATTAAATTTTACCAGCATTTTTTCTCCTCTTTGGCTGTATGAATGTATCTTTAAAAGGAATGACATATGCTTTTTTTTTTTCTTCCAAAGTCAACAGTAGATCTTCGATAGATCATGGGATTTTAAATGATACTCATGCATGTTGTTATAAAGTTTGTTTTTTTTCCCATTTCGAGATGCATGTATCTAACAAATAAATCAGAAAACATTTACAGCTTCGGGTCGTTTTTCTTTTCCTGCCTATTTTATATCTGACCCATGACAGGGCGTTTAATGCATCTGCTGTGAGAATAGTAGTCAATGACTTGGAAAGAAAGTTGTGTCAGTACTGGTGTGAGCTACTTCAAGCTTATGTTTAGAGAGAAAAAAATATCTGCATATCAGACGGTGTAGATCAAAGATCAGACTGGTCTACGCTGTCTTCAAAAGGTCAGTGAGTCGCGCTTAGCAGCCTAAGAGTTAATTAAAGGTACCTGGAACGATCTGGAAGACATAAAAAAAAAAAATGATTTACGTGACATCTAGTATGAAAACCAATTTAGTAAATCGCCCTTTGACCCTTAAATAAGTTATGTACGGATATGAGGCATGCTCTGGAAAAAAAGGGGTTTAATGCATCTCCGTGATGAATTAAATCAAGGAAATCATCATATAATTATGGATCCATAAAATTCGTTTTGTTTAACAACCCACTGGATCTGGAGGTCGAATGGTCCTTTGCCATGCAGAAAATTTAATAGAAGCAAAAAAGGTTTGGCCCAGATCAGCCTGCGCGGACATCCAGGTTGACCTGGGTCGATGCTTTTTGCAGATGCAGCCCAGGTCATATCAAGGCAGTTTGGTGCACCTATGCATGTGTTTCCTGGCTTTCTCTGAAGAAGAAAAAAATGTAGACATACCGTAAAAGGATCCATGATAACGCTTAACTCTTTCGGCGCCAAATAAATAAACTCGACTTCTTTTGACAGCTGAAAATACAATCCACTTAAACCAAGAAAGTTTTTTTTATCGTATAGGCTTGACTAAACAAGCGGATGGTATAGATCAAAGATCAGACTGCACGTTCTGTGCAGTCTGATCTTGATCTATACCATCCGCAAAAGTTCCTGTTTTCGCCTATGGCGCTGAAAGGGTTAACAATATATTAAATTAATAATTAAGCAAGAAAAGGCTTAACTCCTCTCATTTTCATTAACTATTGTGTCAATAAATGTCAAATGCTTATATACTGTTGTCATAAATTTGCCCGAAAATAGGCGCACAGGGTCCACCAAGTAAACATGTCTACAATTTTTACCAATCGTAAACTGCTATTTATTCATTCGTGTATATCGGTACTAAGAGATAGGTCAAAAGCCAGAGCATTTAGCTACGTCGAAAAAAAACAAAATGTTTTCAAAGAACTGAGAATAGGTCTCGCGACCGTCAAAAACCATACTTCAACGACTGCCGATTCAGCTTTCTCTCTAGTGTTTCAAATGTACTTACGAGTCGCATACCGTGTTACGCAATAATGGCCATCTAGTGACAAACGGTATAGAAATTGTACAGAAAATATATCGAAAAAATCGGAAAAATTTTCTTATGTTACCTACACGCATTTTCTGTCGATATCTTTGTTTAATAATACATCTATACTCGTTTGTTTTCTTTTTAACTCATGTCATCTTTTATCTTATCTTACTGTAATCATTGTTGTATCTTCATCCCAAATGTTGCTCCTGATGGTTGCAGAGTTGCACAGATTACGACCGATAGAAAATGCATTTCATTTTCTGGAGCCATTCAAAGAAATCAATGCTAGGACATTTCCTGTTTTCAGTCGAAGATTTCCGATTTATGTATTTATCCTTACACTGCATATATCGACCATTTATGCTTTCATTTATGCTTTCACAGCTGACTAAATTCTGAACCATGCTACATTCTATCAAATTTGAACTGCGTTTTTCTCTCTGGCTGTAAGGATGTGCATGTATCTTTAAAAGTCACTATTATAAGCGAATAAACACTTTTTGCAAAAATAAAAAAAAAAAGGGGGGGGGGGGTGGCAAAGACAAAATCTTGTTGCTTGCCGCTTTAAAAAAAAAGAACAGCACAACTGAATTGTAAATGTCTTGTCTTGCTAAAATAACTCCATCGGTGCCAACTAAATGGAGCCGACTTTTCACGTGGTCTATAGATACCCTGTACATTTGAATTGAACCTGTTTTTCGTTGAAGATTAACACCAGATAGCGGACGGTGTAGATCTAAGATCAGACTGCACGTTTTGTGCAGTCTGATCTTGATCAACGCCGTCCGCAAAAACCTTCCAAGGCGACATTGGGCGGCGAAAGAGTTAAGGGGACTAGGATTTTCAGAGACTGAGAGACAAAAATGTAAAATCCTATAAAACGTAAATTCGTTTTATGTCAGCAGATTTACGCCGGGGTGATAGAGAGCACTAGAGAACCGTTTTCACTTTTAACCAGCTAAATAAAAGAAATGAGACTTTCAAGCCGATAGTAAAATCCCAAACTTTCCCATTTCAAAGTTTTTTTTTTTTCCTTTATGGGCGATACCTCCTTATCGGACAGTGTAGATCAAGATCAGGCTGCACAGAATGTGCAGTCTGATCTTGGATCTACACTGTCCACAAGAGGTCAGTAAGTCGCGACTAGCAGCTTATGGGTTAATTTAAGTCAGTTACTTTCCTAGATTTCTATCAAACCATTCCCAGTCTGTTGAAGGAATTAACCTTTAGGCAACTAAACGAGGCTCAATGCGCTTTTGCGGACAATTTAGATCAAGATCAGACAGCATGGAACGTGCAGCCTGATCTTGAATCTACACTGTCCAATATGGAGCATAATAGAATAGTGCTAGAAAAGGACTTCAATTTGGGCCGGTCACCTTTCTAGATTCTGTGAAGCCTTTCCTATTCTGTCAAAGAAATTAACTCATAGGCTACTAAACAAGACTCAATGCCCTTTTCCAGACAGTGTAGATCAAGATCAGAGTGTACAGGTCTTGGATATACACTGTCAGTGTCCGATATGTTGCATGATAGAAAACTGCTAGAGATCAGTGCACTTTTGCGGACAATGTAGATCAAGATCAGACTGCACAGAATGTGCAGTCTGATCTTGGATCCACACTGTCCGTTATGGAGCATGATAGGATATTGCTAGAAAATGGCTCAATTAGAACCAGTCACTTCCCTGGATTTTTTTTTAACCAAACTTATGAATTTGTCGTAAGAAATAGCCCTAGGGTTACTAAATGCGACTTTTCGCGCTTTAGCCGACAGTGTAGATCAAGATCAGACTGCACAGAACGTGCATTGTGATCTTTGATCTACACTGTCCGTTTACGAACTATCAAAGAGAGCACCAGACAATCGCCTCAATTTGAGCGAGTCATTTTTTTAGATTTCCAACAAACTGTTTTGTCTTTTGTAGAAATTCATTTTTCGGCTAATAATTGCAACTCGACGCGCTGTTATTGGCACGTTCTGTGCAGTCTGACTTTTATCTTCATTGTCCAATACGGTCAGACTTATCCGACAAAATAGGAACTAATGGCAGTATGTGAGTTTTAATTTTGGCTGGAAACGTATTTCTTATTCATAAGGAGGCTGAGGTCTAACTCTGTTATTGCCAAAAAAAACAACTTCTTTTGAAGGTAAACAAAAAGACAATGGTCAAAAAAGCTTGACATCTTCGTATGCGAAGGGTGACGGAACTAAGGTACATTTTTTTTTTTCAGTAGAAAAACCAAGTGATCGTCATCCTTGGATGGGAGATAAGAGTTTGTTTGTAAATAAAATTTCAACGTGAGACAGCTATAAGTCTCTAGTGGAATCCCTGACTCTCAAGAGAGAGGCGAAATTTTCCAGCGGGACAAGACGCTCCTATGAGAAAGCCGAATGTGTCCAACAGGGTAAAAACAAAACAAACAACTCCATTTAGAAAGGCCAAGGGGATTAGATGATCCAATGAGAAAAGCAAATGTTTCCAAAAGGACAATATGGTTCCACCAGAGAGGCCAACGTCTCGACAGGACAAGATGCTCGATATGCTGGAAATGCCAATGTTCCCAACGGGAAAGGCTGTTTGTACCGGAATTGCCTATCTTTTTTTCTTTTGCAATGGGAAAGAATGCTTGCACTGCAAATGCCAGTGTTTCTAAATGGAAACAAGAAACATCTTTAAAAAAGATAGACGTAGTAAATTTACCCACAAATAGGCACGGGTGGGGGGGGGGGTTCTTTAAATGAACATGTCCACATTTCCTTTATCAATCACAAATTTCTATTTATTCACTTTTTATCAGTACCGAAAAGTAGGTCAAAAGCCAGCACATTCAGCTACGCCGAAAAATGTTCGTGGAGATGTTTCCAACGGGACAAGATGATAAAACTGGAGAGGTCATTACTACAAGATACTCACGTCAGAGAGGTCAGTGTCCCAAATGGGACAATATGCTCCCATTAGAAAACCTAAAGTCTCCCAGCGGACGTTTTACACCTTGATTAACCCTTTACCAGACGACAAAATTTTAACCTTGGCTAAATTGAAAGCATTTGCAGACGACAACTCCTATGTGGCTCAAATGGTGCAATTTTTCTTTGATAGGATGGAAAACACTTTGGGAAAAGGAGAAAATGCTGGTCAGCACCATTTTTTCCTTTTCCCACAATGTTTTCAAAAGGCTTTTTTCCCAGAGTCGTTAAAAGGCGGCAATGTGCGGTAAAGGTTTAAATACATACAATCCTTCCATAAAAAAAAAGAAGCAGATTAAAAAAAGGGGGGAAGAGATAAAAAAAAAACCGTAATATTCTTTGTTGGAATGGAAACGAGGTTTTCTCGCCAGTAAAACTTTTACGAATGATCGATGTCCTACAATGGATTACAGAGAAGAAATTACAGCAAATTGCTATGATGTATTCAATCTTCACCAGAAAAAAAAAAAGTTCATATTTGAAGCATTTGCAGACGACAAATAAACTGAGGTTTAAAACAATGGGTTTTGTCTTTAGAAATTTATGAAACAATTCGAAAAAAAAAATGACCAATTTTTTTTCAAAAGTCTTCGTCCCCGTGGTCATAAAACGCATGGTTTTGTAGGGAAATAACAGTAGCAAATCTGTCTCTCTTGTACTTGCTGAATTAGTTTTAGATATAAGTCGTGCTCTGGTAAAACGGGTTTTAATACATATACGTAATGCATGATACTAAGATAGTCATCGCTTAACTTTGGATCCATAAGATCCATATCGTAAAACAACCGACTGAATCATTGGGTACACTAGTCCTTTGACATGTAGAAAATTGACAAATAGCAAAAGGTTTCGGCTCAGAGCAACCTGCTAACCTGGGTCCATACTTTTTGCAGATGCATTAAACCCGCTTTTGCCAGAGCGGATCCGACATAATCCGGCAATTACAATAAAATTTTATCTAAAGAATCTAAACAATGCTATTGGGCAAGCCTCTTACACCTTTTTTCTAGACTAGAATCAACAAAATTCTACCTCGAAAGCCAGAGTGTGAAACTAGTTCTTTATGAGATGATTGTATCTCATTGATACATAACCATAATGTGTGGGTTGAAATTTGCATAAATGATATCGACTGACTTCTTTAATGTAAGCATTCTTCGATTTAAAGATTAGCCACGCAGAACCTCATGATGATTTCTTGATTTGCAATCTAACAATAAATCAAATCATAGCTTTGCAACAACACTTGAATTTAAAATTAGAAAATGTCACAGAAGAAAATTTAGACACACCATGATGACGTATAAATACGGCATAGAGCCAGAAATTTTTGCGTATAACGCGTCCATCAAAAAATAATTTCTGTCCTTTTTTTTTTCGGCGTAGCTGAATGGGCTGGCTTTTGATCTGCTTCTTGGTATAATGAAACAGACTGAATAAATGGTGATATTATCTTCGCAAGCCAAGGATACTAACTCCACTTTGTTCGTTACGTACCCTTGGCCGCTCGCCTCTTTAAAAATCTAAACTCCCGCTGCGCCACCTATCGAATATCACGAGTTGCGTAACCTTTGCTGATGTTATTTCTGACCAATCAAAATGCTCGTAATAAAATTTGTTAGGCTATGCATCAAGTATGGCTGCGTTTTCGGATTCATCACAATTTTCTGAAATTAATCAGACATACTATGATTCGCAATCATTTGGCTGTGGAACCCGTCCTAATATTTCACATAATTGATCATGAACTATAAAAAACTCATTAAATATCGATCGTCTACTCTTTTTTGGCAAATTTTCGTCACAAACACGACCACTTTCGTTTTTGACGGGCGCCGCCATTATTGTTTTCTGTTTCGCGGAAGATTTCTTGTTACGGATGGTTTGATTGGACGCGATGGGTTTTGATCGCATCCAGTGAAATGGCGCAGCGGGAGTTTCGATTTTTAAAGAGGCGAGCGGCCAAGGGTACTGCCTTAGTATCCTTGACTTGCGAAGATGATGGTGATATGTGATTGGTGAAAAATGTGCACATGCTTATTGGGCGGATCCGCGCGCAGTAGATATTCAAGAGGCTGTAACAGCAGTACGGTATGATCCGCGGCTCTTCGATGAAGTTAAGCGACGCACACAAAGGTTAGTGCTTGGATGGGTGACCGAATTGTGACGCATTGCTTAAGTGTGTCCTTAGTAGGTTTTTTTTTTTTCACTTTTTTTTTGTCTTTCCAAGCAATGTTTTGGATTGACATGTAATCTTGAAATATATCTTGAAACATGTATCTAGTCAAAGATTCCTCTTTTCAACAAAATGAAAAAAAAAAAAAAAAAAAAAAAAATGAAGAAAAAAGAGGCCGTTGCTGGGTGTCAAAGGCTTTTTTCCCTTCATTTTAAACCACAATAATAGAGTTTAAATGTTAATTTTCCAGCCCTTCTTACGCCGTCTATCTTATTTAAAGATATTTCTTGTCTTAAATAATGATGTTTATCGGACAGTGTAGATCCAAGATCAGACTGCACGTTCTGTGCAGTCTGATCTTGATCTACACTGTCCGCAAAAGGTCAGTGAATCGCGCTTAGAAGCCTAAGGGTTAAATAACTGTGTTATATTCGATGAATTGTGGAGAGACGATTTTTGCCTTTTACAGAAGTATCCAGACTGCAAAATATGTGTTTTAAACCCATATCCTGGTAAGCGAGTTAACCCTTAGCCTACTAATCGCGACCCACTGACCTTTTGCGGACAGTGTAGATCAAGATCAGAGTGCACAAAACGTGCATTCTGATCTTTGATCTACACTGTCCGATACGGTATTTTCTTTCCGGTGAAATTAACCTTAAAACCGCATCGTTTGGGCTTTTAGTATTGAGTAGAAATTTGCGTTTCATTTATTCAGCAGCTTGAGTATTAAATGAAACGTTCAAACCGATAGAAAAACACCAGAATAATACTATTTCAAACTTGTTTTTTTGGAGAAATATACCTCCTTATCGGACAGTGTAGATCTAAGATCAGACTGCACGTTCTGTGCAGTCTGATCTTGATCTACGCTGTCCGCAAAAGGTCAGTGAGTCGAGCCTAGCAGCCTAAGGATTAATTTCACCATCAAGGATTGACTAATGGCATATCGACAGACTTTATTCCAATTCAACTCTTTGCCAGACGACAAAATTCTAAACTTGTCTCAATTAAAAGCATCTGCAGACGACAAATCGGATATGGTTAAAATGGCGAATCATCTTGTAAAAAGAGGTAGGAAAACAATGTGGGAAAAGCAGAAGATAATATTGTTGTCCATCACTTTATTCTTTTCCCACAACGTTTTCAAGTGTTATCATCTACAGACTGTTGAAACATGGGATTGTTTGGTTAAGTTAATGTGTCTGTGACAATTTCTGTCATTGCAAAATAAAGTATAGGAATCAGGCTTTGACAAAAGGGGTTTAATGCATCTCCGTGTTGCATGATACAAAGCAAGTTATTACATATAATATCGATTCATACAATCCAGTTTGTCTAGCGACCGGCTGAATAAAGAGGTAGACTGGTCCTAGGACATGCAGAAAATTGACCACTAGCAAAAAGTTTCCACTGAGGTCAACCTGCACCGACTGCGCCGCATTAAACCCCTTTTTCACAGAGCGCGGATCATTTGTTTATCAAAAACTTGGGACTGTTATCACAGACAGTTCTAGACAGCACTTCAATATCAATTCTTTATGTCTAGACTTCTGATTGCTTTAGACAGATCGTCCAAAGCTGTGAATTTTAGTGTCATAAAAGAGTCGGATCTTTCTTTTCATTTTTTACAGGGATGGTTTATATTTTAAGAATGTCGGAATAATAAGGTTTTAAGAAGAGCATAGGAAACGACAAAGGAAAAAAATAAATGATGCTTGTTTCCTTGCGATAACGTACCGATAGTCGACAGAATCATCTTCAAAATATAATTGTCTCAATTCCAAGATATGATTATTCCGTTTCCACGACATACGTATCCCGTTTCCTCGACATACATATCCCGTTTCCATGACGTAATCATCTCGTTTCAACGATATAATTATCACTTTCCGCGATATAGCAATCCTGTTTCTCTTACATTATAATACCGTTTTCGCGACTCACTCAACATGCTTTCACTATGTAATTATCCCGTTTTAACAACATAATCACCCGATTTCCATGACATATCGATACTGTTTCCACGACATATCTTCACGTTTTTACGTTGTAATTATCCCGTTTCGACGACACTCATCACCTGATTTCCACAATTAAAATTATCCGTTGTCCACGACACACTTGTCATGTTTTCACGACGTAATTATCTCGTTTCAACGACATAATCACCCGATTTCCACGACATAATTATCATATTTCAAAGACATAATCATGACATAGTAATCCTGTTTCCACGACATTATCATATGGTTTCCTCGACATATATGTCCTGCTTCCACAACATTTCCACGACACAATTACATCGTTTCCACGACATAACCACCTCGCCACCTGGACTTTATATCACGTTATAGAACAGCGATATGACTTTACCTTGAATAAAATTGAGAGATGTTACGAAATGTGTTTTTATTTGATAACAACGTCAGGGGAATGCGGTATCACATGGCGGGAGCTAGAATGTTCGTTTCTTTTGAATTAGGTGTTGTTTTAACCCCTTACCACACGACCCCTAGTTTCAACGACCCTAACAGTGAAAGCCCTATGAAAACATTGTGGGAAAAGGAGAAAATGCTGGTAACCAGCATTTTCTCCTTTACCCACAATGTTTTCCATCCCATTAAGGACAAATTTTGCCATTTGAGCCACTTTTAATTTGTTTTCTGCAAATGCTTTCAGTTTTGACAAGTCTAAAATTTCATCATGTGGTAACGAGTTAAGGAAACCGGAAATGTTATCTGGGGCAAGGGAAACCCTGTGGAAACCAGTCAATTTTTCTTGCCGAATATTCTGCCTGCGCTGCCTTACATTTTCATTCGATAGAATCGAGCCATGATCTGCCAAAAGGGGGTTTAATGTATCTCTGCTATGCATTATACCAGGCAAGTCATCACATAATTATGGATCCATAAAATCAGTCTAACAATCTAACAATCAACTGGATCTGGAGTGGTCCGGTGACATGCAGAAAATTGACCAATGGCAAAAGTATCGACTCAATTCACCCTGTGCGGACTGTGCAGGATGATCTGGGACGATATATATATATATGTGTGTGTGTGTGTGTGCGTGCGTGCGTGTGTGTGTCCATTGCAGATGCATTAAACCCCTTTTTACAGAGTACGATTCGATTTTTTTGACGTGACCAGAAATTCGGTCAAAGGTTAGGTCACCGTGTTACCGATATAATATATCTCATCTGGAATCTCACAGCCCAATATCGCGTTTCAAAGGCTAGAAAAATTAATGTCATGTTTTTTTTTTTTCGACTCGTAACTTACCCGGAAACACGCCTAGTGTTACATTTCAATGACCAGAGGACTGATCTTTCTTCGACACGAACCATTGCGTGCAAAACTGGTTTAACCCTCAGAATGCTCAGAACATGTTTGCGTTAATCTAACATTAAAGGTACATCCTTACAGCCAGATATAAAGTGCTGTTAAAGTGTGATAAACTGTAGAATGGTTCAGAATTGTGTCAGCTGTGTAAACATAGATAAATTACCGATATATATGGTGTAAGGGATTTCGAAAATCTTCGAATAAATACCGAAAACGTCACTACTGTGATTTCTTTGATAGCCTTCAGAAAATGAAATGAATTTTCTATCGGTTGTAATCTGTACAAACTTGCAACCGTCAAAGGCAACATTCGACGTGACGATACAAGAATGATTATAGTTTGATAAAATAAAGATGAAGTGGCTTAAAAACTGGCTGAAAATGAGTATAGATGTATCTTTAACAGAAAGTCTATCCTCAAGTGTTCCTAAGCTCGAATCAAAGTGTTTTTAAGCCTTTACCACACAATCTCGACTTTTAACGACTCTGAGAAAGAAGCCTTTTATAAACATTGTGGAAAAAGGAGAAAATGCTGGTAACCAGCATTTTCTCCTTTTCCCACAATGTTTTCTACCCTTCCCAAAACAAATTTCAATTTTTCAGTCGCATGCATTTTGTCGTCTGCAAGTGCTTTCAACTAAGTCCAGTCTTACATTTTGCCGTTTGGTAAAGAGTTAAAGCGCACAGTGTAGAACTTAGATCAGACTGCAAGTTTTGTGTAGTTTGATCTTAGATCTACACAGTCCGATACCTATATATTTTACCCAGCGAAAAGAACTTTGATACCGCAATAAATTGGATGTCTTTTCTTATTGGCTGAAATTTACCATTGTTGTAATGGCTTACGTATCTCGTATGTGGGATTAGACTGAATTGAACTGACCTGTAGTCCGATTTTGAATCTACACTGTCCGATACTTTGTTTTACTAATTGCACTATAATACATCATCAGACCCATACTTTTCATTGGTATGAATTGAATTTGTGTGTAATTTGACTCCTGCATTGTTTACTTTAGATAGCTAGTGGGTCTTTAAGAGACCGTTTTTTTACAGTTTCCTTAAGTCGTCTCTTAAACCATGCAGCAAAAGCAAAACGTTCCTGCCCAAGTCAGAATGCGCAGGCTGACCTGAGTCGATACTTTTTGCAGATGGATTAAGCCCCTTTTTCACAGGGCACGGCATGTATCTTCATCTTCAACTGAAGATGTGAGAGTTATTTTACGTTCTTGAATGAGCGGCCATAAAAGTAAAACTTTTGCATGCTAGAAAATTTTAACTGTGAACTCGACACAGTAGGGAAACCTTTTTTACGAGTTGGATGCACTATTGACCGGATACAACACTATATCTGTGTAATAAATACGTTAAATATAAACCTAATTACAAGTTGTCACGCACATACAGGTGTGTTCATGTACTGATAGAGAGTCTGTTATTGGACAAAACTTAACCCTTATCCTGCTGAATAAAAGAAATGAAACTTTCAAGCCGATAGTATAAGCCCAAAACTTTCCCGTTTCAAAGGGATTTTTGGAGGAAAGATATCTCCTTATCGGACAGTGTAGATCTAAGATCAGACTGCACGTTTTGTGCAGTCTGATCTTGATCTACGCTGTCCGCAAAAGGTCAGTGAGTCGCGATAAGCAGCCTAAGGGTTAACGTTGTATGAAGGTGGATAACATGCCTGGAACTCAACCTTGGGCTGCCAGTCGCGACTCAATACGTTTTTTTTTTGCAGACAGTGTAGATCGTGCAGTATGATCTTGGTATTGGATTTTAACGCCGTTTTAACAGCATAGATCATAATTATGAAAGACGTCAGCGCACCTATGCATGTGTTTCCTGGCTTTCTCACTCCAGTGCTGACACAACTTTTGTTCTACGACACTGACTACTTTTCTCACATGCATCAGAGGTGAGAGGCGAAAATTCGCCGGAAAGAAGGTTTGCCTTAACCGGGTATCGAAGCCGCTACTACCAGATTACAAGTCAGATACGCTAACCACTGAGCTACCCAGGCGGGCTGAGTAAGATCTTGGATTTGCAGTGTCCGATATAATTAATTTCCTCGGGTTTGGCAACTTTGTAATGGCAATTCCTCTAGAATGTTCTAGTGATATGAACTTTCATTAATTTGTCCAGCAGTTTTACGATCCTGAAAAAGAGGCCTTTGCAAACATTGTGGAAATAAAGAAAGTGCTGGTAATCAGCATTTCTACCTTTTTATTACAGTATATTTTTTTTTATCCTATAAAAGACCAATCTAATCAGCTCAACCACATTTTTTGTCTTCTGCAAACGCTTCCAAAAGTACGAGTCTTAACTTTTGACGTATGTTAAAACATACCCGCGCCTTCTTACTACGCGTTCATTACGGAGTCAAGTTTCCTGAGCCCTTTGATACAGTCATAGACCTTGAGGAAATTTTGATCGTTGTTTAGTTCACAATTCTCCTGTTTTCAAAGAATATTGGTCTGTTGGCCATAAAATCGCATCAGAGTTCAGACGAGACTAAATTTACGAATACATCAAAAGCACATTTTGGAGGGGATTATCACTTAGGCTACTGAACAAAAGAAACGCAAATTTCTGCTAAATATTAAAAGCCCAAACATTGCGGTTTCAAAGTGCAGTCTGATCTTTAATCTACACTGTCCGCAAAAGGTCAGTGAGCCACAATTAGCAGCTAAAGGATTGATGCAGAAAAACAGACTACTGTATCCGACATTTTTTATAAAAAGTTTTGATTGATTACGATTGATTTATCGTCGCAACCAATTGCTCATATAGGTGGCGCCACCCGCACACTGTATACAAACATCAGGAAAGTTACTACAACATTTTATTCCTTTTGTTAAATACCTACAACTTTTAACGACAATTTTTTGCAGTTCTTGACATTTTATTCGTAAATTGGTAATTTTAGTTTTTGTTACGGGGGATAGTGCAAGGTACAAGATGGAAGCCATCCTAAGGTACGCCTGGTTACCTCTGAACGTGCTCGGTGTATAGCACCGTCACACGAGACCTCGGTTTAACGTCTCATCCGAAAGACTATTAGTAATTTCAGATTGCCAGCCGTGCAGCTCGAACCCACACCATCTAGTGACACGAAACATGTTGTTTACGAGTCCTACGCTCTACCACCTGAGAGTTCGGTTGAATTTGCGTTTATTTATCGTCGTCACCGGTTGCCCATATGGCCGACGCCTGTCCATTTTGTTACGGGGGATAGGGCAAGATACAGGACGAAACCATCCTAAGTTACGCCCGGTTCTTTAACGTACTCGATGTATAGCAACGTCACACGAGACCTCGGTTTAACGTCTCATCCGCAAGACTATTAGTAATTTGGATTGCCAGTCACAGGGCTCGAACCCAAAGCCTCAAGTGACCTAAGACTTGACATTTACAAGTCCTACGCTCTTCCACCTGAGGTATGCGGGCTGGTCGCTAGACAGGCTTTTATCTCAGTTTATATATATGGTTAAATATCAAAATACCAAGACCAACCTATGTAATTTACATTTATTACAGGGAGGTAATTATACAAGCCATAAGAATAACAAATTATGAAAATATCGGTTATCGTAACTGCATTTCAGTCTTTACCACACAATCCCGACGTTTAACGACCCTGAGAAAGAAAGCTTTAGAAAACATTGTAGGAAAAGGAGAAAATGCTGGTAACCAGCATTTTCTCCTTTTCCCACAATGTTTTCTACCCTTCCCAAATGAAATTTTAAATGTTGTGTTACCTTGATTTTGTCGTCTGCAAATGCTTTCGATTTGGACTAGTCTAAAATTTCGTCGTTTGGTAAAGAGCCAACGGAGCATGACCCTTCGCATTCTTTTGCCAAGGGAAATTATAAAGACAACATTGCACAGACATGCTGTCTTATTCTTGACTCGTCTTTTTCGCCACCTTATAAATGCTGTCTGCAAAATTTAATTTCTAAGGTAACTTGGCATGACTCGGTGCATTTTTGGAAACTGTGAAGACCAAGACCAGACTGCGCAGTAAATGCAGTCCGATCTTGGATCTAAACTGTCCAATATGATAATTGTGTGCGTGCGTGTGTGTGTACAAAGGAGCCTTGACATCGCAATAGTTCATTTGTTTGAAATTATTGGCTGTAAATCAAACTTTAATTTCATATAACGGTGCAAGGGTTAGAATGAATAATGAACAAAAACAATGGTTGTTTACGCAGGTTATTTCAATACTGCCTGCTACAGATAAAATCTATCTTACAGAGAATGGCTCCTGTAAAAGAATGTCGTATTAATGAATAGAGATTCGCTAATATGACTTGATAATGTAGACAGTAAGTCTGAGCAATTCATTAGAGACCGGAATGTGTGGAAAAAAAGATCAGAAAAGTGCTGATCTTGCTTTATATATCGTGCGTCAATGTATACAAGATATCGGTTAAACAATAGTGTGATAAATGACTAATAAACAATCTTCCAGTGAAGCAAAAAAAGAAACAACTGTATTTCATCTCCATGTACATAAAAAAAAAACTCGGACAATAGAAACAATAGATCAGACTGCACCTTCTTTGCATATTCTCTGCAGTATGATCGTTGATCTACACTGTTTGAAAACAACAACAACAACAATTTAACTATTTTCAGCCTTATAAAAGATGGCGGACTTTGTAGATCAAGGATCAGACCGAACTTTCAATGCCGACCGCGAAAGCTATGCAATATGCCATTGCCGTTTAAAAAAAAAAAAAGTTAATGGCAATTTACAAGTCCAGTGTTTCCCCGTTCAACGCCTGGAAGTCGAAGATAAGACATTTTTCCATTTCATTCTCTCGCCCCGTTATACAGAGAAAATCTATTTCTTCGCCCATAAATCACGACAGGACAATAGACAACGTTTGGCAAATAGAATACTGACCCTTTTCACTGACCAACGCGCAATTCAGTCAGTTTTTGCGGACACTGTAGATCCAAGATCAGACTGCACAGAACGTGCAGTCTGATCTTGGATCTACACTGTCCGATATGTTTAGATTTTTTTTCTGCAGGATGATACTTAACATCTTGTCATCGGGTTTTCTAAAATTACGAAAAATTTCTGTTTTATCTGTTAGCATTTTACAAACAACACAATTTAAGATTTGTCCAAATTAAAAGTACTTTGCCGACGATAGATTGAATGTGGATCAAAAATTGAAATTTATTTAGGGACGGGTAGAAAACATTTCGGGAAAAGGAGAGAAATGATGATTACCTGCATTTTCTGTTTTTCCCACAATGTTTTCTAAAGCCTTCTCTCTCAGGGTCGTTGAAAGTCGAGATTGTGCGGTAAGAGCTTAGTTCCTGCCATCAAATAACCCTTTCCCAAACAAGCCCTGGTTTTCACGTGTCTGCAGTATAAGTGAAAACACTGTGGGAAAAGGAGAAATTGCTCGTAACGAGCAATTTCTCCTCTTCCCACAGTGTTTTCTACCCTTTTTGAGAACTTTCTGCCATTTTCATCAAATTTAGAATTGTCGTCTGCAAACCCTTTCATTTTGGACCAGTCCAAAATTTGTCTTTTGGGAAAGGGTTAACACAGAGGTCAACGAACTTGTACAATGAACGTAAAATACTAGAAATTCTTATTTATTTGAAAGAAGTTTCGCCGATTTTAGCAGAATTTCAGTGATGTCATGGACACACTCTAGTAGTTTGTCATTGTTTTTTTTTTCGAACTAGGCAGGGGCTTGACAGTAACTTGCTTAGGGGCATCCGTCGCATGAACAGTGCCGCTTGCGGAGAAATTGAACAAGAATTCCGCGATTAAAGGTTTAATTGATAAGATAGGGCATGTGGGTGTAGAGATAAAATCAAGGAACCAAAAAGCCCACAACTAGTGTTTACTTTACCCCAGAAATGACAGTATTTCATTAACCCCTTTACAACACAAACGTCCACGCCCAGTCGGGTAACTCAGTTGTTGGCGTATCTGACTCGTGACCTAGTCGGGTTGCGGGTTCAGTACACGGTTGAGGCTAACTGTCTTTTTCGCCTCTCACCTCTGAAATGATGAGCTACGTTATTGGTACCGTGTAGGTTCCGACAATATCGCACTGTCTCACGAGACTTGTTCATTTTCTTACCATAAATGCACAAGAGTACTAAAAGAAAGACAACTCTATCGGAATGGCGGTAAAAATTATACGAGGCGTTTTCTCCGAAATATGATCGAATGCGTGGTGTTTAATGCCGTTTTCAACATTATTTCAGTGATATCGCGTCGACCAGTGCATTTATCCATGCTTTCAAAGCGTTTATTTTACTAGTACCAGGCACAATATTCTTTACAAACCACTGGCTGCTTTCCCACATACTCATTGTCGAAACAATGGTCAGCGGTAATAGAGGAATAATTCCCATCGCAATGAATATCATCAATCCTTGGAAAGAAATTGGCCGAGCTGGGGATCGAACCAGCGACCCCCCCTTCTCACGTCCTGTACGCTATCGACTGAGCTACGTGGCTCGGCCTCTTCGAAAACAGCCCAGCTATAATTGATACAGTATCCGTCGACTATGATATATAGCCTAGAGACAAGACAGATAGGCAGATGTGTAAGTATGTCATGTCTGTAAGTCGGAGCAAATTGGTGGCAACTAAATCCCTTTACCACACAATCTCGAGTTTAAATGACCGTAAGGAGGAGGACTTTAGAAAACATTGTAGGAAACCTTGTAGGAAACGTGGAAACCGGACATTATTCCTTTCCCACAATGTTTTCCACACTTCTAGTGAGAAATTTCAGCTTTACATTGACGTCTAGTTTGACCTCTGAAAATGCTTTCAATTTGGACAATTCTAAAATTTTGCCTAAAATTTTGTCGTTTGGAAAAGAGTTAACCTTTTATCAAACAAGCATAATGTAGACTTATCCAAATTGAAAGCATTTGCAGACGATACGATACAAATGTGTCTCAAATGAAGGAATTTGTCTTTGATAACGTGGAAAAGATTGTGGGAAAAGGAGAAAATGCTGGCAACCAGCATTTTCTCCTTTTCCCATAATATTTTCGAAAGGTTTCTACCTACGGGTGGTAAAGGGTTAATCCTTTACGGAACGATCCCCTGGGTTTTACGACCTGCAAAGAAAAATACCTTTGTAAACGATTTAGTAAAATGAAAAAAAAAAAAATGCTGGTTACCACCATTTCCGTCTTTTGCCAAAATGTTTTCTACCGTTTTAAAGACAGATCCTATCAAAAGGATCACAATGAATTTGTCGTCAGCAAATGCTAGCAAGATATGGACAAATAAAAAATATTGTCGACTTGTACAGAGTTAACCCTTATGCTGCTTATCGCGACTCACTGACCTTTTGCGGACAGTGTAGATCAAGATCAGACTGCACAGAACGTGCAGTCTGATCATTGATCTACACGGTCCGATACGGTATTTTCTTTCCGGTGAAATCAACCTTGAAACCGCTATGTTTTGGCTTTTAGTATTGAGTAGAAATTTGCGTTTCATTTATTCAGCAGCTTAAGTGTTAATTTTCGAAATTAGATTTGAGCCATGCTCTGCGGAAAGGGAGTTTCATGCTTATGCAAAATGTATCGAACAGGGTCAGCCAGCGCAGTCCGCACAGGCTGACCGGGATCGATACTATTTTGCTACTGATCAATTTTCTGCTCGTCAACGGACCAGTCTACCTCGTGATTCAGTCGGTTGTTAGACAAAACGGCTTTATGGATTTTATTGAACCATAATCATATAATGACTTGCTGTGTAGGGTTATGCATCAATCACCATTTTGCAAGAGCATGGCCCATTTGTATTTAAGAAGACCAGCTGTTAGTAGCCTGAGAGCTGAAAGGTTGTTTGTCTGAAAAGGAAACTTTTAATTGGCTTTACTCAGTATGTCAATAAGTTTTACATTGCAAAGTCTCCTAGGGCTCAGTCCGATGCCCAGAATGCTTGACATCAAAGAATTTGCAATTTTGAACCCTGGCTCAGCCAAATAATGTATTTCGATTAACAGATGAATTTACTACATTTGATCCATGCTCTGGCTAAAAGGGGGTTTAACGCAACTCTGTGATGCATAGTACCAGGTAAGTCATCACAATCTGCAGCATTATAGATCCGTAAATTCCATTCTGTATAACAATCCACTGAATCATGAGGGACACTGGCCCTTAGACATGCAGACAGTTGACATATAGCAAAAAGTTTCGACCCAAAGTCTCCATCCCCCGGGTCGTATAAAACAGGGATTGTTTAGCAAAAGGTTAACAAGAAGGCAAAAAGAGATATACGGAGATGTTTGTGATCTGTGGACTGTTCAGAAAACGCGGAAAAACATGGACATGAATTTGAGTGAGCAAAGGATCTTTGTATAACTTTCACCATTGACACTGAGAAAGAATTCTTTTGAAAACATTGTGAGATACGGTGAAAGTGCCGGTGACACCCCCCCCCCCCCCCCCCATATTCATTAATTCCACTCTTTCAAAGACAAAATATGGCGTTTTTTTTTTTCTCCGGAAAGAAAATGAGACATGCACTGCGAAGAGGGGACTTAGTGCATCTGCGAAAATTATCGAACCAGGTCAGCCTGCGCAGTCCGCTGTCAATTTTCTGTATGTCCAAGTACCAGTCTACCTCTTGACTGACTGTTCAAAAAAGTTGCTATCATGGATCCATATTAACGTGATGGCTTAATTTGTATATTGCATCACCGAGACGCATTAAGCCCCCTTTTGCCAGAGCACGTCTCATTTATTTTTTGTCTTCAAAAGATTCCAGTAAGGACAAGTTTAAAGGATGCTGGATGATAAAGAGCTAAAAAATTGTTATGCGGAAAATCCGGCTTTGTGGTAAATACGATCAAGCATGTACCCAACGAACTTTCTGTCTACCAATACAAACATTGATTGGTATACAGTCTCTTGATTATGTAAAGAATAAATCTAAAACCGTAACCATTGCGTGAGAAACAGTGAACATTAAATAGGCAAGTATGGTCTCAAATGAACCGACAGGAAGTTTCTTTCCATCAATGGGAATAAACCGGAAACACGTGACAAAAACAAGGATGGTCTGAAAACTCAGATGCCAACGTGATATGGAACCTTAAACCCTAGAGCGTTATGGGAGAAAACGGTGGCTTTTGTGAGCGGTGTAGATCAAGATCAGCCTGCAGAGAACGTGTAGTCTGATCTTAGATCTGATCTTTTTGTAAGCTTTTAGGAAAAGTAAAACACACACTCTGTCAGCTGATTGCGTTTTTAACCGTCGAAATAAGACCTTCTTACATTTGCATAAAGCGTCGACTCGGATTAGACTGCGCAGTCCGTGCAAGCTAATCCGAGACGGCACTTTACGACTACATAATAGTTTGCCCATACAGTAAACTTTCGTGAAACATGCAGAAAATCAAATAAGAACGGAAAGTGCCTTCTCGGATTTGTCAATATGGATTGCTCAGGCTGACCTGGGACGACACGCTTACGCATATGTCCGAATGCCCCTTTTCGTGTGTTGCACGCCATATATACATGGTAAAAATAGTGTTGCACCCCTGAGTTTGATTGTTGCAATCAAATCAATAGTGTTGCAGCACCGGGTTTGATTTTCTTGCGTGACTGATATGAAATGGGATGCAAACTATAATCTGGTTGCTGCATGCACCAACAAACCAATCGGTTGCCTCTGAAAGGAATTGAACTCAGGTATCCCTTGACCTCATGGCATGCGGCTATGGATCGTGCTGTTTCGACCTCATGTGAGTGGTATGTAGTATGAGACGAAGACTGCAAGCTCTTATACAAGCCCTGGGCAGAGGTATGCAATATTGACTGATTGTGTGTGCCCATTCTCTGCAGGTCACTTTCAACCTGTCGTAAGTTCTATTTCGACTTTAAATTTCCAGTTTTTAACCAAGCTTAAAAACTTCTCGTTTTTCTTAAATTTGAAAGCAACATCTAAGCAAAAAAAAATCCTACTTACCGTGAGGTCAAGGAATACCTCAGTTCAGTTCATTTCATAGGCAAATGACTGGTAGGTATGCAGAAACCGGATTTTAATTTATACCCCATTTCATCTTATTTATCTCAGAAAATCAGCTGACCTGGGCCGAAGCTTTTTGCTATTGGTCAGTTCTTCTGCATGTTAAAGGACCAGTTTACCTAGTGATTCAGTCGGTTGTTGGACAAACTGGACTTTATGGGTCAATGGTCATGTGTTGGCTTGCTTGGTATCATGCATCAAGGAGATACATTAAGCCCTATTTCACCAGAGAATGGCTCATTCATCAATAGAACTTTGGCTTGGTCAAGGTTCCCAAATAATCTAGAAATGAAATACCCGACAGTGGAAGAGCCCTGGTTTGTTCACTCAAGATTGATCGAGCCCTGGTTTGATTACCCAACAAAGGACAAGCCATTTTTTCTTTTTTTTTTTGTATAACTCAACAATGAAGGACCCCTGGTTTATTTCCCAAAGATGGACGAGTTCTGTTCTATACACCCAACAATAGTCGAGCACTGGTTTGTATACAAAAATGGACCAGCCCTGCTTTGTATACACAACAATGGTCGAGCCCATGTTTGTATACCCAAGAAAGGCCGAGCACTGGTTTGTACAATTAAGAAAGGTCGAACCGTGGTTCGTATACTCAACAATGGTCGAGCCTTGGTTTGCATACTCAACAATGGCCAGGCCTTGGTTTGCATACCCAAACAATGGACCAGCCCTGGTTTGTACATCCGACTATGGTCTGGCCCTGATTTTAATACCCAACAATGGGACCAGCCCTGTCTTTCATACCAAACACTGGATGACCCCTGTTTATTCCCAAAATGGACGAGTCCTAGTATGTATATAAACAATGGACCAGCCCCGGTTTGTATGCCCAGCGATGGACAAACCCTAGTTCTTATACCAAGCGAAGCACTGGTTTGTATACCAGAACATGATTCAATTTTATTTTAATTTCAATTAGATTCAATTTTCAAGCCGATAGTAAGAAACCGAACAATGCTATTTCAAACTTATTTTTTGATGGAAAATAAAATTACTTTTCGGACACTGTAGATCCAAGATCAGACTGCACGTTCTGTGCAGTCTGATCTTGATCTACAGTGTCCGCAAAAGGTCAGTGAGTCGCGCTTAGCAGCCTAAGGGTAAACTATTTACCCCAAACAGTATCTTCCAATAAACCGTTTGTCATTCCTATGACCCTCCAGGGCAGCTGCATTTTTCAAGATTGCTGTAAACATCGAATCAAACGTCATTTACCGCTACAGAGACCTCAAAGGGGACGAGAAAGATGACACTAAACTCGTCTTTGATTTATACAGCTGTCTGTGAGAGAAATAAGAAAGAATTCCCCGCGGAAACATTGTAGGAAATTGACCCTTTAGGCCGCTGTGCGCGAGGCAATGCGCTTTGGCGGACAGTGTAGATTAAATATCAGACTGCACAGAACGTGCGGTCTGATATTTGATCTACACTGTCCGATACGGTTAGATTTTTTTCCGATTGAAAGATTTTTCAAATCGCAATACCTGCGGTGTTTTAATATTGACTAGAAATATTCGTCCGATTTATCCAGCCATTAAAGGGTTTTAAAAATGACCGGTCAACAAGAAGACATCATGCATCTAACCTTACCCGACCTTGTGGAATGATAAATGATAGGGGCTCTCGCAAAAAGGGGTTTACTGTATTTCCGTGACGCATTAAACCAAGCAAGACATCCTATAAGCATGAATCCATAAAATCCATTGTGTCTAACGACTGACGGAATCATGAGGTAGAATCGTCTTTGGACATGCAGAAAATTGACCACTCGCAAAACGTTTCGAACCAGGTCAGCCTGACTTGGTTCGATACTGTTTGGAAATGCATTAAACTCCCTTTTCTCAGAGCATGGTCAAATAAATTCAACAGTTTCAACACGATTATTACTCGTCACGAGCATTCCCCCCCTTTTGCGGGAGAGAGAGTCTTTATCAAACAGTAAGGTTTAAGTTTTTTTTTTTGTCAAATCGCAATCACTTGCAGACAACGACGGTAATTCATGTGGCTTGATCTTTAAATGGTAGAAGGTATGTTTGCCCACATTGAGGATCTTACATGAGTGTTTATCTATTATCATTTTTATCAAACGAGTTGACTAAAATTATATGACGCGAGCCTTGGCGAGCGTCATATACATTTTAGTCAACGAGTTTGATAAAAATGATAATACATAAACAGGAATGTGAGATTCTATTTATCACATAAAACGAATGACAGACAAATAAGTATCCTGCATTATCACCTTCAGACTTTATACCGTTCACGGATCCATGTTTATAGTTGTAGTTCGGTTTCAAGCGTGTACATACACAAGTATATAGGTCTTTCACATTTACACCGAAAGTAGAACGAAACAGTTTCTACAAGGGATAATTCCACCTACATGTATTTCCGCAATTTTGTTGATTTTAAAAAAAACTTCAGCTGCATTTTTTTGTTTTTATCACACATGAAAATAAAAAAAACTTCCCACGCGTATACACCTTGGCAACAATGACGTCATTTTTTCCCGAAACGGCGTAGTAGTATATATTCCGGCATGTGCAGTGGCTGTTTTCTCCGGCTTCGCGATAAAATGTGTTTAAAAACTCTCATCCTCAAGGTCACTGGAACTCGGTATTATTTTGGTAAATAGTTTACTCGTCACCCAACAGTTCTGTGTCCGGTCACCCTGCGACCCCTAAAGAAACGAACTTTGAAAACGAATAAGACATGGTTGCCGGCATCTTATCCTTTTCTTACGATTATTTCATCCTCTTTTAGAGACAAAATTCATCATCTAAGCTATTTTGTATTTGTCGCCTACCGACGGTATCAAAATAGAGTAGTCTTTCTTCTTCTTCTTCTTCTCCTCCTCCTCCTCCTCATCATCATCATCATTAAAAATCATCATATATCATCATCATCATCATCATCTTCTTCTTCCTCTTCTTCTTCTTCTTCTTCTTTACGGGACATTTGTCTTCTGGAAAAAAAAAAAAAAAAATTAGATAAAGCTTTTCTGAAAAATTGAATACGACGTAAATGGTACAATGTCATGTATAGAAAACAACAGAAAACGAGAAAGATATTGTCACCATGGGAACATTTCATCACCTGATTCTGTCACAAGATGAGTTTCTAAGGAAAACGGTATATTCTATTCATGTTTTTGATTGGCTGGCGGAACAATGAGGTAAATTCTATCCGTTAACCTTTTACCGCACATTCAGTTGAGTCCCGGCAGCACAGTTGGTAGAGTACAGAACTTGAGAACAGGTGGTCGCTGGTTCGATCCCTGGCTCGGCCAATTTTTTCCGAGGATTGATTATAGTCATTGCGACAAGATTCATTCCTCTCTCACCGCTGACCATTGTTTTGACGATGGTTATGTGGGAAAGCAGCCAGTGGCTTGGAAAGTATATTGTGCGGAGTACTGGTAAAAGAAACTCCATGAAAACATGGATAGGTGCACTCGCCGCCGCGATATAAATGAAATAATGTTGAAAACGGTGTTAAAACAACATACAAACAATCAATCAAACACATATTCACAAGTTAAACTACCCTGTTGATGAAGGCTTTTGAAAACATTGTGGCAAAATGCTTGTAACCAACATTTTCTCCTTTTCCCAAGGATGCCTTCACTAAACTGTGTACGCACGAAATTTGCCTACGCAGTTCAGGTAAGCCAGCATCGAGTCTATAAAACACGTTTTACTGAACTGTATAACTTTACGATTTGAATAAATATTTGCAAAACTTTACTCCATATCATACCTCTGTGTGGTGTCCGTGGTCGTGAGGTAGAGTGTCGGCCTCGTTATCAAAAGGTCCTGAGTTCGATCCCCGGGAGCTGGTGTCACTTTCGGGACTTCATTGGCACACACATACGGCGCGAGCACTGGTGTTGTTCCAAGGAAGTAGAATCGAGAGAGATTAGTATAAGTTTGTAAGAACTTGTTTTTCAATCGATGTAAATATATCTAAACCATATCTTTGGGTAAAACAGGGATGTATGTACATGTATATAAACAATACAAAACAAAAAATGGGTAAATCTACGCACTTCCGTACAAACAACCCAGGTTTGCAGACGATGTAAATGCAAGATCAAACCGACTGATTTTTAACCTGTACCGTCCATTAATTACTACCAGTTTCTCCTTATCCGACAATGTTTCAAAAACCTTGTTCTTGAAGGTCGTTAACACTTTTGAGTGCGTGGTGAAAGGTTGAATCGGAATTTGCCAGGAATATTTACGTAAGGACATAGTATAGTATTTCTCTTTTTTCGATAATTAAAGGAGTAAGTTAACATAAAATTACAAGAAAGAATTGATCCATGCTCTGTGAAAAGAAGACTTAGCGCATTTGCAAAAAGTATCGACCCCTGTAAGCCTGCGCAGTCCGCGCAGGCTGACATGGGTCGTAACTTTTTGCTGTTTGTAAATTTTCTGCTTGTCTACTGACCATTATACTTCATTATCTAGATGGTTGTTAGACAAAATAGATCACATGAATCCATGATCATGTGACGACTTCCTTGGTATGAGGTCCACGGAGATTTACTAAGCCCCCTTTTCACAGAGCATGGCTCAATTACGTGAAGACACTGGGCAGTATTTCTGATAATCACAAGAGCTGGTAAATATCAAATTACAAGAATTACCTTGCGTGAAGATGCTGTGTGTTTTCAAAATTACAAAATGATAGGGAAACAAGACTTTGATCAAAATGACTTTTCAGATTTTTACAATCTCACCTAACTTTAAAATCATTGACCACTGAATTAAGTTAGCCGATAGCTGGCGAGTCTTCAGTAAAGACGAGAGTAAGCAAAAAAAGAAATTACTGTTTTAAAGGTATTTCCTTAATGGGCTACGGAGCCACTTGTGGTATTTTTAGATTTTGCGTCAGGGTTTCGCAAAGACTTTTGGGAATGTCACATGATCGGTAACAGCCGTTGATGACGAGGGTTGGTATTCAAATCAGTACGCTAATAATTATGATTTTCTCCTTTTCCTACAGTGTTATCTGTCCATTCAAAGACAAATCACAAATTTAGGCTATAATGTATTGATGCTTGCAATTTTTTTCAAGGTGGACATTTTGGAAATTATAAGAGTTCGTCCTTTGGTAAAGTTATAAGTTACATTTCCAAGCGCCACCAAATATGATTTAGAAAGTAACAGAATTTCTAATTGGCTAAACCATTTGGTTTATCCAATCAGAAATTGTGTTACTTTGAGCCATGCTCTGTGTAAAGGGGGCTTAATGCATCTCCGTGATGCATGATACCAAGCAAGTCATCCCATAATTATGGATCCATTTTTTTTTTTTTTTTTTGTAATAATCGACTTAATTATGGAGTAAACTGTGGTCCTTGTGCATACAAAAAATTGACAAATAGCGAGCGGTTTCGGCCCGGGTCAGCCTGCGCAGTCCGCGCAGGCTGACCTGGGTCGATACTTTTCGCAGAATATGGCTCATATCTCTCGCATCTGCAGGCAACTGGGCACTGTGACTGATGGCTCAGTCGATACCATTTTGAACTACTTGAAAAGATCGCAATTTCGATTCTTAATTTGGCGAATATTTTTCCAAAGGCCCTAAAACAATCAGTACTAAAGGATTGGTCTCTACAACGCTGAAACATTATTTATTGATCACGGGATTACTTATAGAAAAGCAACAGTTAGCTTGATTAGAGTTCATGGGAAGAGCAGGTACATATGAATCATGCTCTGTGAAAAGGGGTCTTAATGCATCTGCGAAAAGTATCGATCCAGGTCAGCCTGCGTGGACTGCGCAGGCTGACCTGGGCCGAAACTTTTCGCTACTGTCAATGTCCTGTATGTCCAAGGGCCAGTCTACCTCATGGTTGAGTCGGTTGTTCAAAACAGTAGCTGCATGATTATGTGATGGCTTGATTGCCTTATAGCATCACGGAGATGCATTGAGCCCCCTTTTGTTAGAGCATGACTGATATACCGGTATATTAGGAAGCCGGTCTGAAATTAGCCTGTATTGTAACGAATTATGAAGTTGTTTGTGTACGTGTTTTATATATATATAGAGAGAGAGAGAGAGAGACGGAAAAAATGAAATAACGCGGTTATTACCAGACCGACACAAGTAAATTTGATAGGTAAATTAAAAATAAGACGTAACGTGCCTATAATGCGTGTATTTTAATTATAAAACAACTAAACAAACATGTTTCGGCTATTGCCTCATCAGTGTAACGTTGTTACTGTCGGCAACGTTCATTACGTCACTTCCCTTGTAACGTCATTGAAGAGTATAATAAAAGGGGGGGGGGTGTCACTTTGAACAATGTCAAGCATTAAGTAAAGGTTTGAAACAACCTATGAAGTATTTTTCTTTTGCTAACCTGACTGATAGCTTATCCGAATGTAACTTGTAAAAAGGAAATATTTTGAATTTAATTTCGTCCCTTGAACAACTAGTTGTTTTATACTTAAAATACACGCATTATAGGCACGTTACATCTTATTATATATATATACATATACATATACACACATATATATATATAAAATTCCTTTGCTCTGGCAAATGGTGGTATAATACATTTCCGTGATGCATTGTACCACTCAAATCATCCGATGTCCATGGATCCATAAAAATCCATTTTTTTTCTAGGATCCGACTGAATCATGAGGTAGAATGGTCCTTGGGCATGCAGAAAATTGACCAATAGCAAAATGTCTCAACACAGGTAAGCCTGAAGGGACTGCGCAGGCTGACCGGAGTCGATACCTTTTGCAGATGTATTGAATCCCCTTTTCACAGAGCATGGCTCATATATTTTGTAATTTCGACTTGATGACGAATAGCATTGGGTACGAACAACGAATTAACATCGAAATGTCCACACAGGGCAAGCATTATACGAGAAATATTAAATGTTGCAGACTATATTGAAAGGAGACAAGACAATTTATCAAACATTCCCAATGTCTGAGAAGATACCAAATGATAAACAAGACCGTTATTATTATTTAAATTTCGTGTAGATATTCTGCAAAGGAGGAGAAACGAACACGTGCTAACGAAATGTCTGTCGAACAAGTTTCATAAACAGGCAGTTTAACCCTTATCCTGCTAAATAAAAGCTATGAAACTTTCAAGCCAATATTAAAACACTCAAATTTTCTAATTTCAAAGGTATTTTGATAGAAACGAAATCTCCTTATCGGACAGGGTAGATCGAAGATCAGACTGCACGTCGGTGCAGTCTGATCTTGATCTACGCCCTCCGCTAACGGTAAGTGAATCACGCTTCGGATCCCAGAGGTTGAAGCAAGGCTTTCGCCTGCCAATGTCAACGTATCAGAAGATCAGGGCGTTGACATTCAACAAAATAATGTGCAACGCTCAGCCAAAAGGGGGCTTAAACCATTTCCGCAGTGCACTCTACCTATCATTATTATGGATCCTTAAAAGCCACTGTTTTTAACAACAGACTTAAGTATGAGGTAGAATCGTCCTTGGACAAATAGAAAACTGACCAGTATCGAAAAGTTTCGGCCAAGGTCAGCCTGCGCGGACTGCGCAGGCTGACCTGGGTCGATACTGTTCGCAGATGCATTAAGCCCGCTTTTCACAGAGCATTTGCTCATGTAAATATGACCCATGTTCTGTTATTAGGGAGCTTAATGCGTCTGCGAAAAATATCGAGACGTATCAGCCTGCGCAGTCCGAACAGACTGACATGAATCGAAACTTTTTGCTATTTGTAAATATTCTACATGTCAAAGGACCAGTCTACCCCATGGATCATTTGGTTTTTGGACAAATGGGTTTTATGGATCCATAGTTACGTGATTACGTACTTGGTACGATGCACTACGGAGATGCAGCAAACACCCCTTGCCAGAACATGGCTGATATACTAAATGGACAATTTCCCGTTGCCGAAAAAGTATGAAATTTTATACTGGTGAAGAGTAACGCAAGGAAGATATGGATAGGTGCACAGGTCGTCGTGATAAGCTTATATGTCGTTTTACCCTTTACATCGCATCCCGATATTCAAGGACCCTGAAGGAACAGGCTATTGACAACATTGTGAGAAAAGAAGAAAATACTTGTTCTTGACTGATTGAATTTGCGTTTATTTATTGTCGCCACCGGTTGCCCATATGGGCGACGCCCCCTGAAGACTTTTAGTTTTGTTTCGGGGGAAAGCGCAGGATACAGGACGTAACCCATCCTAAGTTACGCCTTATTCTTCAACGTGCTCGGTGTATAGCACCGTCACATAGGACCTCAGTTTAACGTCTCATCCGAAAAGCTATCAGTAATTTTAGATGGCCAGCCGTGGGGCTCGAAACCACACCCTCAAATGACACAAAACTTGATGTTTATAAGCCCTACGCTCTACCGCCTGAACCATGCGTATGCATGCGGGCTAGTTAAATATTTGTTCTCCATTTACCACAATGTTTTCTACCTTTCCGCAGACAGTAATCATCTTTTGAGCTGCAAGTAATTTGCCATCTTCAAATGCTATCAATTATAGCAATTCTAAAATTACCGTCGTGTAGTAAAAGGATAAATGACCAAGCAATACAAACCCATGCTCAGATTATTTTTTTTTTTTGCACAAAATTAGGTTTATAAGTACTTGTAGCGGTCATGGATAGCCCAAGGAAGATTAAAAGATGTATAAACACCGTTATAAAACTTAAATATTGTTGGAAAATACAGTTTTTGCTAACAATTCGTTACCGAACAGCCGACAAACCCATAGTCAGACAAGTTTTAGCACAGAAATAGATTAATAAGTATTTACAAGTAGTATTCATCGAGAGCCCAAGGATCATTTTGAAATGTACAAACACCGTTTTAACCCTTTCCCAAACGACAAATTTTAGACCCTTCCAAACTGAAAGAGTTTGCAGACGACAATTCTAAATTCGATGAAAATGGCAGAAAGTTCTCCAAAAGGGTAGAAAACACTGTGGGAAAAGGAGAAATTGCTCGTTACGAGCAATTTCTCCTTTTCCCACAGTGTTTTCAAAAGACTTGTACTGAAGGTACGTGAAAACCAGGGCTTGTTTGGGAAAGGGTTAAGACTACACTATTACTGAGAAGGACAGTTTGAGCAGCCAATTCGTTACCGAAACTCCCCAATAAAATCGCAAAGTAGACAAACCCATGCTCAGATGTTTAAAATTATCCCAAAATAGGTATAAAATAAGAAATTGTAGTGGTCATAGATAACCCAAGGATCGTTAAGAAATGTACAAACGCCGTTTCAACTCTTTATCGAAATTACAGGCTTTTCGAAATTGGAAGCATTTGCAGGGAAAGAAAAATAAAATGTGGGTGAAATAACGGCTTTCGTCTTTATTTGTAATACAACAGAAAACATGGTGGGAAAAAGGAGAAAATGCTGGTTTCAAGCATTTTCTCCTTTTCCCGTCATGTTTTCAAAAGCCTTTTGTCTCAAGGTCGTTAAAACCCGGGATTGTGTGGTAAAGGGTAAAAGACTAAAAATATTGTTGAAACCGACAGTTTGGGCTGTGAATCCCTTCACCAAACATAACATAGCAGAGCATAGCATAACACAACGCAACACGACATAACATAACGTAACGTAACGTAACGTAACGTAACGTAACGCAACGCAACGCAGTGCAGCGCAGCACGACACGACACGACACACCAAGGCACTGCACGGCGCAACACAACACAACACAACACAACATAACATAACATGACACAACAATTAATGATCATACAAGGCCCCCGGCCCAAAATACAAGATATTTCAATGGATAATTAGGGTGCGATATAACAGTGATAGTACGAGACGTTCGACGATGTAAAAACTGAATTTAATAATTCATGAGAGCACATCTATTCCGATCTCAACATATTCGTTTACAATTTGACATAATATTGAGTCACTCTTTGATCGGTCATGTATTTCAGAAACGGTTTAAAAATCTACACAACGAATAAATGAACGAACACGAGGAAGAAGGATTCTGAAAATATTCTGTGCCAATCCCGGTAGCTCAATCGGTAGCGTACAGAACTTTAAACCAGAGTGCCACTGGCAAGAATCTCCAGCACGGCCATGTTCTTTCCGGGAACCGATGATTGCCATTGCGACAGGATTCAATGTCTTCTCAGTGGCGATAATTGTTTCGACGTTAAATATTTGACAAAGCAGCCAATGATTTGTGAAGAATATAGTGCAAAGTACAGATAAAAGAAACCTCAGGCGAGCATGGATAGGTGCACTGGCAGCCGCGATATGATAATTGCAATAATGTTGAAAATGGCGTTAAATACCCCCACCCCCGCGAGAAAGAAAAAAAAAAAAAAAAAAAATATATATATATATATATAAAATGAGACGTGGAGAAAATAGTGTTAAGGAACACTTTCAGGTTTTCCCATAATATTTCCATCCTCTTAAATAAAAGTCCCAACATTTCAACAACATTCATTTTGTCGTATTCAAATTCTTCCAAATCAGACAAGTCCTTAATTTTGACGTTTGGTTAAAAGTAACTGAGCTTTTTTTCTCTGTGAAAAAGGGGCACAATGAATCTGCAATGAATCGAAACTGTTTGTTAATTTGTAAATTTCCTTCATGCAAAAGGACCATTCTACTTCCAGATCGGGTCGTTTTACAGACAAAATGGATTAACCCTTAGGCTGCTTATCGCGACCGTCCGACCTTTTGCGGACAGCATAGATCAAGATCAGACTGCACAGAACGTGCAGTCTGATCTTTGATCTACGCTGTCCGATAAGGAGATATCTTTCCTCCAAAAATACCTTTGAAACAAGAAGGTTTTGGGCTTCTACTATCTACTAAAATGGTTCATTTCTTTTATTCAGCAGGATAAGGTTTAAATGGGTTTATAAATATATTTTAAATTGCTTTGAATAATGTATAACAGAAATGCATTAAACCCGCTTTTGCTATAGCATGGCTCGAATAAATGTATTCAGATACATGAATTCTAAATGTCAAAATATAGATGCACGTAAATTGTTGAAAACAGCATTTAACGTCGCCAAACGAATAAACAATAAACCTCTGGTGCTTTCAGAAATATATTGTGGCAAATTGATTAATAGATCTAATCTTCACATCGTATATGGGATTTAGAAAGACGATTTTCGATCTAACCCTGTACCAAACAGTAACGAATTTCGACGTCCCTGAAAGAAGTGGTCTTTTGAAAACATTGTTGGAAAAAGAAGAAAATGCTGGGTAACCAGCATTTTCTTCTTTTCCCACAATATTTTCGAACGTTTCTGAAGCAAAGTCCATTTGTTAAGCAAGATATTATTTATCGTCTGCAAATCCTTTTACAATGGACCAGTCTAAAATTTTGTTCGTCTTAGTTAAGTGCTTAGGTGTCGCTGGCAGAAATTACTGGATTCTCTATTCCCAGCTAATAAATCATCCCAGAGATAATGTCAACATTGGACACAGAGACTCTGTTATTGGATACACGGAAACCCATTTTTCTGGGTGTTTTTTTCTTATTAGGTGTTTGACGTCGTTTTAAACATTACCGGTATTTAAAGATACATCTATACTCGTTTTCAGCTAGTTTGTTTTTTTAACCAGTTTCATCTTTATTTTATGAAACTATAATCATTCTTGTATCTTCATACCAAATGTTGCCCATGACGGCTGCAAGTTTGCACAGATTACGACTTAAAGAAAATGTATTTCATTGTTTTTTTGGCAGCCTTTAAAAAATAATCACTGTTGTCGTTTCCGGTTTTAAATGGGGACAATTCCCTTGAGTTTCTCTATCCTTTACACAATATATATCGGTAATATATCTGTGTTTACACAGCTGACCAAATTCATAACCATTCTACACACTTTCATGTTTAAACAGCTTTTTTTCTCCCTGGTTGAAAGGATGTATCTTCGAGTAATTTCCCGGCAGCCAGAGCACGTCTGTCTATCTGTCTGTCAATCCCCAGTAGCACAGTCGGTAGCAAACAGGACTTAAGAATAGGGGATCACTGGTCGGAATCCCCAGCTCGGCGAATTTGTTTCCGAGGATTGACGAGTTCATTTGTAACAGGATTCATTCCTCGATCGCACCTAGTCATTGTTTCGACGACGGTTATGCGGAAAAGCAGCCAGTGGCTTGAGAATGATATCGTGCGAAGTAACAGAAATTCCAGGAAAGCATAGATACGTGATATAACTAAAATAATGTTGTATAAGGCATGATTTAAACGTAAATGCGTTTCAGCACCCGCATTGTTTATTTTTGGCGCCCACTGTGCCTTTAAAGAACCATAAATCACTTTAATTCAAACTGTTTATGCTGACAAACAAAATAAGACAGCTGACTGTACAAAACCTGAGACAGACAACAGTATACATGTATTTCCACATCTCTGAATAAATGTCATGTCATTGGTATTTACAAGTTATATATCTGAAAGGCCTCGTTGACATTAATACTTTCGCTATCAATGGCAATGGCGACCTTTTGCGGACGACATAGATCAAGATCAGACTACACAAAACGTGCAGTCTGATCTTGATCTATGCCGTCCGCTACTCGATGCTAAACAACTACAGTTAAAATTTTACTTTTGAAAGCGAAAAAAATGTCTACTTACTTTGCAGCTAAAGGCTTGAATCCTCTGTTACTTGCTAAATTAGTTAAATGAAGCTTTCCAGTCTATTACACATTTATACTCGTTTTTAGCCAGTTTTTAACAGAGCTCGAGATAGCGGGAGTGATTTTGATTTCAAAACTTATTCTCCACTAAACCCTATGTTTTGGGTACTGATTAGAATCGTCTCGATGAGATACGATTCTAATGAGTACCTCCAACATAGGGTTTGGAAGAGAAATAATGGATTAAGAATGCCATCACTCCCCCCTCATCTTGAGCTCCGAGTTTTAACCCATTTCATCTATACTTTATGAAACAACATTCATTCTTGTATGCTCATGCCAAATGTTGTCCCTAATGGCTGCAAGATTGCATATATTACGACGTATAGAAAATGCATTCCAGTTTCTGCAGGCCTTCAAAGAAACCATTGTTTTGACATTTCCAGTGGTAAATAAGGACATATCTATTGACTTTCTCCAACCCTTACGCCATATACTTGTATGTTGGTAATTTATCTACGTTTACAAAGCTGACTAAATTCTGAACGTTTCTATATGCTATCAAGCTTCAACAGTGTCTTCTGCACCAACAACTACACATGAAACCTGTCTGTTTGAGGTGCATTTTTGTTTCATTCTGATAGGACAATGGGTTTGGCTAATGTTTTTTTTTTTTTTCAAAACGATATTGCAAACTTAAAAAAAAAGATAACAGAACAGTCATTTATCCGAACGACAATATGGCGTGTTAAAGAATAAAACATTATAACAGGCGTTCAAGCCGCAAGCACATAATTGGTTACCGCAGGGTTCTGAAACCAGCTTTTAACTTCCTTTGGAGCCCAAGGAAGGTGTGAACTTTTGGCCTTCCTTTGTGATCAGTTTCCATGACAACCAGTTACGTTTTTGTTGAAAAATCACGACGTCGTAGCTCACTAACGCTAGTCTCTCACTTTTAACTTGTAGCTTGCTGATCATTGCCTTTAGTAGCAGTTAAAACTGGTTTTATAGTTTGTATGAGCTCGGCAAATTTCTTTGTTTGGAATGATTATAGTCACTGCGACACGAAAGAAATTTCAGGAAAGGTATATATAGGTGCACTGGCCGCTGCGATATAACTGAAATCGTGTTGAAAATGACGTCAAACACCAAACAATCAATCACACAATCAATATTGTGTTTGATTCCGTGGCTTGGAAAGAATATTGTGCGCAGTTCTGGTAAAAGAAACTCCAGGAAAGCGTGGATAGGTGCACTGGCCAAACAATGTTGAAAATGACGCTAAACACCAATCAATCAATCGATCGACCGACCGACCGACCAATCGATCGATCGATCGATCAATCAATCAATCAATCAATCAATCAATCAATATATTTTTTTTACCAATATCATCTTTATTTTATCAAATCATAATCATTCTTGTACCGTCATTCCATACATTGCCCTTGACGGTTGCAAGGCTGCACAGATTACGACGGATAGAAAATGCATTTCAATTTTTGGCAGCCTTCAAAGAAATCACTGTTGTCGTTTTCGGCTTTAAATGAGAAGAAATCCCTTGAGTTTTTCTATACTTTATACCATACGTATTGGTAATGTATCTATGATTACACAGCTAACCAAATTTGAGACATTCTATACACCTTCAAGTTTTAACAGATTTTTTTTTCTCTCTCTCTCTCTCTGGCTGTAAGGATGTGTCTATAATTTGTCTTCTAATGTTTTCAATATGGGAGAGGGAATAATTTTGTGATTCAGTAAAGAGTTTCGTCAGTTTTAATTTATTGTCTACAAATGCTTGCAATTTGACACAGTCTACCTGATCTATCTGATTGAAAGCGTTTGCAGATAACAAATTAACCCTTTACCAGACGACAAAGATTAAGCCGTATCCAAATTGAAAGCATTTGCAGACGACAATTTCAATGTGGCTCAAACTGTGCATGTTTTTTCTTTGATCGGGTAGAAAACATTGTTGGAAGAGGAGAAAATGCTGGTTACCAGCATTTTCTCCTGTTCCCACAATGTTTTCAAAAGGTTTCTTTTCCAGGGTCGTTAAAAGTCTGCATTGTGCGATAAAGGGTTAAGCATTATCAAATAATTAGATTTGTGTTTCAAAGGCTAGAAGGCTTCCCTTATCAAGCATTAGGACAGCTGGTCCATATAACCAATTATTCTTTATAACACTCTCCGTCTAATTCTCCAGAATGTAACGCAAGTTCTGATTGGCTAAAGGATTTGGGTCATGCTCTATGAAAAGGGGGTTTAATTTGTTTTTTTGTAATGCACAGTACAAGTTGGTTGGTTATTTCCGTTTATTTATCGTCGCTACCGGTTGCCCATCTGAGCGACGCCCCCAGAAGACGGTTAGTTGTTACGGGGGATAGTACAAGGATACAGGTCGAAACTACTGAGAGCTTCGCCTGGTTCTTTAACGTGCTCGGCGTATAGCACCGTCACACGGGACCTCGGTTTAATGTCTCATCCGAAAGACTATTAGTAATTTTTAGTTGGCCAGCCGGGGATACGAACCCACAATCTGTAGGACATTGTGTTCACGAGTCCTACGCTCTACCTACTGAGCTATATCGGCTGGTACAGTACAAGTTGTCAAGTTGTCACCATTTTATCTATAAACCGACAGAACCACGGGGAAGAATGAGGTAAAATCGTCATTTAACCCTTTACCATACAATCCCGATTTTAACGACCCTGAAAGAGAAGGCTTTTGAAAACATTGTGGGAAAAGAAGAAAAAGCTGGTAACCAGCATTTTCTTCTTTTCCCACAATGTTTTCCATCTTTGAAGAGACAAATATAATGTTTTGTGCAACATTTGAAATGTCTTCTGCAAATGCTTTCAATTTGGACTGGTCTACATTTTTGTGGTGTGTTAAAGAGTTATAGGCAGAAAATTTACCAATAGCAAACAACTTCAAACCATTTTAGCCTGCGTGGACTGCGCAGGATGACATAGTCGATACTTCTTGCAGATGCATTAAACCGCTATTCACAGAGTATGACCCATTTTCTTTCGCAAATCAGACACTTGGGTTTCCTTCTGAATCTAGAACTGAGAATTCAATTCAGAATGGTTGATAAATACCGGCCCCAGTTTTTTTACGTATGGTTTCTAACTATGCTACTGAATTTTGATATTTGTTTATATTGTGTAAAACGCCTTTTTGACAACAAAATTCCTGTTATATTTCGACAGCCTGTCCACTTATCCATGGTTTCCCGGAGTTTATTTCACCAGTACCTCGCAAAATATTTGTTCCAAAACTACCGGATCTTTTTCTACAGAGACCATCTTTAAAAGAATGGTCAGTGGTTCTGTTGCAATGACTATCATCAGTCGTCGGATAAAAATTCGTCGAGCTGACGATAAGAACTACCGGATCTTTTTCTACAGAGACCATCATAAGACAAAGAATGTTCTAAGGAATGATCGGCGAAAACGTACCCGTGTTTGAGGTTCTGTACGCTTCCGACTTACGCAACTGATCTTAGCAACTGAATTTTGAAAGGCATGTTCAATAGATGCATGACACCTAACTACCTAGCGAGAGAAAAAAACGAGCGACGGTCTGACATGACTTGTTGGCAGCAGTGAATGGTTTTGGTCTAAAAACGGATCGATACACAGCGTACGGCGCTGCTTCTGTTTGAGAGTGTGATGTTACAGAGTTTCAGATTTCAGTTTTCAGTTAGCGACGCGACAGAAACGTGAATTCATGTAACTGGAAATAAGCTCGTAATTCTGTGAATACGAAGATGATGCTACATTTGTCTCGATTTCTGACATTGAGGCATGAATTATCTGCTAACAAATGCCAACTCTGGCTTACTCGTTTCTTGATTTGTTAGCAATGCCATTCTTTTGTTTACGCGCGCATTTGATTGAGACTTTTGAGGATTTTTTTTTCCAAACCGAGAAAAATAATTTAAGGGAGTATATGTAAATGAAATTGATATAATACAAAAATTTCATGTTCTACACTGAAAGTTGTGCTTCAGAGAAAAACTATTGTTTGTGTTGTAGTTCTTGATTCTAAATCGAAATAAAACAGAGTTTACATATAAGTTAACCCTTTCCCAAACAAGCCCTGGTTTTCACGTGTCTGCAGTACAAGTCTCTTGAAAACACTGTGGGAAAAGGAGAAATTGCTCGTTACGAGCAATTTCTCCTTTTCCCACAGTGTTTTCTACCCTTTTTGATAACTTTCTGCCATTTTCATCAAATTTAAAATTGCCGTCTGCAAACTCTTTCAATTTGGACCAGTCCAAAATGTGTCGTTTGGGAAAGGGTTAAAGAGATTTAATGCACATAAATGGAAACTAAGTCCGGTTACCCGTACAAAAAAAAAAATGAGCTGATCACCCGCGGTAAATAAAACAGTGTGACCGTAAAGTATTGTAACAGAAAAACAAAGCAGTTGACAATAAATTACCCTAAAATACTGCGCTTATTATCTTAACGGTGTTTCTATTTTTTTCGCTGTATGCATGAGTTATACTTCAAAAGCATTGCAGAATTTATAAATGTTCTGGACTTTTTCAGTCTGAACGATCAACAGAAGACACAAACAAAAATGGCGGGAGTGTTTGTGTGACAAATTTTGACGTAGTCTATTGTCTCACAATTTTACATCACCGAAGAATAATCGCTTGATTATGACAAAGCTTCATGCAGGGACTGAGTCCTACTCATACCTGGACTTGTGAACTATAAAACCTTAGCTGACTTTCAGTAATAAATGTACATAGTATACATTCCTACGCAACGGATATATCTATCTACCTTATGAAATTGTTTAACATACTCTGAGGCTTCCAGTTGGAACACTTTAGTCCGCTGGTCATTAAAACAGGTATGTATTCTTACGCACTTTCTTATTTTACCATTTTAACATTAAATGGGTGTTTTTAGATCTTATTAATCATATCGAACTTTTAATGAAATGTTTCATGTCCGAAGTCAGTGACGCCAAACTTTGCAAACCGTAAATAACTAAGAAGAAAAGAAAAAAAAAAAAAAAAAGTTAAGGATATTTATGGAATTTCCTTAAAGTAACGGTATCTGCCAAAAAGTAAACATAGCAGGTGTTAAAATGCATTTTTAATTTAAATCATACCATTCAATAGTATGGAATTTTTTGTGAGGATGACAATCTGTTATTGTACGGTCGGTTCAGGTGTTAGTCGCTGGCTGTGAAATTAATTTCAAACCTAGGTTAAAAGTTGTAAGGTCTCTACCTTTGTTTACTTTTTGCCTGACTGTGATTTTTTTTGTCAGCGACTAACATTTAGATTGACAATACAATAACAGATTATCATCTTCACTATATTTTCCATACATTTACATGGTATAATTAAAACTGAAATGCATTTAACACCTGCATATTTTGGCCACTATTGGGCCTTTAAAGTGATAGATCTACGAAGTCACTTGAGGTATATTAAACTCAACTTTCTATTTAAATATCGGACAAAAATATAAGAATGTCACATTGTCAACAGCACGCGTCTTTTATGAGGGACGGTAGGTATAGGTAAGATGACGTCATTTCTTGTCTCATAGTAATAGAAGGAGTTACCGACTGAAAATGACCCTATCGTTAGCTGAAGCCAAAAGGGGTTCTTTTGAATAATTGTAAACGCCCGGTTTCGTTACGCTTTTATAGAAAGAATGAGCCATGATGTATGAAAAAGGGGTTTAATGCATCTGCAAAAAGAATTGACAAGGGTCAGCTTGCATTTTCACCTTCTCCCACTGTGTTTTCGAAAGTCTTTTTCGTCAGGTTCGTTAAAACCTGGGTTTGTGTTAAAAAGCGTTAACTCTACATCATCAAGCGACAATATCATTGACTTGTCAAAAAAAAAAACCACATTTGCAAAAGCCTTCCTTCTCGGGGTGGTTTAAAGTCATAGTTGTTTTGTAAGTGGCTAGAACATGAGAGAGTAAGACGAAACTTTAGCACTTATTCTGGCGGAGTGTCGACTTCTATAACATAGTCTGTCAAATGGAGAGTATATGCTCTGTGAAAAAGAGTGCTTGATGCATCTGCGAAGAGTGTCGACCAAAGTCAGCCTGCGCAGATTGCGCAGGTTGACCTGGGCCGAAACTTTTCGCTATTAGGCATTTTTTTTTTTTTTTTTTTGCATGTCAAAGGACCAGTCTACCCTATGATTCTGTCGGTAGTTAGACAAAATAAATTGTATGGATACATAGCTATGTAATGACTTGCTTGGTATCATGCATCGCAGAGATATATTAAGTCCCCTTTTGCCAGAGCATGGCTCATACAGGTATATAAGCCGTTTCTACAGTTGACACAAATGCCTTAATAATATTTCTGTTTTTTTTTTAAATAGAGACAATGTATAAGATTTTTTTTCTAGAATGTCTCTAAGTTTTGATAAACATGTATATATTCGTAAATCTTAAGTTTGTAAATGTTTCATGTTTTTAAAATATAAAAATCCACAACCAAACGGCACCATTCTGTTACGACCCTTAGACGGTTTCTTTTTTTTTTTTTCAACCCATCGTAAGAAAAGAAGTAGGTGATCGATACAAGTATTTTCTTCTTTTGCTATTGTGTTATCCAGTCCGTCAAGGACAGATATCCGCCCTTTTCCTCTATACTAGACAACACAATTTTAATAGTTGTCCAAACTGAAGGCATTTGCAGACAAATCAAATAACCCATAAAAAGATTTGGATTTCGAAGGGCAGAAAACCTTGTGGGAAAAGGGTGACCAGCATTTTCTCCTTTTCCCACAAGGTTTTCAAAGGACTCTTTGTTGAGTGTGATTTATTGTCAACACAGGATTTCGAAAGTGCAAGGGCCTAGGTGCCTATAGTCTTGTTTAGTTATAGATCATGTATACACGTAAAGTAATATTATACAAAGCGTAACCCTAACTCGATAAATGTTCCATTCACAGTTTACACAGCTGACCTAATTCTGAACTATTCTACACATTTTCAAGTTTTAACATTTTTTTTTCTCACTTGCTGTAAGGATGTATCTTTAAAATATCCCAGGTGACCCTTGTTAACCACAGAAATGGGCAAAATGTGGCTGAGAATAATTTGTCTCCGTCAAACGATGCCTCCCTATAATTTTATGTAATTCTTAAATCATGAAAGCATTTTGTGGTTCACCATTTGAGCGGAGTATAGTAATTTACAACCATTCATATTACAGGGATGCCTTTCTTTATCTACTACTAGTAAAAAATTACGACTTCTTACAGTAATATAGTAAAGAAATAAAAAAAAAAAAAAGAAAAGAAACATCGTCAGAAAAGGAGAAATTGCCTGTATATTGGATTTTTATATCTTCCCTCGACTTTTGCCAAACATTCTTAACCATTTTAGCGCCATTTTAGCACGAGGTAAAAAAAAAAAAAAATGGGATTTTGCAGTCTGATCTTTGATCTATATCGTCCGCTTGTTTAATCAAGCCTATTAGCGTGCAACATACGGAAAGTGGCCTTCGGACATTTGCGTAAAAGTGTGTTGTCCCAGAACAGCCTGTGCACTCTGGGACTAATCCGAGACGACACTTCCCGTTTTTGTCCGATTTTCTGTTTCACGAAAGTCTACTGTATGAAAATATGTTGTGTAGTCGTAAAGTGCCGTCTCGGATTAGCCTGTGCGGACTGCGTAGGCTAATCCGGAGCGACACTTTACGCAAATGCCCTAAGGTCTCATTTCACATGTTGCTGGCCAATTATGATTAAAACTGTATTGAAGTTTCACTTGGTTAGTGATACTGAAAGCCGTCGAAACCGGTCGAGTTTATATTGAGTTGCGCTGGGAGAGTTAAGGAAAAAGAAAAAAAAAAAATGTTCATTCCCATAAATAATTTTAATGATTTATTGATTGATTGTATGGCGTTTAACGCCGTTTTCAACATTATTTCAGTTATATCGCGGCGGCCAGTGCACCTATCCATGCTTTCCTGGAGTTTCTTTTACCAGTATTACGCACAATGTTCTTTCCAAGCCACTGGCTGCTTTCCTACATAACCATCGTCGAAACAATGGTCAGCAGTGAGAGAGGAATGAATCCTGTCGCGATGACTATCATCAATCCTCGGAAAGAAATTGGGCGAGCCGGGGATTGAACCAGCGACCTCCTGTTCTCAACCGAACAAAAGTTGTGTTACTTTCAAATTGGTTTGTAAAAGCTTTAACTCGAAACAAAACTGAGTCAACTGTACAGAAATAACATTAAGTTCATTAATATCACACTGAGTCAAACACCTAATGCCAATCTTCCTAATAACAGAACAAATTTTATTATGACTTGTACAAAGTACATCATCAGTTGCACATACAATATTCAAAATCACGTGGTACATAGAAATTACATGTATATCAAGATGTTACGCAAAGAAATAGGTTCAAACGTAGTTTAAGCTATTTAACAAGCTGTAGAGAGCGAACATTTAAGAAGCTATAGCCTAAATTCCAATATTTCCAATCTTTTTGCGACAGCAAGTTTGACGTAAACTGCAGTTTTCTCAATGATGTTTTTGTTCTCGGATTTTAATAGTTCCATACATTTGTACATAGATGGGCGATTTCGAAAATATACAGGCAAAAAAAAATCTTAGCCTAATTTCACTATAACATGGACATAAAAATAAAAGGTGATAAGAGTCTTCAAAGTCTGTTGCATTACTGCAAGGACAAAATCTTTCCGATTAGGGTATGGAGGTGGGGTGGGGGGGGGGGGGGTTGCTGTATCTGCAGGTTTCGATTCGTAGGTTAAGTGATTAAAATGTGAGTCTTGTAAAATAAATTCTCATACCCCCTGATAAAATACCTAAATATGGCTCGTAACCAAATGTGTGCTTTATTAATGAAGTCTTTCAAAGCTGCGCTATGTTTTAAGGTACTTGGCCAATCTTGAATAAAACAATCTGTTGCTCTTTGTATAAAAACATTATGTTCATTAAAATCATACCCGGTCAAAAACGTAATGGAAGTCTTCGTATTAACTCGTATTACCGCGTCTTTCTACGCGCTATTAACTTCGTATTAACTTCGTATGAACTTGTAATTATACGTGCTATGATCAGGAATCGTATTCACCAGTTATTCTTAAGAATATTCTTGGTCTAATTATAGATTTAGAAAGTAACACACCTTCTGATTATAGATTTAGAAAGTAACACAACTTCTGATTGGTTAAACCAAGTTGTGTTACTTTCATAATTAGAAAATCTTGGATAAAAAGACAAAAAGAAAACGGTTTTTGAGACTGACTGGTGAATACGGACCCAGCAGATCAAACAGGATTGTTTTGAAAAAGCTTTGACTCGAAACAAAGTCGATTGAACAGAAATAACACTATTTTCATTTGGTTTAGCCAATCAGAAGTTTTTAGAAAATTCTTCAGAATAAGACTAGGAATTTCTTAAAGAATTGTTCGTGAATACGGACCATATATTTATCTAGCAAAAATCACATTCGAAATAAATATTATTAGCAGTAAGGGGAAAACTTCTCGAAATACGGAAACATTGTTAGAAAAGAAGCGATTGGTGTTAACAAGCACTCATTTCTTTTCCCATCGTGTTTTCCAAAACCAAAACAAACTACACATATATAAAATAAAGAGAAAAAAAATCTTATTTTGCGGAGGAACACTCGGGTTGATTGCTCGAAAATAAGACTGTCATTTACAGATCTCGGCTGTTCATTCATGCCTCGGGGTGATGTTTATAACACTCGGTAATATCCGCAATTCGGCGCAAGGAAATTGAAAAACTGGTATGCTTTTAATTCTGTGTCAGTCCATTGTTTTTTATGGATAGAGCGATGTAATTACATTGCCCAATACGTACGAAAAAGACCTCAAGACTGTTTTAGGTCAAAGTATTTTTTTAGGCAGAGGCTATTTACAGTTAGCTGTAAATTTACAGTTATCTGTAAATAGCAAAAATAAAAAAAAAAAACGTTAAGATGGCTATTTACAGTTAACTTACGTCTTTTAGCTATTTACAGTTCAAATGAATTTTAATGTTGTAATACGCAATATGAGTTACAATTTCAACCGTGTTTTTGAGAATTGGATCTACAAAGCGATATTATTTTTTTTTCCAGCTTAAAATAACCATCGATGTCTGATCTTCTGTATTGTTTTACTTTCAACACACATGGTCATGTTAAAAAAAAAGCGAGAAAATATATTTCATAAGTAAGATGAATACATTTTAAAAAGCTCACTCTGAATGTTCATTTCTATGAAGCAAATTTTGCCTGAACTTTGGTGTTGTAAATTGTTGGTTTTGTCTGCCTTTACATGTATAAAAAATCAACACTTTTCCATGACGATTATTCTTATGGCAGACTTTTTTCTCCTTTTTCAGATTTGTGTGCAGGATTTAATCAAATGAAGTGATCGTTTTAGACTATTACAACTGTTGCTGATAGCACACAGTTAAAGTTTGGGCTTTCGAAGCCATATGTTTGTTACTTTGTATTGTAATGATGAATTGCCATGTACTTCAAATTTAGTTTATAAATGTTCTGTTCTGTCCAAAAAGTGATACATCTTTTCAGCAAACGTTTAAATGTGAACTAAAAAAAGTTTGGCTAAAAGTTTCGTGGTCACCTGTAAAATAGGACTGGTCAATTGTCATAGAAAAGACAATACTAGCTGAAAATTGAAATTTCTTGAAGAGATAGACTTAGTCATTTAATACTTCGGATTAAAAAAAACAAAAAAACAAAAAAACTTTGATTTAATTGCTACTGTTAATGATGAGGCAACAAAATAGGTAAAGCCATACACAAATTTACATGAATATTGTTATCTGGTGAAGTTCTCAATTAAGGAATAAGCTACGACTGCCTCACTAATATTTTTGCCTGTCAGGACACACCCGAAACTTTGCATAACCTGCCTATTAGTAACTAACAGACAGGTTCCACCAGATCTTCGAAATTACAGAAAAGAGAAATGTGCACACACTGGCCCAAACAGTGCTCAGTATAGAATCAGGAACCAGACCGCAAATTTCCATTTAAAGGCAATTTTTGGCATGAAAAGCTCAAGTTTCAAGTTCTGTTACCTATTCAATAAAGGAAATATTCATTTTGTACCACCGAAATAAGAAACTATAACATAAAATTGTCACATGCCTGCTCATGAACGGTTTATTCTGATATTCAAACTTGCGACCCACGTACATCTACATGTATTTGAGACAGTTAAATTATCTATACATAATATGTCGTATCTTAACTTAAGCCAGACTATACAATTTTAACTGTCAATAGCCAAAAAACGTAAAATTGACTATTTACAGTTAACTGTAAATAGCCAAAAAACGTAAAAACGGCTATTTACAATTAACTGTAAATAGACAAATCAACGTTTCTTGGCTATTTACAGTTAACTGTAAATAGCCATATTGTAATTAGCCACTCCGATTTTTTTATGCTCAATTTTTTTTTCTATTACTATCGAGACTTTGACATTATAATAAGTGACCACGAAAAAAAAAAAAATGATAATAATAATAATAACGTAACTAAAAATGATCCATGGTCTGCTAAAGGGGGTTTAACACATCTTCTTGGTACATCATACATAATTATGTATAGATCTATAAAATGTATTTCGACTTACAACCGATTGAATTGAGGTAAAATGATCCTTGGACATGTCAAAAATTTACAGAAAGCAAAAAAAGTTCCCACCCAGGTCGAATACGTATTTTACCCTCTTGTCAAAGAGCATGGCTCATTTATATTTGTACAGTGACCATATAAAATCATAGTATACGTAAAAGGTCATTTTTCTTTGTGAATTGTTTGTTTAACGCTGTTCTCGCTGCTATTTCAAAGACTTTTTTATATCACTGGAACATCATACATGTCTTTTCTGTTTCCTTTCTGACAGAAGGCTAATGAATGAATGAATACATGGTTTGACCGAAAAGAAGAAAACTCTAAGGGAAAATCGAAGACAAATGAAATAATAATAATAATAATAATAATATTCATTCATTCATTCATTCATTCACTTTAATTCCTCCTAATGGAGATTAATTGAATAAATTACAATACACAAAATGGAAACATGTTACAAATAATTCAAAGTGAAATTAAGTAATAGATTCCTCCTTGTATGGATGGAAATGCTGTACATCATCCGCATTTCTGAAGTAAGTCATACTGAAAAAGACAGTTACTGTATATACATGTATGGACCGTGGAAGCATTGATAAGTCTGCGAAATTGGCGAAATGGTATGAAAGTGAATAAAATGTCATACCGAAGAATACAGGGCGTAAGCCATAATATTGTAACAGAAGATTATCGATTCTCCCTTAAGAAGGCTCGCCATTTTAAAAAGAAAAAGAAAACAAATCTAAAACACACATTAAAAGGCTCGCTGTCTTGAAATGAAAAAAAAAAGTAAGCCAAGAATATGAATATCAGATATTAAGATTTCGATTTTTCATGACACAGGAAGTGAATGGACGTTAAAAGAAACAAGTAATTGATTTCTATCACACCAGATTTGGTATCGTTTAGAACTGGTCAATTCTTCTGCAAAAAATCAAAATATACACAATAACAGTTTTAAATTTGGTAAGAACTGGGAATTTAATGTCGAAATAGAAGTTAAGACAGGCTGAAAGTGACACACAGAGAATGGACACACACAACCAGTCAATATTGCGTACTTCCGCCAAGGGCTTGGATAACAGCCTGCAGTCTTCGTCTCGAACCGGTAGCCTCTGACGTGAAGTCAAGGGATACCTCATTTCAGGGGCAAAAATACTTGTTTGTAGGTGTATGCAGCAACCGAATTTTACACAGTATTTCAAATGGCTGTCTCTGTATATACGTAAAAATCCGGATTAATTTCATACAGAGTCAAAATTGCTGTGTAGATGACCCGTATCTCTTTCCTGCGGCATTTAACATTATTCTAGTAATATCCAACTGTTCAAAACTGTTATTAATAAGTGACATTGTTTTCACCACCCACTAGGACTCGAAAGTTTCTTTTCAAGGACATCATGTAATAAACTCCCACAGTAAACAAAAAAAAAAAAAACTGTCATGAGAAAAAATCTTGTCGGTGACAACCAGATATGGAATCCTGTACTTTCACAAAATGATACATACAAGGACCGTATTCGCAAAATTGCGATCCTTTGAAATTTAAAACATTCTTGAGAATTGGAATGTAATATAAGATGATGTGTCATATAAAATACTCTTTTTTTTTCAATATTTCGACCAACATCCTTTATCAATAACGAAAATTGCTGTTCGACTAACAGCCTTTATCGATAAAGAAAAACGTTGTTCGACTAATGGCCTTTATCAAGAACGAAAAACGTAATTATGATATCTGCTGGCTTGCGTTTCAGTCTGTCGGTATTTCGCCTTTTTGTTTTCCAACAAACATGTCACCAAAGAATGCCTGTTGTCAAGGGCTGAGCGACATAGGGAGACAGAGAGCGTGTTGAATAAGACAGCGAGCCGATTGGAATTAGCTTAATATGTATTTACGACAACCGCTTGTCCTTAATCTTTTCTGTGGCATATTTATCGATATTAATCGGAAATAAAAAGGAAAACGTAAAATCAGAGATACAGATGAATATGAGCCATGCTCTGTGAAAGGGGGTTTTAATACATCTGCAAAAAATATCGATTCAGGTCAGCCTGCGCAGTCCGCGCAGGCTGACCTGGGTCGATATTTTTTGCTATTGGTCAATTTTCTGCATGTCAAAGGGCCATTCTACGTATACAGACTGTCGCTAGTTAGATAAAATGTTTTTATGGATCTGTAATCATGTGACGACTTGCTCGGTATAATGCATCACGGAAATGCATAAAACACCCTTTTACCAGAGCATGACACTTATAAAAAGGTTATATGTAAATAACTATCAATGATCTTATGACGTGGGAACTGCCCGATTACCGTTGAATGCTATAGCCAAACCAAACAAAGTTGCCAAATTAGAGTTGACTGTCAACAGGCGGAAGTTGTAGAATTGGCCAGTTACAGTTAATAATTAGTATTCCGGAAATGAGAAATTGGTAAATTGCTGGCTTACAATAGCCGAAAATCGTAAATTTAGCAAATTACAGTTGACTGTTTCCATGCGGATTTTATAAAGTTGCCCTATTACAGTTTACAATAAAAATTCGGAAACGTAAAATTAGTCTATTAGAGTTTTCTGTCAAAAGCCGGAAGATGTAAAATTTACCTATTACGATTGACTGTCAATAGCTGTGGGACGTACAATTGGCTAATTACCGCTAACTATGGACATCCAAAAGATATAAAATCAGCCATTACAGTTAGCCCAAAGACATACAGTTGGCCTATTGCAATTAACTGTCAATAGCTGGAAGAAATAAAATTGGCATATAGCATTAAACTGTCAATAGCGAGAATACGTAAACTACTCAGAAGACGTAAGATTTGCCAAGTTTAGTAGTATAGACTGACAAAATCTAGAAGACATACATGTATATGCTAGATACAGAATAGATGGTTGGTGTCTTGGATGGGTTAAGTTTATCGGGCAAGGCGGAGGAATTCATCTGGTAAGCCTAAGGCGAACCGGATAAATTCCGAAGCCGAACCCGATAAACTTAAACCATTCAAGACACTAACCATCTTTTCTATTTATCCTGTCACGCACTGTAAAAGAACAAAACAAAGCGAAAAATAAATATCGATATAAAGACCGTACCTTTTATTCAATATGTTACAGTACCGATGCCATAAAATTCCGGAGCCGAGCCTGACAGACTTTTCTGGAACAGACACCAGAACTACAGTCTATTCTTCAACTTTCCCAATCCAAGATACTATTCTGTTTTTACTGTGAAGCCCCCGTAGCTCTGTCGGTAGCGTACAGGACTTGAGAACAGGAGGTCGCTGGTTCGATCCCCGGCTCGGCCAATTTCTTTCCGAGGATTGATGATAGTCATTGCGACAGGATTCATTTTTCTCACCGCTGATCATTGTTTCGACGATGGTTATGTGGGAAAGCAGCCAGTGGCTTGGAAAGAATATTGTGCGGAGTACTGGTAAAAGAAAGCATGGATAGGTGCACTGGCCGCCGCGATATAACTGAAATAATGTTGAAAACGGCGTTAAACACCATACAATCAATCAATCAATCAATCAATCTTTTTTCCTGTTTCTCATTTAAAATCCTAAATCCAACTCGATAGAATATTTCGCTCGAAATTAAGGCACGTATTGACATTTTTCTCACTGACTGTGTAAAAATGGCGAACTGTGTGAAGGGCTTTGGATATACATCTGCAATAATGATGTCATGAATGATATTGACTACGTCATAAACGTGACATAAACCCTCGGAAGAACGTTGTGGCGTAGAATTCTTTTTTATCTTAAATAATAGAAATTGGACAAGCCGGGGATCGAACCAGCGACCTCCTGTTCTGAAGTCCTGTACGCTACCGACTGAGCTACGGGGGCTTGGCTGATATGGAGGAGGTCCAACCTTTTTGTCGTTATATAAAGAGGTTAACTTCTCGTTGCTATGGATATCATGTAATCAATTCTATCAAACGACGAAATTCCACAGGGGCCCAAGTTGATAGCATTTAAAGACACCGAATAAATGTGACAAGAAATATTTCTTGTCATTGAAATAGTAGAAAACATAATGGGAAAAGCAGAAAATGTTTTCAAAAGCCTCTTTACTGAAGGTTGTTAAAATGCGGGGTCGTTCCGTACAGGGCTTTGCAAGCAAACCTGATGTTAAATTTGTACGCTAACTTGCTAATCAGTAATAACCGGCCCGATTTTGTTCATTTAAAGCTCCACAAATTGTCACTTAAGTTTCCAATCCAATCTGGGAACTACTTATTAATATTATGTCCTCATTTTAGAACCAGCAATTACGATGGTAATTGGCAATAATGACAAGATAATCCGTGGATTATTGCCCTAAATGTTACACTACGATATAGAATCCACTCAAGATTAAAACTGTAGTCTTTAGGAACAATGTTAACGACCCACTTTATATTGCATTCAAATTCTTTTTTTCTTTTTTTATTCTAAAGTTACACGCTTTTGAAATTAAAACTGGAATGCAAAAATACGCCATGCTGTTTTTTTCTTTTTTTAATTCTAAAGTTGCACACTTAAAATTAAAAAACCGTTCTGCTTTTGGTCAATTTTCTGCATGTCCAATGACCGTTCTGCCTCAGGACTCAGCCATTTATTAGACAAAATGGATTTTCTATTGATCCTTGATAATGTGATGACTAGCTTGGTATACTGCATTAAACTTCCCATTTTGCCAGAGCATGGCACATGAATATCGATTTTTTTCTACGACTTCTACGGTCGTTGTTTCTATTTTTTTTTTTAATTACAACTTTGGGGACAAAAGCCGTATCTTTACTGAAAAAACAAACAAAAACAAACAAACAAACAAAAAAAAAAAAAAAAAAAAAATTCAACTATTTAAAGATACGACAATATTTATTCTCAAGGCTCAAAAACAGAACTATCAAAAATCATTCTTAAGCATAATTTACAACCATGATTCACAAGCGAAATTAATTTACTTTCCAAAGGTAATATTCAAACTTGACCTAAACTATAATTCTCAAATGAACTCAAAATATAATCATCATTGTTCTAAAAGGTAATTCTCAAACATGATTCTCAAAAATGATCCTTAAGCATGATTCTGTAAAAAGACAAATCTAAAATCTCATCAAATGATCATGATTCTTGAGAAATATCGACGATCGTCATTGTCAAGCATGATTATTGGTTTTGCACCAGAACTACATTATTTGGTTATCATAACACCAAACTTTCTGTACTAAACCTGTTTCTGTTATGATATCATACTTTATTCAGTTCTAAATTTAACAAAAATATCTTTAAGAATGATAGACGGCGTTAAGGGGAACTGGAAAAGGAATATTTAAACCTTTATATTGTGACTCAGAATGAAGTAAAACAGTGAAAAAGAATAATAAATAACCTCGATAGCGATTGCCTCCTTTTCCCCATTGTTTTTACTTTGTTGAAAAGAGGAATCTTTAATAATATATATATTTCAAGATAACAAAAGTCATGTTAATCCAAATCATCGTTGAAAAGGGAAAAAAAAAAAAAAGGTTTTCAAAAATGTGTGGACACACTTCAGTATCGCATCACGACTTGTGGTCACCCATATAGCCACTAAACTTAGCGTGCGTTGCTTAACTTCATCGAAGAGCCGGGGATAATACCGGACTGCAGTCACAGCTTCTTGAACATTTACTGCGCAATGTTCCGCTGAATAAACATGTGCACATTTTTTACCAATTGCATAAACATGTGCACATTTTTTACCAATTGCATATCACCATCTATTCATTTGGTTTCATTATACCAAGAAGAATGTCAAAAACAGCCGGGCTGGGCCGAAAACGCTATTTCCAGCTGCAAGAGACAGGTGCACTGTAGCTATATACCATTGTGCACGCACCGTTTATAGATGTTCAACCTTTCATCAAACAATTGCATGATGATACGACCTTTTTGAAAGAATAAAACCTGAAAACATTGTAGGAAAACGAGAAAATGCTGGTTACCAGCATTTTCTTCTATTCCCGCAATTTTCTTTTACGCGATCAAAGACAAACCCCGTCGCTTTTAGCAACAGGTAATTTTTCGTCTGCAAATATTTTCAATAAAATATTGTCGTTTTGTAAAGAATGTTCACCGTATGACTTCCATAATTAATGCATGCCATAATGGCGTAACAACGGTTTTGGATGACAGAAGACATTTAAAGCTTCCTGCAGTTGACAGGTTTGGAAAACTCCGTTGGAAAAGGGGCAATTGTTTATTTCATAGCCCAATATTAGTGTCACTTTAAAGAAAAAGAGGAATACAGATGCAAGCGGCCATCGTCGTTTTTGTGGCAGTTGTCGAAGAGAGTGCCACTATGCGTTCAACATGGCATTTTGAAAATCTTGTATCGTATTTTGTGCAAAACTGAAGGAAGTAAACCTATTTAAACTCATTTTTTCTAAGTGATTCTATTGCACTCAGATATGAAATTGAAAGTGGCGTATTAAAACAATTTGGATTAGGCCATCGATCGTGGAGATATTTTTTTTTTAAATCAAAAAATAGTTTGATCCGCTATGCCCTTCTATATTGGCGTAATGATACATACACACTCTTTGTCTCTATATTGGCGTAATGATACACACACTCTTTGTCTCTATATTGGCGTAATGATACACACACACTCTTTGTCTCTATATTGGCGTAATGATACACACACACTCTTTGTCTCCTGACCGCTCGATTCCGTGCTTGTTCGTTCCAAACCCAGTTTGTTCCTTGGCTTATTCGTCCCTGGGCTTGTTCGCCCAGACTTGTTCGTCCCACAAGATTGCATGCTACTCTATTGGATTGTGCTTGACGATACAGTAGGTTGACTTTTAAGCGAATATTTTGAAGCTATTTGTATTGTTTATTTTTCAAATTACTAATTCCAAACAATGGCTCCCTTGTAAATGCCACACCAATGCTTTCAACTCTTTGATGTTTTTACTCGTTTGGAAAAGAAATGGGCCCCATTATTTGTTGAGAAAATAGCATTGCATGCATTAGGGCTTGTTGGACTTGTGTAGCGTAGTCCATAGTGTATAAGATATGAGAACACAGGGGTTGCTGGTTTGAATCTCCAAATAGGTCGATTTTTTTTTGTCAGAGGATTGATGACAGTCATTGCGACAACACTCATTCTTTCACCGCTGATCATTGTTTCGACGATGGTTATGTGGGAAAGCAGCCAGTGGCTTTGGAAGAATATTGTTTGTAGTACAGGTAACGGAATATCCAGAAAGGCATGGACAGGTGCACTGACCGCTTCGATGGTACTGAAATAATGTTGAAAACGGCGTTAAACACCATTCATTCGATCAATCACCTACAGCTCCTGATTAAACATCAGTAGTGTTGCTGATGTTTTTACTGTTTAGTTTTGAAGAGATGGCAGTGTACTGAAACACAGAAATAGACAAACATGCATTTAAACTCACCAGGAACTAAAACACAGATTGCGCCTTCTCTCGGCCGCTTATCTCCCGAATCACAACACTGTCTTTCGCACTCGCCACGACTCGGCCGATTCCGTAACTACAACTAACCTCGTCCGTATCAAAGGAGTTTCCCATTTTGAAATACTGCCAGTCACATGATCTTAAATATGGCGGCGTCCATGTAAATCGATTAGCAACGGCAACAGAAAATTGCTGACTTACTTAGGTGGTTGGGCTTTGTGCAAAATAGTCTTGATATGCGCCGTTTGCAGTAAACCAAGTTCTGTCAATGGCAAGGTAAAGATTAAATTCCCGGGAGGGTAACGGATTTCTTTCCTAGAACTAAATCCTGTATGGTTTATGTATGACTGAAACTCCTTTACCTGACTGCATTTTTTCCATTAACTTTTCGAACCTAAAACCCTTAGATTATACAATTCCTGTGCGCTGAAGACGTAGCTAAAAAGGGGCTGATATACGCCGTTCGAAGATAAACTTGTGTTCTGTCGGCGACAACATTGAAATCCCTGGAGGGTAATGTATTTCTTTCCCGGAAATGATTCCTGTATGGTTAACCCTTAAGCTGCTAAGCTCGTCTTATGGACCTTTTGCGGACAGTGTAGATCAAGATCAGACTGCACAGAACGTGCAGTCTGATCTTGGATCTGCACTGTGCGATAAGGAGGTATTTTTCTACAAAGAAATAAGTTAAATATAGCATTATTCGGGTTTTTACTTTGGGCTTAAACGTTTCATTTCACTTATAGAGCAGGAGATGGGTGAATGTACGACTGAAGCACTGTTCGCAATTTTTTATCTGATGACAATCTTTTTTTCAACTCTTCCGTTTTGAATTTTTTTTTTGACGACAAAATACAAAACATGGCTCAGATGCAAATACAAGTAAGTGTCTTTCAAAAATTGAGATACAGTGTGAATTCTCCTGAATGATTTTAGCTGCGTCTTTCCTTACAATCGGTAAAACTTTGCGTTACTTTTTGAAAAGTTAATTTCTACCAAATCAGTGCTCTGTGAAAAGTTTAATGCATCTGCAAATAGTATCGACCCAGGTCAACCTGCGCAATTCGCGCAGACTGACCTGTGTCTATACTTTGTTGCTTGTGGTTAAATTGTCTGCATGCCAAAGGACAACCTCCAGGTTGAGTCGCTTGTTAGACAAGATGGATTTTATTTATCTATAATCATGGGATGACTTGCTTGGTATATTTCATCAGAAATATGCATTAAACCCCTGTTTGCCAAGTGAGACAAAATTTCATGATTACCACAGCAATAGTTTACGTTTTAGTTAAACAGCTAACGGAAATAGTTTGACTGAAACAAACAACAGAGGAACGGAAAGTAAACCGAGAGGAGACTGTACGTATGAGCAGGCTAGTCTTGATCTACGCTCTCCCTAAGGAAAGAAATGATCTTGATCTACGCCCTCCGCGCAGAAAAAAGCTTATCTTGATCTACGCTCTCCCTAAAGAGAGAATTTATCTTTATATAGGCTCTCTTCAAAGAAAGAAATCCTCTTGATTTACGCCCCCCGAAAAGAAAGAAATTATCTTGAATTACGCTCATCGCTAAGAAAGAAATTATCTTGATCTACGCCTTCAGCAAAGGAAGAAATGATCCTGTATTGCAGGGAAGGGTTTATAAATCAGTTAGCTTCCGATGTCAATACGGCGATATCAAACCTCTACCGGTAAAGAATAAATGGGTCTATTGGGAGTTGGCTTCTTGTATTGTTTACTTTAGCAAGATTTTTTTTCCCGAAGATTTATCTTGTTGATTTACTCTTTCCACGTTTGTAATTCCGACTTTTTCTCATTTGGGAAGGCAGTCAATGCTTTTCAAAGATTTTAGGCGTATTACTGGTACAGGAAACTACAGGAGCACATGGATAGCTGGCCAGACTGTTGTAATTGTCCAAACAAACAACAAAACAAGCTCACAAGCAAACAAACAAAAACACGTTTCCAAAAAACGAAAGCTATGTACAACATGTGGCTTGCCTTTCATACCAACAAAGCTTCCTCTTTTGATTTCTATCATAATTATATTCTAGAAGCTCTAAGCCAGATGAAAGAGCATACCCTTCGTAGCTTTGATTATAAATCACGTCCTGCGTTACTAGTGTCCTGTAAATGAGTCAAGCTCTGTGAAAAGGGGGGGGGGGTATGCATCTGCAAAACGTTTTGAACCTGGTCTCGAAACGTTTTACTTTTGTCTGCATATCAAAGGACAAATTCTACCCCAGAATTCAGTTGTTAGACAAAATAGATCTTGTGGTTGCATAGGTCTCTGGTTAGCTTGATAGCATTGTTGTGAACGCTTTTAATAAATATTTACCTCAAAAGCCATGAATGTCAGACTATTTTTATCACATTACTGTATAATAAAAATATTAGTCGATGATGTGTTAAAACACACGCATAAAGCACAATGTGTCGTGCAGTTTACATGAAGCCTATACGGTTCCTTGGCAGGTACATAAGGAACGAAAAATGATTCCAAAGAAACTCGGCATATATTGATTTTGTTTTGAATCTGTAAGTGATTGAATTCGCAACTTCATAATGATTACCAATTTACTGTTAATTTCACATAGTCACCGCAGACCATTGTTTCGACGATGGTTATGTGGGAAAGCAGCCTGTGGCTTGGAAAGAATATTGTGCGGAGTACTGATAAAAGAAACTCCATGAAAGCATGGATAGGTGTACTGGTCGCCGTGATATAACTGAAATAATGTTGAAAACGGCGTTAAACACCATACAATCTACAATCAATCTAATTTCACATAGGAATCTAGGTCAGCAAGGGTTTAGAAATGAGATGTATAATTACAGAGTTTTGACCAAAAACAGAAATATTTTCTTATGTAAAACGTGAATATATCGGATTTATATGATAAAATATGCGAACGATACCTTCGATGTGCATGCCAGGAGTTGGAGACTACAACAGAGCTCCAGATAGAGGGAGTGATTTTGATCATAGAATTGAAAATGTTCATTATTCTCAACTAAACCCTATGTTACGTAACAGTTGACCTAGTCTGTTTAAATCGTCATGAAAGTGGTCCAAGCCAACAAACTCTGCGGATAAATCCGGATTTTGACCGCTATCGTTGTGTGAGACAAGGACATAAGATTCTGTCTCGATATATTTATCTCACTATGGCAGGCTATCCGTAAGAAGCTTAACTCGCGTAAATCGTTTTATTTTCATCGCATCATGTGACCGAAATCTTGCCCATAAAGCTATTTTTTACAGTTTTACCAACTTTTCGTGCTGTATTTAACCTGAATTGCATCGTCAGAAAGGCTATATCAGGACCCAAGAAAATATTTGTCGTTTGTTGTACATTCCTTGAAAGCGCTTCGCAGCAAGGTATTTGTGCTAGTTGGAAAACAAGCAAATGTCTTTCAAAAAGTCTGATAGTCTATATGAGTTATGCTTTGTAAAAAAAGAAGTCCTAAATACATCTGCAAAAAGTATCGACCCATTTCAGCCTGCATAGGTTCACCTGGGTAAAAAAAATATTTTTTTTTGCTATGGTTTATTTTTCTACTCTACCGTTCGACCTAAGGATTCAGCCGGTTGTTAGACACACTGGATTTTATGGATCCATAGTTAGACACACTGGATTTTATGGATCTATAGATAGACACACTGGATTTTTATGGATCCATAGTTAGACACACTGGATTTTATAGATCCATAGTTAGACACACTGGATTTTATGGATCCATAGTGAGACACACTGGATTTTTATGGATCCATAGTTAGACACACTGGATTTTATCGATCTATAGTTAAGTGATGAAATGTTTGGTACAGTCATTCCCTTTACCCTTTTGCCAGAGTTTGGCTTAACTCTTTACCAAACGACAAAATTTTAGACTGGTCCAAATTGAAAGCATTTGCAGACGATGAAATAAATATGGTTGAAAAATTGAAATTTGTTTTGGGAAGGGTAGAAAACATTGTGGGAAAAGGAGAAAATGCTGGTTACCAGCATTTTCTCCTTTTCCACAAGGTTTTCAAAAGGATTCTTTTACAGGGTTGTTAAAAGTCGGGATGGTGTGGTAAAGGATTAAATGTCTAAAAAGTCTTATTGTCTGTTTTTGGCCTATATTTCCCCGAAAAGATTATCTTGAATCAACTCGTGAAGCACTGAACCCAGATTCAGCTGCATTGGTTGAGCGTGACTCTGATCTGGAATCTACACTGTCTGCTATTTTACCAGCTATACTAATCAAAACCAGTGCAAAATCTGCATCTTATGTATTGACTGAGTACATCCATTATATTAAATGTATCTGCAAAAAAAATCGACCCATGTCAAACTGCGGATTGCAGGTTGACATTGCTAGAACATTTTTTGCCTTTGGTAATGCTTTGGATCTCCTGTAGCACCAGTCTATCTCAAAATTCAGTCATTTGTTAGACAAAATGAATCTATATGGATACATAATAATCTAATGACTGGTATGGTTAAATGTCTCAATTTGATGCCTTCAATCCCCCTTTTACCAGAGCATGACTTAACTCATTAAGGGTTGAGGAACGTACAGGAGAAAAGGATAGGATACACGCGAAAGGTCCTTTTTTTTTTTTTTTTTCTTCGTATCACTGTAAAAATTGATCACTGCGTAGGAAATAGGGTTATTCCTATCACATGACGAATTACAAATAAGTCATGCTCTAGCAAACGGGGGCTTAATCTATCTCTGTGATCCATGATACAAAGCAAGTCATCATATTATCATGGATCAATATCAGGCACATTATTTCGACAACTGACTTATTCGTGAGGTGGACTGGTCCTTAGACTTACAGAAAATTGACCAATAGTGAAATGTTGTCGCAGATGTATTTAGCTCCCTTTTGCCAAAGCATGACTCAAATGTATTTTAACCCTTAGGCTGCTAATCGCGACCCACTGACCTTTTGCGGACAGTGTAGATCAAAGATCAGACTGCACAGAACGTGCAGTCTGATCTTTGATCTACACTGTCCGATACGGTATTTTCTTTCCGTTGAAATCAACCTTGAAGCCGCAATGGTTGGGCTTTTAATTTTGAGTAGAAATTTGCGTTTCATTTATTCAGCAGTTTAAGTGTTAATTACGACCGAGTTTACCATTCTTATGGCGCATTGCCTCAATGGTTTCACGTAATGATACCAGGCTTTTGAGGTCCCAAGAAGAAGCTATTGTCGGGCATTCTTCGTTGTTTTTTTTTTCCCAAACAAACACTTCAAAGTCTCAATGACATTTCTGTATCAATAATCAGATTTCGCCTGGCTGTGTGTCAGTCTAGCAGTTATCTTTGGTAAATGTAACAGCCTTTGATGTTCCTATGCGAAAAGGAAGATTAATATTTACCAGCACGTCAAGAAAGTTAAGGCTTTGTATGCAATCTTCTTTACCCCCTCCCGCCAAAATATATATATTGGTCATGCTCTGTGAAATGGTTGCTGCATACATCTGCAAAAAGTGTCGAAAATTCTTGCTTTTTTGTAAATTTATCTTCCTGTCGCAGGATTATTCTACCTCATGATTCAATCGGTTGTTAGACAGATTGGGTGTTGGTTAGGGTTAGGGTTAGGGATTTATGACTACGTGATGTTTTGCCTGGTAAGATAAATCACGAGAATGCATTAAACTCCCTTTTACCAGAGCATGACTCAATTTACTAAACCTACATATAAATAATACTATACTGAAAATGTTGTTGCTTTCATTTATTTATCTTAAAGGGGATTATTTAGTTTTAATGCCATAAATCAAATTTTCTTGTAAAACACCGATTAATACAACTAGGCTTATTTTTCTTTGTAATTATATAGAATCTGTGCGGTTACATTCAGGAAAAAGGTGCGGGGTTAGCCCTTTACCACACAATCCCAAGTTTTAACGACCCTGAAGAATTCATTTGAAAACATTTTCTACACTTCCAAAGAGAAATTTCAATTTTATGAGACGCATTTAATTTGTCGTCTGCAGATACTTTCAATTTTAACCAGTCTATAATTTTGTCGTTTGGTAGAGAGTTAAAAAACGGGATCGCCGTTTTGCGATAGGTAACCCCGTCTATTTTTATTACACCGGAAATGACTTCATAATACCGAGTTGAATACGCCTCCTCGTAATTGACGGCGTGCATCTTCCGGAAAACCCTGTACATACGAAGTTTACAACAAATTTATTTACATAAATCTTTAAAACTCTTTCAAATTGTTGAGACGTGTTTACGTTCTTGTTCTAATGTTTTCCGCCTCTTATTACGATCAACAAGTCGAGGCATTGATCAATTGAGACAATTTTGTCAAAGACAGTGAAGAGACATAGCTTTTACACTTATTGTTGACTAACAGACTGATTCGTTTGATATTCAAAGAGAAAGTTTGATTGATTTTCGTATATTTATCGTCGCCACCGGTTACCAATATGACCGACGCTCCCAGAAAGTTGTTAGTTCTGTTAAAGGGGTAATGCCAAACACAGGGTCTGTATTCACCAAACATTCTTCAGAACGTTCTTAGTATTATTCTCCAGAATTTTCTAAATTTGAAAGTAACACAACTTCTGATTGGCTAAACCATTTAGTCTAGCCAATCGGAAGGTGTGTTACTTTCGTATTTAGAAAATCTCGGATAATAAAACTAAGAACGTTCTTAAGAATGGTTCGTTAATACGGACCCTGGACGAAGGCTATTTTTTCAGGTGTGCTTGGTTCTTTGACGTACTCAGTGTATAGCACCGTCTATCCGGGAACCTCGATTTAAAGTGTCATCCGAAAGACTTTTTTTGTAAATATAGGTGACCATCTGGGGGATCGAACCCACACTTTTAAGTAGTCCAATATTCGACTCTTACAAGTGTCATACCGTACAACTAGAGCTATCGGGGTTAGTTTTTGAATAAGCGAGCATCAGCCGTAGCTTATATAACAACACAAGCAACTTGGTTAGTGGTCTTATATATGAGCCATGCTTTGTAAAAAAAGGCTTAACGAATCTGCCAAAAGTATCGACCCAGGCTAGCCTGCCCAGTCCGAGCAGGCTGTCCTGGACCGAAACTTTTCGCTATTGGTGATCTTTTTATATGTCAAAGAACCTTACATTACAGTTGGTTGTTAGACATGATGGATTTTATGGGTCCCTAATTATGTGATGTCTTGCTTGGTATCATGCATCACAGAGATGCATTAGGTCCCATTTTGCCAGAGCATGGCGCATATCTAATGAGCCATGCTCTGGCAAAAGGAGGCTTAATGTATCTCGGTTACGCATAATACCAATCCAGCCATCACTTAATTTTGGCTCAATAATAGAAACTTATCCTAACAACCGACTTAATCATGATGCAGACAGGTCGTTGAACATACAGAAAATTGATAAATAGCGAAAAGTATCGACCGAGGTCAGCCTGCGCGGACTGCGCAGGCTGACCTCCGTCGATACTTTTCGCAGATGCATTAAACCCCCCTTTTCACAAAGCATGGCTCATCTTATTTGTATCCATTAAAGGGAAGCAGTATTGCCAGCTAAAATACACTGCATTACCCTTGCTGTGCGCCAAATGACCGTAGCTGTCGATGCGCCATAAACCAGCATCCAGTCAATCATCGTATACCGATTGTGGGCGACCCCAAGATAAACTGACCGATTGATCGATATCTCTACTTCAATAAAATGATATATTTGTATTCCCAGTGTGTCTACATATCATGACGAATGACAAATCTAGTGGATCCATGCAGAGTTCACAATCGTGTTTGACAGATGAAACCCCCGTGGAAGAAATCACTGCCTTTCCCCGTAAACTGTACATGACAAAATTGTTCCGTTATCAATATATTTGAGCCATACTCTCGAAAAAGGGGGTTTAATGCACCCCCTAATGCATTATACCAAACAATTAATTACGTAATCATAGATCCGTAACACCAATTTCGTCTAATAACCGACTGAATAGTAAGTAGAGAATGGTCCTTGGACATATAGAGGATTTATAAATAGCAAAAAGTTTCGACCTGGGTCAATAAAATTTGCAGATGCATTAAGTTGCCTTATCACAGAGCATGGCTCATGTTTTATATTGAGGATAATTGTCTGTTTCGGTGTATGATCGAAATTTCTTTCATCGAATGAAAAGTGAAGGCTATATTTTCACGAGTGGCGAAGCCACGAGTGAAAATATGGCCTTCGCTTTTCACGAGATGAAAAATAAAATTCGATCATACACTGAAACAATTAATTATCCTATTTCTTTTATGCTCTTCACTATAACCTTTCCTTTCATGTCCAATTTTTGCTCATCATGAAAAATACGTTCGTTTTTCAAGTAAAATACATCTATTTAATCTAGTCGAAAATGGACTAGCTGTAATAATGACGTCATGAATTATGTTGACTACGTCATAAAACGGACGTTCACCAGCTATAAATTCATTCATTCTCTATAAATATCCTTGGCATGCCAAAAATAAAAGTTATAACATTCATCGGTGAATTATAACGTTCACCGCTGAATTATAAGGATATAATTCACTCTTAGATTTCTAAAAACTACTGAAAAGCATAAAAGAAATCCCCTCATTGACGAGCATTCCCCTTTAGCACACAGCCCCGTGTTTTGTAGGAGAAATAAGAAAATGTTGGTCACCACCATTTTCTCCTGTTCCCTAGATGTTTTCTACCGTTTCAAACACAATTCCTATGAATTAAGACACATTGTGTGTCAGCTTCGATTACGATGTTTGGCCGGAAGTTTGGACGGAAGTGCTGTCAAAATTTTAGGCGGAAGTGCTGTCAAAATTTAAAAAAAACAATGTATTACTCCGCATGGCGTATTGTGATGAAATGTTTCTTTGCTGTAGCTTCACTCGACACAGATGATGTTCGTTTATCTTTACAGACAATGTTTCACGCCGTTTTAAACATTATTCCAATTATATCGCGACGGTCCCTAGTTCAAGCCGTGTACTCGTTTCTTCCAAGCAAATGGCTCCTTTTCCAACATTAACACATTTCATTGGTGAGGAATGATTGATTCATGGCATGGCTCTCGTCAATCCCGTAGAGGAGTTTGGCCGACTCGAAATTCGAACTTGCGATCTCCGAGTTACAACCCCTAAACGTCACCAAGCTCGACCTAAAGTGTCAGAAAAAAAAAAAAAAAAAAAAAAAAATACACGAGTCATGCTGTGGCAAAAGGGGACTTAATGCATCTCCGGGATACATTATACCAAGCAAGTCATCGCTTAACTATGGACCCATAAAATCCATTTTGTCAATCAACGACTGTATCATAAGGTAGACAGGTCCTTTGACAAACAGAAAATTGACCAATAGCGAAAAGTGTTGGTCCAGGTCAGCCTGCGCAGTCCGCGCTGGCTGACCTGGGTCGATACTTTTCGCTGATGCATTAAGCTCCCTTTTCACAGAGTACAGCCCACATAGATTTGGCGTCTGTTTTCAAAAGCGAGCAAAAAAACGTTTTCCCGTGAATTCAACTGACTAATAAATCAAATCGACTGCATCGACAGTTGGCCCAGAACAAACATCCAGAAAATGTGCAGTTTTTCATTCAAACATGCCAGCCATTCATCAATCCTTCATATGGATTGGTTTTTATTTCCGCCTGTCAAAACAACACATTTCTAGATCCATTCCGACCGCCTAGGTGGCGCTCTGATTGTTCAGGTTTTCAAAGACGTTTTCCCTGATTAGATTGTTTGTCAGCTGTAGCCTGAACATAGACCAATTTGGGGCGATGTCTTTATGAACTCTGCGCGGGGCAATCAATATTGTTCTTGAGGGAAGGGTGTGTATTACAACTTCATTGTGTGTTCACTTGTCAAACTGGAGGGGAAAACTTATCTTGTGGCATGTTTACGAACCTGACAGTGCAAGCTCTGGGAAAAAGGGGGTTAAATGCATCTCTATGATCCGTTGTACCAAGCAAGTCATTCCATAATTATAGATCCGTAAAAATATCTTAGGTCTTATATTCTACTGAACCATGACGTAGACTAGTCATTGAATGTGCAGAAATTATAGACTAATAACAAAAAGTGTCGACCCAGGTCAGCCTGTGCAGACTGCACAAGCTGACCTAGGTCGATACTTTCTGCTATTGGTCAATTTTCTTCATGTCAAAGGACCAGTGTACCTCATGATTCAGTCGGTTCTAAGAAAAATGGATTTTATGGATCCATAATTAAGTAAGGCAACTTACTTGCTATCATGCGTCACGGAGATGCATTAAACTCCCCTTTGCCAGAGGGTGGCTTATTTACTTGACTCGTACTTGCGTAGTAAAATTGCACATACTGAAAAGACAACATAGAACTTATTGCGACCACATCAGACTCGTCAATAAACAATCCTGTCTTTTAAAGACTTATTTTTTTAGATTTTGTGCTTAACTTTTTACCAAAACAAAACAAAAAAAAAAAAAAAATGGACTTGTCCAACTTGAAAGCATTTGCAGATGACTAATTAAGATACATGAAATATTATATTTTTTGTCTTTAGATAGATAGAAAATATATTTTTCATTCATTCATATTTTTAATAACCTTCAATCTTAGGGACGTTAAAACACAGAATTATGTACCAAGCCCCCATAGCTCAGTCGGTAGCGTACAGGACTTGAGAACAAGAGGTGGCTGGTTCCATTCCCGGCTTAGCCAATTTCTTTCCGAGGACTGATGATAGTCATTGTGACAGGATTCATTCCTCTCTCACCGCTTATCATTGTTTCGACGATGGTTATGTGGGAAAGCAGCCAGTGGCTTGGAAAGAATATTGTGCGGATTACTGGTAAAAGAAACTCCAGGAAAGCATGGATAGGTGCACTGGCCGCCGCGATATAACTGAAATAAATTTGAAAACGGCGTTAAACACCATACAATCAATCAATCAATCAATTAATCAATCAATCAACAGAATTACAGCGTCGTGCCAAAAGTGAGTGAACTTTTTTAATGGCCGCCATACAGGTTTAGAATATCAGTAGAAATAAAGTGTCGCTATGCGGGTACGAATGTATTAAGGGACGCGCGCGTGCGACTAGGGGAAGGAACTCCTGTATTCTTTTTTTCGAACCGGAAATGATCTTATTTTGTCGTTTGTTTATATCGGACCGCCAGAATTTTGAAAGATGGGAAAACACGGAAAACAACTGTCCGAGGACGAAAAAATCCTAATTATATCTATGGTAGAAGAAGGTCATCGATTGGTGGATGTCTGTACAGTGTTGGGGAGGAGTAAATCTACCGTTTCAATGGTTTTAAAGCGATTTCGGAGCCGTGGATCGACAGAAAATATGCCTCGAAGCGGTCGGCCTAAAATCGTAGATGACCGGGGACTTCGGAAACTTTCAAGGATTGTAAAATCAGATCGACGACAACCTCTCCGGGAAATTGCGGCATCTTTCAACTCGTCAGCCTTTGAAAAGTGTTCTGTTAGAACAGTGCAAAGAAGTTTACATTCCTTAGGATATAAAAGACGATCTGTAAGGAAGAGAGTGAATATCACTACTGTCAACAAACGAAGGCGCGTTTTCTGGTGTAGGACTAAATTAACTTGGACTGTGGAATCAAACTGGAAAAATGTGATTTTCAGTGATGAAATGATGATAAACTTAAAGCCTGATGGTCAACTTACAATTTGGAGGAAAGCGAGTGAAAAATGGAGACCTGAGTGTTTAGGGTATGTGGCTGCTAATGTGAAAACCAATTTAAAGGTTATGGTCTGGGGCTGTATTTGTTATTCAGGAACTGGCATGCTTGCTTTCATAGATGGAAATATGAACAGTCAAAAGTACATTCAGACCCTAGAACAGTATTTATGGCCATCTATTGCTAAACATTTTGATGACAATTCCTGGGTCTTCCAAGAGGATAATGCACCTGCTCATAAAAGCCGTGAAGCTACAGCTTGGAAAGAAAGAAACAACATCCCTGTATTTTTCTGGCCAGCACAGTCCCCAGATCTTAGTCCGATTGAAAATATTTGGTTATTACTGAAAAACAAAATAAAATCCAAACTTTATCTGATCCATAACATAAATGACTTGAAAACCCAACTACTGACCTCCTGGAATGAAATACCCGTTACTTATGTTCAAAGACTATATTCCACCCTACCCAGAAGAATTAGAGAAGTTTTGATCCAAAAAGGCAGCATGACAAAGTACTGATTACTGAAAATGAATTTAAATAGGTAAGTTTCATGTTGAAAGTTGTGTTATTTTGGTTTTGCAATATGGCGGCCATTACAAAAGTTCACTCACTTTTGGCACGATGCTGTATGTGGTAAATGGTTAGAAAAACACAACGCTGGTAATTAAAATTTTCTTTCATTTCCATATCTTATCTGTTGTTTCGAACACAAATCCGAAGTTCGATTTTGGTTGCTAACTGTTCTTGGTCGCTTACTGTTTTTGGTCGATCTTTCACGAATGTGGACAATGCATGTACATAATACGGATAAGACTTGTCAATTCCGTAAACTGTTTCATCTACATATATCTCATTTATAATTCATCTTTAACCTGCTGACTTTGAAGATTACTATCTCACGCTGGGAAGTCATTACCATAATCCCGAACAAGGATAAAGGTTTCTCAGGGTTCATTTAACTTGTCAAAATTGAAAGCATTTGCCTATGATAAAACCCTTAAGCTGATAAGCTCGACTCACTGACCTTTTGCGGGCAGTGTAGATCAAGATCAGACTGCACAGAACGTGCAGTCTGATCTTGGATCTACACTGCCCGTTAAGGAGACATTTTTTTCTTCAAAAAATAAGTTCGAAATAAAACTATTCGGGTTTTTACTATCAGCCTGAAAGTTTAAATTTATTCACCAAGATAAGGTTTTAATGTTATCAAGATGATGTGATTTGTTCTTGGAAGGGTTAACAACATCGTTGGAATGGGAGAAAATGCTGGTTAGTAGCTTTTTATCCTTTTACCATAATATTTAAGCGGAAACTCACACACACATAAATAGTAGTTAAATGATCTAAAAAGAAAAGTTTGGAAAAAATACAAGCCATGTTCTGTAAAAAAGGGGATTAATGCATCTACGAAAAGTATCGGCCCAGGTTAGCCTGCGCAGTCCGCGCAGGCTAACCTGGGCCGAAACTTTTCGCTATTTGTCCATTTTTCTTTATGTCCAGGCACCAGTCAACCATATGTTTAAGATGATCGTAAAAAAGAATGGCCATTATGGATCCATAAGTATGTGATGGCTTTATTGATATCATGGATCGCAGATATGCATTAAGCCCCCTTTTGCCAGAGTGTGGCTCATATTGAATGAACGATTTATCACCAGAATCATTTTTTGAACGTCCCGATCAAAATCGTACAGTTAACTTTTATAAAAGAAAATCAAAAATTGTAATGCATGAATAGATTCGAAAATGGCATAGAAAGGAGAGCAGGTGCTTAACAGGACCAAGTCCTCGATTTGCCACTCTTGGGGGTTCCATATAAACATTTTAAGTTTTACATATCAATAGCGTATCTGACTCCTGACCTGGTGGTTGCTCGTTCGATACCCGGTTGAGGCAAACTTTCTTTCCGGCGATTTTTCGCCCCTCACCTCCAATGCATGTGAGAAAAGTAGTCAGTGACTTGGAAAGAAAGTTGTGTCAGCGCTGGTGTAAGAAAGCTAGGAAACACACGTGTAGGTGCACTGATATGACCTAAGTTGTTAAAATGGGGTTAAACTCAAATACAGTCACTAACATAATGGAATGCTAATCTCTAAATTTGTTCGGAAGCAGTTAATCCCCTTTCCTTAATCCCTCTATAAATATTGTATAACAGTTCATAAACTCTAATTTGTATGATAATAAGGCATAATCTCTCTGCAGGACAAAAGATAGAATAATCTCTCGAAATTATGAGTATTATAGTCCAATTACCTCCCTTTATATCATGCAAATGACTTTAGCCTTTATCCTGCTAAATAAGTGAAATAAACATTTTGAAGCCGGTAAGTAGCGAAACTTGAATAATTCTATTTCAAACTTTTCATAAGAAAATGAATCTTCTTATCAGACAGAGTAGATCCAAGATCAGACTGCACGTTCTGTGCAGTCTGATCTTAATCTACACCGTCCGCAAAAGGTCCTTGAGCGTCGCTTTGCAGCTTAAGAGTTAACCCTTTACAGAACAATCCCGAATTTCAACAATTCTGAAAAAAAAAAAAAAAAAAAAAAGGCCTTTTGAAAAAAAAAAAAAAAAAAAAAAATGTAGAAAATGCTGGTAACCATCTTTTTTCCCCCCACAGTTTTCTACCTTATTCAATCAAAAATTCCATCATTTGAGCGACATTTAAATTTTCGTTTGCAAACGCTTACAGTTGGGACAAGTTTACATTCTTGTGGTGTAGTGAACAGTTATTCCATTGAGGTATGGACAATACCTGAGGTTAGAATGTCAGAATGTCAGTACTTTATGGGATGGCGCGAGGGTTTAGTGGTTACCAACAGGACTACCAGTTCGAAAGTCGCAGGTTCGACTCATGGCCTGAACAATTTGTTTCAGAAACAGTTTGTGTTTCTAGCCCATCCTGCGGTGAATCGTTAAGGAACCAACAGTTTCTATTTGTCGCCCACAAATGCTATGAACTTGAAAAAAAAAACTTAACACTTAAGCTGCTGAATAAATGAAACGCAAATTTCTACTCAATACTATAAGGCCAAACATTGCGGTTTCAAAGTTGATTTCACCGGAAATAAAATACCGTATCGGACAGTGTAGATCAAAGATCAGACTGCACGTTCTGTGCAGTCTGATCTTGATCTACACTGTCCGCAAAAGGTCAGTGGGTCGCGATTAGCAGCTTAAGGGTTAATGCTTTGGTTTGGGGCAATTAATGAAACCAACATTTGAGCCAAGCTCTGGCAAAAGGGAGCTTAATGCATGAGACCAAGCAAGTCATCAAATAGTTTGCGATCCATGAAATCCTCTGTGTCTAACAACTAATTGTCTGAAACAGTAGACCGGTCCTTGACACACAGAAAATTGACTGATAGCGAAAAGTTGCGCGGACTGCACAGGCTGGCCTGGATCGATACTTTTCGCAGATGCATTAAGCCCCCTTTTCACAGACCATGGCTCATTTTTTTAAGAAATTGCCCATCCTGACCGGGTGGTTCAGTGGCTCAGCGTATCTGTCTCGTGACGCGGTAATTGCGGGTTCGATACTCCGTGCAGGCAAACTTTCTTTTCGGCGATCTTTCGCCTGTCACCTCTGATGCATGTGAGAAAAGTAGTCAGTAATTTGGAAAGAATGTTCTGTCAGTGCTGGCATGAGAAAGCCAGGAAACCCATGCGTAGGTGCACTGACCGCCGTGATATGACCTTAATCGTTACACCGGAGTTAAACTCCAAAACAAAGTTGCCAAGCCCCCGTAGCACAGTCGGTAGCATACAGGACTAGAGATTGATTGATTGTACGGTCTTTAACGCCGTTTTTAACATTATTTCAGTTATATCGCGACGGCCAGTGCACCTATCCATGATTTCCTTAAGTTTTTCTCTTACCAGTACTACGCACAATATTTTTTCCAAGCCACTGGCTGCTTTCCCACATAGCCACCGTCGAAACAATCGTCAGCGGTGAGAGAGGAATGAATCCTGTCGCAATGACTATCATCAATCCTCGGAAAGAAATTGGCTAAGCCGGGGATCGAACCAGCAACCTCCTGTTCTCAAGTCCTGTACGCTACCAACTGAGCTACGGGGCTCGGCGTACAGGACTAGAGAACAGGAGGTCGCTGGTTCGATCCCCGGCTTGACCATTTTATTTCCAAGGATCGATGATAGTCATAGCGACAGGATTCATTCCTCTCTCACCGCTGATCATTGTTTCGACGATGGCTATGTGGCTTGGAAAGAATATTGTGAGGTGCACTGGCCGCCGCGACATAACTGAAATAATGTTGAAACCGCCGTTAAACACCACACAATGCAATCAACAAACAAACCAAAGATAGAAATAGCCCCGGGCTCTGTTACGGATATAGAACGTCCAACCTTGGACTGGTTCAGATAATCATATTCACGCTCTAAGTGGTAGAAGTCGATATCTCTCGCCGAATGTCTGGTTTCCAACAAACGTTTGCGTGATGCGATATGGCGACTGCGTGACTACCTAAATGATTCCAGCAGATTACGTTGAAAGCGGCGAGAATAAATAATCTACCAATCTATATTTAATGGCAAGAGTGCACGAACAGAAAGATTTGAAACGATCATAAATTATACTAGTACCCTAAACTAGTGAACGAGAATGAATGATCACAGGATTCATTCCTCTCTCACCCTTGACCATCGTTTCTACAGTCGTTATGTGGGTAAAGCAGCCAGTGGCTTGGAAAGAATATTGTGTGTAGTACTGGTAAAAGAAACACCAGGAAAGCATGGATATAGGCACTCGCCGCCGCGATGCAACTGAAATAATGTTGAATGTCAGATTCATTTAAACACATAACAATATCTGGCGCATTCTTGGTAAAAACAAACAAAACCTTGGATGCACACGTGGTAATTTGTTTCAATGAATAAAAAGCCGATTCACTTCTCTCGAAAGAGTCACAAATGACGTCGCATCATAATTATCTCAAACGTGGGTAAATTGAGAACATTCGTCATATGTAAGTTACACCGAAAAAAATGAAGACTATGTGATCAAGTTGCGGTATACATAGTGTCACGTTATACCTACACAGTTTTTACCCATAACTCTGTTAAAGGACTGAAATAAAATTTTCAAACAAGTTGTAAAACCCCGAACAATGCTATTTCAAACTTATTTTTAGGAAAAGAATATCATCCTTATCGGACAGTGTAGATCAAAGATCAGACTGCACGTTCGGTGCAGTCTGATCTTGATCTACATTGTCCGCAAAAAGGTCAGTGAGTCTCGCTTAGCAGCCTAAACCCTTTCCCAAACAAGCCCTGGTTTTCACGTGTCTGTAGTACAAGTCTTTTGAAAACACTGTGGGAAAAGGAGAAATTGCTCGTAACGAGCAATTTCTCCTTTTCCTACAGTGTTTTCTACCCTTTTTGAGAACTTTCTGCCATTTTCATCAAATTTAAAATTGCAGTCTGCAAGCTCTTTCAGTTTGGACCAGTCCAAAATTTGTCGTTTGGAAAAGGGTGGAGGTGAAGTGTTCTATTGACGATAAAAAAGAAGAAATCGTTTCTATAAGCAAATAAGCTCTGACCTGTGAAAAGTTGGGTTTAATGAATATGCAAAAAGTATCAGCAAGTTGAAAGAAATGTCGACGACTAACTTAATCCTTAAGCGGCTAAGCGCGACTCACCCACCTTTTTCGGACAGTGTAGATCAAGATCAGACTGCACAGAACGTGCAGTCTGATCTTGGATCTACGCTATCCGATGAGGAGATATTTTTTTCTCCAAAATATCAGTTAGTAAAACCATTATTCAAGTTTTTACTATCTGCTTGAAAGTTTCATTTAATTTATTTATCAGGATAAGGGGATATTTTTCTTTGAAAAAATAAATCATTATTCGGGACTTTACATTTGGTTTAAAAGTTAAATTTAAGTTATTTAACTGGATAAGTGTTAATGCCGAAAAATGAAGACAGCTGTCTCCGAAAAAAACTCTCTGGCAAAAAGGGGGTTTTAATCCACCTCCATGTTGCATTATACCCAGCAAGTCATCACAGAATTATGGATCCATAAAAATCCATTTCATCTAACAACCGGCTAAATCATGGGGTAATAATCATGATCCTTGGGCATGCAGAAAATTTATAAATAGCAAAAAGTATCGACCCATATCAGCCTGCGCAGACTGCGCAGGCTGATATGGGTCGATACTTTTTGCAGATGCATAAAACCCACTTTTCACAAAGCACGGCCAATATACTTGAGCCATGCACCGGCAAAAGGGGGCTTAATGCATCTCCGTGATGCATGATATCAATCAAGCTCACTCGTCACAACTCGGCCGATTCCGTACCTACATCTAACCTCGTCTGTATTAGGGAGGCTTCCATTTTGAACTACCAATCACATGATCTTAAACATGGCGGCGCCCCTGTAGATCGCTTAGCAACGACATGAACAACCACTGTGAAGTTATTCACTTCTATCGATCTGTCGATGAAAGCTCCCAACGGAATTGATAAACCACGCTAAAAATTGAACGTACAAACTGTTTGCCGACTGAAATACTCTTAGAAAGATAACGATAGAAAATTTACTCATGTGTTCTTTCTAAAGAGGAGCCTTACAATTTCAATAACGGTAAAGCGGTGTGCTTCCGGAGATGTGCGAAATGTACCGTGTAGGTGCACATCAAGCTACGTGATACAGCCGTGGGATTTGATCACCGGATCGCCCGAGGTATGCCGAATGCAATCAAGCTATCACATAATTATGGATCCATAATGGCCATGTTTTTGAACTACCGACTGAATCATGAGGTAGACTGGTCCTTGAACAAACAGAAAATTGACCAGTAGCGAACGGTTTCGGCTCAGGTTGGCCTTCGCGGACTGCGCAGGCTGACTTGGGTCGATTCTTTTCGCATATGCATGAGTCCCCCTTTTCACAGAGTATTTCTATTACTCTTCTGCAGGAAAGTTAGATGATAGCAGCTTTTGTCCCGTTGATTTACCAAATGAAAGGAAATGAGGAAAAATGGAGTATTGCCATTCAAAGTTTTAACAAAATAGATAGTCCGTCTAATTAATCTTAGGTAAAGCCAATTTCCGTAGAAAAATGGAAGATTAAGAAACGGTTGGTTTAGATGATTACTTTAAATCCACAGGACAAAGGTTAACACTTAAGCTACTAAGCGCGACTCACCGACCTTTTGCGGACAGTGCAGATCAAGATCAGACTGCACAAAACGTGCAGTCTGATCTTTGATCTACACTGTCCGGCACGGTATTTTCTTTCCGGTGAAATCAACTTTGAAAACGCAACGTTTAGGCTTTTACTATTGAGTGAAAACTTTCGTTTCATTTATTCAGCAGCTGAACATTTAGGCTGCTTACTGACCTTTTGCGGACAGCGTAGATCAAGATCAGACTGCACAGAACGTGCAGTCTGATCTTGGATCTACACTGCCCGAAAAAGAGAAATATTTTTCTCCAAAAATTCCTTTGAAATTGGAAAATTTGGGTTAATACTATCGGTTGGAAGGTTTTTTTTTTTTCTTTTCGGCAAGATAAGGGTTAAGGGTTATTTTTTTTTTTCCATTGAATGTGATAACGCTTATCGTATTAGGTTCAGAGTAATTGGATTTCTAAGAATGGGTCTTTTGTTGTACGGAGAGAAAACTTCGGCATCAGCCATCTAACCTTTAATCTGCTAAGTAGGCCTAAGTGAAATGAAACTTTCAATATATATAAATAAAGAAAATATTACGATTACAATGTTATTTTTAGCAGGGAAAATATCTCCTTATCGCTCTCTGTAGATCCAAGATCAGACTGCACGCTCTCTGCAGTCTGATCTTGATCTACATAGGCCGCAAAAGTGCTTGGAGTCGCGCTAGACAACCTAAAGGTTAATATATAGAGGTCACCGAAGGAATCCTTTCATGACAAGCTGTTTGGTGCGCTAATTGTGTGAACCAGTCTGCTCAAATGTTTTGCTGCTAGGCTAGATCCAAGGCACTTTTGCGGACAGTGTAGATTAAGATTAAGTTTGCAGACGACAATTTTTAAATTCGATGAAAATGGCAGAAAGTTATCAAAAAAGGTAGAAAACACTGTGGGAAAAGGAGAAATTGCTCGTTACGAGCAATTTCTCCTTTTCCCACAGTGTTTTCAAAAGACTTGTACTGCAGACACGTGAAAACCAGGGCTTGTTTGGGAAAGGGTTAAACACTTCAACCAAACGACATTTTTTTTTTTTTTGACTGGACCAAATTCAAGCATTTGCAGACGGCTAATTAAACATTACTAAAATTATTATTTCTGTCTTTCATAGAGTAGAAAACACTGTGGGAAAAGGAGAAAATGTTGGTCACCAGCATTTTCTCCTTTTCCCACAATGTTTTCAAAGGGCTTCTTTTTAGGGTCGTTTAAACTCGCGATTGTATGGAAAAGGGTTAGGAAAAAATTGCAAAATACTGATTTATATACTTGTCGAATGAAATTGTATTTAATTTCGAAAATAGCAGCAGAATACATAATAATAGGTAATGCTGCATTTATTTAAGAAATTATGTATTATTTTGTATTCAAAACTTGTAATTCTAACCGAGAGCTACACATGCTTGCATATTATATCAGACAATGCCTGTCTTTCAAACATGTGAAACTAGGAGTTTGAAAACATTGTAGGAAGAGAAGAAAATGCTGGTTGCCAGCATTTTTTTCCTTCCCTCACAATGTTTTTTGTACTCTGTCAAATGCATTTAAGCTACGTTTGAATTGTCGTTTGCACATACTTATCCTGCCAAATAAATTCGTCTTTACTGCATAAGTCTAACTGATGGCTGAGTGGAATTCGTCTGGTTGATGTAAATATGACTATGTACTGTGTACACGTCAAATAAAATGTTGTTCTGTTCTGTTCTTATTTGTTGTGCATGAATTGTTCTACGGGTTCTTAGTTTGCCACCTGTTTAGCCAATGTAGTGTTCTCCACACCCATTGCACGTGATAACATATATCACATTTTGTACATCACAGGTCATGTCTGCATTAACTTAAAAGACTTTTCCATTGAAGTTGTATGAACTACCATTTGGCATATATGACCATAAACTGCAATGTGGACGACCACAATTTGTAACTTTTCTCTGATATTTTCTCTCTTCTGTGAATTTTGCACATGTTAATAGTTTCTTTAAGTTATACATATATATATATGTGTGTGTGTGTGTATAATTTTTTTTTTTTCCAAGCCGGTAGTAAAACCCCGAATAACGTTATTTCAAATCTATTTTTGCTATTTTTGGAGAAAAATATCTCTGCATCGGACAGTTACAATTTTTTTCGAAAAAGCTTCTTTCTCAGGGTCGATTGCGTGTTAAAGGATTAAGCCTTTCTTTTACAAGGGAGGAAAATCTTTTTTTTTATAATCCGCTCGCAAATTTAACCCTTGACACCAGTGCCCCGAGTTTTAACGACTTTATCACAGAAAGCCTATAACTCTTTACCAAACGACAAAATTTTAGACTTGTCCAAATTAAAAGCATTTGCAGACGACAATATAAATGTGACTCAAAAATTGAAATTTGTTTTGGGAAGGATAGAAAACATTGTGGGAAAAGGAGAAAATGCTGGTTACCAGCATTTTCTCCTTTTCCCACGATGTTTTAAAAAGGCCTCTTTTTCAGGGTCGTGAAAATCTGGCATTGTTTGGTAAAGAGTTAAAAACATAGCGGGAAAAGGAGAAAATACTGACGACCAACAGCTTCTCCTTTTCCTGCGATGTTATCTACCTTCCAAAAGACAATGTTCAGTATTTGAGTCACATTTAACTTGTCTTCTGTAGATGCGTTCAACTTCAGACAAGTCTACGATTGTGTTGTCGGGTAAGAGATATCTTTCCTGTACAAGGAAGAATGGATTTCTTACAATCAGTTCTCATCTTTAATTAGACCTGTAAACATGGAAACTCTTTCAACGGATTCAGGTTCGTCCTTAGAATGTCTGGTAATATTCCTGTCGGCGTGACATTACGGTTACATTAAAGCATAGGTAATTGATGAGTAATACGTAGCCACTTAAGGTATTTCTACATTTTGCACTTAATTTTAGCAATGACTTCTGCGAATGTCAAACGATCAGTTACAGTCTTTGAATCATTTGCCGTTTAGTAACCCTTTACCAGACGACAAACTTTTAGACTGGTCCAAATTGAAAGCATTTGCTGACGACAATTTAAATGTGGCTAAAAAATGAATTGTGTCTTTAATAGGGTAGAAAACATTGTGGGAAAAGGAGAAAATGCTGGTTACCAGCATTTTCTCCTTTTCCCACAATGTTTTCAAAAGGCTTCTTTTTCAGGGTCGTTTAAAACTCAGGATTGTTCGGTAAAGGGTTGATTGTCCCCACCGGATACCCATATGGGAGACGCCCACGGAAAGCTGTTAGTTTTCTTACGGGGGATTGTGCAAGATATGGCAGAAAATTTATTCTAAGTTACGCCTGGTTCTTGTTGTGTAGAACCGTCACAAAGGATCTCGGTTTAACGTCACATCCGGGGGAGTACTAGTGCTTTGTATGGCCAGCCGTGAGACTCGAACCCTCACCATCAAGAGACCCGGGACTTGAAATTTATGAGTCATACGCTCTACCACTTGAATTATTCGGGCTGATGTAACACTATGAACGGAGAACAAATATTATACGATTACGTACATATTATCTTCAAAGCATTATTTCTGTTTTCAACCATGTTTTCAAAAGCTTCAAACTGTGTTGTCATCAAAACACTGGATTGTTTGGTACAGGGAAAAAAAAGAAAATCCAAAGTTCACCCCCAAAAAAATCTAATTGACACGTGATCTACGTTGGATTGACGTAAACCTTTCGATAGGCAACAAACAGTAAATCGTGACATCTCTCTAGTGTTATCACCTTTTTCAAAAATGTCTTCAAAAGCTTTAAACTTTCTTGTTAAATAAAAAAATCCAAGTTTTACTGTAATTGGTGTAGCTAGAAACGTAACTGACATGAGACCTACATTGCGTTGACGTAAAACCTAGGATAGATAGATACCATACAGTACACTGTGACAAGCTTCAAACTGTGTTTTTATTGAAACACGGAAAATATCGCATTTTAAGAAAATCCAAGTCCTACCGTAATTGCGTTTATGTAACACTTTGGATAGATGGATACGATACATTACACCGTGAGGTATACATCATCTTTATAGCATTTTTCACCTTTTTCCACAATGTTTTGAAAAAGCTTCAGTTCTTCTTGCCATCAAAACGTGGAAAAAATACCGCACACGAAAAAAAAAATCAAATTTTCACCACAATTGGTATACCAAGAAACCTAAATGACACGTGACCTATATTGCGTTGATGTAAAACTTTGGATAGATAGATACCATACATTACTGTGACGTATCTATCATCTCTATAGCATTATCGCCTTTTTCAACAATGTTTTCAAACTTCAAACTGTATTGTCATCAAAAACGGGATTTTTGGTTAGGAAGGAAAAGTAAAGCATTGAGGTCTTCCGCTGCCAAGTAAATGGAGTCGACTTTTCTCGAGGTCTACAAGTATCGTTAAACTATCATTTTGATTGCTTCTGTGTTTGGCTGAAGATTAGCATCGGGTAGCTGACGGTGTAGATCAAAGATCAGACTGCATGTTTCGTGCAGTCTGATTTTGATTTACGCCGTCCGCAAAAGCTATCCAAGGCGACATTGGGAGTGAAAAAGTAATAAAAAAAAAAACAGAGTTTCACCGTAATTGGTGTACCCAGAAACCTAACTGACACGTGACCTACATTGCGTTGACGTAAAACTATGGAGAGATAGATACCATACATTGGCCTGTGACGTATAGATTGAGTAATTGTTGACAACGCCATGACATATTTCTAATTACAGAGCTGTGTCTTAAAACCTTCCGATATTTTGTTTCTATATTTTCCCATCATAGACAGTGACATCTGTCAGAGATTTCAAATTATTGCGATTTTTTTCCCATCGAAATATCTGGTATTTCTACAAATATTGGTTATGAGATAAAGAAACACATCATTTTTTGTAAGTTTATTTTCACGTTTAAAAACTCGTTTGCGGGGTTTTGATTGGCTGAAAAAAAAAAAAAAAAAAATCAACCGGAAGTAAGCTTCAATAGGCTGCACACTGATTTACACGCAGAAAAGAGATGACTGAAGTAAGAGTTTTATTTTAAAATAGGGGAAAGCATGATTAAGCGCACTGGTTGCCGTGATATAGCTGGATTATCGTTTAAAACTGCTTAAAGAAACAAAATATAAGTGTCATGCTCTGGCAAAAGGGGGTTAAATGCATCTCCGTGCTACGTTATACTAAACAAATCATTACTTAATTATGGATCCGTAAAACGTTTTTTTGTCTAACAACCGACAGCATCATGCAGTTGACTGGTCCTGGAAAAATACACAGAATTTATTGATAATAAACAGTTTCTACCCAGGTCAGCCTGCGCGGACTGCGCAGGCTGACATGGATCGAAACTTTTTTTTTTTTTCAAATTCAATAAGCTCCCATTTCACTGAGCATTGCTCATAATAAAGCTGTCCTGAAAGTACTCAGTTATTCAACAAAAATAGCTGAGACTCATTTTGGCATATCTATATCAGAGAGTTGTCCAAGTGTCCGAGAAAAAGATGGCGGATGTTTACAGTACAACGTTATTGATTGGTCATTTTCGAAGCTTGATTGACGGCGTTGATTGGCTGTTTCTTCTCTATGACAGTTCTGCCATTAATACATAATAAAACGTAGATCATTAATATTAATGATGCTTGGAGATCATAACTTAATGCTTACTGGTTAACCATATTGTTTGGGTCACGCAGCAGATTGTTTTTGAGAAAAAAAAAAAACATGTGGAAAAAAAGAGAAAATATAACTCGGCCGTGGTCTGGCAAAAGGGAACTTAATACATCTCCGTGATACATTATACCGAGCGAGTCATCACATAATTATGGATTCATAAACTTTATTTTGTCTAAAAACCGGCTTAATCCAGAGAGAGAATGATCCTTTGACATACAGAAATTAACCAAAGGCAGTCCACGCAGGATAACCTGGTTCGAAAACAGTAAACCTCCTTTTCACAGGAACCATATGTAATTCTAACGATGTTTTTCAAACCCTCTTCATCAGGGTCTTTAAAACATTAGTTTGTTTGGTAAAGTGTTGGGGCATCAAGAAAACGGTTTTATTTCGCATTTAAACTATAGAAAGCAATTTGCCAGTTGTCTGCTGTGATTTTTCTTGTCTTAGAGAAATCGTTTCCTTTACCGTTCTTTAGCAGCCATTAAAGGGACCCATTTTTATTGCTATAAATCAATTTTAATACAACACAACACCGATGAATATATCTGGACATTTTTCTTTTCATTTGCAACCGTAAAAAAAACTGAAAGTTACAAGATATATATATATAGAGAGAGAACACATATATATAACGCTGCAGTTTTGGGTGTGTAATTAACGCGATGATGGTTCTGCAATTTTTAACTCCGTCCATTTTTAGTGAGATCTGATATGACGTCATCGTACTGATTTGAATACGAATCAAAATAATCGACGCCCGTCATTAATCACGTGACATTCCCACAAATCTTTGCGAAATTCCGACGCGAAATCTATAAATATCTGGAGAGGCTACGTAGCCCAGTGAAGAAATATCATTGATCTATACCGTGCGCAAAAGCACCTGCTTTTGTCTATGGCGTTGAGAGTGGTAATGTATCATTTGTGGCCGGATGGCTTAATATTTTAGGACACTCGCATAGAAAACAAAGGGTCCCGGGTTCAAGTTCAGGTGGGCCAATACTTTTTCTTTTTCTTTTAATTTTGTGAAATGTTACGGGAAACCTTATACAAGAACAACGCAGGGGCTTATGACACAATTTTTGTGGGTGCAAATAGGTTTCAGCAATACTCAAAAGACTGACATGTCGATTCCACGCTTGTGCTGTATGTCGGTTCAACACTAGAAATTCAATTTTAACTCTATATCACATAATACCGGGTTTTAATGACCTTGAGAAGGAAGCCTTTTAAAACATTTTGGAAAAAGAAGAAAATGCTGGTTACCAGCTTTGCTCATTTTCTCACAATGTTTTTTTGAAATATTATATGTAATGTTGGGTCGTAAAAACACGAGATCAGTTGGTAAACCCTTTACGAAACGAACCCGCGTTTGAACCAACCCTAGGCGGAAAGCTCCGGAAAACAGCCTGGGAAAAGGAGAAATAGATGGTAGAAACCAACACGTCCTCCTTTTCCTTCAGTGTTTTCTTCCCATAACCCCTTACCACACTGTTCCCAGTAGGAAGAATACTTTGGAACACATTGTGATAAAAGGAGAAAATTCTGGTAACCAGCATTTTCTCCTTTTCTCACAAAGTTTTTTTGTTTTTTCGCCCTTTCTATTATATATTTCATCATTTGAGAAACGTGTAATTTGTCATCTGCAAATGTTTTGAATTTGAGAAAGTCCAAAATTTTGTCATTTGGTTTGGCTAGGGAAAAAGAGAACATGCTGGTAACCAACAGTTTCTCTCTTTTCCTAAAATGTTTTCTACCCTATCAAAGACAATATTTACCGTTTGAGCCAAATTTAAACTGTCGTCTGCGAAGCCTTTGGATTTGAATAAATCTAAAATTCTGTCGTTTGGTAAAGACTTTAAAAAGACAAATTTTAAATTTCTAAATCACATTTACATAGCTGTCTGCAAATGCTTTTATTGGGCGAGTATAAAATTTTGATGTTTGGTAATGCCGGTACAGGATTCTAATCTGATTTATCTGTCAAGAACGACTTCTCGTGTAAAATTAGGTTCCTTGAAATTGGATTTGATCTAATTAAAATCTTACAGAGCAAGACCGTTGAGTTATATCGATCTAAGTATCTTTTATCCTTTTAGTGCCCTGGCGAAAGGGGGTTTATTGAATATCAGAACAGAACAGAACAGAACAGGCATTTTATTTGACACCTGAGCATACAAGCTCAATGGTCATGACAGTTAATTACAAAGCATGCAATATATATGACATATTTTCAATATACAAATACTGAAGAAAAAACAATATCTTAAGTAATAAGCGGACATTATTTCTTAGTAACTTAAAATGTGAGAGTGCTTTAAAAATTATGGCTCGTAATTTCTGTAATGTTTTGAATTGTTATACAAAGTAAATTTGGTAGAAAGCTTTCAATCAAGTTTTTGCAAGGTTGTACACTGCATGAAAAATTAAATTAATTGCATCCTAACTAATAACCTTGTTCAGTGATTAACCCATTTCTAAATTAAAGAGACTTTTCTTGTTCCGACAGTGTACATTTTTTTTTTTTTTTTTTTTTTAATTTAAAAATAAGATACACAATTAGAGACTAATAACTATGAAAATACACATTAATGGTCTTGCGTTTTATCACTTTAGAGAACCTTATGAAGAAGGTTCTTACATCCGTGATGTATTATATCAAGCAAGTTACATATAACATACAATTATGGATCCAGGAAACCCACTTTGTCAAACTAACGGCTGAATCCTGAGTAATAGCCCTTGGGCATACAGAAAATTGATCAAAAACCAAACGTTTTGGTACAGATCAGCGCGGACTGCGCATGTTGACATGGATCGATACTTTTTTGCACAGGCATTAATCATATTTTTCACAGAGTACGGCTGAAATCTTACAATGCAAGACCGTTGAGTTATATCGATCAAGGTATTTTTACCCTTTGCTGTATGATGCAGTAATTTACAACATTGAGGCAGAAGGCTGTTCAAAACATTGTACCGAAAATATCTGATTTTTGTTTTTAGAAATTGTTTCTTTTTTTCCTAAATATTTGTCTTTAAAGGAAAAATGCAACAATTTCAGTCACTTTTAATTCGTAGTTTGTACATGCTTTAGTTTTCTGTGCTGCACTCTAGCAAAAAGGGTATAAAGTATCTCCGTAATGCAGTATACCACGCAAGCCATCACACAAGTATGAATCTATAAAATCCAGTTTCTTTGACAATCGACCAGATCTGTGGGTAGGATGGTCCTTTGTCAAGCAGAAAATTGACATATAGCAAAAAGTTTCGACCCATGTCAGCCTGCGCGGACTGCGCAGGCTGACATGGGTCGATACTTTTTGCAGATGCATTTAATCCCTTTTGATGGAGCATAGCTCAGATCTTGCAGTGCAAGACCGTTGTGCTTTATCGATCTACGTATTTCACCCTTCACGATATGATACGGTGATTTACTACACTGATGAAATAGGTTTTTGAAAGAATATAAGTAGAAAGAAGCCAATGTTACTTGTTTTGCAAATGTTCTATACTGGCAAAAATTTCTAATCTAAGATAAATCTCGCCGAGCCCCCGTAGCTCAGTCGGTAGCGTACAGGACTTGAGAATAGGAGGTCGCTGTTCGATCTCCGGCTCGGCCAATTTCTTTCCGAGGATGGATGATAGTCATTGCGACAGGATTCATTCCTCTCTCACCGCTGACCCTTATTTCGACGATGGTTATGTGGGAAAGCTGCCAGTGGCTTGGAAAGAATATTGTGCGTAGTACTGGTAAAAGAAACTCCAGGAAAGCATGGATAGGTGCACTGGCCACCGTGATATAACTGAAATAATGTTGAAAACGGCGTTAAACTCCATACCGAGGGGTGAATGCGAAACTATTCCATCTGCTTGATTGTATGGTGTTTAACGCCGTTTTCAACATTATTTCAGTTATATCACGGCGGCCAGTGCACCTATCCATGCTTTCCTGGAGATTCCATCTGCATTTTGGAAAATATTACAGGAGAGGAAAAAAAAAAAAAAAAACCTCAATTCCGTGAAAAGCGTTGTTAGATCGGCTTATTTAATTATGTTGTGCTGAATTTATGCTCTCAGCTCAACACAACATATCTAAACAAGATGATCTAACTATTCTTTTCATAGAAATGAGAAGCGTGTTTCCCTCTCCTGTAAAATTGTTCGAAACGCAGATGGAATAGTTTCGCATTCACCCCTCGATACAATCAATCAATCAATCAATCATAAGATAAATCTCACAATTTTACAGAAATGTTGTAGTCTGTGAATGTTTTAAGTACAATGGCCATGCTCCGGAAAAATCGGGTTTAATGCAGCCTTATGATGCCTGGTACCGAGCAAGTCATCACATAATCATGGCTCCACAACACCCATTTCATCTACAGTTGAATCGTGAATTCGAATGGTCCTTGGACATGCAGAAATTTTACATGAATCAAAAAGTATCGACTCGTCGATACTTTTTGCAAATGCATTAAGCCCCATTTCACAGAGCATGGCTCAAATCTCACAATGCAAGACCGTTGAGTTTCGACACATGTCGGCCTGCGCGAACTGCGCAGGCTGACATGAGTCGATACTTTTTGCAAATGCATTAAGCCCCCTCACCACAGAGCATGGCTCATATCTCACAATGCAAGACCGTTGAGTTTTATCGATCTACGTATTTAGCCCTTCACTTTATGATACAGCGTTTTACAACATCGAGGAAAAACGTTTTTCAAAGCATTGTGGCAAAAAGAAGCCAATCTTAGTATTTTGGCAACTTTTCTTTTACGGCCAAAAAGTGTTCTTACCTTAAATAAGACAAAGCCCACAATTCAAGTAACATACAATTTGTGCTTTGTTGATGATCTGAATATTAACACTTAGGCTGCTAAGCGCGACTCGCTGACTTTTTGCTGACAGTATAGATCAAGATCAGACTGCACAGAACGTGCAGTCTGATCTAGGATCTACACTGTCCGATAAAGAGATATTTTACCTCAATATATAACTTTGAAAACAGCAATATTTTGGTTTTTACTATCGCTTTGAAAGTTTTATTTAATTATTTTTAGCGGGATAAGGGTTAAAAAAGGGGGGAAAAATGTCTAGTACAGCCTACCCCTTGGGATGCCATACACAACATTATGAGTTTTTAAGGGATTTTCAATCGTATTATATAGCTACACAGTACATTCAGTATACTACTGGGTATGCATCGCACATGTCGTGTAATTTTAAACCCTTTACCAAAATGAAGTATATATAATCTTCGATCTGTGTACAAAATGCAGTCTAGCATTGGATATGTGTACATTCCATTTCTGGATCTGCATTTAGCACGCAGTTTGATTTTTTGGTCTGCGTGCAACGCGCATTCTAATTCTGGACATGCGTACATCGCACAGTCTAATTCTGGTTTTGCGTACAAAACGCAGTATTATTCTAGATCTGCGTATAGCACGAAGTCTTAATCGGGATATGCGTACAATACGCAGTCTTATTCTAGATATGCGTGCAAAACGCAGTCTTCTGGATCTGCGTGAAAAAAAAAATCAAACAGAAACGCAGTCTAATTCTTGATCTGCGCACTGTATGCAGTCTAAATAACGTTCTGTGTGCAATACGCAGTCTTATTCTAGATCTGCGTTCAAAACGAATCTAATTCTAGATTTGCGTACCGGGCACAGTCTAATTTTGAATCTGCGTTATTAGTCATTCCCAATTCGCCCAAACTGCTAATAACGGTCTTGTCTTTTTGATGTCAATTTTGGGGCTAAGATGGTCAAACTATGATCAAATAATTATGTTTTCCCGGAAGATCATTACAACAGATCGTAAAAGTGACAGACACTTGGCTCTTCAACTTAGTATTGCAATTATTGCGGACGCTAGCGGAATAGCAACCCTTTAGATTACACAAGAACCATTGCAGAGAGTGTAAATCAAGATCAGACTGTACAAAAAAATACAGTCTGATGTTTGATCAACCATATTAAAGACACAAGTCATGTATATTGAAACATTCTGGTCAAACAATTTGCTGTATTGTACTACATGCATAAACCTGTATACTTTTCTCAAATCTGTCAAAGGTCAATGCCGTGTGTTATTTTTCAACCAGAAAACAAGTTTGAGACATGACAGAACTGAAATCGTTCGCAGACGACTAATTGAATGGATTCTTCTTTGTAAGGGGAGGAAATATTGTGGGATAAGGTTAAAAACCCTTTTCCCACAATGATTTTAAAAGCCTCTTTTCTTGGGTTCATAACACCACCGGATTGTTGTACAAAGCATCATTTACAACATTACCAACAACACAGTTTTAGACTTTTCCAGATAGAAAGCATTAGTTTTGCCGACGGTAATATTTATTTCACTCAAAAACCCTTTTCTCACAATATCTTTAAAAACCCTTTTCTTGGGATCACAAAGCATTATGTACAACATTACTAAACAACACAGTTTTAGACTTTTCCAGATGTGAAGCATGTGCCGACGACAATATCAATTTAAAAAAAAAAAACTCAAATAATTCTTTTGAAAGGAAGAAAACATTGCGGGAAAAGGAGAAAATGCTGGTTACCAGCATTTTCTCCTTTTTCCACAATGTTTTGAAAAGCTTTTTTTTCCTAGAAATTATAAGAGCGGGGGTGATTTTACCAAGCATTAAGCGAAGCAAGGCTGAATGATTGAACACTTTCGTGAATACAGAAGGGAAATGAGAGGTTAGACCGGAGGGATGAATAAATGACAGCACGGAGTTATTACGAGGGAAATCTTTAATGGAAATTCTTGAATAATAACTGCCGTTTTATTTCCTATCTGCAAGTAAACACGTAATGATAGCGTAATCAAGATGAAGTGTTCACATATCTTCATAAACTGTCTCAACACATCGAAATGCTTCCGGGTTGTTGTATTCAAAAGAGTTCTCACTTGAAAAAAATTGCAAAGCCATTGAGCTGCTCTCTTCTATACAAAAAAAAAAGAAAAAACATCATGAGATACTACCGGGCAGTAATATTCAAAAGAAGTCCCAAATGAAAAATTGACACCAAGCCAATATGCTGCTCTGTGTGTATGTGTGTGTTTTAAAGGAAATAATACCAGGAATTGCTTCCGGGTAGTAAATTTCAAAAGGACGTGGCCAGAAAACGAACAATTCGTTCAGCTATATACAGACTTGTTTCACGGTTACCCGAAATCAAGGTGCCATGCAGTCAGCACAATCATCATACATGCTTCTGGAATGAGAGGTCAACAACAGCCTTAGCAGAAGAGGCTCGACACTATATGGCTTGCAATACAAGGAAAGGGGCCTTCGGACATATGCGTAAAAGTGTGTCTTCCCAGATACCTGTGCAGTCTGTGACTAATCCGAGACGACACTTCCCGTTTTTGTGCGATTTTCTGTTTCACGAAAATCTAATGTATGAAAAAGTCTTATGTAGTCGTAAAGTGCCGTCTCGGATTAGCCTGCGCGGACAACACTTTGCGCAAATGTCCGAAGGTCTCATTTCGCATGTTGCGGGCCATATTATATCCGTGCTATGTAGCAACTTTATGAAAATGGTCAAATCTGAGTGCATACTGGCATATGTGGCATCGCTACCATATATTAAAAGCAAAGGGAAATGAATTCGTGTCCATTGAAAATCTGAAACATATACTAGAGCTGTATGCCCTTTTACTTATTGTTATTGTCGGGGCATCCCGTATGTTATATTTCCAACCAGTGTGCAGTGAATCTAGGTCCAGGTTTTAAAACTAGGGCCCGTATTCACCAACCATTCTTAAGAACATTCGTCGTCTTATTCTTTGAGATCTTCTAAATTTGAATGTAACACAACCTCTGGTTGGCTAAACCATTTGATTTATCCAAGCAGAAGTTACCTTCAAATTTAGAAAATATTTACCCAAAGTGAATGCGTAAAAAAAAAAACAACTGTGTGGATTTTTGGATTTTATTGACGTAAGCAACATAATGTTAGGACGTCTGCTGGTGGCGATGTTTCTACTTGATTTGCATACCATGGGGTCCATACATCAGCCATCAAATATGCTCGTGGCATCTTTAAAAATTGGTGACCATGGAATGAGGGTTGTTAGCCAAGTTGTCCAAGCAATTGATATCGCCAAAAACAAGTAAGTGTAGTAGTGTATACCAATATGCTTTGAACATGATAAGGACGAAAGGGAAATATATAAAAAAAAAACTACTAATTACGGGTTTGGAGGATATGAAGTTATGCCATCTAGAAATGTAGGTAGGCATAGGAACAAAGTCATATCTTGAGAGTTTGGCTACGGTGTTTGGACAATCCTTGATTTCGGAGATATACAAGAAGCCAATAGGAGGCGAGATCAACTTTGCTTTGTGCATTGGTACTGAATGAACAAGAGAAGAGAAAGTCACAGAAGGGGACAAAGGATTTTCCGTGGAGAACAAAATAGATGAACTGCAGTTAGACGAAGAGAGTCTCACCTAAGTAATGACATTCTTGACTTGCGTAGCATTTTTAGAGACCGGGCGGTTTGCGGAGCATAATAAACATACATTAAGAGGCTCAACTTCCAGTTCGTCAGTGGAGACTACGGGAATTAGAAATACAGGGAAAGTTTCTGGTGCACAACATGAATGTATTTAAAGTATGGCGACTGCAGCCAAGTATTCCTCGGAAAGTATTGGAGACAGCATCAGAAAGCAGACCGAAAAATGAATTGTCACCTGTGCGACAAGAACCCGCACTTAACATTGTGGAAGAAAGTATGCCCAGAAATGATAAAGATGAACAAGAAAAACAACACGTAGAGAATAGATCAGTTAAGAAGACAAAAGCTAAATCACTTGCCCAGCACTTCCACCTTTAATTGGAGAAGTAACGAACTGGCTATTGTTGGTACATTGCGAGAACAGTGCGACGAAAGACACAAACACAGTGTCAATGTACAAAAAGTATCAAGAAGAGTGTCTACTCAACTCAAACAGGTTATTGATGACAAAGGCCACCGGCCCATAATGCAAATAATGGTTTTACATTAAATATTCATGACCCTCAATACAGAGTTAAGTACCTCGAAGAGAAATCTCGATCAGTAGGGATTCGGGCGGCTTTTACGGTTACAGGGAGCTTCAGTAATGTCAGATTATTACTTCCGTGCAACACGGATTTGGATCAGACCGCAAAAAAGCGAAGACTGATCCGGATGGTTGTGACAGATAGGTGTGAATGTAACCTAAATTTACAAGAAAACAATGTCTATGAGCCTGAATCCAGATCAGACGAGTTATACAACCCGATCTGGGTTCACTTATGTAACAAACTGCAAGAAGTAGAATCACTGATAAAGGTTTGAGCCGGGCTTTGGCAAAAGGGGGCTTAATGCACCTCTGTGACGCCAAGCAAGGCATCACATAACTATAAATACATAAAATCCATTTTGCTAAACAATCGAATGGATCTGGAGGTAGACTGGTCCTCGGACATACAGAAATTGACGAACAGCGAAAAGTTTCGGCCCAAGTCAGCCTGCGTGGACTGCGCAGGCTGACCTGGGTCGATACTTTTCGCAGATGCATTAAGCCCCCTTTTCACAGAGCACGGTTTATTTATTCGTAATTTTCAATGAACTTTACTTAAACCGTTACAAAACGACAAAATTGTAGACTGGGCTAAATTGAAAGCATTTGCAGACTGCAAAACAAATGATCAAAAAATAAAATGTGTATTGTCGCAAAATTGGAATAGGCAGTCGGTCTCTGAATGCCTCTAGATTCAAGTTGAAAATGGAAAGAAAATATATTAGGGTCAATTAAAAAAAGTCTCTAAATATTATTTCAAGACATAGAAAAAAATATATATAGAAAACATACAAGTATATTCTGTGCGGCCTGATCTGAATCTACACTGTCTTAATACTTTATGAATCAATTCGCACAATCTATTAACAGAAGCAATATCCGCTGTAAATGAATTTTGTAATAAATGTAATCGTAGATCGTTTGATTTATTCGGCATTACGGCGAAGAGAATTTTCCTTCGCGTGACCTTTACTGACAACGTAGTGCCAGCGAGAAAACGGTCGGTCACCAGTCACGCGAAATATTTAAGCCTTAGGCTGCTAAGCGCGACTCAAGGACCGTTTGCGGACAGTGTAGATCAAGATCAGACTGCACAGGACGTGAAGTCTTGGATCTACACTGTCCGATATGAATTACTCCTACCCCCTTCAAAAAAAAAGCTTACTTTGTAATAGCAACATTTCCGTTTTACTATCGGCTTGAAAGTTTTAAATAACTTATTTAGCATGTTAGGGGTTGACGCACAGTTTTAATTTGGTTGAAAAGAAAAAAAAAAAAACATTAGGTTTCGAGTCTGATAGCTCAGTCGGTAATCAATAAGTCGGTAACGCACTTGGTATGCAATCTAGTGGTCACGAGCTTAGTCGGTAACGCACAGGGTATGCAACGCAAGGGTCGCCATATTGAATCCTAACCCCGGTGGCTCAGTTGATAATCCACAGTGTGTGCAACGCAGGGGTTACAGGCTTTATTCGTAGCTCCAGTATTTCAGTTGGTAATGCACAGGGTATGCAACTTAGGGGTCGTGGGTTCAGATCCTTGATGTGCAGAATTATGTCAGAGAACCACTGATCGTTATTGGGATAGGTTTAAATTTTCTCTATCTTTTATCGCTAAATATTGTGGAGACAAACATAATGTGGGAAAGCAGCCCGTGGCTCAAAAAAAAAAAAAAAAAGAATATTGTATTAAGCACTTGTAAAAGACACTCCGAGACAACATAGGTCAATGCACTGGCCGCCGAGACGACGTAATTGAAACAATTATTTTGGTTGAAATGATTACCCCACGCCGAAAAAAGCCCCATTTTTCAATGGCACGGCATGAACTTTAAAAAAAATTAAAGTATATCGGCGGGCTATCATATGGAACACATGTATGAAGTTTAATAAAATTTCGTAAATGACTTTAGTAGATATCTGTGCGGAGGGACGGACGGACGGACGGACGAACGGACGGACGGACGGACGGACAACACAAAAACTATATCCCCCTCGAAATTCGGCGGGGGATAATAATGTTCAAAACAGCGTCAAACATCAAACGAAATAAAAAACAAATCTACAAGCAACAAGTTCCCGGGTTCTCACCATGCATGTTTATTACCGTGGCTGCAGGTCTGAATGAGAGAAAATGGAACTTTACGAGTAGTAATTACTCCCTTCCAGAGTTGATTGCTTTACGCCAATAGATCTCCTGCTCTAATTATCTCTCTACCGAACGACAAAATTTCAGACTGGTCCAAATTCAAAGCACTGGCAGACGACAAAATGAACGTGCTTCACATGATGGTATTTGTATCAGAAATGCTAGAAAACATTGTGGGAAAAGAAGAAAATGCTGGCTACCAGCATTCAAAGGCCTTTGTTCTCAGGATTGTTAAAACTCGGGATTGTGTGGTAAAGGTTTGATTGTCACGTGTATCTACTAAGAACACTTTATGAAACGATATCGTGTTTTTACGATCACCGTGGATGAATCCTTTGGAAAACATTGTAGAAAAAGGAGAAAATGATGGCAAACAGCAGTTTCTTATGTTCCCACAATACTTTATATCAGCGACAAATAACATCTTATGACTTGTATCAAATTGTCGTATGCACGCTCTTTCAATTTAAGCAAGTCTAAAATTTTAAGTTCTTGTGAATATCTAACGCTTTCTGTGTTCTGTGTTTTGGTATTTATGGATTGGTTTGTTGACAAAATGTTAAAACAACAAAAACAGCTAAAAGTTTGACAAAGCAGGTGTTAAAATGCATTTATGTTTCAATCGTAGCATTTAAAGGTGAATCAAAAGTTTCCAGGTCGTTTTGTCTTTTGTTTGCTTTTTACCTGATTTAAATTTCATTTTTCTTCCAGCAACTTACATTTGAACCGAATGTACAATAAGAAATGTTAAAGTCCCAATAACAAACGAAATTGAACTATGCAGGTGGTAAAATGCATTTAAAGCTAAATTATACCATTTAAAAGTGGGTCAAAAGTTGCCAGGTGGCTCTATCTTTTGTTCATTTTTTACCTGGTTTTAAATTTCATTTCATTTTTCTACCAGTGACTAACACATTGACCTACTGTACAATCACAGATTGTCATATTCACAATAATTTCAGTACAATTAAAATGTAACTTAAATTCAAATGCTTATTTACACCTACATTGTGCTTTTGGCCGTTGTTAGGGCTTTAGGCAAAATCATGCAGCACACGTGTGGTATTATTCTGGATCTAAACTTCCTCTTTTTTGTCACAATGTTTTACAGAATCGTCTGCTACAATACGCAAAATGTCGGCTGCAAAAAGGAATCTTTTACCATAAAATCCCGGGTTTAAACGACCCTGAAAAAGAAGCATTTTGAAAACTTTGTTGAAACAAAGGAGAAATAACTGGTTACCGACATTTTCTTCTTTTCCCACAACATTTTCCACTCTTTCACAGCCAAATTTCAAAATTCAAATCACATATAGATTGTTGTCTGCAAAATTAATGCTTTCAATTCAAACGACTCCATCTTTTTGTCGTTTGGTACAGAGAAATGCCGGTTTATGGGTAAAATAGTTCCGCTGACAACTTTAGAACCTTATTTGTCACGGGATCATTACGCGCCAATTATTACGGTATTTATGACGGTGAACTCCGGCGGAAGAAATCTGTAAATTGCCGGATGTAGAGTAATAGATTGTTTGGCAGACGGAAATCTTAATGGTGTCTCATTCTTCATCCCTGATCGAGAGTTCTAGCGTATCGCAAGTTGCCCTGGCCGTCATAGCTCAAACAACTGGAATGGTGTACGGAAACACCAATTTGCAGTTACATTATAGATTTTTTTTTTTTTCTGTGTTTATTGCCGACCTTTCTTTCGGCAAACCGTCTCGATGGCAGTGGGGTTAGATTGATTGAATGACCGATCGGTGTTTTTCGCCGCTTTCAATATTAGTTTAGCCATATCACGGCGTCAACCCGGATATCCAAGTATATCCTAGATTTCAATAATACTAGGCTAGGGCTCTGAATTGTCTTGCCCAAAGACACCCCGCACAAAAATTCCAGTGCACCCATTGAGTCCTTCACGTTACCACCGAGCCGTGCAGGTAGCATTGGTGTTAGAAGGTATCGCCATAACCCTTTACCACACGATGTCGACTTTTAACGACCTTTAGGAAGAAGATTTTTTAAAACATTGTGGGGAAAGGAGAAAATGCTGGTTACCAGCATTTTCTCCTTTCCCCACAATGTTTTCTACCCTATAAAGAACAAATTCCATCATTTGACTTTCATTTGACAATGTCGTCTGCAAATGCTTTGAATTTGACTGGTCTACATTTTTTTCGTGTGGTAAAGAGTTCAAGCAGCGCAAAACTAGATTTTGAATGGGGGGATTAATATTTTATACTGAAAAATCATAATCACGTAAGTGTTGACTCTGAAAAAACGAGTACTGCAAATATATATTGCCTTGGCTTGGAATTGAACCCAAAAATTAACTGTAAAGACTGATAATCGTGACAAAGCTGCAAATTCTATCATCTTTAGATTCAAAACAATTTCATCGTATGCCAGTTTCTTTGAATTTTTTTTTTTTTTTCGTATGTGATGTACACTATTTTCAAAGAAGTCACTAGGCTTTGTGTAAATTTTGATATATACTAGGACGAAAAAGAAACGCCGGGTAACCTATTAAGATAGTTTTAAAGGATATAATGTAATATTACATTATTAATGTCATCGTTAAAAGGGGGGTTATTTTTCACTTAAACAGCATAGAAAATCGATTGAAACTTCACCAACTGGTTCCATACAGATGAAATTTTATACAAAAAATGACTATAATAATGTAATATTACATTATATCCTTTAAAACTATCTTAATAGGTTACCCGGCGTTTCTTTTTCGTCCTAGTATACATAAACATGTAGGCATATGTTTTAACACGTCATAGAATATATTCTTGAGATACAATCACGCGATAAAATACGTAAACCTGGCGTTCGTTGGCTTTTGCAGAAATATTTTATTTAACTTGTCGACCCCAAAAAATGTTAAGCTCAACTAAGGCACGCATAACCCTTAGGCTGCTAAGCGCGACTCACAGACCTTTTGCGGACAGTGTAGATCAAGATCAGACTGCACAAAACGTGCAGTCTGATCTTGAATCTATACTGTCCGATAAGGAGATATTTTTCTCAAAAAAAAAAAAAAAAAAAGAAATAAATTATGATAATAATAATAATAATGATAATAATTCTTTTTTTCATAGCATTATTCATGTTTTAAGTATTGCCTTGAAAGTTTCATTTCAGTTATTCTGCAGGATACGGGCCAATAACATTTTTTCTAGACTCGATTAATACAACTTTATCTCAAGTCCAACTCATGCCAGATCCTATTATGTTTAGATAAACACATTTTTGTACATGATTATGAATTTCTGAATGACAGAAATATTTACCGTTTGTTGCCAAGCTCGAATATAGTTGTTTCTTGCAACAATAATGCAGTCAAATCTTGGGTCCACTCCTAAAATCGTAATATTGCCTGTTTTGATCACCCTGTACATTACCCACAAAGCTACCAAGCTAGGATTCAAACCCCTTGGTTGCATGCCCCAGTGCGTTATCGACTACTGCACCTAGGATTAAACCTGCGAATCCTGGGTCCAACGCCCTGTGCATTGCGCACTGAGCTGGTTTAGAACCCGTGACCCCTAGGTTGATAACCCTGTGAGTTACTGACTGAGCCTGTGGATACGAGACCAAATCTTAGTTTTTCGCCTCATGAAAATCTGCGGGTTAATTGTTTTGCATGACCAGTGGCAGTTCGTTGTCAATAAAGTCCATGTGAAAGAAAATTCTCCCCGCCGAAGGCGAACAAATCAAGCAATCTACTGTTACATTTATTGCATAATTCGTTTACAGCGTATATGTTTCTGTCAATAGATTGTACTCTCTAGTTGTTCCTATATAGTATTGCAGCCAGCGTAGATTCAAGCCAGACTGCATAGACTCTATGTCTCCGATGTATTTTGTTTCAGATTAAAACAGTTCCGAGGGATTTTAGCAATACTCTGTGAGAAGGGGATTTAATGCATCTGTAAAAAGTATCGACGCAGATTTTTTGCAGTCGATCAATTTCCTGCTTGATTAAAGGGCCAGTTTACCTCATGATTCAGTCAGACAAAATGTTATTCATTAATCCATAGTTATTTGGCGACTTGCTCGGTACAATGGATCAAGGAGTTGCATAAAATCCCTTTTCCCAGAGCGTGGTTTATTTTCTTTTAACCATGAAACTGCTTAGCGCGACTCAAGGGCCTTTAGCGGACAGTGTAGATCCAAGATCAGACTGCACAGAACGTGCAGTCTGATCTTGGATCTACACTGTCCGATAAGGAGATATTCCCTACCCCCCCTCCAGTAAAATACCTTTGAAATAGCCATATTGGAGTTTTTGATATCAGCTTAAAATCATTTCACTCATTTAGCAGGTTAAGGGTGTACTGAGGGAACACTGTTTATTTTGCCTACAACTCTCTTTCAGTGCTGTAAACATACACTTGTCTCTTTCGACGGCTGAAGACAGAATATACTAAACTTCAGACCGATTTTCGTCCTATAGGCTTGACCAAACAAGCGGACGGTATAGATCCAAGATCTTTGCGGTCTGATCTTGATCTATACAGTCTGCAGAAGCTCCAGTTTTCGCCCATTGCGCCAAAAATGCTAAAGGGCTGGTTTTATCCCACAATGTTTTTAAAAGCCGCCTTCCACGGTTTTGAAAAAAAAAAAACACTCCTTGGTAATGTAAATGATTAATACGATGTCTGCGAAAGGCTGATATTAAAATTGAAAAAAAAAAAAGATTGTATAGAAGCACTTTTCGAGATATTACATTCTAAGCTATGAAGATTTCTACAGATATTGTAATATTTACTGTTCGAAAACCTTTTAACAGATTTGGAGTTTTAAAGAGTTAGAAAGATGTCTGTGTGTTTTTTCGTTCGTTTATTCGTTTGTGTGTCTCTTTGGCGAGATGCTTTAAAAATCTCAGTTGTGTCATTGTTTGAAAACAGAAATTTCTTCCCAATGAAAAATAACACATCTTTTGCCGAACATCTATTTCTTGTACGGACGACACAGTGGGTATATCTATTTTTATTTCATGCTTTCCGGTAGGATATCGAGAAATAGCGGTGAAAATATTTTTCGATATTACACGGGTACGACCAGTGAGAATACCGATTTCATTTTTTTTTTTTTTTTTTTATGGAAGTCTCGACAAAAAAAAAAGGCGTTAGAAGCATGAAATAAATAGAATATTTGTTTTTTTCGGTGAAAGATCGAAATTTATTTCATCGAGTGAACATCATCGGTAATATTTTCACTCGTGGCGCACGAGTGAAAATATTACCGATGATGTTCACTCGATGAAATAAATTTCGATCTTTCACCGAAAAAAACAAATATCCTCTATCTATATCTATTACAACTGACTGTAAATATTACTGAGTCGAAATATCTATATCATGTCGGTAAGACTGAATGGAAATATCTATTTCATGTCTGTACGGCATAGTAAGAATATATTTTTCATGTCGGTATAAACGAATGAAAATATCTATTTCATATCGGTATGACTGAGTGAAAATATCTGTTTGATATCGATATGATCAAGCAGAACTATTTATGCCATGTTGGTATGACTGAGTGTAAACATCTTTTTAGTTTAAACATATTTTATTGCCAAAATAAAATACAGGTACTTCATGATACAAACAAACAAAAAAAAGGAGGCAAATGGGTTAAGCCACAAGTTCAAAAACTTAGTTACGGCTCTCCCCATTCATTGATAAAATGACATACATTACTACATGACAGAGAAGTATTTTAGGCAATGTAATAGATGCAAAACAAAACAAAAAATGGATAGGTTTTTGGAAGTACAGAAAGTAATAAAAAGATAACAGAGCTACAAATACACAGCATTAGCTATAAAGTAAATGAGTATGAGAGAGAGAGAGAGAGAGAGAGAGAGAGAATGGGCTACTCAAATGGGTTGCTCAGAGCCTTCTCTGACATCTTTTTCGTGTAAATATGACTGAGAGGAAACATCTGTTTCATGTCGGTATGACATAGTGGAAATGTATGTGATATACTTGTATGACTGAATGGAAATATCTATGTCATGTTGGTATGACCGAGTGGAAATGTATATGTATTGTCGGTGTAGCCGAGTGGAAATTACTTTTTCATGTCGTTATGACTGCGTGGAAATATCTATTTATGTCGGTATGACTGATTGGAAATATCTATTTCATGTCGGTATGACTGGGTGTGAAATGTTTATTTCATGTCGGTATGACCTATGAAAATATTTGTTTCACGTCGGCACGACCGGGGAGAATTATCTATTTCATGTCCGTATGACTGAGTGGAAAAAAATTTTTTTTTCATGTCGGTATGATACAGTGTAAATATCTAGAACCTGCCGATGCAATTTAGTGGAAATATATTTTACGACGGTATTACAAGGCGTAAATGTGTATTTTATGCTGCTATGGCCGACTGGAGATATCAACTACATGCCAGTACGAAAATATGTTTTTTTACTGAGCGATACGATATTTTCATATCAATATGACAATCTGGCGTACCGTCTAGAAACATGAAGTTTATGAATACAGCAGTCTAGAAGCTACAAGTCTTTTTTAAAACTTGGACACAAACCAGAAACTAATAACTGTCTTCAAGTTGGAAAAGAATCTAATGAACTAATAACAGGCTTCAGATAATGTTCTCGCCATTTTCGGATTATAGAAATTACTATACTGTTTGTTACAGTGATATTACTATCTATTCCTCATTGAGTCCCCCGGCTGCTAAATGTCACTCAATGCGCTCTGCGGACAGTATAGATCAAGATTAGACTGCGCAGAACGTGTCGTCTGATCTTGGGTCTATACAGTCCGATACGGTGCGATATTTCCGGCGGAAATTACTTTGAAATCGCAATATTTGGGAGCTACTGGCCGGAAGTGTTCATTTTTATTAATTGAGCTGTTAATGTTATTTTCTAATTCTTGATTTTAAGATTAGTCAGTGGATTTGTAGAGAAGAAATAACACATACTGTCAAATGACGAGTTTTCGAACAATAAGATGAATTTGTTTGTTTATTTTTATGTTATTTAACGTTGTTTTCAACTTTATTCCAGTTTCCCGGAGTTTCTTTTACCAGTACTTAGAAAAATATTCTTCCCAAGCCACGGGCTGCTTTCCCGTAACAACAAGATGAAAGCTGTTTGAAAAGCATGAAAATTATATTCGGCAACAAATAAAAAGAAAAAAAAAAATCTCATTAAAGATAACAAAGCGTCAGCCAGTGAAGAGAGCGGACCCAGATCAGTTTGCAAAGAACTGTGGTCTATTCCTAGCCTTCTGTTTTCGCAGGAAAATCAAAGATCGTATCATTAGACCTGTTTCATATGCATTTTAGATTTTTTTTAGATACTGAAGGAACAAAATTTCTTGTTGGTTAAACCAAATATTTCATCAGAAACTGCGTTACTTATTCCTCATGCTGCTAAGTGCGACTAAAGGACCTTTTGCAGACAGCGTAGATCAAGATAAGACTGCAGAGAACGTGCAGTCTGATCTTTGATCTACACTGTCCGATAAGGAGACATTTTTTCCTCAAAAATACCTTTGAAATAATAAAATTTGCGTTCTAACTATCGGGTTGAATGTTTCATTTAACTTATTTTGCAGGTTAAAGGTTAAAATACAGAAATCTCTACAGAATTAGAGAAAGCTATTTGGACCATACTCTGTGAAAAGGGGGCTTAATGTATCTGCGAAAAGCATCGACCCAGGTCAGCCTGCGCAATCAGCGCAGGCTGACCTGGGCCGAAACTTTTCGCTACTGCCCAAGGACTAGACTACCCCATGATGCAGTCGTTCGTTAGAGAAAATCGATTTTATGGATCCACATTTATATAATACCTCGCTTGGTACCTTGGATCACGGAGATGCATTTAGTCCCCTTTTGCCAGCACGTCTTACTTAGAATGGATTGCAAATACGATGCATCCAGACAGCAAACGTCCAATGACTCAAAAAAGAGAGTGCATTGCGTAGGTCCAACATTTCATGGTTGTATTGATCTGAAAAGAGAAACCCATACATTGTAGATTAAAGCAGGGAAAAAAGAAATATTTTCTTTTTCATTTTAACTTCACATTACATTTTACTTCTCTCTATTTTTCAGATTTTGAAACGTAACCATGGATACCACGACTGAGAAGTCGCGGCATATGAATGCCACAGTTATACAGAACCATGTTGGTGATTTTACGTATTCAAACGACAGCAATTTCAGTATGGTTCCGCTCGGAGACGACGGTTTTGACAAGAAACTGATGATTGAAATGATCATGTCGATGTACTCAGACGAGGCCTTGAGCCGCTTCAGCAAGACAACAGAAATCATCATAATTGTCGTGTTCACACTGATGATTCTGTTTGGGGCCCTGGGTAACGGCCTCGTTTGTTATGTCGTGTTCAGAAACTCTCACATGCGAACACCAAGAAACATATTCATAATCAACCTTGCGATATCGGATTTTACATTATGTGTTTTTACCCAGCCGCTCAATTTGTACCGTCTGCTCAATACACAGTGGCATCTAGGACCATTTATGTGTAAAGTATCCGGAATGTTACAGGGTACCAATGTGTTTGTGTCAACCATCAGCATCACGGCGATTGCTCTGGACCGCTTCCAGGTTATTGTGTACCCAACCAAGGATAGCATGAAGAAGATAGGTGGCGCTGCCGCCCTTGTCACCATCTGGCTCATCTCACTGCTCATGTCAAGCCCACTTCTAATATTTTCCGTGTACGACGTTAAACAACCCTTTCACGACATTCTTCCAGAATATTCTCTCTATAACTGTATCGAAGATTTGACACTTAGAGCAGAAAAGGGGGCATATTCCGTTGCATCTATGGTTGTACAATATATTCTTCCGTTTATTACGGTATCAATTGCGCATGCGCGGATTTGTAATAAACTTAAATATCGCATGGTGAACAGAAGGCCGCCGCCTAGTTCAGGGGAAGCCAATGGTCCTGCAGTGGCAAAACGTAACCGGAACACGGAGGGCCGAGCCAACCGTAAAAAGAAAACTAATATTTTATTAGCAATGATTGCAATTGTGTTTGTGTTCAGCTGGACGCCTCTTAACATAATGAATATTCTGGTCGAGTTCCAATTTCAAATGTTTCGCAACAAAGACATAGATTCAAGCCTTGCTTTCGTTGTCTGTCACATGCTTGTGTTAAGTTCCGCCTGCACCAACCCAGTTTTGTACGGCTGGTTAAATGACAACTTCCGGAAAGAATTTATGAAAGTTTTAAAGTGCCGCGTGTGTCAAAAAGAATGGCAGTGCCTGCGGAAATCGCAGAGAAGGTCTATACCAACGATAATGCTGTCACCGGAGCAAGATTGTGTTGGAACAAACGGATGCAATCGTGGAAGAAGACCTACAAATTCCTCACAGATGTTTATGACCACAGAAATAGACCATTCCCAGCATTCCGCCGTGTCTCTCTAACTCTTAACCCTTAGGCTGCTACGCGCGACTCACTGATCTTTTGCGGACCGTGTAGATCAAGATCAGACTGCACAGAACGTGCAGTCTGATCTTGGATTTACACTGTCCGATACGGAGACATTTTTCTCTCAAAAAAAAAAAAAAAAACCAACAACAACAAGTTTGAAATAACATTATTCGGATTTTTACTATCATTTAACGTATCTAACAGGATAAGCATTAACCTAACACTTCATTATTTTACGATGCAAGAGAACAAGGCTCTTAAAACATTGTAGGAAAAGGAGAAAATACTAGTATCCAGCATTTTCTGCTTTACCCACAACTTTTTTTTTTTTTCTTACGGATTCCTCTCAAGTATTAGATAAATGCAGCGCTCTGAGAAAAAGGGTTTTAATGCATCGTCATGATTCATTATACCGAGCAAGTCATCACTTAATAAAATGGATCAATAATATTCATTTTGTTTAACAACCGACTGTATCATGAGGTAGAATGGTCCTTTGCCATGCATGATATTAACAGATGGCACGCAGTTTCGACCCATGTAAGCCTGTGCGGACTGCACAGGCTGATATGGGTCGGTAATTGTTACAGCTACATGAAACCCACTTTCCCAAAGCATAGACCATTTCTGACCACGGAAATAATGTCATTCAAGCATTCAGCTGTCAGTTTAGCCCTTTACCTAGCGATGCAATCGAGGTAGGCCGCTTTTGACTACAGCGTGGAATAACAGAATGCTATCAAGTATCATTTTCTCGTTTTCAGGCAGTTTTTGTGGCAATTGTCGAAGACAAAGCCACTATGAGTTCAATACGACATTTTGAAAACCATGTATCGTAGTTTGTGCAAAACCGAAGGAAGTAAACCCAGTTAAAGTCATTTTTTCTGGGACAAATAAATGTTTCGATTGCACTCAGATGTAAAACTGGAAATGCCGTATTACAATTAATTAGATAAGGCCATCGATCGTGGAAATACTTCCTTTTTATCAAAAATAGCTTGATCCGCTATGGCCTTCTATAGTGGCGTAATGATACACACATACCGTGCTTGTTCGTCCCAAAACCAGTTCGTTCCTGGGTTTATTCGTCCCAGGGCTTGTTCGCCCGGACTTGTTCGTCCCACAAGATTGCACCCTTCTCTATCGGATTTTGCAGTAGGTTGACTTTCAAGCGAATATTTTGAAACTATTTTTATTGTTCATTTTTCAAATTATTAATTCCACACAATGGCTCCCTTGACAAATGCCACACCAGTGTTTTCAAAGCTTTGATTAATTCGTTTCACCATTATGAAACTGTAGTCATTCTTGTATCTTCATGCCTAATGTTGCCGCTGACGGCTGCAGGATCGAAGAGATTACGACAGATAGAAATGCATTTCACTCTGGCAGCCTTGAAAGAAATCAGTGTTGTCGTTTCCGGTTTTAAATGACGACAAATCCATTGAGTTTCTCTATCTCTTACACCATACATATTGCTAATATATCTATGTTTACACAGCTGACGAAATTCCATTAAGGATGTATCTTTAAATCATTTGCAAACAACAAATTAATTGTAGCTCAAATGATGGGCTTTGCTTTGAAAGACAAATGCTGGTTACAGGCATTTTCTCTTTTTCCTACAATGTTTTCAAAGGGCTTCTTTCTCAGGGTCGTTAATTCTCGGGATTGTGTGGTAAAGGGTTAAAGTGACGTAACTAATAAGGCCACAAATCAACCAATCGGTCAGTTTTAGAATCGTATCCATCGAGATTTCACTGTGTTTAGAACATACGTGTAATCTTTGGTTGTAAAGTCGAAGAGAAATATTCGTGCCTGCTTTTTCTTATGCAGAACAATGACTCTGTTATGTTGGCGAATAATACATTGACTTATCTAAATGTATCTTTTGATATATAACTACTAGTTGTCTATACATAATCATTAATTATCATATATCCATATACTTTATTGAATCTCTGTAACAACATGTTGGTAACATTTAAGTACATTTTTCTAGTAGTTAGTATTACAATCAGAAGCAAGAATTAGTATTGCAACTAAGAGCAAGAAAATATCAGGAAATCGCCCATTCGAGGCACTTAATGTAGAAAAACGGGCTAAGCCATCCGACATGGCAATAGCATTGATTGATTAAATTTGCATTTATTTATCGTCGCCACCGGTTGCCCATATGGGCGACACCCCCTGAAGGCTATTAGATATGTTACGGGGGATATTATAAAACACAGGACGAAAACCATCCTAAGTTACGCCTGGTTCCTGAACGTGCTCGGTGTACAGCACTGTCACACAGGGCCTCTGTTTGACGTGTCATCAGAAACACGTTTAGTAATTTTAGATGGCCAGCCGTGAGAATAGAACCTACGCTCTCAAGTGACCCGAAACATGACGTTTACAGATTCTACGCCCTACAACCGGAGCTATACGGTCTGGTCATGATAATACACAGTTAGCCTCCCTTAATATACGCACACAGGCAACCAAACTCATTGCCTAGCCAATCTCATTTGCATGCATTAAAGGGAGATAATTATGCAAGCGATAACAACAAGAATATCTACATGGTTTTGCCTTCAATATTACATTTTTTGTTGAAAAAAAAAAAAATGTTCGATGTGGTATAGCTCAGTTTAAGATAGATCGTTGTCAGATATATTGTTAGGTGACAAAAATAATAGATAGAAGGATAAATAGATTATTCTAACATGACACGTGAATTCGGTTTTATAAACACAGTGCAACGAAAGCGTGGTAAAATCTATGTCATTCTCATTATCTCCCGCTAGATGGCATTCTACAAATACACATCTATCTAATTTGGGCATCGTGGGTACAGAAGCGGAGTAATTTTTCAAAACAACAACCGTGACTTTGAATTTCAAATAATATAAACGTTTACTCAATAAAATGCTACCTGGTGCCATTCATTCAGCTATGATCGGCTAACATGTAACCTATGCACCGACCATTTATTAAAACAGCCCCTACATGCTTTGGTAATAGGCTAATAGCTTCAATATAAGCCCTACTTTTCCCAGGAATATGGGGGATGGGTGATGCGTCATATGAGACAGGTCGAATCTTCGAAGAATATGACATGCGCAGACAACAATGTCATTCTATATAAAGTGACGTCATTCTATGTAAAGGAAGTCGCCCGTGGCTGTTCCATGTCTCCATTCTCAGATATTTTATCTGATGCTGATGGCTGACGATACATTCATTCTTCTTTGTCATTTGAAATAGGGAAAATAAAATAGTAAAGCTGTGCGGGTTTTTTTTTTTTATGTTTGATTCCAAAGGCTTTCTTGAATGATATTTTAGCTCTACCGACCGAAGGCCAGCCAGCTTATGTCATGGTCCTGTGTCCATCGTGCATCCATGCGTGCGTGCGTTAACTTTTATTTCAAACATCTTCTCTGAAACTACCCATCCAATTTTGATTAAACTTCACAGAAATGATCCTGACATGGTCCTCTTCAGAATTTATTAGAGAAAAACTCTGGTTGCCATGGCAGCAAAACTGAAAAATATTGGAAAGCTTTGAAAATCTTTTTTTTCGAAACCATAAGGCCTAGGGTTACGAAATTTAAGCATGTAGATTCATCTCTACCAAGTCTCTTTAAATTATAGCCCCCCTTTTTTTTTTTTTTTTTTTCAAATTACAGCCCTGGGGCTAAAATTGTCCCCGCCCCGTGAGTCAAAAATTTTATACGGAAAACTTTAAAAATCTTCTGGTTCTAAACGATATGGCCTAGGGCTACTTAAGTTTGGATGTGGCTTCATCTGATGACCCTCTACAAAGATTCTTCAAATTATAGCCCTTGGGCCAAAATTGGCCCCGCCCCAGGGGTTACAAGTTTTACAATGGGTTATAAAGGGAAAGCTTTCAAAATCTTTTGGTTCTAAATCAAATGGCCTAGGACTACAGAAATTGTGACTTCATCTGATGGACCGCTACTAAGATTCTTCAAATAATAGCCCTGAGCCAAAATTGGCCCCGCTCCTAGGTTTACAAATTTTACCTGGGCTTATATGAGGAAAACTTTAAAAATCCTCTGATTTTAAATCATATGGCCAAGGGCTACCAAAATTGGCATGTAGCTTCATCTGATAGACCTCTAATAAGATTCTTCAAAATTATAACCCTCAGGTCAAAACTGGTCCTGTCCCAGGGGTCACAAAGTTTACAAGGGCTTTATAGTAAAAGCTTCTTGTTCCTAACTCTATTGCCCAGGGCTACCAAATTTTGCATGCAGCTTCATCCAGTGGATCTTTTCTGAATTTGTTCAAATTAAGCCGTCGAATCGAAATAAACCCCGCCTTTCATGTAATATTAAGGAAACTTTGAAACTTTTCTTGTTTATAGGCATATGGCTTAGACTTATATTATCTGTTATGTGGCTGTATCTTGTTGACCTCTACCAAGATTCAACTCATAATTGTAGCTTGAAATTATAATTCTAGGTCAAAAATGGACTCGCCCTAGGGTCACAATTTTCACACGGGCTTTTATAATGAAAACTTTATCAAAGTTTTTGTTCGAAACCTTTTGACCCAGAACTGTAATGTTTAGTATGTATGGTTTGTACATATCAGCCAGTGGAGCGATACAGGGCCACCATGGCCCTTTTTTTTAACCGACTGGGGAGTGGGGTATTGTTTGGATAGTAGCTGGAACAGCCATGGTTTATTTAAGGCTATTGATCCAGATTCGTGCTTGTATACCAAGTATGCACTTCTTTATCTTTGATCAAGAGTTGGTCATGTCAGAATCGCCCTCGTGTTTTTTTTTTTTAATTGTGCCTAATAACTCACAACCGTGGTTTATTGAACGATAAACCACGACAGAACGAAGATTATTTCTTAAGTAATATATCTATGCTGAATAAACTGATTTTAGATATGGATGACCTCATTTTAATTGCAAAGTATTATCGATACCAATATTAACTAATCAACGACTGTATCAAGTCAGCCGGTTCAGTGTTATTCCAGTAGCTCACATGTCGTTTATCTGTGAAAAGGGGGGCTTAATACATCTGCGAAAAGTATCGACCCAGGCCAGCCTGCGCAGTCCGCGCAGGCTGATCTGGGCCGAAACTTTTCTCTGTTAGTCAATTTTCTGTATGTCCAACGACCAGTCTACCTCACGAATCAGTCGGGTTGTTAAGAAAAAGTGGCTATTGTGGATCCCTAATTATGTGATGGCTGGATTGGCACAATGGATCCTGGAGATGTATTAAGCCCCCTTTTGCCAGAGCATTGCTAACTTATTGTTTATATTTATAAAGAATGACATTATTTATAACAACCATCATATTTTTTGTACAATCGTACAATTGATTTTATTTTTCTTTTTTTTTTTTAAATTTATTATGAACGGAGGATTAATAATATTGTTAATAATAAACTGCGGCAGTTTTATTTTTTTTATAGGATGGAACCGATAATGCAAAGTGCCGTGTATTTTTTGTGGGGAAAAATTGTAATTTCCTTTTTTAAGCGTTAGTGTTAGGCCTTGGCATTTTGTTATCTGTCATCATTATACCGTATTGAAACCAGGAATCGTTAACCCTTTACCACACAATCCCGCGTTTAACGACTTTGGTGGGAAAAAAACACGCAGATATTTTGAAAATATTGTAGAAAAAGGAGAAAATGCTGGTAACATAAAATGCTGATAACCAGCATTTCTCCCTTTTCCTACAAAAAAGTTTCTCCCCCGTCCGAGACAAATCAGACCATTTGAGCCACAATTGATTTGTCCTTTTGCCTCTATAACGCTTATAATACGTTCGAGTCTAATTTTTTTTTTTCGCGTGGTAAAGAGTTAAGATTCAGACTGGAGGTTATTTGTCGAATAGTTATGAGTCACTCTCTGGCAAAAGGGGGTTTAATGCATCTCCGTGATACATGATACTAAGTAAGTCATCAGTAATTATGTGTGTATAAAATCCATTTTGTCCAACAACCGGCCGAATCTCGGTGTAGACTGATCGTTGGACGTGCGGAAAATTGACCAAAAGCAAAAGGTTTTGACCCACGTCAGCCTGCGCAGTCCGCGCAGGCTGACATGGGGTCGAAACTTTTTTTGCAGAGGCATTAAGCCCCCTTTTCACAGAGCATGGCTCATTAATATATTTGGTTTGTATAAACTATATCCAACAATAAAAGTGTGACAAGTTAAGTGCGATGTGTTGTTAATGCCGACCTCTATGTTGTTGGACTGCAGCCTTCGGTTGTCACTTATCGGAAACTTGACAACAAGCAAGGAAATCCCATTTTCTGTCTTACAATAAATTATCAAATAATCGTGGAAATGATATAGATGTATACGTAGAAGAAAACATTTCGGTAAGACGTTACGACGGCAGTTAAATCGAATTGAAAGCATTCTTCAAATTACAAAATACAGCTTTAAGTGTTTATTTTGGTCAATTAAGATTAACCATTTACCACACAATTGCCAGTGTAATCGACCTTGATATTTGATTTAAAACAAAAAAAAAAAACAAAAAAAAAACAAAAAAATCTTTTGAAAACATTGTTTTCTATCCTATCAAAGACAAATTTCATCATTTGAGGCAAATTTAAATTGTACGTCTGTAAATGCTTTAAATTCGGACAAGCCTACACCTCGTACGTCGTGCCTATCAAAATTGAGCCGGGACTCTGAAGTGTCATGCCCAAGGGCACTCCCGTAAAAAAAGTGTTTCGAGGGAGGGCCGAACCCTCGGCATCCAGGTTACAAACCCTTCATTTAGCCACTAAAAGAATTTGAAGTTAAATGTCAATTTCGGTAAGAAGACGGAAAGAAAAACTAAAGTTATGAAATTTAAAGCCAAGTCCCGGTAGCTCAGTCGGTAGCGCACAGGACTTAAGAACAGGAGGTCGCTGGTTCGATCCACGGTACGGCCTTTCCGAGAATTGATGATGGTCATTGAGACAAGATTCATTCGTCTCTCACCGCTGATTATTGTTTCGACGATGGTTATATGGGAAAGCAGCCAGTGGCTTTGAAAGAATATTGTGCGAAGTGCTGGTATCATAAATTCCTGGAAAGCATGGATAAGTGTCCTGGCTGCCGCGATATAACTGAGAAAATGTTAAAAAAGGCACTAAATACCATACAATCAACAAGCAATCATATAAAATTCAAAAGTTCTGATGCATTAGAGTACATTTTGCATAATTTTGAAATTCTATACTCGGCCTGATTTGAGCATGAGAAATAGTTTTATAAACTCTGACCGCGATCGTAAATCTTGAAACTTGGTCGAAACATTTTGCTTTTGGTCAATTTTCTGCATGTCTAAGGACCACTTTACTTTAGGATTCAGCCGGCTATTAGACAAAATGGCTTTTATGGGGCTACAATTACGTGATGACGTGCTTGGTATAATGCAATACGGAAATGCATTAAACCGCCTTTTTACCAGAGCATGGGTCATGGCCTGTATACTACAAGTAATACGGCTTATTATTTGAGCCACGCTCTGGTAAAAGGGGGCTTAATGCATATCCGTGATGAATGATACCAAGCAAGTCATTACAGTGTCATACATCTCTGATATTCGTTTTGTATAACAAGCCACTGAATCATGAAGTACAAAAGGTCCTTTGACATACAGAAAATTGACACAAAGCAAAAAGTTTCGAACCAGGTCAGCCTGCGCGGATTGCGCAGCCTGACCTTGATCGATACTTTTTTTTTCTTTTTTTTTTTTTTTTTCGCCAATGCATTAAGCCTCTTTTTCAAAGAGCACGACTCATTTTTATTCGGCATCATACGATGTAAAAGGTAGAATTAAACAGCACAGTTGGGCATGAATTTTGAAGTTGAACCTCGCTTTCATTATGGAAAAATGTTATTCAATTTTAGACGGGCAAAGCCCAAGTCTGCTGTCCGATCTTTTCAGCTTTCCGTGAAACAAACAAGGTCGTAGGTGAAAAAAATACTCCTTTTGATAAATAAATAAATAAATAAATATGTTCTGGCAAAAGGGGTAAAAAAGCATTTTGGTGCATTGTACCAAATAAGTCATCACACAAAAATTATGGACCGAGAAAAATGTCATGCTCTGGAAAAAGGGGCTTAAAGCATCTCCGTGATGTATCATACCAAGCAAGACATCACATAATCAGGAATCCATAAGTTTAATTATGTCTAACAACCAACTTTACCATAAGGTAGACTGGTCCTTTGACATACAGAAAATTGACCATTAGCGAAAAGTTTCGGCCCAGGTCAGCCTGCGCGGACTGCGCAGGCTGACCTGGGTCGATACTTTTCGCTGATTGCGGCTAAAATCAATTTCATAGAGTACGGCTAAAATCAATTTTGTCTAACGACCAGCTGGATCCTGAGATAGAGTGGTCCTTGGATATGTAGAAAATTTTTCAAAAAGCAAAGAGTTTCGATCCAGGTCAGCCTGTGCAAACTCCACCGGCTGACCTGTTACGACACTTTTTGAAGATGTATTAAACCCCCTTTTCACATAGCATAACACTATTACAATAAACATGAACTTATTGCCATTTTCAGCGTCTGTTCTTGTGAACATTACAGGGTCCGATTTCATCAAAACTGCCACAGAATGATAGAGCTTAAAATGCTATTTAAAAACATTATATTCATCGTATAAGGTCGTAAGTAACATTTACATTACTTAGGACTTTAGTATTTTAAGGCATCGTCTTGTGAAGGTCTGCAAGAAGATGTCTTTTCTTTATCCGACAATAATGTTCAGCCTTAAAGGCCCAATAGCGAACAAAAAAATGCAGGTGTTTGAATGCATTTACATTAGGTCATACCATTCAAAAGAATGGAAAATATTGCATATATGACAATCTGCGTTTCTGTTTCGGTCAGTCCAAGTGTTAGTTGCTGGAAGAAAAATATGGATTTTAGAATCAGGCAAACAGTATACAAAAGATAGAGTGACATGACAACTGTTAGCCTAGTTTTGAAATTAATTTCTCTGCCGGCGACTTACACTTTAACCAACTATACAACTGTCATCTTCACAACTATTTCCATACTTTTAAATGCTATGATGTAAATTTAAAAGCATTTTAATACCTACACTGTGCACTTTTGGCAGGTATTGGGGCTTTAAGCTGCTCAAATGAAACTATAAAGCCGATAGTAAAAACCCGAAATATTGCTTTTTATTTTTTTATTTATTTTTTGTGGGGGGAACACAGTATCTACCTATCGGACAATGTAGATCCAAGATCAGACTGCACGTTCTGTGCAGTCTGATCTTGATCTACACCGTCCGAAAAAGATCCTTGAATCGCGCTCAGCAACCTTAAGCATCACAATCTATATTGCGGAAGAGGGATATAAATCTACTTGAAACATGGTGTCAAAATAGGCGTGCTTTGTAGAAAGAAAAATACGTACAGATTTCCCTCTGGAATCGTTAATTATGTACAAAAAAAAAAGTATTGACTGTATTGTGCCCCCGGATCTAAACATAACCGTAAGTTTGCTAAACCTGACAATGGAGGAACTTCGAGGAGATTTTTATCAGGCAGCCGAGCCTCGGTAGCACGGTCGGTAGTGTACAGGACTTGAAAACAGGGACGGGGGGATGCTGTTTCGAATTCCTTGCTCGACCAATTTCTTTCCGAGGATTGGTAATAGTCATTACGATAGGATTCATTCCTCTCTCACGACTGATCATTGTTTCGATGATGGTTATGTGGGAAAGTAGCCGGTGGCTTGGGAAGAATATTGTGCGTAGTATTGGGAAATGAAACTGCGGGAAACCATATATAGGTGCACTGGCCGGCGCGAGGTAACTGAATGATATTGGAAAAGGTGTTAAACATCAGAAACTAAATGAATGAATGAATGAATGAATCAATCAATCAATCAATCAATCAATCGATCGATCGATCGATCACGGAAAAATCTGTTCAAGTTTGGCCTTTATAGAATTTATTCATATACGTTTCCAACGTTTAGTGAGTAAAGTTAGCGAAATATATACCTTGTCGTTTGTTTGCAATATTCATGTAAATTGGTCGGATACGGAATAAGTTACACCTAAAATTCTCCTTCTTTTATTACAATGATAAAAAGCAAACCCTCAAAGCGAGGGACGTAAAATTTCGTAGAATAAATTTATGATCCATGCTCTGTGACAAGGGACTTTAATGCCAGGGACGTAAAATTTCGTAGAATATATTTATGAGCCATGCACTGTGAAAAGGCACTTTATCACATAAAACCTCCTCCGGCAGTGCATTAAACCCATGACTTATTTTTCATAATACACTAGTGTATTATCGTTTTTTGGGTCCTGGTTCTGATCAGTTTTTAGTCATAAGCGCATGAAGCCAGAGAAACCAACCACAGCACGTGCCGATATTTGTACGACTACGCCGTTTCGCGGAAAAATGACGTCATTGTTGCTAAGACGTATACGGGTGGAAAGTGTTTGATTTTCATGTCTAATAAAAACCAAAAAATGCTGCGAAAGTCTTTTAAAACAACAAAATTGGGGAAATAGGTAGACTAAACCCCTCTAGAACCTGTTTCATTCTACTTTCGGAGTTTATGTCAAAGATCAATCTACTTGTGTATGTACACATTTAAAACCGAACTACAACTGTAAACATGGACCCGTGAATGCTGTATAGGCTAAAGGTGATGATGCAGGATATTCTTTGCCTTTCATTTGTTTTATGTGATAAATAGAATCTCACATTCGTGCTTATGTATTATCATTTTTATCAAACTCGTTGACTAAAATGCATTTGGCGCTCGCCAAAAGCTCGCGTCATACATTTTTAGTCAACTCGTTTAATAAAAATAATAATACGTAAACACTCATGTAAGATCCTCTATTTATTGCATATGCATAAAGTTTCGACCCATGTCAGCCTGCGCAGTCCGACATGGGTCAAAACTTTTTGCCATTGGCCAATTTTTGTATGTTCAAGACCTTCTGCCTCAAGCTTTAGTCGGTTGTTTAACAGTTGTATTTCATGGATCTATGATTACGTCATGACTTGCCTGGTATAATACATCGCCGAGAATTATTATGCCCCCTTTTGCCATACCGTGGCGCATACTTCTTAAAATCGAAAGAAATCGTAGTAAACTTAGGTTTAGGTTTTTAAAAAACTGCGTTTGTAGGAAACTGACTATGCGCTATCGAAATCAAACCGCATATTTCGCTAATATTTGAGTCATGCTCTGTGAAAAGGGGGCTTAATGCATCTGCGAAAAGTTTCGGTCCAGGTTCTTCCAGGGTCGATACTTTTCGCTTTTGGTTAATTTTCTGTATGCCCAAAGACCATTCTACATGTATCTCATGATTAAATCGGTTGTTAAAAAAAGTCGGTATTATGAATCCATGATTATGTGATGGCTGGCTTGATATCGTACATAACTGACATGCATTAAGCCCCCTTTTGTCAGAGCGTGACTCATTTATATATGAGCGGCAGTCTGGCATAGGAGGGATCAATGCGTGTCAGTACTGCGTTGTACCAAGCAAGACGTTACTATAATTATTGATTCACAAAAGCCATTTTATCTATCAACCGACTGAGTAATGAGGTTGACTTGTCCTTGGACACGCAGAAATTTTACACATGGCAAAAAGCATCGAACTGGGTCTAAACCTCCTTTTCACAGAGCATGTCTTTGTTGCTTATCCAATGCAACGAACAAAATTGTGGACAGCACCGTTACAAATACAAAAGAGTAATAGGGCCATTCTTCAGTTAGTTCCCTTGATTCCTCTCCAGTGCGACGTTGGTAATGATAAGTGGACACTCGTCACAACTCGGCCGATTCCGTACCTACATCTAACCTCGTCTGTATAAGGGAGGCTTCCATTTTGAACTACCAATCACATGATCTTAAACATGGCGGCGCCCCTGTAGATCGCTTAGCAACGACATGAACAACCACTGTAAAGTTATTCACTTCTATCGATCTGGCGATGAAAGCTCCTAACGGAATTGATAAACCACGCTAAAAATTGAATGTACAAACTGTTTGCCGACTGAAATACTCTTAGAAAGATAACGATAGAAAATTTACTCATGCGTTCTTTTTAAAGAGGAGCCTTACAATTTCAATAACGGTAAAGCGGTGTGCTTCCGGAGATGTGCGAAATGTACCGTGTAGGTGCATATCAAGCTACGTGATACAGCCAAGGGATTTGATCATTGGATCACCCGAGGTATGCCGAATGGATAAGTGGATTGCTTGGTTTTTATCCTTGATTTCCTTGCACTACACAGATATGTTCTTGGAGAATATCTAAACTAAACCATATTATATCGTTTTAAAAATCAATCTATACACATTTCTCTGGTGACTGAGAACAGAGTTTGTTTTAACATTACGTGGGGACCTTACGTTTTATCATAAATCAAATTATACGTATCGCAACATCCCTTATAGAATCAAGGATAAAAACAAAGGAACACGGGTAAAAGGACCAACGTGTTATTTGGTTACCTTTAGTATTTACCCGACAAGGGAGATAAATTGAATAACAGAGATGAATTCCCCCCCATAAATATACGAGCCATGCTCTGACAAATTGCGGCTTAGTGCATCTCCGTGATGCATAATACCAAGCAAGACACTTCATGGTCCTGTACCCATAAAATCCATTGCGTCTAATTACTGACTGAATCATGAGGTAAACTGGTCCTTGGACATGTAGAAAATTGACCAATAGCCTAAAGTTTCGACTCAGGTAAGCCTGTGCAGACTGTGCAGGCTGACTTGAGTCGATACTCTTTGCAGATGCATTAAGCCCCCTTATCACAGAGCATGACTCAACCATTCAAAGTCGAACACTGCAACTTTATATAGGGACGTGACAAAATTGACGTGGAGCTGCACGAAAACAACAAGTAAAGAACAGAAAAAAAGATACCTTTCCTTAAACTTCCCCTTTTTGCCTCAAGGTCATATCAACTTATATTGCGAGTTGTGACGCTCTGTTTTATGTGGTGTAATTCGGTAAGTAACATCCTCTCTAATTGCCTTCTAGGCTTGACATTTTCTCTAACAATTTCTCACTTAACACAATTAGACGTGTTTCATTTCCCCCCAAGGAATAATTCTGTATTGAATTAGCGGTGCAACTGTCAAAGCACACACTACGGAACTGCGTCGTGAATAAATCTAGAAAATAAGACAACACAAAAACAAAACTTGGTTTGATTGAATTATTTTTACTGCGCTTTCAACATTATTTTAGTCATATCCAGGCGATGGCTTCCTTATTTCTTTGTGCGTCCTAAGTATGTATTCACCAACCGTTCTTAAAGAAACATCTATACTCGTTTTCAGACAGTTTTTAACCTATTTCATCTTTATTTTATGGAACTATAATAATTCTTGGAACTTCGTGGTAATTGTTGCCCCTGACGCCTGCAAGGTTAGACTCCGATGGATAGAAAATACATTTCACTTTTTGGCAGCATTCACCGGTTTTAAATGACGATAAATCGCCTTAGTTTCTCTTTCCCTTACACCACTTTCATTAGTTAATTATCTACGTTTACATAGCTGACCAAATTCTGAGCCATTCCACACTCTTACAAGTCTTAACAGCGTTTTTACTCTGTGTCTATCAACATGCATCTCTAAGAACATTCTTGGTCTTATTTTCAAGAAGTTTTCTAAATTTGAAAGTAATACAACACCTGATTCGCTAAACCATTTGGATTAGCCAATCAGAAGTTTTGGTTACTCTCAAATCTAGAAAACCTGGGAGAATAAGATTAAGAATGCTCTTGAGAATGGTTGGTGAATACGGACCCAGGGTTTCGTCAGTCCTTTTCAAGGACTCAAGTGTCTTGCCTTTAGAAGAATATCCCCGATTGATCGAACCCGAGACCTCCTGGTTTTGAATTTCTCTTTTTTAACTCCCGAGCAATACTGGATCAAAGATCAGTCTTTCGGCTAATACAGGTAATCTACTACTAGTACTACTACTACTACTTATTAAAGCTCTAAAGACACTGAATGTATTCATGTTTAAGATAAAAAATATATATAGGCTTTCTCCTGATATAATAATACAGTTATTGGATTCCTTCGTTGGTTCAATTTTAAACTATGGCTGTGAGGTCAGAGGTTTTCAAAAACAGATCAATTAGAGCGTGTACATTTAAAGTTTCATAAGAGGTTATTATATATTAAAAGAAGTACCTCAAACCAAGCGATTTACGGCGAATCAGGCAGAGTGCCACTGCATTTAACTCGTTATAAATGCTTACTCAAATACTGGTTTAGCTTGTAAATATTGAGAATAAAAATGTAATCTTTTCAAACGTTATATGACGTTAAAAGTTGATACCGATTTTGGGAAATTAAACTGGCTTTCGAATATAAAAACCTTATTGGAACACTTCGGATTCGCAAATGTCTGGTTTAACCCTTGTAGTATAAATATAAAAAGCTTTCTCTGCACTTTTGAACAACGAGTTTTAGACAGTTTCAAATGTAGCCGGGTACAGGTATTTGGTGATATATCGTGAGGCCGTATCGACATGTGGTTCGGTAGCTCAGTTGGTTAGAGCGCAGGAACGGTATTCTTGAGGCCCTGGGTCCAAATCCTGGTCGAGCCATGATATTTTTCACCACCTGTTACATTTGGCGCCCACCGTAAATAACCTACGATGTGGATGGCTACTGCTTAGGCACCTCGAGAACGTTTCACAGTGTTTCTCTGTCTCCAGAATTCGGGACGAATTCTAAATTTGGAGGGGGTATATGTAGCCTGGTACAGGTATTTGGTGATATATCGTGCGGCCGTATCGACATGTGGTTCGGTAGCTCAGTTGGTTAGAGTGCAGGAACGGTATTCCTGAGGTCTTGGGTTCGAACCCCGGTCGAGCCATGATATTTCTCACTACCTGTTACACAAACAAAATTGGCATGAAAATATGGATAAACCTGAACTATTATACTCGTACAAGCATTTTGAAATAGACCTTGGCATTGAAAAATATTTAACCCTTTACCACACAATCCAAATTTTAACGACCCCGAGAAAAAGGCCTTTTGAAAACATTGTGGGAAAAGGAGAAAATGCTGATAACCAGCATTTTCTTCTTTTCCCACAATGTTTTCTGATCTTTTACAGACAAATCTCATTATTTGAGCCATATCTAATATGTCTTCTGTAATTGCTTTCAATTTGGACAAGTGTAAAAGTTTGTCGTGTGGTAAGGGGTTAACAGGTTACCTAAAGAATTAAGAGTATGCCTTTCAAAACTACGCCTGCCATCTCATAATCTCATGATTTAAGAATAGAAGCAGGACCCTGTGGAAGGGTTAAAACTAAAAGAAGTGAAAGATATTGTTTGAAATGTAATATCCATGATATTGAGGATGAGTATCATTTTATTTTGATCTGCCCGTTGTACACGGAATTATATATATAAAACAGCACAAAGAACCGAGTTTTATAACATTTTGTTATCTCATGTCATTAAAAAATAATAATGAAATACAGCTAGCAATATTTGTAAAAAAAAGAAAATAACTTATAAATCTAAAAACAAAGAAAGCATTTACTACCAGTAACACTAATAGTAATTTATCAGAACTTCCATTTCAGTACTATTCAATTGTTTCTTGGTTATGATATGATTGTTTTGTCTCTCTGCACACACACACACACACACACACACACACACACACACACACACATATATATACTTTTTGAATCAGCCCATGATCGAACATGACTGTTATTATATGTCATTATTGTATTCTTTGTGGTGATGTACTGTATGTACAAGTCGTAATAAATCTAATCTAATCAAAAAAGAAAATAATATATTATTATTATTATACAAAAATTGTTTACATTAATCCTGTCAGGAACAACAAATTTTAAACTCATCAAAAATTCTAACATCTGCTGATGGCAAAATAAGTATTGGCACAGATGGGCTTATACAGGATAGAAAACGTTCTGGGAAAAGGAGAAAATGCTGGTTACCAATTATTTTCTTCTTTCCCCACAGTGTTTTCAAAAGCTGTCTCCCACAGGATCGCTAAAACTCTAGATACTTTGCTTAAAGTTAATCATTATCCTGAAAAGTGAAATGAAACGTTGAGGGAAAAAATACGCTTGCTATTTCAAGGTTTTTTGGGGTTAAAGATATCTCCTTATCGGACAGTATAGATCCAAGATCTGTGCAGTCTTACCTTGATCTACACTGTACGCAAAAGGTCATTGAGTCGCGCTTAGAAGCCAAAGGTTTAAAACACTTACAATTGCACATAAAAACATCCCTCTGTGATAGAGTTCTTAAACCAGACATAATGTTCTAGATTCGATTTCCAAGTCCAAATGTCACATTCAGAGAGAATACCATTAACTTAGGTGACAGCGAGGCCTGGCTTTGGTTTAATTTAAGATTTATTACGGAATTCCATCACGTCGAGAAGCGATTGTATAAAAATCTCTTTTATTTGGAATGGCATCGGGATCCGAAGTGAAGATACTTTCAGTGCAAAACTGAAAAAAAAAAGGAAAACAAAAACAAAAAAAAAAAACCACGAGTAATGCTGTGAGGAAAGGCGGTTGAATACAAAGCAACCATGCTTTGTGAAAAAGGGGTTTAACGCAGACTGCGCTTGTTGTCCAGGATCGATACCTTTTGCTTTTGGTCGAGATCCATTCAACATCTTTTGCCAGAGTCCGCCCATTTGCAAAAAGTATAGACTCATGAGTCGAAACTCCTGGTCAATTTGCTACAAGTGGCAGGTCCGTGCCCAGACGACGATAAAAATGGACTCATTAGTGTATCCGATGTAGCAACCTTTGTTCTTAGGTATTTTCCACCCACATTTTAGCCATACTTTGTGAAAAGAGCGTTCAACGCATCTGCAGAAAGTATCGACCTAGACCTGCTGCTTTCCCACATAACCATCTTCGAAACAATGGTCAGAGGTGAGAGAGGAATGAATCCTGTCTCGATGACTATCATCAATCTTCGGAAAGAAATTGGCCAAGCCGGGGATCGAACAAGCGACCTCCTGTTCTCAAGTCCTGTACGTTACCTACTGAGCTACGGGGGCATGGCTTGTCCCCTTGTGGAAGATGGAGACATTTACAAGCAACTTTATGTTTACAGGTTCATTAGCGATAAAGTGACAAAATTAGAGTTAAGAAGCTTCTCCCAACTAAATTGGGTATCAAAGTCCTGATTAACTTGCGGCATCACGACCTGTTATTATCCTCCCTCTTTAGAGTCACGCTGCTTGACCTCTTGACCTGTCCAATTTGTAGCAAAAACATCCGAATACATTCTACATGGTTAGTTTGTTCAATATCGTTATTAAGCCTCTAGGTGCTGCGTATGGATTCTATGTCGCTTTTCAGGAGAGAACTTGTAGGTTTTTACGACGTAAGGTATCAGAGCACTGACCTTTTGGTTCAATAAAATTGAAGTGAAAATCATAGTATCTGACTTTTTGCTGCTTTTCCTCTGACCAAACAGGACTTTGTTGTTCATTTCTCCAAAGAGTAAGTGCAATGACCTTTAACCCTTATGCTGCTAAGCGTGACTCACTGACCTTCTGCGGACAGTGTTGATTAGAACGTGCAGTTTGATCTAAGATCTACGCTGTCCAATGAGGATATATATTTTTTTTCCCAAAAGTAAGTTTGAAATAGGATTATTCTGTGTTTTTTTTACTAGCAGCTTTAAAGTTTCAGTTAACTTATTTGACAGGACAAGGGTTAAAGAATGCAGCGTCATCAACGATGCATCTCCTTAACCCTTTACCACACAATCCCGACTTTTAATGACCCTGAAAAGGAAGCCTTTTGAAAACATTGTGGGAAAAGGAGAAAATGCTGGTAACCAGCATTTTCTCCTTTTCCCACAATGTTTTCTACCCTTCCCAACACAAATTTCAGTTTCTGAGTCACATTTACTTTGTCGTCTGCAAATGCTTTCAATTTGGACCGGTCTAAAATTTTGTCGTTTGGTAAAGAGTTAAATAAATCCATCCTCGAAAAAATTTGAGTAACCAGAAGTCCTGCCTAGTTAGTCGTGCCATGAGGTGTTGCCTTTTGCCATATCGAAAATAGAGTGAGACTGACCATATTTGCAGCTTTACAGATCGATTAATGGAAAACCTAGGGCTTCTTTGTCTGTTACTCTCACAAGTACATCTATAGCCCTTCAAAAAATGCAAAACCGATTGAGTGTGTTTTTTCACTTAATCCCAACTAATGCAGACACCCTAGAATATTTCCTTTCGGAAACTGCTGTTCACGGCCATGATCCAAAGTTTTTGTTCCTCCAGTGACACAAAATAGTCCTGTCAATATACAATAATCTAAATGTCCCCCTACTGCCTGAATTAGAAGCATCTTAATCATATGCCACCATCTCACTCCATGAACGGTGCAACAGAAATGCTACAGCAAAATTTCACATGGAACTACTTTTGACAACTATCGCCTGGACGCAACGTTGCAGTGGTGCGACACCATAACTGTGTTCAGTAGAATGCTTTGATAAAATGATCCAACGTTTTCTCACTAATCTTTATCTGAACATAAATTCCTGTAGTTTGTTTTGTATTTGCCGCTATTCCCGGTTGTTGTCTCGTCATTTTATTGCGACAGGTCACATGCTTAGTCAGAAATTTTGTCTACATTGGTGGGTGTTTGACCGGAAGTGTGGCATTTCCCTCCGCAGGATGTATTTCCGAGATAAAACAGAGATCTTTGACGCTATGTTTTCGCGATAATCTTTAACCACTTGTGCTTAGCCGAAGTAATGAAGCTTTTCCGGAAAGTTTAGATCAAGATCCGACTGCACAGTGTGCAGCCTAATCTGAACCTGCACGTCCCGATATCATTTAAAGCGATTCGGGATAAACAGCTTTGCAATTTCACTATTTTGTCCTGAGTTGCTAACTATATATGTACCACACAATTCAGAAGATTTTAAAAAGCATTGTGGAAAAAGGAGAACATACTGGAGACCAACACTTTTCTCCTTATGTTTTCTACCCTTCCTGAAACAAACTTCGATTTCCGAGTCACATTTATTTTGTGTCCTTCCCATGCTTTGAATTTGGAACAGTCTAGAATTTTACCAGTTCGTAATGTGTTAACTCTACCATACGAGAAAAGTTTAGAGTTACCATAATGAAAGGCATTTGCAGACGAAAGATTTAACGTGGTTAATATGACCAGAATTCTCTCCTTTTTCATCCATGTTTTCAAAAGCCCTTTTCCTAGGGGTCGCAGAAACTCGTGATTGTCTGGTGAAGGGTTAAGGGTTGAACAACTGCTAATTGCTGACATCTTGAGACACCTGGGTCCGTTATAAACTCGGCAAATTTCTTTAAAGGAACTAGTGACAGCCTTAGGAAAGGATTTATTCCTCTCTCACCGCTGAACATTGTTGCGAGGATGCTTGTGTGGGTAAGTAGCCATTGGCTTGAAAAGAATTTAGAGCAAAGCACTGACAAGAGAATCTCTATGTAAACATAGATAGGTGCACAGGCTTCAAAAGCTGAAGTACCTGGTAAACATGAATTACGGTTTAAGATCAAACAAGCAAATATTCAAAGTATGGACAGCTTATGGACTTTGGGATAGCGTAGAATTTTGATTTCTTCTAGTCGATATATACATAATATTATATTGTAGTAACTTTCCTGGTGTTTGTATTTAATTCGAGCATCGTGAGAAAAATTGATATCGCGCGAGACCAAAGGTTGAGCGAGATATCAAAATTTTCTTACGCAGCGAGAAGTAAATACAAGCACCAGGAAAGTCACTGCTACATAATATTCCTTTATTATATACCTATCACTAAATTACAAAAAAAAAAAAAATAATAATAATAATACACACTTTTATTTCTAAACATGTATGCGATCAAAAACAAATTCTGGTTTACAAGATTAAAAAACATTTTTTAATAAATGGCGGATGAATATTATAGCTTAATATTTGAACAATCAAATCAGAGCAAGGGGTGAAAGTAGGCCGCATGCCGTTTACGTCATCATACCACATTTAGAACTATATTCGACCCTGTGTCGATATGGACTATTCCCCGTCGTGTCTGTTTTTACTAGCGAGCGATGCGTTCTTGGGCCAGAAAATTATCTAGTTACAAGGTCGTATTATAATTGGCCCGCAACATGCGAAATGAGGCCTTCGGACATTTGCGTAAAATGTCGTCCTGGATTAGCCTGCGCAGTCCGCGCAGGCAAATCCGAGACGGCACTTTACGACTAAATAAGATTTTTTTCATACAGTAGACTTTTGTGAAACAGAAAATCGCATAAAAACGGGAAGTGTCGTCTCGGATTAGTCACAGACTGCGTAGGCTGATCTGGGACAACATACTTTTACGCATACGTCCGAAAGCCCATTTTCGTGTGACGCACGCCATATACCACAGGTATTTAATCCATTAACCCCCAAAGTGATGAATAAATGAAACAGAAATTACACGAGATAGAAAGTGAGAAAAATAGCCGGAAAGTTGTGTCATTACTGGTGTGAGAAAGCTAGGAGACATATGCGTAGGTGCAGTGGCCGCCGAGACACGACCTAAATTGTCAAAGGGGCGTTAAACTCCAAAACGAACAAATATAGAAACTAAACGCACACACAATTTCCGAGTTTCAGTTGAATTTATATTCAGGCGTCAAAGGAGGCCGTGTTCATACGAGTATACTACGAGGGCTGTTCAAAAAATACGCGGAAAGGTACAGTAATTCTCTCAAATATTGCTTGAATACAGCGAAATTGATACATATTGTAGACAAATTAATATTATAGTGAAAGAATAAATTTCAAGTTATCATTTCAACATCTTATAAAGATATGGTAGTTATGGCAACGTCGTATTCCAAAACCCGGGCCAAAATGCAATAAAATGGAAGCATTTGCCGTGTGGAAAACGACGTGTTTTTTTTTTTTTTTTTTTGTGTGTGTGTGTCTGATGAGATATCTTCACCACATTTTGTCATGATTTGGCACCAACTCCTGGTATGACGTTCATGAAGCTACATTAACATTTGACGTCATTTGAACGTTTGGCGGCCATATTGTTTATTCACGTGCGTTAAAATGAGTAACGAACATAGAACTGCACTTAAATTTTGTGTTTTAAATGGAAAATCCAGAAAAGAAACAATGTAAATGCTAATCAGCGATTCAGCAATGAAGAAAGCCGCTTTATATAAATGGTATGCGCGTTACAAAGACGGCCATGAAAGTATGATAGATGACTAGAGAAGCGGACGGTCGACGTCAGCAACACAACGTAAAGAGTGCAGTGCAGTCCGTAATTGCTTCCGTTGAGTCTGGTGCAGACAGGAAAAGCTTCTATTCATGGGTGAAACGATGCAAAAAGTGTACTACATTTCGAGGAGAGTATTTTGGGAAAAAAAAAAATGAAATTCTTTAGACAGTTATCTCATCTAGGCATGTGAAAGAAACGATTAGTAAGTAATGCAAATAAAGGGATGTAAAATTGACGCTGGATGACGTTTGGCCGGTTTTTGAGTGATGACGTTGCTATAACAACTAATATCTTTTTAACTTGTTGAGATATTGACATGAAATTTATTCTGTCAATACAGAATTAATTTGTCTACAATATGTATCAATTGTGCTGCATTTAAGCAATATTTGAGAGAATGATAGTACTTTTCCGTGTATTTATTGAACACCCCTCGTATACTGGCGCTGAAATAGTGAAATATCTTCACAATCCCTAAAACCTACTTTAAGATCTTGACGGTGTCTGGGGTCACTACAGAATAACTACACCCATCCTAGTAGGAAACATCGCTAAGTACTTCCGGCTAAATGGTCACAGAGACTTGAGATTTTCTCTAGAAATGTTCCCGCAATAATTATCTCTTTTTCTTCCCATTTTTGTCAGCGGTTTAGTTTGGTGACGTAGATGTACATGTTTTGACCCCCCCCCCCCCCAAAAAAAAAAAGATAAAAAAAATAAAAAAGCTAGATGAATAGATAAGTTCACACGGCTTTAACTAAAAAAAATTAGGATGATCTCTGTTTTCTTTTATTTGAGCCATGCTCTTGCAAAAGGGGACTTAATGCATCTCCGTAATGCGTTGCACCATGAAGGATATCATATAATTATAAATCCATACAATCCATTTTGTCTTGAAATTGACCAATAGCGAAAAGTCGCGAACTGCGCAGGCTGACCTGGGTCGATACTTTTTGCAGATGCATTAAGCCCCCTTTTTACAGAGCACGGCTCATTTGTATGTTGGATTAAGATTCTAATATTTTCCTACATATATCAGTCACGCTCTGTGAAAAGGGGGCTTAATTCATAAGGGTGGGGGAGCGAAACGTTTTGCTTTTGAAAAATTTTCTGCATGTCAAAGGACGAATTTACCTCATGAATCAGCCGGTTTTCAGACAAAATGGATTTTTATGGATCCGTATTCACGCGATGACTTGCTTGGCATTGTGTATCACTGAAACACATTAAGCACCATTGTGCCAGAGCATTGCTTACATATTTAGGACCCCTTAAAGCTAGATAAATAGATAAGTTCACACAGCTTTGAGTATCCAATTTTATAAACGATCATTTTTTTTTTTTTTTCTTAATTTGTTTTTGGATAAAGATTCTAATAGCGTTCTAGATTTTTTTTCTCTTTATACCGGTTGCCCATATGGCCGACGCCCCATGAAGACTGTTAGTAATATTACGGGGGATAGTGCAAGATACAGAATGAAACCAATTCTAAATTACGCCTGGTTCTTTGACGTGCTCGGTGTATAGCACCGTCACACGGGACCTCGGTTTAATGTCTCATCCGAAAGGCTATTAGGACTTTTAGATGGCCAGCCGTGGGGCTCGAACCCACACCCTCAAGTAACCCAACACTTGATGTTTACAAGTCCTACACTCTACCACCTGAGCTATGCGGACTGGTCTAAAATACAAAGATACAGATCTTATAAGGGGATAACTCTGGCCAAAATTATAGAAAATAGGCTTTAATTTGAAACCTAAAAAGAAAAAAGTTCTTAAAGTAACACATACTGCTCAAATAAATGATTATCTTTAGAAATGTGATATTTGTCAATAGTAAAAAAAGGATTAATAGAAGGAATAAAGTCAATAGACAGATCACAGTAGCAATTAGAAATGATCTTGTATGTCAATATAGACTTGTATTCTGATTAATTTTCTGAATTTTCACAGAAATAGTGCTTTATAATATCTTGTTAAAAGAAAAAAAAGAAAAAAAAAAGAAAAAAAAAAAAAAAAAACGGTATATCAAGCTGAGCAATTCGAAAGAGATACGGTGCATCTTTAAAAAAAATATTGACATTATGAATTACCTCCCTTTATATTAAGGTGTGACTTTGAACTCCGATTATTTTTCTTCCATGTCCGTGATTTCCAGTTGTTTAAAAGGCGACCGAAATATTACAGACAAAAAATACTACTTGTATATCTCTGTCATACTAACCAAGTGTGATATAACAGTGTTTACAAAGGAGAGACCTGCGCAAACCGATGATCAGGAAAAAATGTGGCGTCGTTTTAAGTGTTAAAACTGTACTTGAGGCCTTAAGGTTTAATACCAGGATACAGCGGAAACTGTTACAGTCATTATTATCATCATTGTAGCAAATTGGCGGAGGCATTTATCTCTCAGAGTCGTATAAAGAAAATCTAGGTTGTACTTTCAGATAGGTGCGTTTTTGCAGACAATGTCGACCAATATCAGACTGCTTAGAAAGTGATATTGAATCTATACCGCACGACAGATTTCTTTTTTTTTTTTTTCGTCATTTAAGTCTTAAAAAAGAAGTAGTTTTATTCGTGTTGTTTTTCACTTTTGACAATAACTGGATATATGAAATTTGATTTTATTCCTTAACTATCATATCATCCGCCCTTTTAAGAACCATGTGCACACCTTTGCGGGTTAATCATTGAAATCGATCTTTGAAAGGATCAAACATGGTGGGTTAGTTTTCAAAACTTGTCTTCCTCGGGGTCTTGCAAACAAGGGAAAGTTTAGCAAAATGTGAAGAAGATTTTATGTAATTGGTAAAGACAGCATCAAATCTGTCATTACTGAAATTGCCGAGTACGCCTAGATCGATGGATATAATTTGGTAGCCAATATGTCGAGAATCATAGAGACAGATAAGAAATATCAGCGAGGCACACTGACGCAATTTTTTGGTTGCAAGTTCGAATCATTCCATTGATTTCATTTTTACCAAATAATTCCGGATTTTTACTACCCTGTGAAAGAAGGCTTTTGAACACAGTGTGGGCAAAAGGAGAAGATGCTGGTTCCCACAACGTTTTCCAAACCTCCACAGACAAATTTCATTTTCTGAGTCACACTTTTTTTCTTTTTGTCGTCCGGAAATGCTCTCAATTTGGACAAGTCTAAAATGTATTTTTTGATAAAGAGTTCAATGTGGCTCAAATGAAGAGGTTTGTCTCTATAAGAGTTGAACATATTGTGGGATTACAATGTTTCCAAAGGTCTGCATCCACAGGGTCGTTCGTGGTTGCTTGGCAAATGGTTAAGGCACGTTCAACAACATTTACGTCATGTCATGTCGGCAGGTACACCGGTCCGTGTGTTGCTTAAATGATTTTGTTTTCCAGGTAAATTACATGATATTCGTTCTAATTTCCAAATTTGAGACCAAAAACAGTCATAGAGTTGAGAATTTCTTATCGTAATGACTTTTATCAGTTCTTGGAAACAGATGGTGGCTTGAGCCGCAGACCAATGAAGGCGTTAACTCTGAACAATCGTACCTACTGGAGATTCGAATAAACGACACTAAGATTACAAGCCTTACGACGTAACCGGTTTTTTACAAGTCTCACTGCGTGATCGGTTAGCTACAGGCTTTACGGCGTGATCGGTGAGCTACAAGCCTCGCGGCGTAACCGGTTAGCTACAAGCTTACAGCGTGATCGGTTAGCTACAAGCCTTACGGCGTAATCGGTTAGCTACAAGCCTTACGGTGTATCCAGTTGGCTGCAAGCTTCATGGTAAACTGGTCCCCGTTTTAAATATACATATTACAACTGGCACAGGCTATTGTGTCGATGCTTTTCACTGGCTACGTGAATACATGTATCTTTGTTTAGCCAATCGGAGCATCTTACACATTTCCAGTTTGCCAATATAGGTTTTGTTTGCACAATTTGAAATTCGTAATAGAAACTAAATTAATGGTAGCAGAAGTTAACTTTAAAAGGTGATACCATATATACAATTCACTTATTTGTGAGGTCAAAATTATTGGAAATTCTACTGCACATGAAGCGAGAGTGACCTCCCCCGAATCTTGCGATATCGCTGTTCTAAAAATAGACGGGCAGTATTTTGCCCGTTTTCAGTAGCCTGTACCGATCCCTATACACTTGCTGTATCAGGGGAGGTAGCTTCATGGCGAATTCCTTAAACTAACAGGTGTACGGCACACGCAGTAAGATACCGTTCACACGGAAAAAAAAAACCCGGTTAGTTACAAGCCTTTCGGCGTAACCCATAAGCTAAGAATTTACATCACCGATGGTAAGCTATCGTCCACACAGCGAAACCGGTTAACTTCAAGCCCTAGATGAAATCGGTAAATCGGCAGCCATACGGTCTAACATGTAAACCACAAACCGTACGCTGTATCCGGTAAACTGCAAGCCATACGATATTTTGGATCAGCTACAGGCCATAGGGCGTTACAAGTAAGCTTCAAGCCGTAAAGAGTATCGGATAAGCTGCAAGCTGTGCGGTGTATCGAATACCTTCCAAATATACGGTGTAACCGGTAAACTACCAGCTGTACGGCGTTACCGGTAAGTTATCGGCCGCACGGTGTAACCGGTAATTTACCGGGTGTAAGCCGTAACCTGTATACCACAAGCCGTAGGCTGTAATCGGAAGCAAAAACCAGTCCGATGTAACTAGTAAGCTACCCGAAGTACGGCGTAACCGGTAAGCTGTAAGCTATACAGGATAACCAGTAATCTACCAGCAATACAGCGTAACCGGTAACTTACTAGCCAAATGGCGTACCCGCTGTGGTTCCAGCCGTTTCTACTAATCTTTGTTCGTTTTTTGTTCAAGGCCGTTTCATTATTTCAGTTATATTGCTACGACCATTGCTTTTATTCATGCTTTCCTTAAGGGTTTTTTTTTTTTTTTACCAGCACTTCTCTTTAAATTATTTCCGAGTTGTTAGCTACTTTCCCTTATAACTATCAACGAAACATTGTTCAGTTATGAGAGAGGTATGAATCCTGCTGCAGTGACTATCATCAATTTCAGGGAAGAATTTGGTCGAGCAATAAATCAATCCCGAGTGCCCAGGTTTTCAAAGCCAGTACATCACCAACTGAGCTTCCGGGCTCCGCGGAACAATTTTCAGAGGCCTTGTAATATAAGCCCGTACGATTTCCGGCAGACCATTTTTAAAAAAGAGTGTAGTGTATGGACAAAGCTGCACATAATGAACATTTGCCTTTTTCCGACGGGACTCGAAATTACAACCTCAGCCCACCCAAATCACAAGCCTCCAATTTATCACTTCGGCTCGTTTCAGATAATGACAGTTATAGAAAATTTCGATTTCTTTCATGGAACTTGAGAAAACACGAGCTTTGCTATAGATCAAATAAATAGCTTGCACCATAAATATAAAGCCTCAGAGCGTTCTATAAAAAATAATTATATGCACTTTTCCAATTTGACGAAAACACTGTTCTCCATGATATTGTTTGCGTGAGTATTCAACAAACAGCGGACAGTATAGACCTGGATCAGACTGCACGTCCTGTGCAGTCTGATCTCGATCTACACTGTCCGCTAAAGACAGTTCAATCGCGATCTAAATGCGATGCAAAAACAACTTAAATTCTACACAGAGCTGAAAGGATTAAACCAAATTGCCCTAAAGCTCTAGAAACCGAATCTTCTGTAAATTAAGTTTCGTAATAAAAATAACAGCATGTTTCTTGATTTATTCTTCAGGAAGACAATCCCTATCGCGTGTTGACAACAGGCTTTCAAAAAATGCCATAAAAGTGCACGCTCGTAGCTTGTTTTGAGCTCGCAGATTATTGGATCAGAACAGAATAGAAGAGTTCTCCTATTTTTAGATGCAACAGGTACGTCGACGTTTTATTGGGGATCATATCACAGTGCGGCAGCGATTCTGGCTGCTCGGAAATGAACGAATATATCGAAATAAACATTTTTACGATACGATACATATATAGAGAGAATCTTACATTCCTGATTATGTATTATCATTTTTATCAAACGAGTTGACTAAATTTACATGACACAAGCCTTGGCGAGCGTCAAATACATTTTAGTCAACAAGTTTGATAAAGTAAAAAAAAAATACATAAACATACAAAAAGGGGTTTTATTCGGTAAAAAAAGAAAATGTAACTCCGAGAAAGTAATGTCGCGATAGTATTGCAGCGTAGTTGTAATTCATTCATCATCTTAAAAGCGATTTTCATGCACGCTATCTCCAGAAATAGAACAAACTAGTCCAAGTTATCTCTTTCGGCGCCAAATAAACAAACTCGGCTTCTTTTGAAGGCTGTAAATGGAATCCACTGGGTCTCCGGAAGATTTTTATCATATAGGCTTGACCAAACAAGCGGAAGGTATAGATCAAAGATAAGACTGCACGTTCTGTGCAGTCTGATCTTGATCTATGCCGTCTGCAAAAGTCCCTGTTTTCGCCTATGGCGCTGAAAGGGTTCAAGAAATATTTTTGTGACATTTCGAGAACGTGGTGGTGTATGGCCGTGGTGAACCATTTCTCGACAAAAGTCATAAATTTTTGTAATTTTGGTTTAATCGCATAAAAAGCTTAGCATTTGGTGTCTTCAAATGAAATTTTCGTTGTCTGCGCATGTCATATTCTTGTAAGATTGACCTGTCTGCCATGACACATTGCTACCTTGTACAACACAAAATACTGTCGCTAAAAAGTAGAAAAAAAAAGAAATAAAGTATGTTAATGAATCTGCTAAACAATTTTAACTCTTTACCAAACGACAAAATTTTAGACCAGTCCAAATTGAAAGCATTTGCAGACGACAAAGTAAAGGTGAATCAAAAATTGAAATTTGTTTTTGGAAGAGTAGAAAACATTGTGGGAAAAGAAGAAAATGCTGTTACCAGCATTTTCTCCTTTTCCCACAATGTTTTCAAAAGGCTTCTTTCTCAGGGTCGTTAAAACTCGAGATTGTGTGGTAAAGAGTTAATGCATCTGCAAAAAAGAAATATCGACTCATGTCAGCCTGCACAGTTTGAGCAGGCTGACATGAGTCGAAACTTATTGCTACCTCCGGATCCATTCCATTGTAAGACAAAATGGATTTCATGAACCCGTAACTATTTCATGACTTGCTTGGTATAGCCATTATCTCCCGCTAGATGGCATTCTACAAATACACATCTATCTAATTTGGGCATCCTGGGTACAGAAGCGGAGTAATTTTTCAAAACAACAACCGTGACTTTGAATTTCAAATAAAATAAACGTTTACTCAATAAAACGCTACCTGGTGCCATTTATTCAGCTATGATCGGCTAACATGTAACCTATGCACCGACCATTTATTAAAACAGCCCCTACATGCTTTGGTAATAGGCTAATAGCTTCAATATAAGCCCTACTTTTCCCCGGTATACGGGGGATGGTTGATGCGTCATATAAGACAGGTCGAATCTTCGATGAATATGACGTGCGCAGACAACGTGGTATAGCGTGTCAAGTAGATCTATTGAAGCCAAATTCGCCGGGGCATGACTCACATATGAAGTAAGGAAAATCCATTCAGGATTCTTTTGTCTATGAGCTAAGAGAGGTCCCTCACAAAATCTCTGTCATATATTTCTGGTGATTGCGTAACGTAAAAAGTAAAAGATTTCCCACGTGATTCATAAAGTATTATTTCGCATTTCTCCGAATATGTAGGGCTTAAGGTTGTAAATTTCCGTCTAAATAGGGCAATTTTACTTTTTACACATGTTATGTCTGGCCTTATTTGTAAATGAGCCATGCTTTGGCAGAAGGGGGTTTGATGTATTTCCGTGAGGAATTATACCAAGCGAGTCATCACATAATCATGGATTCAAAAAAAAAAAAAAAAAAAATCATTTTGTCTAACAACCGACTGGATCATGAGATACACCATCCCATCTAAATGCAGACAATTGACTTATATCAAGACGTAACACGGACTGCGCAGGCTGACCTGGGTAGATACGTTTTGCAGATACATTAAACCTTCTTTTCAAAGAACATGACTCACATGTTTTTTTACAGCTGCCATACCAATGTCAAAAACACACTTTTAAAGATACATCTATACTCGTTTTCAGCCATCTTTTTACCCATTTTATCTTCATTTTATCAAACTTCAATCATTTTTGTATCGTCATGCCAAATGTTGCCCCTGGCGGTTGCAAGGTTGCATAGGTTACGACTGATAGAAAATGCCTTTCATTTTCTGGAGGCTATCAAAGAAATCACCGTTGCGACGTTTCCGGTTTTAAGACGAAGATTTCCAATATATGAGCCGTGCTCTGGAAAAACGGAGCTTAATGCATCTCCGTAATCCATAGTACCAAGCAAGACATCACCTAATTATGGATCCATAAAATCCGTTTCGTCAAACAACCGACTGAATTATGAGGTAGAATTATCCCTTGAAATGCAGAAAATTTAAAGATAGCGAAAAGTTTCGGCCCCTGTCAGCCTGCGCGGACTGCGCAGGCTGACATGGGTCGATACTTTTCGCAAATGCACTAAGCCCCCTTTTCACAGAGCATAGATCATATGTATTTGTCCCTTACACCATAAGTATCGGTAATTTATCTGTGTTTACAGAGCAAACCAAATTCTGGACTATTCTACAGTCTATCAAATTTTCACGATGTTTTTTTTTTCTCTCTCTCTCTGGCTGTAAAGTTGTATCGTTGATACAGTATCTACTGTCTGTTAGCACTGCCGAGCCCCGTAGCTCAGTCGGTAGCGTACAGGACTTGAGAACAGAGGTCGCTGGTTCGATCCCAGACTGGGCTAATTTCTTTCCGAGGATTGATGATAGTCATTGCGACAGGATTCAATCCCCTCTCACCGCTGATCATTGTTTCGACGATGGCTATGTGGGAAAGCAGGCAGTGGCTGGGAAAGAATATTGTGCGTAGTACTGGTAAAAGAAACTCCAAGAAAGCATGGATAGGTGCACTGGCCGCCGCGATATAACTGAAATAAAGTTGAAAACGGCGTTAAACACCATACAATCAATCAATTCTGTTAGCACTTTCCCCTAACTAACAGTAAAGAACTAAAACTACACTCGATAAAGTGGTGCATATTTAACCCTTATCTTGTTAAATAAATGAAATGAGGCTTCCAAGCCGATAGTAAGAAAAAACCTTGATATTACTATTTTAACCTTATTTTTTGGAGAAAAACTTCTGAACTGACAGTGTAGATTTAAGATCAGGCTGCACGTTCTGTGCAGGTCATTAAGTCGCGCTTAGCAGCCTAAAGGTTCAGGACTGAGTGAGGATTTGACTATTGCAAGATTTAACCCTTTACCAGACGACAAAATTTTAGCCTTGTCCAAATTGAAAGCATTTGCAGACGACAATTTCAATGTGGCTCAAATGGTGCAACTTTTCTTTGACAGGAGAGAAAACATTGTGGGAAAAGGAGAAAATGCTGGTAACCAGCATTTTCTCCTTTTCCCACAATGTTTACAAAAGGCCTCTTTCCCAGGGGCGTTAAAAGGCGTCATTGTGCGGTAAAGAGTTAAGAATGGATTCGAATTTACGAAATGGCATTCATTTTAAAATAATGCAGTTTTGTCAGCATGTTACAGGTCGGCATTGAAGGCCCAATAAATATTCAATACAAGTCTTAATTTGCATTTTTCTTAAATCATACCATTTAAAAGTATTGACATTTTTTTTTTAAAATATGACAGTCTGCTATTGTGTAATCGGTCCAAGTGATACTCGCCGACAGAAAAAAAAAAAGATTTTGAAAATCAGGCAAAAAGTAAATAGAAGATAGATTGATCTGGCATTCTTTAACCTAGTTTTGAAATTTATTTCACTTGGACCAACTGTGCAATTACTGATTGTCATCATAGCAGATCTTCACCTTCCCGAAGTCTTAAAGATACTCGTTTTCAGCCAGTTTTTAACCCATTTTATCTTCAATTTATCAAACTATAATCGTTCTCGTATCTTCATGCCAAATGTTGCCCATGATGGTTGCAAGGCTACATAGATTACGACCGATAGAAACTGCATTTCATTGTTGTGACGTTTCCGGTTTTAAATCGAAGATTTCCAATATATGTAATTATCCCTGAAACAATATAATCTATCTATATTTACACAGGTGATCAAATTTTTAACCTTTCCACCGTCTTTCAATTTCTTACAGCGTTTTTTCCTCTATCCGGCTGTAAGGATGTGTCTTTAACGCTGACATCGGTGGCTCGACTTGTCCCACAAAGAGCAATGAACTTTGTCAATAACAAACCCGTTATCAGCGATGCTCCTAAGATTGAATTATTTGGTTTCTGCGTGTAGGTGCTCATTATTTCGCTTCGCTTGACAGCGGTGGATACTGTGACAGTAAATAAGCCGTTTTGACAAATTCCGCACGTATCGAAAAAATTCACTGTGATTTTGTTGTTCATAAATTCTAGCCATATGTCGTTTTTTTTTTTTTTAAAGCTGATGGAAAATACGTTAATGAGTCAATACGAGACTAGAAAGCAAACATAATAGCTAAAATGAGATCAGGGTCCATATTCACTGACCATACTTAAGAACATTCTTGGTCTTATTCTCCAAAATTGTCCAAATTTGAAAGTAAGACACCTTTTGATTGGCTAAACCAAATGGTTTAGCAAATCAGAAGTTGTGTTACTTTCAAACTTGGAAAAACTTGAAGAATAAGTCTAAGAACGTTCAGAAGAATGGTTGGTGAATACGGACCCTGGTTTCAACTTGAAATAGCCTTGTTCTCTCAAAACCAGTATTTCGATAGCTAAACAGAGTTCATAATTTCAGAAAGAACGTTATTTACATGTACACTTTTTGAGATATGATGCATGCGTGGTACGTAATTCTAACTGTGTTAACGCTAAAAATAGAATCAAAACAAGTTGGCTTCTTTAAAAAAGAAGCCAGGAGAGGTCAGCATCAATGTTTTCAAATAGCTTATTGCTATTAATTTATTTTGGTACATGTAAACAAATAAGTAAGGCATTATATGATTGCCGCTGTGTAAAAAGGAGAAACCCATTTTGGATTACAGGACAGACACGTGAACTTCTTCCCACGTTTTCAAGTCGCGTGATCTTTTCCCGCGGTGTTCTCTTTTTTAACGAAATTCTTTTGTGTGTGTAGCTTTATTTGTTTAATGAAAAATTACACCTACTGGAAAGGTCATTTGCAATCAAATCAATATAACAAATCCCTTTTTGAAATCCGTCATATAAAAACAAAACACGTCTATTTCCTATTTCAGTTTTTTTTTTTATTTCGGTTTATTTATAAAACCATGACGAAACAGACTGTGTATCAGAACGATTTCGCAGAAAAGCATGGAGTTAGGCAGCAATTTCTGAGGCAGTCTGCCTTTTAAACTCATAACTAGCTTACATGTATGTACAATTTGGTGAATCAAAGTAGGAATGACAATGAGGTTACCGCGGACAACTTCATTATAGATGAAGAAAAGATAGCACATACCAGGGCTCGTATCCACCAACCATTCTTGAGAACATTATTTGTCTTATTCTCAAAGATTATTTTCTTTTTAATTTGAAAGTAAAACGACTTCTCATTGGCTAAACAATTTGGGTTAGCCCGTCAGAAGTTATGTTACTTTCAGATTTAGAAACTATTGTAGAATAACACTAAGAATATTCTTAAGAATAGTAGGTGAATACGGCCCTGGAAGCCTGGGCTCGCATCCACTAACACTTCTAAATATTGTTCCAGTTCTAAGTTACAGAGCTTGCTACACGATTGGCTGAGACAGATGGTTAATATTTCAATTCAGAATAATAATTGAATCAATAATGTTTGGTGAATACGACCCTCCTGGATATACATGTACATATATTATGGTCTTTGCTTAAATTACTCTGATCAGTAAGTCTTTCAAACTGTTTTCTATTGACTGAAAGTTTGTCTTTAGTTTTTTGGATATTCTCATGGGAAGCGTTTACAGATGCATTTGAAAACCTAATGTTTTTTGAAGAAAAAGAAAGATAAAACTTACAAACGAGGCGGATTAATGTATCCCTCAAATGAGTTCTGTACCTTTCGAATATCTAACCAATATTTCCTAGCAATGTTTTTCCAATTAAAGAACATACTCCAAGTTTTGAGTGACATTTGATTTGTCGTCTGCAAATGCTTTAAAACCTAGCGGAGTCATTTTCTGTAAACAGTAAACAAACGCATGAAGCTCAGAATGTCAGTGGTGATAGTTATTATGTCAATCAAGTGCTTGGAACGTATTGATACGTGTGCAAAGCACCTCAACGGGACATGTTTAGAAGTTTATGTGCCAATAAAAAAAAAAAATCTGTTAATCACTGATAAATACTACAAAATATAGTGGATAATTGTCGTTCGGTGTATAGTCGAAATCTATTTCATCGAGTGAAACGCAAAGGTCATATTTTAACGAGTGGCGAAATATGGCCTTTGCTTTTCAGGAGATGAAAGAAATTTCGATCATACACTAAAACAAACAATTATCCTATTTCTTTTATGCTCTTCACTTCAACCTTTCTTTTCATGTGTAATTTTTTGCTCATTGTGACAAATGTAAACGAAATAGCTTATACGGGCGAAAAGGCCGCGAAGCGGCCTTGGAGCCCGTCTATAGGTAACACGTACGAGCGGTCGCCCTTGACCTAAACCTAATACTGATGCATTTGTAAGGCATTGAAACGTATGCATGAAGAGATTATTGTATTAAGATGTCTTAATTCTACCGACAGTACATCTGATCCTATTCAGTGGTGAGTTTGGAGAAGTAATGCGTTCGATTGTAAACACAATGACGTCACGGCATTCTAAATCGAAAATTATTTATCTCGCTCTTACTGTTGATAATTGTTGGTTTCCTGTCGGCTCTATGGTAATCTTACGACAGAGTATGTTCCCTGAACCCGGAAATTTACGTAAAAAATGCACAAAACCTTTCTTCCATTTCAAATTGGAAGGCAACGGTCACATGACGCATCATGTGATTTTTGTTTACATCGTCTGCTATTCCGGCTGTCAAAACCCTGTTGTGACGGATGTCTAGCTAATATTCTTACTGTCTTCATTGAATTTGGGGCTGAACCACTTTATTTACACTATTTCTGACATCTCACTCTTTCCTCATAGTTGGCTTGGTTAGTTTTGATCGATTTTAAAGCCAAATTTGTTAGCATTGTGGACATTTTCCATTGCAGTTTAGCCTGTGATGCCATAGCCAGACAATCTCTTGATTTTGTTGCAGAAAAGGGTCCAACCATTGATTTTTTTTTTTTTTTATTTACACATTTAAATCTCCTTTTTTCTGAATTTTCAAATCTTGAAAACCAGTTTTCAGTGTGTGTTTTTAAAGAAAAGCCAAGGCAAATTTTATCTTTTGCTGCCTAATTTGTTGTTCACAGGATTCATGCAAAATTGGAGATTTTTAATGTCCCCACATCGAAAGATCAGGGGCATATTGTTTTACCTTTGTCCCTCTGTCTGTCCGTCCATCTGTTGGTCTGTCCTTCCATCCGGCTGTTCGAAAACTTAACATTTTCCTGTTACTGATAAAGTCTTTAAGTCACAAGGCTCATATTTGGTATGTTGGTACATCTCATCGATACGCATCTTTCGGTACTAAGGTCAAGGTCATCCACCAAGGTCAAGGTCAAATATAAAGGTCGCGTTTTAAAAAAAATAGCCATTACGGGGACATTAGTGCTTCACAAACACATCTTGTTTCAATCTTGATCACATGCAGATCTAGATATATCTATTTTTGTGTTTGTCAAACCGTGTAAGAAAGTAATGTTATTACAAAGTCCTAGAAAATGGTTATTATCATACAACATGTAAATAATATCTTCATTTAATGCTACCATCAAATTATGATATCAATGATGAGAAATATATATTCTTTACGCTATTTATAAGGAGAAAAAATAAATAGCAATTGTCATAGTCCTGCCGTCATCTGCGTCGGTGTTCAAAAAAATTGTTTACGTCATTATGTAGTTAGTTCATAGGCCATACTCAGTGCAAGTCTATAGTTTGATAGCTCACATATATATGAGTTGTATTTAGCTATCATCTTTATTCATTATAAAATATTTTGTCAAGTATTTTCATTTTTTGCCATACATCAATATATACTGGCAAGGGGAGGCACTATTAAACCACAAACAGTCTTGTTGTAATTGCAAATCAATTTGAAGAGACAGGTAGCTTAAAATGTTGCCTTTGATATTCACTTTTATTTACACATGTATCTCTTCATTTTCATTTCCTATTCATAATGTGTTGATGCAAAGTATATCAACTCAGCACCATTCTGACATTTTTGTCCATTAAGGAATTCTAATTAATAGTTGCCTAGCCCCAATATCTCACTTGGTGATGCCATGGGCTATAAATCCAGGGTCGCCATTTCAAGCTAATTTGAAGCCTTGCTCTGCTAACATTATTTCGGACATTGACAAAAGTCAATAATTGCACTCATAAAAATTCAAGACATTTCATTGGTTCAAAAGGCATCAATTGGTCAAATCAATTGCATTTTATACGTATAAACGCAATTGGAATTATTTTTGGAAAATTCCAGAGCTATCTTTTGTTCTAATTAAGAGGGAATGCAATTATAAGGGTTGAAATATCTCATTGCCAGCGTTCATTGAAGTATGAACTGAAATAGCCTAAAACATGGCAAATAACGCCCATAGGGCGTTATGTTTGCCATGTTCTAGGCTATTTCAGTCAAAGATACATTGAACACTATTGACGCAAGAGTCATTATCTCATCAATAGGTAAATGATAGTTCTTCATCTACATTGGATGAGCAGCTGGTAAATTACAGACACACATTGTTAGGTGGATCAGCTATCCTAGTACAACTGAAAAAATATTGAAAGGGATTTTAATCCCTTCCATCCTAGCATCTACTTAAGAGTCATGCCATATACATGTTTATCAGCTTAGTATTGTTCTGTGAAAAGGGGTGTAATGTATCAAAGAAAGCTGTCAATTATGAAAAGAATGAATCATGTAGGCTTACAGTTCACCTGTCTATTACAGGTGGCTAGGATTGTATGTTGTGTTTGTACTGAAAGGTTTGACAGAGAGAGATCTATGTATCCAATATAACTGAAAAAATGTTGAAGCAGTGTTATATCTTATATAACCTTTAGCAATTAAATGAAACTAAAAATTAAACAAATTTGTACCAAAATCTGTCTATGACTTATTTTCAGATTTAGGATGCACCATGTTTGTTTTTCATTTCATTTTCAGATGGAACAATACATTTTTGCAACTGATTCAAGGGGGGCAAACTTTGATAAATTTTTGAAAGATGTACCTTCATTTCAAAGGTCAAATACCCACTTGATAATTGTTCCTGGTGCCAAAATATCAACCCTTAAAACTTTAGTTGATAAAAAAAATTTCTCTCTAAAACAATCTTTTCATGATGATCAAACTTTCTATGTTACAAATTACAATAGCAGCTGAAATTTGTGACCTCACTAAAAAAATGTATCACTCTGGAGGAAGTGAACTTGTATACACTCACAACGAAGATAACATCAATAATGTCAAATCTCTGCTTAAATATCATTATTCATTAAATTCAGCAAAATATAAGATAAAGCATGTGCACACTGCGCCTGTAAACATTTCCAAGTACAATGACTTTAACATGACAAGAGGTAGGCTCAACTATATGTGCCATTCATCAAATGTTCAAGACCAACAGCTGCTTCTTGAACAAGACACTTCTTCCTTAACCCTTTCCCAAACAAGCCCAGGTTTTCACGTGTCTGCAGTACAAGTCTTTTGAAAACACTGTGGGAAAAGGAGAAATTGCTCCTAATGAGCAATTTCTCCTTTTCCCACAGTGTTTTCTACCCTTTTTGAGAACTTTCTGCCATTTTCATAAAATTTAAAATTGTCATCTGCAAACTCTTTCAATTTGGACCAGTCCAATATTTTTGTTATTTGGGAAAGGGTTAAATACGTATATATCTTCTCTTAATGATGAGTATGATAAACATTCTGTACGATGGGATAGGGATTTGTTGTTATGTAAAACTAAAAAAAGAGGTAGAAATGGATCAAGTAAAGTAAAGACAAAAAGAATTTCTTATGACTGTTTGTATGATGGAGTGCATCCATCACCAGAGTTATATAGAAAATGGTACAATTACCTTTGTAACTCAATCTTTAAAGACTTAGAAAATGACAGAATAAATACAGAAAGTAATCATAATTTTGATAACTCATGGGACTTTAAAAGACACAATTTCAGCTATGAATAATTTACTCATTGCCAGACGAAAAAATTTTACATTGGTTCAAATTGAAAGAAGTTGCAGACGACAAAATAATTTACATTACTTTTTTTCTTTAACCTATTAGTAAATTACTAAATTCTAGACAGGTTGAAATTGAAAGCTGTTGCAGATGACAAGTTAACCCTTTACCACACAACAAAATTTTAGTCTTGTCCAAATTGAAAGCATTTGCAGATGACAATTTCAGTGTGGCTCAAATGGTGCAGTTTTTCTTTGATAGGGTAGTAAACATTGTGGGAAAAGGAGAAAATGCTGGTTACCAGCATTTTCTCCTTTTCCCACAATGTTTTCAAAACGCTTCTTTCCCAGGGGGCGTCAAAAGGCGGGATTGTGCGGTAAAGGGTTAAATATGGCCCAGTCTGTGAAATTTGAGTCAAGAGAGATTAAAAAATATTGTGGGAAAAGAAAAAAATTCTGATTACTAGCATTTGTTTCTTTTTCCACATTGTTTTCCAAAGCTGTCTTTCTCAGAGGTGTTAAAATTAGTGATAGTGTGGTAATGGGTTAATACAGTAGAAAACATTAAAGGAAAAGGATAAAATACTGGTTACCAGCATATGTTTTACCCAGTATCTTATTTGTTGTCAAAAAGCATAAACATGATGAATGAATGCAATGTAAACCATTAAATTTTCTGTATAAATTATCACTATAATAATTTTAATCAATATTTGTGGGTGACATGTAAGTCACTAACAATACCACGCTTTTGTGGTAACTTACTGTAAAGTTTAAATTATAATTACTATACACTGTATATAGTTTGTTTGATTTTCTAGTTGTTTTGTATCAATTATCAAAAAAATTGTATAGTTGATTATAATATAAAGACGAATCTGTAAGGAATCAGTTAACTGTGGGTGACATGTAAGTCACTGAATTCTGATCTAAACTTCATTCTGTCTTCACATGTAATTTGTTGGGATTTGTTTAACTCTTTACCAAATGACAAAATTTTAGACTGGTCCAAATTGAAAGCATTGGCAGACGACAAATTAAATGTAGCTCAAATAATAGAATTTGTGTCCAAAAGAGTAGAAAACATTGTGGGAAAAAGAGAAAATGCTGGTTACCAGCATTTTCTCCTTTTCCCACAATGTTTTCAAAAGTATTCTTTCTACAAGGTCGTTAAAAGTGGGGATTGTGTGGTAAAGGGTTAACGCTACTAAATGGTATAATCATAAAAGGCTATACATTTCCTAACAAGATTCTTCAGCAATAATCAGTTGACTGTGGGTGACATGTAAGTCACTAATAGAATATCTGAATTCAAGTTCATAAGTTTTTGTCTTCCAATGTAAAATTGTCACAAATAATTCTTAACACTATTTAATGGAATCCTTACCTCTGTTTAATGGCATTATTAAGATATAATCATAATTTAATAAAAAGATGATATGGAGAAGGTTCAGGGCCCCCCCCCCCCCCCTCCCAAGTGAGAGAATGGTTTGCCTGTGAATAAGGTAATATTAAAGATGAAGTTGGATTTATGTTTTCTTTATTTATCAGTAAAGGAGAAAGATCATTAATTGTCAGTCTCATGGAGTCATTAAATCTTAACTTTTTTTTACTGATGGAATTCATTTATCTGTTAGCCCTAACAGTAAGAACAATTTACATTGATAAAATTTTTAAAAAATCTACACTTTTCTGAAAGTCCTCTTTTAGTGGGAGGAAAAGTACTTAATGTCATCATTATGTCTTAATCAAATCATATTTATTGGTTAAATCTCTTGCATCCTTTTACAGAAGTAAACAATCTGATGTATGCCATGCACCAATAGATCTGCTTTGTAAGTTATAGTTGAAATTAGTTTGCTTTATTTGTTTGAAGTTATAGGAGTTCATTTGTTCTGTCTGTTATTATGTGCATGGTGTAAAACATTGAGTTACATTGCTGTTTTGTACTAGATCATTAGTATGTAACCTGTCTATAAAGGTCTAAAGAGGTACAAATGATGAATTTTGTCGTCATTTGCCTTTTCGCCCGTATTTAGGCTTTGCCTATTTTCATATTATTCATTCTTGTGGGATATGCACTAGCTGTATTAATGACGTCATGAGAGATGTTGACTACGTCATAAACGTGACGTTCACCCGCTGAAAATTCATTCGTGTTCTATAAATATCCTCGGCATATAACGTTCAAAGGTGAATTAGAACATTAACCGGTGAATCGTAAGGATATAATTCACTGTTAGATATCTATAAACTACTGAAACGCATAAAAGAAATTATCCCTGCAAGTGTAAAGAAAAAGAAAGTGGGCGGTAAAATTCAGTAGGATGGTGCAGTGTTGGCGTTTACATAACGGGATTGTCGTCTTGTGATCGATAACTCCGTCCATTTTATGAGATCAACTATGACGTCATCTGCTTATTTTAAATAAAATTTCACATAATCGACTAAGATATTGACATTCCCACAGGTCCTTTCGAAATACTCCCGCAAAATCTAAAAATACATTCAGAGACTATGTAGCTCATTATGGAAATACAGTTGAAAACTATTTTTTCTCTTATAGTTTTCATTCTTATTTATTGATGGTTTGCTGGCTAAAGTCTAAGAAAATTCATTTATGAGGCATTTCAAAAGTTTTGTGTTAATATGAAACTCTGAGTAGCCACCTTTTATAGTACTAAAATACTTAAACGACGGTGTAAAACACTCTAACACATACCATCGTTGGAATTTTTCTGCTCGTTACATTTTTGCCCAGTTCTTCAGGAAAGAGTTTCAAAGACAATTTAGAGCTTTTCTGGCAGAAAATTCTGAACTTTAAAACAAATGGAGACAACGGTTGTGGTGACATGTTGGATAATGGGATTTCCTGGAAGTGACACACAGAAAACCGTGGGAGAGAAAACTGAAATTGCATCTGTCGTTTGAAGTTCACATAACACGTTACAGTATATTACGACTTGCATATTTTTGCTGTATAATACCGAACGCTGAATATAGACCTCTGGACACGCCGTTTACGGCGGCCATTAGAATGCAGAGGCTAATTCCTGCAAGTCATCTGAGCCATGATCTGTGAAAAGGGGGCTTAATGCATCTGCGAAAAGTATCGACTCAGGTCAGCCTGCGCAGTCCGCGCAGGCTGACCTGGGCCGAAACTTTTCGCTATTAGTGTTTTTTCTGTATATCCAAGGATCAGTCTACCTCATGAATCGGTTGTTAAAAAACAGTGGCCATTATGGATTCTTGATTTTGAGATGACTTTATTGGTATCATGGATCACGGAGATACATTAAGGCCCAATTTGTCAGAGCATTACTTATTTTGTTTATCTTTTACCATATAGTCTCCAGTTCTTGACACTCGTGACCAACAAGGCTTTTGAATCATCGTGGGGAAAAAAAGGAGAAAATGCTGGCAACCAGCATTTCTCCTTTTATCCACAATATCAATATATCCTACCATTTCCGAGACAAATTTCAACATTTGGGTCACTTTTAACTTGTCGTCTGCAAATGCTTTCAATTTCGCCAAGTCGACGATATGTCGTCTGGTAAAGTTCTAACTGTCATAGCTATTCCCCGACACACCAGCATCAACAAATTGTCAATTTATGGAGCAATGGCCTGTGCTGTAAAAAACACCACGTGCCCCCAGAAAACATCAGATATTCCCTAAAAGATTGAATTGTCTACTATACACTTCGCATGCTTGTCAGTAATACAAATGGCTTTTTGCAAACATTTTAGAACATTATCGGAATTTACAGAGCATGTTGTGTCATCCATTCTGACTTAATGCTTTGTGATACAAGCCATGCACTCTGAAAAAGGGGCTTTATTGCAACTGCGAAAAAATATCGAGTCCAGTCTGCGTAGGCTGATCTGCTTCGAAACTTGTAGTTATCTGTCCATTTTCTGCGTGGCCTACCTCATAATTCAGTCGATTGTTAGAGAAAACGGAGTGTACAGATCCACACTTATATAATGACTTGTTTGGATCACGGATATGCATTAAGTCCTCTTTTGCCAGAGCATGGTTCGTATGTTCTTGCCTCTATAGATTGAAATCCGCACTATCAGCCATTTCATACTCGCTAAAGATAGTGTTTTTATCTATCCAGTAAGGTGAGGGATAATGCCCATTGTCTCCAGAGCGCTATCGCCATTATTAATGGCGTGCAACACACGAAAAGGGGCCTTCGGACAAATGCGTAATAGTGTGTTGTCCCAGACCAGCCCGTGCAGTCTATGACTAATATGACACGACACTTCCCGTTTTTGTTTCACGAAAGTGTACTGTATGAAAAAAAAGTCTAATGTAGTCGTAAAGTGCCGTCTCGGATTAGCCTGCGCGGAATGCGCTGGCTAATCCGGGACGACACTTTACGCAGATATCCGAAGGTCTCATTTCACATGCTACGGGCCAATCGGCGTAACAATTTCATATCAGAACCGTCCTGTTTGCGGCTAATGGTCTGCAGTAACAACCAAACCCCAGATAAAAAATATACCACGTGTTCTCTGGGATGTGTTATATAGTTCTGGTATAGGAAAGCCAACATCGAACTCTTGTTTTACTCTTAACTATGCGGCATCATTTTTGATTGATGAAAATAGAAGCATATACAGTCAATCAACTAATTGATGCTGTACCAAACGATAGTAAATAGACTTGTCCAAATTCAAACAGCTTGCAGACGACAAAATAATTATGACTCAAAATTCAAAATCTGCTTCGGAAGGATAGAAAACATTGTGGGGATGGGAGAAAATGACGCTAACCAACATCTTCTTGTTTTCCCACAATGTTTCAAATGCTCTCTTTCTCGTTAAAACTTATCATTGTGAGGTAACGGGAAATTCTTTACCAACAACCAAGTTTCAGAATTGTCCAAATGGAGAGCATTCGCAGATTACATTTTAAAAGTGATTCATATCCTAGAACTTGTCTTTGATAGCATGAAAAAAAAAAAAAAAAAACATTGTTTGAAAAGGAGAAAATGCTAGTATCCAGCATTTTCTCCTTTTCAAGCAACGTTTTAAAAAACTTTCTTCCCTAACCCTTATCCTGCTAAATAACTTAATTCAAACTTTCAATAAGATAGTAAAAAACAAAATGTTGGTACTTCAAAGCTGTGGGGGTTAGGGAAATATCTCCTTGTCGGACGGTGTAGATCCAAGATCAGACTGCACGTTCTGTGCAATCTGATCTTGATCTACGCTGTCCGCAAAAGGTCAATGAGTCGCGCTTAGCAGTCTAAGGTCTAAGGTTTAAGATCGTTATATCTGAGCATTGAGACTTGTCCATCTTGAAGGCATTTCGAGACAACGAGTGATATTGAAAAAGCGGGGGGGGGGGGGGGGGAAGCAGAGTCAATGCTTATTAAACTCAGCGGAACATGTTTTTTCTTTTCAAAGTTGTATAAATGTTACTTGATAAAGCTTATGGACAAACTTCTGAGCTTTGGAGTTTTTCTTTTTTCTTTCTTTCTTTCTGTTAAATCAAAGCCTTCATTTCAAGTCCACATACTGTCTAAGCCATTGATGAGACTGTAAAAACTGAGCAAAAACTCAAGTTGTATAATCATGGGCACTGTTGGTTCTGTCGGTTGGTTTGCTATGGGGGGAAGTCAAGATTTTCTCGTCTGGTAAAGAGTTGAAACTCTATTTTTTTACCCTTCACCACACGACGGAATTCAAGACTCAATCAAGTTGAAAGCTTCCACGGGAGACGAAGTTAATTGTAGATTGCATGGTGTTTAACGCCATTTTAACATTATATCAGTTATATCTCGGCCGCCTGTGTGCCTATGCTTTCTTGGCGTTCTTTTACCAGTACGTCGCACAATATTCATCCCAAGCTACTGGCTGATTTCCTACATAACCATCGTCGAAAGACAAAGTTGGAAGCGGTAACAATGAAATGAATCTCTTTCACAGTGTGGAAAACATTGGGGGAAAAGGAGGAAATGCTAATGACCACCATTTTCTCATTTTCCCACAATGTTTTCAAAGGGCTTCTGCATAAGGATCGTTAAAACTTGGGACTGTTCGGTAAAGTGTCAAAGGAGGGTCTGTTTACAGCATTCAATAAAAAGGAAACTTGTTACATTTTACATAAATACGAGACGTGAACAGCAGTATTCAATATTGTTCTCGCGTGTCATCGCCTATCGTGGAAATATCAAATTTCGTGCCCACTCGGTTAGATTATATCTCGATCTCCATGGAAAGAAGGAAAGTCTGTTTGCTTAGTTGGTAAGGTACATGGGTGTGTAATCTAGACGCCGCCAGTTCGCATCCCAGCCTGGATAAATTCTTTTCGGGGATTGACGATAGTCATTGCGATAAAATATGTTGTAGCGTCAATTTACGCACCGCGTATTGTTATTTATTCTGTACAGGATAGTGATGCGTCATAGGCCTAATCTTCGAAGTATTTTGGACATGCGCAGACAACGCTTTGAAGACGTTATGGTAAAAGGGAACCCAGAAAAGCATCGATATATACACTGGCCGCAGCGATATTACTTTATTAATGTTAAAAACGGCATTGACCCTCGTCCTGCTAAATAATTTAAATGAAACTTTCAAGCCGATGGTAAAATAAAATGTTGATATTTTAAGTTATGAGGGTTGGGGAAATATCTCCTTATCGGAAAGTGTAGATCCAAGATCGATCTTGATCTACACTGTCCGCAAAAGGTCCATGATGCGCTTAGCAGCCTAAGGGTTAAACGCTAAACGCAGAAACATACAAACGGTACACAGACGCAAGCAACTACTCTAAGCAACTACCCTATACATGGATCCGTGGCGATGAGATAAACCGACTTCCTTGGTTACCGTCGCGAAGGGCTCACAAACAACCACAGTAAATACATACAGAGTAAAGGAGAAATGCTACTTAAATCGTGCTGTCATGGCTATTTCTATATTCTTTTTCATATGGGTCTGCCGATGATGGATCCTCGGTAAGAAATATGTGGATACTATGGATACTTGAACTTATTTACACAAGGATTTGTACAAAAAGTGTGAATTTCAGGGGCTACGGACAATGTAATACCTGTGCCAGCAAAGTTTTGAACTTCTGCGAGAAAGAATGAAATGCCTTATAAACCTCAGTTTTGCTTCGAAATAATAGAATTAAAGATGATTAATATTATTGTAAAAGCTTGTTAAGTTGTCTTAACATCGTATTCGATAATAAATTACACTAAATTACAAGCATTTTGAAATATTTATAGATTGTCTCATTCAAAGGAGAGGTGGAAGTCTGAGAAATGTTTAAATTTCAAGTTAAGGGAAAATGGTTGCCTGATGATTTTAAAATGTGTAGAGTGTGCTATCAATTAACAAACTTGTTAATATAATTGGCGGTAGTTTGTTTTATATAGTGATATACTGAAGACAACGGGTGGTCGAGTGGATTGCAGCGGCAATCAAACACACATCCTATCAGTTAACTGTTTACCGACATACTCTTTGAAGAAATGGCAGATGTGCTATTCCACCTAAATATGGCTAAGTCATAAGCTGATGTAATTAACATAAGTTGCCTTTTGAGCTGAACTTCCAAAACTACAAAACAGAACTTAGTCTGTTTCATAATTGAAATCTACATGTACCTTCAGTAAAGAATACACGTAAATGTGCTTAATTTAAATAGCAGATGGTTTGAATCCAAGAATAAACTGCATTTTTTGCACTCTGATCTGTATCTACACATTAAGCATTCTTCACGCACCAAGGGTAACTGTTAACATCAAATTGAAACCTTGATGTCACGTGCCCCTTTTTGGATGTGCAGAGGTTATTAAACAAGATTAGCTATTTTAGTGAACGTACTTTCTTTTTATTAGTATTTCAGATATTTTGCCTTTGTTTTCTACTGTAAAACACTTTATGATTTTTATAAAGAGTTTCAGAGGAAAAAAATAACATTAATTAATCCATTGCGTAATATAGCGTTGATCGAAACTCTTTTCTCATGTCCCATTGTCAATCATAATCATGATGCAAACTTGTAATCTCTGCGTATATCTCACGTAAGCCATACACGATCGCAAAGCATATCTTTTAAACTTTTCCCTAAAATTCAAGCTTTGTAAACACATATAATATCGCACTTCTTCAAAATTAACAGTCACTTGTTTGGGAGCCGAAATAGAAGACAGCAAGGCTGCACCATCGAGCCAAATAATGCGATGACCTGATTGGTCAGATATCGATTTCCACGGATCCATGTATATCTCTCCGATCCAGGACAGAAAATTTCATGTTGTGTTGTCTGTCCAAACTTACAGTGTCTGATTGTCGAAAATATTCTTACAATCATTTTTTTTTTTTTTTCTCATTTATTTACGTTAATATACTTGAGCCATGCTCCGGTAAAAGGGGATTAAATGTGTCTCCTAAATGCAATACACCAAGCAACTTATCACATAATTATAGATCCATACAATCAATTTGTCTAATAACTGAATTTGAAGGTAGAATGGTCCTTGGACATGCAGAAAATTGACTAATAGCAAAAGGTTTCCACCCAGATCAGTGTGCAGGGACTGTGCAGGTTGACCTGAATCGACACTTTTTTGGTGGGGGGGGCAGATGTATTAAACCCCCTTTTCACAGAGCATGACCCATATTATTGGATAGGGGGTAGATCTGATATAGCAGGTTGATGACCCGCCGGCTTCTTAACCATTCACCACACAAGCCAAAATTTGATGACAGTGAGGAAGACGGCTTTTGAAAACAGTGTCGGAAAAGGAGAAAATAATGAAAAGGAAAAAATCCAAGATTTTGTCTACTAAGTAGCTGCCGAGTTCTAAGATATAAAAGATATAGGGTCGCGAAGTAATGACAACAGGTGTCTCACAGGTCAGATATTGGCTCCCCCCTCTAAATAAGGCACAGCACTACGAGCATGTACTCGTATGGGCAAAACATACAATCTCCTACACTCTTGTTAAACATGCACAAACAAGTCTGATCTTGACCTACTCTGTCCATAAATTCGCCTGAAGTCCCACTTAGCAGTCCTAGCGTAAGCAATAAATACTACAGCCTAATTACCATGGAGACCGTACCATTGTTTCTCAAAAATATTTCCAACAAAAGGTGCACTGGGTCGTGCTGAAACATTTCTATAATGCTTTATGTTCTGCCTCAAAAGGAAGTCGTTCACGCAACCTTCCGCTTATTCTTTATCACACAACACATTTGTAGACTTGTCCAAAATGAAGGCATTTGCAGATCATTAAATGTGGCCCAAATGATGGGCTTTGTCTTCATATAGGGTTGAGAAAACATTGTGGTAAAAGAAGAAAATGCTGGTTACCAGCATTTTCTCCTTTTTCCACAATGTTTTCAAAAGGCCTCTTTCTCATGGTAGTTGGATCTCGTTGAATCTTGGGATTGTGTGGTAAAGGGTTTATTTGACAGTCCATTGACAGATGTCAAAAATGCCCAGTTACTCACATTGTCCAACCATGTTATTTAGTACATATCTACAAGTTTTCTGGTTCCAATTCTGGTTCCATCGAATTAGCATAGGATCCGATACGACTGGGAAAAAAATCCGCTTCTGACAGTAAGAGATACGATACAAAATAAGATGTGATGACTTTAGGAACACGCGAACTACTTTCAGCTCCGTTTATTATTTGAATTGTCAAAATGTTCCTCCGTAATTTTGTCCACTATTCATTAAAAAAAAAAAAAAATAATAATAATAATAAAATAAATAGATAAATACATTGCCAACTTAATAAGGATTTGTTGTAATTCTCAACCGTTCCGAATGAAATTGTCACTTATTAGAATATTTTGTCTTTTGTTAAAATGTCAAGGTACATATCAAAATTGTTGTAGTAACGTTTTTGGGTTTGCCAGTACACTCAGCAAAACTTCTAACCGGCTATTTTTGTTTCTCCTGTGAATCTTACCAAGTAATAGACAGGTAAATAAAAACAAACTGTAACATATATCTGGACGTTATCCAGTTTATTGTTATGAAACGATTCTCGCCTTTGCCAACAGAAGGGACCTCTTTTTCCAAAAAGGGAAAGCACGTGGTTTGCGCATGCGTGTTGTCTATCCGCAAAATACAGGTTACAAAGAGAATCATAAATTACTGAAATCGTGTCAGCAATTAAAAAAAAAAAAAAAAAATGAAAATTATTTTCTGCACGAAAGTATAAACTGAGAAAAGGAGCATGAAGTTTAAAAAAAAAAAAAAAGAAAATAAATAAATAAAAAGAGGGAAAAAAAAAAAAAAAGAAAAAATCCATTTTCAATGTTGAATGAATGAATGTTATAAAACTTCCTTTCAAAAGCAGAAGTCAACAATTTCTTTTCAGTCATAGGCTAAAGTTTGCATTTACCCTAACCCGAAAAATCTGACCAAATGAACCGTCTGTTTTCTAGGCAGCTGATGCAAAAAAAAATAGGTCTTCGGGGAATTCCAGCTTAACCCTTTGGCTGCTAAGTGCGACTGACTGTTGTTTTGCAGACAATGTAGATCAAGATCAGACTGCACAAAGTCTGCAGTCCTATCTTTTACTAAATCTGTCCAACAAGGAGATATTTTTCTGCAAGGAATGAGTGAATGAGTTTGAAATAGCCTTATCTTGGCTTTTACTATCGGCTTGGACGTTTCGTTAAACTTATTTAGCAAGATAAGTATTAAACGTGGCCGTTTAGAAGTTTCGTTTAATGTACATGTATTTGCATCCCGCTACGTGGCCTCGCAACAGAGCAAATTTCCCCGCGCAGTGCTAAACAGACATATGCAAAGTAAAGTTTTAAGTAAAAAAGAAAACATTTATGTATACAAAGCAAAATTTCGATATTTCATGCCAAAATATAAACTTGAAGTTGTTTAATATTCGTTGGTAGCCTCTGATCTGCATAATCTACAATTAAAAAATCTAAACAATATTTAACATCGGTATGTAGTTACAGATATTTTATGTTGTAAAATAAATGACGACTCCGGACTCATGAAAGGTTTCTGATTCCCAATTCTTAAGGCATGTAACTTCTTCAACAAAAGTTTGCGAATGACATGCTTGCTCTTGCTCTCTCTCTCTCTCTCTCTCTCGTTGGAATTTAGGCGAAATAGAAATTAAAAGAAATGACCAGAAAATTGCAATCAAAATCTTTGACAGAATTTCGACATCACTATTCAACTTCATATTGGCACAGTATTACTTGATACGGTTACTACTGTTCAATGGACACCTTTTCCCAAAATATTGTCCTTGTCACCAGAAAAATGTACCTTTCCTACGAATATTTTCTTGTAATTTGAACCAGTCGGTTATATATCTAGAACTTGCCTGCAGATTAACGGATTCGTAAGTAGAGAGAATTTTCTCAATTTAACATACAATTTATGTCAACTACGTGTTCATGAATGTTACGCCCGTCAATCAATTCTTCTGGGAGTGTGTTTCTTATTTAATTATAATCGCACAAGAAAGCAATCTACTCTTTCCAAAACAAGGCGACTGAAATAAATAAATAAATAAATAAATAAATAAATAAAACATTCAAAAGAGACAGCGCTCATCATTTCGTCTCGAATGAGCAAATTATTCACGTATGTCGGTGTTTTATGAAATGCTATTATAATAGAATTATGAAATAACACGACATTGCGTGTCGTGGTATGTGTACACCTGTGTTTATTTAAATTATATGTTGTTTATAGTATTATAATTACATTTCGTGTAGTTGATTTAATGGTAGACCAATGTAGATGGCGGTATGTGTAAACTGTATTTGTATTGCTGTGTTTGAATGAAATATAATAAAACTGCCGATTTTTTTGCCCATGTTTTAAGACCTAGTACATATATGTTCCCCCGTAAACATGACTTTCGCGTCGAAGAATACTTTTACAAAATGAAAATATCCAAATCACCTAAAATAAATCGCAAAATACAGGCTCGATTCTTTTTCGCAGATGCACTAAATCCACTTTCACAGATATCATGGCTGATATATTAACTCACAGTAAACTTTGTCAAAGCTTTGTTAAAAAGTTTAACAATTTCTCTTTTCTGTTATCTTTCGTTTGACATTCCCTCAAAACGTATCTGTTGCGAATACAGGGTTTCATTTGATTTGAATAAAGATGCCTTTTAATTGCCTAACTGTCAACTTGAGTTGCTCCTCAATTCGGAAGACAGACGTCATTAGTGATTTTTCTACAGAACTCAAAAGCTTTCCCGTCAGACTGAATAATTCTATGATAATGTAGGATTTAGGTCGGTCTGTACTCTATATGTGTTAGGTAAGAAACTAACTAAACACAGTTCACGCTATGCTGGCAAACAAAGAGTTAACCTTTTACCGAAAAATCCGACCTTTTTACGACCTTGAGGGAGAAGAATTTTGAAAAAAGAAAAACTATCTTTCAACTGTTCCCTTCCCGTACTGTTTTCTACCTTTTGACCATTTACCATAGGACAAAATTTTATACTTGTCCAAAATGATTTTACATTTAAAACATTTAAAGCAAAGCAGAAAGTGTCGGAAAAGACCAGAGTGCACGCATGTGCAGGTTGATCTTTGTCTACACTCTCCGAATAAATAAATGAATAAATAAATAAATAGAATTAAATAAATGAATCTATGGTCGCATCAATGATCAGGTAGAGTGTAATAAAGGTTAGGGAAAAGCCACAAAATTGGAGGGAGACCCTATAAGTAAAGTTAATGATTCGCAACTAAATCGATTTGTGCTTCCCTTAATTTGACGTTTAGGCAAAGTGCATTTTAGTGGTCACTGAGGACATTGCGGTAAAGATTAGTATTCGAAGAACATACAGTCTGATCTTGGCTTCACGCTGTCGCATACTTTCTGAGATATAAGACAAAAACAGCATTGAAATATTTTGTTTTTTTTTAGAATTATCTTTTTGACCTGACTTCAAAATTTTATACTGCCCCATATTGAAAGCATTGTTGGATGACAATTTAAAAGTAGCTCGAAAGCCAAGATTTGTCTTAAGATACGTAGAAAACTTTGTCAAGAAATCTATATTTTAGAATGCTTTCTTCCACATAATCGTAAAGATAGGTATTGTTTGGTTAAGAACAGTACAGACCGTTTAGGGGTTAATAAGGGTTAATTTCAACACATCTTATTCAATACTTTTACCTGTATTATATAAAGTACAACAAAGCAATATGAAAAGGATTGGAACGGAAGAACAAAAAAAAAAAAAAGAAAAAACTCATAACGTTCCTATCCCTAATAGAGTAACATGGTATATCAACTACGTTGAATAAGATCAAATAAATAAACTTCAAAAACTAATAATGAAAGAACAATGACAAAACGAATTCTTCAGGAAATGAATAAAACGCTATAAAAACAACACTCTGTTGCCTTTTTCAAGAGTTCGAAACATTTTTTCCCCTCTAGAACATTTTTTAAGCTCGCATTACTTCAACCATATTGTTTTACAATATGGTAAAACAACATGGTAAAACAATATGGTAAAACAATGTGGTAAAACAATATGGTAAAACAATTTGGTAAAACAATATGGTAAAACAATTTGGTAAAACAATATGGTAAAACAATATCGTAAAACAATATCGTAAAACATTGTGATGAAACAATATGGTAAAACAATATGATAAAACAACATGATAAAAAATACGGCAAAACAATATGGAAAAACAATGTGGTAAAACGATGTGGTAAAACAATATGGTAAAACAATGTAGTAAAACAATGTAAATGAAGTAATGCACGCTTAAACAAATATTCTAGAGGAAAAAGTGTTTCGAACTCGAGAAAAAGGCAATAGCCGAATTATCGACGAACAGAGTGTTTTTCATAGATAATGAAAATGTTAGAGACCGATAGCAAAAATAAAAGTATGAAGCAAAAAATGATAACGACTAAGAGTTAGGCAATTCCTTTCATTTATCTAGCACCAAAAGAGGAAACTAATTTCTGGACAGTTGTGATTTCTCAATTAGAGCTAAATTGGAATGACCTCCTGAACTTTTCTATCAGAACCATCCTCGTTGAAAATCGGGTTTAATGCATCTGCAAAAAGTATCGACCCAGGTCAGCCTGCGCAGTCCGCGCAGGCTGACCTGTGTCGAAATTGTTTGATATTGGTCATTATCTTTTCAGCAAGTATAAGGACTATTCTACCCCCAGGATTCAGCCAGTTATAAGACAAAATGGATTTTATGAATCCATAATTGAGTGAATTCAGAAGCATCTATAGTGGGTGTCCAGAAACGTTTTGGTATAGTCTGATGACATCTATTACCAGTTACACTTTTCTAATAAATATCTTTTATATGTCGTTTTAACATTTTGAGAAACAATAAACAAGAAATATATTTTTGAAAAAAATAAATAAATAAATAAAAAGACGGCATAAGAAGTACTGAACTATGAGTATTGCAACTCTCTTATCGTTTACTATGCATGGAAACTATGAGAAATAATCTTGTCATCAGTTGCCTCTTTTTCCAAATTGTTTTGTATATTGTTGAAATGTGTAATTGTCAATTATATACATTACTATTAATTACACTTTTCAAGCTGAGAATGTAAATCCAAATAATTGTTGAAAAGGAAGCACTGTTGCTGCTAAAACTTATGTACTACCATATATATGCCCACAAATAGGCCAGCAGGAGTCCGCCAAACACACATGTCCACATTTTTTTTTTACCAATCGCAAAATACTATTTATTCATTCGGATAAAGCAATACCAAGAAGTAGACCAAAAGCAAGTGCATTCACTTCGCAAAAAAAAAAAAATGATCCGAAGAACATTGTTTGATTGTAGTTAGTCATTGGGTTTGAAATAAGAGGTTTTTTTTTTTCTAAAGAAGAAGATGAATTGTTGAAGCAGTTCACATGCAGATAGGCGGCAGACAATGGTCAAATCATCGCAAAAAGTCATTAACATTAACATTAACATTTATTTATTCAGCATAAAACAGCACTTGCATGTTTATAGCTTACAACATATTGAACAAAGTTATACCCACATGCGCAGAAAACAAAGACATGAATAGAATGTTATTATCTGAGAAGTATGAAATAATTTACTTTATCAATAAAACAGCGCCATTTTTATAATCAGTCAATACATGTCATGAGCATTCCGATCTAAACCCATAAGTATGGATAGATCAATACTAATTTTAGCACTCATAATATACTCGATGGGTTGTACTTATTTCGGTAAGATTTCCCATAACAGATCAGCTTGTTTTGTTTAAGATCAGACCACTCCTCAAGAGCCGTCTGATCCCAAACAAAACTCCCGGTAAGAATACCAAAATGCTTGATTGGCGCTAGAGATTTATATTGTTAATGACTGTACAATTTCTGTAATGAGCAGTCCGATCTAAGTCCATAAGTACCTATAGGTCAATACTATTTTTAGAACCCATAAATGGATAATATACTCAATGAATTATAAAGATTTTCCATGATACAACTGTTTGTTTTGTTCAAGATCAGACCACTCCCCAAGAGTAGTCTGATCCCGAACAAAAACTCCCTTAATGAATGTCAAAATAATTGATTGGCGTTAAAGGACTGTATAGGTAATGATTGCATAATTTCTGTCATGAGCAGTCCGATCTAAATCCATAAGTACGGATAGATCATTACTATTTTTAGCACACATGAACGGATAATACACTCAATGAGTTGTGAAGATTTCCCATAATAAATCATTTTGTTTTGTTCAAGATCAGACCACTCGTAAAGAGTAATCTGATCTCGAGCAAAACTCTCTGTAAGAATGCCAAAATGCTTGATTGGCGCTAATGGTTTGCATTGTTAATGATTGCACAATTTCTTATGAAATATATTTTTGAAACTATATTAGGTAAAAGCGATTTTCGTTATAGATTAGAACTCTGTATTTTGTCTTGTTGCAGCAAAAATAAAACGAGCGACGTTATTTATTGTTTTTGTCGACTTTGAACTCATTAAGGATTCAAATTTATTAATAGTTGGCCATTGATAATAGTATTTTTTCAGATATTGTTTACGGAGTTCATAATATTTTGTGCAGATGAGAAGGAAATGGTATTCATTTTCAACCATATTTTGATTACAGTGCGGGCAAAGTCTATTTTCTCTTGGGATGTTTAGGTGTCTACCTAATTCTATAGCCAAATGATGTGAAGATAATCTGAATTTGGACAGGGCTATTCTAAATTTGTCATTAGTTATACATTCCAGATATTTTTCTCTTTCAAAACTATGTTTATAGATACTGTATGATTCCAATCTAGCTGAATTATTTATATTTGAATACCATTTTTGCTTAAATATATCAGTTATTCGTTGTTCAATGTATTTAAAAAGGAAATTACTTCCATTTTGACTAAGCCACAAATTTGTCATGCCAATTTCATTGAGTGTTTGTTTTACATGATAAGCCCAATTTAGATTGTTATAATTGTTATCGGCATCTGCATCTCTTTTTAACATGAGATAAACCTTTTTTACCATTGAGCTTTCTGGTTTTTCCATGATTTTAATCCAAAATTTCATGATGAGTAATTTTCTGTTTATTTCCACAGGATATCTTCCTAACTCTCCATAAAGACCATCTAGGTTAGTTGACTTTTTAACCCCAAGAATTTTTCTCATAAATTTACAATGAATAATTTCAATATTTTTACAGGGATGATTTCCCCATATACTTGCACTGTAATTTAGAACTGAGCCGGCTAAACTGTCAAAGAGATTGCATTTGTCATCGATATTTAAGGAAAGCTGGTTGAAAACAATAAACAAGTTATGTAGTGCTGATTGGGAGTGTTTTGCGATATATTTTTGCGTTCTAGACCAACTCCCATTTTTGAAAAAGTATATTCCCAAATATTTAGAATTATCAACGACGTCCAAAACTGTGTCGTTATAAACAAAATCAAAGGTAGAGTGTCTTCCTCTCTCAAATATCATTATTTTAGTTTTGTTAGTATTAACTGTTAGATTCCAGGTCGTACAGTATATATGTAAATCGTGATTGTAATGCTTGTGGTGAATGCGCGAACAGTGCAGCATCATCAGCAAATAATAACAGAAATACCTTAAGATCATCAATGGTAAAAAGATCATCAATATCACTTTTCATATTTAAAAGTATATCGTTCACAAAGAAAAGAAACAGTAAACTAGAACAAGGATCACCTTGTTTTACACCTATATTGGATTTAATAAAGGGAGATAATTCATTATTGATTCTGACACAAGATTTTATAGTGGTATACATTTTTCTCATTGCGTTTACATATTTTGAACTTACATTTTCTTTCAACAGTTTTTGAAAAAGATAAGATCGATCAATTTTATCAAAACATTTTTCAAAATCTATAAATGCGCAATAAAGTTTTTTGTTAACACTTAATGTTTTTGCTATTATAGCGTGTAGAATGAATATACAATCGGTCGTGGATTTTCCTTTTTGAAATCCGAATTGATTTTCAATAATTTTAGATTGTTTTTCTGTCCATTTTGTTAAACGATTTAGGAGTAACTGTGAATAGATTTTTGAGATACTATTTATTAATGTTATGCCTCTATAATTCTCTGGGTTGCTTGTCTCGCCCCCTTTAAAAATTGGAAATATTATACCATTTCCCCATGACTTAGGGTATTCACCATTCAAAAATAGTCTATTAAATAAGGAAAGGATAAAGGGGGCTGTAACTTCGAAAGAGTGTTTGTATACTTCGGCCGCAATATTATCTATCCCACAACTTTTGTTATCGTTTTGCTTGAATGTGGCTGTTCGTAACTCTTCCAGAGTGATCTCACTGTCTAATTCTTCATCAAATTGAAGTGCGTAGGTTGTATCAGAATTTTCATTATTTACTGTATCGGCTTGATACAAGTAGTTGAAATGATTATATAGTTCATCAATATTGATATCTATATTTTCAGATTTTGGTTTTTTGTACTGCTCTCTTACTTTTTTCCAGAACTCCCTTGGTTTAGTCTTACCAAGTGTTGCCATTTTCTTTCTTTCCGTTTTAGCATAATCTTGTTTGCATTTTTTCTTTATTTTGTTATATTCCGATTTTGCTTCGATGAGAGCATTTTTATTTAATTGTGATTTATCTTTCATATATTTATTTTTAGCCTTATTATATAGCTTTCTTGCAATGTAGCATTCATGGTTGAAACAAGGTTTACTATCTCTTTTTTTTTTGCCTTGAATAGATTTTGAACTTGGGAAATTTTTAGAAAATACTTCTTTGATACAATCTTGTATAACTTTTGTAAATGTATCTGTAACGTCTTCTATATTTTCATGTGTTAATACGCGATCTTTTAAATCATATATTTCAGTATTTCTGTTTTGGACTGCTTGTTTAAACTCTGAAACTTTTTCATCACTCCAATTATGTAGCACACGACTTTTGATATTATTTTGTTGCTCTGTACTCATAGAACAATATTTACTATGAAAGCTAAAATGAACCGGTGAATGATCAGAAAATTCCGTTGGTGGTAAAACATTAAAAAAAGAGATGCAATTGAAGTCATTGCTACTAAGTAGAAAATAGTCTACAACGCTTGCTCCGTTGCTTGAGTGAAAGGTGTATTGGCCAATACCCGAATCATTATGCAGACGACCGTTACCTATAATAAACGACGTAGATAAACATAGTTCAATCAGCCGTCTACCATAGGTATCGCAAAAAGTCACAGTGTGCACATTGGCAGTTTCTTAAGCTAAAATGAAATAAACGAAGATTTCGCAGTTTGTCCCTGCAGCAGTGTACATTTACTCAAAATGACATTTTACTGAGTAGATTTCGCCAATTTACAAGGCCAAACTGTCCAGAGCACAACTTACACTGTCCACTAAAAATATTGCGCTCGACAATTTGAATGTTTCCATTACATTTGAAAAATATGTTTACAAATATATATAGGAACAAAAGTATGTGTTTAGGACACACAATTAACTTTGTTTAATTACGGCCTTATCTCAAGTACAGTGCTTTACAGCGAAAATATGATCGCCATACGTATACTTAAAGACTCTGCGACTGATCATACTAGGTGAACAAAAAGCATTATTTTTTACAAAGCATGAGAAGATCAATAAATGATTTCTAGAATTCTTTTCTTGATCTATATCTATCAGCCCTATGATTCACAGAGCCTCAGAGCTCCTACTTCAAATAAGCACGTGCTTATTTATTTTTCAGAGCCATAGGCGAAGACACATGCCTTTGCTGACTGCAAAGATGAAGCCTTTGATTTATACAGTACACTAATTTAGTCAAGCCTTTTCGATATAAATGAGTCAAACTCTACGAAAAATGGGCTTTAATGTATCTGCAAACGGTCGTCAATCTTTATTGCACGTTGAAGGACCATTCTGTACCTTGGGATTCAGTTGGTTGTTGGACAAAATAGATTTTATGGGTCTATAATTATGTGACAACTTGCTTGGTATAATGCATCACGGAGATGTTTCGCCAGAGCACGGCCCAAATGTTCTTGATTCGGTGAATTGTGTTTTCAGCTGTCGAAAGAGGTCAAGGTTTTATATTTAGCAATGAAAATGTTCATGTGACCTTAAGACATGCAACGGATTTAAAATCAGCTTTACAATGGAGATTACACTGACGGAAACTTTACAGTCTCTTTAAATGGTATGAAATCATGATGTGAAAAGTAAGAAAGGAGGGGACTATATTTTCGAAAACTGTAAAAAAGCATGAAAATGTCTGTATTTTCCGGTGAGTGGTCAGCGAAGGCCTTCTTTGGTATATAACAGTACATCTTTTGTACATCTTCTTTTTATCAAAGATTTTACAGGCACTTTTCAAGACTCGTTATCAAGCAGAAGATATCTTATAATTCTGCTTCATTAGAATCATTATTTTCTGGTGAGTCGCCTCGGGTGACAGGTCGTTGTCTTACAAGACTGGACGACGACACGGTCTAAGGAGATACCAAGGTAAGTACTTCCCTTTAATTACCCTTGGGGCCTGACATTTCCATCAATATTGTTCTCATAAAAGAATTATTCCAGATTCACTATTCCCATAAGCGTAATTGCGTGGAATTAACTAACCATATGTCAAAGCACGCGTCCTCGAACCCAAATCTCGCGTGAGAATCAGAGAAAATGCGTTACATTAGGGACTGCTCTAACAACGGTACATTAATTGGTTTTGCGTTTATTACGCTTTTCTTATAGAGACCTATGTAACGGCTTCAAAGTTTCTGTCTGTCTTTAAAAATTCTACGTAATAACAATTAAATATAGAAAGATACCAGTGCTTCAAAACAAAACACAAACATGAGCCATGCTGTGGCAAAAGTGGTCTTAATGCATCTCGGTGTTGCATCATACCAAGCAAGACATCTAATAGTAATTAGGGATTCCTAAAATTCAGCATGTCTAACAACCTACTGTATCATAAGGTAGACTGATCCTTTGACATAAAATTGACCAATAGCGAAATGTTTCGGCCCTGGTCAGACTGCGCGGACTGCGCAGGCTGACCTGGGTCGGTATGTTTCGCAGATGTATTCAGTCGCCTTTTCACAGAGCATGGCCCCATATTCACCAACCCTTCTCAGGAAAATTCTTTGTCTAATTCTGGATTTATACAGCAACATAACGTCTGATTGGCTGTTTAATCATTTGAGCATTTTTCGATCCATAAAATCCATTTTGTCTAACAAGCACAGCTTATATGACGACATATTTTGAGTTTGTTAATAAAAGTCAAGGATCGTGTAGCTGAAATTAGCCCTAAAAATAGCTTCAGTGTAAGTGATGTAGAACTTATTCATTGGTTAAAAAATGCGCTTCATGTAAACACGGACTGAACGAATTACGTTATTAAAAGATTAAATATGATAATCAAATTTGGTCAATCACGTATATCAATTGCAGTATAATGCAATCGAACTAGTTTTGTTTATGTTTATCTTTTAGAGGCATTTGTGCTGAATTCAAAAATTCTTGATCTTGGCCGGGGCCGGTAGCTCAGCGGTTAGGTTATCTGTTGTCTGACTCGTGATCTGGAGTTTGTGAGTTTGATATCTAGTTGAGGCAAACTTTCTTTCCGGCGATTGTTCGCCTCTCACCTCTGATACATGTAAGAAAAGTAGTCAGTGACTTGGAAAGAAAGTTGTGTCAGTACTGGTGTAAGACAGCCAGGAAACAAATATGTAGGTGCACTGACCGCCGTGATATGACCCGAGCTATTAAAACGGCGTTCAACTCCAATTCAACCAATTTTGATTGAGGGCGTTTAACCTTCCTAGGTAAGTGCGTTGGAAGAGTTGTTGCCGATACTAAAACTTGCCAAACATTAAAGTTTTCGGAAAAATGTTTGACATTATTCTACACGAGATTATTTTTTCTTGTTTGAGGCCAGCGCGTAAACACTTCATCAGTAGCTGTCAGTAACTGTCAGCTAGAAACCAATTTTACAACCCCATCTAGGATATTTCCCGCATAGGCACGGAAACTACAGACATACAAGACAGTATTGTGACCATTGCCATTAGGTATTTATGTTACTCTTAAACCTTAGGCTGCTAAGCACGACTCATTGACCTTTTGCGGACAGCGTAGACTAAGATCAGACTGCACAGAACGCTTAGTCTGATCTTGGATCTACACTATCCGATAAGGAGATATCTTTCCTCCAAAGTATCTTTGAAATAGGAAAATTGGCGTTTTTTTTACTATCGGCTTGAAAGATTCATTTTTTATTTAGTAGGATAAGAGATAAAAGATAGTTTCCAAAGCATCAAGGACCATATTTTTAGCAGATTTGTATACCAAATCAGCTTAATGTGATCGTTCTGACCGGAACCAAATACATCATGCGTAACGACGCATGCGCGCTCACACTGTACTATCATATCGCATGACCTGAACCAAATATAAGTACTGTCATTCACGCTTGCTCTCTACCCATTCTACTTTCAGTTTTAGCAAAAACAACTCACCCTTGCTTTTGTCACTACCGTACTTACAGTCCTATATGGGTATACGTGTATACCTATAGTCCGAGATCTAATACCAGCAAAAAATGTGTCAGATTGAGGGATCAAATCACCACTCCTTAAACAGTAATAGAGTAACAGTTACAATGCGGCCTGCTCGAAAGAACAACTTTGACTTTCTCTGTCTTTGCTAACTCCATTTTGAAATGATTGTACATGTGTTCCATGTGATGTTATTCTTTTTAATTACTACACATTGCAGCTGTATGCTCCACAAAACCGCTTTCCAGGACTTTCAGTCCTTTGATTAACATACGAGGGCGGATTGGTAAGTTATGGGCGTCATATGTAAGGGTTCGCCTTCTGGCCGACATATTGTACTATTTTTCAACATAATCCCCTTCAGTATATAAATGTATATACACTTTTCCTCTAGTATTTCTGACTTAGGCATGGAAACTTTAGACAGAAATAATACAGTTATGACCACTGCCTTTAGGTATCCTTTTTACTCTTAGAAGATAGTTCTCAAAGCATCAGGGACCATTTTTTAACCCTTATCCTGCTGAGTAAGTTAAATGATACGGTTAAGTCGATAGTAAAAATCCCAAATGGTGTTATTTCAAAGTTATTTTTTTTGGGAGGGGGGGGAAATATCTCCTTATCGGAGAGTGTAGATCAAAGATCAGACTGCACGTTCTGTGCAGTCTGATCTTGATCTACACTGTCCGCAAAAGCTCTCTGAGTCGCGCTTAGCAGCCCAAGGATTAACATACGAGGGCTGGTTGATAAGTTGTGAGTGTCATATGTAAGAGTTTAAGTTTAGGCAGCCATATTACGTCATTTTTCAACATACTCCCCTTTACTATCTATACACTTTTGCTAGCAATGTCTCAGGGCCTCAATGCTAATTTGAATAACTCCTTTTCTTGACTGTTCAGAAACTCCTCCACTTCATGTATGACGTCATTAAAATTTTATGACCGAAGGTGGATACCGGAAATGGCTTTTTCACCCCCCCCCCCCATTTTGAGTATAGCGAAAAGCCCGATGGAGCAAGATCAGACGAGTTAGGCGGGTGCCCAATCATTTCAAAGCCAATAGTTAATGGCAGCCATGGCAATGACACATTTGTTCTTTCAGCTAGTTTGTCCATTTTGCATAGGTCACCTGCCTTGTTTACGTTAGAGCGCTACCTCTTTGACATAACTGACAAACCAACACCAGTCTTCGTTTACAAAGCCTGAAATAGTCAGGGAAAAGTAGGGCTGAAAAAGGACATCCCAGCTACTCCTTCAATACAAGACTCACAACTTATCAACCAGTCCACGTAGTTTCAACACTTTTTATTGTCAAGAAAGCAGCGACCGGTTTGGGGAGTGTTGTTCAACGTCTTGACAAGAAACACCAGTTATGCATACGAAAGTTCTGTTGCCGCTGTGATACACAGAAAACTAAAAAAAAAAAAAAAAGTAATAAATGCTGCTGAATACGTGATAAATAATCAAACGCCTATAACCATAAACATGAGTTTGGTCTTTAGTGTTTAAACAAAACCACTGCTGAGAGTAGTTTGCGTATAAAATCCATAATCTAAGACCGATGTCATTAATTCAATCGGCAAAAAATTGCAGAAGGCTGTAGATACACTCAACAAAACTTCTAAACTGCCATTTTTAAGTTGTATTTCCCCATAGACCTTGTTTTTGCATCACTGTCCAAAAAAAAGAGACAATTCATTTGGTTTGATTCTTTGCAGAAGAATTAATCAGTGTAAAGATATACCTCAACCTAGGTCTGAAAAAAAATTATAGACATGTTATTGTTAACTCTTTACCAAACGACAAAATTTTAGACTGGTCCAAATTGAAAGACGAAAAATAAATGTGACTCAAAAACTGAAATCTAAATTTGAAAGGTTAGAAAACATTGCGGGAAAAGGAGAAAATGCTGGGTTACCAGCATTTTCTCCTTTTCCCACAATGTTTTCAAAAGGCTTCTTCCTCAGGGTCGTTAAAAGTCGGGAGTGTGTGGTAAAGGGTTAAAGGAGCTTATTGAACATCGATTCACTCAACATTGAAAATTGAAAAATCAGTTTTGAAAACTTGGTTCTCGTTTTCTAGGATTATATGTTTGGGCAGGAAAAAAAAAAGTTTCATGTTTTTCCTATTTGCCGACAAAATTTCAGTACTTTAAGCTTCTTTTTTAAAGCTGGTTTGGCTGATAGACACCACGCATGTGCAGCCGATGTGCTTTCCCTCATTTTAGACAGACATGCCTTCTGCTGGATCTTTTCAATACGATTCCATGGCTAACGTCAAGATACATGTTACAATTTGTTTCTATTTACCTGTCTATTACTTGGTAGTTTAGAAGAGTTGGTAAGTGTATCTTCACTAATTTATACATCATTAATGAGCAGCGCACTGGCGAAAGGGCGTCAATGCATCTCCGTGATGCATTATACAAGTCAAGTCATCACATAATTATGGATCCATAAAAAGTCACTTTTTTATAATAGACTCAATCATGCAGTTAACTGGTCCTTGGACATACAGAAAATTGACCGATACCGAAAAGTTTCGGCCCAGGTCAACCTGTGCGGACCGCGCAGTCTGACCTGAGTCCATACTTTTCGCAGATATATTAAGTCCTCTTTTCATAGAGCACGAATCATGTCTTTTTGAGATCGAGACAATTTTATACTCTAGGTAAATATAACCAAAATGTTCTCCTTTATACTACAATGTTCTCTAACCTTTCAGAAACGAACCCCATCATTTTATTTATTTATTTATTTTAATAAAGTTTTATTGTCCGCGTATATTAGTGTATGAGGGTCGGGGAGCTATTCCTCTCCACATCTTACAAATTTATCACAAAGTAATGATTATATACAGCTAAGGACAATAAAACAAGAACTAAGGATAAACATGTGAAGAAAATTAACAAAGAACAAAGAAACAAGGAAGAAAAATGTGTAGACGAAAAGGCGAATCTTCCGAAGTTTACCATAAGGATAGTATTCATCACGCGAAGCATTGACAAAACAAACAAAGTGTTGCCAATTGTTTTCCATAACTGTTTTCCCCCATCCTTTTAGCCACACCGACTGTCGTCTACATTTGCTTTAAATTTGGACATGTGTAAAATCTTATGTTTTTGTAAAAGAATTCCATCAAAATTCGTACTTAATGGATGATGTGAATGACCTCATAAAAAGCAGCTGAAGTAAAGGCTCCAAAGATCAACAAGCACACTTCTAAAAGAGTTTGGAAAACTGCAGAAGGGTACAGAATTTCATACATTTTGACCCTATTTAGGCCAAAAAATGATTAAAAAGGAAAATAAAGTGTCTGATGAACAGCTGACAAAATTACAGAGAAAAAGGTATCGATCGAACGTTGTCCATTCGTAACAGCTAATCTAATTAGTACACAAAATATGGGACATAAAGTAGTTAAGGGATGGACGAGAATAACACCAATTAGTGTCGAGAAATTGAATTTTTTGCGTGTTGTAGTAGCGATATGAAGTTGATATCCAAGGCCTTGCCAGAACTATTTATGCCACTGATGATATTGAATCTGACTGTATCTATTCAATTAACGAAATGAGCCATGCTCTGGCAAAAGGGGGTTAGTGCATTTCTGTGACGCAGTGTACCATGCAATTTATCACATAATTATTGATCAATAAAATACATTTTGTATAACAGCCGACTGAATCTGGAGGTACAATGTCCTTTGACATGAAGACAATTTAAAGATAACAAAAAGTTTCGATCTATGTCAGCCTGCGCGGACTGCGCAGGCTGACATGTGTCGATACATTTTGCAGATGAATTAAAGCTCCTTTCTCACAGAGCATACCTCAAATGTTGTGTGCAGACGTAGGTCAACAACATCACAGCTCGTATGGCTTCTGCGAGATATGCCTCGAGTAAATGTAAACATGGCAGAACTGAGTCGTATCTCTCACTAATTATAACCGAGAATAAGGTTTCCTTTACATGATTGCTTTGCAGTGGTTCTAACAAACAGTATGGTGATGACCCTTGCACTCCGGCCTGGAAAACATGCATTTAAAGAATTGACAGGCCGTACAGGCCGTATATAAAACATGTATTTGGAGCAAATAAACCCACGACTGGCTTGGTGCATACATATGGAGGATACGCTTGTGGACATGCTTTTTACATACATACAGAGGACATGTTAGTTGCATATATGCAGAAGACATGCTTGTTACATACATACAAAAGAAATGCTTATTACATACATACAGATGACAAGGTTGTTACATACAGAAGACATGCTTGTTACATATACACAGAGGACATGCTTGTTACATATATACAGAGGACATGTTTATTACATACATACAGAGGACATGTTTGTTACATACATACAGAGGACATGCTTGTTATATACAAATAGAAGATCTGTTTGTTACGTGTAGACAGAGGGCATGTTCAGATATACAGAGGACATGCTTGTTGCATATTAACATGGGACATGTTTCGTATGTATATACAGAGGACATGTTTGTTACATACATGCAGAGGAAATGTTTGTTACATACATACAGAGGACACATTTGTTACATACATTCATACAAAAACATCCTTGTTATAGATAAACAGAAGATATGACGATATGACTTTTTACACACATGCACATAGAGAGGCCATGCTTGTTACATACATGCAGAGGACATGTTTGTTACATACATACAGAGGACATGATTGTTTCATACATTCATACAAAGACATCCTTGTTATAGATAAATAGAGAATATGATTATAACATGCATATAGAGTGAACAATGTCATGCCTTTGATATACTTTCACATGACAAATATCCTTACAATATGCTTGCCATAGACATACGAGTGTTGAGGACCATTTTGCTACATACACACTTAGGACATGTATGTCACGTACCTGTATCATACATACAGGAATGGTTAAAACGCGGGATTGTCTGGTGAGGGCTTAATGACCGTGAGCTAATTCCTATATCCCTTTTCTAGAATTTCCGTTTCCGTGCAATTCAAGAAAATATCCTTTGTTGGACTGTAAAACTGATTTATAGCTGACACATCTTGACAAGTACTGATGAAGTGTTTACAAGCTGTTTCCAAACAAAGGACAATTGTGTAACCTGTTGTGAGAGAAAAAAGGATACAATTTTGGAGATTTCTAGTGACAAACAAAAGTTGGTTTTTTTTTTACTTAATAAATGAATAACAGATCAAAATAAAGAAAAACAGGTCTTGACTTTGGAAGTTAAATGTCAACTCAATAGATCTAAAAATTCAAAAGTCGACAGACTTACGTCTAAGGGGAGCATAAAAAAATATTCGAGTCATGTTTTAGCAAAAGGGGGCTTAATGCATCTCCATGCTCTGTGGTACCAAGCAAGTCATCACAGTATTATACATCCCCAAAATCCGTTTTTTATTTACACCCTACTGATTCATGATGTACTGGTCCTTTGACATGCAGAAAATTGACCAATAGCGAAAAGTTTCGAGCCAACACCTGACAAATGCGTTAGGGAGAATTCTCTTTAGCTAAGAAGTTAGTGTATTGGTCTTTTAAACCTAGATAAACGAGAATCTTTGCCCGCACGGGTTCGAATCCCAGCCGTTGCGGTTTGTATTTAAGCTATGCATTTGTTGCGAACTTTCATGTTCGAAAGATTGTCGTCCAGGATTGGTCATTGAGCCATTTGTCTGCCCGTTTTTGGCCGTTTAGCCATTTGTTGTCTAATTAATGGACTTCCTGCCTAATAAGGCTTCACGTAATCAAAAATGATGACTTCTCTTAAGAGGAGGTGTGTTACGGGAGATCACTCCTTCCTTACGGCATAGCTTTCCCGTATAAAATCAACACCTGACAACTGCGTTAGGGAGAATTTTCTTTATCTGAGGGGTTAGTGTATTGATCTTTTAAACCTCGATAAACGAGGATATTTGCCCGCATGGGTTCGAATCCCAGCCGTTGCGGTTTGTATTTGAGCTATGCATTTGTTGCGAACTTTCATGTTCGTAAGAGCCAAAAGTCAAAACCTTACATATAAAGGTGATACTGGGCAGCTTTTCTCCGTCTGAAACATAGATCTAGTTAGCCCTCTAGCTGCTAGGCGCGACCCACCGACCTCTTTACGGGCATCGTGGAGTGGGATCAGACTGCACAGAACGTGGACAGTTACGAGATCCGATAAGGGGATACTGTCTTCATAAAAAAAAAGAAAGTCTGAAATATCACTATTCGGGTTTTTACTATCGTCTTGAATTAGCAGGATAAGGCTTAATATGTTGTTTACTATTTATCGAACCAGGAACCTTCGTTTACAGTTTGTATGTTCCTGTGCATGATAGACATATTGTCTTTTGTTTTTTTCAAATAAACTGAAAGTATAAAGCTCACAGCTTAACAATCAGCCATTGTTGCTATCTAGGTCAAAGGCTAAAGCTCAGTAAACTGCATCTTCTAATACCAGGCCAAAGTTTAACTACTCATACAATACTCAACCCTTAGGCTGCTAAGCGCGACTCGCTGACCTTTTGCGGACAGTGTAGATCAAGATCAGACTGCACAGAACGTGCAGTCTGATCTGGGATCCACACTGTCCGATTAGGAGATTTTTTTTTTTCCTAAAATACTTTTGAAAAAGCAAAATATGGGGTTTTACAATCGGCTTAAAGATTTCAATTCACTTACTTAGTAGGATAAAGATTAACATGCAAGGAAATGAAACTCCTCTTAACAATATGTTTTTTATTCATCTTACAATGCACATTGTCCGCTTGAGTCAAGTAACATTTTTTTTTTTGTATTCTTACATTATTAAGCATGCGGTTATCACAGAAAACGATGCGAGTAGTGTAAAAGACCAACCCAAACCGAGCAATTTCTCCCTACCACACAAAGATCTCCTCAAACCAAATACTTAACTGAAAGTAAAGCAAATGAAAGTTCAAATATCTAAAAGAAAATGCCCTTTCTGTGGATTTGTCCAAGACAATGCCACTATGAGTTCAATACGGTATTTTAAAAATCATGTATCGTAGGTTGTGCAAAACGGAAGGAAATAAACCCTATTAAACTCATTTTTTCAAAGACAAATAGGTGTTTCGATAGGACTCAGATATATGAATATCAGCGGAGTATTGAACTGAGCTTCTTTTTTTTTTTTTATTGAAAATATTTATATCCGCTATGGCCTTTTTTTTTTGCGCAATGATACACACAACCTTTGTCTCCTGAAAGTGTTCGTCCCAAAACCAGTACGTCCCTGGGCTTGTTAGTCCTTTAGCTTGTTCGTCCTTTAGTTTGTTCGTCTCAGATTATTGTTTGTTTATTTTTTCAACTTATTAATTCCATACAATGGCTCCCTTGACAAATGCCACACCAGTGCTTTCAACACTCTGATTGATTACTGAGGATTACTTTAAAATGGGCGATTGCTTAAAGAAAGGCATTACTCCTTTCCTACCTTGTTTTTCAAAAGACTTTTTCACCAGGGATGTAAACCGTTTTTTTTGGACAAGAAAGTGTTTCTTTTCACTAAGATAGACACGGGACACTGAAAAAACAAACAAACAAACAAACAAACAAACAAAACCTAAAAAAAAAAAAAAAAAACGTCATGGATTTTCGGAAAAGTATTAGTTCGTGAATAATGAACAATTTCTTCTCTCTTGCTATGAGCTTCTGAAGAAAAGGGGCCTGGCCCCGGTTGCACAGTCGGGAGCGTACAGATCATGGGATTGCTTCTTCGAGTCCCGAGCTGGGCCAATTTCTTTACCAGGATTGACAATGGTAATTGCGACAGAATTTACTCCTCTCTGATCGCTGATCACTGTTTCCACGATGGCTATGTGGAAAAGGAGTCATTGGCTTGGGTAGAATATTGTGCGAAGTACTGGTACAAGAAACTCTAGGAAAGCATGGATAGGTGCACTGCCGCCGCGCGATAACTGAAATAATGTTTCAAACTACGTTAAACGCCAATCAATCAACTATTCAATTTTAAGAAAAAAAGAGAGATAACTAAATAACTGAGTCATTTTCCGGCAAAAGGAGACTTAATGCATCTCTGCGATGCTTGATACCAAGTCATCACATGACCATGGATCCATAAAGTCCATTCTTTCTAACAACTTACTGAATCATAAGTTAGACGGGATCTTTGACATACAGAAAATTGACAAAGGGCAAAAAGTTTCGGCCCAGGTCAGCCCGCAGGCTGACCTGAGTTGATACTTTTCGCATATGCGTTAAGCCTCCTATTTACAGAGCATGGTTCAATTACAAAGATAAACGTTTCAAGCCATTTCAAACCACAAGCTTCGTTGAACGTTTCTTTTTAATTATGTGTAGTGTCTTCATTTGAGAAAATAACAATCGTTTAGATGTCAAGACCTGCGAATTGATGTCAAACAGAATGCGTTAGTACCTTTTTTCAAATGATTCCTATCCTAAACGAAGAAGGGTTTTGAAAACATTGTGGGAAAGGCAGAAAATGCTTGTAACAAGCATGTTCTCCTTGTTCCAGATTTTTTCTATCCTGCCCAAAAAGTTCAGTTCATTTGTACAGATGTATATATGTATGTATGTATGTATGTATGATTGATTGATTGATTGATTAAATGAATGAATTAATTAATGATGTTAAACGCCGTTTTCAGCATCATTTCAGTTATATCACGGCGGCCAGAGTTCTTATTCATGCTTTCCTGGAGTTTCTTTTTCCAGGACTCCGCACAATATTCCTCCTAAGCCACTGGCGGCTTTTTCCACACAACCATCGTCCAATCAAGGATCAGCGGTGAAAGAGGAATGAATCATGTTGCAATGACTATCATCAATTCTTGGATCGGATTTCGCCGAGCTGGGTAAGCGAACCAGCGACCTTCTGTTCTCAAGTTCTGTGAGCCACCGACTGGACAACTGGAACTCGGCTTGATGGATGCAGATGCTTTAAATTTGGTGGAGTGTAAAATTTTGCAGTTTGAGAGAGGTTCAAAAGCTTTTACCTGTTTCAAATTTAGAAGAAAACACAGACTAATCAAATCAGTTTAACTTGATTAATGCATTTAAGTCTTTTGTCTAGTTGATAAGATCCTAGACGTGTTCTTATAAAAGCATTTGCAGACAATAGAATTGGCTGAAATGTTAAAGTGTAGAAAACATTGTGGGAAAATGGGAAATGCAGGTTACAATCACGTTCTCTTTTTCCCCACAATGTTTTCATAATCCAAAGATTCGTAAAATAAGTGGGATCACAGAATGAAGGCTTTGGTAATTTCTCGCAATGTAAAAAAACGTTAAACCATCATTTTCTCCTTTTTCCCACAACGTTCTTCCCTTGCCAGGAAGAATCTAACCATTGAAGCGACATTTAGCTTACCGTCTGCATGGGCGTTTGATTTGAATAAGTGTAAAAAATGTTATCTGGTAAAAGAATGCCCTATGTTAATGTCTCTTCTGATTGTCTTAGTTTTCAATTTGTCTGTTCATCAAGCCGGCAACAGAAGTTTGGGCTGGCGTATATTTAAAATATTTGCAGACGGCCAATGTAAATATGCTTAAAAATTGACTTGTCTCAGAAATGGTAGAAAACACTGTTAGAAAAAGATAAAATAATAGTTACTAGCATTTTTTTCTTTTCCAGTTTTTTTTTTTTTTTTTTTTTTTTTTTTTTTTTTTAAGCCTTCTCCAAAATAGTTGTAAAAATATAGTGGAATCGAACGGTAAACTATTAAACGATGTTTTGATTATATGGCATTCAATACCTTTTTCAACGGACTTTCAGGCGTATATCACGGCAAGCGAAACAACAGTGCTTGCTTTCCTGAAGTTATCTTTACCTGTCCTTCACACAAAGTCCATTGGCTACTTTCCCACATACCAATAGATGATTAAAATATGTTCTGCCATTTAATGCAGCTTCCAACATTAGATCAGGTGTATGTCTTTTCAACCGGAACACCTACACATGTTTTTTGTTGTTTTAGAACCACATTTGTTATAAAATAAATAAATCAATTATAATAAAACACGTCAGTTTTTTTTTTATTACAAATGCTGTTCTGCGTTTCAACCACTTTTTTTTAATGAACGGACTTTTGTAATAATATTTTCAAATTTATTTTTTCTAACTTTCATGATGTTTGTTTTGGTTGGGTAAAACCAAAATATATTCTTTTTTTTTTAATTATATGGTCGAATATTGAAGGAATATAGTGAGGTTAAATTTTTTTGTTAATTATTACAAATTGTTATAACCCATTTATTTTGTGTATGATCAATTTCCCAACTATATTATATTTTATAATACTTATTTATGTATTTATTTATTTATTTATTTATTTAGACCTGTGAGTATTGTTCAATGTAATCATGTATGGATGAGAAACTTTAGGTGTAAATTCAAAATAAACTATATATTCTGTTCTCTTCTACAAAAGAAAACAGTCTCACGTCCCACTTCATTTTCACCTTTTAGACATAGCATCCATATTTAACTTTTAGGCTGCTGAGCGCGACTCGCTAACCTTTTGCGGACAGTGCAGATCAAGATCAGACTGCACAAAATGTGCAGTCTGATCTTGTATCTTCACTGTCCGATAAAAAGATACTTTTCCCGGAAAAAAAATGTTTACAACAACAATGTTCGTGTTTTTACGTCGGCTTGAAAGTTTTAAGTGACTTATTTAGCAGTATAAGGGTTAAATAAGGACATATCCAGAAATTTTAGTATACAAGGTTTGGAGAAAACGTCGTGGGGAATGAAGAAATTACTCGCAGTTTCTCCACTTGTCATAACTCTCTAAACACCATCTTTAGAAGTTGTGTCAAAATGACCTCACACAAGATAATTGGTTAACCTTTAACCTGCAACATACATCAACTGAAAATTTCCAGACAACAGTGAAGACCCAAAGATATAGTACGATTTAATGTTGTTTTCGAGTGTGTAAAATCACGGTTTCGGACAGTGTCGATTTAAGATCAGACTACACGTTCTGTGCAGTCTGATCTTGATCTACACGGCCCGCAAAAACGAAGTTAATCACGAGTTGCAGTCAATGGGATATATGATAACTTTTCTATATGGGAGGAAGTATAAATGCATTGTTTTCCTTTTTTATTTCCAGTAGCAAGACAACCTTTCAGTATTGCACGATTCAGAATGGCTCAAAAAGAGAGTTTTAAACATGTTATTGGAACTATTGTTCTGGTTCTAGCAAACATAAAAGAGACAGAAGCGACAGGTAAATGTTTTTTTACGATTTGAATTGCTAAGTTCTACTAGAAGCACGACTTTTTCGACTATAGACAGCGCTAGTCTTGCAAATGTGTTTAAGTCAGTTATTAGTTTTCAGTAATTTCATTTCTGTTTGAATAGGTTATCCTTTTTTGAATCAAACATGTATTTCTTTATCTGTCATTTTGTCTTTACCTCTTTGATCATTATTGGGAATAATATAAAGATAGATGAATGTAGTTTTTGAAATTCAAACGTCTTTGTCTGTACTCTGAACCTTCAAGCGACTAAGTTATTTTGGCGACTAACATGACCGAGTGGGTTCATTTAAAAACCCATCTGGTTTATGTATATCAAAACTACTTTTGTATATTAATGATTATTTTGGGTATTGATGATTATTTTGGGTTTATTAAAGTACCTTTTATTCTCTAGTTATATGTACAGAAATTGGTAGTTTTTTTAACAACAATGTAGCCAAAAGCAGACACCAATAAAACAACATAATATTCATTTCGACAAGCCTTTTTTTGTTACATCTGGCAAACCATGTAACCTTTTACTTCTTTGACTTTTCCAATCAAGCATGAAAATATTAAATCATTAAAAGTAAATTTTGTATTACAATCTGTTTAGATAATTATGACATTAAGATATACAACGAACCGGAAACCAGCAAATAAGCGAAGAGTTCAACACAAATTTCACTGAACCCATCGGCGATCGTTTGTAACAATTCTTACGAACATGAAAGTTCGCAACAAGTGCCTAGCTCAAATATAAACCGCCCCGGCTTGGATTCGAACCCGTGCGGCTAATATCCTCGTTTATCTAGGCTTAAAAGACCAATACACTAGCCCCTGAGCTAAAGAGAATTCTCCCTAAAGTAGTTGTCAGGTATTGATTTTATACGGGAAGAAGCTATGCTGTAAGGAAGGGGTATCTCCCGTAACACAATCATGCCTTTGTTTTACAAAAGACCAATATCATTTTATCAATTTGTGATATATCATAGATAATATTTAGATATGGTGATAGAAATACATGTACATATAGTAATAATATCAAGGCTGAACTACCTGAACCATGTAACTGTAAAAATGACATTTTTCATTACCACAAATGCTGTTTCATAGTCATGGTATTGAGATTTGGATTTGTTCAGGATTATGACATGCTATTTTTCTAACACAACTTGTTTGTAGCTATGTTAGCCATGATTCCTTACAAAACAGTAAATGATCATAGTTTCAGATGTTGCAGTAATATGTCACCTTAAGGCGCTGATTACAGGTAGCCATTTACTGCAACGTCTAGAATCATTAGAATAGATCCTACCGGGGTCATGAGTGACGTCGCACAAACTTGGCTTTTACGTCACACAAGGATCGACAGATTCTTGCAAATTTCTAGGAACGGGTTCAGGATAAAAAGGTTGTCAAAATCATTATAGGAAATGTATTTCTTTTTTTCAAATATTGTGCACAAACATTTTTTGCCTAGGGCCATAATCGAAGCACCTCGGTCACCTTAAGGTTTATAGTATACACGTATGTGCTTATTATAATATTATCATATGCTTTGTGTGTATGGTCTTTTTGCCGAAATGTCGTTCCAGCCATTTCGTCAGACCCATCAATATTGTATAAGACAATCTTGTATGGATGGGTAAAATGTAACTTTAATTCTAGAGTAAACTTCATGTTCTGTTCTGTTCTGTCTTGTTCTTTTTCTAAAGATAGAATACCACTCTATCACTTTTTCTCTCAAAGGAAGATGTGCTCTGATTCTGTTAGAGAGCAAGTTTCGTTCCGTCTGCTCTTTAATCATGCTATGTAAGCTACCGATGGCAGTAAGCGTAGTAAAAGGATCAACATGTTTGATAGTCTTTAACTGCCCACAAAATCGTAATCATCAATGGAAGCAAATACTACAATAAGTTGTGTAAGGTCCGAAAGGATACAAGTTTTATTCCACACATTTTTGTCTTTAACTCTTTAACAGACCACTTCGTAAACTTGTCCAGATTGAAAGCATTTGAAAACGTCAATTTTAATGTTGTCTCTGAAAGGCTAGAAAACATTGTGGGGAAAGGGGGGAAACTGTTGTTGGTGGCATTTCTCCTTTTCCAAAAATGCAAAAAAAAAAAAAACTTCCTCTTAGAGGTCGGTAAAACTTGGAATTGTTGTAAGAGAGAGAGAGAGAGAGAGGGGTGGGGTGGGGGATTGTGGATTGTTTGTATTAAAGCAGTACTAGTAATCCGTGAAACTATAGCTGTCAGCTAGCGTTGTGGTATGCTGAAGTGTCCAGATTTTCATTGTGGTTAACGCGAATTTCGTTAACTATTAACGGATTCAACTACTCCCCACCTCGTGTTGGCAAGAGGCATTCTTTATTGTGGTGAGGTTTACAAAAGATAAATATCTTCAAAATGCCCCTTTGAATAGAATGTGAAGTCTGATCTTGGATCTACACTGTCCGATAAGGAGACATTGCTCCCCGAAAAATACGTTCGAAATAACATTATTCGAGTTTTTACTATCGTCTTTAAAGTTTAGCAGGAGAAGTGTTAATTCCTAAGCTGCTAAGCGCGACTCACTGACCTTTTGCGTACAGTATAGATCAAGATCAGATTACGCAGAACATGCAGTCTGATCTTGGATCTACACTGTCCGATAAGGAGATATTGTTCTCCAAAAATTAGTTCGAAATAACATGATTCGAGTTTTTACTATCGTCTTTAAAGTTTCATTTAACGTATTTAGCAGAAGTGTTAATCAAAAAAGGAAGAAACCAGTGTTACTGTTACCCTTTACCCTTACCTGTTACCCTTTAGAAAAATAGGGTTTTAACAACGTTAATAAAATATGTCTGTACACATATTTGGAACAAGCTGGTTATCAGAAGGTTTGCTATCCTTTCCCATAATGTTTTCTTTGACTCCTTTCCAACAATGTTTTCTACTATCTCAAAGAAAGAAATCATCTCCTGAGCTACACTGATTTTGTTGTCTGCAAATACCTTCAATTTGGACAAGTCCAAAAGTTTAATGTGCCGTAAAATGTTAATCATTTATAACGGAGGTGTATTATACGTACATACACACAAAACTACCCTTTTCCAAACAATCCCTTGTTTTAACGACCATGAAATCTTTATGGGAAAAGAAGAAAATGATGGTAACCACTTTACTTTCCTTTTCTGTAATGCTTTCTATTGTTTCAAAGATAAATCCTATCGAATAAATCGCTTTCTGTTTGTCGTTTGCAAATATTTTGAATGTGAAAGAGTCATTTCTACGACTTAATATTTGTCATCTATGCTTCCGGTTTAAAAATAATCAAACACTATTTACGGAGGAATATTTCCGGAGAAATGTTTTCAAAAGCTTTTAGCTTTTATTTTTTTAAGTTAACAACTTTTCCCACTCCGTTTCAGATGCTAGTATTCACCAACCATTTTGTAGAACCTTCTTTTTTTCAAACTCTAAAGAATTCTTCTTTTGGTCTTGAAAGCAGCAAATTGGCTAAACCAAAGAACCAAATCAGTGGTGAATACTAGCATCTTGTTGCGGAATCAGATGGTGTATAAAGACCTTGATAGTCTGTAGTACAGAATCAAGGCCACATATCCATACAGTTTCCATTATGTCATTGTCAACATATATAAAACAACTTTTGCTCTAGCAAAGTAGAGGTCCAAAATGATTATGTAGTAGAAAGTCGAGGGCACGCGTCCACAGTTTCTTATGTGTAATTGTCATATCACATACAACCTCTATTGTCAGATTTTGACTGCTCTATCCCAGTACATACGCAATACGATAAGTTGATAGAAAGCCAAGGCCAAACATCCGTAAGATTTCTTATGTGTAATTGTCATATCATATACATAACGGCTTTTGTCAGCCACTGCCTGCTCTAATAATCCTTCTTCAACAACTTTTTTTTTTCTTCACCATAATCGTCATGCTCAAATCTTTATGGGCACAAACATTGCTCTTATCATCTATCAATACATACATCGGCAATAAATTTCCAGAGCTGTCGATGCACCATAGGATGATTTTTTTTTATTAATCCATTCATTACTGGCTGCTCCCAGTACATGTGTGTCCAGTACAATAATATAATAGGCATTTTTACCATAATCGTTATTTTCAAATATTTATGGGCACAACCATTGCTATTTATCATCTATCAATACATACATGCACGATAAATTACCAGAGCTGTCAATGCACCATAGAATGTTTTATTTTATCAATTCATCCATTACTGGCTGCTTCCAGTACATGTATGTGCAATTCAATAATATAATAGTCATAATCACACATTCTTACACTTTCACTTTTGCAATCGTCCTACCATTATACAACATCTTCTGCAAGCCAGTTGCTGCTTCACTCTAGTGCAAGTCTGATGCAATGCTATACCAGGTAGTTAAAGTTCCATCGCTACTCATTTTAAGCCAAACAAAGAAGTTTGTTTAAATTAATAAATCAGCAATATCTATGGCCCCAAAGAATGAAAAGAAGTTTCATATTTTGTTCCTGGAAATGAATCTTAGTCGGGAGAAAATAACGTCAAGTCAAAATTGTAAGCAATGGGAGAATTTTATCGTTGGAGTCATTTACATACCCCCATCTAAAAAATAGAAAGCTACTTGTTGTTTCAACACGGGAAATGCCTCACTCATCTATTTATAGGAGCATGCCTTTTACCCGTCTTTCAGCAAAAACATTAAATGTTTATTTACACATGTATAAGGATTTTTTTTTTCTACTGTCTTTGAAATCACTGCACACTCTCGATATAAAACTCCTACATCCTCGAGTAAATTGCTGCTGGGTTCCTGTGACATACATCGTTGCCACAGTACACCTGTGTGGAATATACCTACTCCACTTTCCAGCCGCATGAATATGCGAAGCGAAGGTCGTACACAGTCAAGTGACAAGCATAGTATCATGCGATATCCATGATTGAACGAGTGGACAGCCGCCAAATCCAAAATTACGTTTTCTATCCATCGTAATCTATGCAATCTCGCAACCACAAGGTGTAATGTTTGTCATGATCTACGAAATGGCTTATACTTGGTTAAAAATGAGTAGTTAGGGGACTTTAAAACGAATGATCCTATTGGTTTCTAGTGTGTCATAGACGTACAATATTTACAACAATTATTGTCGGCTACTTTCCACGTACAGGTTCATTTCATTGCTATGCAACGGATAGTTTATATAGTCGGCTCTAGGGTTTTGACGTTGAAACTGTGAATAACAAGCACTTCAGGCGAATCCAAATTTACTGTCAATGTAACCCAAGTTGTCCTCGCCAGCGGCGCAATGAACGTGATAAACTGGTCCCAGTTGTAGTTCTACATATTATAACTGGTAAAGCCTATTTTGTCGGTGATTTTCATTGGACTACATGAATATCAGTGAATAGCCAATAGTAGCATCTTACACATTTCGAGTTTGGCTGTATGGCGAACTTTTGCAAATTTGAAACTCGTCATCGAAACTAAAATAATATTAGCAGAAATTAACATTAAAACGCAATGCTAATACACTATTCACTTATTCGTGCGGTCAAAAGTATCGGAAAATCTACTTCGAAGCAAGCGAAAGTGACCTCCCGTGCATCTCTATTAATGTCGCGACATTGCTGTTCTATAACAGACGGACAGGATTAGAAGCCTATAGCGACCCCTATACAAGTTCTGTATCAGGGGAGGTAAACAATTTATGCACGTGACGTCTGACTGGGTTTGACTGGTTTGTAATTTCAGACGTCGACAGAGTTAGAGTTTATACTTATAGCACTGAAATGGTTCATTCATTAACGGACAGGCTTTTTACGCAAACAAAAACTACCAGTGCAATTTACACAACGGAAGAAAAAAAAAGTGAAGGAGATAAGTTCTGCTTTTAAATAGCAAACATCGAGGTAAAACGAGCCAAACATTTTACTTCTATCCTCCACCCTAGTATCATACGTAGTGTATCATATTTGTGTACTCAGCTGAGATATGAAGAAACTGGAAAGATTTGATTTTCACCCTCAGGCTGCTAAGCGTGTCTGTAGGGGTGCCTTTTCGGACGGTACAGATCAAAATCAGACTGCACAAAACGTGCAGTCTGATATTGGATCTAAACTTTTAATGTGGTTAAACTGAATTTAGTAAAAGATTAACGGATATCCCCACGCACACAGAAACACACACACCTCTGGAAACAGTGTAATAACTCTTCTACAAATGAAAAGAAGAAATCAAAATACTGAAAGTACTGACAGACTAGCGAATTTGATTGATTGATTGTTTGTATGGTTTTTAATCCTATTTTCAACATTATTTCAGTTATGTAGCGGTGGCCAGTGCACATATCCATGCTTTCCCGGAGTTTCTTTTACCAGTACTCCGCACAATATACTTTCCAAGCCCCTGGCTGCATTCCCACATAACCATCGCCGAAACGTGAGAGAGAAATGATTCCTGTCGCAATGGCTAGATCATCAATCGTCGGAAAGAAATTTGCCGAGTCTGGGATCGAACCAACAACCTCCTGTTCTCAAGTCCTGTATGCTACCAACTGAACTGCCGGGGCTATGAGTGCTGATGGTTAACTATAACCCAGTTTAACTTTAACCCTTGCTAAAAAAATGTTAAATGAAACTTTCAAGCCGATGGTAAACACCTGAATATTGCTTTTTCAAAGTTACATTTTGGAGAAAATATATCCTCCTATTGGACAGTTTAGATCCAAGATCAAACTGCACGCTCTGTATAGTATGAACTTAATCCACACTGTCCTCAAAAGGTCATTCAGTCGCGGTAGTGGTGGTTAAAGAAACTCCAGGAAAGCCTGGATAGGTGCTCTAGCCGCCACAATATCACGGAAATAATGCTGAAAACAGCGTTGAACACCATGCAATCAATTAGTATATATCCAGTAGCACAAGATGTAGTTAACTGTTTAACTCTCTTTACAAAATGAAAAATTTTACACTCATCCAAATTCAAAGCTTTTGAAGACCATAAATTAAATGTGGCTGAACTGATGAAACCTGATTCCAAAAGGGAAGAAAACAATGTGGGATAAGGAGAAAATGATGGTTACCAGCGTTTTTTTCCTTTCCCCGCAATGTTTTCGAAGAGATTCTTATCTGGTGTCGTTAAAACTTGGGATTGTTTGGTAAAGGGTTAATATTCAAGACTGAAATAACAGTTTACGATAAATGGCATCTTGTTCAGTTTATTATTTTGTAAGACGACATATTCAAATTGGAGTGGTAGATATTTAGCGTTTTTTGTAAAAATTGTCATGTGTAACAGAATTAAGATTTTTAACAGAAAGAGGTATTTTCTGTGAGGCAGTATTTGGCAACTGTGAGGTTTTTTGTTTACTTTGACTCTAGGTCAGTCATGATGCCTATAGACTAGCTTCGCTAGTCTAAAAAATACAAAAATCCCCTTTCAATTTATAGATCTACTTTACATTCATTTGCGCCGCGGCCCGGTAGCCCAGTCTGTAGCGTACAAGACTTGAAAAGAGGTGGTTGCTGGTTCAATCCCCGGCTCGGCAAATTTCTTTCAAAGGATTGCGGCAGAATGCATTCCTCTCTCACAGCTGGCCATTGTTTCGACGATGGTTAAGTGGGAAAGCAGCCAATGGCTTGGAAAGAATATTGTGCTGGTAAAAGAAACTCCACGAAAGTAGGGATAGGCGCACTGGCCACCGCGATATAACTGAAATAATGTTGAAAACGGCGTTGGACATCATACAATCAAATAACTATTACCTTATTTTACAAAAGAAATATGACCATTAATAAGTAGGCAAGTTTTCAGCGACATGGTTGGTTGGCCCTTCACACTCCCTGTAATTTCTTGAGCATAATATCATTTTAAATGAGCGTGCTCTGGCAAAAGGGGGCTTAATGCATCTCCGTAATCCATGATACCAATGGATCAATAAAATCCATTTTGTATAACAATCGACTGATTCATGAGGTACACTGGTCCTTTGACATACAGCAAATTGCCCAATAGCGAAAAGTATCGACCCAGGCCAGCCTGCGCAGTCCGCGCAGGCTGACCTGGGCCGAAACTTTTCGCTATTGGTCAATTTAGTTTCGGCCCAGGTCAGCCTGCGCGGACTGCGCAGGCTGGCCTGGGTCGATACTTTTCGCAGATGCATTAAGCCCCCTTTTATCAGAACGCGGCTCAATGTATTTTATTTCAGAATATTATTGTACTAGAGAAGGAAATTGGGCAACAGCGATGTCCACATGTTTAGAGCATGGTTGGATGCCAGCATCTTACCATGACCTTACAAATGGGACAGAAGTTAAAGTGAAGGAAGGTACTACTGTGTGGACAGCCGATTATTTCTTTTTAGATATTGCTCAAGGTACGTCCAATGATCTCAGTAACTTTGTTTCGTTTTACGCAGTAGCAACGTTTATTCTTTCATTACTAATGGTAATTCGAGGTACTTTAATAAGGAGAGCGTAGCTCAAGCTTGATTATCTTGAATGCATATTCTGTGAAGTCAGATCTTGGATCTACACCGTCCGCTACTTGATACTAGGAAAAGGGTAAAATCTTCTTCAACTGTATCTACTGATAGACCACTAAAAGAGTTGAAATCATTTACATAATGAAAGCCAAAGTTTGCAAAGCCTAAAGATAAGAAAAAGAAGTGAAAAAAAAAATTCCATAATTTATCAAATTGTGGCCTATGAAAGTATTTTTAGATTCTACGCCAAAATTTTGGAAAGGCTTGTTCGAATACCACATTGTCAAAAATGCAACTCTATAAATGATGAATTGTAATCTAATGTGTATGGTGACGTCACATTTGGTCTTATAAAATGTACGGAGTTTGTAATTGCAAAACGACAATCCCGTTGTTTAGATGCCAAATTGCACTTATTCATGGCCTATAACCGCACATTTACTTAACACTTGAAAAGCAACGTATATCTGTTAGTGTTTTATAAGAAATTTTAATTTCCAGTAAAAATCTGAATAGTCGGTTCATGTAATGGTAAACCATTTACAGTTCGTTCCTTTTACTTGGGTTTTTTGAACATTATAGCGGCGTATCGTGTGTATCGTGACCGCCTATGTCTTTCCAATGAATGCAGACCACAATCGTACTAAAAATTATCAGTAAAAGTGCATTAATTTGCAAAAGGTTGGATAACAAACAATTAATGGTTTCTTTGACCATTTTAAGCTTTGAATATGTAACAAAAAAAGCGTTTCTTTTTTTATCTTTCAACTTACCGGATATCCATGCAATAACACCCATGCGATATTTTTTTTTTCATACCACGGATATTTATAGATTTTTGATATACCACGGATATTTATAGAACAGTAATTCCCAGTGACTCCGCCCCCATCACCATTTATGAATGAAATGCATTCCAAAAATAGTAACGGTTACTACAGAAAGCCCGCGAAAAAAGAAAGATGTCATAGGACGCGCGCTACTTTCCGATAATCTGCCTACGTAATTCCTGCCCGTGACGTCATTTGAATGCTCGTTTACCGCGTATTCTCAAATAGAATGATCCCAAGCGATCTCAATCGCAATTTTCGGACTTTTAATTACTATGATAAAGTACTGTGTCTGTGGATAATGCAATTTTAAAATGGGAGTTCCGATAAAAATAAACTTTTGAAATGTATTTGTCAGCAACACTTTTCTTATCTTTTCCCAATGAGTACAAATCAGAGGTTAAAAGATAAATAGAATGCGTACATAGTGTTGTCGTAGATCAAAGATATCTAACTCGGTTGTGAGAATTGATAATTGTCTCGCCAAGGCTCGACAATTATCAATTCTCCCAACCTCGCTAGATATTTTTGATCTACGACAACACTATATACGTATTCTCTATGTCTCTAACGACACTCCATGTAATAATCACAAAAGCAGAATTCTATGCGAAGAAATTAATAGCGCAGATATAAGAGTATTCAAACCGGTCGTTTTTCTTTCATGGTATCTACGTTTGTGCTTTATTTCCTCATGAGCATTTTTTTTTTTTTCCGAGCGAGAAGGGTTAGTTCAGTTTTCCATATTAACGACTTGTAACTAATGGATTAGAAGGATATCTGTCCTAGCATTAACGACTGCCCTTGCAACAAGAATAACTACCCAATAAACAGGAGAGTTTGACTCGAGGAAAAAGCTATATCCACACCGATTCTTTCTTAGGAAAAGGATAAGCCTGTAATATATCGAAATATTATTTATTGTGGTAGTCTCTTCATTTATTTTCGAATTCCTTGTACGGGAGAGATGGAATAAAAATGTGTCTTTAAATTACAGATGTATCACAGATAACCGCTGACTATGATTGCGGATACATTAGGTTCGATGAGAGCTCCTACTTGAGTCCAAGGAATTCGAGATACGAGTACATGTATACACCTACAGGTTTCAGTTACGATATCTGCACGAGCAAAAAACGGTACCTGTGTCAAAAGCGTAAGGATATGCATGTCTTCATTCGGTTTGATTATTATCATTATGCCTTTTTTACAGTGTATCAAATATTTCAAATGTAACAAAAGAAATTTTTGCACCATATTGTAACGGAGACTTTCTGAGGCTGATTATTTTGACAAAGAGAAACAATGCACATCAAAATTTATATCATTTAATTCATTTTTTTCCGTTTTGTTTCAGTAATTTTTGTTAAAAAAAAAAAAAAAAAAAAATCTACCTGTAGATTTTATTTAAAAAAACCAAGTATGTTTAAGCAAATTTCCCTACTGCAATCAACTAACCATAGAACATTGTTCAATCTGTCTCTATTTTTAAAAGAGGCTTTCCACAGAAGAGCATCAATCTGAGTTGCATTTAGCGGCCTAAACGAAAGTTGCTAACTTTTGTTATTTACGCTATCGTAAATTAAATGGTTAATATTTTACCTCTAACGTCTTTCTGTCTAACGTTTTAATTTCAATTTTTCATGCAAAATATAATTTCAGTATTTCTCCCCTACTGCATACGTTACCTGAAATGTCAGATTCGTTTGATAAAAAAAAAAAAAAAAAAAAAAAAAAAAAAAAAAAAAAAAAAAAAATTTTACAATAACTATACTGATAAAGGGTTCAACTATTCTTATATCCAACTAAAAGTGTGATAGGTTATTTTTTGTAAAATGTACGTGAGAGATTGTGAGTGTATGGAAGGGGATATCCGCCAATTCACTCATTATTCATGATGAGACTTTCATTATTCCTGATGAAATTTCAACTATGTTTTACAATGTTAACGTTGACTTACAATTACGTTTTGCCTATTTAATTGTTTATGTCGACATTTAAATTACTTTTTTTGTTACTTCAATTTACAATCAACTATTCTATCTAATTCCATCATATTTAATTATACATTCAACCTTCCTAATAATATTTGAGACATTTAATTTCGTATCAACATTGTAATTATTTTAACCACTGTTACTTCAACAATACAAGATAACAAGTGTAATACAAATAAGCACAATCTAAATAAGCATAATGTAAATAAGGATACTATGAAGCAGGGAACCACATCTCATTATTACGACAGGGGTCGCCACTGAGAAACTAAATTCCCCCTCAAGGCTAACGGTGCTGCGCTATTTTACTCAGACTTCCGGAACCTTAGATGTGGCAGGCCCTGATGATAGCTACCAAGCATTGGACAGGTATGTATAAATAACATTATTTCGCATTGATTCAGTGTTGAATCAACTTGGGAGAGTTGGGACAGGTTTGTGATTCGAACACGGGTATTACGCTAAAAGTGTGTACCATTGACTGAGCGACCGCCGTAGCCGACCGCATTTATCACATGAATGTTGCTCATCTGTTTATTTTTTATTGTGAAGAGAAAAGGGGAAAAAAGAAATTTCAGCTGAATTCCATTTTCTACAATTTCGTTACATGTATACAGAATTAACCTAAGGCATAGACCGGTGTATGGAATTACCGGAATAGACATGAATGGACCGGAAAAGACCGGAATAGACTTGAAAAACACGGCGTAGCGACACTTTGTTTATTGCATGTAGGAATGGGGCAAAGCCTGCACATACTCAGAGAAGGAAAAATAAGGATTTGCACCTTAGACTACAGAGAATGGACCTTTGTAAAGCCGTGTAAGACATAAGTTGGTGAGAACTGGTACTTCGCGAGAACTGGTTTAATGCCAGTACAAAAAGTATTAAAATATATAGCAGTTATTATTAGTCTTCCAACCTGAAAATCTCTCTCCTACTCCTCTAATTTTTCCCTTTTTGACCACCAGTGCACCTATCCATGCTCTCCTGGATTTCCTTTAAGCAGTTCTCCGCACATTATTCTTTCCAAGCCGCTGGCGGCTTCCCTACCCGCCGTTTTCAACACTATTTCAGTTATGCCCGGCGACCAGTGCAACTATCCATGCTCTCCTGGATTTTCTTTTTACCAGTACTCCGCACAATATTCTTTCCAAGCTGCTGCCGGGTTGCACACCTGCCGTTTTCAACACTATTTCAGTTATGTCCTGGCGACCAGTGCACCTATCCATCCTCTTCGGGATTTTCTTTTACCAGTACTCAGCACATTATTCTTTCCAAGCCACTGGCGGCTTCCCTACCCGCCGTTTTCAACAATATTTCAGTTAGGCCCTGGCGACCAGTGCAACTATCCGTGCTGTCCTGGATTTTCTTTTTACGAGTACTCTGCACAATATTCATTCCAAGCCGCTGGCGGCTTTCTAACATGAGCCAGGATTGCGTCCTGTTGCATTGACTTTATCGGCTAACAACTATTTCTTTCCCTTTCAGGAGAATACATGAAGATTCAGACATTGGCTAACCTCTAACGTGGGGTTAGCCATTACAGCTGCGAATGCAACCAAGCACACACGACAGACGAGACAGAAACGGGCATGGACGGACTGGACGCGTTCCTGCAAGGACCGGTCTCGGCCTGGATGGGGAGGCAGAGGGATGTGATGGTTGTAGGAACTTTGAAGTCCCACTTCACATCCCTCCTAAAGTTTCTGGATTTCTTAGAGGTGTTAGGCATTCAGAGTTGGTGGAACCAGACCCGCCTCACCATCCAGGTCTTCATCTGGTCCCTCAGGAACAGGGCAGCAGAACGGAAGGCGGAAATGGCGGCAAGGGATTTGGCGTCACTTCCGTGGCCCGAAGCCAGACGGACATACTGGACTTCGGACCTCAGCCGACTAGACGACGATGACGGACGAGGACAGACATGACTACCTTGACCGTCTGACGGACTGCCTGGTGATGGGGGTCAATATGACCAACGGATGCAGGCTGTCAGTCGTTACCAACATGACGCTGACAGCCTTAGAAGACGCGACGGAAGAGACGAAAGATGACAGGACGTTCTTCTGCATCCTGGTTACAATGCACAAGACCTCAGCCACCGCGGGCTCTTAGGTGGTCACGGTGTCTGAGGCCTTGTACCGACGAGTTGAGGACCTTAAGACACAGCTAGACCCGGACACTGACCGACTGTTCACGAACAGGGGGAGAGCATTTGCTAGCAGTTCATCGGTCAACCGATGTTTAAATCGAGCATGGACTGCTAGCAGGTGCTCTAAGTACGGACGGTTTTCCTGTACCAGGAACAGGAAAGGACTGACGACCGACATGCAACAGCACGACCCCGTGATCGCCGATTGAAAACATTGTAAGAAACGACCTGCCGACGACCTGGCAGAACTACTCTGCCATAGACGGACGACGGCTGACGCACACTACAGACTAATAGACAAAATTGGGACCTCCGTCCGGACAGTAACGAAAATACAGGACTTCTACGGGGGCGTACAGAAGGTCTCAAGGACGGCGACAGACACTGACAAGAACCCGTGGAGCCTGACTGTGACTGACCGGACCCCGACTGCACCTACAGACAGTCTGTCTTTAATTAATTTTCATTCTTTTTATAATCCTTCTGGATAGTGCAGACTGCTCATATATGCACCAATCTCTTCCTCTTTGACATAGGTGGACTCAGGGGATCAAGACGAACATTTTGATACCCAATTTGATGGGTTTCGACCCCCCCCCCAAAAAAAAAATCTGTTTTCAAACCCAAACGTCCGAGGTGCGACCGGGTCAATGAGAGGTAACTGTGAAAATTTCGAATTGCTTCAAATTTGGCACACACAAACTTCCAGCTATACTTATCATAACCCACTAATTGAAAGTGGGCTAACTTAAGTATGGTCTTAGATTTAAGCATTTGAAAGTGACGTAAGTCGCAAAAAATTGCGACCCTGCTGGCCGAAAAACCTACACGCCTGCCGGTATTTTACCTCTGTCAAAGTGATTCATACCACCACGGACTTTCATACAACGCATCTGTTTACAGGCGGACTTGTTTCCTTGGGAAAATATAGCGTAGCACAGTTCAGGGTAAACTGGCAGCCTGTTATCGATCTTCGTATCAACAACAGGTAACACCCAACACTTACAAGTCGAGTTTCTGCCCGGTTCGAGATTTCATGAGATACCGCGAGACTTGGAAATTTAAATTGTAATCTTATTTATGCACAGTAATAGACATTATCGAAAAAGATTAAATTCTTTACCGATTTTGATAAATTGATAACGGTCAGAAAAATCTTTGTCTATCATGAAAACAAGTCGTAGCCAAAGATAGAATATTGCTCGGTTATTTCATAACAAATTAAGGCATTCTGCTACGAGCTGTCTGATTGGTGGATTTGGTACATATGAAGAATTCAGTCTCGTCGTTTGTCTTTTACTTGTCCTTGTTGTCATTATAAATTGGAAATTGAAACTTTTGAAATGATTTTTAGTAAAACTCTTTTGGTTGATAATTTATAATTGAAACATCGATCTTTTCCGTTGTGTTAAGAATGTCGATATGGAATTAAATGTCTCAAATATATTAGGAAGGGTTAAATGAAGAATTAAAAATGATAGAATTAGATAAAAAATAGTTTGTTGTAAAATGAAGTCACAAAAAAAGTAATTTAAAAGTCAACATAGACAATATAATAGGCAAACCGTAATTGTAAGTCAACGTTAAAAATGTAAAACATAGTTGAAAATTTCATCAGGAATAATGAAAGTCTCATCATGAATAATGATTGAAATGGCGGATATCCCCTTCCATGTGAGTGTGTCACGTGTCATTTACACTCTTTGTATTATTATGTTGTATGACGAAAAACTTTGTTTAAGTCGAATAAATTCATTCATTCATTCATTCATTCATGTAAACAAGTTGTAAAGAAAACTATTTTTATCTCAGAGGAGTAATTAACCCTTAAGGTGCTATGCGCGACTTACTGACCTTTTCCAGACAGTGAAGATCAAGATCAGACTGCTCTTGAATCTACACTGTCCGATAAGAAGATATTTTTCCCAGAAAAATATTTTTCAAATAGCATTATTTGGATTTTACTATGGACATGAGAGGTTCATTTTAGCTACTTAGCAGGATAAGGGTTAAGAAATGACCGATAGTCGACTTCCAATATGATAATCCTGTTAACGCTTCATTTCGTGACGATCAAGCACCCGAAATGTCCTGACCATCACGACATCACTAACATTAGAGGCGAAAGTTATTGATTAAACAAACGACAATTGTTATTAAAGTAAACGCTCTTCAACATGGAGTTAGCTCCAACTACAAATTGGAGATTCTGTTACTAAGGTTCAGAATTTTGTTTCAAAATTTAGTTTTACCTAGCAGTGATTTGTTACATGTTTATTGTTTTGGTCAAAATTCCACAGAACGTTGTTATGGAACCAACGAAATTGCTTGCTCAATCTATCATGTGCCTGATATTTTGCATCCAGATATTCCACGATACATGTACATGGATAAAAGATGGTGTAATAAGTGAGACTGTGAAAAGGGGGCTTAATGCATCTTTAAAAAATAAAGCATCGGTCGAAACAGTTTCCTATTGGCCAATTTTCTGCATGTCTGAGGACTTTTCACCTCATGATTCATTTATTTATTAACTTATATGATGATTTGTTTGGTACAGTGGATCACGGAGATGTATCAAGATCCTTTTTTTAAGTGGACAGTAAAAATCCAAATGTTGCAATTTCAAAATTATTATTTGGGGAAAGGTATGTCCTTATAGGACAGTATGGATCCAAGATCAGACTACACGTTCTGTACAGTCTATGTCTTGGTCTTGGTTTACACTATCTGCGAAATGTCTTTGAGTCGCGCTTAGCAGCCTAAGTGTTAATGAATACAGTTACTGTAATTGATTTTATCTATTACTGAAAGCTATGACTTTATACAAAGTAAAGTAGATATTGTTTCAAAAACAATGAAATGCTTCTTTTCTCGAAATACTTTCCATACGATTCAGATAAGGCATTTGCAGGCGTTCACGTTTGCGTCACTTGTGTAAGATTTTGGCAGGTCTCAAACAAGCGTGTACAGTAATGCGTTTATCGTAGAACTTGGTAGATCGACTGACAGGTACATTTATTTGTATGTAACAGCATCAACAGTCGAGGAACACTCGGCTGCTAGTTGGCCCCAGGCTTACAGAACATGTGAATATCCATATAAGTTGTGGAACAGGTTCGCGACTATTCAGACAGTTAATCGGTCAACCTTCTACATGAATTCCGGTTTTTGGGTCAACTCAGTGAGAAGACTGGTTCGAGACACACTAGAGACACTATCACGTAATTATATTCATTTTAATTTTACCTCAGGTGTACCATGATTTCTGTCTGTCCTTCATTGTATATATTATTGTTTTTGTCTGTCAAAGAGCGTGTACACATCTATCTATCTATTTATCTATTTCCAAGTATGTGTGCCTCCCTTGCTCTCGTTCACAACCTTTAGCTTGTATTACTGTCTGGCTATACGCCTGGTTGGCTTTTTGACTTGCTTGCTGGCTGTGTGACTTGCAAACTGACTTGCTGGTGGACTGGCTAGCCGGCTGGTGCTGACTTTTTCTGTTTCCGTTTCTCTACCTCTGTATCTCTCAATCACCTTTTTTTTTTATAAATGTTTTGTAAAGTTTCTGAAACGAAATAGTTCGCTTATTACGTTGATTGGTTATAATCATTTTTTTCCATGGCTTTGGCGAATCTACCTTCGTTGCAAGTCGAGCCTTGAAAATATAAAGAGTCAAACGGAGATCGAACTTTTTTTTTTAACGAAACCATTGATACTCCGAGAACAGCACAATAAATAACGATTTTATCCTTTATTGTATTTATCTCGATTTCTTATGTTCATCGCAGAAAGTCTAGATCAAGATCAGACTTAGTTGCACACCTCTGTTTCTTAACAATTTAACCTTCCCGGTCAGTTAAAAGACACAAAACTGACTCTATTTGTGTATTTGGTGTTTTACATCGTTTTCATCAATACTCAATTTGTCACTCGACCATGGCCTCCGTCAATTAATTCCTGTGTTTTATATATGGGTACTAAGCACATTTTTTTCCAAGGCGCTGCCCGGGTTCAGAACAATGGTTTGTAGCGGGAGATTTGCTGGTTGACTGACTGACTGGTTTCCTGGTTTTCTGGGTAGCTCAGTAGCTAGTTGGCTGGTGCAGACTCTCCATGTCTCTCCACAATTACCCCTTAATCAGGAGCCTTTTTTTCATTTGCTTGATATTTAGTCACAATTCTGAAACGAAATCGTGATGTTATTTATCCTCAGAAATAGACATTATCGATAAAATTTAAATCTTTGCCGATTTTGATAAATTGATCGTGGTCAGAAAAAAATCTTTGTCCATCATGCAAATATTAGCCAAAGACTGAATATTGCTCGGTTATTTTAAAACAAAGTAAGGCGTTCTACTACGAGCTGTCTGATTGGTGGATTTGGTAAATATGAAAACCAATAGCTGCCGTCGATAAATCGGGTGTTGCTGTTGACTATCGGACGGCTACGGGAGATACAACGGGTAGCGGCTTAATTCTTCTGATTCACCGCTTATCATTGTGTCAACGATGTTAATGTTGATAAGAAATTGGCTTTCAACTAACTGAATTCAACTTTTACCGTAGTCTAAAAGTAGATTTCCACGACAACTGAAGTTGATTTTGATCAAAGGTTAGCAAACGGTAGCAGATGATACACATCCAGTATCACACTGCATGCTCTGTCTAATCTGATCTTGATCTACGCCGTCCGTAAAAACTATTTACATCGTAAATCAACTTAAGCAGTGAAAGTTTTAAAATGATGTTTCGAAGGAAAAGAAGTGAAGTTGTACCATGCTCTGGTCTAATGCATCGCTGTGGTACATTAAACAAAGCAAGTCATCATCTGATTATGAATAAAACATTGTCTATCATGCGACTGAATCAAAAGGTATACTTGTCCTTTGACATGCAGAAAATTGGCCTATATCTAAAAGCATAGACCCAGGTCAATCTACGCGGGCTGCACAGGCTGGACTGGATTGATACTTTTTGCAGGAGCATAACACCCCATTTTCACAGAGAATAGCTCAACGGACTTTGCAGTAGTTTTAAGCTTATCCTTTGAATGAAGCCAATATATCATCGACACTGTATGATGGCATGCAATGAGATAGCATTCTCTATCGGTTCAGTTTAAGATTTTAGTCATGTTTGTATTTCTCAAGACGATAAACCTACAAAATCCCCAATCTACTTAGTGTCAACAACACCAGAGACTTCAAAACAACCAACAGTAACATCCACTTGGATCTTCAACAGCCAAAAGACGTCCACAATGACACGATTGTCAACAATTATATCCACTGAGTTAATAAACAGCTCTGGCTTTCAGTCTACGCCTGGTAAGCAAAACCTTGAAAAAAGACTTTTTTTTCCCCATTGTCGATCACTGTAAAACTCATTAATAGAATTGAATAGACCGTTGATCTACATTTATGATTTTATGCATTTATCCAGGTATTAAGTCGCTGGAAGAAGAATGAATTTTAGAAGAAGAATGAATTTTAGAAGCAGATAGAAAACTTGCAAGTGGTTCAATCTTTTGTTTACTTTTTACCTGGTTTTTAAGATTCATTCTGCCAACAACTAACACTTGGACCGAAGGCACAGTAACAAATTGTCATCTTCACAATAATTTCCAGACTTTTAACCGTTAGGTTGCTGAGCGTGACTCAAAGACCTTTTGCGAACAATGTAGATCAAGATTAGAATGCACATAACGTGCAGTCGGATCTTGATCTACACTGTCCGGTATGAAGATATCCTTCTACAAAAATACCTCTGAAATAGCAAAATGTGGGTATTTTGCTGTCAGCTTGAAAGTTTTATTCCATCTTTTTAGCAGGATAAACGTTAAACTGTATTAAGAGTTTGAATTCGAATGAATTTTAACATTTGCGTTATTTTCTTTCGGTCCAATGTTGCGGCTTTAATTGCATCTTTTCAATTTATTTGGGAACAACAACACAAAATTTTTATTAATTTTTTTTTTTTTTTTTTTTTAACCCCGGTATTTAGAATAATTGTGCCCAAAATCGAATCATCGTATACAAATCAAAGTACTGAAAGTACTGACAGACTAGCGAATTAGGTTGATTCACTGATTGCATGCTGTTTAACCCTATTTTCAACATTATTTTAGTTATAGAGCGGCGGGCAGTGCATATATCCATGTATTCCTGGAGTATCTTTTACCAGTGCTCCGCACACTATTCTTTCCAAGCCACTGGCTGCTTTCCCACATAACCACCGAATGAGAGGGGAATGAATCCTGTCGCAATGACTGCCATCAGTCTTTGGAAAGAGTATGGGATCGAACCAGCGACCTCCTGTCCTCATGTCTGTATGCTACCGACTGAGCTACCGGGGCTATGCATGCTCATTGATTGGTTGACTATCATCCAGTTTAAGTTTAACCCTTAACCTGCTAGAAAAATCAAATGAAACTTTCAAGACAATGGTAAACACCTGAATATTGCTATTTCGAAGTTACATTTTGGAGAAAGTATATCCTCTTATCGGACAGTGTATATCCAAGAAAAGACTGCTGTTCTGTGCAGTCTGATCTTAATACACACTGTCCACAATAGGTCACTGAGTCGCGGTGGTGCTGGTAAAAGAAACTCAGGGAAAGCATGGATAGGTGCACTGACCTTCATGATATCACCGAAATAATTTGAAAAGGGCGTTAAACACCATACAATCAATAAGTCAATATCCAATAGTGCAAGATGTAGTGAACTATTTAACTCTTTACAAAATGAAAAGCTGTTACAGACCATAAAATAATTGTGGCTGAATTGATGAAACCTGATTCCAAAAGGGCAGAAAACAATGTGGGAAAAGGAGAAAATGCTGGTTACCAGGGATTCTTCTCCAGTGTCATTAAAATTCCGGATTTTGTGGTAAAGGGTTAATATTCAAGACGTAAAATAACACTAACATAACAGTTTAACTGTACACAATGATCTAAATAATGAATGATTGAAGGAATGATAAGGGTTCCCTGTCCAGTGAGAGTTAATGCAGCTGGGATTTGCTACAAGTTACCTGGGCGTATCTATTTTTAGATTCATGCATAATGTTACAGTGGTGTAAGTATAACTGATAAAAGCCTTCTTTGCATAGGTCACTTTATTTACATATAAGCAAAGATCTTGTACCTTATAAATGACATCTTGTTCAGTCTGTTACTTTGTAAGAAGACATGTTCAAATTGGAGTGGTAGAGATTCAGTAGTTTTTGTCAAAATTGTCATATATAACAGAATTAGGATTTCTAACAGAAAGAAGTATTTTACTGTGAGGCAGTATTTGGCAACTGTGTTTTTTTTTTTTGTTTGTTTACACTGACTCTAGGTCAATCATGATTCGTGTAGACTAGCTTTGCTAGCCTAAAAATATATACTGGACAGTACCTTAACGCTTTACTGCGCGTTTGCCCTTAGTGTAGATCAAGATTTACTGCACAGAATGTTTAGTCTGATTTTGTATCTATATTGTTTGACATTTTGTGAGATAATTTTGGTACAGGGAAAGAAAGAAGATCAGAATCAAATTGTCTGAATATATATATATATTTTACTGGTTGAATATGCTCCATTCATTAATAAATTAAAGCCATTTCCTGGGAAAACGGGTGCTTAATAGATCCCCCATGATGCATTATTCCAACCATTCCATCATGTAATCATGAATCCATAAAATCCATTTTGTCTTTTAGCCGAATTTAAGCATGGGGTAGAATAGTCCTTGGATATGCAGGAGATTTACACATAAAAAGTTTCGACCCATGTCAGCTTTTACAGTCCGCTGACATGGCTCCATGCTTTTTACAGTAGCATGAAACTCCCTCATCACAGACTTTCACTTATAAGCAGTCTACAAGTACTTTTTTTTTAAACTTTACAGATGGACTCTTAATGACTATAACCATCGTTTCAGCAACTATAGCTGTCATTGGTTGCGTTGTGACTGTCTTCCCTGTGCTGTATTTCTACAGAAAACGGTAAAATTTGAGTTCGAGCCATTTCACTGAAAAGGGTCCATCACAGTCGTGGGACGAATCTCCTATCCATTTTGTGTGTGTTGTGGGTGGGGTATGGGGATAAGGGTGGGTGAGTTGGGGGTGGGTATGTGTTTGAAATTGTAACTGTGTGTCATTTTATTTTTTACGTCATTCATGAATATGTTTTGTTTTTATTTTTTTTCTAAATGGCAGCTACAACTATTCATTGCCGTTTTCTCGTACCACGCGTCCGCTGTCTGCCTGTCTGTCTGTCTGTTTGTCCGTCCGTCCATCCACCAGTCCATCCGCTCGTCTGTCTCTTTGTCTATCTGGCTGTCTGTCATTCGCACTGATTATTCAACTTTAATTTTAGTTGTGTGACAAGTTTTTGTGCGAGCGACTGGAATCTTGACTGACTGTACTGTAACACATTATCAGACTTACGGTAATATCCATACTTTGAAAGAGCATGGATTAAATTTACCCTGCAATCTGACCCCAAAATTGTTTACCTTTGCCACTAGTGGGCATTTTAGACCAATTAAAAAGAAAATACATACTATCCAATTATATATAAACTATTTCTCTATTTCTTATTTATTCAGCCCCAAACGTAATAAGGAAAACTATTTGACATGTGTCTATTCTAATAATCCAAACAACATACTAGAACCAAGGTGTAGCAGTGAGACAGAAACTGGTGAATATCACTACGTCAGAATATGATACTACTAACAATGTCAAGGTCGCTAATGAGTCCTCGAACATTGACAACAAACTTGGATACGAAGCCCCTGAAGGAATCTATGATAGTACGATGTCAAAACTTAACAAAAGACCTGCCTTAGATACAGATACATATTCTACGATTTCCCCACGAGAAAATCTTTGCGACACAACAGCAACTGCCAGAGTTGGTATATCTAGACGACATGGTGCAGCTGTCAGTCCTGGTGACAACATTTATAGCTATGCTAAGGCAAACAAAAACCATAATTCCAGAGATTTTAGAAATATACTAGACGGTCAACAGCTATCAGGAGCGAGTGCTAATCACGACATAGCAAAGCATTATTTCTAGACTCGTCCAAATCTTGGAGTGCCGAAAGTAGACGTCTGACTCTATATCACCTTTTCACAAAAGAAACATTTTTAGTATTGTAATCCACAATTCTTGCTTGAACAATTAAGCAACTGTATGTAATTTGTCCCCCTGGTACACGTAGACCACACGATGCAGCTGTGAGTCTTGGGTCCGTATTCACCAACCATTCTTAAGAACGTTCTTAGTCTTATTCTCCAAACATTTCGATATTTGAAAGTAACATAACTTCCGATAGGCTAAACCATTTAGTTTAGCCAATCAGAAGTTGTATTACTTTCAAATTTAGAAATTCTTGGAGAATAAGACTAAGAATGTTCTCAGGAATGGTTGGTGAATACAGACCCTGATGAGATTATTCATGCTAAGGCAAACGCAAACGGTGATTCCAGAGATTGTGGAAATAAAGTAGACTTTCAACATTTGACGAGCGCTGATTGCGACGTGACAAAACATTATTTCTAGACTCGTCCGAAACTTGAAGTGCTGAGAGTAGATCTCTAACTCTATGAAACCTTCAACAAAAGGAGTGTTTTTAGTATTATTGGCAACAGTTCTTTTTTTAACAATTTAGAAGCTGTATATAATGTGTACATTTTTTTGTCTTTAATTTTCTTTTTTGTTTTTTACTTTGTATTCCTATGATTCCAGGCTTGCAAATTAAATACTTTCTCATAGACATACACATACATTATATGTAAAACATCAACAAATCGAGGGGTTACAGGTAAAAGGGGGTATCTGCATTTTTCAAAACTTTCGGGAAGTTGAAAAGAAAAAAAAAAAAAAAAAAAAGAAAAACTTTGAACTGTTCCAATAAATCAGGTTTTTCATGAATTCAAGCAATATTTGGGAATGTTGTGGAATATAATTATGTCTTTTGATTGGAATAAACACAGTCTAAAAAAGTCCACAGTTTCCCCATAAATGGGGCAAAAAATGTAGATACCCCTTTTACCAGTCATGATTTGGGTAGCAAATTGTATGGTAGGGAAAGGTATCCGCACACATAGCACCTTTTACCTCTTTTGCAATGATAAAATAAGTAACATAGTTTAATGAGTAGGAAACTATCTAACCCATACCTCCTTTTACCACATTTGTTTAGTAATAATATGAATAGCGATATGAATGGAAAACTATCGATACTGTATTCCTTTCAGTATTGGCTAGTGTTGTTTGCAAAGTAAATTCTTGTTTGGAAAAAGTGGTGAATGTTTTTAAGAATTCATTATTCATTATTTATCATTATCATTTACAACTGTATCACTGTGTCACCTTAAAATAAGAATTATAGCAGTTTAACCGCAACATTTATCTAGAGGAGGTACCTCTTTGGATTGCATAATGAGCAGAACCTTATAGTTTTCTTCTACGATCTTACAGAGCAACTTTGAAAAACAAGATCATGTGATGCGGTGTATTATGACTGGCCAACAAATAGAAATGGTTAGAACAGCCCTTTTGTTTTTACTTCGTTCACATTTTACATACAGAAATTGTTGCAAAATGTAGAATCATCAAGAGCAGCTTTTCTTAAATTTGTATCAAGAACAGCATTCATACAGGAAGAAGAAAATCGCAAGTCCTGGGGCAGACGTTGTTTAAATGTTCATGGATGAAAGCATGGTATATGCAGCATTTAGTCACTTTGTAGGCAGTCTAAGATAGACGGTACAGAACACACTGTCCTGATCCTGAATCCACCATGTCCAATAATTTGTTGTAGACATTCCCCACACTGCCATGATGAGTTTGGCTAATGTAACCCGGTATACATACAACAAAGCCATACTCAGCAGTATTACGGCCATTGATTCAAGCACAATCTTATTTTAACTCTTTACCAAACAACAAAATTTTAGACTGGTCTAAATTGAAAGTATTCGCTACAAGAGGTCGCCCAAATGACAAAATCATCATATATATATATGTGTGTGTGTGTGTGTGTGTGTGTGTGTGTCAGACGAGCCTTTGGCGAGTTTCATATGATTTCATCTCAAAAATTCAACGAATGTCAGATTCTTTGCAACACATTACGATATCCCACGAATTGTAGGTTAGTATATGCAGTCAAAAAAGAACACGGCACACGGAGTAATTCCCATATGTATAACCCGACTTACTTCTCTAGAACTAGTGAATGCCGTCATATATGGCGTCAAATAATGCTTATCTGAAGCATGTGTAAGATACAAAAATCCGTAATGGCTACATGAAACTGCTGAGAGGGACAGTAATGAGATAAAAAGCGTTGTACAATCAACATTGGCATTTAACTGTTATGTACCTACACATCTGTATAAATGGGGCACGAGGAACGTTAGATTTAAATGACCGCGCACCATGATTGACATTGACTGAATTGACTGACTCTAGAAGTTGACTATTTCTCCATCCTTGTCAAAAAAGACTGACAATCTGTCATGTGATCTTTAAACAGTTATTTGTCACAGGTTTGAGGGACCAAGTGTTTTCTTGGGCTTAATTCAATGAAGTTACAAATCGACTAGTTACTGGGTTCATTTAACGGCCAGCACGAATTGCCAATGGATTTTCTTATCATTTAACAACATTTAGACGGTAACTAACAAACGTTTTAAATTGCATTATAATTCTAAAGGGAATGACAACAAATTTTGACCAGCGAAACGATTTGTAAAACATACTTAACAGCAAAATATTACATGATTAGGTCTTTTGTGAATAAGTTTGTTATTACTATTATTATTATTATTTGAGGTGGGATAGCAAAAAAGCAACACTTGGCTTGAAGACATATTGGATATAAATATATTTCGTAGATTTATAGGTAAAGGTCTGAGTATGCCATTGAAAGAGAAAAAGACATTTCGAGATGATAATTTTCACTGTATTTTCAACATTGCAAAGAAATAAGTGGAGTGACACAAGAAAACATTGCTCCCTGCAAATCCAGCTAATACGGATAATTTCTATTACCTTCCTTTGTCTAAGTCCGTCCTTTAATGACTCTTTTTCAAACGTCAAATTTTTAGACTTGCTTAAATAGAAAACATTTGCAGACATGAAATAAAATTATGCTAAAGTGATTGGATTTGTCGTTGGAAAGGTAGAAAAATTATTGAAAAGTACCAATTACTGGTAACCAGCATTTCTCCTTTTCATACAATGTTTTCAAAACCATATCAGCCATGCTCTGTGAAAAGGGGTTTATTGCATCTGCAGAAAATATCGACTTAAGTTAGCCTGCACATTTCGCTCCTAAATGGAAAGCTTTTATAATTATTACAGGAAAATGAGAAAATGCTAATGCCCAGCATTTTTCCGTTTATCTACAATGTTTTCTACGTTTCCAAAAACAAAGTTCAGTTTTTGAGTCACCTTTATCTTTTCATCTTAAACTGGAAGTCTTAAATTTTGTCGTTTGGGAAAGAGTTAATGGTCTAAGTTAGATAACTCAGTCAGGACATGTGATCCAGTAGTCATAAGGTCGATTCCCAGCTTTGCAAAACTCTTTTCAAAAAAACGATGATACACTAACAGGCTATGTATTACTACAAGTATATACCATTAAAGGAAATAAATATGACCTTTGCTTTGTAAAAAAGGGGTTAAATGCATCTGCAAAAAGTATTGGTCCAGGTAAGTCTGCCTAGTCTATGCAGGCTGACCGGGGTCGAACCTTTTTGCCATTGGTCGATTTTCTGCATGTCAAAGGACCATTCGACCTCCAGATTCAGTCGTTTATTAGCCAAAAAGGATTTTATGGATCCATGATCATGTGATGACTTGCTTAAATTAATGCATCACGGAGACGCATTAGACCCCCTTTTGCAAGAGCATTGCTCATATTTAAACTTTGCTTTTCTTTCTTTTTTATTTGTCATTTGCAACCTTTTGCCAGGCCAAGTTCAGTAATAAACTATTTTTGAAGTTCGGTGTAATTATTTCTAGTTGCAATAGCCCCCTTTAAGAATCAGATTTTGAATAGATCAATACCAGACTGCACAGTACTACAATCTTACTCAATAACAGTTCTTACCCAACAATTTCTTTGCTCTGGAGTATTAACAAGGTATTTTCGCATTACTATAGAAGCTCTCCAATGAAACGACCGTATCTATATCACGTGGTACAAATCTCGCACAAATTTCTATTGGCCAGCCAATTTGTTCAAACTTGGTAACCAGATACGGATGTGATCTTAGAGAAAGTGTGTTTTCTAGGCTTTGGTACAGTATAGATTCAGATTGCCCAGCTTTGTAATTAAAAAATTAACGTTGCCCTTTACCAAGCAATTTCGTGTTTAAACCACCTGGAGAAAGCAGGCTTTGGAAAACATTGTGGAAAAAGGAGAAAATCCTGGTAACCAGTATTTTCCCCTTTTTTCCACAATGTTTTCTTCTTTGTTCTTTTACCATCTAATTACGACATTTGAGCCACATGTTTTTCTTTTTTTTCAAACGCTTTTCATATTTAGGGAATGTCTAAACCTATGTTGACTGATAATAAGTTGATAGAGCGGTGTATAATTTTGAACTACACATCATTTATACGACACGCATAGCGACCGACAGTACAGCCAGTGGGCTGCGTTTAGATTAGTACAGAACATGCCGACTGATCCTGGATCTACACAGTCTGTTACTTGAATCTAAACCATGAGTTTCGGCAATGGTTATGTGGGAAACCAGACACTGGCTTGGAAAGAATGTTGAGCGAAGCATTGGTAAATGAAACTCCTGGAAATCATGGATAGACAAACTGGTCGGCGCGTCGGATTTAAAAGAAAAATTATTGAAAACAGTGGTAATCGTCGACAAATAAACAAATACCTTCATGTGCAGTGAAATCTTAATTTCAGCAGTCAAATTTTCGAGTTTGTAATTTGGCTGCGAAGGAACTAAATTCAATTATATTCATCGGACGTCAAAGAAGAAGCCGATTTGATTTCCTGGGTGTCAAATATGGTTAACCTAATGCAATTTGAGCTTTAGTGCCCTGTCTGCACACAGAAATCTTGGAAGTTAGAGCAGAAATATTGGGAAAGCATCCAATGCCTCAGAGAAGGTATTATGCGAAATACTCATGAAAGCTCTAGGGATATATCGATAGCCCTGTCTCACGTTATGTTATTGAATTAACGTTGAAAACAGCCTACAACCTTTGAACGCTGCGCATAGTTGAAATAATAGAGCCATGCTCTGTGAAAAGGGGTTCAAAGCAACTGAAAAAAGTATCGACCCAGGTCAGAGGGAGCGTCCGCGCAGGCTCACCTGTGTGTCGAACCTTTTTGGTTTTGGTCAAATTTCTGCATGTTCAAGGACCATTCTACCTCAGGATTCAGCCGGTTGTTAAATGAAATAGATTTTATGGATCCACAATTATATGGTGACTTTCTTGGTACAATGCATTACGTTCATAAATACACTAAACCCCCTTTTACCAGAGCGCTGCTCAATTGTATCTTGCAGGCTGGTATTTTGAGGTGTGCATTTATTACTTTCAAAATAGGGGTCCGAGATAGGGATTATAAATGATACTATTTCTACTTGGTTTCTCATTCTGATTTTCGAGAATTCTCGACAGTTCTCCACAATTTCCAAGGAGTTTCAAAATTGCAAGGGAGCGCTATTATGATTGTCTTCAAAAAATTCAGGATCTTTCGTGAGTTGGTGACCTAATTTTTGGTTACTGAAAATTAGATGTTCGTTTCTCTCTCGATTTATTTGTGCAGGCCGTGTTATGTTTCCTGACAGATAGGATAGGCGCCACTTCCTGTGTATAGTTAACCCGTAGGCTGCTAAGCGCGACTCATTGAACTTTTGAGGACAGTGTAGATCAAGATCAGACTGCACAGAATGTGCAGTTTGATCTTGGATCTGCACTGTCCGATACAGAAATATTTTTGTAAAAAAAAAAAACGATTTTGAAATAGCAATTTGCCGTTTTTGCTATCGGCTTGAAAGTTTTATTTCACTTATTTAAAAGCTTAAGGGTTAAAACTTTACCATACAATCCCGATTTTTAACGATCCTGAGAAAGACAACTTTTTGAAAATATTGTGGGAAAAGAAGAAAATGCTGGTGACCAGCATTTACTTCTTTTACCACAATATTTTCTACCCCATGATAATCGAATTTCTTAATTTGGGTTACGTTTGATTTGACGAACGTCTGCAAATGCTTTTTAATTTGGAGAAAACTAAAATTCTGTTGTTTGGAAAGAGTTAACCTTTAACCGTACAACAAAACTTTGGACTAGTCAAAAGCAATTGCAGACGACAAAAAGTATGTGGTTCCAGTGATGCGGTTGCTGTTTGAAAGGATAGAAAATATTGCGAGAAAATGAAAAAAACAAAAAAAAAAAAAAAAAAAAAAAAAAAAAAACGCTGATTACAAGCATGTCCTTCCTTTAATGTTTTCAAAAGCCTTCTTCCTCGAGGTTGTTAAAAGTTGGGATTGGGTCGCAAAGGCCTAACTCTTTACAAGACAAAATTTTGGACTTGTCCAAATTTAAAGCATTTGCAGACGACAAAATATATGTGGTTCAAATAATGCGATTGGTTAGAAAACATTGTGAAAAAGGAGAAAATGCTGGTTAACAGCATTTTCTTCTTTTCCGCAATTTATTTTTTATTTTATTTTATTTTATTTTTTTTTTAAGCCCTCTTCCTCTGGGTCATTAAAACAGGTTATTGTGTGGTATTGAATTTGCCCTTTGTAAAACAATCCCGTGAGTTAATGACCTTGAAGAATAAGGCATAGGAAACCTTTTGACGTTATACCGGTAACCAGCGTTTTCTCTCTTCCCAGCAATGGCTTCTTCCCTTTCAACGACAAATTGATCAAGACCACTTTAAACTTGTCGTCTGCAAATGTATTAAAGCCTGACTTTTCCACATTTTCGATACTGTTTGCAGGCAAATAATAAGTGCTATTGTCTAAATATAGTACCGGTTGTTTGGTGGCCATCTGCAGTTTAACCATTCCATGAGGGAAAAGGGTAGATCCCAGCACGCTCTGCGTCGGGGTATAAATAGAGACCGCGTGGCATCAACTTCCTTTCTCGTCCGGGACGTCGGAGAAGCAAGACAGAGAAGTATGTCGCACTAAATAAAAACGTGTTTTCAAAACTTGCCCGGTTCTTACAACAACATGAATAATTGTAAAGTGAATTGATAAATTAACTACCATCGGACACGACGACTACGAGATGATTATTTTCGTCCGTCTTTAGTTAATCTATTGCAGTATGCTTTTGAATTCTGGCACGGTCAAAATTGATTTTATCCCTCGACATCCTGCCCCCCCCCCCCCCGCGTCATACGCCAGGGAACTACGCAAGTACGGATCGGCGATTCTGCCGCCTTGCTTTATGGTGTTGTGCTAGAGAGAATCGGCATTAGGCACACTTCGGAAGGGATTTCCAATACCTTGCATTCATAGACTTTATTATTTGAGGGGTAATTAACATGTGGGTACAGATCAGTGGTTCTGTCACATGTCTATCAGAAAGTAGTGGCCTTGGCAAGTTGGGGGAACGGCTCGGATAATTTTTTAACGCCACGTCGTGTAGGTTTGGGAGGTATCATGGCAGCCAGTGCCTTATGTTGCGACCAGATTCGATGTCCTGTGAATCGTTTGGTCTGGGGAACCCCCTAGCTTCGTAGATTACTTGTATTTTTACATTTTAGAATTAGCACGTATCCGAAATGCCCATTCATATTCCAAATTCTTTTATGGTCAAACATTACTAGTTCACTGGACCGTTTCCTCCATGAGCAAAGAATAATACGAATCATGTACCGTACTTGTCCGATGGTAATTCAACTGACGTATGTCTTCAGCGTCACATTGTTTGGCCATGTGGTTTTGACAGTACTTGTTGAACCAACAAAACTGAAATTGTGACCTGCTATTCCTTAGCACGGCAATGATATTGACCTTACTCACGGAATGGTTTAGATCTAAACTAATGAGGAACAAAAATTAATTATAAAAAAAAGAGGAAAATTATGGAGGATATTGGTGGTATGCACATTTAAGAACATAAATGAAATTTGTAAAATACAAATAACCAATATTGGGGCGCGTGGATTCAGGACCCGGCGCCTACTCATTTAATCTTATCCCTCAACCACCATGATTTAACCTTCCTTATATCATTTCATGGGCATGCCGAGCACAAAGAGGAAAGGGGCCACCCCCAAAACTGGGCCAAGGCAGAAAAAACGGGCGACGCAAGATGTGACGCAGGGTGTGGCGCAAGACGCCCAGGATGCGGTGGAAGCCGTTGCGCAGGGTGTGGTACAAGACGTTGTGCAGGGTGTGGTTCAAGAAACGCAGGGAGCGGTGCAAGACTGGCAGGTCGGACCCCAACAGCAGCTGATCCCGCAAGTGGAAGCCCCACCACAGCCGCCAGCAATGGGCAATTTCTTAATACCTTTAAATCTCAACCCATACCCAATCATAGGGGCTCAGGCAGATTTAGGTCTTCATGTGTCTGCGTCTATAAAGGAAAAAATTCAGCAGGGCCAATATGTGAATCTAGTTCACATGTTGGCTCAGTCGGAGCAAAGCACGCAGAGACTTGTCATTGATTCCTCGGGTGATGTCTGTACCACACAGTCAAGTAATAAGGCTATAAACAACATTGATGAATGGTCCGATGCTTTCCTGGTTTACGGTAGCATTTTCTTAACGGCCCACCCATCTAAAACACAGGAGATATTGAAATATTTTTCGGTCATCAGGTTGGCAGCTAAGAGGCATGTTGGCCTCGGTTGGAAGTCATATGACATTCAGTTTCGTCTGCGTGTGACTTCAAACCCCCTTATGTCGTTCGCTACAATCGATCAAGAATTATGGTTACTATGCATGGGTCCCCCGTGTGTCTCGGTTGTCCGCAAAAAATGCTATGATTATAACTACAGTTGTTTGATTTGCAAGGCTTGCAGGAGAAACCTGCCTCCGTCAATGCAAAGACAGCCGCGGCCGTTTAACCCGAGAACGCAACCGGACAGACTATTGCGTCCGCGCGGACCTCCTGCCTTCAGACCGAGACTCAACGCATGGTAAATTAGATAATAGCAATTTTGATTTAGATCTTGGCAAGTCGCCCGTAAAATTTCAAGTTTTAAAACGGTACCTAGATCTTTATACTAACAAGGTTGATGCCCAATGCTTGTTAGAGGGTTTTCAACGGGGTTTTAAAATTGAATATAAAGGACCAAGGCATGCGAGGGAACATAAAAATTTAAAATCGGCGTATGATTATAAAACCCAACTTTTGGAAAAGATTGATAAAGAGGTTTCTTTGGGTCGCATGGCCGGACCTTTTAAGAAGCAGCCCTTTCCAAACCTGATAGTGTCCCTGGTGGGTATCGTCCCTAAATCAGACGGGGGCTGGAGATTAATTACACATCTGTCTTTTCCCGAGGGCAAAAGCATTAACTCAGGAATTGACCATTCAATATGTACTGTTCAATATACGTCTTTTGATACAGTGACCGATATGATATATAACCTTGGTCCGGGCGCCCTTTTAGCCAAACGAGATTTAAAATCTGCATATAGGATAATTCCTATTCGCGTGGAGGATTTCCCTTTGCTAGGTTTAAAGGTAGATAACTCCTACTACGAGGACAAATTTTTGCCAATGGGTTTAGCCCAGAGTGCCAATTTGTTTGAGAAATTCTCGTCCTTTCTACACCGGTTGGTAGCTAAAATAAGCGACTCCGAAAATTTAGACCATTTGTTAGACGATTTTATCTTTGCGGGACCTAGTGCATCAACAGAATGCCTAATGTTAGTATCCAATTTTGGAAAGGTGTGCAAAGAACTAGGGATTCCCATAGCAGTCGAGAAATCTGTTAACCCAACTACCGTCATGGTGTTTCTAGGTCTCGAGATAGATACGGTCGAAATGACCGTAAGAATTCCAGTCCATAAGGTAGAAGAGCTTAGGGCATTGCTCACAGACTTGCTCAAACATAGGAAAATTACTCTTAAACAAATGCAGAGTTTAGCTGGGAAGCTTAATTTCTTTTGCAAAGCGATAAGATCGAGCAGAGCTTTTCTCCATCGGTTCTACGACGCAACTTCCCATCTTAAGAAACCACATTATAAATTAAGGGTGAATGAGGGCATAAAACAAGACATGGCACTATGGTTCAAGTTTTTGGAAAATTTTAATGGTGTCTCGTACATTCCAAAAAATGAGTGGTGTTCCAATGAGTTATTGCAGTTTTTTACTGATAGTGCAGGTGCGAAAGATTTGGGAGCAGGCCGTTTTTTTTAATGGGAAATGGTCCTTTCTTCCTTGGCCAAAAAAATTGGACTGATTACGGAATCCTACAGGACTTGACCTTTCTCGAAATGATACCTGTGTTGCTAGCTCTTTGCCTTTGGGGACCAGAGTTATCTGGTAAAAAAATTACATTAAGGATAGACAATGAATCTTTGGCCACTGTTCTCAACAAACAGACTTGTAAATCAAAACTCATAATGCAGCTAGTCAGACCATTTGTTCTGGTTTGTATGAGATTCCATATCGTTTTTAAAGCAGTACATATACCATCCAAGGAAAAGTCCATAGCGGATGCAATTTCGCGACGCCAGTGGGTCCGTTTCAGGGAGTTAGCACCGAGAGCAGAAAAACTTCCAGAGCCTATTCCGCAAAGTTTTCTGCAAATCATATGCAATCTGAAGCTCAACGTTTGCTAAACCTATCTGTGGACCCAAATACCAGGCGAGCTTACAGTACAGGGGTAAAATGTTTCACAAGGTTTAGACAAGATTACCATCTCGAAAACACCCGCCACCAATTGACCATTTGGTAAAATTCATTGCATATATGTCTCTGAAGGGATTTAGTACTAAAACAAGTAAATTATATATAAGCGCAATCAGTTTCAGCTGTAAAGTTTCCTGTATGTTCGATACCACTAAGCACTTCCTTATAAATAAACTTCTAGAAGGCCATGCAAGGTCAAGTAAACCGAAGCAAGTTAGACTATCAATTACATTAGAAATACTGAAGGGCATTCTGTCTAAGATTTCAGCAGTGTGCCAAAATCAGTACGAAACGGCACTTTTTTTCAGCCGCGTACGCATTAGCATTTTTTGGATTTTTCCGAGTAGGGGAAATTGCTGCGCCGAAGCAAAATGCGGAAGAAGTTTGGCACATTTTAGATGTAAATGACGTCGTATTCGAACAGGGGGCCATGCTAGTAACAGTAAGATACTCGAAAAGCGACCAAACAGGCAGAGGAACCACGTTGAAAATGTCTTCATCTAGTGATCATGTTTGTCCGGTTTACTTTATGCAACAATATTTGAGACTGCGACCCAATGTTAAAGGGCCATTATTTTGTCACTAAGATGGGAAGCCACTAACACCTTATCAGTTCACAGCAGTTTTGCAAAAGGTACTCAAGACCATCAGCCCTAACCTGATAGGTTATAAATCACATAGTTTTCGTATAGGCGCTGCCGTCAGGGCTGCTTCTTTGGGTTGACCAGTCAAGAAGATTAAACAGGCAGGCAGATGGGCATCTGAAGCCTACAAGATATATGTCTCAGCTGGCAAAAATGTGACGGAATTGGACAGAATTGCTTAGAACATGTTTAGTACAGTAATTAAGCAAATGGAAAATGACTTTTTAAATATTCTATCTTTTCGTCACATTCACAATTTCTTTTTTAAACAATGGCCAAATAATACTTGGCTAACTTTGACAAAGTACCTTTTAGGTCAACCTACGGTGTGGTTAGTGGGTTCATCACTTTTGAAGAGGCTTTTCCCATTAGCAAGGTCCGGGTAGGTGGCAGTAGCCTCGGACTTGAGGCGGATCTATGGTGGCAGGGATATGGGGGTTTGACCTTAACAAGATGTAGGTATAAGATAAGAACTTTGCTGAAATTTAGGCAGCCTCCAGACTTCATTTTGCTCCATGTGGGGGGAAACGACTTGGGTAACGCTCCTTTAAAAGAGATTAAACTCAAAGTAGACTCGCTGTTTGCATACTTGGACGCAGCATTGCCCAAAACAAGAATTATTTGGTCGGAAATCATACCCAGACGTTGGGCCGGCCATGAAGGTCTAGCATAGGCAAGGAAAAGATGTAACTCTTACATAGTGAAATTAGTAAAGGAAAGAAATGTCTTCTATTTGAGGCATATTAATTTAATTCCATTTAATGAGGAAAAATTTGTATCGGATGGGGTGCACTTATCAGAGCTGGGCAACAAGAAATTTTTGGAGAATATTCGATTTGGCCTGACCCACTTTATTAAGCATATACAGCCTTGGTTTCGGTAATTTAATGGGCGTGAACACCTGACACTCTAAATCTTAAGGATGGTCAATTGATTTTTCAGAATTTAGTTTACAAATTTATCCTTATGTGCACAAGGCCGCGCTACCGCCAAAATAAATTTTATAATAATTGAATTGCTTTGCTGTTGTCTAGTTGCTTTTTTATTTTTGGCGGTGGATCGTGCTAGCGCCGTATCCATTTGGCCATCAGCGACGGCCTGTTCACCTATTTATAGTGACAATTACAAACATGCAGTGCAAAAATATGCAAACTTTTCATCTTTCAAGGATTACTATGTATTTCAGGATCCAATTTGTTTTGCTTTATTAGCGCCATATTGCAAGTTGTCGGTGCTCTAAAAGGATAGGGTTAGATTAAGTTAATCTTCAATAGTGTCCATTCTTTAAATAACAAGTGACTATAGACAGTTAGAGTTGTATGCTATGTTGGCAATTATAAACAGTTTAGAGCATTGTGGAGTTTTTAGCATTGAGATAAGTTAGGAGTACAGGATTGCTTATATAGAGTTGCTATGTAAATAAGGGTTCACGCCCAAATTCTGGCCACATTTAAAATTAGGGTGCTAGGAAACATGTATCTTATGATGTAAAAATGTAATTGATTAAATTCTAGTGTACCACAAAATGGTGTCATCTTGCTATTGTTTTAATATACGAGAAAAACCAGGGCGGCCGAAACAAATCTCCTCCTGTTGGTTTTATAGTTTAGCAAGACATATTTGGTTCGGCAGCCCGCCGCTACTTTCCGCAGATGCCTGCCGAACAATTAGAAATTGTTTCAAATGGCTAGATTCGTCATTTAAAAAAATGGTTGAATACTTAAATTTGTGTTTTACCCCGCTTTCAACATTATTTCAGTCATATTACGGCGACAGCTAACATATTCGTGTATGTACCGGGTTTCACAAGCTCTAGTCTAGGGCTCTGAGTTGTCTTGCTCAAGGGCACTCCCACGAAAATCCACTGCTCCCAGTGTTAAGGATCCTACGATTTACCACTAAGCCACGCAGAACAAAAAAAAAAAAAAAAAGGGTTAAAAATGTTATCAAGCGAGAAAACAGTTTTAACGTTTTCTCCATTTTAATTAACAATTCATTTTCCAAAAGCCCTCTCACTTCAGGGCGGTTAAAAACTGATCTCATTAGACTCTGAAAGGGTGAAAAACATTAAAGAAAAAGGAGAAAATGCTGGTTACCAGAACTTTCTTTTCCCACAATGTTTTCGAAAGGTCTCTTCCCCAGGATCGTTAAAAGTGGGACATGTTTGGTAAAGACTGACTGGTTAATTTCAAGAGTGGGCATATTAATGACAAGAAAATAAATTGACTGAATATTGCCCTGAACATTGTGGGGGCAAAGTTAACCAATGCAGACTAAAAATAGCTATAAATAGATTGTTTGTTTTCACTGAAAACTCACTAGTTTTTTTTTTTTTTTTCTTAAGTCTCAGGATAAAGCTCATAGCTTGAAATTATTACACCCAAAGAAATTTCTCATTCTTGCTTGTTTGCTCGCTGTTTAGCTTTTGACTAGAAGACAAAATTTTCGGCTGATCCAAATTGAAAGCGTTTTCAGACGGCACATTATTACGTGATAATTGAAAGACACAGTGCATGTTCTGAGTAACTTTGATTTGAAAGACTCCGTTCATGTTTTAAGTAACATTTAATTAACCCTTTACCACACAATGCCGCCTTTTGACGACCCTGAGAAAGAAGCCTTTTGAAAAAATTGTGGGAAAAGGAGAAAATGCTGATAACCAGCATTTTCTCCTTTTCCCACAATGTTTTCTATCCTATCGAAGGAAAATTGCACCATTTGAGCCACACTGAAATTGTCGTCTGCAAGTGCTTTCACATTGGACAAGGTTAAAATTTTGTCGTCTGGTAAAGGTTAAAAATCTTACTCAAATTATTAAGAGTGCCTTTCAAATAACAGAAAACATTCTGGGTAAAGGAGAAAATGCTGGTAACCCGCATTTTCTACTTTTCCCACAATGTTTTAAAAAATCTCTTCCTTCAGGATCGTTAAAACTGGAGATGGTAAAAGGTTAACTCTTCCAAGAAGAAACAATCTTAGGATGTCTTTGAAGACAACAAATTGAAGATGACTTGAAAGCAAGGGAAACATTGTGGACAAAGGGAAAAGTGGTGGTTATCAGCATTTTCTCCTTTACCCGCAATATTAAAAAAAAAAAAAAAAAACTTTTCCTCCGGGGTCTTGTCAATCTCAGTTCTGTAATTGTTTGGTATAGGAAAAAATAATGACAAAGTATAGGCGTCATGTCCGGCAGATAACACAGTTAGACACATTATTTTATAAATTAGCTCAAAGAATTTTGTTTAAAAAAAAGTGTCTTCCTATCAAACAGCCTTTTATCACATAACCTCTCTTAATTTCAGTGTAATATACCAATTACATTTCGGCTGTGCTCTGTGAAAAGGGGCTTAATGACCAAAAACATTCTTCTATCTGACACACCTTGCAATAAGCCTTGTGAGACGTCATATGTGACGTCATTTTATACATCTTTCAGAAAAGTGAATCGGGCTTTATTTAATGTTTTTCGGTATGTTATCGGGAAATAATGGTGAATCATGGTTTGATAATTTCATTGTTTCGACCAGTGAATTTACCGGTTGATAAACTCACTGATACAGAAATACCGAGAGCTCCCCTGTACTTCACAAGTCAGAACACATAAGAGGTTTGAAGCATGAGATAAATAGAATAGATCTATTTTGTTTTTTGTGTGAAAGATTGAAATTTATTTCATCTCGTGAACAGACTGTTCTATTTTTGACTATCTAACAAAATGTCAAACAATATAGATACAAAATCAGACTAAACATTCTGTGCAGTAAACCTTGATCTACACTAAGGGCAAAAGCGCAGTGAGTCCATGTTAGCAGTCAAGCGTTAAGGTAGTGTCCAGTCGATTTATTTTTAGACTAGCGAAGCTAGTCTATAAGCATCATGATCGACCTAGAGTCATTGTAAACAAAAAACCCCATAGTTGCCAAATACTGCCCCATTTCTTTCTGTTAGAAATCTTAATTCTGTTATATATGACAATTTTGACAAAAAAAAAAAAAAAAATTACACTAAATCTCTACCACCACAATTTGAACATGTCATCTTACAATGTAATAAACTGAACAAGATGCCATTTATAAGGTACAAGATCTTTGCCTATATGTAAATTAAGTGACCTATGCAAAGCAAGAAAATCACTTATTCTTACACCACTGTAACATTATAAATGAATCTATTAATAGATACACCTTGGTAACTTGTTGCAAATCCCAGCTATATTAACCCTCACTGGACAGGAAACCCTTATCATTCTTTCAGTCATTCATTATTTAGATCATTGTGTACAGTTAAACTCTTATGCTAAACTGTTATTCTACGTCTTGAATATTAACCCTTTACCAAACAATGCCAAAGGTTTAATGACACAAGGATAGAATCCCTTTAAAAATATTGCGGGAAAAGGAGAAAATGTTGGTAACTATCATTTTCTCCTTTGCCCACATTGTTTTCTGCCCTTTTGGAATCAGGTTTCATCAGTTCAGCTACATCTATTTTATAGTCTGCAACAGAATTTGGGACGAGTGAGTAGCATATGCGGCACTTTAAATGTAAACAAATATGATGTAATCGGCGGCCATCTTGACCTACTTAAGGCCATGATGTTACTATTTTTAGTAACTCATTTGCATATAAGGAGTTGTTGGTGTGTCATGGGTATTCGCGGCGGGTATGGGGAGTCCGCCATCTTGAATGAGATTCGGTCATATTGGATGAGGGTCGGCCATGTTGGATCAGGATCAGTATACAGAGCCGACGTGTATACCTCGTGCTGGTAAGTACTCGCGGGCATTGAGGGTCAGGCCCTTTCCTTACCAGATGATAAATTGATAATAATAATTTACCTGCAGCTCCGCGAAGTGCCCTGGTCGAAGTCTGACTTTCAAATGAGACCTTAAGTCCAGAACTGAGTCTAAGGTAGAAGGATGCGCATGCGTGAAGCTATATTTAGATATGTGATCATCAACTATATTTAGAGTCATTACATCAGCTTAGTCTATAATAGGGGTCAGAAGATCTGAACAATGGTCTATTCAACTCCCAATGTTAATCCACTTTAAGCCGCAAGCGTGTCTGGGTTCTATTGATATAAGACCGGATATCAGAAAAATACCCCTTTCAACTGTCAAACTTAATCCTTTTTCCAGTCGTCAGCGTGTCTGGCTTCTGTTGACATAGGACCGGAAGATCACACAATAGCCTATTCAACTTTCAGATGGCTCGGGGAACAAAAGGACCTCGAGATTGAACCCCTAAAACGGATTGAAATTCAGCCAATCGAAAGCCAGGATTCTTAGCCAATCAGATTACTGGACGCATCGACCGATCAGGGAGTAGATTCAATCCATGATAGGGTCCAGACGAAGTATGGGATCATTCTTCAAGATGAAGTTTACCTTATCATACCACACATTGGAGAAGTCATTTGCTGTAGGTTTATCGGAGTATGTTGACCACTAGAGGTTTAAATCTGCTCTCATGATCTAGTTCCATACTGGTTAAAAATCGAACCGTGAACCTAGGCTTCAAATGATAGCTGAGGATCTGTTCTCACGTTTGAGATGGTTTATAGAAAAAGTGTCAGTGTAAACAGTTGTCCTAGAAGCGAAAAACCGTTGCGTGGTTTAACAGTTTTTTTATTCTTTTATTTTTTATTTTTTATTTATTTTTTTTTTTTTTTGTTTTTAAAGGCCTTTAATTTTTAAGAAAAGTAGCATGAATACAGTGTGTCCCCAGATGATCAACCCAGACTGTTACCCAGACAACTTCTGAGATGGAATCGTCGAGGAAAACGAGAACTAAAACTTCGGTAGCTCCCTCAAAATGCTCCTTACTATCGAGCTATAAGTTGCAGCAATTTAGGGGAACTTTTCCGATATTTTAAAGATCTTGTAAAAACATGGGCCCACGTTCTTTTCAGAATGAAATTAAGCCTAATTCAAGTCCACCAATATTGACGTATAAGGAGCAACAGCCCTGAAAGACCCCTTTTCATGTAGGCACTTGATAAAACTTGTTCATTCTTGCTTTTAGCTACTGGCAAGAACAGATATATTTTAAATTTTTTCTCAATATGGATTTCAAGACCATATTTACCGGAATTAGCGCACTATATTTCTACATTGAAGTGTGCATTGGTGATTTAATTGCCTTTTTGAAGGTCGGATTTAGAAGCTATCGATTTGGTAAATATTTTTATTATTTAATTATTTCCATAAAATTTAGAGGCTGTGATTTTGTCATTTAAATGTATGCAGAACAAGAAGGATATTAGGTAAAAAAAATCTGAAATTTAAAAGTGTACTGATTTATTATGTACAAAATTCGTATTTGCATACTATTTGACCAGTTGAGATGAAAAATTATATTTCATGTTATATTCACCTGCATTTTATCTAAAGCCTTACCTTAACATGTAAAAACAGATACTGAAAGTGAATCTCAATAGGCCATTGTCCGTACTTCCGTCTCTAAATAAACAAAACCAGCCAGCGTGACGACTGTAACAAAAGACCATTGTTCTGCCACTTAGTCCTTTGTTAGGGGATTAACTTTGACAGTTGAATAGGCAATTGTCCGTACTTCCGTCCCTAAATAAAAAAAAAAAAAAAAAAACACAGACAGTGTGTCGACGTTAACAATAGCCTATAAAACGTGTTCAGACACGTATGTGGATTGACGCATGCGCGCGAGTCACATCGAAAATACTCCTATGTCATTTGAGTTCAGGACGTTGAAGAGACAACATCGAAGGTACCGTTTTTCTCTCTACCCTTTTTTTTTGTAATTCTTTGTGAGAAACTTCAAAGAGCATGGAAGTGTCGTTAGACCGACTTAACCTTATAGACTTGACCGAGGGTCGTAGTACGGTAAAGAATCGGCTCTTTGACTTGGTGTGGCGTTAAAGATGAGTCTAAGTGGGAAAATCTCCGTCTCGTACAAGGGCCTGACCCTCAATGCCCGCGATCATTACTAGATAGAGTATTCAAGTCAGCTCTGTATACTGTTAGGCTACTTGCTTATACGACTCATTTTTAAAGCTATTTCTCTCCAAATTTATAACCCCCCCGCAAAAAAAAAATCAATATTGTGCCAAAAAGCACATTTGAATAAATGGTCGTCTAAAAAAGAAAAAAAGAAATAGGTCATAAAAATTAGGTCATCCGAAATGGCTGCCTAAAAAGCACGTCAAATTCCCCCCCCCCAAAAAAAAGGGTCATCCAAGATGGCCGCTGGTCTAAACATCCTTATATGCAAATGAGTTACTAACAATAGTAACTAGGTCATCCAAGATGGCGCCCGTTTGTTTGCAAGCAATCAGCACCATATCCCGTCCATCCTTTCATCTTATTCAATTGTTTTTCAAAATAATGTCTTCCATTTTCGATCTTATTTCCAGTAGGGATCTGGATGCAACATTTGACACTTGACATCATAATCTGTTTATTAATAAATACAAACACATGCTGAAAATATTCTGGATGATACAAATGCTTCTCCAATGTGTGGTATGATAAGGTAAACTTCGTCTTGAAGAATGATCCCATACTTGCGTCTGGACCCTATCATGGATTAAATCTACTCCCTGATTGGTCGATGCGTCCTGTAATCTGATTGGCTAAGAATCCTGGCTTTAGATTGGCTGAATTTCAATCCGTTTTAGGGGTTCAAGCTCGAGGTCCTTTTGTTCCCCGAGCCATTTGACAGTTGAATAGGCTATTGTGTGATCTTCCTGTCCTATGTCAACAGAAGCCAGACACGCTGACGACTTGAAAAGGGAATAAGTTTGACAGTTGAAAGGGCTTTTGTTCTGATATCCGGTCATATATCAATAGAACCCAGACACGCTTGCGGCTTAAATGTGGATTAACATTGGGAGTTGAATAGACCATTGTTCAGATCTTCTGACCCCTATTATAGACTAAGCTGATGTAATGACTCTAAATATAGTTGATGATCACATATCTAAATATAGCTTCACGCATGCGCATCCTTCTACCTTAGACTCTGTTCTGGACTTAAGGTCTCATTTGAAAGTCAGACTTCGACCAGGGCACTTCGCGGAGCTGCAGGTAAATTATTATTTATTTATTTATTTATCGTCTGGTAAGGAAAGGGCCTGACCCTCAATGCCCGCGAGTACTTACCAGCACGGGGTATACACGTCAGCTCTGTATACCGATCCTGATCCAACATGGCAGACTCTCATCCAAAATGGCCGACCCTCATCCAAGATGGCGGACTCCCCCATACCCGCCGCGAATACCCATGACACACCAACAACTCCTTATATGCAAATGAGTTACTAAAAATAGTAACATCATGGCCTTAAGTAGGTCAAGATGGCCGCCGATTACGTCAACTTTGCTACATTTAAACCGCCGCCTATACTAATCTAGTGTAAAAGTTTTCGTTTTGTAAAGAGAGTTAATAGTTAGATGTTACTACATCTTGTGCTATTCGATACTGACTAATTGATTGCATGGTGTTTAATGCCGTTTTCAACATTATTTCAGTGATATTTCGGTGGCCAGAGCACCTATCAATGCTTTACCGCGATTCAATGACCTTTTCCACAGAGCGTGCAGTCTGATGTTGGATCTACACTGTGCGATAACAGGATATATTTTCTCCAAAATGTAACATTAAAATGGCAATATTCAGGTGTTTACCATTGGCTTGGAAGTTTCATTTAACATTTTTAGCATGTTAAGGGTTAAACTTAAACTGGATTATAGTTAACCAAAAGGACGCAGCTCGGTCGGTATCGTGCAAGACTTGAGAACAGGATGTCCCTGGTTCAATCCCCGACTTGGCAAATTTCTTTCCGAGGATTGATGATAGTCATTGCAATTAGATACATTTCTCTTACACGTTTCGACGATGGTTATGTGGGAAAGCAGCCGGTGGCTTGGAAAGAATACTTTGTGGTAAAAGAAACTCCAGGAAAGCATTCGTATGTTCACTGGCCACCGCTATCTAACTGAAATAATGTTGAAAACAGGGTTAAACACCATACAAACAATCAATCAATCAATCAAATTCGCTAGTCTGTCAGTACTTTCAGTACTTTGATTATTGTCAGGAAAGCAGCGAGCGGTTTGGGGAGTGTTGTTCAACATCTTGACAAGAAAAACCAGATATGCATACGAAAGTTCTGTTGCCGCTATGATGTTCAGAAAACTGAAAAAAAAAAGTCATAAATGCTACTGAATACGTGATAAATAATCAAACGCCTATTACCACACTTTTAACGACCCTCTGGAAAAAGCCTTTTGAAAACATTGTGGGAAAAGGAGAAAATGCTGGTAACCAGCATTTTCTCCTTTTCCGACAATGTTTTCTACCCTTCCCAAAACAAATTTGATTTTTTTTTTTTTTTTTTTTTTTTGTTTTTACATTTATTTCGTCGTCCGCAAATTCTTTGAATTTGGATTAGTCTAAAACTTTGTCGTTTGGTAAAGAGTTAAAACAAAATCACTGCTGATAGTAGTTTGCGTATAAAATCCATAATCTAAGACCGATGTCAACAATTCAAGCAGCAAAAATTTGCAGAAGCTTGCAGATACACCCCACAAAACTTCTAACCTGCCATTTTTAAGATGTATTTCCTCATAGAACTTGTTTTTGTATCACTGTCCAAAAAAAAAAAAGAGACAATTCATTTGGTTTGATTTTTTGCAGAAGAATTAATCAGTGTAAAGATATACCTCAGCCTAGGTCTGAAAAAAAATTATAGACTTGTTCTTGTTAAAGGAGCTTATTTAACATCGTTTCACTCAACATTGAAAATTGAAAAATCAGTTTTGAAAACTTGATTCTCGTTTTCTAGGATTACATGTTTGGGCAGAAAAAGAGTTTCATGTTTTTCCTTTTTGCCGACAAACTTTCAGTACTTTAAGCTTCTTTTTTAAAGCTGGTTTGACTGATAGACACCACGCATGTGCAGCCGATGTGCTTTCCCTCATTTTAGACAGACATGCCTTCAGCTGGATCTTTTCAATACGATACCATGGCTAACGTCAAGGTACATGTTACAATTTGCTTCTATTTACCTGTCTATTACTTGGTGGTTTAGAAGAGTTGTTAAGTGTATCTTCACTAATTTACACATCATTAATGAGCAGCGCACTGGCAAAAGGGCCTCAATATATCTCCGTGATGCATTATACAAGCCAAGTCATCACATAATTATGGATCCATAAAAGTCACTTTTTTTTTTATAATAGACTCAATCATGCAGTTAACTGGTCCTTGGACATACAAAAAATTTACCGATACCGAAAAGTTTCGGCCCAGGTCAGCCTGTGCGGACCGCGCAGCCTGACCTGAGTCCATACTTTTCGCAGATATATTAAGTCCTCTTTTTATAGAGCATGTCTTTTTGAGATCGAGACATTTTTATACTCTAGGTAAATATAACCAAAATGTTCTCCTTTATACTACAATGTTCTCTAACCTTTCAGAAACGAACCCCATCATTTTATTTATTTTTTTTATTTTAATAAAGTTTTATTGTCCGCGTATATAAGTGTATGAGGGTCGGGGAGCTATTCCTCTCCACATCTTACAAATTTATCACAAAGTAATGATTATATACAGCTAAGGACAATAAAACAAGAACTAAGGATAAACATGTGAAGAAAATTAACAAAGAACAAAGAAACAAGGAAGAAAATTGTGTAGACGAAAAGGCGAATCTTCCCAAGTTTACCATAAGGAAAGTATTCATCACGCGAAGCATTGACAAAACAAACAAAGTGTTGCCAATTGTTTTCCATAACTGTTTTCCCCCATCCTTTTAGCCACACCGACTGTCGTCTACATTTGCTTTAAATTTGGACATGTGTAAAATTTTATGTTCTTGTAAAAAAATTCAATTATAATTCGTACTTAATGGATGGTGTGAATGACCTCATAAAAAGCAGCTGAAGTAAAGGCTCCAAAGATCAAGAAGCACACTTCTAAAAGAGTTTGGAAAACTGCAGAAGGGTACAGAATTTCATACATTTTGACCCTATTTAGGCCAAAAAAGGATTAAAAAGGAAAGTAAATTGTCTGATGAACAGCTTACAAAATTACAGAGAAAAAGGTATCGATCGAACGTTGTCCATTCATAGCAGCTAATCTAATTAGTACACAAAATATGGGACATAAAGTAGTTAAGAGATGGACGAGAATAACACCAATTAGTGACGAGAAATTGAATTTTTTGCGTGTTTTAGTAGCGATATGAAATTGATATCCAAGGCCTTGCCAATACTATTTTTGACACTGATGATTTTGAATTTGACTGTATCTATTCAATTAACGAAATGAGCCATGCTCTGACAAATGGGGGTTTAATGCATCTCTGTGACGCATTGTGCCATACAAGTTATCACATAATTATTTATCAATAAAATACATTTTGTAAACAACCGACTGAAATTTCGATATACAATGGTCCTTTGACATGAGGACAATTTAAAGATAACAAAAAGTTTCGGCCGTGTCGATATATTTTGCAGATGAATTAAAGCTCCCTTCTCACAGAGCATACCTCAAATGTTGTGTGCAGACCGTAGGTCAACGACATCACAGCTTGTATGGCTTGTATGCCTCGAGTAAATGTAAACAGGGCAGAACTGAGTCGTATCTCTCACCAATTATAACCGGAAATAAGGTTTCCTTTACATGATTGCTTTGCAGTGGTTCTAACAAACAGTATGGTGATGACCCTTGCACTCCGGCCTGGAAAACATGTATTTAACGAATTGACAGGCCGTACAGGCCGTACATAAAACATGTATTGGAAGCAAATAAAGGCACAACTGGTTTGGCGCAAACATATGGAGGATAGGCTTTTGAGGTACAGGTATACACAAAACATGTTTTTTACCTACACATAGGGTATATTCTAATACATACATACATACGTACATACACACATACATACATAGGACATGTTTGTTGCATATATGCAGAGGACATGCTTGTTACATACATACAGATGACAAGGTTGTTACACACAGAAGGCATGCCTGTTACATATATACAGAGGACATGTTTGTTACATATATACAAAGGACATGTTTGTTGCATATATAGAGAGGATATGTTTGTTGCATACTTACAGAGGACATGCTTGTTACACACATACACAGGACATGATTGTTACATACATACAGAGGACATGCTTGGTACATACAAAAAGAAGATCTGTTTGTTACGTATAGACAGAGGGTATGTATACATTCATACAAAGACATCCTTGTTATAGATAAACAGAGAATATGATTATTACATGCATATAGAGTGAACAATGTCATGCTTTTGACATACTTTCACATGACAAATATTCTTACAATATGCCTGCCATAGACATACGAGTGTTGAGGACCATTTTGCTACATACACACTGAGGACATGTATGTCACGTACCTGTATCATACATACAGGAATGGTTAAAACGCGGGATTGTCTGGTGAGGGCTTAATGACCGTGAGCTTATTCCTACATCCCTTTCCTAGAATTTCCGTGCAATGCATGAAAATATCCTTTGTTGGACTGTAAAACTGGTTTATAGCTGACACATCTTGACAAGTACTGATGAAGTGTTTACAAGCTGTTTCCAAACAAAGGACAATTGTGTAACCTGTTGTGAGAGAAAAAAGGATACAATTTTGGAGATTTCTAGTGACAAACAAACGTTTTTATTTTACTTAATAAATGAATAACAGATCAAAATAAAGAAAAACAGGTCTTGACTTTGGAAGTTAAATGTCAACTCAATAGATCTAAAAATTCAAAAGTCGACAGACTTACGTCTAAGGGGAGCATAAAAAAATATTCGAGTCATGTTTTAGCAAAAGGGGGCTTAATGCATCTCCATGCTCTATGGTACCAAGCAAGTCATCACAGTATTATACATCCCCAAAATCCGTTTTTTATTTACACCCTACTGATTCATGATGTACTGGTCCTTTGACATGCAGAAAATTGACCAATAGCGAAAAGTTTCGAGCCAACACCTGACAAATGCGTTGGGGAGAATTCTCTTTAGCTAAGAAGTTAGTGTATTGGTCTTTTAAACCTAAATAAACGAGAATCTATGCCCTCATGGGTTCGAATCCCAGCCGTTGTGGTTTGTATTTAAGCAATGCATTTGTTGCGAACTTTCATGTTCGTAAGATTGTCGTCCAGGATTGGTCATTGAGCCATTTGTCTGTCCGTTATTGGCCGTTGAGCCATTTGTTGTCTAATTAATGGACTTCCTGCCTAATAAGGCTTTCCGTCATCAAAAATGATGACTTCTCTTAAGAGGGGGTGTGTTACGGGAGATCACTCCTTCCTTACTGCATAGCTTTCCCGTATAAAATCAATACCTGACAACTGCGTTAGGGAGAATTTTCTTTATCTGAGGGGTTAGTGTATTGATCTTTTAAACCTCGATGAACGAGGATATGTGCCCGCATGGGTTCGAATCCCAGCAGTTGCGGTTTGTATTTGAGCTATGCATTTCGATCTTTCATGTTCGTAAGAGCCAAAAGTCAAAACCTTACATACAAAGGTGATACTGGGCAGCTTTTCTCCGTCTGAAACATAGATCTAGTTAGCCCTCTAGCTGCTAAGCGCGACCCACCGGTCTCTTTAAGGGCATCGTGGAGTGGGATCAGACTGCACAGAACGTGCAGTCTGATCTTGGAGTTACGAGGTCCGATAAGGGGATACTGTCTTCAAAAAAAAGAAAGTCTGAAATATCACTATTCGGGTTTTTACTATCGTCTTGAATTAGCAGGATAAGGCTTAATATTTTGTTTACTATTTATCGAACCAGGAACCTTCGTTTACAGCTTGTATGTTCCTGTGCATGATAGACATACTGTCTTTTGTTTTTTCAAATAAACTGAAAGTATAAAGCTCACAGCTTAACAATCAGCTATTGTTGCTATCTAGGTCAAAGGCTAAAGTTCAGTAAACTGCATCTTCTAATACCAGGCCAAAGTTTGCCTACTCATACAATACTCAACCTTTAGGCTGCTAAGCGCGACTCGCTGACCTTTTGCGGACAGTGTATATCAAGATCAGACTGCACAGAACGTGCAGTCTGATCTAGGATCCACACTGTCCGATTAGGAGATTTTTTTTTTCCTAAAATACTTTTGAAAAAGCAAAATATGGGGTTTTACAATCGGCTTAAAGATTTCAATTCACTTACTTAGTAGGATAAAGATTAACATGAAATGAAACTCCTCTTAACAATATGTTTTTTATTCATCTTACAATGCACATTGTCCGCTTGACTCAAGTAACATTTTTTTTTTTGTATTCTTACATTATTAAGCATGCGGTTATCACAGAAAACGATGCGGGTAGTGTAAAAGACCAACCCAAACCGAGCAATTTCTCCCTTCCACACAAAGATCTCCTCAAACCAAATACTTAACTAAAAGTAAAGCAAATGAAAGTTCAAATATCTAAAAGAAAATGCCCTTTCTGTGGCATTTGTCGAAGACAATGCCACTATGAGTTAAATACGGTATTTTAAAAATCATGTATCGTAGGTTGTGCAAAACGGAAGGAAATAAACCCTATTGAACTCATTTTTTCAAAGACAAATAGGTGTTTCGATAGGACTCAGATATATGAATATCAGCGGAGTATTGAACTGAGCTTCTTTTTTTTTTTTATTGAAAATATTTATATCCGCTATGGCCTTTTTTTTTCTTTTTTTGCGCAATGATACACACAACCTTTGTCTCCTGAAAGTGTTCGTCCCAAAACCAGTACGTCCCTGGGCTTGTTAGTCCTTTAGCTTGTTCGTCCTTTAGTTTGTTCGTCTCAGATTATTGTTTGTTTAGTTTTCAACTTATTAATTCCATACAATGGCTCCCTTGACAAATGCCACACCAGTGCTTTCAACACTCTGATTGATTATTGAGGATTACTTTAAAATGGGCGATTGCTTAAAGAAAGGCATTACTCCTTTCCTACCTTGTTGTCAAAAGCCTTTTTCACCAGGGATGTAAACCGTTATTTTTGGACAAGAAAGTGTTTATTTTCACTAAGATAGACACGGGACACGTGGATTTTCGGAAAAGTATTAGTTCGTGAATAATGAACAATTTCTTCTCTCTTCCTATGAGCTTCTGAAGAAAAGGGGCCTGGTCCCGGTTGCACAGTCGGGAGCGTACAGACCATGGGATTGCTTCTTCGAGTCCCAAGCTGGGCCAATTTCTTTACCAGGATTGATGATGGTAGTTGCGACAGGATTTACTCCTCTCTGATTGCTGATCACTGTTTCGACGATGGCTATGTGGAAAAGGAGTCATTGGCTTGGGTAGAATATTGTGCGAAGTACTGGTACAAGAAACTCTAGGAAAGCATGGATAGGTGCACTGCCGCCGAGCGATAACTGAAATAATGTTTCAAACTACTTTAAACGCCAATCAATCAACTAATCAATTTTAAGAAAAAAAGAGAGATAACTAAATAACTGAGTCATGTTCCGGCAAAAGGAGACTTACTGCATCTCTGCGATGCTTGATACCAAGTCATCACATGATCATGGATCAATAAAGTCCATTCTTTCTAACAACTTAATGAATCATAAGTTAGACAGGACCTTTGACATACAGAAAATTGACAAAGGGCAAAAAGTTTCGAGTTGATACTTTTCGCATATGCGTTAAGCCTCCTATTTACAGAGCATGGTTCAATTACAAAGATAAACGCTTCAAGCCATTTCAAACCACAAGCTTCGTTGAACCTTTCTTTTCAATTATGTATAGTGTCTTCATTTGAGAAAATAACAATCGTTTAGATGTCAAGACCTGCGAATTGATGTCAAACAGAATTAGTTAATCCCCTTTTTCAAATGATTCTTATCCTAAACTGAGAAGGGTTTTGAAAACATTGTGGAAAAGGCAGAAAATGCTTGTAACCAGCATGTTCTCCTTGTTCCACATTGTTTTCTATCCTGCCCAAAAAGTTCAGTTTATTTGTACTGCTTTTGAATTAGATGTATGTATGTATGTATGATTGATTGATTGATTGATTGATTGAAATAATTAATTAATTATGTTAAACTCCTTTTTCAGCATCATTTCAGTTATATCACGGCGGCCAGAGTTCTTATTCATGCTTTCCTGAAGTTTCTTTTACCAGGACTCTGCACAATATTCCTCCCAAGCCACTGGCGGCTTTTCCACACAACCATCGTCCAATCAAGAATCAGCGGTGAAAGAGGAATGAATCATGTTGCAATGACTATAATTTATTCTTGGATCGGATTTCGCCGAGCTGGGGAAGAGAACCAGCGACCTTCTGTTGTCAAGTTCTGTGAGCCACTGACTGGACATTCGGCTTGATGGATGCAGGTGCTTTAAATTTGGTGGAGTGTAAAATTTTTCCGTTTGAAAGAGGTTCAAAAGCTTTTATCTGTTTCAAATTTAGAAGAAAACACAGTCTAATCAAATCAGTTTAACTTGATTAATGCATTTAAGTCTTTTGCCTAGTTGATAAGATCCTAAACGTGTCCTTATAAAAGCATTTGCAGACAATAGAATTGGCTGAAATGTTAAAGTGTAGAAAACATTGTGGGAAAATGGGAAATGCAGGTTACAATCACGTTCTCTTTTCCCCACAATGTTTTCATAATCCAAAGATTCGTAAAATAAGTGGGATCACAGAAGGAAGGCTTTGGTAATTTCTCGCAATGTAAAAAAACGTTAAACCATCATTTTCTCCTTTTTCCCACAACGTTCTTCCCTTTCAAAGAAGAATCTAATCATTGGAGCGACATTTAGTTTACGGTCTGCAAGGGCTTTGATTTGAATAAGTCTAAAAATTTGTTGTCTGGTAAAAGAATGGCCTACGTTAATGTCTCTTCTGATTGACTGTGTAGAAAAAATATATTTTTGAATATTCCAGTTATGAACTTGTCTGTTCATCAAGCCGGCGACAGAAGTTTGGGCTGGCGTATATTTAAAATATTTGCAGACGGCCAATGTAAATATGCTAAAAAATGGACTTCTCTCAGAAATAGTAGAAAACATTGTTAGAAAAAGATAAAATGATAGTTACTAGCATTTTCTTCTTTCCAGCTTTTTTTTTTTTTTTTTTTGTTTTGTTTTGTTTTTTCAAAAAGCCTTCTCCAAAATAGTTGTAAAAATATAGTGGAATCGAACGGTAAACTATTAAACGATGTTTTGATTATATGGCATTTAATATCTTTTTCAACGTACTTTCAGGCGTATATCACGAAACAACAGTGCTTGCTTTCCTGAAGTTTCCTTTACCTGTCTTTCACACAAAGTCCATTGGCTGCTTTCCCACATACCAATAGATGATCAAAATATGTTCTGCCATTTAATGCAGCTTCCAACATTAGATCAGGTGTATGTCTTTTCAACCGGAATACCTACACATGTTTTTTGTTTTTTAGAACCACATTTGTTATAAAATAAATAAATCAATTATAATAAAACACGTCATTTTTTTTTATTACAAATGCTGTTCTGCGTTTCAACCACTTTTTTTAATGAACGAACTTTTGTAATAATATTTTCAAATTTATTTTTTCTAACTTTCATGATGTTTGTTTTGGTTGGGTAAAACCAAAATATCTTTTCTTTTTTAAATTATATGGTCGAATATTGAAGGAATATAGTGAGGTTAAAATTTTTTTGTTAATTATTACAAATTGTTATAACCCATTTATTTTGTGTATGATCAATTTCCCAACTATATTATATTTTATAATACTTATTTATGTATTTATTTGTTTATTTATTTATTTATTTCGACCTTTGAGTATTGTTCAATGTAATCATGTATGGATGAGAAACTTATAGATGTAAATTCGAAATAAACTATATATTCTGTTTTCTTCTACAAAAGAAAACAGTCTCACGTCCCACTTCATTTTCACCTTTTAGACATAGCATCCATATTTAACTTTTAGGCTGCTGAGCGCGACTCGCTAACCTTTTGTGGACAGTGCAGATCAAGGTCAGACTGCACAAAACGTGCAGTCTGATCTTGGATCTTCACTGTCTGATAAAAAGATACTTTTCCCGGGAAAAAAAAATGTTTAAAATAACAATATTCGTGATTTTACTGTCTGCTTGAAAGTTTTAAGTGACTTATTTAGCAGTATAAGGGTTAAATAAGAACATATCCAGAAATTTTAGTATACAAGGTTTGGAAAAAACGTCGTGGGGAATGAAGAAATTACTCGCAGTTTCTCCATTTGTCATAACTCTCTAAACACCATCTTTAGAAGTTGTGTCAAAATGACCTCACACAAGATAATTTGTTAACCTTTAACCTGCAACATACATCAACAGAAAATTTCCAGCCTACAGTGAAGACCCAAAGATATAGTACGATTTAATGCTGTTTTCGGGTGTGTAAAATCACCGTCTCGGACAGTGTCGATTTAAGATCAGACTACACGTTCTGTACAGTCTGATCTTGATCTACACGGCCCGCAAAAACGAAGATAATCACGAGTTGCAGTCAATGGGAAATATGGTAACTTTTCTATATGGGAGGAAGTATAAATGCATTGTTTTCCTTCTTTATTTCCAGTAGCAAGACAACCTTTCAGTATTGCATGATTCAGAATGGATCAAAAAGAGAGTTTTAAACAGGTTATTGGAACTATTGTTCTGGTTCTAGCAAACATAAAAGAGACAGAAGCGACAGGTAAATGTTTATTACGATTTGAATTGCTAAGTTCTACTAGAAGCACGACTTTTTCGACTATAGACAGCGCTAGTCTTGCAAATGTGTTTAAGTCAGTTATTAGTTTTCAGTAATTTCATTTCTGTTTGAATAGGTTATCCTTTTTTTAATCAAACATGTATTTCTTTATCTGTCATTTTGTCTTTACCTCTTTGATCATTATTGGGAATAATATAAAGATAGATGAATGTAGTTTTTGAAATTCAAACGTCTTTGTCTGTACTCTGAACCTTCAAGCGACTAAGTTATTTTGGCGACTAACATGACCGAGTGGGTTCATTTAAAAACCCATTTAGTTTATGTATATCAAAACTACTTTTGTATATTAATTATTATTTTGGGTATTGATGATTATTTTGGGTTTATTAAAGTACGTTTATTCTCTAGTTATATGTACAGAAATTGGTAGTTTTCTTAACAACAATGTAGCCAAAAGCAGACACCAATAAAACAACATAATATTCATTTCGACAAGCCTTTTTTTGTTACATCTGGCAAACCATGTTACCTTTTACTTCTTTGACTTTTCCAATCAAGCATGAAAATATTAAATCATTAAAAGTAAATTTTGTATTATAATCCGGTTAGATAATTATGACATTAAGATATACAACGAACCGGAAACCAGCAAATAAGCGAAGAGTTCAACACAAATTTCAATGAACCCATCGGCGATCGTTTGTAACAATTCTTACGAACATGAAAGTTCGCAACAAGAGCCTAGCTCAAATATAAACCGCCCCGGCTTGGATTCGAACCCGTGAGGCAAATATCCTCGTTTATCTAGGCTTAAAAGACCAATACACTAGCCCCTGAGCTAAAGAGAATTCTCCCTAACGTAGTTGTCAGGTATTGATTTTATACGGGAATAAGCTATGCTGTAAGGAAGGGGTATCTCCCGTAACACAATCATGCCTTTGTTTTACAAAAGACCAATATCATTTTATCAATTTGTGATATATCATAGATAATATTTAGATATGGTGATAGAAATAAATGTACATATAGTAATAATATCAAGGCTGAACTACCTGAACCATGTAACTGTAAAAATGACATTTTTCATTACCACAAATGCTGTTTCATAGTCATGGTATTGAGATTTGGATTTGTTCAGGATTATGACATGCTATTTTTCTAACACAACTTGTTTGTAGCTATGTTAGCCATGATTCCTTACAAAACAGTAAATGATCATAGTTTCAGATGTTGCAGTAATATGTCACCTTTAGTCGCTGATTACAGGTAGCCATTTACTGCAACGTCTAGAATCATTAGAATAGATCCTACCGGGGTCATGAGTGACGTCGCACAAACTTGGCTTTTACGTCACACAAGGATCGACAGATTCTTGCAAATTTCTAGGAACATGTTCAGGATAAAAAGGTTGTCAAAATCATTATAGGAAATGTATTTCTTTTTTTCAAATATTGTGCACAAACATTTTTTGCCTAGGGCCATAATCGAACCACCTCGGTCACCTAAAGGTTTATAGTATACACGTATGTGTTTATTATAATATTATCATATACTTTTTGTGTATGGTCTTTTTGCCGAAATGTCGTTCCAGGTTCGCGCAGGCTGACCTGAGCCGAAGCTTTTCGCTACTGATCAATTTTCTGTATATCAAAGGACCACTTTACCTTGTGATACAGTCGGTTATTAGACATTTTTTTTTTTTTTTTTTTCATGAACACATAATTATATAATCACTTGCTTGGTATCATGCTACACGGAGATGCATTAAGCCCCCTTTTTGCCAGAGCATGGCTCAATTATTGTCGTAAATGGCTATTTTCGAAGAAAGACGCATCACAACAAAACACTTACACTTTTTAATCTGGATTTAAAAACAAGAAAGCTTTCACTATCCCTGATTTGTTTGGGCAGTTCATTCCAGAGCAAGATTCCTCTATTGGAAAATGAATTTTTGTCATATCCTTTGACCGTGAGAATCGAGAAGCGCACAGTCTCTTTAAATAAAAATGTTCTGAGCAGGCTTCTATTGTATCCATTGATATCTTGGCATGCAAACACAGAGGGTGTGGGGCTTTGCCTATTTTCTATATGAAATTTAATAGCAATAAAGGCTTCTTTTGACCGGAGGGATCGAAAAGCGCACACTCTCTTTAAATAAAAATGTTCTGAGCAGGCCCCTACTGTATCCATTGATATCTTGGCATGCAAACACAGAGGGAGGTGGGTTGGGGAAGGGAGGCCTTGCCTATTTTCTGTATGAAATATAATAGCAATGCAGGCTTCTTAGAGATTAGGGCTCTGCCTTAGCCAGTTATATCTCCTTGGAAAATAGGAAAGTGAAGCGGCACAAGCCAACATGGTTTTCTTTATTAATGTTTTCTTTCTTCGTTCAGTATTTTATTATTGTCATTATTATTATTTATGTGCTTTATTTATTTAAATAAAGGTTCGTTTTTTCATTGGACAGCTCCAAATTTTGCACAAACCTCGGGAGCCTTCGGGGGAATGTTTTTAACTTAATTCGCAGGCAATTATAAATAAAAAAAGCAATGGCAACTACACAGTCACATCATGCCAAGACAAATTGGCACTTTGTGCACTATTTTTTCTGCCCTCTCACAAACAAAACAAATCCCATCATTTGAAAAGCATTTAGGTATAGTCATTTGCAAGTTCTTTCACTATTGATGAGTCTAAAATTTGGCATTGGTAGAGAGTTAAATTTTATCCCATAATATCCTATTGACTATGAGCAGATAATGTATCTCTACACTAAAAAAAAAAAAAATTATCTTGAGCTTTTCTTCGAAGAGAAACAGATAGTTTTTGCAAAAATATTTGATCTGATGCTGGTTAACCTTTCACCGCACAATCCTGACTTTCAACGACCATGAGGAACGAAACTTTCGGAAACTTTCAAAAAAAAAAGGGGGGGGGGAATCTGGTAACCAGTATTTTCCGCTTTTTTCTACAATGTTTCCTTTCCTTTCAATGAAAAACCTAATTATTTCAGTCACATTTAATATGTCGTCTGAAAATGTTTTAAAATTAAATAAATTTAAAATCTAAAATATCTCGATATTCTTTTAATGGATTCTACATCATTTTCTTTCTCCTAACAGCAACATCATGATTATCCATTTCTTCAAAATATTTTACCAAATAATCCATTTTCTAATGACAATGAAGAGCAGATGGGTTTTAAAACAATGTTGCAAAAGAAATTGCTTCTAGCAAGCATTGTTTTTTTCTTTTCTCAAAAATGGGTTCTACCCCTTTCAAAGACCAAGACTATCATTTTAGCCACAAGTAATGCAAATAAACAGCGCCAGGCAAAGGAAGACTTAATGTATCTGTATATTATATTATACCAAGCAAGCCATCACACAATTACGGATCAATAAATTTTTGGTTTACAAACATCTGATTCAGGAGGTAGACTATTCATTTGACATGAACGATAGAAGAAAGTTTGACACAAGTCAGTCTTGCTGCATTGCGCAGGCTGACTTGAGTCGATACTTTTTGCAGATGCATTAAAACCCCGTTTCACAGAGCATAGCTCAAATGCTTTCAATATAGACGAGCATAATAGTTTTGCATCTAGTCAAGAGTTAACCAGCTAGTGAGTACTGAATTATATTGATACAAGCAAGACAAAAGTCCTTGAACTATAAGTTCTACGACAATATCGCAAAACATTTCAAGCTATGATTTGGAATTAGTGACACAATCTCAACATTAACGGTTCAGGTACAATTATTTTTCTTGCAATGTTTAGTTCATAATGGAGCATTTGAAGGGTAAACGGAAATACACTGGTAATATTTTAACTTCCTGCAAGTTAAAAAGGACTCGATAACTCTCATGTTTAGAAGTGTAACAGTTGTAGAATAGAAAAGATATCAATTTATATACAAGTATTCGGCTTAACCCTAAGGCTGCTTAGCACGACTGAGTGACCTCTTGCGGACAGTGTAGATCAAGATCTTGGATCTACATTTTCCGATAAGGAGATATTTCTCTCCCCAATAACTTTGAAATACCAAAATTTGGTTGGTTGATTGATTGTTTAATTGTATGGTGGTAAAGGCCATTTTCAACATCGTTTCAGTCATATCGCGGCGGCCCGTGCACCTATCCATGCTTTCCTGATGTTTCTTTTACCAGTTCTACACAAACTGTTCTTTCCAAGCCACTTAACGCTGAAACAATGGTCAGCGGTGAGAGAGGAATGAATCCTGTCGCAGTGACTATCATCCATCCTCGGAAAAGAATTAACCTACCAGGAGATCGAAACAGCGACCCCCTGTTCTCATGTTTTGTATGTAACTGACTTTGCTACTGGGACTCGACAGCAAAATTAGGGTTTTTACTATCTACCTCAACGGTTCATTTAACTTATTCAGTAGGATAAGGGTTGCATAGGTCTCAAGTAGACGTTTCCTTTTTTAGCTATCGCTTTCTTCCAGAGTGTGCTTAATCCTTACGCTGCTACGCGCGACTTACTGACCTTTTGCGGACTGTGTAGATCAAGATCAGACTGCAAAGAACGTGCAGTCTGATCTTGGATCTACACTGTCCGATAAGGAGATATTGTTCTCCAAAAATAAGTTCGAAATAACATGATTCGAGTATTTACTATCGTCTTTAAAGTTTTATTTAATGTATTTAGCAGGATAAGTGTTAATCAAAAAAGGAAGAAACCAGTGTTACTGTCACCCTTTAGAAAAATAGGGTTTTAACAACCCTAATAAAAATATGTCTGAACACATATTTGGAACAAGCTGGTTATCAGTAGGTTTGGTATCCTTTCCCATAATGTTTTCTTTGACTCCCTTCCAACAATGTTTTCTACTATCTCAAAGAAAGAAATCATCTCCTGAGCTACACTGATTTTGTTGTCTGCAAATACCTTCAATTTGGACAAGTCCAAAAGTTTGATGTGCTGTAAAATGTTAATCATTTATAACGGAGGTGTATTATATGTACATAAACACAAAACTACCCTTTAACGAACATGAAGTCTTTATGGGAAAAGGAGAAAATGATGGTAACCACTTTACTTTCCTTTTCTGTAATGCTTTCTATTGTTTCAAAGATAAATCCTATCAAATAAGTCGCTTTCTGTTTGTCGTTTGCAAATATTTTGAATGTGAAAGAGTCATTTCTACGACTTAATATTTGTCATCTATGCTTCCGGTTTAAAAGTAATCAAACACTATTTACGGAGGAATATTTCCGGAGGAATGTTTTCAAGAGCTTTTAGCTTTTATTTTTTTAAGTTAACAACTTTTTCCACTCCGTTTCAGATGCTAGTATTCACCAACCATTTTGTAAAACCTTCTTTTTTTTCAAACTCTAAAGAATTCTTTTTTTGGTCTTGAAAGCAGCAAATTGGCTAAGCCAAAGAACCAAATCAGTGGTGAATACTAGCATCTTGTTGCGGAATCAGACGGTGTATAAAGACCTTGATAGTATGTAGTACAGAATCAAGGCCACATATCCATACAGTTTCCATTATGTCATTGTCAACATATATAAAACAACTTTTGCTCTAGCCAAGTAGAGGTCCAAAATGATTATGTAGTTGAAAGTCGAGGGCACGCGTCCTCAGTTTCTTATGTGTAATTGTCATATCACATACAACCTCTATTGTCAGATTTTGACTGCTCTATCCCAGTACATACGCAATACGATAAGTTGATAGAGAGCCAAGGCCAAACATCCGTAAAATTTCTCATGTGTAATTGTCATATCATATACATAACGGCTTTTGTCAGCCACTGCCTCCTCTAATAATCCTTCTTCAACACTTTTTTTTTTTTTTCTTCACCATAATCGTCATGTTCAAATCTTTATGGGCACAAACATTGCTCTTATCATCTATCAATACATACATCGGCAATAAATTTCCAGAGCTGTCGATGCACCATAGGATGATTTTTTTTTTTTTTATTAATTCATTCATTACTGGCTGCTCCCAGTACATGTGTGTCCAATACAATAACATAATAGGCATTTTTACCATAATCGTTATTTTCAAATATTTATGGGCACAACCATTGCTATTTATCATATATCAATACATACATGCACGATAAATTACCAGAGCTGTCAATGCACCATAGAATGTTTTATTTTATCAATTCATCCATTTCTGGCTGCTTCCAGTACATGTATGTGCAATTCAGTAATATAATAGTCATGATCACACATTCTTACACTTTCACATTTGCAATCGTCCTACCATTATACAACATCTTCTGCAAGCCAGTTGCTGCTTCACTCTAGTGCAAGTCTGATGCAATGCTATACCAGGTAGTTAAAGTTCCATCGCTACTCATTTTAAGTCAAACAAAGAAGTTTGTTTAAATCAATAAATCAGCAATATCTATGGCCCCAAATAATGAAAAGAAGTTTCATATTTTGTTCTTGGAAATGAATCTTAGTCGGGAGAAAATAACGTCAAGTCAAAATTGTAAGCAATGGGAGAATTTTATCGTTGGAATCATTTGCATACCCCCATCTAAAAAATAGAAAGCTACTTGTTGTTTCAACACGGGAAATGGCGCACTCGTCTATTTATAGGAGCATGCCTTTTACCCGTCTTTCAGCAAAAACATTAAATGTTTATTTACACAGGTATAAGGATTTTTTTCTACTGTCTTTGAAATCACTGCACACTCTCAATATAAAACTCCTACATCCTCGAGTAAATTGCTGCTGGGTTCCTGTGACATACATCGTTGCCACAGTACACCTGTGTAGAATATACCTACTCCACTTTCCAGTCGCTTGAATATGCGAAGCGAAGGTCGTGCACAGTCAAGTGATGAGCATAGTATCAGGCGATATCCATGATTGAACGAGTGGACAGCCGCCAAATCCATAACTGCATTTTCTATCCATCGTAATCTATACATTCTCGCAACCACAAGGTGTAATGTTTGTCATGATCCACGAAATGGCCTATACTTGGTTAAAAATGAGTACAAAGGGAACTTTAAAACAAATTATCCTATTGGTTTCTAGTGTGTCATAGACGTACAATATTTACAACAATTATTGTCGGCTACTTTCCACGTACAGGTTCATTTCATTGCTTTGCAACGGATAGTTTATAAAGGATTTAAAATCAATATCGTCCACTCCAGGGTTTTGACGTTGAAACTGTGAATAACAAGCACTTCAGGTGAATCCAAATTTATTGTCAATGTAACCCAAGTTGCCCTCGCCAGCGGGTGCAATGAACGTGATAAACTGGTCCCAGTTGTAGTTCTACATATTACACCTTGTACAGCCTATTTTGTCGGTGATTTTCATTGGACTACATGAATATCAGTGAATAGCCTATCGTAGCATCTTACACGTTTCGAGTTTGGCTGTATGGCGAACTTTTGCAAATTTGAAACTCGTAACCGAAACTAAAATAATATTAGCAGAAATTAACATTAAAACGCGATGCTAATATACTGTTCATTTACTCGTGCGGTCAAAAGTATCGGAAAATCTCCTTCGCAGCAAGCGAAAGTGACCTCCCGTGCATCTTTGTTAATGTCGTGACATTGCTGTTCTATAAAGGACGGGCAGGATTAGAAGCCCATAGCGACCCCTATACAATTTCTGTATCAGGGAAGGTAACCAATTTATGAACGTGACGTCTGACCGGGTTTGAATGGTTTGTAATTTCAGACGTCGACAGAATTAGAATTTATACTTATGGCACTGAAATGATTCATTCATTAACGGACAGGCTTTTTACGCAAACAAAAACTACCAGTGCAATTTACACAACGGGAGAAAAAAAAGTGAAGGAGATAAGTACTGCTTTTAAATAGCAAACATCGAGGTAAAACGAGCCAATATTTTACTTCTATCCTCCACCCTAGTATCATACGTAGCATATCATATTTGTGTACTCAGTTGAGATATGAAGAAACTGGAAAGATTTGATTGTCACCCTCAGGCTGCTAAGCGTGTCCGTGGGGATGCTTTTTCGGACAGTACAGATCACAAAACGTGCAGTCTGATATTGGATCTAAACTTTTAATGTGGCTAAAGTGAATGTAGTAAAAGATTAACGGATACCCCCACGCACACAGAAACACACACACCTCTGAAAACAGTTTAAGAACTCTTCTACAAATGAAAAGAAAAAATAAAAGTACTAAAAGTACCGACAGACTAGCGAATTTGATTGATTGACTGTTTGTATGGTTTTTAACCCTGTTTTCAACATTATTTCAGTTATGTAGCGGTGGCCAGTGCACATATCCATACTTTCCAGGAGTTTCTTTTACCAGTACTCCGCACAATATACTTTCCAAGCCCCTGGCTGCATTCCCACATAACCATCGCCGAAACGTGAGAGAGAAATGAATCCTGTCGCAATGACTAGACCATCAATCGTCGGAAAGAATTTGCCGAGTCTGGGATCGAACCAACAACCTCCTGTTCTCAAGTCCTGTATGCTACGACTGAGCTGCCGGGGCTATGCGTGCTGATGGTTAACTATAATCCAGTTTAACTTTAACCCTTAAAATGCTAAAAAATGTTAAATGAAACTTTCAAGCCGATGGTAAACACCTGAATATTGCTATTTCAAAGTTACATTTTGGAGAAAACATATCCTCCTATTCCTCCTATTGGACAGTTTAAATCCAAGATCAAACTGCACGCTCTGTATAGTATGAACTTAGCCGCCACAATATCACTAAAATAATGCTGAAAACAGCGTTGCACACCATGCAATCAATTAGTATATATCCAATAGCACAAGATGTAGAGAACTATTTAACTCTCTTTACAAAATGAAAAATTTTACGCTCATCCAAATTCAAAGCTTTTGAAGACCATAAATTAAATGTGGCTGAACTGATGAAACCTGATTCCAAAAGGGAAGAAAACAATGTGGGATAAGGAGAAAATGATGGTTACCAGCGTTTTTTTTTTTTTTTTTTTTCCTTTTCCCGCAATGTTTTCAAAGGGATTCTTCCCTTGTGTCGTTAAAACTTGGGATTGTTTGGTAAAGGGTTAATATTCAAGACGTAAAATAACAGTTTACGATAACCGTTTAACTGTACACAATGATCTGAATAATGAATGACAGAAGGAATGACAAGGGTTCCCCGTCCACCGAGGGTTCATACAGCTAGGATTTGCTACAAGTTACCTAGGTAATATCTATTTATAGATTCATTCATAATGTTACAATGGTGTAGGAATAAGTGAGTCTGTGCTTTCCATAGGTCACTTAATTTACATATAAGCAAATATCTTGTACCTTGTAAATGGCATCTTGTTCAGTTTATTATTTTGTAAGACGACATGTTCAAATTGGAGTGGTAGATATTTAGTGTTTTTTTTTTTTTTTTTGTAAAAATTGTTAACAGAATTAAGATTTTTAACAGAAAGAGGTATTTTCTGTGAGGCAGTATTTGGCAACTGTTTTTTTTTTTTTACTTTGACTCTAGGTCAGTCATGATGCCTATAAACTAGCTTCGCTAGTCTAAAAAATACAAAAATCCCCTTTCAATTTATAGATCTATTTTACATTCATTTGCGCCGCGGCCCGGTAGCTCGGTCTGTAGTGTACAAGACTTGAGAAGAGGGGGTTGCTGGTTCTTGCTGGCTCGGCCAATTTCTTTCAGAGGATTGCGGCAGAATGCATTCCTCTCTCACAGCTGACCATTGTTTCGACGATGGTTAAGCGGGAAAGCAGCCAATGGCTTGGAAAGAATATTGTGCTGGTAAAAGAAACTCCACGAAAGCATGGATAGGCGCACTGGCCACCGCGATATAACTGAAATAATGTTGAAAACGGTGTTGGACATCATACAATCAAATAACTATTACCTTCTTTTACAAAAGAAATATGACCATTAATAAGTAGGCAATTTTCGGCGTCATGCTCGGTTGGCCTTTCACACTCCCTGTAATTTCTTAAGCATTAATATCATTTCAAATGAGCCGTGCTCTTGCGGAAGGGGGCTTAATGCATCTCCGTAATCCATGATACTAGTGGATCAATAAAATCCATTTTGTATAACAATCGACTGATTCATGAGGTACACTCGTCCTTTGACATACAGCAAATTGACCAATAGTGGAAAGTTTCAGCCCAGGTCAGCCTACGAGGACTGCGCAGGCTGGCCTGGGTCGATGCTTTTCGCAGACGCATTAAGCCCCTTTTTCACAAAGCGCGGCTCAATGTATTATATTTCAGGATATTATTGTACTAGAGAAGGAAATTGGACAACAGCGATGTCCACATGTTTACAGCATGGTGGGACGCCAGCATCTTACCTTGACCTTACAAATGGGACAGAAGTTAAAGTAAAGGAAGGTACTACTGTATGGACAGCGGATTACTTCTCTTTTTATTATGCTAAAGGTACGACTAATGACCTCAGTAACTTTGTCTCGTTTAATGCAGTAACAACGTTTATTCTTTCATTACTAATGGTAATTCGAGATACTTTAATAAGGAGAGCGTAGCTCAAGCTTGATTATCTTGAATGCATATTCTGTGAAGTCAGATCTTGGATCTACACCGTCCGCTACTTGATAGTAGGACAAGTGTAAAATATTCTTCAACTGTATCTACTGATAGACCACTAAAACAGTTGAATTCATTTACATGTACATAATGAAAGCCAAAGTTTGCAAACCCTTAAGGTAAGAAAAAGAAGTGAAAAAAAGTTTCTTATATTCCATAATTTATCAAATTGTGACCTATGAAAGTATTTTTAGATTCTACGCCAGAATTTTGGAAAGGCTTGTTCGAATACCACATTGTCAAAAATGCAACTCTATTAATGATAAATTGTAATCTAATGTGTATGGTTACGTCACATTTGGTCTTATAAAATGTACGGAGTTTGTAATTGCAAAACGACACTCCCGTTATTTAGATGCCAAATTGCACTTATTCATGGCCTATAACCGCACATTTACTTAACGCTTGAAAAGCAACGTATATTAGTAGTATCTGTTAGTGTTTTATAAGAAATTTTGATTTCCAGTAAAAATCTGAATAGTCAGTTCATGTAATGGTAAACCATTTACAGTTCGTTCCTCTTACCGGGGTTTTTGAACATTAAAGCGGCGTATGGTGTGTATCGTGACTGCCTGTGTCTTTCCAATAAATGCAGACCACAATCGTACTAAAAATATCAGTAAAAGTGCATTAATTTGCAAACGGTTGGATAACAAACAATCAATGGTTTCTTTGACAATTTAAAGCTTTGAATAGGTAACAACGAAAGCGTTTCTTTTTCTCTCTAATGGCACGTCATCTAATAATCACAAAAGCAGAATGCTATGCGAAGAAATTAATAGCGCAGATATAAGAGTATTCAAACTGGTCATTTTTCTTGATAGTATCTACATATGTGCTTTATTTCCTCATTTTTTTTTTTTTTTTCCCGAGCGAGAAGGGTTAGTTCAGGTTTCCATATCAACGACTTGTAACTAATGGATTAGGAGGATATCCGTCCTAGCATTAACGACTGCCGTTGCAACAAGAATAACTACCTAATAAATAGGAGAGTTTGACTCGAAGAAAAAGCTATATCCACACAGATTCTTTGTTAGGAAAAGGATAAGCCTGTTATATATCGAAATATTATTTGTTTTAGTAGGCTCTCCATTTATTTTCGAAATCCTTGTACGGGAGAGATGGAATAAAAATGTGTCTTTAAATTACAGATGTATCACAGATAAACGCTGACTATGATTGCGGATACATTAGTTTCAATGAGAACTACTGCTGTAGTTCAGAGAATTTGAGAGACGAGTACGTGTATACACCAACAAGTTTCAAGTACGATAACTGCACAAGCAAAAAACTGTACAAGTGTGAACTCTGTAAGGATATGCACGTCTTCATTCGATTTGATTATTATCATTATGTCATTTTTTACAGTATATCAAATATTTCAAATGTAACAAAGGAAATTTTCGCACCAAATTGCAACGGAAACTTTCTGAGGCTGATTATTTCGACATAGAGAAACAATGCACATCAAAATTTGTATCATTTATTTCATTTTTTCCGTGTTGTATCAGGAATTTTTGTTAAAAAAAAAAAAAAAAAAAGCACTACCTGTAGACTTTATTTTTGGGCTTGCATGTAAACAATTTGCAAAGAATACTATATAAAATTCTGAGAGGGGTAATTAACCCTTAAGCTGCTATGTGCGACTTACTACTTTTTCCAGACAGTGATCAAGATCAGACTGCTCTTGGATCTACACTGTCCGATAAGAATATATCTTTCCCAGAAAAATAACTTTTAAATAGCAATATTTAAATTTTACTATGAACCTGAGAGGTATATTTTACTTATTTAACAGGATACGGGTTAAGAAGTGACCGATTGTGACTTCCAATTTGATAACCCTGTTAACGCTTCGTTCTGTGACGATCAAACACCCGAAATGTCCTGACCATCACTACTCAGTACAGGCAAAAGTTATTATTTAAGCAAACAACACTTGTTGTTAAAGTAAACGCTCTTCAACATGGAGTTAACTTCAACTATAAATTGGAGATTCTGTTACTAAGGTTCAGAATTTTGTTTCGAAATTTAGTTCCGTAAAGTTTTACCTAGCAGTGATTTGTAACATCTTTATTGTTTTGGTCAAAATTCCACCGAATGTTGTTATGGAACCAACGAAATTGTTTGCTCAATCGATCACGTGCCCGATATTTCGCACAGCTATATATTCCACGGTATATGGATAAAAGATGGTGTAATAAGTGAGCCTGTGTAAAGGGGGCTTAATGCATCTTAAAAAAAAAACTTCGACCTATGGGTCGAAACAGTTTGCTATTGGTCAATTTTCTGCATGTCTGAGGACCATTTCACCTCATGATTCAGTTATTTATTAACTTAAACGGATTTATGGGTCCATGACTAAGTGTTAATACATACATTAATTGTAACTGATTTTATCTATTACTGAAAACTATGACTTTATACAAAGTAAAGTAGATATTGTTTCAAAAACAATGAATTGCTTCTTTTCTCGAAATATTTTCTATATGAATCAGATAAGGCATTTGCAGGCCTTCACGTTTGCGTCACTTGTGTAAGATTTCGGCAGGTCTCAAATAAACGTTTACAGTAATGGGTTTATCGTAGAACTTAGTAGGTCGACTGGCAGGTACCTTTATTTGTATGTAACAGCATCATCTGTCTTGGGACACTGGGCTGCTACTTGGCCCCAGGCTTACAGAACATGTGGATATCCATATACGTTATGGGACGGGCACGGGTCTATTCGAACAGTTGCTGAGTGGCCACCCTTCTACAAAGATTCCGATTTTTGGATCAACTCAGTGAGAAGACTAGTTCGAGAAACACTAGACACACTATCAAGTAATTTTATTTCAATTTTACCTCAGGTGTACCATGATTTCTGTCTGTCCTTCATTGTACAGAAGCGTGTACACATCTATCTATCTATCTCCAAGGATGTGTGCCTCCCTTGCTCTCGTTCACAACTTTTAGCTTGTATTACTGTCTGACTATACGCCTAGTTGGCTTCTTGACTTGCTTGCTGGCTGTGTAACTTGCCTACTGACCCGCTGGTGGACCGGCTAGCCGGCTGGTGCAGACTTTTTCTGTTTTTCTACCTCTGTATCTCTCCATCACATTTTTAATGTATTGTAAAGTTTCTGAAACGAAATAGTTCGCTTATTTCGTCGATTCGGTTATCTTTTTTTCAGGGCTTTGGCGAATCTACCGACGTTGCAAGTCGAGCCTTGAAAATATAAAGATTCGATCGACGATCGAACCTGTGTGTGTGTTTTTTTTTTTTGTTTTTTTTTCTTAAACGAAACCATTGACACTCCGAGAACAGCGCAATAGATTAGGATTTTATCCTTTATTCTATTTATATCGATTTCTGTTGTTCATTTCAAAAAGTCTAGATCAAGATCAGACTTAGTTGCCTTGCATGCAGATCATGTGTTGCGCACCCCTACTTGTTAACATTTCAACCTTACCGGTCAGTTAAAAGACACAAGAACTGTCTCTGTTTGTGTATTTGGTGTTTTACATCGTTTTCATCAATACTCAATTTGTCACTCGACCATGGCCTCCGTCAATTAATTCCTGTGTTTTATATATGGGTACTAAGCACAATTTTTTCCAAGGCGCTGCCCAGGTTCAGAACAATGGTTAGTAGTGGGAGACTTAATGGTTGACTGACTGACTGGTTTGCTGGTTTTCTGGGTAGCTCGGTAGCTAGCTGGCTGGTGCAGACTCTCCATGTCTCTACACATTTACCCCTTAATCAGGAGTCTTTTTTGATTTGCTTATTTAGTCACAATTCTGAAACGAAATATTACTCTTACATCACGGTAACTCGGTTAAGTAACATCTCTCTCTCTCTTTCTCTCTCTCTCTCTCTTTCTTTCTCTCTCTCTCTCTCTCTCTCTCTCTCTCTCTCTCTTTTGCTTCGACTGTAGTAATCGAACCTTGAAAGTGTAACGACGCAAACGGCGATCAGCCTTATTTTGCACAAAGTCATCAATGACTATAGGGAAAGACTCAATAAGACAAACTCTACCTACTTTGACCGTTTTTGTTTACAACAGATAGAGTAGATCAGATCAGGCGTAGTGCCCGTGCAGTTTGATCATGCCATGCACACCTCGATGCCTACCTTTGTGTGTAGAGTTCACCTTCTTTGGTCAGTAAAAAGACATTAAAAAAAACTGTCTTAGTTGAGGTGGTTTATTTGTCGTTTAAGACCTTTTTTAACAATATTCACCTTTGTCACTTCGACCAGTTCCTTTGGAAATACATGTACATTCTTGTGTTTTATGGATCAGTACTAAGCACATCACTTTTTTACAGCCACTGACAGGTTTCGAAACAATGCTTAGCGATGACATGATTCATGAATCTAATCGCCACCCTCAGAAAGAATTCTACCAAAGCACGGATTCGAACTCGCAGCTAATGGATTCCTGTCCGATTGCACGTCCTTATAACTGCTTGCTCCCAAATGACTGCAAGCAATAGTTTGTCTCATTGACTGTTTACATGAAAGCATGATGATAAAATTTATGAAGAGATATAAATGTAAGCATAATTATGACAGGCCCAATCCCCACTCACAGTCACCTATTAAAATGTGGAACAAGTGAAGGAGCCATCAAGCGAGAAGGAAGCAATAACTGTAATCAACATCTTCAGGCTATTTGTAAATTAGGTAGGCGTTATTTAGCAATATCTTGATTTTTTTTTTTTTTTTTTTATGTCAACGGTTTAGTTTTTATAAAAGCACCGTTTGATACTTTTGCCCAACGGATTACCGTGAGAAGCAAGTTTGACAAAATTTGAGAATTGTTTATTGATTGTATTGATTGATTGTATGGTGTTTAACGCCGTTTTCAACATTATTTCAGTTATATTACGGCGGCCAATGCACCTATCCATGCTTTCCTGGAGTTTCTTTTACCAGTACTCCGCACAATATTCTTTCCAAGCCACTGACTGCTTCCCATATAACCATCGTCGAAACAATGGTCAGCGGTGAGAGAGGAATAAATCCTGTCGAGATGACTATCATCAATCTTCGGAAAGAAATTGGACAAGCCGGGGATCGAGCCAGTGACCTCCTGTTCTCAAGTCCTGTACGCTACCAACTAAGCTACGGGGGCTTGGCGGGAATTGTTTATTACATAAGCACTTTCCTGATTAGTTAGGTGTTTAAGTTATTTTCTCACTGAAACAGCTACAACCGCGCTTCTTTTCCTTCGAAACATCATTTTAAAACTTTCACTGGTTAAATCGATTTACGATGTAAACAGTTTTCACTGACGGTGTAGATCAAGATCAGATTACACAGAGCATACACTGTGATATTGGATGTGTATCGTCTGCTACCGTTTGCTAACCTTTGATCAAAATCATCTTCACTTGCTGTTGAAATCTACTTTCAGACCACGGTAAAATTGAATTCAGTTGGTTGGAACCGAAAGGTTTAAGCAAGCGCATTTTTCTCTCTTACTCTACCATGTGGTTTTCTTTATCACCTTCAAGCATCCTGAATTCGCGTAATGCAGAAAATATAAATGTTGAGACGGAAATACATTGTAATTTATCATCAACAATCCTAAACTCTTCAGAAGCAATTCTTTTAACCAATTTTGTCATCCCAGATATTGAAGAATACAACTACATGATACAAAAAATATTTCAAAGGAATGAAAAATACTGATTGATTGATTGATGTTTAACTCTCTTTTCAACATTTTTTTTTTTTTTTTTTTTCTCTCAGTTTTTATCGATGCGGACAGTACACATCTCCATACGTTCCATGAGTTTCTTTTATCAATTCTTTGCACAACATTCCATCAAAACCTTTAGCTGTTTATCAACATTAACATCTCCGACACAATGATAAGCGGTGAATCAGAAGAAATAAATTGGTACCCGTTGTATCTCCCGTAGCCCTCCGATAGTCAACAGCAACGCCTGATTTATCGACGGCTGCTATTGGTTTTCATATGTACCAAATCCACCAATCAGACAGCTCGTAGTAGAATGCCTTACTTTGTTTTAAAATAACCGAGCAATATTCTGTCTTTGGCTGATATTTGCATGATAGACAAAGATTTTTTTCTGACCACGATCATTTTATCAATGTCGGCAAAGGATGTAATTTTTTATCGATAATGTCAATTTCTGTACATAAATAACATCACGATTTAAATTTCCAAGTTTCACGTTATCTCATGAAATCTCGAACCGGGCAGAAACTCGACTTGTAAGCATTAGGTGTTACCTGTTGTTGAAACGAAGATCGATAGAGGCTGCCAGTTTACAGAAGAATGAGTCCTTTGGCAATCACCACCAGAAAGAAATCGACCAAGCTGGACAATCGAACCAGTGACCCCTGGGCTACACTACAGACTGAGCTATCGGCCGGTAAGGATGACACATACATGAACTGCAATTTCAGCGTCATTCTCGCTAGAATTCCTCTTAAACATTAAAGATCTACGATCAGACAGCATGTTTACTATATGCTGGTCCCAATCTACACTGTCTACAAAAAACATAATAACTTGTTATCTGTAGTGTACAATACTGTAGATATTTTTGAGCATGAAGGAATATATGTCAATTAAAAAGAAAAACATTAGAATGAATTAAACCAAAAAAGAAATATTCGGTTTTTTTTTTTTTTTTCTCTCTCTCTCTCTCTATCCAGAGTATAAGATCACCGATAACAGATTCTCGCGCTCATGTTTGCAAGGTAAGGACTTGGTTATTGACTTTGAGTTTACGCAAAAATAAAATAATTATTTTACAACACTAAAAACAGAATTTTCACCAATGGAACAATTCCATTTTTGTTTACAATTCAATATCAAAGATTTACTCATTCCAGCTACAAGGGACATGAAGATCATTGTTTTGGACAACGAAGATCACAAGAGGTCTGTGTAAAACATCTAGTCTGATATTTTGTCCCGTGCTTTCCGATATATTAATGATAACTTTTTACCAGTCTTCTTAATTCAAGGAGACCTCACAAGTAATGAATCTGAGCAATGCTCTGGCAAAATGGGGTCTAATGCATCTCTGTGATACATTAAGCAAAGCAAGTCATCATATAAGTATGAAAAAAAACAAAGATGTTGTCTATCATGGGACTGAATCAAAAGGTATACTTGTCCTATGACATGCAGAAAATTGGCCGATATCTAAAAGCATCGACCCAGGTCAGCCTACGCGGGCTGCACAGGCTGGACTGGATTGATACTTTTTGCAGGAGAATAACACCCCATTTTCACAAAGAATAGCTCAACGGACTTTGCAGTAGTTTTAAGCTTATCCTTTAAATGAAGCCAACATATCTTCGACACTGTATGATGGCATGCAGTGAGGTAGCATTCTCTATCGGTTCAGTTTAAGATTTTAATCATGTTTGCATTTCTCAAGACGATAAACCTACAAAATCCCCAATCTACTTGGCGTCAACAACACCAGAGACTTCAAAACAACCAACAGGAATATCCACTAAGTTATCCAACAGCAAAACAACAGTCCCATCTACAAAGCTTTCATCACAATCAACTACAATAATCTCCGAGATCTTTAACAGTAAAAAGACGTCACTAGTGTCAGAGCCTCCCACACAATCAACAGTCATATCCAGTGAGGTAATAAACAGCAAAACAACAGCCGGGTCGGTAAAGTCAACAGTAACATCCACTTGGATCTTCAACAGCCAAAAGACGTCCACAATGACACCATTGTCAACAATTTTATCCGCTGAGTTAATAAACAGCTCTGGCTTTCAGTCTACGCCTGGTAAGCAAAACCTTAAAAAAATACTTTTTTTTCCATTGTCGATCACTGTAAAACTCATTCATAGAATTGAATAGACAGTTGATCTACATTTATGGTTTTATGCATTTATACGGCGATCCAAGTAGTAAGTCGCTGGAAGAAAAATGAGTTTTAAGAGTAGATAGAAAAATTGCAAGTGGTTCAATCTTTTGTTTACTTTTTACCTGGTTTTTAAGATTCATTCTACCAGTAACTAACACTTGGACCGAAGGCACAGTAACACATTGTCATCTTCACAATAATTTCCAGACTTTTAACCCTTAGGTTGCTGAGCGTGACTCAAAGACCTTTTGCGGACAATGTAGATCAAGATCAGAATGCACATAACGTGCAGTCGGATCTTGATCTACACTGTCTGGTATGGAGATATCCTTCTACAAAAGTACCTTTGAAATAGCAAAATGTGGGGATTTTGCTGTCAGCTTGAAAGTTTCATTCCATCTTTTTAGCAGGATAAACGTTAAAAGGTATTAAGAGTTTGAATTCGAATGAATTTTAACATTTGCGTTATTTTCTTTCGGTCACTGTTGCGGCTTTAATTGCCATCTTTTCAATTTATTTGGGAACAACAACACGAAATTTTTATTAAGTTTTTTTTTTTAACCCCGGTATTTAGAATAATTGTGCCCAAAATCAAATCAACGTATACAAATCAAAGTACCGAAAGTACTGACAGACTAGCGAATTAGATTGATTGACTGATTGTATGCTGTTTAACCCTATTTTCAACATTATTTTAGTTATAGAAGGGCGGGCAGTGCACATGTCCATGCATTCCTGGAGTATCTTTTTACCAGTGCTCCGCACAATATTCTTTCCAAGCCACTGGCTGCTTTCCCACATAACCACCGAATGAGAGAGGAATGAATCCTGTCGCAATGACTATCATCAATCTTTGGAAAGAGTCGGGGATCGAACCAGCGACCTCCTGTTCTCATGTCTGTATGCTACGGACTGAGCTACCGGGGCTATGCATGCTCACTGATTGGTTGACTATCATCCAGTTTAACCCTTAACCTGCTAGAAAAATTAAATGAAACTTTCAAGACAATGGTAAACACCTGAATATTGCTATTTCGAAGTTACATTTTGGAGAAAGTATATCCTCTTATCGGACAGAGTGAAAAGAGTGCTGTTCTGTGCAGTCTGATCTTAATACACACTGTCCACAAAAGGTCACTGAGTCGCGGTGGTGCTGGTAAAAGAAACTCCAGGAAAGCATGGATAGGTGCACCGACCTTCATGATATCACCGAAATAATTTGAAAACGGTGTTAAACACCATACAATCAATAAGTCAATATCCAATAGTGCAAGATGAAGTGAACTATTTAACTCTTTACAAAACGAAATCCAAAGCTGTTACAGACCATAAAATAAATGTGGCTGAATTGATGAAACCTGATTCCAAAAGGGCAGAAAACAATGTGGGAAAAGGAGAAAATGCTGGTTACCAGGGATTCTTCTCCAGTGTCATTAAAATTCCGGATTTTGTGGTAAAGGGTTAATGTTCAAGACGTAAAATAACACTAACATAACAGTTTAACTGTATACAATTATCTAAATAATGAATGATTGAAGGAATGATAAGGGTTCCCTGTCCAGCGAGAGTTAATGCAGCTGGGATTTGCTACAAGTTACCTGGGCGTATCTATTTTTAGATTCATGCATAATGTTACAGTGGTGTAGGTATAACTGATAAAAGCCTTCTTTGCATAGGTCACTTTATTTACATATAAGCAAAGATCTTGTACCTTATAAATGACATCTTGTTCAGTCTGTTACTTTGTAAGAAGACATGTTCAAATTGGAGTGGTAGAGATTCAGTAGTTTTTGTCAAAATTGTCATATATAACAGAATTAGGATTTCTAACAGAAAGAAGTATTTTACTGTGAGGCAGTATTTGGCAACTGTGTTTTTTTTTTTTTTACACTGACTCTAGGTCAATCATGATTCGTGTAGACTAGCTTTGCTAGCCTAAAAATATATACTGGACAGTACCTTAACGCTTGACTGCGCGTTTGCCCTTAGTGTAGATCAAGATTTACTGCACAGAATGTTTAGTCTGATTTTGTATCTATATTGTTTGACATTTTGTGAGATAATTTTGGTACAGAGAAAGAAAGAAGATCAGAATCAAATTGTCTGAATATATATATTTTACTGGTTGAATATGCTCCATTCATTAATAAATTAAAGCCATTTCCTGGGAAAACAGGTGCTTAATAGATCCCCATGATGCATTATTCCAACCATTCCATCATGTAATCATGAATCCATAAAATCCATTTTGTATTTTAGTCGAATTTAAGCATGGGGTAGAATAGTCCTTGGATATGCAGGAGATTTACAAATAAAAAGTTTCGACCCATGTCAGCTTTTACAGTCCGCTGACATGGCTCCACGCTTTTTACAGTAGCATGAAACTCCCTCATCACAGACTTTCACTTATAAGAAGTCTACAAGTACTTTTTTTTTAAACTTTACAGATGGACTCTTAATGACTATAACCATCGTTTCATCAACTATAGCTGTCATTGGTTGCGTTGTGACTGTCTTCCTTGTGCTGTATTTCTACAGAAAACGGTAAAATTTGAGTTCGAGCCATTTGATTGAAAAGGGTCCATCCCAGTCGTCAGGTCGTCGGACGAATCTCCTATCCATTTTGTGTGTGTGTTGTGGGTGGGATATGGGGGATAAGGGTGGGTGAGTGGGTGTGGGTATGTGTTTGAGATTGTAAATTTGTGTCATTTTATTTTCTACGTCATTCATGAATACGTTTTTTTAATGACAGCTACAACTATTATCTGCCCTTTTCCCGTACCACGCGTCCGTCTGTCTGTCTGTCTTCTTTCTGTCTCTTTGTCTATCTGCATGTCTGTCATTCGCACTCATTATTCCACTTTAATTTTAGTTGTATGACAAGTTTTTGTGCGAGCGACTGGAATCTTGATTGACTGTTCTGTAACACGTTGTTAGACTTATGATGATATCCATACTTTAAAATAGCATGGATTAAATTTACCTGCAATCTGAGCACAAAATTGTTTACCTTTGCCACTAGTCGGCCTTTTAGAAAAAAAAAAAAAAAAAAATACTATTCAATGATATATAAACGATTTCTCTAATTTATTCAGCCCCAAACGTAAAGAAGCAAACTCGGGTACGGTGCAGTTTAAAAGTGACAGCCCCTCAACAGCGAGTGTATTTATAAGCAACAACGACAACGCCGCAGGTATAGCACGCAATGATAATGAAGATGAAGTTCACGATTACCATGAGGCGTTTGTCAATTCATATAATCCACATAACATACTAGGACCAAAGTATAGCAATGAGTTAGAAACTGGTAAATATCACTACGCGTACACTGAAAACCCCAAACCTCCATACAACACAAGAAAGATGAGCATATCGGAGTCAAAATATGATACTATTAACAATGTCAGGGTCGCTAATGAGTCCTCGAACATTTACAACAAACTTGGATACGAAACCTCTGAAGGAATCTATGATAGTACGATATCAAAACGTAACAAAAGACCAGCCATAGATACAGATACATATTCTACGATTTCCCCACGAGAAAATGTTTGCGACACAACAGCAACTGCCAGAGTTGGTATATCTAGAAAACATGGTGCAGCTGTCAGTCCTGGTGACAATATTTATAGCCATGCTAAGGCAAACGAAAACGATGATTCCAGAGATTTTAGAAATATACTAGACGGTCAACAGCAATCAGGAGCGAGTGCTGATTACGAAATAGCAAAGCATTATTTCTAGACTCGTCCAAAACTTGGAGTGCCGAAAGTAGACGTCTGACTCTATGACACTTTTCACAAAAGGAGCACCTTAGACTTGTAATCTACAATTCCTGCTTGGACATTAAGCAACTGTATGTAATTTGTTCCCCTGGTACATGTAGACCACATGATGCAGCTGTGAGTCCTGGGTCCGTATTCACCAACCATTCTTAGAACGTTCTTAGTCTTATTCTCCAAAATTTTCGATATTTGAAAGTAACATAACTTCTGATTGGGTAAATCATTTAGTTCAGCCAATCAGAAGTTGTGTTGCTTTCAAATTTAGAAATTCTTGGAGAATAAGACTAAGAATGTTCTCCGGGATGGTTGGTGAATACAGACCCTGATGACATTATTTATGCTAAGGCATACGGAAACGGCGATTCCAGAGATAATGGAAATATAGTAGACTTTCAACATTTGACGAGTGCTGATTGCGACGTGACAAAACATTATTTCTAGACTCGACCGAAACTTGAAGTGCTGAGAGTAGATTTCTAACTCTATGAAACCTTCAACAAAAGGAGTGTTTTTAGTATTATTGGCAACAGTTATTGTTTGAAATATTTAGAAGCTGTATATAATTCGTACATTTTTTTGTCTTTGATTTTCTGTTTTGTTTTTTACTTTGTATTCATATGATTCCAAACTTGCATGTTACCTATTTTCTCATACACACACACACACACACACACACACACACATAGGTATAACATCCACAAATCGAGGGTTACAGATAAAAGGGGGTATCTGCATTTTCCAAAACTTTCGGGAAGTTGAAAATAACAACTTTGAACAGTTCCAATAAATCAGGTTTTTCATGAATTCAAGTAATATTTGGGAATGTTGTAGAATATAATTATGTCTTTTGATTGGAAGTCAACACAGGCTGAAAAAATCCACAATTTACCCATAAATGGGCAAAAAATGTAGATAACCCCTTTTACCAGCCATGATTTCTGTAGCAAATTGAATGGTAGGGGAAGGTATCCGCACACATAGCACATTTTACCTCTACTGCAATGATAAAGTAAGTAACATAGTTTAATGAAAAGGGCAATATCTAACCCATACCTCCTTTTACCCCAACTGTTTAGTAATATGAATAGCGATATGAACGGAAAACTATCGATACTGTACTCCTTTCAACATTGGCTAGTGTTGTTTTCAAAGTAAATTCTTGTTTGGAAAAAGAGGTGAATTTTTTAGAAATTCATTATTCATTATCATTTACAACTGTAGCACTGTGTAACCTTAAGATAGGAATTATAGCAGATTAACCGCAACATTTATCTAGAGGAGGTACTTCTTTGGATTGCATAATGAGCAGAACCTTATAGTTTTCTTTTACGATGTTATAGTGCAACATGGTCATGTGATGCGATGTATTATGACTGCCCAACAAATAGAAACGGTAAGAAATGCCCTTTTGTTTTTACTTCATTCACATTTTACATACAGAAATTGTTGCAAAATGTAGAATCATCAAGAGCAGCTTTTCTTAAGTTTGTATCAAGAACAGCATTCATACAGGTAGAAGAAAATCGCAAGTCCTTGGGCAGACGTTGTTTAAATGTTCATGGATGAAAGCATGGTATATGCAGCATTTAGTCAGTTTGTAGGCAGTCTAAGATAGACGGTACAGAGCACACTGTCCTGATCCTGAATCCACCATGTCCAATAATTTGTTGTAGACATTCCCCACACTGCCATGATGAGTTTGGATAATGTAACCCGGTATACATACAACAAAGCCATACTCAGCAGTATTACGGCCATTGATTCAAGCATAATCTTATTTTAACTCTTTACCAAACAACAAAATTTTAGACTGGTCTAAATTGAAAGTATTCGCTACAAGAGTCGTCCAAATGACAAAGTCATATATATATATATATATATATATATGTGTGTGTGTGTGTGTGTGTGTGTGTCAGACGAGCCTTTGGTGAGTTTCATATGATTTCATCTCAAAAATTCAACGAATGTCAGATTCTTTGCAACACATTACGATATCCCACGAATTGTAGGTTAGTATATGCAGTCAAAAAAGAACACGGCACACGGGGTAATTCCCATATGTATAACCCGACTCACTTCTCTAGAACTAGTGAATGACGTCATACATGACGTCAAATAATGCTTATCTGAAACATGTGTAAGATACAAAAATCCTGAATGGCTACATAAAACTGCTAAGAGGGACAGTAATGAGATAAAAGCGTTGTACAATCAACATTGGCATTTAACTGTTATGTACCTACACATCTGTATAAATGGTGCACGAGGAACGTTAGATTTAAATGACCACGCATCATGATTGACAGTGACTGAATTGACTGACTCTAGAAGTTGACTACTTCTCTATCCTTGTCAAAAAAGACTGACAATCTGTCACGTGATCTTTCAACAGTTATTTGTCAGAGGTTTGAGGGACCGAGTGTTTTCTTGGGCTTAATTCAATGAAGTTACAAATCGACTAATTACTGGGTTCGTTCGACGGCCAGCACGAATTTCCAATGGATTTTCTTATCATTTAACAACATTTGATCGGTAACTAACAAAGGTTTTAAATTGCATTATAATTCTAAAGGGAATGACAACAAATTTTGACCAGCGAAATGATTTGTAGAACAGACTTAACAGCAAAATTTTACATGATTAGGTCTTTTGTGAATAAGTTTGTTTTTATCATTATTATTATTATTATTAGTGTTTGAGGTGGGATAGCAAAAAAGCAGCACTTGGCTTGAAGACTTATTGAATATAAATATATTTAATAGATTCATAGGTGAAGCTCTGAGTATGCCATTGAAAGAGAAAAAGACATTTCGAGATGATAATTTTCACTGTATTTTCAACATTGCAAAGAAATAAGTGCAAGAAACATTGCTCCCTGCAAATCCAGCTAATACAGATAATTTCTATCATCTTCCTTTGTCTAAGTCTATCCTTGAATAACTCTTCTTCAAACGACAAATTTTTAGACTTGCTTAAATGGAAAACATTTGCAGACATGAAATAAAATTATGCTAAAGTGATTGGATTCGTCTTTGGAAAGGTAGAAAATTTGTTGAAAAGTACCAAGTACTGGTACCCAGCATTTTTCCGTTTACCTATTATGTTTTCTACCTTTCCAAAAACAAGTTCAGTAACCTGAGTCCGATAACTGAGTCAGGACGTGATCCAGTAGTCACAGGGTCGATTCCCAGCTTTGCACAACTCTTTTCAAAAAAAACGATGATACACTAACAGGCTGTGTATTACTACAAGTATATACCATTAAAGGAAATAAATATGAGCCATGCTTTGTCAAAAGGGGTTAAATGCATCTGCGAAAAGTATCGGTCCAGGTTAGTCTGCCCAGTCTGTGCAGGCTGACCGGGGTCGAAACTTTTTGCCATCGGTCGATTTTCAGCAGGTCAAAGGACCATTCGACCTCCAGATTCAGTCGTGTATTAGACAAAATAAAAATTTATGGATCCATGATTATGTGATGACTTGCTTACATTAATGCATCACGGAAACACATTAAACTCCCTTTTTCCAGAGCATGGCTCGTATTTAAACTTTGCTTTTCTTTCTTTTTTATTTGTCATTTGCAACCTTTTGCCAAGCCAAGTTCAATAATAAACTATTTTTGAAGTTCGGTGTAATTATTTATAGTTGCAATAGCCCCCTTTAAGAATCAGATTTTGAATAGATCAATACCAGACTGCACAGTACTACAATCTTACCCAATAACAGTTCTTACCCAACAATTTCTTTGCTCTAGAGTACTAACAGGGTATTTTCACATTACTATAGAAGCTCTCCAATGAAACGACCATATCTATATCACGTGGTACAAAACTCGCACAAATTTCTATTGGCCAGCTAACTTATTCAAACTTGATAACCAAATACGGATGTAATCTTCTAGAAAGTGTGTTTTCTAGTCTTTGGTACAGTATAGATTCAGATTGCCCAGCTTTGTAATTAGAAAATTAACTTTGCCCTTTACCAAGCAATTTTGTGTTTAAACCACCTGGAGAGAGCAGGCTTTTGAAAACATTGTGGAAAAAGGAGAAAATCCTGGTAACCAGCATTTTCCCTTTTTTCCACAATGTTTTCTTCTTTGTTCTTTTATCACCTAATTACCACATTTGAGCCACATGTATTTTTTTTTTTTTTTTTTTTTTTCAAACGCTTTTCATATTTAGGAAATGTCTAAACCTATGTTGACTGATAATAAGTTGATAGAGCGATGTATAATTTTGAACTACACATCATTTATACGACAAGCATAGCGACCGACAGTACAGCCAGTGGGTTGCGTTTAGCCGCCGGCGGTATAGCGAGTCTATCTTCACGGAGATTAGTACAGAACATGCCGACTGATCCTAGATCTACACAGTCTGTTACTTGAATCTAAACCATGAGTTTCGACAATGGTTATGTGGGAAAGCAGACACTGGCTTGGAAAGAATGTTGAGAGAAGTATTGATAAATGAAACTCCTGGAAAGCACGGATAGACACACTGGTCGGCGCGTCGGATTTAAAAGAAAAAATATTGAAAACAGTGGTAATCATCGACAAATAAACAAATACCTTCATGTGCAGTGAAATCTTAATTTCAGCAGTCAAAATTTCGAGTTTGTAATTTGGCTGTGAAGGAACTAAATTCAATTAGATTCATCGGACGTCAAAGAAGAAGCCGATTTGATTTCCTGGGTGTCAAATATGGTTAACCTAATGCAATTTGAGCTTTAGTGCTTTGTCTGCACACAGAGATTTTGGAAGTTAGAGCAGAAATATTGGGAAAGCATCCAGTGCCTCAGAGAAAGTACATGTATTATGCGAGGTACTCATGAAAGCTCTAGGAATATATCGATAGATGCCCTGTCTCACGTTATGTTATTGAATTAACGTTGAAAACAACCGACAATCTTTAAACGCTGCGCATAGTTGAAATTATAGAGCAATGCTCTGTGAAAAGGGGGTTTAAACCAACTGGAAAAAGTATCGACCCAGGTCAGCCGGAGCGTCCGCACAGGCTCACCTGTGTGTCGAACCTCAAATTTCTGCATGTTCAAGGACCATTCTACCTCAGGATTCAGCCGGTTGTTAAATGAAATAGATTTTATGGATCCACAATTATATGGTGACTTTCTTGGTACAATGCATTACGTTCATAAATACACTAAACCCCCTTTTACCAGAGCGCTGCTCAATTGTATCTTGCAGGCTGGTATTTTGAGGTGTGCATTTATTACTGTCAAAATAGGGGTCCGAGATAGGGCTTATAAATGATACTAATTCTACTTGGTTTCTCATTCTGATTTTCGAGAATTCTCGACAGTTCTCCACAATTTCCAAGGAGTTTCAAAATTGCAAGGGAGCGCTATTCTCATTGGCTTAACCGACTGGCTTAGCTTTCCAGAAACTGTATCACTTGCTGAATTTAGAATTAGATTTACGGATTTTGAATGTCTATTTTCTCATCAGTAATGCGCCTTATCGAAAAATACCATGTCTAACGAAATCTCAGTTTTAGTTTTTTATGCAAAGGGGAAAAAGCTTTCTAATTTCAATTTAGAAAATACAAAGGTCGTTAATTTACCGACGTTGTAGGACAATATGATTGTCTCAAAAAGATCAGGAGCTTTGGTGAGTTGATGACCTAATTTTTGGTTACTGAAAATTAGATGTTCGTTTCTCTCTCGATTTATTTGTGTAGGCTGTGTTATATTTCCTGTCAGATAGGATAGGCGCCACCTCCTGTGTATAGTTAACCCGTGGGCTGCTAAGCGCGACTCAGTGACCTTTTGAGGACAGTGTTGATCAAGATCAGACTGCACAGAAGGTGCAGTCTGATCTTGGATCTGCACCGTCCGATACAGAAATATTTTTGTAAAAAAAACGAATTCGAAATAGCAATTTGCCGTTTTTGCTATCGGCTTGAAAGTTTTATTTCACTTATTTAAAAGCTTAAGGGTTAAAACTTTACCATACAATCCCGATTTTTAACGATCCTGAGAAAGACTGCTTTTTGAAAATATTGTGGGAAAAGGAGAAAATGCTGGTGACCAGCATTTACTTCTTTTACCACAATATTTTCTACCCCATGATAATCGAATTTCTTATTTTGGGTTACGTTTGATTTGACGAACGTCTGCAAATGCTTTTTAATTTGGAGAAAACTAAAATTCTGTTGTTTGGAAAGAGTTAACCTTTTTCCGTACAACAAAACTTTGGACTAGTCAAAAGCAATTGCAGACGACAAAAAGTATGTGGTTCCAGTGGTGCGGTTGCTGTTTGAAAGGATAGAAAATATTGCGAGAAAAAAAAAACAAAAAAAAAAACGCTGATTACCAGCATGTCCTTCTTTTCCTCAAATGTTTTCAAAAGCCTTCTTCCTCGAGGTAGTTAAAAGTAGGGATTGGGTCGCAAAGACCTAAGCCTTTACAAGACAAAATTTTGGACTTGTCCAAATTCAAAGCATTTAAAGACGACAAAATATATGTGGTTCAAATAATGCGATTGGTCGTTTACAGGATAGAAAACATTGTGAAAAAGGAGAAAATGCTGGTTAACAGCATTTTCTTCTTTTCCGCATTTTATTTATTTATTTATTTATTTATTTATTTTATTTTTTTCAAGCCCTCTTCCTCTGGGTCATTAAAACGGGTTATTGTGTGGTATTGAATTTGCCCTTTGTAAAACAATCCCGTAAGTTAATGACCTTGAAGAATAAGGCATAGGAAACCTTTTGACGTTATACCGGTAATCAGCGTTTTCTCTCTTTCCAGAAATGGCTTCTTCCCTTTCAACGACAAATTGATTAAGACCACTTTAAACGTGTCGTCTGCAAATGTATTAAAGCCTGACTTTTCCAAATTTTCGATACCGTTTGCAGGCAAATAATTAGAAATTGTTTCAAATGGCCAGATTCGTCATTTAAAAAAAATGGTTGAATACTTAAATTTGTGTTTTACCCCGCTTTCAACATCATTTCAGTCATTTTACGGCGACAGCTAACATATTCGTGTATGTACCGGGTTTCACAAACTCTAGTCTAGGGCTCTGACTTGTCTTGCCCAAGGGCACTCCCACGAAATTCCACTGCTCCCAGTGTTAAGGATCCTACGCTTTACCACTAAGCCACGCAGAACAAATTTAAAAAAAAAAAGTGGTTAAAAATGTTATCAAGCGAGAAAGCAGTTTTAATGTTTTCTCCATTTTAATTCACAATTCATTTTCCAAAAGCCCTCTCACTTCAGGGCCGTTAAAAACTGGTCTCATTAGACTCTGAAAGGGTGAAAAACATTAAAGAAAAAGGAGAAAATGCTGGTTACCAGAACTTTCTTTTCCCACAATGTTTTCGAAAGGTCTCTTCCCCAGGATCGTTAAAAGTGGGACTTGTTTGGTAAAGACTGACGGGTTAATTTCAAGAGTGGGCATATTAATGACAAGAAAATAAAAATTGACTGAATATTGCCCTGAACATTGTGGGGGCAAAGTTAACCAATGCAGACCAAAAATAACTATAAATAGATTGCTTGTTTTCACTGAAAACTCACCTGGTTTTTTTTTTTTTTTCCTTCTTTTTTAAGTCTCAGGATAAAGATCATAGCTTGAAATTATTACACCCAAAGAAATTTCTCATTCTTGCTTGTTTGCTCGCTGTTTAGCCGTTTAGCTCTTGACTAGAAGACAAAATTTTCGGCTGATCCAAATTGAAAACGGTTTCAGACGGCACGTTATTACATGTTAATTGAAAGACACAGTGCATGTTCTGAGTAACTTTGATTTGAAAGACTCCGTTCATGTTTTAAGTAAAATTTGATTAACCCTTTACCACACAATGCCGCATTTTGACGACCCTGGGAAAGAAGCCTTTTGAAAAAATTGTGGGAAAAGGAGAAAATGCTGGTCACCAGCATTTTCTCCTTTTCCCACAATGTTTTCTATCCTATCGAAGGAAAATTGCACCATTTGAGCCACACTGAAATTGTCGTCTGCAAGTGCTTTTACTTTGGACACGGTTAAAATTTTGTCGTCTGGTAAAGGTTAAAAATCTTACTCAAATTATTAAGAGTGCCTTTCAAATAACAGAAAACATTGTGGGTAAAGGAGAAAATGCTGTTAACCCGCATTTTCTATTTTTCCCACAATGTTTTCAAAAATCTCTTCCTTCAGGATCGTTAAAACTGGAGATGGTAAAAAGGTTAACTCTTCCAAGAAGAAACAATCTTAGGATGTCTTTAAAAACATTTGCAGACAACAAATTGAAGATGACTTGAAAACAAGGGAAACATTGTGGACAAAGGGAGAAGTGGTGGTTACCAGCATTTTCTCCTTTACCCGCAATATTAGAAAGAAAAAAAATTTTTTTTCTCCGGGGTCTTGTCAAACTCAGTTCTGTAATTATTTGGTATAGGAAAAAAATAATGACAAAGTATAGGTGTCATGTCCGGCAGAAAACACAGTTAGACACATTATTTTATAAATTAGCTCAAAGAATTTTGTTTAAAAAAAAGTGTCTTCCTATCAAACAGCCTTTTATCACATAACCTCTCTTAATTTCAGTGTAATATACCAATTACATTTCGGCTGTGCTCTGTGAAAAGGGGCTTAATGACAAAAACATTCTTCTATCGCACACACCTTGCAATAAGCCTTGTGTGACGTCATATGTGACGTCATTTTATACATTTTTCAGAAAAGTGAATCGGGATTTATTTAATGTTTTTTCAGTATATTATCGGGAAATAATGGTGAACCATGGTTTAATAATTTCATCGTTTCGACCAGTGAATTTACCGTTTGATAAACTCACTGATACCGAAATACCGAGAGCTCTCCTGTACTTCACAAGTCAGAACACATAAGAAGTTTGAAGCATGAGATAAATAGAATAGATCTATTTTGTTTTTTGTGTGAAAGATTGAAATTTATTTCATCTCGTGAGCAGACTGTTCTATTTTTGACTATCTAACAAAATGTCAAACAACATAGATACAAAATCAGACTAAACATTCTGTGCAGTAAATCTTGATCTACACTAAGGGCAAAAGCGCAGTGAGTCCATGTTAGCAGTCAAGCGTTAACGTAGTGTCCAGTCGGTTTATTTTTAGACTAGCGAAGCTAGTCTATAGGCAGCATGATCGACCTAGAGTCATTGTAAACAAAAAAAAAAAAAAAAAACCCAAGTTGCCAATACTGCCTCACTTCTTTCTGTTAGAAATCTTAATTCTGTTATATATGACAATTTTGACAAAAAAAAAAAAAAAAAGACACACACTAAATCTCTACCACCCCAATTTGAAACATGTCATCTTACAAAGTAATAAACTGAACAAGATGTCAGTTATATATAGTACAAGATCTTTGCCTATATGTAAATTAAGTGACCCATGCAAAGCAAGAAAATCACTTATTCCTACACCACTGTAACATTATAAATGAATCTATTAATAGATACACCTTGGTAACTTGTTGCAAATCCCAGCTATATTAACCCTCACTGGACGGGAAACCCTTATCATTCCTTCAGTCATTCATTATCTAGATCATTGTGTACAGTTAAACTGTTATGCTAAACTGTTATTCTACGTCTTGAATATTAACCCGTTACCAAACAATCCCAAGGTTTAATGACACTGGGATAGAATCCCTTTAAAAATAATGCGGGAAAAAGAGAAAATGCTGGTAACCATCACTTTCTCCTTTGCCCACATTGTTTTGTGCCCTTTTGGAATCAGATTTCATCAGTTCAGCTACATCTATTTTATGGTCTGCATCAGAATTTGGGACGAGTGAGTAGCATATGGGGAGTCCGCCATCTTGAATGAGATTCGATCATGTTGGATGAGGGTCGGCCATGTTGGATCAGGATCAGTATACAGAGCTGACGTGTATACCTCGTGCTGGTAAGTACTCACGGGCATTGAGGGTCAGGCCCTTTCCTTACCAGACGATAAATAAATAATAATAATTTACCTGCAGCTCCGCGAAGTGCCCTGGTCGAAGTCTGACTTTCAAATGAGACCTTAAGTCCAGAACAGAGTCTAAGGTAGAAGGATGCGCATGCGTGAAGCTATATTTAGATATGTGATCATCAGCTATCTTTAGAGTCATTACATCAGCTTAGTCTATAATAGGGGTCAGAAGATCTGAACAATGGTCTATTCAACTCCCAATGTTAATCCACTTTAAGCCGCAAGCGTGTCTGGGTTCTATTGATATAAGACTGGATATCAGAAAAATACCCCTTTCAACTGTCAAACTTAATCCCTTTTCAAGTCGTCAGCGTGTCTGGCTTCTGTTGACATAGGACCGGAAGATCACACAATAGCCTATTCGACTGTCAAATGGCTCGGGGAACAAAAGGACCGCGAGCTTGAACCCCTAAAACGGATTGAAATTCAGCCAATCCAAAGCCAGGATTCTTAGCCAATCAGATTACAGGACGCATCAATCAGGGAGTAGATTCAATCCATGATAGGGTCCAGACGCAAGTATGGGATCATTCTTCAAGATGAAGTTTACCTTATCATACCACACATTGGAGAAGCATTTGTATCATCCAGAATATTTTCAGCATGCGTCTGTATTTGTTAATAAACAGATTCTGATGTCAAGTGCCAAATATTGCATCCAGAACCCTACTGGAAATAAGATAAAAAATGGAAGACATTATTTTGAAAAGCAATTGAATAAGATGAAAGGATGGACAGAATATGGTACTGATTGCTTGCAAACAAACGGGCGCCATCTTGGATGACCTAGTTACTATCTTTAGTAACTCATTTGCATATGAGGATGTTTAGACCAGCGGCCATCTTGGATGACCTTTTTTTTTTGGTGGAAATTTGACGTGCTTTTTGGGCAGCCATTTTGGATGACCTAATTTTTATTTTTAGACCAGCAGCCATTTTGGATGACCTATTTCTTTTTTAGACGACCATTTATTTAAATGTGCTTTTTGGCACAATATTGATTTTTTTTTTTTTTTTTTTGTTATAAATTTAGAGATAAATAGCTTTAAAAATGGGTCGTATAAGCGAGTAGCCTAACAGTATACAGGGCTGACTTGTATACTCTATCTAGTAATGATCGCGGGCATTGAGTGTCAGGTCCTTTTACGAGACGGAGATTTTCCCACTTAGACTCATCTTTAACGCCACACCAAGTCAAAGAGCCGATTCCTAACCGTACTACGACCCTCGGTCAAGTCTATAAGGTTAAGTCCGTCTAATGACACATCCAAGCTCTTTGAAGTTTCTCACTAAGAATTACAAAAATAGGGTAGAAAAAAAACGGTACCTTCGATGTTGTCTCTTCAACGTCCTGAACTCAAATAACAAACGAATATTTCCGATATGACTCGCGCGCATGTGTCAATCCACATACGTGTCTGAACACGTTTTATAGGCTATTGTTGTTGTCGACAAACTGTCTGGTTTTTGTTTATTTAGGGACGGAAGTACAGACAATGGCCTATTCAACTGTCAAAGTTAATCCCCTAATAAAGGACTAAGTGGCAGAACAATGGTCTTTTGTTACAGTCGTCACACTGGCTGGTTTTGTTCATTTAGAGACGGAAGTACGGACAATGGCCTATTGAGATTCACTTTCAGTATCTGTTTTACATGTTAAGGTAAGGCTTTAGACAAAATGCAGGTGAATATAACATAAACTATATTTTTTCATCTTAACTGGTCAAATAGTATGCAAATACGAATTTTGTACATAATAAATCAATTCACTTTTAAATTGCAGATTTTTTACAAAATGTCCTTCTTGTTCTGCATACATTTAAATGACAAAATCACAACCTTTAAATTTCATGGAAATAATTAAATAATAAACATATTTACCAAATCGATAGCTTCCAAATCCGACCTTCAAAAAGGCAATTAAATCACCAATGCACACTTCAATGTAGAAATATAGTGCGCTAATTCCGGTAAATATGGTCTTGAAATCCATACTGAGAAAAAATTTAAAATATATCTGTTCCTACCAGTAGCTAAAAGCAAGAATGAACAAGTTTTATCAAGTGCCTACATGAAAAGGTGTCTTTCAGGGCTGTTGCTCCTTATACGTCAATATTGGTGGACTTGGATTAGGTTTAATTTCATGCTGAAAAGAACGTGGGCCCATGTTTTTACAAGATCTTTAAAATATCGGAAAAATTCCCCTAAATTGCTGCAACTTATAGCTCGATAGTAGGGAGCATTTTGAGGGAGCTACCGAAGTTTTAGTTCTCGTTTTCCTCGACGATTCCATCTCAGAATTTGTCTGGGTCCATTCTTGGTTGATCATCTGGGGACACACTGTATTCAGGCTACTTTTCTTAAAAAATAAAGGCCTTTAAAAACCAAATAAAACTGTTAAACCACGCAACGGTTTTTCGCTTCTAGGACAATTGTTTACACTGACACTTTTTCTATAAACAATCTCTAACGTGAGAACAGATCCTCAGCTATCATTTGAAGCCTAGGTTCACTTTTCGATTTTTAACCAGTATGGAACTAGATTATGAAAGCAGATTTAAACCTCTAGTGGTCAACATACTCCGATCCGAATAAGCCCTACAGCAAACGACTTGTCTGGTCGCGCTGATTCAGAAAATATATACATATAGGGGTCTAGCTCCAACAGTTTCCGAGTGACATCGGTTTAAAGTTTTCGTGACGCCTCATTAATATTCATGAAAGGGCATGGTTATCTCCAAATTTTTAAACCTCCGTATCTCCCTTAGTGTTTGACCGATTTGGACAATCTTGGTGTCTAAATAGCATCACTCTTACTCGTCTATGCATTGGTGAGAGCTTAAGACACCTCGATCCAAGATGGCGGCCGGAAGTGACGTCAGTGTCCCTATAAAATACTATATCTCCTTTAGTTCAAGTCTGATCGGTACCCCATGAGTATCATGGAAAAGGTATTCACGCACTGATGAAGAATATATATAGGTTTATTAATATAGGACGAACCGTTGTCGAGATATTTTGGTTTAAAGTTTGTCGTATATGATTCGAGTGATCTTCCCCCTTATTATCTGCCCCTTAAAGGAATCCAAAAGTAGCCTGAATACAGTGTGTCCCCGGATGATCAACCCTGAATGGACCCAGACAAATTCTGAGATGGAATCGTCGAGGAAAACGAGAACTAAAACTTCGGTAGCTCCCTCAAAATTCCCCTTACTATCGAGCTATAAGTTGCAGCAATTTAGGGGAATTTTTCCGATATTTTAAAGATCTTGTAAGAACATGGGCCCACGTTCTTTTCAGCATGAAATTAAACCTAATCCAAGTCCACCAATATTGACGTATCAGGAGCAACACCCTGAAAGACACCTTTTCATGTAGACACTTGATAAAACTTGTTCATTCTTGCTTTTAGCTACTGGCAAGAACAGATATATTTTAAATTTTTTCTCAGTATGGATTTCAAGACCATATTTACCGGAATTAGCGCACTATATTTCTACATTGAAGTGTGCATTGGTGATTTAATTGCCTTTTTGAAGGTCGGATTTGGAAGCTATCGATTTGGTAAATATGTTTATTATTTAATTATTTCCATAAAATTTAAAGGTTGTGATTTTGTCATTTAAATGTATGCAGAACAAGAAGGACATTATGTAAAAAAAAATCTGAAATTTAAACGTGTACTGATTTATTATGTACAAAATTCGTATTTGCATACTATTTGACCAGTTAAGATGAAAAAATATAGTTTATGTTATATTCACCTGCATTTTGTCTAAAGCCTTACCTTGACATGTAAAGCAGATACTGAAAGTGAATCTCAATAGGCCATTGTCCATACTTCCGTCTCTAAATGAACAAAACCAGCCAGTGTGACGACTGCAACAAAAGACCATTGTTCTGCCACTTAGTCCTTTGTTAGGGGATTAACTTTGACAGTTGAATAGGCCATTGTCCGTACTTCAGTCCCTAAATGAACAAAAACCAGACAGTTTGTCGACATTAACAATAGCCTATAAAACGTGTTCAGACACGTATGTGGATTGACACATGCGCGCGAGTCATATCGGAAATTCTCGTTTGTCATTTGAATTTAGGACGTTGAAGAGACAACATCGAAGGTTCCGTTTTTTTTTCTACCCTATTTTTGTAATTCTCCGTCTCGTAAAAGGACCTGACACTCAATGCCCGCGATCATTACTAGATAGAGTATTCAAGTCAGCTCTGTATACTGTTAGGCTACTCGCTTATACGACTCATTTTTAAAGCTATTTATCTCCAAATTTATAACAAAAAAAATCAATATTGTGCCAAAAAGCACATTTAAATAAATGGTCGTCTAAAAAAGAAATAGGTCATCCAAAATAGCTGCTGGTCTAAAAATAAAAATTAGGTCATCCAAAATGGTTGCCCAAAAAGCACGTCAAATTCCACCAAAAAAAAAAAAAAAAAGGGTCATCCAAGATGGCCGCTGGTCTAAACTTTCTTATATGCAAATGAGTTACTAGAGACAGTAACTAAGTCATCCAAGATGGCGCCTGTTTGTTAGCAAGCAATCAGTACCATATCCCGTCCATCCTTTCATCTTATTCAATTGTTTTTCAAAATAATGTCTTCCATTTTTTATCTTATTTTCAGTAGGGTTCTGGATGCAATATTTGACACTTGACATCATAATCTGTTTATTAACAAATACAGACGCATGTTGAAAATATTCTGGATGATACAAATGCTTCTCCAATGTGTGGTATGATAAGGTAAACTTCATCTTGAAGAATGATCCCATACTTGCATCTGGACCCTATCATGGATTGAATCTACTCCCTGATTGATGCGTCCTGTAATTTGATTGGCTAAGAATCCTGGCTTTGGATTGGCTGAATTTCAATCCGTTTTAGGGGTTCAAGTCCTTTTGTTCCCCGAGCCATTTGACAGTTGAATAGGCTATTGTGTGATCTTCCGGTCCTATGTCAACAGAAGCCAGACACGCTGACGACTTGAAAAGGGATTAAGTTTGACAGTTGAAAGGGGTATTTTTCTGATATCCGGTCTTATATCAATAGAACCCAGACACGCTTGCGGCTTAAAGTGGATTAACATTGGGAGTTGAATAGACCATTGTTCAGATCTTCTGACCCCTATTATAGACTAAGCTGATGTAATGACTCTAAAGATAGCTGATGATCACATATCTAAATATAGCTTCACGCATGCGCATCCTTCTACCTTAGACTCTGTTCTGGACTTAAGGTCTCATTTGAAAGTCAGACTTCGACCAGGGCACTTCGCGGAGCTGCAGGTAAATTATTATTATTTATTTATCGTCTGGTAAGGAAAGGGCCTGACCCTCAATGCCCGTGAGTACTTACCAGCACGAGGTATACACGTCAGCTCTGTATATTGATCCTGATCCAACATGGCCGACCCTCATCCAACATGACCGAATCTCATTCAAGATGGCGGACGCCCAATACCCGCCGCAAATACCCATGACACACCAACAACTCCTTATATGCAAATGAGTTACTAAAAATAGTAACACCATGGTCTTAAGTAGGTCAAGATGGCCGCCGATTACATCATATTTGTTTACATTTAAACCGCCGCCTATGCTACTCACTCGTCCCAAATTATGTTGCAGACCATAAAATAGATGTAGCTGAACTGATGAAACCTGATTCCAAAAGGGCACAAAAAAATGTGGGCAAAAGAGAAAATGGTGGTTACCAGCATTTTCTCCTTTTCTCGCAATATTTTTAGAGGGATTCTATCCCAGTGTCATTAAACCTTGGGATTGTTTGGTAACGGGTTAATATTCAAGACGTAGAATAACTCCTCGATAAAGGAGGATATTTGCCGCACGAGTTCGAATCCCAACCGGAGCGGTTTATATCTGAGCTATGCATTTGTTGCGAACTTTCATCTTCGTAAGATGAGGGCTCATCCGGGATTGGTCACTGAGACATTTGTCTGCCCGTTATTGGCCGTTGAGCCATTTGTTGTCTAATTAATGGACTTCCTGCCTAATAAAGGTTTCCGTCATCAAAAATGATGACTTCTCTTAAGAGGGGTCTGTTGAGGGAGATTTCTCCTTCCTTACGGCATAGCTTTCCCATATAAAATCAACACCTGACAAATGCGTCAGGGAGAATTCTCTTTAGCTCAGAAGTTAGTGTATTGGTCTTTTAAACCTCGATAAACGAGAATTTTGCCCGCACGGGTTCGAATCCCAGCCGTTGTGGTTTGTATTTGAGCTATGCATTTGTTGCAAATTTTCATGTTAGTAAGAGCCAAAAGTCAAAACCTTACACATAAAGCTCACAATTTACCAATCAGCTATTCTTGCTATCTAGGTCAAAGGCTAAAGTTCAGTAAACTGCATATTGTAATCCTAGGCCAAAGTTTAACAACTATACAATACTTAACCCTTAGGCTACTAAGCGCGACTCAATGACCTTTTGTGGACAGTGTAGATCAAGATCAGACTGCACAGAGGGTGCAGTCTGATCTTGGATCTACACTGTCCGATTAGGAGATATCTTTCCCTAAAAATACCTTTGAAATAGCACAATATAGGGTTTTACTATCGGCGTGAAGATTTCATTTCACTAACTTAGTAGGATAAGGCTTAACATGCTGGGAAATGAAACTCCTCTCAACAGTATGTTTTTTTAATCATCTTATAAGACACATTCTATCCGCTTGACTCAAGTAATATATATATATTTTTTTTTTATTCTTACATTATTAAGCATGGGGTTATGACAGAAAACGATACGATCAGTGTAAAAGACGGAGAAATTGCTCAAACCGAGCAATTTCTCCCGTCACAGAAAGATCTCCTCAAACCAAATACTTAACTTAAAGTAAAGCAAACGAAAGTTCAAATATTTAAAAGAAAATGCCCTTTTTTGTGGCATTTGTCGAAGACAATGCCACTATGAGTTCAATACGGTATTTTGAAAACCGTGTATCGTAGAATGTGCGAAAACGAAGGAAGTAAACCCAATTAATTTCAATTTTTCTAAGACAAATAAGTGTTTCGATAGGACTCAGATACATGAATAACAGCGGAGTATTAAACTAAACCGGTTTAGGCCACCGATCATGGGAAAATTTCTTTTTTTATTGAAAATATTTATATCCGCTATGGCCTTCTATTTGCGCGATGACAGACACAACCTTTGTCTTCTGAACGTGTTCGTCCCAGGGCTTGTTCGTCCTTCAGTTTGTTCGTCCTTTAGCTTGTTCGTCTCATATTATTGTTTGTTTATTTTTCAACTTATTAATTCCAAATGCCACACCAGTGCTTTCAACACTTTGACTGATATTGAGGATTACTTAAAAATGGGCGATTGCTTAAAGAAAGGCATTATTCCTTTCATACCTTGTTGTCAAAAGCCTTTTTCACCAGGGATGTAAAACGTCATTTTTGAACAAGAAAGTGTTTATTTTCACCAAAATAGACACGGGACACTGGAAAAAAAAACATCGTGGATTTTCGGAAAAGTAGTAGTTCCTGAATAATGAACAATTTCTTCTTTCTTCGTATGAGCTTCTAAAGAAAAGGGGCCTGGCTCCGGTTGCACAGTCGGGAGCGTATAGACCATGGGATCGCTCCTTCGAATCCTAAGCTGGGCCAATTTCTGTACCAGGATTGATGATGGTAATTGTGTCAGAATTTTACTCCTCTGTGATCGCTGATCACCGTTTCGCCGATGTTTATGTGGAAAAGGAGTCATTGGCTTGGGTAGAACATTGTGTGAAGCACTGGTACAAGAAACTCTAGGAAAGCATGGATAGGTGCACTGTCGCCGCGAAATAACTGAAATAATGTTTCAAACTACGCTAAACGCCGGCCAATCAACTAATCAATTTTAAGAAAAAAAGAGATAACTAAATAACTGAGTCATGTTCCGGCAAAAGGAGACTTGCTGCATCTCTGCGATGCTTGATACCAAGTCATCACATGATCATAAAGTCTATTCTTTCTAACAACTTACTGAATAAGTTAGACGGGACCTTTGACATACAGAAAACTGACAAATGGCAAAAAAGTTTCGCGTATGCGTTAAGCCTCCTATTTACAGAGCATTGTTCAATTACAAAGATAAACGCTTCAAGCTATTTCAAACCACAAGCTTCGTGGAACGTTTCTTTTCAATTATGTCTGGTGTCTTCATTTGAAAAATAACAATCGTTTAGATGTTAAGACCTGCGAACTGATGTCAAACAGAATGAGTCAATCCCTTTTTTCAAACGATTCCTATCCTAAACGGAGAAGGGTTTTGAAAACATTGTGGAAATGGCAGAAAATGCTTGTAACCAGCATGTTCTCCTTGTTCCACATTGTTTTCTATCCTGTCCAAAAAGTTCAGTTTATTTGTACTGCTTTTGAATTAGATGTATGTATGTATGTATGATTGATTGATTGATTGATTAAATGAATGAATTAATTAATGATGTTAAACGCCGTTTTCAGCATCATTTCAGTTATATCACGGTGGCCAGAGTTCTTATTCATGCTTTCCTGGAGTTTCTTTTTCCGGGACTCCGCACAATATTCCTCCTAAGCCACTGGCGGCTTTTCCACAGAACCATCGTTCAATCAAGGATCAGCGGTGAAAGAGGAATTAATCATGCTGCAATGACTATCATTTATTCTTGGATCGGATTTCGCCGAGCTGGGGAAGCGAACCAGCGACCTTCTGTTGTCAAGTTCGGTGAGCCACCGACTGGACAACCGGAATTCGGCTTGATGGATGCAGATGCTTTAAATTTGGTGGAGTGTAAAATTTTGCCGTTTGAGAGAGGTTCAAACGCTTTTGTCTGTTTCAAATTTGGAAGAAAACACAGACTAATCAAATCAGAGTAATTTGATTAATGCATTTAAGTCTTTTGCCTAGTTGATAAGATCCTAGAAGTGTCCTTATAAAAGCATTTCCAGACAATAGAATTGGCTGAAATGTTAAAGTGTAGAAAACATTGTGGGAAAAGGGGAAATACAGGTTACAATCACGCTCTCTTTTCCCCACACTGTTTTCATAATCCAATATTCAAAGGTTCGTAAAAGAAGTGGGATCACAGAATGAAGGCTTTGGTAATTTCTCGCAATGTAAAAAAACGTTAAACCATCATTTTCTCCTTTTTCCCACAACGTTCTTCCCTTGCCAAGAAGAATCTAATCATTGGAGCCACATTTAGTTTACCGTCTGCAAGGGCGTTTGATTTGAATAAGTGTAAAAAGTGTTATCTGGTAAAAGAATGGCCTGCGTTAATGTCTCTTCTGATTGTCTGAGTAGAAAAAAATATATCTTTAAATATTCCAGTTTTCAATTTGTCGGTTCATCAAGCCGGCGACAGAAGTTTGGGCTGGCGTATATTTAAAATATTTGCAGACGGCCAATGTAAATATGCTAAAAAATGGACTTTTCTCAGAAATGGTAGAAAACATTGTTAGAAAAAGATAAAATGATAGTTACTAGCATTTTCTTCTTTCCCAGCTTTTTTTTTTTTTTTTTTTTTTTTCTTTCTTTCTTTTTTTTTTTTTTTTTTTTTCCAAAAAGCCTTCTCCAAAATAGTTGTAAAAATATAGTGAAATCGAACGGTAAACTATCAAACGATGTTTTGATTATATGGCATTTAATACCTTTTTCAACGGACTTTCAGGCGTATATCACGGCAAGCGAAACAACAGTGCTTGCTGTCCTGAAGTTTCCTTTACCTATCCTTCACACAAAGTCCATCGGCTGCTTTCCCACATACCAATAGATGATCAAAATATGTTCTGTCATTTAATGCAGCTTCCAGCATTAGATCAGGTGTATGTCTTTTCAACCGGAGCACCTACACATCTTTTTCGTTTCTTTAGAACCGCATTTGTTATAAAATAAATAAATCAATTATAATAAAACATGTCAGTGTTTTTATTACAAATGCTGTTCTGCGTTTCAACCACTTTTTTAAAGAACGGACTTTTGTAATAATATTTTCAAATTTAGTTTTTCCAGCTTTCATGATGTTTGTTTTGGTTGGGTATTTTTTTAACTTATATGGTCGAATATTGATGTAGTGAGGTTAAAAAGTTTTGTTAATTATTACAAATTGTTATAACCCATTCATTTTTGTGTATGATCGATTTCCCAACTATATTATATTTTCTAATATTTATTTATTTATTTATTTATTTATTTTAGACTTTTGAGTATTGTTCAATGTAATCATGTATGGATGAGAAACTTTAGGTGTAAATTCAAAATAAACTATATATTCTGTTCTCTTCTACAAAAGAAAACAGTCTCACGTCCCACTTCATTTTCACCTTTTAGACATATCATCCATATTTAACTTTTAGGCTGCTGAGCGCGACTCGCTAACCTTTTGCGGACAGTACAGATCAAGATCAGACTGCACAAAATGTGCAGTCTGATCTTGGATCTTCACTGTCCGATAAGAAGATACTTTTCCCGGAAAAAGAATGTTTAAAACAACAATATTCGTATTTTTACTGTCGGCTTGAAAGTTTTAAGTGACTTATTTAGCAGTATAAGGGTTAAATAAGGACATATCCAGAAATTTTTGGTATACAAGCTTTAGAAAAAACGTCGTGGGGAATGAAGAAATTACTCGCAGTTTCTCCACTTGTCATAACTCTCTAAACACCATCTTTAGAAGTTGTGTCAAAATGACCTCACACAGGATAATTGGTTAACCTTTAACCTGCAACATACATCAACTGAAAATTTCCAGCCAACAGTGAAGACCAAAATAGTAAAATTTAATGTTGTTTTCGCAGGAATAAAATCACTATCTCGGACAGTGTCGATTTAAGATCAGATAGCACGTTCTGTGCAGTCTGATCTTGATCTACACGGTCCGCAAGAACGAAGTACATGTAAATCACGAGCAGCAGTCAAGGGGATATATGATGACTTTTCGATCTAGGAGGAAGTACAAATACATTGTTTTCCTTTTCTTTTTCCAGTAGTAAGACAACCTTTCAGTATTGCATGATTAAGAATGGATCACAAAGGGAGTTTTAAACACGTTATTGGAACTATTGTTCTGGTTCTAGCAAACATAAAAGAGACGGAAGCGACAGGTAAATGGTTATATTACGATTTGAATAGCTAAATTCTACTAGAAGCGCGACTTTTTCTACTATAGACAGCGCTGGTCTTGCAAATGTATTTAAGTTAGTTATTAGTTTTCAGTTATTTCATTTCTGTTTGAATAGGTCATTTTTTAATCAAGCATATATTTCTTTAAAAGCAAACACCTATAAAACAACATAATATTCATTTCGAAAAGCCTTGTTTTGTTACATCTGGCAAACCATGTTACCTTTTACTTCTTGATTTTTCCCATCAAGCATGAAAATATTAAATCATTAAAAGTAAATTATGTATTACATCCTGGTAGGATAATTATGTCATTAAGATACTGTATACAACAAACCGGAAACCAGCAAATACGGTAAGCGGAGAGATCAACACAAATTTCAATGAACCCATCGGCCATCGTTTGTAACAATTCTTACGAACATGAAAGTTCGCAACAAGTGCCTAGCTCAAATATAAACCGCACCGGCTTGGATTCGAACCCGTGCGGCAAATATCCTCGTTTATCTAGGCTTAAAAGACCAATACACTAACCCCTGAGCTAAAGAGAATTCTCCCTAACGTACTTGTCAGGTATTGGTTTTATACGGGAAGAAGCTATGCTGTAAGGAATATTGAAGGAATAAGAATATATCTAGAAATTTTGGTATACAAGCTTTAGAAAAAACATCGTGGGGAATGAAAAAATTACTCGCAGTTTCTCCATTTGTCAGGCTGACCTGGGCCGAAACTTTTGGCTATTGATCAATTTTCTGTATGTCAAAGGACCACTTTACCTTATGATACAGTCGGTTGTTAGACATTTTTTTTTTCATGACCACATAATTATATAATCACTTGCTTGGTATCATGCTACACGGAGATGCATTAAGCCCCTTTTTGCCAGAGCATGGCTCAATTATCGTGGTAAATGACTATTTTTGAAGAAAGACGCATCACAACAAAACACTTACACTTTTTAATCTGGATTTAAAAACAAGAAAGCTTTCACTATCCCTGATTTGCTTGGGCAGTTCATTCCAGAGCAAGATCCCTGTATTGGAAAATGAATTTTTGTCATATCCTTTGACCGTAGGAATCGAGAAGCGCACACTCACTTTAAATAAAAATGTTCTGAGCAGGCCTCTATTGTATCCATTGATATCTTGGCATGCAAACACAGAGGGGGTGGGGCTTTGCCTATTTTCTGTATGAAATTTAATAGCAATACAGGCTTCTTTTGACCGGAGGGATCGAAAAGCACACACTCTCTTTAAATAAAAATGTTCTGAGCAGGCCTCTATTGTATCCATTGATATCTTGGCATGCAAACGCAGGGGGGTGGGGGGGGGGGGCTTTGCTTATTTTCTGTATGAAATATAATAGCAATGCAGGCTTCTTAGAGATAAGGGCTCTGCCTTAGCCAGTTATATCTCCTTGAAAAATAGGGAAGTGAAGCGGTACAAGCCTACATGGTTTTCTTTATTAATGTTTTCTTTCTTTCTTCAGTATTTTATTATTACTATTATTATTATTATTATTTGTGTGCTTTATTTATTTAAATAAAGGTTCATTTTGTCATTGGACAGCTCCAAATTTTGCACAAACCTCGGGAGTCATCAAGGGAATGTTTTTAACTTAATTCGCAGGCAATTATAAATAAAAAAAAGCAGTGGCAACTATCCAGTCAGATCATGCCAAGACAAATTGGCACTTTGTCCACTATATTTTCTGCCTCTCACAAACAAAACAAATCCCATCATTTGAAACGCATTTAGGTATAGTTTGTCATTTGCAAATTCTTTCAATATGGATGAGTCTAAAATGTGGCATTGGTAGAGAGTTAAATTTTATCCCAAAATAACCTCCCTATTGGCTATAAACAGATAATGTATCTCTACACACACACACACACACACACACACACAAATGAATTTTATCTTGAGCTTTTCTTCGAAGAGAAACAGATAGTTTTTGCAAAAATATTTGATCTGATGCTGGTTAACCTTTTACCGCACAATCTTGACTTTCAACGACCCTGAGGAACGAAACTTTCGGAAACTTTCAAAAAAAAAAGGGGGGGGGGAGGGGAATCTGGTAACCAGTATTTTCTGCTTTTTTCTACAATGTTTCCTTTCCTTTCAATGAAAAACCTAATTATTTCAGTCACATTTAATATGTCGTCTGAAAATGTTTTAAAATTAAATAAGTCTAAAATCTAAAATATCTAGATATTCTTTAATAGATTCCACATTATTTTCTTTCTCCTAACAGCAACATCATGATTATCCATTTCTTCAAAAAAATTTACCAAATAATCCATTTTCTAATGACAATGAAGAGCAGATGGGTTTTAAAACAATGTTGCAAAAGAAATTGCTGCTAGCAAGCATTTTTTTTTTTTTTTGTTTTTTTTGTTCTCAAAAATGGGTTCTACCCCTTTCAAAGACCAAGCCTCTCATTTTAGCCACAAGTTATGCAAATAAACAGCGCCATAGCAAAGGAAGACAATGTATCTGTGTATTACATTCTATAGCAAGCAAGTCATCAGACAATTATGGATCAATAAATTTTTGTTTAACAACCATCTGAATCATGAAGTAGACTAGTCATTTGACATGACTGATAGCAGAAAGTTTGACACAAGTCAGTCTTGCTGCATTGCGCAGGCTGACTTGAGTCGATACTTTTTGCAGATGCATTAAAACCCCGTTTCACAGAGCATAGCTCAATATATATATATATATATATATATATATAGATTCCCTATATTATGGGGTGATTTCCTGTATAAGACCTTTACTGTGGGGCGTCAAAAAAATGTGGGGTGTATAAATCACCCCACATTTTCTCATTGTTCTCTTGAAGGTTGACAGGGCCTAAAGTATTATCTGGTGAAATATTATGTCAACTAGGTTTTAGGTAGATATCATATATATAAGAAACTGCAGTTACTTCCCTTTATACAATTTGTCAAAACGAGTCAGGTTTTACTGATAAAGCAGTCTGTGAGTATATATAAAGCCCCGTAATTCTTGGTGCATGTTTACCTGTAGGGATTGCTCGAACAAATTGACCTGAAATTGACCTCTTTGCAAGGAACGATTTGATAGTGAATTTTTAAATCATCGCGTATAATCGGACGTACGGAAATTCTATTAACGGTAGATGTCTGGTTTTACTCTCAAAATGCCAAAGTCAAAATAAGAAGGTTTTGCGGATGACATTGATCAAGATCAGACTGCACAGACAATGCATCTTGGACCGATATCATCCGCCAAGAACTACCGATCAAAACCACCAGAATCATGTATACTTCAGGTATTTTAAGTATTCTTTTCAGACACGATGAATCAATTAGCCATATAAAGAGTTGAAAATCGTTCACATAGTTCCGCATTCAGACGACAATAGACGAAGCTAAGTCATGCTGGACCGTGAGTAATTCAAACGTCTGCTATATAATAACAGAGGTCATTTATTTCATGTCAATTTGTTAAAGTAATAAAAGCCTACATTTTCTTTGCTCATTATCAAATATGCAACGTTCAATGAATTTCATTTCCCTCAGGCTTAAAGGAACGCTTATACTAGTATCTAACATTTAGTTATTGAATGCTCAATTTTCCTTTCCGTTAAGTGCATAACTGTTACCCAGTACAGTTTATGTATAATTAGATGATGAAATATTTAAATGCGCGTTATTATTATTTTCTTTAGTAACGTTGAACAAATATGGGCCAATCAGTCCAGTCCACATCACTTGAAGCCAGACTTAAACAATACATTTTTATACATAAACTAATATTTACAAGATATGCTTTCTATATGCCAAATAATTTAGCTAAAGAAAAACGCCCTGAAATTCGGTAGAATTGGCATGTGTGTCGTATACCTGACGATAAGAAAATGTGGGGCGATTTATACACTCCACATCATTTGATTCTTCGTGGTATAACGTTAGAAATTTACATCTGTAGAAAGACATCTCAGATTTGCACTATATGTCCCTCAGAATTTCTTAATATATGAACGCCTCCAGAATTCGATATAATTAATATGTATGTCATTTAATTAATGACAGAAAAATATGGGGTGATATATACACCCCATATTATTTTATTATCCATAGCCTTTACTGATCTGACAAACATTTGTTTTCTTTCAGTGTATTTTTTTCGTCTTTTAGAATTTTTGTAGACCTGATTATAACCCGTTCTCGTGACATTTTTTTTTTAATTTTACTCAAATGCATTTCAGCCATGCTCTGTGAAAAGAAGGCTAAATGCATCTGTAGAAGGTATCGACCTATGCCAGCCTGCGCAGTCCGTGCAGGCTGACATGAATCGACTCTTTTTGCAATGGTTAATTTTCTGCCTATCAAAGGACCATTTCACCAAATGATTCAGTCCGTTGTTATACAAAATGGATTTTATGGATCCATAATTATGAGATGACTTGCTTGGTATAATGCATCACTGATATGCATTAAGCCCCTTTTTGCCGAAGCACGGCTCGTTTGATTATTATCTAATTATTGTAACAGTGGACTACATGTACTGGGATTTCTCGGTGCATTATGTATATATATATTTTTTTTCCTTTTAACTTTACAGTTATTATTGTTACTAGTGACGGGATCACATCATTACTAGTGATTTTATCATCTGTGAATCAGTAAGTATTCATATGAAGAAATACATACGGATTCACAGAAAAACGGGATTTTATGACCTGATAACATTCAATTCAAGGGATGTAATTATACCCCCCAAAACTCTGTTTGGGGGGTATATAGGAGTCAGCTTGTCGGTCGGTCCGTCCATCCGTCCGTCGGTCGGTCTGTAGCTTTTTGTCCGCTCTATTTCTCATAAACTACTGGACGAATTTTATTCAGACTTCACAGGTAAACTCAGTATCAAGCAGAGATGTGCATATGAAATGTTGGTTATGGTTCATTGATTTTTCACTGAGTTATGGCCCTTTCATAAAATTTCTTGTCCGCTCTTTTTCTCATCAACTATTGGACAGATTTGGTTCAAACTACACAAATAGACTCAGTATCAAGCAGAGATGTGCATATCCTATTTTGGTTGTGGTTTATTTAGGTTTCATGGAGTTATTGCCCTTTGATGATTCTGGACAAATTTCTTTCAAACTTCATGGATAGACTTTGCACTCAGCAAAGATGTGCATATCATAAATTGTTCTTAGTTAATCAAATAAAATTTCCAAGAGCTAAGCCCTTTTTTGTCGTTCTCTTTATGACGGTGCCCTTGCTGAATTGATGAAAATAAATTATACTTTTGATAGAATACTTTTAACACAGCTGTCCGTCCGTCGGTCGGTCTGTAGCATTTTGTCCGCTCTATTTCTCATAAACTACTGGACGAATTTTATTCAGACTTCACAGGTAAACTCAGTATCAAGCAGAGATGTGCATATGAAATGTTGGTTATGGTTCATTGATTTTTCACTGAGTTATGGCCCTTTCATGAAATTTCTTGTCCGCTCTTTTTCTCATCAACTATTGGACAGATTTGGTTCAAACTACACAAATAGACTCAGTATCAAGCAGAGATGTGCATATCCTATTTTGGTTATGGTTTATTTAGGTTTCATGGAGTTATGGCCCTTTGATGATTCTGGACAAATTTCTTTCAAACTTCATGGATAGACTTTGCACTCAGCAAAGATGTGCATATCATAAATTGTTCTTAGTTAATTAAATAAAATTTCCAAGAGCTTAGCCCTTTTTTGTCGTTCTCTTTATGACGGAAGTCTTCAGTCTGTAACAAAGAGTAATTATTTGGCAAGAAGCCATTGCAGGATATTCATCACCTTCAGTGATAGCTCTGGTATAATTGACTCTCCAGTCACTTATTTTGCATTCCTGTGACATTAATCTGTTTTGTGACAAGGAGCTGTTGGGGGGTATGATCACGTTTAGTGATAGCTCTAGTTTGAATATCACTTGAATGCAGTTGATTATCCCACTTACTTTTTGCCTTTCGCATAATTTGATATATTTGTCTAAACAATACTACATAATAAAAGGACTTAAAAGGTGGTAGAAGGAATAAAAAGGCGGGAAGTATAAAATAAGCCACATTAACTCATTTCCGCCTGCAGTTTCATAAATGAGTCTTCAGCAGACCACTTTTAAAAATATTGTGGCGAAAGGACGAATTTCTCATTTCGCTACATTGATTTCAGGTTATTTACTTCGTAAACCATTTATTTAGAGATTTTACATATTTTCACAAAAATGATTTCAGTGCCATCTGATACACAATTGCTATAGGATGTAATGAGTTCACCTTTTCCTATATATAATTGGGTCATGCTCTGGCCAAAGGGGGCTTAATGCATCTCTGTGATGCATGATACCAAACAAGTTATCACAGCATTCTACATCCCTAAAGTCTGTTTTTTGCAACAACCCACTGAATCATGTAGAACAGTGGTCCTTTGACATGCAGAAAATTCACAGAATGTCAAAAGTTTCGGCCCAGGCCAACCTGCGCGGACTGTGCAGGCTGACCTGGGTCGATACTTTTCTCCAACGCATTAAGCCCCCTTTTCATAGAGCATGGCTCATATCGTTTTAGCACATAGGAAGGAGACGTCTTTGGAAAACATTGTGGGAATAGGTGAAATTATCCTTAGTGAACAATTCCACACTTTCACGCAATGTTTTCTACACCAGTGTTTTATTTCAAGCTTCCATTTGTATAAGTTTAAAATTGTCACCGGCAGGTTCATTCGATTTGTGATAGCCTTTTATCGGGGAAGGGAAGGACGTTTTCTATAGCTTTAATTCTTCCACAGAAATTTACCGATTGAATCACATTAGTGTCATGTATGCGATTTAACTCTATCAGCGCCAAATAAATAAACTCGACCCATTTTGACGGCTGAAGATACAATCCTATGTTCTCTTACAGGCTTGACTACACAAGCAGATGGCATAGATCAGACTGCACATTCTGTGAGATCTCATCTTGATCTATGCCGTCCACAAAAGCCTCCGATTTTGCCTATGGCGCCGAAAGGGTTAATTGGTTGAAATTATAAGTTCAATTTTATATATAGTCTTTTGAAAACACTGTGGGGAAAAGGAGAAATTGCTCGTAACGAGCAATTTCTCCTTTTCCCACCGTGTTTTCTACCCTTTTTGATGACTTTCTGCCATTTTCATCAAATCTAAAATTGTCGTCTGCAAAGTCTTTCAATTTGGACCAGTCCAAAATTTGTCGTTTGGGAAAGGGTTAAAGTGATTACCTCAACGAAAGTTCTCTATTTAACGGAAAGGTACATGTTCACTGCTATACGCTATATAATTATAGAGACATAAATAAATTGACATGTTTTGTTTTCGTAGAAAGACTCGGCAGAGTAACTAGAGAAATACAGAACTTTCTTTACATCAAAAATTCCTTAAAAATCGTTTTGATGTTGGTACTACCGCCTACCCTGTCCCCGGAAATGAAACCGGATTACTTAACTGAAATCGAGTATGCAATTTAACATGTGTCCAATAGTTAGAATTGCATCTGTCGCATCAACGTAATTTAGTACCCATTTGTATTAAACCCTATACGTTTTTGTTGAATATTGAAGCCTTTCCAGTATTTCTAATGTAAAATCATGCTTCATTAAATCAGGTCCGCATTTAAGTGTATTATTTCGGGCCCAAGTTTTAACACCAGTTTTAGTCCAATGTGGCTCTGATACACACGGGCCCCCAGTTGCGCATTTCCGCACAGATCTATCTTCCATTCAATATTTCTGATACTGTCCCTCATTGTGGATGAAATTAAAGTTCTTTTCACGTTTGAATGGTCAAGGGACAACCTTTCGTATTATAAACTGTAACCACAGGAACTCCGAGTTTTTTTTTTTTTTTTTTTAATTGGACATAATGAATTATAATGCTATTGTAAATAATTTACATTTTAAGATAATCTCATTTCCTTGCTGTCTTTTTATATTTTACTGGTGCAACTCAGTCAAGGTTTTAGTCCGGTTTTATGTTACATTCATTGGAACAAATATTGACTTTGTGAGAGTTAAGTCTACAGAGACGATACATTGATTTATTATCATTACATGGGAAAAAATAGTTCTAGGTTTGCAAAAGTCTTTACCCCAAAAAAATCACCTTATCAGGCAGTGTAAATCTAAGATCAGACTACACTATTTTGTCATTAGTTGCACTCAGTAGCAAGGTTAACAGGGAGCTAAATACGGAAGTGTAGTCGTTTTCTAATATGCCGGAAAATAAGACAATTGTTCACAAAACACTATACATAATTCCTACTGCACTGTAAGGTAAATAAGAGAAAATCTTCAGTCCGACATGATATTAAGGGTACCCTGCAAGACTTTTGTTGGAAGTCCAGATAATCTTAAAGATACATCTAAAGTCGTTTTCAGCCTGTTTTTAACCCATTTCATCTTTGTTGTATCAAACTATAATCATTCTTGTATCTTCATGCCAAATGTTGCAAGGTTGCACAGATTGCGATCAATAGAAAATTCATTTCATTTTTAGGGCCATCAAAGAAATCACTGTTGTGACTTTTCCGGTTTTTAAATCAAGGTTTCCGATATACGAGTATGTATTTAACCTATACACAAGATAAATCAGTAATTTAACCCTTAGGCTGCTAAGCGCGACTCACTGACATTTTGCGGACCTCGTAGATCAAGATCAGACTGCACAGACCGTGCAGTCTGATCTTGGATCTACACTGTCCGGTAAGGAGATATTATTCCCTAAAACATAACTCTGAAATAGCAATATCTGAGTTTTTACTATCGAATTACAAATTTCAATTTAGTTATTTGGCATGATAAGGGTTATTTATGTACATAGATGACTAACTTTTGAACCATTCCACAGTCTATAGGTAAAGAGTCAAGGTCCTCTTTCATTTTGATAATGAATTATATCATAATGAAGTCTATACAGAAATGCGCGAAGTTGATTTCCACCTTTGGCTGTGTGGATCAAGATCAGACTGCACAGAATCTACACTGTCTGATAAGATATTTTTTCCTAAGAAACACCTATGTGATAGCATGATTTTTGTTTTTACTATGGGCTAGAGAGTTTCATTTCCTTTCTTTTTTAGCAGGTTAAGGGCCAAGGAAACGTTTCTGCCTACAACACCACCGTGATCATTGCGAGATTACACGCCTTGCCACTGATCAATTATCATGTTCCGGTCAAACTGCGGTTAACTGAAAGCAATAAATAATCGGGCCAAATGTGAAACAACCAAATTGAGATAAACACTGGTTCCAATTTTTCTTTTCAAGAAAAAATTGTGGCTAACCATTCTGCTGATAATAACGACTATGTACATTTTTGAAGACAGTGTAGATCAAGATCAGACTGGAATGAATATCTATCAAATCTTTGCTTTGTAAATGGGCAGGGAACATGGTATATATGAAACCTGTATATTGTGATGTTAGAAGAGTGTAGGGCCAACCTGAAAAACGATCAACCGGAGCTTAATGTTTCCTTAGCATCATTTGTCACAAAACGACGGATAGATCAGTCCTATTAATTTTCTTTTGATATCTCAAAGCAGCAACAACATGAACTTCTTTCCAAGATTTGGTAGTGATGAAAAAATTCGATTTTTACCCTAGTAACAAATAACAAAAATCCATACTCTCATGCCATTTTGTAGAAAATCAAGTCCAAAATCAATTTCGTTGAAGATTCTCCTGTCGATGGAGTTTTCATCGAACCCAACATTTCGCCGTTCGAGGGGACACTTTGTGAAACTGAGTCGACGTAGTCGACGGAAAATTTCCAAAACTTTGGTAATCTTTAAGATCTGTTGTGTGTTTATTTCACCGGTAAACGAAAAAAATATTTCATAAGGCGACAGTATTTTAGTATAGGGTCTATTGAAGCTATACGTAACCAGCAGGATACCGCACTTCTTTAACAGAAACTATCTTTAAAGAAGTCCTGTCACGAGAAAATTGATATAAATCATGGCTGTTAAATTATTCCCAATCTAACATTAACATACCTTTGAGACCATATCTTATACATAAACATTTTACAAATTGGTGATATTTCATCACAGATGAAAAAACATAAGATCAAACTTTAGAATGAAGTTTAAACTACATAATCTTACTGTAGCAGTATTTCAAAACGTGGTTTCGTCCCAAGGTTGTGTCTGTAGGGCTTTTGTACTACGGGTATTTTGTCCTACATTCGATTCATACATCAAACTAAAATTGACGCCCAACTGTAAAATAGTATACACGCAAAGCGTGCACTGTATATTGCCCGGAATTCCGAATTAAAAGAACACTTAAGAATCAGGTATGGTAAATATGTAAAGATGATATGGGACGTTTTATACACCAACACCATTTTAATCCTCACAGTTAAAAAAAATAGTAAATGTATGTTAAAAAATAGTAAAAAAAATAGTAAATGTATGGAAAAAACATCTCAGGTGAGCACTGCATACTATATCAATACATCATGAATTCAGAATAATCAAAGTATTTTTATCCTAAGAATAATTAATGATAAGAAAATATGGGGTGGAATATACACCCCACATCATTTTATTTTCAATTGTATAAAAATTTAGATTTATAGTATTTTTATCCTAAGAATAATTAATGATAAGAAAATATGGGGTGGAATATACACCCCACATCATTTTATTTTCAATTGTATAAAAATTTAGATTTATAGAAAAACATCCTAGATGGGTATTATACAAGTGAGTGAGTGAGTGAGTGAGTGAGTGTTAATCATTCTAACATGGCAGTGAGTGAGTGAGTCTTTTATTACAGAGACATGTACATAACATTAAGTAACGACAATTTTTCATTAAAGGCCCCGTTTTTTTATGTGGGACCTCTACGTCACCTTATGGATAAAGTATAGAGAAAAAAGCGGTGTACGCACGAAGACCTCTGTACATGACCCATGATTTAGTATTACATGTATATTAATGTGTCAGAATTTGATACAATTGGTATTTATACTCTATGATAATTAATGATGAGATAATATGGGGTGTTTTATACCAACCACATTACATGTATTTCATTCCTCATAGTAGCAGTGATTTAACACCCCGCATATCTACCATGGGCCCGTTTTGCTAATATTCGGGTAAGAATAGGAAAAGGTACGAAATTCTTACATGAGCTTTTCAAAGCTTGTGTAAGTATTTTCGTCAACAATTTTCGTAACTCTCTAATTGCAGGTATATAAATCAGGCACCCTGATTCTTCGCTAGCGTCACTAGAAAGGAAATTTTATCTGAATACACAGTGTTTGATATGACTTGAGAATGGAATTAAAGTATCCTTATCTCAGTAATGATATAAACGCATGTATGAAAATACTGTAAAGAAAGCCCCTTTTCCCGCCGTTTGCCTCGTCCTTCACTTTTCGTCCGGGGATTGTTTGCGCTTTTAGATAATAACAGGTAAATACAGCAGTCAAACGTTACCATGTAATGAAAATGTATATCTATATTTATGAATTTTGTTCACAGATAGGAAATACTGTTGCAAACCTGACTGCAATGTTAGAATGATTAGAAACACAACTGACTTAAAACATTACTTTATACGACACAGATGTGGAAATACAAGATATGATACCATTGTAGATCAGTATGAAAACTGACACCTCAGTCACAAATTTACATTTTTAAAAAGTGTGGAAATATCTTGAACAATGAAGTCGTTGTTTATACGAATAATGTCCTTTTTCCACGACTGTTTCTTACACATGTGCATGCCGAGCGGCATTCTCTATCGCATCCTATTTTTGAGTCGCCTGGTTGCGTAGCAACCAGGCTCTCATTGTTATCATCCTGATCTATGGGGTGACGTAAGCATACCTCCGGCCTTGTACTGCTTCCTGTCCCAAGTTCCGGTTTACGAGATAAAACATAGTTTTCTAATTATTCGGTAAACAACCCAGTTTCTGTTGTAAATAACTTGCAGCTGTGCCTTTATGATAATGAATATGTCTATAAAGACTGAGCTATTTAACTGTTCAAACCTTTGAAACAACCATTTCGTCCACAAGGGTACGCCATAGCCTATCGCTTACACAGATATCATCTCTAAAAATAGCGCATTATGTATGTATCTAAAAATAGCTGTCTTGAACTAAACAAGTTAAGGGACAAGCTGAAACATATGGAGGGAAATATCCGCCAAAGTTCTATGGGTCTAGATGACAATCTTATTTGTGAACATTAGCTGTCTATTCGTCTTCTTTCTTACATCTTACATGCATATTGCATCTCATGTGTCATTATTACTAGTGCATACTGTTTGGTGCTAATTGCCTGCATCATTGTTATAACTTGATCATATTTACTATTGTGTTTTTGTTGATTATGAATTATCAATTCTTCCTGATTACTTCCTACTGCGTCATTGCACTTGTCTTTTTTCCTAGTGCTTCATGCATGTTTCTAGTAGCATTTTACTTTCTTCTAAATACATGTTATATTTGTTATACTTCCTTCTCCAGTATTGAAACTTTCCTAATATTGCAGACGAGAAGAATAATGGGTGACAAATGTTTCGGTAACAGACAAGTTCGGTAAATTATACTTATAAAGTACATCTATCCGATGTTTCGGTAACAAGGTAATTATGTAGTGTTTAACCCTTTACCACATAATCCCGAGTTTTAACGACCTTGAAGACGAAGCCTTTTGAAAACATTGTGGGAAAAGGAGAAAATGCTGGTAACCAGCATTTTCTCCTTTTCCCACAATGTTTTCTACCCTATCAAAGACAACTTCCATCATTAGAGTCACATTTGAATTGTCGTCTGCAAATGCTTTCAATTTGGACAAGTCTACTTTTTTGTCTAGTGTAATGCACCTAAATGTTTTTCACACCAAGTAAAGTCTTGGCTCTCATTTGTTCAAGGGTTCTTTTTTCCACACGCTTTCAGACATAATAATTTTGTTATGTTGTTATGTTGCTCCTGCCATGCTGTATGTAAAATAATATACCTGAAATCACAATAACATTTTACTTTCGATATTCCAACCATATAGTTGAGGTGATGAATAATACCCAGTCCTAACCTTGTACCCGATGTATCTTCCTTTAAAACGTTTTTATGAATATTTCAGTGCGAAAATAGTTTCTTCTTTAAAGACTTCCAAACCAACCATTAACCCTAAGAGCGCCTGTTACTACTTCAGTTGCCTTTGTGGCCAGTGCAGATCAAGATCACACTACGCCAAACACCGAGTCTAAACTTTGATCTTCACATGCTCCTTTTCCAAAGCATTCTGAACAGAAAAAACCTTGAAATCGCTAAAATTAAGGTTTTATTTCTACAATGAAAATGGCAGTTAGGTTTATTCGAAGTTCTTAGAGTTAAACTTATGAATAATTCAATTGTTTCCAGAAAGATGGCTAATATAGAAAAAATATTGTGGCAAATGAAGAGAGGGGGTGAGAGACATGGATAGATAGATAGTGGCATATACTCTTTTGACAAATACTTTTTTCAAACAGCATGAGCAGTGTGTGATCTGAACATGCCCTATCCCCTTAACTTTTATGTGTGCAGTCTGATCTGCGAATTTCTCCTCGTCTATTAATGTTTCAGGGACATAGAAATGCATTTAGGGTTTTTGTTTTTAATTTTTCGTCACAAATTCTAAATAGCCACCTTTAAACCCAGGTTAATCTCTAAGATCTATGGGGATCTTCTTTATCTTGTTGGTAATGAGAGGTATGAAAACAGGCCGTTAAAGAATTCGCGTTTATTTATCGGCGCCACCGGTTTCCCATATGGGCGACGGCCCCCGAAGGCTATTAGTTATATTACGGGGATAGTGCAAGATACACGACGAAACCTATCATAAGTTACGCCTGGTTCTTTAACGTGCTCGGTGTATAGCACCGTCACACGAAACCTCGGTTTAAAGTCTCATCTGAAAAACTGTTAGTAATTTTAGATGGTTACCCGAGGGAATCGAACCCACACCCTCAAGTGTCCCGACACATGACGTTTACTAGCCCTACGCTCTACCACATGAGCTATACAGGCTGGTATAGGCTGTTAAAGACACATGTCTATACATTTATATAGTATACAGTACTCCCTTTGCTCTCGCAAAGTTCGTACAGGTATCAGGGACCTAATATGACTTTTTAATGCAGTGATGTCCGTGTTGTATTGATGAACACACTTTAAAACCTGCGGACGACGACTTGTGTGCACCAGACCAGATTTAAAAACATTGTGGAGGCAGGAGAGGAACAAAACAGAACATTTTTTTTTTCTAGACAAGCACAATGTACATAGTCAAAATTACAAGAAGTATGCAACAGAGCATTGTCGAGGTCTCTCTCTCTCTCTCTCTTCATTTGCTACAATGTTTCACCTGTAATATCTTTATTAATTCGCACTGATTAACCATAATTTTAACCCTTAGAGCATCGAATAAACCAAACGGCCATTTTCATTTTAGAAAAAGAACGTCTACTATAAATGATTTCAAGGTTGTCCTTATTCATAATGTATTAGAAAAATAGACAAAGTAAATCTACGATCAGTCTCCATGTTTTGTGTAGTCTGATCTTGATGTGAATTGGCTGCAAGGGTGAAAGGTGCTCTAAGGGTAAATGGCTGGTTTGCAAGCCGGCCATTTTGTTCCCAAAAGAAAATATTTTCACAAAGGAAATGTTAACAAAGACAGTGCCTTTTTGATAAAATATATTTATAAAACTTAAAATTGGCTTAAGCTGGGAGTCTGTTATCTGTAGGACGATTACAATGGGTACAGGTTTAGGATTGTGTATTATTGATTAAATCAACTAAGGGTGAAAGGGTGAAAACCAAAAATAAGATGGTGATCAGAATTTATCAATTTCAGGCATTTATAAACAGCATGAAAGGTACAACATAACAAATATTATTATGTCAGAAAACGAGCGGCAATTGCAAATTAAAAAAAAAAAAAAGGTTTGCACAGAAAGCTATGTACTGGGTGTGAGAAACATTAGGGCACTGCCTTGTTACAGAACATCCAATTGATTTATTTATAAGTCCCATTTACCGAACTTGTCTGTTACCAAATAATGTATATGAAAGCGCCATCTGGTATCATAATATCACTTGTAGTATTCGTGTAAATGCTATTCTTGTTAGTGCATACTTCATTCGCCTTAATTCAGCTACCTATCATAGCTTCGATTTAATATCACAAAATCCCATAGTGTTTGCCAGAATATGCATAAACAAGAATGTAGCACTTTAATGATAAGCTATACAGACATGGAAAAATGGGAAAAATATCAGGATAAGGAAGTAAGATGGATGAAATCATAATGTCAAAAGGGGCATAATGAACAGAAGCACACGCTACTAAATAACAATTTTATGGCATACAAGTGGAAGAAGAAAAATGGAATTAGCATCAAGCAACATGCACTAGTAATAATGAAACATGAAATGTTATATGCATGTAAGATTTAAGAAAGAGGACAAATAGACATCTAATGTTCATAAATAAGAATGTAATCTAGACACATTGAGTTTTGGCGGATATTCCCCTCCATAGAAACATACTCTTCGACGACAGCGTCTTTACAACGGCACACTTCTGTTTGTTGCCAATTCTCAGTGAAAATGATAATTACCTATTTGAAGTACAGTCTTAATCTTAAAATCTGTCCCTAATTGTAAGTCTTATTTCAATTCAACACTCAACCTATGATCGGAAAGAGAAAGGCGATACCAAGTTAACATGGAAGCTTTCAATGGAGATTTTTCTCAACAGTAGGATTTTTTTTTTTTTTGACAAATTTATAACGGCTTGGAACGGTTGCGTTGCCTTCTTAGACATTCTTACATGTTGCTTCTTCAGAGCTTTTTATTCTATACTTTAAATACTTTGCACACCCGTATTCTAGGTGCACAAGCAGAGATCGCACAAGCAGAGATCGTACATACAGTATATAGTGTACCAAGTCATCGCTTAACAGGTGATTTCTGGAATGTAGCTGTGCGACAAATATAGATCTTATAAACACGTGACGTATAACGTCATTTGCACCACGGAATTCTCTATAAATTTATGAATCAGTCACTGGACGGGCCTTTATTTTCAGCGTACACCGACCTAGCGCTTCACCGATCCATGCAAAGAGAGTTTTTTAAATTACACTGTGTTTGATTAATTGTTTTTCGGGTTTTTTTTAAAAAAAGAGGCGAATTTGTCAAAGTCTGCTGTTGTTTATTTCTTAATGTGCGATTAACCTAGGTCTGGTATATATGAAACAATAATTTATTAGTGCGGGTGTCAGAACGCAAGGTGCTTTCGTAACTGCCAAAATCTTAATTCACACAGGAATTCGACTTGAAACGACGCGGTCCTAACAACCAGCAATCTGAGAACTTGACTTTTTACTCCACTATATTTCAGATATAATAGAACAGATCAATGTTAACCCACTCGAACAACAAGTTCTTTATTGGAGTGTTTGTAATCTTGTAAAGGGTTGTTGTAAAGGGTAATAGAGCGAATCGCAAACATTTAGTTTACACCAAAGCAATATATATGTAGATCTCTACAATTTGCAATTGGTGTGGAAGCAGTACTAGTTCCTGGGACGTTATAAAATGCAGACAAAGTTAAAAGGCTGATGATCATGGTATTGGGTTATATTGTTTTTCTTGAGCTGTAGCAGCCACATTCTTACAGTCTACTCTGGAGAAAACTTGAACCCGGACAACAACAACAACAGCAAAATATTTCCAAGGGACAGGTACATGTAGATTACCGAGTCAAATATTTGTGTGTGATCCAGAGGCTACATTTCAGTCCAATGATCATAAAATTGCCCGGCTGTTTGTCTCAACAATATTTTTGACAAAGCTGAATGTAGGTCACCGGGGGTTAAAAGAAAAAGGTTGTCACTAGGTCAAATCAGACGAAACCGTAATAGATCTAGTGCTTTAGAATCCATTTATGTTCAGTCCGATACTCACGGAACTTTGTCAGACTGCTTAGATTAGATATGGGTGAGTTGCAAAAGGGCATTTTTGGTTTAAAAGTATGTCAGTAGATCATATACCAGAAGACAAAATTCAATTGAGTTCCATACTAATGTTGTCTAAATGGTCCTCTTGTAAAATTGTTCAAGTGGTTCTGCACTGTTTTCGTAAACTTCACAGAAGCTTTAGAACTGACTAGTAACATTTCAAAATTACCGCCTCTGAAACTGTATAAGCAATTATACCCAAATTTCATATCTACACTGTAGCATCCTGTATTTGGAAAGGACAATTATTCAAATTAACCGATATATGTATAACCACATGGTCCAATTCTAGAAAATTTGTGTCATGCAAAAACAACTTGTTCTAAATCTGGCGAGAAAATGTATATCCTATCCTACTGAAATTATTTAGAATGTTTGTTTTAGCAATATGTGTAAGAATTAAGATATACATGTAAGTTAAGTCGCCCAGATTCTGCGCTAGAAAAACATTTTTATCAACCTAGAAGCCTAATTTTTGTACACATTCTTTACAGGCATTATTAAGCTAGGGAGGAACTGTAAATATTGATGGAACTTGGACAGATATTATGCCGAATTTCGGGTGGTGGGGGATATAGTTTTCATGTTGTCTGTCCGGCAGTCCGTTCGTCCGTCCGATCTTCCGTCTATCCAGACAGATATGTTCTAAAATCGTTAACGAAAGTTAATGAAACTTTATACACGTGTTCCTCCGATATACTTTTTTAAATGTAATGCATTGTCATGGAAAAAGGAGGCGTGGTGTCTTCCGGTCTGCTTTTTTTTTTTTTTTTTTTTTTTGTTTTTTTTTGTTTTGTTTTTTTGTTTTAATGCTGTGTCATGGGAAAAGGGGGTTTGATGTATATTTCCATTCTGGACCAATATCTCTTTAACTACTGGACAAAATTTTATGAAACTTCATTTTTATATTGTTTATCACAAGCCACAGACAATCAGTATTTGTTTTTAATTTAATGAAATGCCGTGTCATGGAAAAAGGGGGCTTAATGTATATTTTTACCAATTACAAAAAAGGCCACGTTTACATGCAAAACACAATACCTCTCATAATTATGTTTCTTCAAAAAAAAAAAAAAAAAAAATTCTTTTATTTTCGGTGGTGGATATCATTTCAATGAAATGCCTTGTTTTCATATTGATTGTACCTTTTGAAAACCATTTTTTAAATGAAGTCAACCGGGGTAAGAGACTTTGAACTTTTTAAACCTGTTTCTGGTGCCTAAATTACCACATATTTTTTTCATGTAAATTTTGATATTGATGTTTGTAATTTTAGGATGACAACTTAGAAATATGCTTGCATATAATAGTGTCTTATGGTTAAGTTATTTTGTATCTTGAATGCTTTTAACAGATTTGAACAAGAAAGGGTGAAAACTTCTGACCCATTACCCTCCAGGCAACTCTCAGGACTATCAGTCCTTTGATTTTCCTTACTTTACGCCGGTATTGCTCATGATCGTTTTCAGCTGTATATCAAACGCCGTTTCTCAACATTCGAGCATCATACCGTACAAACCGTATGTCCTTTTATATGTTTTGATGTTCTGTGTCTAGCCTTGTGTTACTGAACTACTCTTGCAAACAGCGTTAGACACTATACAAAATAGCCGGTAGAAACTTCTATTCGGGTATACTATATGTTGAGAAATTACATCCGAATTACAGCTACAAAGATCATGAGCAATGATTCCGGGATGATCTTTTTGCAGTTATCATTCAAATGTCGTTTCTCAACATTCATTATAACGCTATTTGCAAGAGTATTTCAGCGTATAATGACGACCACCCGGTGGTTAAGTAGTCAGAGTGTCCGCCTCGCATGTGGGAGGTTGCTGATTCGATCCCAAACTGGGTCATTCCAAAGACCGCAAAAAGAAAAGGTAGCCATGACGCACTGTGTTAAGCTAATAGCATGACGCCTGGATAGCACGTTCCAGAACAGAAATAGCTGGTATAACCAGTAGGGACCAGGCATATGAATATGTGTTCTGCGGCCACGATATAACTGAAATGAATCAATGAATCAATTCAATCAGTCATTCAAAGATAGTGAGAACGTCTACTCATCTGCTTTGTCTTCACCTGCACTTTACACAGTGTTTTTCCCCAACTGATTTCTCATGTAAACATGTTTTTGCGTGTGATTAAACCCATGTCCCTGGTTTACAATTAATGTTGATTTTTCTGGTTGAGTAAAATCTTTTTTTTTTTTTTAATTTTTCATGAATTTTTTCATTATGAGAGAATAGCCAGCCTCTGTCTAAAATTATGCAGGGACAATGGTTACTAGGAAGAAGCAAAACAGGATAATTTGACTGAATTCTTGATCCATGTCGACAGTGTATATCAAGATCAGATAACACATAAAATGCAGTCTAATCAATATTGGATTTATATTGCCTGCTTTACTAGGAAGATTGTTTACCAAAGTGTTTCAATAATCTTTTTAATACGTATCACATTTTGCAAGTCAGCAGCAAACGACTTTTATGAGCATTGTAGTGAAAATAGAAATTGCTCCCAACGAGCATTTTTCCTTTTACCACATTGTTTTCAGAATTCGTCTTAATGCACTCTCACTTTCCATATTGACGGTTTCTACCAAAGCATTTGAAAATCATTTGAGTTGAGTAAAGATCTTGGTCATACCCTGAATCTGCAAATCACGAGTCCGGCTCGGCCAATTTCATATCTATACTTACAGATGGCGATTTTGACTCGATACACTCGTCTCTCAAAGCCGACATAAAATCTTTTTTTCGGAGCAGTCAGTGGCTTGGAAAGAAAACCTTATGTAGAGTTGGTAGATAAATACCAGGACAAAATTAAAATGTTTACTGCCGCCATGATGTGAATGAAAAAAAAAAAAAAAAACTGTTGAAGTCCCATCGTGCGTTTTCACGTTTTACAGCCACAGACCGAATTTAATGCTAGGTACTATGCATTTCCCTTTTCTCGAGAAAATATTGTGGAAGAAGCTTGAATTATTGTTTCGAACAACGACTTTTTTTTCTCTTAATTTTTTACACTTCCATAGAGTAAATAAGCAGTGCCTAGTATTTCTTTTGGCACAGTTGATGCATATTTCTAATCGAAGAAATGTTCTGTTCTGATATAAAAAAAAAGTCTAAAGTTGAAACGCACGAAACAAGAACAGAACAGAACATTTCTTTATTAAACTAAGAAGGTACATAAAGTACAACTAGAGGATTTGAAAACAATATCAAGAGTAGTACAAAAAGTAAATAACTGTTCCCGTAAACGAGAGAAGTATAGGGTGGAGGAAAACTGGAGGAAGGGAGACACGAGTCACAGATGTTTACATAAGAATATTACCCGATACACCTGTGTGCATTAGGTCAGTTGTCTGATAAAAAAGACCAGGGTGGCGTGGAATACCGTTTCCTTGATAAACTCCCCAACAACTAAATTACCAAGCCGTCGTAAAAATAATCGCTCTAATTAGATGATCGACTGTGGTAAATTAAATAGACATCAACTAAGTGTGAAAACGGACACACTTGTCGATAAAGGATTACGGAAGGAATTCGCGTTGACTAAACCTTGATTTATGACATGACAAGCTTTATATGCCATCCAAAATCGATTCAACTCGACTACAAGCGAACCAAGCCATTTTTTTGGCCGAACTACTGGGACGGCGACCGCCATCCAGCCATGACGCTACTACAGTAGCAATAACATCTTGTGACACACTGTTGTTTCACATACATGTACCTGACTTTTATGTAAAGTGAGCGCTTTAAAAGGATCGTCACATACTATATCATCTGGTTGTTTTCCGGATAGATTTTCAGTCCAATTTCTGGCAAAGTTCAAAGGTCAAGTGGATATCATCAGACATTTATGACGAGGTGTCCCTGATTTGATCCTCGCTTGCGGTAACTGTAACGACGGTCACTGCATGTTTTTGTATAAATGTAAATGATAACACAATGGGAATAAAATGACAATTAATGATTGACCTAGTTTTTCGTCTAATCAGAGAGGAGTATTTGTGGAAATTTCTAAAGACTCAAAGCCCATAAATTTTGTCTTCCTAAAATAAAAACAGCGTATGTAGGACTTTTACTGTCCCCTTTTACATCTTCGCAAAATTATTTCAAGCTCCACCAACTAGTTGATGCACGATTTGAACCTTTTAAGATTTGTGCACACGGCACATTTAGTTTTTTTTTTTTTTTACCCTGTACCAAGCAATCTCGAGTGTCCTCGAGGAATAAATGTCTTTCGAAAATAATGAAAAAAAAAATACTGAAGAATAATTGAGTAATGAACAGTTTGTCGTTTTCCTTCTTTTTTTTTTTTTTTTTTTTTTTTTTTTAAACAAAAAAAGTAAAAAAAAAAAAAAAAACATCAACTAACATTTTCGCTCCAGATGGCGAGCCAAGTAGCTTTTGTGGACTATAAAGATCAAGATCAGTCTGCAGAGAACGTTCAGCTATCACCGGAATGTGTAGATTCGAGGTCAGACTGCATATACTCCGTCCTGTATCATGTCCGAAACTTTTATTGCAAGGAAACAGTATTTCAAAAAACTGGGAAAAAATCACCAATGTGACACGTGAAAGCTTAAGCGTGTTTATTCTGTAGAAAAGTACAACTTGTCGTTCTGAAATTTATTTTCTTACAATACTTCCCAAATTAAACTAAGCAAGGACATGCACATGTATTAAGGATACTAGAAATACTAGTATGCTTGCAACTCTTTTCAAGACGACCAATTTCTAGATTCTTCAATATTGAAAGCATTAGCAGACGAGAAATTAAATGTATCTAAAATGATGGTTTTTATGATGAAAACGATGTGAAAAATTGTGAGAAAAGGAGAAAAGGCTGATTTCACGTATTTGCTTCTTTTCCCACAATGATTTCATAAGTTTTCCTATTCGTGGTGGTTAAGACTCGTGTTTAATTGAGGGTTACGACAATTTTCTTAGTACAGGTATATTTCAACATATTTCCTTTCACCGGGAACTCATTTTTTTTTTTTTTTTTTTTTTTTCTTGCTTAATCCTTCACCACACAAGAACATTTTAGATTTGTCCTAGATCTGAAGTGTTGCAGACAGACATTCAGTGTAGCTTAAATAATAAAATATGTGATTGAAAATGTAGGGAACGGTGTGGGAAAAGCAAAAACGTTGGTTATAAGCATTTTCTCCCTTTTCTTTCACAGTACGTCCAAAAGTTTCCTCCTAAAGGTTGTTAGAAGTTGAGATCGTTTGGTAAGGGATATATAGGTTGCTCAAGACTAGCAGAGGTCGCAATTTGGACCATGTTTATTCTACAATCAAACTGGACCATTGTTTTGTATATCGATTGCAATTATGTCCATTTTCAAAATGACAATCTTTTAGACACCGTTTGAAACATGAATTGTTAGACGGTGTTCTGAATTATTATGAGCTGTCGCTATTATATGATTGAAATAATATTGACAGCAGTGTAAAACATCAATCGGTCAATCAATCAATTAATTAAAAAGTACAAACTTGGACTGTTACATATCTGATTTAATGAATTCTTGGGTGTACAGCTGCAACAAGTGGGTGCGTGAGATATCGTCTATAAAACAATTCTTGTAAATCATTTTCCAACAAAAGGTCAAAATCGGTTTTGTGTCCGCTATTGTGAAGAAAGCAATACCAGGTACACATTTTTTTTCCGCAAAATTTTGGCTTCGAGAGTACTCATAAAATGAAGATGTAGTGTATGAGTGCATGCACGTAAGAGTTTTGTGGTCTCGTGCAATGGGCGTGTCTATACATTGAATAATGAAGATTCCACAAAAGTTATGTTTCCGGTCATTTATCATATGGGCGTGTTTATAGGGTGATGTGGTAATGAAGGAATGTCTTTGCATAAAAACTAGTTCAAACTTTTATATCGAAGAAAGTCTATATAAAATTGGTTTCTATAAAACTTTGTCGATCACTAAGTTGGTTAGAGCTCAGAAAAAGAATCATTCGGAAAAAAAAAAAAAAAAAAGTTACAGCACAAAGCGCATTCCCTTTTATTTTCTCGAAGAATTCTCTTTTTGGAGCTCTAACCATTACACGGTTATACAATTGCGAATAAAATAATACTGGGTGTTTATACATGTATCATCCCATATTTTTCCCATCATTAATTAAGAATACCGAATTCATGGGGCGTTCATGTATTACAAAATTCTATAAAATGTGGGGTGTATATATCACCCCATATTTTCCCATTCGTAATTATAGGGCATACATGTAACAATTATACCGAATTCATGGAGTGTTGATACAATACGGAATTCTATGGAATGTACAATGCAAATCTATGGCATTATCTATACATGTAAATATCTATAAAATAGGAAAATGATGAGGGGTTTATATATCACCCCATATTTTCTCATCATCGATTATAAATTGCATTATGTCATGCATATTAATTTTACAGAATTCCTGGTGCATTCATATAATACGAAGTTTAGGGGAATAAAAAGTGCACAACAGGAGCTTTTTTTTCTATACTTGTGAATTCTATACTATAGGGAATATAGTAACGCAGGTGTATAAATCGCTCCACCTTCTCTGATATTTCGTCATAAAACATATATATTGATTTTACCGAATTCTGGGAATGTCATATAATTCTATTCTCCCGGGCACGTACGGTGTATATATATATATTTTTTTATCGTTTTCTACTGTGAGGAATAAAATACATGCAGTGTGGTTTGTATTAAACCCCCCATATCATCTCATTCTCAATAATAGGACACACATACTAATTGTGCCGAATTCTGATACATCATAATACGAAATTATGGACCATATACAAAGGTTTTCGTGTGTACAGCGCTTTTTTTCCACTATACTTTACTTATAAGATAACATATAGGCCATGGCGCAGGGCGTATACCTTTGCTGAAGAAATGTTGTTGCGTAATGTTTTGTATATGCACGTGTAACTATAATAACACTCGCTCAATCGATCACTGGCTCGCCTGCCCGCCCGTACGGCCACTCACTCACTCACTCTTTTGTGCAGTACTCATCTGGGATTTTTTTTTTTTTTATAAATGTAATTTTTATACAATATGGAATAAAATGATGTGTGGTGTGTTTATATCACCCTATATTTTCTCATCATTGATTATAGGATATACATGTACATACTTCAATTATTCCGAATTCATGATGCATTCATTCAGTGCAAAATTGTCGGGAATATACGGTGCATACCTGAGATGTTTTCAATTCATGTTTCTTTTTCACTGTGAGGAATGAAATAACGTTGGATGAATAAAACATCCCATATTATCTCATCAATAGTCATAAATCATCTTTCATTATGACCTTTTGAGCGTGTTTCTGTATTTTTTAATATTTTACTATTGGGCGTCAAATTAAGTTGGATGTATGAATCGACTGTAGGAAAAAATCCATTGCTACAAAAGCCACAAACTCAACCACAGGACAAAACTACTTTTTAAATACTGCTTGAATATAATTATGCAATTTAAACTTCCTTCTTATACAGTACGAAATTCTATTGTATGTACAGAGCATATCTCGGGCGTTTTTGCACGTGTAAATTTTATACAAAATAATAGGACATCCATATTTATCGTATCGAATTTTAAGACCTTCATAGAAAACAAAATAATCGGGAATATACAGTACACACCAGAGATAATTTATATATATCATTTCTGTTTTACTTTGCGGAATAAAACTGTGTTGGTTGTAGAGGGATAAAATAGAGTTTGGTGCATAAAATGTCTCATATTATCTTATCAATAATCATTAGACATACATATTTACCATACCGAATTCTGAGACGTCCATTTGATACAAAATGACAGGAAATATACAACACACTCTTTCAGCGTGTTTCTGTGTGTGCGAGAAGTTTTTAATATATTTGAAAACAATTAACGTTTTGTATAAATGTTATTATTGGGCTTCAAATTAAGTTCAGTGTATGAGTGGACTTTAGGACGAAATCCCGGTGCTAAAAAAGCCCTACAGACAAAACCATACGACAAACCTACTTTTTAAAATACTGCTTAAGTATTATGTCAGAAAAAGTTCATTATTAAGTTTGATCTCGTGTTGTTTCATCTATTAATGATATATCATTTATTTGTAAGATATTTATCTATAAGATATGATCTAACAGATATGTTAATGTCAGATTGGGAAAATGTGAACAGCCATGATTTATATAAATTTTCTCGTGGCAGAACATCTTTAAAGATAATTCCTTTTAAGAGAAGTCCGGTATCAGGCTATTTGCGAATAACCAACATGTGGATCATTAATATTATGATTCTGTGAATATTTTATATGCCACACATGTTGGTTTGAAAGCTGCAACACATATGTAGGTATACCGCCGACCCAGCTTCTACAAAAGCAGTAACATGTTGTGAAACACTGTTGTATCTCATATCCGACTTTTATTTAAACTGTGCACGCATTGACACATACGATATCATTTGGTCGTTTTACGGAGTGATTTTCAGTCCAATTTCTGGTAAAATTCAATGGCCAAGTGGATAGGGTCTAGGATTTAAGATGGGATGTTCCTGGATTGATTCTCGCTTGCGCTTACAATAACGTCAGTCACTGCAATGTTTTGTATATGTGTTCTGCGCAAAGTAGGAATTGTCACTTTGCCGGGCGAAGTAAGAATTCCTGCCTGGCGCGATTCAATTACGGAATTGTCCCCTCGCAATGTAGGAATTGGAACAAAATGAGAAATTAATCTCGCTTATGCAAAGTAGTAATCGAGGACAGTGTAAAAATATTTATTTTCTCATGTTCATTTTCATATTTTCATCATTTTCTGACCATTATTATTGATGTTTGTTTATTAGTACAGCGATACTATTGGTTGAGAGTGATTGACACTCATGGTAAAAACTGTCTTGAATTTAGTTCTAACTAAAATAGCGTTGAAAGGCACAATAACATGTAAAAATCGGAATAAATGCGGCTTTGTCACTAAACCATGTGCTTAGCATCATGTTTTTCAAGTTTAGGTCGACAGGATAATGATAAATACTAAATAAGGTAGCATGTGTTTTACTGTTTAACATGATAACCGGAATGCCATACTAATATTAAATATTAAACAAAGATAAAAGAATTACGTAATGAGAAATAAATGGCATGTGTTGCAGCATGAGCATTGTTGGAAAAGAAAAACAATATCAGTAAAATACCACAGAATCCAAAGTTTTAATGACCCTAAAGAAGAAGGCTACTGAAAACATTGAGCAAAAGCTAGAAAATGCTGACAACTAGAATTTTCTCCTTTTTCCATAATGTTTTCACTTGAGCTACATTTAAGGTCTACGGCCCCTAACTCACCGGTAAACATAGACGTTTTCGTAAAGGCTATTCGGCCGATCTCGGCAGCTTCCGTCTTTTAGTATGAGAGTTAGAAGCCGTAGACTCGCTAACTCATCGGTAAATACCGTGTAACATCGACGTTTTCGTAAAGGCTATTCGGCCAATTATGGAAGCTTCCGTCTCATGATATGAGAGTTAGGGACCGTAGACTTTAATTTGTCGTCAGCAAATACTTTTGAATTTGGCTGTATCTAAAAATTTGTCACTTGGGCAGTAAATCTATTGAGGCGTCAGTCTTACGATAGCACAAAGATATCTCAGGATTAACCGTTTAGCTGCTGAGCACGAACTAGATGCGTTTCGCAGAGAATGTAGATCAAAATCAAACTGCACAAGAGATGTAGTCTGATCTTGGATCCACACTGTTTGATACTTTGAGATTCTCCCTGGTGAAAAGAACTTTGATACTGCAATATTTTGTAGTTTTACCCTTTACCAGTTAACCACAATTTTAACTAGCCCAAAATGAAAGCATTTACAGACAACAAGTTAGATGTTGCTTAATTTGTCTTTGAACGAGAAGAAAACACAATGGGAAAATAATAAATTGCTGGTAACCAGGATTTTCTCTTTTTCTCACGATGTTTTTATAGTTTAGCATGAAAGCATTGATCTACACCTTCGTCCTCGCTTGACCTTAGTTGCTTCATGTGGGAATGGCGAAATATCCTCAGTTGCAAGACAACCCATCATGTTTTCTGTTTCTTTACATTTTTTGTAAAGAAATCCCTTTGGTTATTCTTACCTTGTCCGACTATTCTCAATTTGCTCTACCCTTTGAATTCTTACTTTGTCCAAGCCTATTCCTATTTGCGCCTAGTACTGGTGAAACCCAGGAAGTACATGAATATGTGAGCTGTCGCCGTGATATGACTGAAATATTGTTGAAAGCGGCGTAAAACACCATTCAATCAATCAGCCTATATGCGCACAGACCATATCTGATCATAATGTGATATATCTCCCTTGTGCAATTCTAGAATTGTGCAGTACAATTCCGGAATCGGCGGACAAAGTGGGAATTCCTACTTTGCGCTGGACAATTTCGGAATTGCACCTGGATTCTTTCTTTGCACCGAACATATACATGTATATGATTACACATAGGCAATGAAATGATATGAAGTGTATTTATCACCCCATATTTTCTCATCATTAAATAAAGGACTTACATATAAATGTTCCGAAATTTGCGGTGAGTAAATGTAAAACGATAATCTACAGAATGCACCATGCAAATCTGGGGCGTTTTTTCTGTAAATGTAATTTTTATACAATCGCGAATAAAATAATGTGGGGTGTATATATCACCCCATCTTTTCACATAATTATTACCAGACATACATGACAATAGCTATACTGAAATCGTAGTGCTTTCTTACAATACAAAATTCTAAGGAATTTACAGTGCAAATCTTTGGTGTTTTTCTACACATGTAAATAGTATACAACCGGTAATAAAATGTGGGGTGTATATATTACCCCATATTTTCTCAGCATTGATTAAAGGATATATACTTTAGTTATTCTGAATTCATGATGCATTCATAGAATACAGAATTATCGGGAATATACAGTGCACACCAATGATAAATACCATACATTATTTCTGTTTTACTTTGAGGAACAAAATTGTGTTGGGTGTAGAGGAAATATATAGTGTATAAAATGTCTCGTATTACCAATAATCATTGGACATACATATTTATTGTATCAAATCCTGAGACGTTCATTTAATACAGAATTGTGGAAAATGTACAGCACATTCTTTCATCATGTCTCTATGTACGAAATTAGTAATTCTATATAAAAAAAAAAAAAAAACCGTTTCGTATAATTGTTTTGATCGGGCTTTAAATTAAGTTCAGTGTATGAATGGACTTCATGTTTCAAACGGACAGAAAAATAAAAAAACTTCTTTTTAAAATACTGTTTAAGTATTATGTAATTAAAAGTTAATTCTTAAGTTTGACCTTCTGTTGTTTCATCTATTAATGATATTTCATTTTTTTGTAAGATATTGTTATCTTTAAGATATGATCTGACAGATATGTTAATGTCAAATGGGGAATATGTGAATAGCCATGATTTATATAAATTTTCTCGTGGCAGAACATCTTTAAAGAATTTTCCTTTTCAGACAAGTCAGGTATCAGGCTAAACTGTAAATTATACCGAGATGTGGGTCATATATCTCATAATTCTGCAACACATATGTTTTCAAGTATACCGCCGACCCAGTCATTACGTTTCTACAAAAGCAATGCTGTGAAGCACTATCGTTTCTCATACACGATTTTTATTTAAAGTGAGCGCTTTGAAAGGATTGACACATACGATGTCATTTGGTTATTTTCCGGAATGATTTTCAGTCCAATTTCTGGTAAAACGCAATGGCCAAGTGGATAGCGTCTGGTATTAAGATAGGATGTTCCTGGTTTGATTCTGGCTTGTGCTTACAATAACGTCAGTCACTGCAATGTTTTTTATACATGAATATGATTACACATAGGCAATAAAATGATATGGGGTGTATATATCACCCCATATTTTCTCATCATTAATTAAAGGACTAACATATAAATGTCCCGAATTTATGGTGTGTACATGTAGAACGAAATTCTACAGAATGCACAGCGCAAATCTGGGGCGTTTTTCTGTAGATGTGTTTTTCACACAATTATGAATAGAATAATGTGTATATATCACCCTATCTTTTCACATAATTAATCATAAGACATACCCAATAATAGTTATGCTGAATTCATAGTGCTTTCTTACAATACAAAATTCTAAGGAATTTACAGTGCAAATCTTTGGTATTTTTTCTACACATGGAAATAGTTATACAGTTGTTGAATGAATGAATGAATGTTGTTTTATGGCGCATCGACAGCTTTGGTCATTTAGCGCGCATGTCTGTATTAAAAGATGGTTAAAACAGGAATTTTGAGGTAAAAAGATTTGAACATAATGATGACAATAAAAAGCTTGAGTTAGGAAGGATTATGAGTGATTTTGACTACAGTTGTTGAAAATGTGGGGTGTATATATCACCCCATATTATCTCAGCATTGATTAAAAGAATATATACTTTAGTTATTCTGAATTCATGATGCATTCATAGAATACAAAATTATCGGGGATATACAGTGCACACCAGAGATAATTTCTATACATTATTTCTGTTTTACTTTAAGGAATAAAAAGAAATAAAAAAATGTTGGATGTTCTGTATGTACGAGAAATAGTATTAATATATATTAAAAAAAAAAAAAAAAAAAAAAAAACCGTTTCGTATAACTCTCATTATCGGGCTTCAAATTAAGTTAAGTGAATGAAAGAACTTTAGGACAAAATCTTCATGCTAAAAAAGCCTTACAGACAAAACCATTGGACAAAAAGTCTTTAAAAAAACCGCTTCAGTATTATGTAATTAAAAGTTAATTCTCAAGTATGACTTTTTTTTGTTTCATCTATTAATGATATATTATATATTTGTAAGATATTTATCTATAAGATATGATCTAAAAGATATGTTAATGTCAAATGGGGAATATGTGAAAAGCCATGATCTTTTTCAAAATTTCTAGTGGTAGAATATCTTTAAGGATTTTTTTATTTTAAGAGTAGTCCGGTATCCGGCTTGACTGTAAATTATACCAAGATGTGGGTAATATGTAGTTGGTTTAAAAGCTGTAACACATATATAGGTATACCGCCGACCCAGTCATTACGCGTCTACAAAAGCAATGTTATGAAACACTGTTGTTTCTCATACACGACTTTTATTGAAGGTGAGCGCTTTAAAAAAATTGACACATGCGATACTATCTGGTTATTTTCCGGAATGATTTTTCAGTCCAATATCTGGTAAAACTCGATGGCCAAGTGGATAGTGTCTGGTATTTAAGATGGGATGTTCCTGGTTTGATTCTCGCTTGCGCTTACAATAACGTCAGTCACTGCAATGTTTTTTTTCTTTACATGTATATGATTACACATAGGCAATAAAATGATACGGAGTGTAATATCACCCCATATTTTATCATCACTAATTAAATGTCTAACATATAAATGTTCCGCATTTATGGTGTGTACATGTAAAACGAAATTCTACAGAATACACAGTGCAAATCTGGGGCGTTTTTCTGTAACTGTGATTTTTATACAATTGCGAATGAAATAATGTGGGGTTTATATATCACCCCATCTTTTCACATAATTAATCACAAGACACACACAATTATAGTTGTACTGAAATCATAGTGCTTTCTTACAATACAAAATTCCATGGAATTTACATTCAAATCCTTGGTGGTTATTCTATATTACACCCAAAATCACTAATAAGGCACACATTTGAGTTATAAATGTCGCATGCTGTTTCGTCAAGTTAACTTGCCGGAAGAAGATAGAAACGTTTTCCCGAGTAAAGTTCTTGAGTTGGGTCAACTCTGAAACCCCATATTTTTTCCACTATCTGTTTAGATATTCTTTTACAACACATGTAAGATGCAAAAACGATACATACGTTACTGTCGCACGCCTGGATTTATTTCTTCTGTACTCCACCACGTACATATAATACCGTTTAATAACAAATTTTTACTATTATAGTTTTGAAATTTCATTGTATTATTAAGGAGGTTAGAATCCGTAGAAAAGGACCCATTGATTTGAAAATTACGATCACTGCAAACAATGTCGCAAGGGTTATGATACATACGTGACGTTCTTTCAAAACTCAATCTTATGGAGGTACATCGTGCAGCCAATGTAAACGAGAAATGTTTTGAAAAAGGTAACAGCTTTCAAAATTTTGGAAAAAGTATTTTTGGTAGTGTAATGATATCATTTTTTACAGCAAATGCGATTTTCAGTTAGCATACCAGTAGCGTAAAAACATAGCGATACATACGATACCCAGGAATAATTTGAACAAAAATCTATCTGTGCTTTTTAGATGCAATTTGAATAAAGCATGGATATTTCACCTTCGAGCTGAACTGTAAGAAGACCAGGTGTTTTCAACACACAGATAAAAAATACTGAATACGGTACCAAATCATACATACATTATCGATACATACGGGACAGAATAAATTGAACTATTATGACAGGCAACCATTTCATCATTTGTAAGAGGCATATTTCATCATATAAGCTTATGCAGGTTGCCATGTTATGCATTCTTGAAAAAATCTGAGTAATTTTCGCTCTTTTATCTTTTCCTTTTAAGAAATGAGAGCTACTTTTTTGGCATCTAAGCTGAATGAGACTGTGCTGTTCATAAATGTTTGTTTATGTTTGAGGTATTTAACAGGTTAACCTACTCGAAGATAAAACGCAGTAATCTGAGTTCAGAAGTTTTTAACCATTTTTTTGGCAACCCGTAATACTGATACATACGTTACTGATAGTATTATATGTATTGGTGTTAAGGACCAATACATATGCCTACCAGGAAAGATTTTTTCGATATATATCATGTTAGAACTATTACTAGAAAAGTCAATGAAAGAAAATACGCATTCTTTCGTTTCAAATCTGCCGGTTTAGTTGTACCTACATGCACTGACAAATACTCCAAAGACAACATCCTTAATTTCTGTGACGGCTGATCGATTCCCTATTTCCCAATAATAATTCATATTATAGTCTGAATCGTGACACCACAATTATGCCATGAATAAAGATGGTCTTTAGCTATTAAATGAATAAATCTTATAATCTTTAGATGTGTGAAACTGCCTTTTTCTGCATCGAAATACAGAGTACACAAAGATTAACGTATGTATCGATACCTACGTTGTTACTCAAATTACTCTCTGTCAAACAGCGAAATACAGTACTATTAAGCCTTGAACGAAAGAAAGACGTGCTTCTCCTTTTCAATACAAGAGCAAAACAGCGAAATAACCATGTTTACTTCTGTGTTGTAAATTTAGACATCTCCAAGAGTTGGACTTCCTCTTGGAAGAGCCTGGGAGTGAGGCTTGCTGTGGAAGACGTATTTCAGGGTTACACGTATCCTGGAAGTCTTGCTCTAAAGTTAGACTTCGCTTCACTCTAGAGCAGAAAATTTCGCCACGGAAGCCTCTCTCTAGAGCCTCACTTGCTTTAAAAAAAAGCAGGGTTTCAATAAGAGGAAGTATGGTTCTGGAGTGAGTCTTCTCCGAGGGCATTCAGCTTTAGTATCGTATCAGACCTTCCGGGACAGTGTCATGCTCTTGAAAGAAACTTACCCTGGAATTTCATCGCTGAATTGGTTCCTCCCTTTATTAGGATTTGATGATCATATTTCTATAATTACTCCCTTTACTACATGATTACCCATGAAGCTTTCACTTCGATTTTTTTTCTTTCGAGGTTGTGAAACTGTAGGTCTTGCCCTGTCGTCGTGGGGCATATTTTCCAGGTCAAGGATCGGCCAGACAATAAGCGAATCGTTTCCTGTTGGTCTGTGTACGTAGTTAAGATGATTGATAGAGAAGCCAGTAAGAAAACACATATCCTGTTTAAATCCCATTCCCTCTCTGATAATCTGATAATTAAAGGTAATAAAACTAAATGGATGGAGCGGATTAACTTTAGGGGTTACGTGGTCACACCCTGCACATTGCAGCCCCAGTGCCAATCAAATCTCGTGTATAATAGGAGATCTCCAATCATTGGAAAAGTCCAAAAGGCTGTTTATGCTACACGCTCGTGGAGACTGAAAAAAAAAAAAACCCAAAGCTTTCGAGATGATTGGTAAATGAGATGAACGATGCTCAACTCTGACTGGGCTAATCTGATACATACGTTACCGATACACTGCTGAACTTTTCCCTACCCACGCTGCACAAATTATTCTGATGTTCTTTTGTTCTTGTATTTTACAGTAATTATGTCATAATTTTCTATGTTCAGAATGTTATCGCCTTTATATAGACGTCATATGGAACAGATACATACGTTATATAGATTAAAACTTCAGCCTTAGGCATGGTTAAATCATAGTCGATGTAAAGTAAGCTGGGCAGAGTGACTAGGTCATGTTTGTAAGCAAGAAAGATGATTCTGCCCCTTCAGTCGGTAATCAAGCGAAGTCTTAATAACCGGAGAGATCATTTTAGGACATCTGCAGAAAAGCGGCAGTTTTGGTGACTATTTATTATCGGTCTTTAAAAAGATAAAATACTCACTGACATAGGCAAATGTAATCACTGGTTGGGAATTCTTACTTTTATGCAATACATTTCACCAGTTTTCTAAAAATTGTATTTATGAATTTCACTGATACATACGTTATGATTTCCAGTGTTTTCTAATCAGATAATTATTCATTTGTTCAGCAATCAATGCATATATTCTGAGTATCTCAGAAAACTATAATATCTGTAGTTTCTTGTCGCCAAAGTAAAATGCTTAAATCATCAATCGCTTACTGACATTCAAAACTGTACATCAGTGTTGTGTTTTTGTTCCTAGAAAAAGAATTGTTGGCTTAGTGATCTATTCTCTTTCAATGCTGTGAAAAGAAAATACATGCAAATGTTTTACGATGAAATTATGGCTGAATCATCGACAACTATATGGAATGTAATTTGGAAAAGTGTCGGGACTCTTATCTATTTACATCATGATGAAAATTGAAGTTGATTTTTTCGAGTTTCTTAAGCCAAAAATGTGCCTTATTAGTGATTTTGGGTGTATACATGTAAATAGCTATACAATGGGTAAAAAATTGTGGGGTGTATATATCACCCCATTTTTTCTCAGCATTGTTTATAGGATGTAAGTACTACAATTATTCTGAATTCATGATGCATTCATCAAGTACGACATTATCGAAAATATACAGTGCACACTCGAGATAACTTCTATACATTATTTCTGTTTTACTTTGAAGAATAGAATTGTGTTTGATGTAGAGGAAATATATAGTGTTGGGTATATAAAATGTCCCGTTTTATCTTACCAATAATCATTGGACATATATATTTATCGTATCAAATCCTGAGACGTTCATTTTATACAGAATTATGATAAATGTACAGCACACTCTTTCATCGTGTCTCTGTATATACGAAATTTAGCATTTTTATATATTCAAATAAAAAAAAAATAATAATAATAATAAAATACGTTTCGTATAATTGTTGTGATCGGGCATCAAATTCAGTTCAGTGTATGAATGGACTTTATGACACAATCCCCGTTCTAAAAAAGCCCTACAGACAAAAACCATTGGAAAAAAAACTACTTTTTAAAATACTGTTTAAGTATTATGTAATTAAAAATTAATTCTTAAGTTTGACCTTGTGTTGTTTCATCTATTAACGATATTTTAATTATTTGTAAGATATTTATTTATAAGATATGATCTGAAAGATATATTAATGTCAAATGGGGAATATGTGAATAGCCATGATTTATATAAATTTTCTCCTGGCAGAACATCTTTAAAGATTAATCCTTATAAGACAATTCCGGTATCAAGCTAAACTGTAAATTACACCGAGATACGGGTCATATAGATCATAATTCTGTGTATATTATAAATGACACACATCTTGATTTGAAAGCTGCAATACATATGTTTTCAAGTATACCGCCGACCCAGTCATTACGCTTCTACACAAGCAATGTTGTGAAACACTGTTGTTTCTCACACACGATTTTTATTTAAAGTGAGCGCTTTGAAAGGATTGACACATAGGATATCATTTGGTTGTTTTCCGAAATGATTTTCAGTCCAATTTCTGGTAAAACGCAATGGCCAAGTGGATAGCGTCTGGTATTCATGATAGGATATTCCTGGTTTGATTCTTGCTTGTGCTTACAATAACGTCAGTCACTGCAATGTTTTTTATACATGGATATGATTACACATATGCAATAAAATGATATGGGGTGTGTATATATATATCACCCCATATTTTCTCATCATTAATTAAAGGACTAACACATAAATGTCCCGAATTTATGGTATGTACATGTAGAAAGAAATTCTACAGAATGCACAGCGCAAATCTGGTGCGTTTTTCTGTAGATGTGATTTTTACACTATTATGAATAAATGAATGTGTATATACCACCCCATCTTTTCACAGAATTAATCATAAGACATACCCAATAATAGTTACGCTGAATTAATAGTGCTGTCTTACGATACAAAATTCTAAGGAATTTACAGTGCAAATCTTTGTTGTTTTTTTACCACATGGAAATAGTTATACAATCGTTGAAAAATGTGGGGTGTATATATCACCCCATATTATCTCAACATTGATTAAAGAATATATACTTTAGTTATACTGAATTTATGATGCATTCATAGAATACAAAATTATCGGGGATAAACAGTGCACACCAGAGATAATTTCTATACATCATTTCTGTTTTACTTCAAGGAATAAAAAGAAATAAAAAAATGTTGGATGTTCTGTATGTACGAGAAATAGTATTTATATATATTTAAAAAAAAATAACGTTTCGTATAACTCTCATTATCGGGCTTCAAATTAAGTTCAGTGTATGGAAGAACTTTAGGACAAAACCTTCGTGCTAGAAAAGCCTTACAGGCAAAACCATTGGACAAAACTTCTTTAAAAAAAACGCTTAAGTATTATGTAATTAAAAGTTAATTCTTAAGTTTGACCTTATCTTGTTTCATCTATTAATGATATATTATAGATTTGTAAGATATTTATCTATAGGATATAATCTAAAAGATATGTTCATGTCAAATGGGGAATATGTGAAAAGCCATGATCTTTTGAAAATTTCTTGTGATAGAATATCTTAAAGGATAATTTATTTTAAGAGTAGTCCAGTACGAGGCTTGACTGTAAATTATACCAAGATGTGAGTAATATGTATTGTGATGCTATATATATATTATATATGTAACACATGTTGGTTTTAAAGCTGTAACACAGAATTATGTAGGTATACCGCCGACCCAGTCATTACGCGTCTACAAAAGCAATGTTATGAAACAATGTTGTTTCTCATACACAACTTTTATTGAAAGTGAGCACTTTGAAAGCATTGACACATATGATATTATCTGGTTATTTTCCGGAATGATTTTCAGTCCAATATCTGGTAAAACTCAATGGCCAAGTGGATAGTGTCTGGTATTTAAGACCGGATGTTCCTGGTTTGATTCTCGCTTGCGCTTACAATAAGTCAGTCATTGCAATTTTTTTTACATGTATATGATTACACATAGGCAATAAAATGATATAAGGTGTATATATCACCCCTTATTTTCTCATCATTAATTAAAATACTAACATATAAATGTTCCGAATTTATGGTGTGTACATGTAAAACGAGATTCTACAGAATGCACAGTGCATGTAACTGTGATTTTTATACAATTGCGAATAAAATAATGTGGGGTGTATATATCACCCCATCTTTTCACATAATTAATCATAGTACATACACAATAATAGTTATACTGAAATCCTAGTGCTTTCTTACAATGAAATATTCCATGGAATTTACATTCAAATCCTTGGTGGTTTTTCAATACATGTAAATAGCGATACAATCGGTAAAAAATTGTGGGGTGTATATATCACACAATATTTTCTCAGCATTGTTTATAGGATATAAGTACTACAATTATCCTGAATTTGTGATGCATCATTCAACGAAATTATCGAAAATATACAGCGCACATCCGAGATTTATTTACATACATGTACCTGTTTTTTTTTTTTTTTTTTTTTTTTCCCAACGTTGAAGAAAAGATAAAGATCGGTGTATAAAACATGCAGTATTATCCTGTCAATAATCATAAGACATACATATTTATCGTAACAAATTCTGGGGCGTTCATTTAATACAGAATTTTGGGAAACTCCCTCGGCGTGATTCTGTATGTACGAGAAATAGTATTTTAATACATTTAAACACTTTAACGTTTCGTTTGATTTTGATTATCGGGCTTCAAGTTAAGTTCTGTATATGAATGAACTTCATGACAAAATCCCCGTGCTACAAAAGCCCTACAGACAAAACCATAGGACAAAACTACTTTTTAAAACACTTCATTAATATTTTGTAATGAAAGGTTCACTGTTAAGTTAGATCTTATGTTGTTTCATCTATTAATGATATATCATTTATTTGTAAAACATTTATCTGTAAGATATGATCTTACAAATATGTTAATATCAGGTTGGGAATATGTTAACAGCCATGATTTATCTAAATTTTCTCGTGGCAGGCTATCTTTAAAGATAATATTTTTAAGAGCAGTCCGGAATCCGGCTTGACTGTAAATTATACCAAGATGTGGGTCATATATATTATGATGCTATATATATATTATATATGCCACACATGTTGGTTTAAAAACTGCACCACATAAGTGGGTCTTACACAGACACCCGATAAATAGGACAATGTCTATATTTTTTTTTTTCAATATAGACGAGCAAAATAGTTTTTCATCTAGTCAAGACTTAACGAGCGAGTGAGTTCTGAATTATATTGATACAAGCAAGACAAAAGTCCTTGAACCATAAGTTCTACGATAATATCGCAAAACATTTCAAGCTATGATTTGGAATAAGTGACACAATCTCAACATTAGGTTCAGGTACAATTATTTTTCTTGCAATGTTTAGTTCATAATGAAGCATTTGAAGGGTAAACGGAAATACACTGGTAATATTTTAACTTCCTGCAAGTTAAAAAGAACTCGATAACTCTCATGTTTAGAAGTGTAACAGTAACTGTTATAGAATAGAAGAGATATCAATTCATTAACCCTTTGGCCGCTTAGCACGACTGAGTGACCTTTTGCGGACAGTGAAGATCAAGATCTTGGATCTACACTTTCCGATAAGGAGATATTTCTCTCCCCAATAACTTTGAAATAGCAAAATTTGGTTGGTTGATTGATTGTTTAATTGTATGGTGGTAAAGGCCATTTTCAACATTGTTTCAGACATATCGCGGCGGCCAGTGCACCTATCCATGCTGTCCTGATGTTTCTTTTACCAGTGCTACGCACACTGTTCTTTCCATGCCACTTAACGCTGAAACAATGGTCAGCGGTGAAAGAGGAATGAATCCTGTCGCAGTGACTATCAGCCATCCTCAAAAAAGAATTAACCTAGCAGGAGATCGAACAAACGACCCCCTGTTCTCATGTCTTGTATGTTACTGACTTTGCTACCGGGACTCGACAGCAAAACTGGGTTTTTTTACTATCTACCTGAACGGTTCATTTAACTTAATTAGTAGGATAGGGGTTATATAGGTCTCAAGTAGACGTTTCCTTTTTTAGCTATCGCTTTCTTCCAGAGTGTGCTTAATCCTTACGCTGCTAAGCGCGACTTACAGACGTTTTGCAGACAGTGTAGATCAAGATCAGACTGCACAGAACGTGCGGTGTGATCTTGGATCTACACTGTCCGATAAGGAGATATTGTTCTCCAAAAATAAGTTCGAAATAACATTATTCGAGCCATAGGCGAAAACAGGGACTTTTGCGGAAGGCATAGATCAAGATCAGACTGCACAGAACGTGCAGTCTGATCTTTGATCTATGCCCTCCGCTTGTTTGGTCATGCCTATAGACCCTTTTAGTTTCTGACCACTTCCTGGTAACGAGACCGGAAAACTGCGCAGGCGCACTCGTGTAGGGCAAAAAGACAAAATAAAACGGTAGCAGATTATTTAAATTGTACACAAAATCTTTAAATTATGAGTGATTATATGAAAAACTTACTCCCAGAGGCAAAGAAACGATAATCAGACTTATTTGCTTAGGGTTCAGTGACGTGGAAGAAAGCGATCCGTATATTAGTGACAATATTAGACGAAAAAGTAAAAATAAAACGTGTCGCTGTTGTGGGTTGACGTTATCATCAAAGGAAATGTTATCCGACCCCAGGCAGTAACAGACAGACCCCGTAAAGCATGGGCTGGAACACTGCGGGAATGGGAAAAATGCATGTTACCAGCATTTTTACCTTTTGCCGTAGTGTTTCCACAAGCCTATTGATGTAGGTTCGTTAATTACGACAAGGGTGGGATAGGTAAAGGGTTTATAAAGGGTAGCCATCTGATATATCACATATTTGTTAGATTAATCGACAATACAGTGGATATTTTAGTTTAACTTCAATGGCGGAGAGTGTTGGTTGAGATCGGCATAACACGCTGTTACCTCTAATAGTTTAGAGAGTGTGTATCGTGATCAATTTCATCACGAAACAAATTTTGACGCAGAAGTATTTGAAAACATGAATGAATGAATGAACGAGCAGATGGATGGATGGATGGATGGATGAACTAATGCGCGAACGAACAACTGTATAATGCCCTGCTGTCGTCTGTGGCTGCTCTTTTCCATAATTGCTTTCCACCAGGGATCGTATGTAACATGTAATTTAAAAGTATTTCTTTTCCAAAAACATGTTGAAAGAATGTTTACCAGTATATTCTCCCTTTCTCACAATGTTTGAAAAGCTATCTTTTCTCTTGGTCGTTAAGACTTGTGATTGTTGGGTAAAGGGTTAAATGGAAATTGTAACAGTAATAACTGAGCCCATCGTATACGGGAAGGTATTTTAGCGTGTCTTACATGATAATGTAGGGAAACAATATGGACCTTAGCCTTAACCCCCGTTACGTGACGGTGATCTTGAATTTAATTTGCGAAAAGCATAATGAGAGATCTGTTTGCACATGGGGGTAGCGTGGTCTTGAAATACTCTGTTACAAATTCTGATTATGGTTTAAGTAATACTAATTAAGATTTATGACATAAACTTAACGCGAATTCCTCTTGTGCTGGTCAAAAATATAAGTACGGCAGGATATAGGTCAAAAAGCAACAACATTAAATGACGATGGTCAATAAAATACAAAATATTAATGGTGAAAAGGCTCTTTAAAAACATAAGAGATCAAACAAATAATTTAAATAAAATATACGGGGACGTTCTAGGGGGGATGTTTTAACCAACTCGGAATAGACGTTTTAACCAAAAGCAGGACGTTTTGACCCTGGGACGTTTAATCCAGATACTAATTTACTAATCTGTTTGTACATCCCGGTGCACAGCATGATAACGGCGTCCTGTAACACAATTAATCTTCACAGATTTTATCAATAAAATCTTTCGACAAGTCCCGAACATTGCGCGTGAAAATAGCTTTCAACAGTGGTGATATTGAACTTTTTGCCCTACAAACAGTGCGCATGCGCGGAAAGTGGAATTCTTGGATCGTATTTCTTTGGCAACGAACGGCGTTGTAAAAGGGTCTATATGATAAAAGTCTTCTTGAGATTTAGTGGATTGTATTTACAGCCATCAAAAGAAGCCAGGTTTGTTTATTTGGCGCCGAAAGAGTTAAAGTTTTATTTAACGTATTTAGCAGGAGAAGTGTGAATCAAAAAAGGAAGACACTAGTGTTATTGTTACCCTGTAGAAAAATAGGGTTTTAACAACGTTAATAAAAATATGTCTGAACACATATTTGGAACAAGCTGGTTATCAGTAGGTTTGGTATCCTTTCCCATAATGTTTTCTTTGACTCCTTTCCAACAATGTTTTCTACTATATCAAAGAAAGAAATCATCTCCTGAGCTACACTGATTTTGTTGTCTGCAAGTACCTTCAATTTGGACAAGTCCAAAAGTTTGATGTGCTGTAAAATGTTAATCATTTATAACGGAGGTGTATTATACGTACATAAACACAAAACTATCCTTTTCCAAACAATCCCTTGTTTTAACGACCATGAAATCTTTATGGGAAAAGAAGAAAATGAAGGTAACCACTTTACTTTCCTTTTCTGAATTCTTTCTATTGCTTCAAAGATAAATCCTATCCAATAAATCGCTTTCTGTTTGTCGTTTGCAAATATTTTAGATGTGGAAGAGTCATTTCTACGACTTAATATTTGTCATCTATTCTTTCGGTTTAAAAATAATCAAACTCTATTTACGGAGGAATATTTCGGGAGGAATGTTTTCAATAGCTTTTAGCTTTTATTTTTACCATAATCGTTATTTTCAATTTTTTGGGGGGCACAAATATTGCTCAATACATACATGCACGATAAATTACCAGAGCTGTCAATGCATCATAGAATGTTTTATTTTATCATTTCATCAATTACTGGCTGCTCCCAGTACATGTATGTCCAATTCAATAATATAATAGTCATGATCACACATTCTTTCACTTTCACATTTGCAATATTCCTACCATTATACAACATCTTCTGCAAGCCAGTTGCTGCTTTACTCTAGTGCAAGTCTGATACAATGCTATACTAGATAGGTAAAGTTCCATCGCTACTCATTTTAAGCCAAACACAGAAGTTTGTTTAAATCAATAAATCAGCAATATCTATGGCCCCAAAGAATGAAAAGAAGTTTCAAATTTTGTTCGTGGAAATGAATCTTAGTCGGGAGAAAATAACGTCTAGTCAAAATTGTAAGCAATGGGAGAATTTTATCATTGGAGTCATTTGCATACCCCCATCTAACAATAGGAAGCTACTTGCTCTTTCAACACGGGAAATGGCGCACTCGTCTATTTGTAGGAGCACGCCTTTTAGCCGTCTTTCAGCAAAAACTCTAAATGTTTACTTACACATGTATAAGGATTTTTTCTACTGTCTTTGAAATCACTGCACACTCTCGATATAAAACTCCGATATCCTCGAGTAAATTGCTGTTGCGTTCCTGTGACATACATTGTTGCCACAGTACACCTGTGTAGAATATACCTACTCCACTTTCCAGTCGCATGAATATGCGAAGCGAAGGTCGTGCACAGTCAAGTGATGAGCATAGTATCATGCAGTATCCATGACTGAATGAGTGGACAGCCGCCAAATCCAAAAATGCATACAGAACAGATCAAAATCAGACTGAACAAAACGTGCAGTCTGATATTGGATTTAAACTTTTAATGAGGTTAAAGTGAATTTAGTAAAAGATTAACGGATACCCCCACGCACACAGAAACACACACCTCTGGAAACAGTGTAATAACTCTTCTACAAATGAATAGAAGAAAAAAATACAAAAATCGCCATTTGAATTTACAGATCTACTTTACATTCATTTGTGCCGCGGCCCGGTAGCTCAGTCTGTAGCGTACAAGACTTGAGAACAGGGGGTTGCTGGTTCAATCCCCGATTCGGCCAATTTCTTTCAGAGGATTGCGGCAGAATGCATTCCTCTCTCACAGCTGACCATTGTTTCGACGATTGTTAAATGGGAAAGTAGCCAATGGTCTGGAAAGAATATTGTACTGGTAAAAGAAACTCTACGAAAGCATGGATAGGCGCACTGGCCACCGCGATATAACTAAAATAATGTTGAAAACGGCGATGGACATCTTACAGTAAAAAAACTATTACCTTCTATTACAAAAGAAATATGATCATTAATAAGTAGGCAAGTTATCAGCGTCATGGTTGGTTGGCCCTTCACACTCCCTGTAATTTCTAGGGCATAATATCATTTCAAATGAGCTGTGCTCTGGCAAAAGGGGGCTTAATGTATCTCCGTAATCCATGATACCAAGCAAGTCAACACATATTTATGGATCAATAAAATCCATTTTGTATAACAACCGACTGATTCATGAGGTACACTGGTCCTTTGACATACGGCAAATTGACCAATAGCGAAAAATGTCGGCCCAGGTCAGCCTGTGCGGACTGCACAGGCTGGCCTAGGTCGATACTTTTCGCAGATGCTTTTCGCAGATGCATTACGCCCCTTTTGTCAGAGCACGGCTCAATGTATTTTATTTCAGAATATTATTGTACTACTGAAGGAAACTGGGAAACAGCGATGTCCACATGTTTAGAGCATGGTTGGACGCCAGCATCTTACCATGACCTTACAAATGGGACAGAAGTTAAGGTAAAGGAAGGTACTACTGTGTGGACAGCCGATCATTTGTTTTTAGATTATGCCCCAGGTACGTCCAATGATCTCAGTAACTTTGTCTCGTTTGACGCAGTAACAACTTTTATTCTTTCATTACTAATAGTAATTCGAGATACTTTAGTAAGGAGAGCGTAGCTCAAGCTTGATTATCTTGAATGCATATTCTGTGAAGTCAGATCTTGGATCTACACCGTCCGCTACTTGATAGTAGGACAAGGGTAAAATATTCTTCAAATGTATCTACTGATAGACCACTAAAACAGTTGAATTCATTTACATAATGAAAGCCAAAGTTTGCAAACCCTAAAGATAAGAAAAAGAAGTGAAAAAAAGGTTCTAATATTCCATAATTTATCAAATTGTGGCCTATGAAAGTATTTTTAGATTCTACGCCAGAATTTTGGAAAGGCTTGTTCGAATACCACATTGTCAAAAATGCAACTCTATTAATGATAAATTGTAATCTAATGTGTATGGTGACGTCACATTTGGTCTTATAAAATGTACGGAGTTTGTAATTGCAAAACGATACTCCCGTTATTTAGATGCCAAATTGCATTTATTCATGGCCTACAACCGCACATTTACTTAACGCTTGAAAAGCAACGTGTATTAGTAGTATCTGTTAGTGTTTTATAAGAAATTTTGTTTTCCAGTAAGAATCTGAATAGTCAGTTCATGTAATGGTAAACCATTTACAGTTCGTTCCTTTTACTGGGGTTTTTGAACATTATAGCGGCGTATCGTGTGTATCGTGACCGCCTGTGTCTTTCCAATGAATGCAGACCACAGTCGTACTAAAAATTATCAGTAAAAGTGCATTAATTTGCAAAAGGTTGGATAACAAACAGTTAATGGTTTCTTTGACCATTTTATGCTTTGAATATGTAACAACAGAAGCGTTTCTTTTTTTATCTTTCAACTTACCGGATATCCATGCAATAACACCCACGCGATATATATATATATATTTTTTTTTTTATATACCACTGATATTTATAGATTTTTGATATACTACGGATATTTATAGAAGAGTAAGTTCCAGTGACTCCGCCCCCATCACCATTTATGAATGAAATGCATTCCAAAAATAGTAACGATTACTACAGAAAGCCCGCGAAAAAAGAAAGATGTCATAGGACGCGCGCTACTTTCCGATGATCTGCCTACGTAATTCCTGCCCGTGACGTCATTTGAATGCTCGTTTACAGCGTCTTCTCAAACAGAATGATCCCAAGCGATCTCAATCGCAATTTTCGGACGTTTAATTACTACGATAAAGTACTGTGTCTGTGGGTAATGCAATTTTAAAACCGGAGTTCCGATAAAAATAAACTTTTAAAATGTATTTGTCAGTAACATTTTTCACATCTTTTCACAATGAGTACAAATCAGAGGTTAAAAGATAAATAGAATACGTACATAGTGTTGTAGTAGTTCAAAAATATCTAACTCGGTTGTGAGAATTGATAAATGTCTGGCCAAGGCTCGACAATTACCAATTTTCCCAACCTCGTTAGATATTCTTGATCTACGACAACACTATGTACGTATTCTCTATGTCTCTAACGACACTCCATCTAATAATCACAAAAGCAGAATTCTATGCGAAGAAATTAATAGCGCAGATATAAGAGTATTCAAACTGGTCGTTTTTCTCGATAGTATCTACATATGTGCTTTATTTCCTCATGAGCATTTTCCTTTTTGGAGCGAGAAGGGTTAGTTCAGTTTTCCATATTAATGACTTGTAACTAATGGATTAGGAGGATATCTGTCCTAGCATTGACGACTGCCCTTGCAACAAGAATAACTACCCAATAAACAGGAGAGTTTGACTCGAGGAAAAAGCTATATCCTCACCGATTCTTTCTTAGGAAAAGGATAAGCCTGTAATATATCGAAATATTATTTATTTTGGTAGTCTCTTCATTTTTTTTCGAATTCCTTGTACGGGAGAGATGGAATAAAAATGTGTCTTTAAATTACAGATGTATCACACATAACCGCTGACTATGATTGCGGATACATTAGGTTCAATGAGAGCTCCTACTCGAGATACGAGTACATGTATACACCTACAGGTTTCAGTTACGATATCTGCACGAGCAAAAAACGGTACCTGTGTCAAAAGCGTAAGGATATGCATGTCTTCATTTGATTTGATTATCATCATTATGTCTTTTTTACTGTATATCAAATATTTCAAATGTAACAAAGGAAATTTTCGCACCATATTGTAACGGAGACTTTCTGAGGCTGATTATTTTGACAAAGAGAAACAATGCACATCAAAATTTATATCATTTAATTCATTCTTTTTCGGTTTGTATCAGTAATTCTTGTAAAAAAAAAAAAAATACCTACCTGTAGACTTTATTTTAAAAAAAAAAGTTTGTTTAAGCTAATTTCCCTACTGCAATCAACTAACCATAGAACATTGTTCAATCTGTCTCTATTTTTAAAAGAGGCTTTCCACAGAAGAGCATCAATCTGAGTTGCATTTAGCGGCCTAAACGAAAGTTGCTAACTTTTGTTATTTACGCTATCGTAAATCAAATGGTTAATATTTTTCCTCTAATGTTACTTCTGTCTAACGTTTTAATTTCAATTTTTCATGCAAAATATAATTTCAGTATTTCTCCCCAACTGCATACGTTACCTTAAATGTCAGATTCGTTTGATAAAAAAAAAAAATAAAATTTTACAATAATTAAACTGATAAAGGGTTCAACTATTCTTTTATCCAACTGATAAAAAAATTAAAATTTTACATTAACTATACTGATAAAGGGTTCAACTATTCTTATATCCAACTAATAGTGTGATAGGTTATTTTTTGTAAGGTGTACATGAGAGATTGTGAGTGTGTCAGTGTCATTTACATTGTTTGTATTATTATGTTGTATGACGAAAAACTTTGTTTAAGTCAAATAAATTCATTCATTCATGTAAACAAGTTGTAAAGAAAACTATTTTTATCTCAGAGGAGTACTTAACCCTTAAGGTGCTATGCGCGACTTACTGGCCTTTTCCAGACAGTGAAGAACAAGATCAGACTGCTCTTGGACCTACACTGTCCGATAAGAAGATATTTTTCCCAGAAAAATAACTTTTAAATAGCATTATTTGGATTTTACAATGGACATGAGAGGTTCACTTTAGTTATTTAGCAGGATAAGGGTTAAGAAATGACTGATAGTCGACTTCCAATATGATAATCCTGTTAACGCTTCATTCCGTGACGATCAAGCACCCGAAATGTCCTGACCATCACGACATCACTAACATTAGAGGCAAAAGTTATTGATTAAACAAACAACACTTGTTATTAAAGTAAACGCTCTTCAACATGGAATTAGCTCCAACTATAAATTGGAGATTCTGTTACTAAGGTTCAGAATTTTGTTTCCAAATTTAGTTTTACCTAGCAGTGATTTGTTACATGTTTATTGTTTTGGTCAAAATTCCACAGAACGTTGTTATGGAACCAACGAAATTGCTTGCTCAATCTATCACGTGCCTGATATTTTGCATCCAGATATTCCACGGTACATGTACATGGATAAAAGATGGTGTGATAAGTGAGACTGTGAAAAGGGGGCTTAATGCATCTTTAAAAAAAAGCATCGATCGAAACAGTTTCCTATTGGCCAATTTTCTGCATGTTTGGGGACATTTCACCTCATGATTCATTTATTTATTAACTTAAATGATTATGTGATGACTTGTTTGGTACAGTGGATCACGGAGATGTATCAAGACCCCTTTTTTTAAGCGGACAGTAAAAATCCAAATGTTGCAATTTCAAAATTATTATTTGGGGAAAGGTATGTCCTTATAGGACAGTATAGATCCAAGATCAGACTACATGTTCTGTACAGTCTATCTCTTGGTCTTGGTTTACACTATCTGCAAAATGTCACTGAGTCGCGCTTAGCAGCCTAAGTGTTAAATGCATACAGTTACTGTAATTGATTTTATCTATTACTGAAAACTATGACCTTATACAAAGTAAAGTAGATATTGTTTCAAAAACAATGAATTGCTTCTTTTCTCGAAATACTTTCCTTACGATTCAGATAAGGCATTTGCAGGCCTTCACGTTTGCGTCACTTGTGTAAGATTTTGGCAGGTCTCAAACAAGCCTGTACAGTAATGGGTGTATTGTAGAACTTGGTAGATCTACTGACAGGTACCTTTATTTGTATGTAACAGCATCAACAGTCGAGGAACACTCGGCTGCTAGTTGGCCCCAGGCTTACAGAACATGTGAATATCCATATAAGTTGTGGAACAGGAACGCGGCTATTCAGAAAGTTAGTCGGTCAACCTTCTACATGCATTCCGATTTTTGGGTCAACTCAGTGAGAAAACTGGTTCGAGACACACTAGAGACACCATCACGTAATTATATTCATTTCAATTTTACCTCAGGTGTACCATGATTTCTGTCTGTCCTTCATTGTATATATCATTGTTTTCGTCTGTCAAAGAGCGTGTACACATCTATCTATCTATCTATCTATCTCCAAGTATGTGTGCCTCCCTTGCTCTCGTTCACAACTTTTAGCTTGTATTACTGTCCGGCTATACGCCTGGTTGGCTTTTTGACTTGCTTGCTGGCTGTGTGACTTGCTGACTGACTCGCTGGTGGACTGGATAGCCGGCTGGTGCTGACTTTTTCTGTTTCCGTTTCTCTACCTCTGTATCTCTCAATCACATTTTTTATAAATGTCTTGTAAAGTTTCTGAAACGAAATAGTTAGCTTGTTACGTTCATTCGGTTATAATCATTTTTTTCCAGGGCTTTGGCGAATCTACCTTCGTTGCAAGTCGAGCCTTGAAAATATAAAGAGTCAAACGGAGATCGAACTTTTTTTTTTTAACGAAACCATTGATACTCCGAGAACAGCACAATAAATAACGATTTTATCCTTTATTGTATTTATCTCGATTTCTTATGTTCATCGCAGAAAGTCTAGATCAAGATCAGACTTAGTTGCACACCTCTATTTGTTAACAATTTAACCTTCCCGGTCAGTTAAAAGACACAAAACTGTCTCTATTTGTGTATTTGGTGTTTTACATCGTTTTCATCAATACTCAATTTGTCACTCGACCATGGCCTCCATCCATTTATTCCTGTGTTTTATATATGGGTACTAAGCACATTTTTTCCAAGGCGCTGCCCGGGTTCAGAACAATGGTTAGTAGCGGGAGACTTACTGGTTGACTGACTGACTGGTTTGCTGGTTTTCTGGGTAGCTCGGTGGCTGGTGCAGACTCTCCATGCCTCTCCACATTTACCCCTTAATCAGGAGCCTTTTTTTTTTTTTTTTTTTTCATTTGCTTGATATTTAGTCACGATTCTGAAACGAAACATTACGCTTACATCACGGTAACTCGGTTAAGTAACGACATCTCTCTCTCTCTCTCTCTCTCTTTCTCTCTCTCTCTCTCTCTTACTTTGGCTTCAACGGTAGGAATCGAACCTTGAAAGTGTAACGACGCAAACGGCGATCAACCTTATTTTGCACAAAGTCATCAATGACTATAGAGAAAGACTCAATAAGACAAACTCTACCTACTTTGACCGTTTTTGTTTACAACAGATAGATTAGATCAGATCAGGCGTAGTGCCCGTGCAGTTTGATCATGCCATGCACACCTCGATACCTACCTTTGTGTGTAGAGTTCACCTTCTTTGGTCAATAAATAGACATAAAAAACTGTCTTAGTTGAGATGGTTTATTTGTCGTTTAACACCGTTTTTAATAATATTTACTTTTTTCACTTCGACCAGTTCCTTTGGAAATACATTCCTGTGTTTTATGGGTCAGTACTGAGCACATCACTTTTTTACAGCCACTGACTGCCTTCGAAATAATGCTTAGCGATGACATGATTCATGAATCTAATCGCCACCCTCAGAAAGAGTTCTACCAAAGCACAGATCCGAACTCGCAGCTAATGGATTCCTGTCCGATTGCACGTCCTTATAACTGCTTGCGCCCGAATGACTGCAAGCAATTCTTTGTCTCGTTGATTGATTACATGAAAGCATGATGATAAGGTTTATAAAGAGATATAAATGTTAGCATAATTATGACAGGCCCGATCCCCACTCACAGTCACCTACTAAAATGTGGAACAAGTGAAGGAACCATCAAGCGAGAAGGAAACAATAACTGTAATCAACATCTTCAGGCAATTTGTAAATTAGGTAGGCGTTATTTAGTAATATTTTGATTTTTTATGTCAACGGTTTTCTTTTCATAAAAGCACCTTTTCGTACCTTTGCCCTACAGATTACCGTGAGAAGCAAGTTTGACAAAATTTGAGAATTGTTTATTGATTGTATTGATTGATTGTATGGTGTTTAACGCCGTTTTCAACATTATTTCAATTATATCACGGCGGCCAGTGTACCTATCCATCCTTTCCTGGAGTTTCTTTTACCAGTACTCCGCAAAATATTCTTTCCAAGCCACTGGTTGCTTTCCCACATAACCATCGTCGAAACACTGGTCAGCGGTGAGAGAGGAATGAATCCTGTCGCGATGACTATCATCAATCCTCGGAAAGAAATTGGCCAAGCCGGGGATCGAACCAGCGACCTCCTGTTCTCAAGTCCTGTGCGCTACCAACTAAGCTACGGGGGCTTGGCGAGAATTGTTTATATATTAGCACTTTCCTGATTAGTTAGGTGTTTAAGTTATTTTCTCACTGGCACAGCTACAACTTCGCTTCTTTTCCTTCGAAACGTCATTTTAAAACTTTCACTGCTTAAGTTGATTTACGATGTAAATAGTTTTTACGGACGGCGTAGATCAAAATACTGTAGTGTACAATACTGTAGATATTTTTTAGCATGAAGGAAAATATGCCAATGCAAAAAAAAAAAAGTTGGATAAAATTGAAAAAAAAAAAAAAAAAATGAATTAAAACAAAAAGAGATATTCGATTTTTTTTTACAGAGCATAAGATCACCGATACCAGATTTTCTCGCTCATGTCTGCAAGGTAAGGACGTGGTTATTGACTTTGAGTTTATGCAAAAGTAAAATAATTCTTATTTTGACAACACTAAAGACAGAATTTTCACCAGTGGAACAATTCCATTTTTTTTTTTTTTTTTCAATTCAGTATCGAAGATTTACTCATTCCAGCTACAAGGGACATGAAGATCATTGTTTTGGACAACGAAGATCACAATAGGGCTGTGTAAAACATGTAGTCTGATATTTGGTCCCGTACTTTCCGATATATTATTGATAACTTTTTACCAGTCTTCTTATTCAAAGAGACCTCACAAAAATGAATCTGAGCCATGCTCTGGCAAAATGGGGTCTAATGCATCTCTGTGATACATTAAACAAAGCAAGTCATCATATGATTATGAATAAAACATTGTCTATCATGCGACTGAATCAAAAGGTATACTTGTCCTTTGACATGCAGAAAATTGGCCTATATCTAAAAGCATAGACCCAGGTCAGTCTACGCGGGCTGCACAGGCTAGACTGGGTTGATACTTTTTGCAGGAGCATAACACCCCATTTTCACAGAGAATAGCTCAACGGACTTTGCAGTAGTTTTAAGCTTATCCTTTGAATGAAGCCAATATATCTTCGACACTGTATAATGGCATGCAGTGAGATAGCATTCTCTATCGGTTCAGTTTAAGATTTTAGTCATGTTTGTATTTCTCAAGACATAAACCTACAAAATCCCCAATCTACTTAGCGTCAAGAACACCAGAGACTTCAAAACAACCAACAGGAATATCCACTGAGTTATCCAACAGCAAAACAACAGTCGCATCTACAAAGCTTTCGTCACAATCAACTACAATAGTCTCCGCGATCTTGAACAGTAAAAAGACGTCACTAGTGACAGAGCCTCCCACACAATCAACAGTCATATCCAGTGAGGTAATAAACAGCAAAACAACAGCCGGGTCGGGAAAGTCAACAGTAACATCCACTTGGATCTTCAACAGCCAAAAGACGTCCACAATGACACCATTGTCAACAATTATATCCACTGAGTTAATAAACAGCTCTGGCTTTCAGTCTACGCCTGGTAAGCAAAACCTTAAAAAAATACTTTTTTTTTTCCATTGTCGATCACTGTAAAACTCATTCATAGAATTGAATAGACCGTTGATCTACATTTATGATTTTATGCATTTATACGGCGATCCAGGTATTAAGTCGCTGGAAGAAGAATGAATTTTAGAAGCAGATAGAAAACTTGCAAGTGGTTCAATCTTTTGTTTACTTTTTACCTGGTTTTTAAGATTCATTCTGCCAACAACTAACACTTGGACCGAAGGCACAGTAACAAATTGTCATCTTCACAATAATTTCCAGACTTTTAACCCTTAGGTTGCTGAGCGTGACTCAGAGACCTTTTGCGGACAATGTAGATCAAGAATGCACATAACGTGCAGTCGGATCTTGATCTCCACTGTCCGGTATGAAGATATCCTTCCACAAAAATGCCTCTGAAATAGCAAAATGTGAGGATTTTACTATCAGCTTGAAAGTTTCATTCCATCTGTTTAGCAGGATAAGTGTTAAAAGGTATTAAGAGTTTAAATTCGAATGAATTTTAACACTTGCGTCATTTTCTTTAGGTCGCTGTTGCGGCTTTAATTGCTATCTTTTCAATTTATTTGGGAACAACAATACGAAGCATTTCTTAAGTTTTTTTTTTTTTTTTTAACCCCGGTATTTAGAATAGTTGTGCCCAAAATCAGATCATAGTATACAAAAAATAGACCGACTGGACACAACCTTAACGCTTGACTGCTAGCATCGACTCACTGCGCTTTTGCACTTAGTGTAGATCAAGATTTACTGCACAGAATGTTTAGTATGATTTTGTATCTATATTGTTTGACATTTTGCGAGATATTTTTGGTACAGAGAAAGAAAGAAGAACAGAATCAAATTTTCTGGATATATATATATATTTTACTGGTTGAATATGCTCCATTCATTAAGAAATTAAAGCCATTTCCTGGGAAAACGGGTGTTTAATAGGTCCCCATGATGCAGTATTCCAACGATTCCATCATATAATCATGAATCCATGAAATCCATTTTGTTTTTCAGCCGAATTTAAGGATGGGGTAGAGTAGTCCTTGGCTATGCAGGAGATTTACAAATAACAAAAAGTTTCGACCCATGTTAGCCTTTGCAGTCCACTGACATGGGTCCATGCTTTTTACAGTTGCATTAAACTCCCTCATCACAGAGTTTCACTTATAAGCAGTCTAAAAGTACTGTTTTTAAACTTTACAGATGGACTCTCAAAGACAATGACTATAACCATCGTTTCAGCAACTATAGCTGTCATCATTGGTTGCGTTGTGACTGTCTTCCTTGTGCTGTATTTCTGCAGAAAACGGTAAAATTTGAGTTCGAGCCATTTGATTGAAAAGGGTCCATCCCAGTCGTCAGGTTGTAGGACGGATCTGTGTGTGTTGTGGGTGGGGTATGGGGGATAAGGGTGGGTGAGTGGGTGTGGGTATGTGTTTGAGATTGTAAATTTGTGTCATTTTACTTTCTACGTCATTCATGAATATGTTTTTTTTGTTTTTTTGTTTTTTTTTAATGACAGCTACAACTATTATCTGCCCTTTCCCTGTACCACGCGTCCGTCTGTCTGTCCCTTTGTCTGTCTGCATGTCTGTCATTCGCACTCATTATTCAACTTTAATTTTAGTTGTGTGACAAGTTCTTGTGCGAGCGACTGGAATCTTGACTGACTGTTCTGTGACACGTTGTTAGACTTATGACAATATCCATACTTTAAAATAGCATGGATTAAATTTACCTGCAATCTGACCACAAAATTGTTTACCTTTGCCACTAGTGGGCATTTTAGACCAATAAAAAAGAAAAAAAAAATACTATTCAATGATTTATAAACTATTTCTCTATTTTCTAATTTATTAAGCCCCAGACGTAAAGAAGCAAACTCTGGTACGGTGCAGTTTAAAAGTGACAGCCCCTCAACAAAGAGTGTATTTATAAGCAACAACGACAAAGCCGCAGATATAGCACGCGATGATAATGAAGGTGAAGTTTACGATTACCATGAGGAGTTTGTCAATTCTAATAATCCACACAACATACTAGAACCAAAGTATAGCAATGAGTTGGAAACTGGTGAATATCACTACGTGCGTACTGTCTCTGAAAACCCCAAAATTCCATACAAGACAACAAGAAAAATGAGCACATCGGAGTCAGAATATGATACTACTAACAATGTCAAGGTCGCTAATGAGTCCTCGAACATTTACAACAAACTCGGATACGAAACCTCTGAAGGAATCTATGATAGTACGATGTCAAAACTTAACAAAAGACCAGCCATAGATACAGATACATATTCTACGATTTCGCCACGAGAAAATCTTTACGACACAACAGCAACTGCCAGAGTTGGTATATATAGAAAACATGGTGCAGCTGTCAGTCCTGATGACAATATTTATAGCCATGCTAAGACAAACGAAAACGATGATTCAGAGATTTTAGAAATATACTAGACGGTCAACAGCTATCAGGAGCGAGTGCTGATTACGACATAGCAAAGCATTATTTTTAGACTCGTCCAAAACTTGGAGTGCCGAAAGTAGACGCCTGACTCTATGACACCTTTTCACAAAAGGAGCATTTTAGTATTGTAATCCACAATTCTTGCTTAAACAATAAGCAACTGTATGTAATTTGTTCCCCTGGTACATGTAGACCACATGATGCAGCTGTGAGTTCTGGGTCCGTATTCACCAACCATTCTTATTCTCCAAAATTTTCGATATTTGAAAGTAACATAACTTCTGATTGGCTAAATCGTTTAGTTTAGCCAATCAGAAGTTGTGTTGCTTTCAAATTTAGAAATTCTTGGAGAATAAGACTAAGAATGTTCTCAGGGATGCTTGGTGAATACAGACTCTGATGACATTATTTATGCTAAGGCAAACGGAAACGGCGATTCCAGAGATAATGGAAATATAGTAAACTTTCAACATTTGACGAGTGCTGATTGCGACGTGACAAAACATTATTTCTAGACTCGTCCGAAACTTGAAGTGCTGAGAGTAGATTTCTAACTCTATGAAACCTTCAACAAAAGGGGTATTTTTTGTATTATTGGCAACAGTTATTGTTTGAACAATTTAGAATCTGTATATAATTCGTACATTTTTCTTTTTTTTTTTTTTTTTTTTTTTGTCTTTGATTTTCTGTTTTGTTTTTTACTTTGTATTCATATGATTCCAAACTTGCATGTTACCTATTTTCTCTCTCTCTCACACACACACACACACACACACACACACATATGTATAACATCCACAAATCGAGGGTTACAGATAAAAGGGGGTATCTGCATTTTCCAAAACTTTCGGGAAGTTGAAAATAACAATTTTGAACAGTTCCAATAAATCAGGTTTTTCATGAATTCAAGTAATATTTGGGAATGTTGTAGAATATAATTATGTCTTTTGATTGGAAGTCAACACAGGCTGAAAAAATCCACAATTTACCCATAAATGGGCAAAAAATGTAGATAACCCCTTTTACCAGTCATGATTTGTGTAGCAAATTGAATGGTAGGGGAAGGTATCCGCACACATAGCACCTTTTACCTCTACTGCAATGATAAAGTAAGTAACATAGGTTAATGAAAAGGGCAATATCTAACCCATACCTCCTTTTACCCCAATTGTTTAGTAATATGAATAGCGATATGAACGGAAAGCTATCGATACTGTATTCCTTTCAACATTGGCTAGTGTTGTTTTCAAAGTAAATTCTTGTTTGGAAAAAGAGGTGAATGTTTTTAGAAATTCATTATTCATTATCATTTACAACTGTAGCACTGTGTAACCTTAAGATAGGAATTATAGCAGATTAACCGCAACATTTATCTAGAGGAGGTACTTCTTTGGATTGCATAATGAGCAGAACCTTATAGTTTTCTTTTACGATGTTATAGTGCAACTTTGAAATACATGGTCATGTGATGCGATGTATTATGACTGCCCAACAAATAGAAACGGTAAGAAATGCCCTTTTGTTTTTACTTCATTCACATTTTACATACAGAAATTGTTGCAAAATGTAGAATCATCAAGAGCAGCTTTTCTTAAGTTTGTATCAAGAACGGCATTCATACAGGTAGAAGAAAATCGCAAGTCCTTGGGCAGACGTTGTTTAAATGTTCATGGATGAAAGCATGGTATATGCAGCATTTAGTCAGTTTGTAGGCAGTCTAAGATAGACGGTACAGAGCACACTGTCCCGATCCTGAATCAACCATGTCCAATAATTTGTTGTAGACATTCCCCACACTGCCATGATGAGTTTGGATAATGTAACCCGGTATACATACAACAAAGCCATACTCAGCAGTATTACGGCCATTGATTCAAGCATAATCTTATTTTAACTCTTTACCAAACAACAAAATTTTAGACTGGTCTAAATTGAAAGTATTCGCTACAAGAGTCGTCCAAATGACAAAGTCATATATATATATATATATGTGTGTGTGTGTGTGTGTGTGTGTGTGTGTGTCAGACGAGCCTTTGGTGAGTTTCATATGATTTCATCTCAAAAATTCAACGAATGTCAGATTCTTTGCAACACATTACGATATCCCACGAATTGTAGGTTAGTATATGCAGCTTTTCTTAAGTTTGTATCAAGAACGGCATTCATACAGGTAGAAGAAAATCGCAAGTCCTTGGGCAGACGTTGTTTAAATGTTCATGGATGAAAGCATGGTATATGCAGCATTTAGTCAGTTTGTAGGCAGTCTCAGATAGACGATGCAGAGCACACTGTCCTGATCCGGAATCAACCATGTCCAATAATTTGTTGTAGACATTCCCCACACTGCCATGATGAGTTTGGATAATGTAACGCGGTATACATACATCAAAGCCATACTCAGCAGTATTATGGCCATTGATTCAAGCAGAATCTTATTTTAACTCTTTACCAAACAGCAAAATTTTAGACTGGTCTAAATTGAAAGTATTCGCTACAAGAGGTCGCCCAAATGACAAAATCATCATATATGTGTGTGTGTGTTAGACGAGCCTTTGGCGAGTTTCATATGATTTCATCTCAAAAATTCAACGAATGTCAGATTCTTTGCAACACATTACGATATCCCACGAATTGTAAGTTAGTATATGCAGTCAAAAAAGAATACGGCACACGGGGTAATTCCCATATGTATAACCCGACTCACTTCTCTAGAACTAGTGAATGCCGTCATATATGGCGTCAAATAATGCTTATCTGAAACACGTGTAAGATACAAAAATCCGTAATGGCTACATAAAACTGCTAAGAGGGACAGTATTGAGATAAAAAGCGTTGTACAATCAGCATTGGCATTTAACTGTTATGTACCTACACATCTGTATAAATGGTGCACGAGGAACGTTAGATTTAAATGACCACGCATCATGCTTGACAGTGACTGAATTGACTGACTCTAGAAGTTGACTACTTCTCCATCCTTGTCAAAAAAGACTGACAATCTGTCACGTGATCTTTCAACAGTTATTTGTCACAGGTTTGAGGGACCAAGTGTATTCTTCGGCTTAATTCAATGAAGTTACAAATCGACTAGTTACTGGGTTCATTTAACGGCCAGCACGAATTGCCAATGGATTTTCTTATCATTTAACAACATTTAGACGGTAACTAAAAAAAGTTTTAAATTGCATTATAATTCTAAAGGGAATGGCAACAAATTTTGACCAGCGAAACGATTTGTAAAACATACTTAACAGCAAAATATTACATGATTAGGTCTTTTGTGAATAAATTTGTTATTATCATTATTATTTTTTGAGGTGGGATAGCAAAAAAGCAACACTTGGCTTGAAGACTTATTGGATATAATTCGTAGATTTATAGGTAAAGCTCTGAGTATGCCATTGAAAGAGAAAACTACATTTCGAGATGATAAATTTCACAGTATTTTCAACAATGCAAAGAAATAAGTGGAGTGACACAAGAAACATTGCTCCCTGCAAATCCAGTTAATACGGATAATTTCTATTACCTTCCTTTGTCTAAGTCCGTCCTTTAATGACTCTTTTTCAAACGTCAAATTTTTAGACTTGCTTAAATAGAAAACATTTGCAGACATGAAATAGAATTATGCTAAAGTGATTGGATTCGTCTTTGGAGAGATAGAAAAATTATTGAAAAGTACCAAGTACTGGTCACCAGCATATCTCCTTTTCATACAACGTTTTCAAAAGCATATCAGCCATGCTCTGTGAAAAGTGGTTTATTGCATCTGCTGAAAATATGACTTAGGTTAGCCAGCACATTTCGCCCCGCAACGGAAAGCTTTTAAAAACATTGCGGGAACAGGAGAAAATGCTGGTACCCAGCATTTTTCCGTTTACCTATTATGTTTTCTACCTTTCCAAAAACAAAGTTCAAGTTTTGAGTCACCCGAGTCCGATAACTCAGTCAGGACGTGATCCAGTAGTCACAGGGTCGATTCCCAGCTTTGCAAAACTCTTTTCAAAAAAACGATGATACACTAACAGGCTGTGTATTACTACAAGTATATACCATTAAAGGAAATATATATAAGCCATGCTTTGCCAAAAGGGGGTTTAATGCATCTGCAAAAAGTATTGTTTCCAGGTGAGTCTGCCTAGTCTATGCAGGCTGACCGGGTTCGAAACTTTTTGCCATTGGTCGATTTTCAGCATATCAAAGGACCATTCGACCTCCAGGTTCAGTCGTTTATTAGACAAAAAAAAAATTTATGGATCCTTGATTACATGTATGTGATGACTTGCTTAAATTAATGCATCACGGAAACACATGAAACTCCCTTTTGCCAGAGCTTTGCTTTTCTTTCTTTTTTATTTGTCATTTGCAACCTTTTGGGAGGCCAAGTTCAGTAATAAACTATTTTTGAAGTTCGGTGTAATTATTTATAGTTTCAATAGCCCCATTTAAGAATCAGATTTTGAATAGATCAAGACCAGACTGCACAGTACTACGATCTTACCCAATAACAGTTCTTACCCAACAATTTCTTTGCTCTGGAGTATTAACAAGGTATTTTCGCATTACTATAGAAGCTCTCCAATGAAACGACCGTATCTATATCACGTGGTACAAAACTCGCACAAATTTCTATTGGCCAGCTAACTTATTCAAACTTGATAACCAAATACGGATGTAACCTTCGAGAAAGTGTGTTTTCTAGTCTTTGGTACAGTATAGATTCAGATTGCCCAGCTTTGTAATTAAAAAAATAACTTTGCCCTTTTACCAAGCAATTTCGTGTTTAAACCATCTGGAGGGAGCAGGCTTTTGAAAACATTGTGGAAAAAGGAGAAAATCCTGGTAACCAGCATTTTCCCTTTTTTCCACAATGTTTTCTTCTTTGTTCTTTTACCATCTAATTACCACATTTGAGCCACTTTTTTTTTTTTTTTTTTCAAACGCTTTTCATATTTAGGGAATGTCTAAACCTATGTTGACTGATAATAAGTTGATAGAGCGGTGTAGAATTTTGAACTACACATCATTTATACGACACGCATAGCGACCGACAGTACAGCCAGTGGGTTGCGTTTAGCCGCCGGCGGTATAGCAAGTCTATCTTCACGGTACAGAACGTGCCGACTGATCCTGGATTTACACAGTCTGTTACTTGAATCTAAACTATGAGTTTCGGCAATGGTTATGTGGGAAAGCAGACACTGGCTTGGAAAGAATGTTGAGAGAAGTATTGATAAATGAAACTCCTGGAAAGCATGGATAGAAACATTGGTCGGCGCGTCGGATTTAAAAGAAAAATTATTGAAAACAGTGGTAATCGTCGACAAATAAACAAATGCCTTCATGTGCAGTGAAATCTTAATTTCAGCAGTCAAATTTTCGAGTTTGTAATTTGGCTGTGAAGGAACTAAATTCATTTATATTCATCGGACGTCAAAGAAGAAGCCGATCTGATTTCCTGGGTGTCAAATATGGTTAACCTAATGCAGTTTGAGCTTTAGTGCCTTGTCTGCACAAAAAAATCTTGGCAGTTAGGGCAGAAATATTGGGAAAGCATCCAATGCCTCAGAGAAGGTATTATGCGAAGTACTCATGAAAGCTCTAGGAATATATCGATAGATGCCCTGTCTCACGTTATGTAATTGAATTAACGTTGAAAACAACCAACAATCTTTAAACGCTGAGCATACTTGAAATAATAGAGCCATGCTATGTGAAAAGGGGGCTTAAAGCAACTGGGAAAAAGTATCGACCCAGGTCAGCCGGAGCGTTCGCGCAGGCTGACCTGGGTCGAAACTTGTTTGCTTTTGGTCGAATTTCTGCATGTCCAAGGACCATTCTACCTCCGGATTCAGTCGCTTGTTAACCCTTTACCGCACAATGACGCCTTTTAACGCCCCTGGGAAAGAAGCCTTTTGAAAACATCGTGGGAAAAGGAGAAAATGCTGGTAACCAGCATTTTCTCCTTTTCCCACAATGTTTTCTATCCTATCAAAGGAAAATTGGACTATATGAGCCACAATGAAATTGTCGTCTGCAAATACTTTCGATTTGGACAAACCTTAAATTTTGTCGTCTGGTAAAGGGTTAAATGAAATAAATTTCACGGATCCAGTTATATAACTTGCTTGGTACAGTGCATTACCTGCATACATACATTAAACCCCTTTTGCGAGAGCGCCGCTCAATTGTATCTTGCAAGCTGGTATTTTGAGCTATGCACTCATTACGACCGTTACTTTCAAAATAGGGGTCCGAGATAGGGGTTACAAACAATACTATTTCTACTTGGTTTCTCATTCTGATTTTCGAGAATTCTCGAAAGTTCAGCATTTCCAAGGAGTTTCAAAATTGCAATGGAGCGCTATTCTGATTGACTTAACCAACCGGCTTAGCATATCAGAAACTGTATCACTTGCTAAATTTAAAATTAGATTTGCGTATTTCGAATGTCTATTTTCTCAAAAGGAATGCGCCTTATCTAAAAGTACCATGTCTGACGAAATCTCATTTTTTTAATGCAAGGGGAAAAATCTTTCTAACTTTCAATTTAGAAAATACAAAGCTCGTTAATTTACCGACGTTGTCGGGGGAAATATGATTGCCTTCAAAAAGATCGGGAGCTTTCGTGAGGTGGTGACCTAATATTTGGTTACTGAAAATTAGATGTTTGTTTCTCTCTCGATTTATTTGTGTAGGCCGTATTATGTTTCCTGTTAGATCGGATAGGCGCCACTTCCTGTGTATAGTTTAACCCTTAGGCCGCTAAGCGCGACTCAGTGACCGTTTTCGTACAGTGTAGATCAAGATCAGACTGCACAGAACGTGCAGTCTGATCTTGGATCTGCACTGTCCGATACAGAAATATTTTTGTCGAAAAAAAACCGACTTTGAAATAGCAACTTTGGCGTTTTGACTATCGGATTGAAATTTTCATTTCACTTATTTAGCATCTTAAGTGTTAAAACTTTACCATACAATCCCGACTTTTACCGATCCTCAGAACGCTTTTTGAAAATATTGTGGGAAAAAAGGAGAAAATGCTGGTAACCAGTGTTTTCAAAAGCCTTCTTCCACAAGGTAATTAAAAGTTGGGATTTGTCGTAAAGAGTTAAGCCTTTACTAGACAAAATTCAAAACATTTGTAGACGACAAAATATATGTGGTTCCAATGATGCGACTGGTCCTTGACAGGATAGACACGTTGTGGAAGAGTAGAAAGTTCTGGTTACCAGCATGTTCTTCTTTTTCCACAATGTTTTAAATGCCTTCTTCCCTCAAGGTAGTTAAAAGTCTGGATAGTGTGATAACAGGTTAACCCTTTACCAGACAAAATTCTGGACTTGTTTTAATTCAATGTATTTACAGACCACAAAATATATGCGGTTCTAATAATGTGATTGGTCGTTTACAGAATAGAAACATTGTAGAAAAGAAGAAAAATGTTGGTTACTAGCCTTTTCTCGTTCCCGCAATGTTTTTTTTTTTTTAACCCGTCTCCGTCAGGGTCGTGAAAATACGGGAGTGTGTGGTAATGATTTTACCCTTTGCCAGACACCCCCTTGAGTTAACGACCTTGAACAATAAGGCCTAGAAAACCTTTTGGCGTTACCAGCTGGTAATCAGCATTTTCTCCTTTTACAGCAGTGTCGTCTACCCTTTCAACGACAAAGTGGTTAAAGCCACTTTAAACGTGTCGTCTACAAATGTGTTACAGCCTGGCTTGTCCAAATTTTCGATACCGTTTGCAGACGAATAATTAGAAATTGTTTCAAATGGCCAGATTCGTCATTTAAAAAAATGGTTGAATACTTAAATTTGTGTTTTACCACGCTTTCAACATTATTTCAGTCATATTTTGGCGACAGCTCACACATTCGTGTATGTACCGGGTTTCACAAGCTTTAGTCTAGGGCTCTGACTTGTCTTGCCCAAGGGCACTCCCACTAAAATCCATTGCTCCCAGTGTTAAGGATCCTACTCTTTACCGCTAAGCCACGCAATACACATTTAAAAAAAGATGGATAAAAAATGTTATCAAGAGAGAAAACAATTTTAACGTTTTTTCCATTTTAATTCACAATAATCATTTATTTTCCAAAGCCCTCTCAGTTCAGAGCCGTTAAAAACTGATCGCATTAGACTCTGAAAGGGTGAAAAACATTAAAGAAAAAGGAGAAGATGCTGGTTACCAGAACTTTCTTTTTCCACAATGTTTTCGAAAGGCCTTTTCCTCAGGGTCGTTAAAAGAGGGACTTGTTTGGTAAAGACTGAAGGGTTAATTTCAAGAGTGGGCATATTAATGACAAGAAAACAAGATTGTCTGAATATTGCCCTAAATATTGTGGGGGCTAAGTTAACCAATGCAGATTAAAAATAGCTCTAACTAGATAGCTTGTTTTCACTGAAAACTAACCAGATATGGGTTTTTTTTTTCATTATTTTTTTTTTTTCCTTCTTTTTTAAGTCTCGGGATAAAGATCATAGCTTGAAATTATTACACCCAAAGAGATTTCTCATTCTTGGTTGTCTGCTCGCTATTTAGCTCTTGACTAGAAGACAAAATTTTCGGCTGATCCAAATTGAAAGCGTTTTTAGACGGCACGTTATTACATGTGAATTGAAAGACACAGTTCATGTTCTGAGTAACTTTGATTTGAAAGGCTCCGTTCATGTTTTAAACCCTTTACCAGACGACAAAATTTTAGCCTTGTCCAAACTGAAAGTATTTGCAGACGAAAATTTCAATGTGGCTCAAACGGTGCAATTTTTCTTTGATAGGGTAGAAAACATTGTGGGAAACGGAGAAAATGCTGGTTACCAGCATTTTCTCCTTTTCCCACAATGTTTTCAAAAGGCTTCTTTCCCAGGGGCGTCAAAAGGCGGCATTGTGCAATAAAGGGTTAAGTAACATTTAAAAATCTTACTTGGAACATGAACTTTGCTTTTCAAATAATAGAAAACATTGTGGTTAAAGGAGAAAATGGTGTTAACCCTCATTTTCTACTTTTCCCACAATGTTTTCAAAAATCTCCTCCTTCAGGGTCGTTAAAACTCGAGATTGTGTGGTAAAAGGTTAACTCTTCCAAGAAGAAACAATCTTAGGATCGTCTTTGAAAGCATTTGCAGACAAGAAATTGAAGATGGCTTGAAAGCAAAGAAAACATTGTGGACAAAGCGAAAACTGGTGGTTACCAGCATTTTCTCCTTGTCCCGCAATATTTTCAAAAAAATAAATAAATAAACGCTTTTCCTCCGGGGTCTTGTCAAACTCAGTTCTGTAATTGTTTGGTAAAGGGGAAAATAATGACAAAGGATAGATGTCTTGTCCGGTAGATAACACAGCTGGACACCTTAATTTATAAATCAGGTCAAAGAAGTTAGTATAAAAAAAAACAAAAAGTGTCTTCCGATCAAACAGCCTTTATCACATAACCTCCCTTATTTTCAATGTAATATACCAATTACATTTACATGTAAGTAGTGGAATCAGTTTTTTTTTTGTTTTTTTTTTTTTCAGAAGAAGAAGAATTTCTGAAGAGGGTCACACATGTAGCAGGATCATTTGTTTGAAGTTTCGTTAAAACTGGATCGGCAGTTTCAGAGAGGCGGGTGCTTGAAATTGAAATAAACCATGCTCTATGAATAGGGAATTTAATACATTTGCAAAAAAGGATCGACCTGGGTCGAAACTTTTTTTTTTCTATTTATCAATTTTCTACATGACACAGGACCAGTGTACCTCATGATCCAGTCGATTGTTAGACAAACCTGATTTTATGGATCCCTATGTAACGAGGATGAAAAAGTCTAAACGCAGTTTTCCTCTAGATTTACTCGATTGATTGTATGGTGTTTAACGCCGTTTTTAACATTATTTCAGTTATATCGTGGCGGCCAGTGCACCTATCCATGCTTTCCTGGAGTTTTTTTTTTTACCAGCACTCTGCACAATATTCTTTCCAAGCCACTGGCTGCTTTCCCACATAACCATCGTCGAAACAATGGTCAGCGGTGAGAGAGGAATGAATCCTGTCGCGATGACTATGATCAATCCTCGGAAAGAAATTGACCAAGCCGGGGATCGAACCAGCGACCTCCCGTTCTCAAGTCCTGTACGCTACCGACTGAGCTACGGGGCTTGGCATACTTACTCGACGGTTGTACATGTATTTACAAATACAATGACAAAGAAACCTGTAAAAAAAAATGTTTTCTACCCTATCATGGACAAATTTTGTCATTTGGGCCACTTTTTATTTGACGTCTGCAAATGCTTTCAATTTGGACCAGTCTAAAATTTGTCGTTTGGTAAAGAGTTAAGGGTGCAACGTGTTACCCTGGCAACACACAATTATATGACGATTTGTTTGGTATCATGCCTTACGGAGATGCGTTAAGCCCCCTTTTGTCACATCATTGCTCAACACACGTACACATAGATATAGCCTATATATCTGTACGAGGGTTGTCCATTACTTATGTAGATTTTTTCCATAACTCGACTGTTTACGAACATTTTAGTATGGAAATTTGACAAATTTTTCGATGTATCATTGATATATGCTACAAATTTCATTAAAAAAAAAATGGTCAAGTATAACATTATAAAGAATTTAAAATCACCACTAACAGCTACCCGGCGCACGACGCAAGACCACTTTGACGTCGCTTTGAAAAAGTCATCTTAAACTTTTTGCCACGCTGTCACCACCAGTATAAATTTTCTATAACGGGCAACACATCTGTTGTATATTACAATGTAGAAATTGTTTATTGAAGGAAGGAAAGACCCACTCCACAGCGTGTCCGCGTCATGACATCTTGCGCAATGTCAGATTCCCCGCTCTTTGGATGAGACTTAACCTACCCGGAAGTGAGCAAGATTTGAAACAGTTGACACGCTCTGGTAAGGGAAGCAGTGTCAATTTTGGATGTAAGTGCATTATATCTATCTGCCTTACTGAAGTATGACGAATTAAAAGTCTATCTCTCGGGTTCTATGTGCACTAGCGGCATGCCTCGGCTCTTCATATAACCACAAACATGTGTTTTCCGCCAGCCTTAGACACTCTTGCCTTCATCGGAAGTGAGGAGTTTGGTGTATAATGATAAAACTGAATGACTCAGTTTATTTCATACATAGACAAAGTACATTTGAGCCATGCTCTATCAAAAGGGGGCTTAATGCATCTCCGTGATGCATCGTACCATGCATTTAGTCACTAAATTATGGACCCATAAAAGCCACTTTTTTTTTTAAAGAACCGACTGAATCATGAGGTAGACTGGTCCTTGGACATACAGAAAATTGACCAATAGCGAAAAGTTTCGGCCCAGGTCAGCCTGCGCGGACTGCGCAGGCTGACCTGGGCCGAAACTTTTCGCAGGTGCATTAAGCCCCATTTTCACAGAGCATGGCTTACTTCCTTTTCATTAAAAAAAAAAAAAAAAAAAAGAAGAAAGATTACGCGAACGATGGAAAAAGACTAATATTCTTCTACATAGAAAAGGTTTATATGGTGGCATATTTTTGCCGCGAGATACGAGATAGCTATCGTGATAATTTTAGAGAACTTTCACGATAATTCGAAGTTCCCTGGAAATTTTATCAAGATAGTGAAAAGTTTTCTGAAAAAAATATCACGATAAACTATGTAATCATGAAAATTTTATGTTGATTATTTCTCATTCGTGCACGAAGCTGACATCGAGGTAAAATTATCGCGATAGTTCTACCCGTTTCTCGATATCTATAAATAGAAAAATCACCATTTGGATGAACTCGGAAGTTTTTGACTGTACAGGAGACAAAGATGATCCGAAACCATATCTAATAATAGATACCGTGAATGTCAGTTGTGGGCACGAGCGTAAAAAAAAATCGTGATAACAGTTAGAAATTTCGCGATATTTCTATCGTGAAACTTTCTGTTATCTAGATAATATTTCCAGGAAAGTTTGTTTTATCGCGATAGTTCTCTAAAATTATCATGATAGCTATCTCGTATCTCGTGGCAGAAATATGCCACCATAGGTTTAAGATGACTTTTCAAAGCGACGTAAAAGTGGTCTAAAAACGTCGTGTGCGGGGTGGCAGTCAGTGTTTTTTTCAATCGTTTGTAACTTCTTACTTGGTCAATGTATTTTAATGAAATTTGTAGCGTGTCTCAATGACACATCGAAAAATATGTCAACGAGTTTTAGTACTCAAATGTTCATAAATAGTCGAGTTATGTTACGGGAAAAGTCTACATACTAGGCCTAATTAGACAGCCCTGGTATATAAAAAATGAATTGATGAAAGTCAATGCAAGGCTTTGATTCATTTTCTCCCACAAATGAATATTGTTTGGAATACGTTTATGTGGGATAGTACGGAGCCCGTCGGTGTCATGCTCTACACATTTTTTTATTTCGAAATAACGAAATCCTAAATCGTTCAAACGAAATACTAATTCGAGAAAACGAAATACTAAATCGATAAAACGAAATGCTATTTCGAGAAAACGAAATACTAAATCGTTAAAAGTCATGATTAAGAAAAATTAAAGGCCATAAAATCCATAACGATATAGGTTTAAAAGAAAATTGTTGCCGATTCAATAAATTCTTATCGTACAGACTGTGTAGTCACTCATCTCACATGGCCATGGCGGACGATGACAACAAAGTGTTCCGAACATACCCATTTCGTTTTCTCGAAATAGCATTTCGTTTTATCGAAATAGCATTTCGTTTTAACGATTTAGTATTTCGTTTTATCGAAATAGTATTTCGTTTTCTCGAAATAGCATTTCGTTTTAACGATTTAGTATTTCGTTTTCTCGAAAGAGCATTTCGTTTTCTCGAAATAGCATTTCGTTTCAACGATTAAGTATTTCGTTTGGACGATTTAGGATATCGTTATTTCGAAATAAAAAATGTGTAGAGTATGACACCTACCGGGCTCCGTAGTATAGCATGTATGTCTTCGAAAAAGTCAAGTGTTTTACGTAGCACTTGTAATAGTAAACGGCCTTAAATTGCAACAAAACCTAATCAAACAAACAGGGTCTGTATTTACTAACACTTCTTAAGAACATTTTTAGTCTTATTCTCAAGAGTTTTATGAATTTGAATATGAAGCCAAATGGCTTAGCCAGTCAGAAGTTGTGTTACTTTCCAAATCTAGAACTGTGCAAAATGAAATTAAGATTGTTTGGTGAATACAGACTCTGATATCTACTCCACTACAAGTGCAAATGGGTCGTTTGTCTGGAAAAAAGCATGTTTAATTTGGATCAAAGTGGAAGAGAAATATGCCCCCTCCATTATCTCAGTAAATTACGCGTTTTTCCTTTAAGGGAAATAGATTTAAATTCGGAACAAATATGCAATGTTCGTGATTTGAATTTAAAGATGGCAGCTTTTGGTGAAATATATTCTCATTTTATTAAAGACGAAAAGGTTAAATTTGTTTTAGATCGATAAATAATCTATCCGGGGGTTGGGGGGAGGGGGTGTCAATCCCCCGGTCTCCTGGACCCAAACACTCTGTATCGCTAATAAATCAGCCATGCTCTGGCAAAAGGGGGCTTAACGCATCTCCTTGATGCGTTGTACCAATCAAGCCGTCACATAATTATAGGTCCATAACAACCACTTTTTTTAAACAAACGATTAAATCATGGTTCTTGGACATACAGAAAATTGACCAATAGCGAAAAGTTTCGACTCTGGTCAGCCTGCGCAGGCTGACCTGGTCGATACTTTTCGCAGCAGCATTAAGCTTTCTTTTCACAGAGCATGGCTCAAATTTAAAGCTAGATCAAACCCGGGTAAAAGATTGTCAAATCGCACTATCTTTGTTTACTTTTTACCTTGTTTTAAGATTCATTTTTTTGTCAGCGACTAACACTTGGTCCGACAGTACAGTAACACGTCATCTTTAAAATAAGTTTTATATGTATGATTTAAAATGCTTTCAACACACGCATTGTCTACTTTTGGCTGCTACAGGGCTTTTAATTTACATTGCATTAACATGTCATTTGGCAACATACGTTAGCCCTTTACCAAACAAATGCGACTATTCCTTACCCTGGAGAAGGTGGCTTTATCTTCTATGTTTTCTATACTTTAAGAAATCTAATCCCAAAGATACAAAAGAAAAGAAACAAACTTGAACAATACAATTTAAAGTTTTGAGAAAACGATCTTATTACCTCCCTTTAAAGTCTTCCCGTATTGACTCGTGCATACACAACGGCTGGCACAGCTGAGCACTTAATTGGGTAAGATAAAGAAACACCCGCACTGATAAATGACTTAAAAGCAATTGAGCCACGCTCTGTGAAAAAGGGGCCAAATGTATCTGCGAAAAGTATCGACCAGGTCAGCCTGCGCGGGCCGAATCTTTGCGCTATTGGTCAATTTTCTGTGTCAAAGGACCAGTCTACCTCATGATTAAGTCGGTTGTTTAAAAAAAATGGCCATTATGGATCCATGAGTATGTGATGGCTTTCTTGGTACCATGAATTACGAAGATTCATTAAGCTCCCTTTTGCCAGAGCATGGCTCAATTACATTTTAGTCATAAATTGTGACTGTCCATCAAACAAATGGACCCCGAGACCATTCTGCCCACTTCTAACGGTTTCCCACCATTTCAAATTAAGCATAGAGCCGTGATATGTGCTTTAGGTTGATTAACCCTTAAGCTGCTAATCGCGACCCACTGACCTTTTTGCGAACAGTGTAGATCAAGATCAGACTGCACAGAACGTCCAGTCTGATCTTTGATCTACACTGTCCGATAAGGAGATATATTTCCTCCAAATAATACCTTTGAAATAGGAAAAAATTGGGTTTATACTACTGGTTTGAAAGTTTCATCTCTTTTATTTAGCAAGACAGGGGTTAATTCAGTCCCGTTATTAACGATTGACTGAATTTCTTTTATTTATCGTCGCCACTGGCCCTGAAAATGGGTGGCGCTCGTGCGTCGTGCCTATACCGGACCGTCGCCGTATTTCCATCATCAGTTGCGATGAGTAGGAAGGCGCCACGGTGAGCACAGAAGCTCTGGACGCGAGTCCGAGCGGAGTTGCCGTGGGTGCAGATCTTGGTGGTAGTAGCAAATATTCAAATGTTCACCTCAGAGAACTGCTGCGGATATGGGTTGCCATAATGGTGACGCCCATAGAAGACTGTTACTTATGTTACGGGTATGAAGGGTACAAGACGAAGCAAATTTTAAGTTATGACTGGCTCTTCAACGTGCTCCGTGTATAGTACCGGCACAAGGCACCTATATTTAACATCTCATCCGAAAAAATATTAGGTTGTCGTTGTTGTTGTTGTTGTTGCCAAGACAAGGGAATCGAACCAACAGCCTAAAGTGACCTGAGACTTTTCGTGTGCAAGTCTCTTGCTCAATCACTCGACTTGTTCCAGCTGGTCCTTTTGCAACGAATTTACAGCGGAACATTTGAAACAAGGACAACCAACACGGAAGAAGATTTTAAAGCGTTTAGTAAGATTTCTAGTTAAACTCTCAACCCCAATATGTTCTCAGAGATATATTTAGCGAGTATAAGGACTCTTACAGAGACGTAGCCTTTATTTGTTCTCCGTTTTGTAACCCTCTACCACATTATAAAATCTTATAACATTACTAGTCCAAATTCAAAGCATTTTCAAGAAAAGAACATTTCGAGTATGGCTTAACTCTGTACCACACGACAGAATTTCAGACTTGTCCAAATTCAAAGCATTTGCAGACGACAAAATAAATGTGGCTCAAAAATTGAAATTTGATTAGGAAAGGGTGGAAAACATTGTGTGAAAAAGAGAAAATGCTGGTTACCAGCATTTTCTCTTTTTCCCACAATGTTTTCAAACGGCTTTTTCCTCAGGCTTGTTAAAACCCGGAATTGTGTGGTAAAGAATTAAATAATGCGAGCTATTGATGAAAGTTTGGGAAAAGCCAAAAACCCTGGTTACCAGTTTTCAAATTGTTTTCATAGACTTTCCCCATCAGGGTCGTTTAAAATCAAGATGGTTGTGGTAAAGGGTTTGTAATAGCTGACCAATGAAATGACACAATTACCATCACGTGGTACAAAACTCATACGAAATTCAACTGGCCAACTTAGTCGCATGACGTCGATGCCTCGGGCAGGCGGGTACAGCCTACCCGTGATTTAAAAAAGAGATGTCGCTGCGAATATGAATGCAATAAAACTGAAAGTGGGAAACCACCAAATCTAATGGAAAACTTACAACTCTAGCAATATTGTCCGTTACATTCATTCTCCAGTCTAACATTTAAACCTCTTACCAAAATGACCCCGTTCTTGCAACCTTGAGGACAGCTTTATGGCTTTTGAAAACATCCTGGGGAAAAATGCAGGCAATCAGCATTTTCCTCTTTTTCCAAGAATGGTTTCTACCGTTTCGAAGAGCAAATTTGCATCATTTGAAGCCATATTAGGTTGTCATCTGCAAATGCTTTCAATATGAACCAGTCTAAAATCCTATCATTTATTAAGCCTTAACCTGTTAATAAGTTAAATGACGCTTTCAAGCCGATAGCTAAAACCTAAATGTTACTATTACAAACTTATCTTTTGGTGAAAAAATATTTCCTTGTCGGACAGTGTTGATCTAAGATCAGACTGCACGTTCTGTGCAGTCTGATCTTGATCTACACTGTCCGCAAAAGGTCCTTGAGTTGCGCTAAAAGCAGCCTAATGGTTAAAAAAAGATACGAAGTCTTGCAACGACGAGGAAAACCAGCTATTCAGGTTCGGCCTCCCATAGAGAGGCAAAATCTAATCAGAGCGCTAATGGAAAACTGGAGGTAGTTATATGGAAAAATAATTATATCAATTAAGGAGGAGAAAATTGTGTATTAAGCATATTAGAAATTCCTCACAAAGTTAGAAACTCCCATTTCTCTTGGGTTCATTGCCTCCTCGGTCCGTATGCACCAACCATTCTTAAGAATATTCTTAGTTTTATACCTAAAAAAAAAACCAAACAAATCTTAATTTGAAAGTAACACAACTTCTAATTGGCTAAACAAGATAGCTTAGCAAATCAGAAGTTACGGTACTTTCTAAATCTAAGATTAGATTTGAAATAAAATTGAGAATGGTTCGTGAATACGGACCCTGAAGTACCTAAATCTGATTGATTGGTTTGGTTGGTCGGTCGGTCGGTCGGTCAGTCTAACCGAATTTTAAAAGTAGGTCAACAGTTGCCAGGTAACTTTATCTTTTGTTTACTTTTTATAAGGTTTTAAAAATCATTTTTCTTCCAGAGATTAACACTTGGACAGGCCATGAAAAACAAATTGTAATCTTCACAATAATTTCCATACTTTTAGAGTGTAGTATTTAAATGCATTTTAACTCGTGCATCGTTTACTTTTGGCTTTAAGTGGGGCTTTAAGTTACAGACATCCGCCTGGATGACGTTCAGACTGTTAATGACTATAATAACGCATCACGTGACCTATCTCATCAGTACTGGAGTTTAACGCCGTTTTAACAGTTAAGGTCATATCACGGCGGTCAGTGAACCTACGCATGTGTTTCCTGGCTTTCTCACACCAGTACTGACGCAACTTTTCTTTCCTGACTACTTTTTCTACATGAATCAGAGGTGAGACGCGAAAAATTACCGGAGAGAAAGTTTGCCTCAACCGGGTATCGGACTCTCAACCACCAGATGACAAGTCAGATACGCTAACCACTGAGCTACCCGGACATAGCTAGTGCCAATCATAATGTTCTTTAATGTCGCTTCCGAGTGCATCACTTACTGAAAACTTACACTGTGATATAAGTATGTTATGTCCACTGATTTTTGTCCGTTCTGCGCCGTAAGCGAAAACGAAGGGAGGCGGCATAGATCTGACATGCAGTCTGTCTCTATACTAGCCAGGCCCCCGTAGCTCAGTCAATAACGTACAGGACTTTGGAACAGGAGGTCGCTGGTTCGATCCCCGGCTTGGTCAATTTCTTTCCGAGGATTGATGATAGTTATCGCGACAGGATTCATTCCTCTCTCACCGCTGACCATTGTTTCGACGATGTTTATGTGTAAAAGCAGCCAGTGGCTTGGAAAGAACATTGTGCGGAGTACTTGTAAAACCCCAGCAAAGCATGGATAGGTGCACTGGCCGCCGCGATATAACTGAAATAATGTTGAAAACGGCGTTAAACTCCATACAGCCAACTACAGACAACCAGCCGAAACTTTTAGCTATCGGTCATTTTTCTGTATGTCCAAGGACCAGTCTACCTCGTGATCAGGTCGATTGTTAAAAAAAAGTAACTAAAATGGATCCATAATCATGTGGTGACTTGCTTGGTATCATGTATCACGGAGATGCATTAACCCTTTACCAGACAGCAAAATTTTAGCCTTGTCCAAATTGAAAGCATTTGCAGACGACAATTTCAATGTGGCTCCAATGGTGAACTTTTCTTAGAAAGGGGAGAAAACATTGTGGGAAAAGGAGAAAATGCTGGTTACCAGCATTTTCTCCTTTTCCCACAATGTTTTCAAAAGGCTTCTTTCCCAGGGGCGTCAAAATGCGGCATTGTACGGTAAAGGGTTAAGCTGCCTTTTGCCAGAGCATGGCTCATTTCAATTATACCATTTAAAAGTATGGAAACTATTCTGAAGATGACAATTTGTTATTGTAGGATCGGCCCAAGTGTCAGTCGCTTGTAGACAAACACATTTTAATACTAAGTTCAAAGTAACCAAGACAGTCAATCTTTTGTTTACTTTTTAACCTTGTTTTAAAAATCCATTTATCCGCCAGCGACCAATACTTGGAGCGTCCGTAAAATAACAGATTGCCATCTTTTCAGTAATTTTCGTACTTTTGATGGTATCTAAAATTCACTTGCGTTTTAAAACCCACGGTTTTTACTTTTTGCCCGCTAACAGGACATGAGTGGAATCGTGTGAAGTATAACCGTGGACAGATGCTTGGCGAAAAAACTGGCATAGTTTTCCCTAGACTTGCTCATAAGGGGGGTCATTTGACCCCCTTCAAAAGAATAAAAGAAAGCAAATGTTTAAATTTGTAGGGGACATCTAAAAATTTCGGGGTCCAAACTAAAAGAAACAGAGGGACAGGGAAACCCCTGATCGGAAAGCAAGATTTGTCTCACTAGCATTAGTTATGTTTGTATTGGAGTTTAACGCCATTTTAACAGCTCAGGTCATATCACGACAGTCAGTGCACTACACATGTGTTTCCTGGCTTTCTCACACCAGCACTGACACAACTTCCTTTCCAGAGCCACTGACTACTTTTCTCATATTCATCAGAGGTGAGAGGCGAAAAATCGCCGGAAAGAAAGTTTACCTCACCCAAATATCGAACTCGCAACCACCAGGTCACGAGTCAGATACGCTAAGCACTGAGCTTCCCGAGCGGGCCTCATAACCAGAAACCTTCAGAGCGCCGAATAAAACGAACAGAAATGTCTATACTAGAAATACAATCCAAACAATAGCAGTTCCATGGTTGCTGTTGTCTACAGTGTTTCAGCAAAGCGGACAGTGTAGATCAAAGATCAGGCTTCACGTTTTGTGCGGCCTGATCTTGATCTACTCTGGCCGCAACAGCAACTATAGTCATGAAAGGCGCTTTAAGGGTTAAATCTTTACCAGACAACAAAATTAAACACTGGTCCAAATTAGGACCATTGCAGATGACAAATTAATTGTGGAACAAACGACTGGAGTATCCTTGACAGGATAGAAAACATTGTGAGAAAGGGACAAAATGCTGGTAAGCGACATTTTTTCCTTTAAAATGTTTTCAAGGGGTCGCCTTTCCAAGGATTATTAGTAGTATAGGGGTCGGTTTAAATGTAAGCAAAGATGACGTAATCGGCGGCCATCTTGACCTACTTTCGACCATGGTGTTACTAAAGATAGGAACTCATTTGCATAGAAGGGGTTTGCGATTGGGTATGGGTATTCGCGGTGGGTATGGGAAGTCCGCCATCTTGTATGAGGGTCGGCCATGTTGGATAAGGGTCGGCCATGTTGGATGAGGGTCGGCCATGTTGGATCAGGATCAGTATACAGAGCTGACGTGTATACCTCGTGCTGGTAAGTACCAAGATGGCCATCGATTACGTCATCTTTGTTTACATTTAAACCGACCCCTATACTACTATTATTAACTCTTCCAAACCACAATATTTAAGACTGGTCCACAGTGTAAGAATTTGCATACTATAAAATATAGAAGCCGTACTCTGGCAAAAGGGGCTTAATGCACCTTCGTGATCCATGATACTAATCAAGTCATCACATAATCACGGAACCATTTATAGCCACTTTTCTTAACAACCGACTGAATCATCAGGTAGACTGGTCCTTTGGCATACAGAAAGTTGATCAATAGTGAAGTCTCGGCCCAGGTCAGCCTTTGCGGACTGCGCAGGCTGACCTTGGTCGATACTTTTCGCAGATGCATTAAGCTTCCTTTTCACAGAGCATGGGCCCATATGTGGCCAACAAAATTTTGCTTTTCAAAGGTACTTTTGTGGTGAGAAATATCTCCTAATCGGACAGTGTAGATCCAAGATCAGACTGCACGTTCTGTGCAGTCTGATCTTTATCTACACAGTCCACCAAAGATCAGTGAGTCGGGCTTAGCAGCCTAAGGATTAAAACATGGAATTGTTTGGTTAAGAGTTAAAACACCATTTGCTGCTTTCCGTTCTAAAAGTCGTTTAGTGTATGAAATTGAAAGGCATGTGAAACTGCATGGGAGGTAATCATTGCTTTGGAAATGTTTGTCCTTTCGAGCGGCTGATCTAATTCAAATATGAAAGAACTTATCCAGTTTTAGGAACAGGTCTGTAAGTTTGCAAGAATCTACTGATCATGATTCTAAATGTGAGGGAGGTTTAACCCTTATCCTGCTAAATAATACAAATAAAACTTTCAATTGATTGATTGATTGATTGTATGGTGTTTAACGCCGTTTTCAACATTATTTCAGTTATATCGCGGCGGCCAGTGCACCTATCCATGCTTTCCTGGAGTTTCTTTTACCAGTACTACGCACAATATTTTTTCCAAGCCACTGGCTGCTTTCCCACATAACCATCGTCGAAACAATGATCATCGGTGAGAGAGGAATGAATCCTGTCGCAATGACTATCACCAATCCTCGGAAAGAAATTGGCCGAGCCGGAGATCGAACCAGCGACCTCCTGTTCTCAAGTCCTGTACGCTACCGACTGAGCTACGGGGGCTGGGCAATAAAACTTTCGAGCCGATAGTAAAGAACCCTTGTGTTGTTATTTCAAAGGTATATTTTGGGGAAAATATCTCTGTATCAGACAATGTAGATCCAAGATCAGACTGCACGTTCTGTACAGTCTGATCTTGATCTACACTGTCCGCAAAAGATCAGTGAGTCGCGCTTAGCAGCCTAAATGTTAAAGTGCACTTTTATACCTTTAACGCTACGTTAAATTTTACCAAGAATTATGTTTAGAGAAGTGTATAAACGTTCCATAGTTCTATGCAAAACGAAAAAAAAAAAGAAAAATGTCCTTTCTATTGGCTGTAATTCCTTGCCGTAGATAAGGTTTGATTCCGGTGATTAAATTAAAGGCGGTATTTTTTACTGGGCTAGACCAGATCAAATTCTATAACCGGATCGCAGTAGTATGTCACTAATTGAAGTAAGATGGCTAAAGAGGTTTTATTATTTAAGTTAAGGGTTTTTGTTACTAGTCAGAATAAAAGCTATGCTGCCATACGAAATCAGCCCGAAGTTCAAATTCCTATCCATTCCTATTTTTGCTGAATGGCCCTTTCTCAAAACCTTAAACCTACTTTTCAAGACAAAAGCTGATCCACGTCCAAATAATGTACCAAGGAACCTCCTTACTTGCCATGACAAAACTTGCGATGTGAACCCTTTTAACTGAACTTCCAAAATGAACATCTCACAACAAAAACTCATGCAGAAATGAATTATGGCGGGAAACTTTACCCTTATCCCGCTATATAACTTAAATAAAACTTTCAAACCGATGGTAAAAACTAAAATATTGGTATTTCAAAGTTATGCGGATTAGGGAAATATTCCCATATCGGACAGTGTAGATCCAAGTTCAGACTGCACGTTCTGTGCAGTCTGATCTTGATCTACACTCTCCGCAAAAGGTCAGTGAGTCACGCTTAGCAGCCTAAGGGTTAATACATCATTGATTTCAACTGATTGAAAGGCAAGTTTAGGTAAACTAAGGGAGGTAACTTCGGAAACCAATTGATACAGTATTGCAATGGTTATTCCTCCTTAACAGGAAAACGTCAACCTGGTTATACAGTCTTCACAAAATCAGTTCAAAATCAATCAAGGTAACAAGTGTGAATTCATCTCGTCATTCTACTGTTTTATGTGATTTATTTGTGACATCAGATGTGTTTTTTGAGTAAAATTTTTGTTTACCGGTATGCAGTTTGAAATACAAGTTGAGACACCAGGTATGTGAAAAGTCTAATTTATTAATCATTACCAGCCCTGCTAATTCGCAAAGCTCAAATATTTCTTTGGAAATGAAATTAAGCAAGTAATAAATTGGTGAAAATTTCATACAAAATAAAATGTCAAGCACAAACAGAGGAAAAAATAAAAACCTGAAATTCCGGTCCGATCCAGTAATAAATTAAGACCCGGCACATCCCGGTGAGTTCACTGTTACTGTAGTAATCAAAATAACGCGGATAACTAAATCGTGAGTAAAAATAGAAGGTATTATTGATGCATTTACTCAAATGAAATGTTGTTTGTGTCCAGTATTGTATATAAAGGTGTTTTCAATATATTTTTTCAATGTCTATTTATATCTTGGTCAAGTATTTGGAAAGAATTTGAAAGTATAAATTAATTGTCACTAGTTTTCGCGCTTGAAGAAGAAAATTGGCTTCGTTGAACTTGAAGTGCGGCTACACAACTCATGTCCAACAGCTTAGGTTGACGGTAAATTTTGAATTTGTCTAGACTGAAAATGTTTGTATCGATCAAGGGAAAAAACGGCCAAATGTATAAAGTTTGCTTTCTTTTGAATTGAATGCCTGAAAATACCCTCAACAAACAGATAATCGCGATATTAAGCTTTGATGTTTGTTAAGTTACAGGGGTAAAAATGCAGTTCCACTTGTCTGTATGTGTTATTTAATTAAATTCCTTCAAGTATGCAAGACAGATCGGATTTGTTTTAAATATTCACACAGCCATCACAAGGCAGTCATTTTGTCATGCAGGTATATTCACGGAAAGCAGGGTTTTCATTTTGAAATGAAGCAACCAATTGATTGACAAAAACAACATGCCGAGGGTCAAGGAGGCCGCCTAGGTTTTGGCGTCCATGATTACCAAATGGAGATCGGAGAAAAGTATCGTCGCCTACGATTGGATAATTGGATGCAAGTATCCAATGAATGACCGCGTAACATTCATAAACCAGTTGTTTCTGGTTTCGCGGTAAAATTGAATCGGTGTCGCAGTACAGTTAGCAATGCGTGAAATATTTTCGATATAAACAACGCGATCGATTTTTCAAAGATCCAGCAAAAACAACCAATTAAAGGCCAATTTCAACCGATGTTTTTTATCGGCAATCGGCTTTAAATGAAAACCCTGGGAACGTGAAAATAAACCGACCTTCAATCTCCACCTCTAACAGTTACGTGACATCCATGAACAGCAAATCTTTTTGGAAGTATAATTATTTTCAAATGTGGCTATGTCTTGAAATAATTTATGGTTTATATGGGAAAGGGTTTTTGTGCTAATGAAACTACCAGTTTTGAATATGAGCCATTCAAAATGGCTGATTTGCCTGTCTAAACCTCATTTTTCTGTGATTTTTGCAGATGATAACAAAATCAGCGAGTGGTATGACTTCAGCAGCCTTGATTGCGATAAAGTATCACCTGACTTATAAGATAAACAAAATGGTCGGGAACTTCGATGTATCGCAATTTTAGATGATTTGACGATATATGAAATGAAATGTTTTTAGTGCTGTAGGCTTGACCAAATGAATAGGCATTACAAGTCTAGGCAGAGTTCCCGATCACGCAAAATCGTGCGTGAAACACGTATAAATGAAATAAAACACGTACAAAATTACAAACCTATACGTGAAATCACGCACAAAAAATACAGAAGATCACACAAAAAAAGTAGGAAACACCTGCATAGAACAGCTCACGCAAGTGCGATTTGCAGAAAATATAAATCATCGGAAACATTTTGGATTTCCAGCTTTCTATTTATAGAATATTTACATGATCGGCGTACTCGGTATTTATTATCGCGATCAATAATATTGCAGACTGGGACTCGTTTGTTTCCAAATAAATCCTTACTTCAGCTCTCCTTTGTTTAACGCAGTCGATAAAAAAGTGTTTTGTCGATGTCAACGTCTTTCGTCTGAAAACCTGTATTTAGAATATCTCAGAAATATAGGCCTACTTTAGATGCTTTCGGAATTCAGAATTCGGGTTCCCGTAGGCGAGCAAGGTACACTAGTTGTAGAACCATTCAAAATGTAGAAAAAAGAATTCAATTCATGCAGAAAGACTTATCCATAAATGAACGGACATGAAAGATTGATCGGTCCATAAAACGCGGAAACCCATGACACAACAAAATGCTCCATTTTTACATTGTCCGATCACAGTCACTTTCTGCTGTCTTTTCAGCTTTTAATAGGTGTAAACTGTAAATTTCCACAAATATCTTGATATAACGAACTTTTTTGGTGCAAATCATCTGTATCGATTGCTTTGAGAATCATTACTGTCATTCATAATCTCAAAATCAAATATGAAATCTAGACCCCCCCCCCCCCCTTACAACTCAAGGGGTAAGTGTGTACTCCTGAAATAAAAAGCTAGTGGGAACACTGCATATTGAATACAGCAGTCTTCAGTCAGACTTCTACAATGTTTAATGTAGATAAGGCATGTGAAAAGATGAGCATAAAGACTACTAGTTAACACTTTGACAAACAATTCTTTAAGTGTCAGTTACGTTTAAAAATGTATATTTACATAGTAGATCTATATGATTGTTCTGCATCTGATCGAAAATGAGGCATTAAGTAAACAATTTAGAGTTGTGGGCATATTAATTTTTCTCTTTTAATTTGTACCCCCATTTTTTTTCTTATACCCCCATTTTTCAATTGTAGGGGGTACAAAACCCCCAAATAAAATTTTCAGTGGGAACACTGTCTAGGATTAGAATGCATGATCTGCATAGTCTAATCTTAATCTATGCCAAAAGCAAAAGTCGCTGCTCTCACTTAGGTGCGGAAAGAATGAAATTGCATTTAACCCTATATAACACCATCCCAAATTTTAACACCCTGACCACAAAGGCTTTTTAAAACATTTCATGAAAAGGAAAATATGCTGGTAACTAGCATTTCCTCCTCCCACAATATTTTCTACCCGAGGCCACTCAACTTTCCCCAATTGAACTGCATTTAAGTTGCGATCTGCAAATGCTGTTAGTCTAGACATTAGTTTAAAATTTTGCCTTGTTGTAAAGGGCCCTAAATGTTTTCTTAATAGATTTCAGGATAGTTTGAACCTTGTTATGGTTTTCAACATGGCTGAGACGCCAAGTGAATTCATGTTAAAAAATCCACCTACAGATGGTATCACAGCGGTCAAGTTTGGTCCAAATTCTAACCAGTTCCTGTTGACGTCATCCTGGGATACATCTGTGAGATTGTATGATGTCATAGCAAATCATCTTCGCATGAAATACAACCATCCAGCCCCGGTACTGGATTGCTGTTTTCATGTAAGTCACAAAATGTCAACCCTTTAGTTTCTTTGACTTGCCTTTTTATTGCAGGGTATGAGTTTTTGATTCTGGAAAGATATTCAAATTTTCAGCCTGTTCTCTGAAAAAGAAAACTCTTTACCAAAAAGAAAATGAGCCATGCTCTGGCAAAATGGGGCTAAATGCATCTCTGTGATCCATGATACCAAGCAAGTCATCACATAATTATGGATCCATAAAACCCATTTTTTCTGACAACCAACAAAATCAGGAGGTAGACTGGTTCTTTGACTTGGGGAAAATTGGCCTAGAGCAAAGTTTCACCCCAGGGCAACCTGTGCCGGCTGTGCAGGCTGACCTAGGTTGATGCTTTTTTGCAGATGTGTTAAGCCCCCTTTTCACAGAGCATGGCTCAGATATTTTAGACTCAGCTGTATTACGTGGCTTAAATGATTGGACCCTTCTTTAATCCTTTACCACACAATCCCAACTTGTAAGAACCCTGAGAATAAAAGCTTTTGAAAACATTGTGGGAAAAGGAGAAAATGCTGATAACCAGCATTTTCTCCTTTTCCCACAACGTTTTCAACCCTTCCTAAAACAAATTTCAGTTTTTGAGTAACATTTATTTTGTTGTCTGCAAGTGCTTCCAGTTTCAACTTGTCTAAAATTTTGTTGTTTGGTAAAGAGTTAGAAGGGTAGAAAACATTGTGGGAAAAGGGGAAAATGCTTGTTGTCAGCATTTTCTCCTTTTCCCACAATGCTTTCAAAAGATATTTCTCATGGTGTTTATAATTCAGGATATTTTGTTAAAAGTTTTTAATGATCACTAAATGAATCAACTTTTAGAATCTTCCAAATTCAAGACTAGATTTTACATGTGACTCAGATGATAGGGTCTATGTTTGAAAGGGGAGAAAACACTGTGGGAAAAGAAGAAAATGCTGGTTACCACCAATTTCTCCATTTTTCTCACAATGTCTTCAAAAGCCTTCTGTCGTGGGGTCATTAACCCTTTCCCAAACAACAAATTTTAGACCCTTCCAAACTGAAAGAGTTTGCAGACGACAATTTTAAATTTGATGAAAATGGCGAAAAGTTCTCCAAAAGGGTAGAAAACACTGTGGGAAAAGGAGAAATTGCTCGTTACGAGCAATTTCTCCTATTCCCACAGTGTTTTCAAGAGACTTGTACTGCAGACACGTGAAAACCAGGGCTTGTTTGGGAAAGGGTTAAAATTCACAGTTCAATGATAGTTGATACAGGGTGAACAGGAATTTGGCTAATGTATAGTCGCAAGATGAAGTAAACAATTTCATGTACAGCCCTAGATTCAGCAAATTATGTCCATTTTCTTCCAGGCATATTCAATGATTGTACTCTGTCTAGGTTATCCTTGGCTTAACTTTTTTACCACTCAATCCCATGTTTTAACAACCCTGAGGAAAAAGTCTTCAGAAAACATTCTGAGAAAAAGTTTTCCACCTATTCAAAGACAGGTCCCCTAATTTCAGCCACATTTGTTTGGACAAGATTTTATTTGGATAAGATTTTATTTTTCACAGGATGCAGTGCATTGTTACAGTGGGGGATTAGATAACACTTTGAAAGTGTATGACTTCAACACAAATACTGGTATGATATTTTATTTCTAGAAATAATAGAGTGATATCATTTTGTGGCATGAATTAACATTCTGTCTTTCGGTTTACCACACAACTCCCGAGGAAGAAGCCTTTTGAAAACATCGTAGGAAAAGGAAAAATTCTGGTTACCAGCATTTTCTCCTTTTCCTTCAATGTTTTCTACCCGTTCAAAGACAATGTCTGTTATTTGAGCCGCATTTATATTGTCGTGTGCTTGTTCTTCCAAGGTGGAGAAGTCTAATGTCTACATTTTATTTGTGTGATAGAGAGTTAACCCTTTACCACACAATCCCAAATTTTAACAACCCTGAGTAAGAAGTCTTTTGAAAACAAAGTTATATTGCAAAGCATTTTCTCCTTTTCCAACAATGTTTTCTACTCTTTCTGATAAAAGTGCCATTCTTTCTGCCACGTTGAATTTGTTGTCTGCAAATGCTTTGAATTTGGACTGGTCTAAAATTTTGTCTGGTGGTAAAAAGTTAACTCTTTACCAAACAGCAAAATTATGGACTTCTCAACGTCTAAAGTATTTGCAGAATACAAATTAAATGTGGCTCACAGGATGAGAATTTTCTTTAAAAGAGAGGAAAAAATTGTGGGAAAAGGAGAAAATGTTGGTTGGTTACCAGCATTTTCTCCTTTTCTCACAGTGTTTTTTAACAGCTTTCTAGGTCGGTTCAAGATCGTGTGGCAAAGGGTTATCTAGCCATTTTTATGCATAAAAATACATGTATTGCATTTAGGAAAAAGAAGTAGATTACTCTTTTTCTCATAGTGTTTTCAACATTGCTGACAAGACATAGCTTCCCATCTTTCAAGTTTTCATGTCCCTGAGAAAGAGGTCCTTTGAAAATATTATGGGAATGGGAGAAAATGCTGGTGACCAGTATTTTCTCCTTTACTCACTATGTTTTCGCTATTTTCAAAATCAGATTCCATCATTTCATCACCATCTCATTTGATGTCTGCAGAATGCCTTTAATTTGGACAAGTCTAGAATTTTGTAATGTGGTAAAGATTTAAATGAATTACGAATTTATGATGCAGTGCATTTAACCTTTTACCACACAATCTTGAGTTTTAACGATCCCAAAGAAGAGTGCTTTTGAAAAAAATGGTTACCAGCATTTTCTCCTTTTCCCACAATGTTTTCTATTCTATTAAAAATTCCACCGTTTAAGCCACCCTTAAATTTTCGTCTGCAAATGCTTTTAATTTTTACACAATTTTCCCCTCTACCCACAATGGTTTTCTATTCTGTCTAAGAAAAAATTCCACCTTTTAAGTCATCCTGATATTGTCATCTTCAAATGCTTTCAATTGGAACAAGTCTGAAATTTCGTCATTTGGTAAAGACTTAATATATAGTTCTGTTTACCTTAGGTACAAATGTTGGGACTCACGAAAATGCCATACGATGTGTAGAATATTGCCCAGATGTCAATGTGATTGTAACAGGGAGTTGGGACTCTTCTGTCAAACTCTGGGACCCTAGGACACCTTGTAGTGCAGGAACGTTTCCTCAACCAGACAGGGTATACACTGTGACTTCTTTCTCTTTTGTATTTGCATAGTTCTAAAAACTCACAAAGGCTCAGTCTTTCTTGGAATGGAACCAATAGGGTCCGATGAATCACCAAAATACCGAAATGCCACCGAAACACCGAAATACCCGAGATTTTTTTTTTTTTTTTTTTTTTTTTGATTTTTGATTTCAAACAACTGAAGTTGTGGTGTTTGACACAAATTGTTATCATACTGATGAAGGAGGGTTAGTTTAAAACCTAATGACAAAATAACAACATGCCATGAAGCCCGACGTGAAGAATGTGCACCGGAATATCCCACCGGTACTGTAAATGTTGACCGAAATACCCACAAAATTTGTGGATTTAGGGATTCTACATCCGCAATCTTACTACAGGAGCTGTGCTTGTGCACAAGGTTGTTGTGTCTGATTTTTATCCATAAATACGCTGGCAAAAATAGTTTTCACTTTTATATTGGATATATATGAAATTAAAAATCACCAAATCCGAAAACCGGGAGCCATTTTAAATCTGTGGTTAACACGTTACCAGGCGTAAATTGATAAGACAATTATAATTCCGATGATTGATACTTTCATTGAGCACATTTTCAGTTTAAGAAAAAAAAAAGAAAGACAAATACTGCAAACTAATATCAGTTATCTGAACTTAATATTGAAAAAAAAATTAGGGGTGTTTTGGTGGCATTTTGGAATTTGTTGATTCGTTGGACCGGAACCAATAAGTTACGACGGAGCGTTGTTTATCATACTGGTACTCAGATACTTTATCTTTTACCAACAATCCCGAGTTTTAATGACCCTGAATGAAGGAAACCAATCCCTCCCCATTCCAAAACAGTCCCACACCAAAAATCCAGTTGACTTATAACAGACCCTAAGAATAAGGTATTTTTTGTAGCCAATATTTTGCCCCAAATTTGAGGGAAGGAAAATCCCCATTATATCTTTTATTTTTACAGGAGTTGAAAAAAACACCCCTTAGAACTGCATAACAGATGTGTGATAGACCTCTTAAACTTATTTTCAGGTTTATGCAGCGTTTTTACCAAACTTTCTTATCTCTGTACTAGTGGTGAAACGGTTTACCGATTAACCGATTAACCGCGGTCTATTCAAAGAAAAAACCGAAACCGGTTCGAATTTTACCGTATCGGTATTTCTGCAATATGTCAACTTCTCTTAATTGCATCAGAAAGTCCGGTTTTCCCAAAAATTCTGTCAGAAATCGATCGTTTTTCAACTTACAGTTCTAAAGATTTCTGAAAGCGAAAGTTGTTTATTTTTTTCCACAGGCGGTGTCACCGGTGTTTAGGTAAAACTATGACCACATAAAATTCACGACACGAACTCCAAATAAACGTCGAGCTTTAATGCTTTTGGATCAATGGAGTCTGTATGTTATTCATTTCTTATAACTTTGCTCACACTTATTTTTGCGTTTTCCAGTAGTTAAGCGGCAAAGTATTAGTGTTAGTGCAGTAAGCAACTGAGTAAGTTAGTGCATCGCACTGTCTACTCTGTTGAGCCATGTCCCGAAGTTCGGTATAGTAGCGCTGGTTTTTATATAAACAAGTACGCTCTTGAAGAAAAAAAATGGCAGACGAAAATCGTCAAGATAGCGAGTGTTAAAGACTAGTCAATTTCAGTTTGTTTTTATTTGTTCATGCGAAACAATTGCTTTTTAGTTCATTATCTTGAAAGAATGGAAGAGTTCCAAGCACATGTACTAGTTTTCTTTATCACCTTTTGAGCATATGCTACCCTAACAGTGACTACAAGTGGTCAGATATGCTAAATGTCAGCATATACAGCATATTGCAATACGGGTTAGCCGTATTGCAATATATTGCAATACGCTTTTTACCGTATTGTTTCACCCCTACTCTGTACCAAATAGCAAAACTCAAGACTTGTCCAAATTGAAAGCATTTTCTGTCGAAAATAGAAAAGGGCTCGAATGATGGAAATTAAAAAAGGTAGAAAATATCGACAAACAAGTAAAATGCTGGTTACAAGCATTTCTCCTTTTTCCAAAATGTTTTCAAAAGCCTCGAGTCATTAGAAGTGGGGATTATGCGGTCAAGGTTTAAAAGAGTAGACAATTTCTATTACCAAAGTTACATTTGGCAAATCTCAGTGGATTAATTCAGCAAATCCCACAGCTGTATTTTGGTGCATGATGTGTACCTACAGCTTACATTTCTTTGCAGGAAAAAGACATATTTTTCTTTTGCTCTAAAAATCATAAGAAAAATGGATTAGCATTGCTCTGGCAAAAGTGGGTTTAGTGCATTTCCGTGATGCATTATAACAAGCAAGTCATCACAGAATTATGGATCCATTTAACCCTTTAACACACAATCCCAACTTTTAACGACCCTGCAAAAGAAGCCTTTTGAAAACATTGTGGGAAAAGGAGAAAATGCTGGTAACCAGCATTTTCTCCTTTTCCCACAATGTTTTCTTCCCCTCCCAAAACAAATTTCAATTTTTTAGTGGCATTTAATTTGTCATCTGCAAATGCTTTCAAGACCAGGCTACAATTTTGTCGTTTGGTAAAGAGTTATAAGCTATTTTGTTAAACAATGGGCTAGACCTGGAGGTCGAATGGTCCTTTGACATGCGAAAAATTGACCAATTGCTAAAAGTTTCGATTCATGTCAGCTTGCGCACACTGCGCAGGCTGACATGGATCGATACTTTTTGCAGATGCATTAAGCCCCCTTTTCACAGAGCATGGCTCAAATGTGTGAACGTTTTCTATTAAAATTGTTCTAAATACATTTCCACTGACATACTTTGCCTTGCATTTTTTTAACTGTACTTATGAATTTCAATGGAAGGTTTAGGGTACAGATACGTAGATAGATTTTAACCCTTTCCCAAACGATAAATTTTAGACTGGTCCAAATTGAAAGAGTTTGCAGACGACAGTTTTAAATTTGATGAAAATGGCAGAAAGTTTTCAAAAAGGGTAGAAAACACTGTGGGAAAAGGAGAAATTGCTCGTTACGAGCAATTTCTCCTTTTCCTACAGTGTTTTCAAAAGACTTGTACTGCAGACAGGTGAAAACCAGGGCTTGTTTGGGAAAGGGTTAATCTCCACCAAAAAGGCAAAATTTGGGCTTGAGCAAATTGAAAGCATTTGCAGATGAGAAAATTGATATAGCTGAAGTGATGATTTTCGTCTTTGTGGGATAGAAAACATTGTGGGCAAAGGATTCCATGCCAGTTACCAGCATTTTTTCCTTTTTCCATACTGTTTTCAAAAACCTTCCTCCTCTGGGTTGTCAAAACTCAGGATTGTGTGGTAAATGGTTAAATAACTTGAATTTGTTGTTAATAGGCATTTCAGGATCATATGACTAAAAATATTTCTAATGAAAACTTATATTGATACAGACAAGGTTAGATGTAGTTTCGGAATGGGTTACCAGTACCGAAGTTGTGTTCAGTTATACACAGTGTTATTAATGGAACTCATTTTCAAGTGTATACATTGTCTGTTACCAAATTACTTTCAGGTGTATACAATTTCTGGTAACCATATAGGTGTATGCATTGTTTGTTACCAAATTACTTTCAGGTGTATACAATTTTTGTTCCCAAAGCTACTTATAGGTGTATGCATTGCTTGTTGCCAAATTACTTTCAGGTGTATACGATGTCTGTTTGCGGCGACAGACTTGTGGTTGGCACAGCTCTGCGAAGAGTTCTGGTGTGGGATCTACGAAACATGGGATACGTACAACAGCGACGGGAATCAAGTTTGAAATATCAAACGAGGTGCATCAGATGCTTTCCAAACAAGCAGGGCTATGTGCTGAGTTCAATTGAAGGTATAATTTGTTCTTTGTAAGTCTATTTAATTATGATAAAATCTTTGAATCCTCAATAAATGATGATGCATGTAAGAAAAGTAGTTAGTGACTTTGGAAAGAAAGTTGTGTCAGTACTGGTGTGAGAAAGCCAGGAAACACATGGGTGCGTCACTGACCGCCTTGATTTGACCTGAGCTGTTAAAATGGCATTAACTCTTTACCAAATGACAAATTTCTAGACTGGTCCAAATTGAAAGCCTTTGCAGACGACAAATTATTTGTTGCCCAAATGATAATTTCTGTCTGTGATAGGGTAGAAAACATTGTGGGAAAAGAAGAAAATGCTGGTTACCAGCATTTTCTTCTTTTCCCACAATGTTTTCAAAAGCCTCCTTCTTCAGGGTCGTTAAAATTCGGGATTGTGTGGTACAGAGATAAACTTCAATTCAAACCAAACTATCAATAAATGAAATCATTTGTAGACCACACATGAGCCATGCTCTTTGAAGAACTGGTTCAACTCTTTACCGAACGACAAAGTTTAGACTGGTCCAAATTGAAAGCATTAGCAGATGACAATTTAACCCTTTACCACACAATCCCGACTTTTAACGACTCTGAGGAAGAAGCCTTTTGAAAACATTGTGGGAAAAGGAGAAAATGCTGGTTAACAGCATTTTCTCCTTTTCCCGCAATGTTTTCTACTCTTCCAAAAACAAATTTCAACTTTTGATTCACATTTATTTTGTCGTCTGCAAAAGCTTTCGATTTGAACTGGCCTAAAATTTTGTCTTTTGGTAAAGAGTTAAACATGGGTCAAACAATGGAATTTGTCTTTGATAGGGTAGGAAACATTGTGGGAAAAGGAGAAAATGCTGGTTACCAGCATTTTCTCCTTTTCCCACAATGTTTTCCAAAAGCTTTTTTCTCGGGGTCGTTAAAAGTTGGGATTGTGTGGTAAAGGGTTAATGTATTTGCAAAAATTATCGACCCATGTCAGCCCGTGCAGTCTGCTCAGGCTGTCAGCCTGTGCAGTCGGCATAGGCTAACATGGGTCGGAACTTTTTGTTATTTGTAAATTTTCTGCCACTCTCTTGCACTACGGATCATTCCCATTCACCTCTGTAGTTGGCTCAGAAAGTAGTCCGTCATCACATGATATTTTTGTCACATGGCCATAGCTCAAAATGGCGACACAAACGCAGGTGAAAGAAAGACCAATCGATTGTTTTGTGTGCTGTTCGAACAGCATACGGCCAATCAGACTTAGTGGTAGGAAATGTGAAAAAGAGGGATTTTCTGAAAAGCTTAAATGTCTTTTAAAGGACGATAACTTGTTTTTTCATTTTGTTTAAATTGTCATCATTCATGGGCGCAGCCATTTGTTTTACAATTGGCGTAAGATTCTGATCAGTAAAGAAGCTCGAACAAATAGTTCCATCGTATACAGGTAAATTCATCAGTTTGAATGCACCTATAATGTATCCGGAATCATATTTCCTTTGTCTACTTTATTATGTTACACATGAAACAGTTAAACAGTAACAAAACATGTTTTCCTCGGTTTGACAAGATTCTTGTCATTTAGCCCGTTGCAGAGATGTATGGTGAGAGTAACGAACAACAACTGCATGTCCAAGGGCCATTCTGCCTCAGGATTCAGTGGGGTTGTAGACAAAACAGATTTCATAGATCCATCATTATGTGATGACTTGCTTGGTATCATGGATCACAAAGATGCATTAACTCTTTACCACACAGTCCTGACTTTTAACGACCCTCAAAAAGAAGCCTTTTGAAAACACTGTGGGAAAAGGAGAAAATGCTGGTAACCAGCATTTTCTCCTTTTCCCGCAATGTTTTCTAACCTTCCTAAAACAAATTTCATTTTTTGAGTTACATTTATTTTGTTGTCTGCAAATGCTTTCAATTTGGACTAGTCTAAAAATTTGTTGTTTGGTAAAGAGTTAAACCCCCTTTTGATAGTGGGCAGCTTATTGATTTTGAGCTCCAAAGTTACAGACATGACCTTCTGCTTTCAAAATATGTGGTCACAATGACTGCCAAATTTTTATACACAGAGGGCAAAAGACTTTCTTTGTGAGGGGACAAATTCTTGCATTCTTCGTATTACAATCATTTGCAAACAATAATATAAATCTAACATTAATTATAAGATGTGTCTCTGAAAAGGTTGAAAACATTGTTAGGGAATGAGAAAATTGGGTTACCAGCACTTTCTCCAATTCCCACAATATTTTCAAATGCTCTGCCAAGCCCCTGTAGCTTAGTTGGTTGTGTAGAGGACTTGAAAATAGGAGGTCGCTGCCTTGATCCTGGGCTGGGCTAACTTCTTTTCCGAGGATTGATGATAGACATTGCAACAAGATTCACTCCTCTCTCACCGCTGTTCACTGTTTCGAAGATGGTTTCGTGGGAAAGCAGCCAGTGGCTTGGAATGAACATTGTGCAGGGTACTGGTAAAAGAAAACTTCAGGAAAGCATAGATAGGTGCACTGGCTGCTGCAATATAAATAAAATAATGTTAAAAATGGCGTTAAACACTATATAATTCAAATGCTGTCTTCTTCAGGGTCATTACAACTTGGTATTATTTGGTAAAGGGTTAAAGGTATGTGGCCATTTCATTTAAACAGGTCGAGTTGCTGTGGAGTATCTGGATCCTAGTGCAGAAATACAGAAGAAAAAGTATGCCTTTAAATGTCACAGAGTGAAAGAAAATGGTGTAGAAATGATCTATCCAGTCAACGCAATCGCTTTTCACAATCAACATAACACATTTGCCACAGGCGGTTCGGACGGTTTTGTCAATGTCTGGGACGGCTTCAATAAGAAAAGGCTCTGTCAGTTCCACAGGTATTCAATTTAAACTTTTTACCTGAGGACAAAAATTCAAATTCAAAGAATTTGCAAACAACAATTTAAGAATGGCCCAAATGATATCGTTTGCCATACTGCAGAAAACATTGTGGGAAAAGGAGAAAATGCTGGTAACCAGCATTTTCTCCTTTTCCCACAATGTTTTCAAAAGGCTTTCTCAGGGTAGTTAAAACTCATCGGTGGTAAAGGGTAAAGAGTTAACTCTTTACCAAATGTCAAAAATCTTAGACTTGTCCAAATTGAAAGTATTTACAGATGACAAATCAAAAGCCTGCTCAGATGATTGGATTTTTCTTTCAAAGGTTAGAAAATTGTGTGGGAAAAGGGAGAAAATACTGGCTGCAAGCAATTCCTCCTGTTCAAATAATGTTTCCAAATGTGTTCTTTATCAATGCTCAAGTGATTTTACTTTTCTTTTTAAAGGTTAGATAACAATGAGGGAAAAAGTAGAAAATGGTGCCTATAATCAGCATTTTCTCCATTTCCTAAAATATTTTCGGACTTTACTACCCTTTTCTGCTGCTATTTTCCTTTTTTCTTCACTATTTGCCAAGACCAGGTAGTGCAGTCAGTAGCGTACAGGACATGAGAACAGGGAGGTCGCTAGTTCCAGTCCCCAACTCGGTCAATTTCTTTCTAAGGATAGATGAAAGTTATTGCAACAGGATTTATTCCTCTCACCGCTGATCATTGTTTTGACAATGGTTATGCGGGAAAGCAGCATGTGGCATGGGAAGAATATTGTGCAGAATATACTGGTGAAAGTAAGCTCAAGGACAGCATAGACAGGTGCACCGGTGGCTGCGATATAACTGAAATTATGTTGAAAATGGTGTTTAACACCAATCAATCAATCAGTCAATCTTCGCTGTTTTTCCAGGTATCCTACAAGTATATCATCGCTGGCTTTCAGCGCAGACAGCTCGGCCTTGGCTATTGCGTCCTCGTACATGTATGAAAACGACGATACTAAGACAATACCAGAGGACAACATTTACATACGGAATGTCAGTGACCAAGAGACAAAGCCAAAATAGACATGACTATATTAATATTTAATCCTTTACCACACAATCACGACTTTTAACAGCCCTGAAAGAGAAAGCTTTTAAAAACATTGTGGGAAAAGGAAAAATGCTGGTACCAAACATTTTCTCCTTTTCCTACAATGTTCTTTACCCTATCAAAGACAGAAAGCATGATTTTAGCATAAAAGTTTGTTGTCTGCAAATGCTTTCAGTATGGTCCAATCTAAAAATCTTGTGTGGTAAAGGGATAGAATTTCTGCACTCAATGAAACTTTAAATTTCAAACATTCGATAAGTGTAACTTTGTACCAGATTTGTTTGAATTAAAAAGGATTTGAATATTTTAATTTAAATCGTACCCATTAAAAGTGTAGAAATTATTATGAAGGTGACATTTTGTCACTGTGCAGTGGATCCAAGTGTTAGTTGCTGGCAGAAAAATGAAACTAAAACTAGGTGAAAAGTACATAAAATATACAGTGGTACAGCAGCTGTTGACCCACTTTAAAAATTCATTTTTGTGTCGGCGACTAACACTTCAACCAACAGTACAATAAGAGATTGTCATCTTTACAATTATTTCTATACTTTTAAATGGTATGATTGAAATTTAAATGCATCTAAAACACCTGCATTGTTTATTTTTTCTGCAATTAGGGCTTCAACAGAAAATACAGAAAGCATATTGGGGGGAAAGAGATATTTTTCAAGCCAAAAAGTCTTTTTTCGAAATCTGAATAATACCACAAAGTTGATGGTGACTGTAGCTGTACTGAAATAGAATAAGTAGGCAAAAATAAGAGACAAAAAAAAAAAAAGATCAGGTGAGCAAAGTAAGACCAGCATGGTCCTCTTGTGTTATTTTCTTTACAACTGAAGAAAATGACCTTAGCCAATTCTAAATAAATTAATTGAATAATGTGTGATGTGTATTTATTTAACTCTTTACCGAATGACAGAATTCCACAAGTGTCCAAGTTGAAAGCATTTGCAGACAACAAACTAAATGTAGCCCAAATTTGTCCTTGATGATTTGATAGAGTATAAAAAAGCATTGTGGGAAAAGGAGAAAATGCTGGTTACCAGCATTTTATCCTTTTCCCAGAACATTTTCTAAAAGCTTTCTTCCATTTCATTAAAACTCTGGGCTCTGTGGTAAAGCATGAAGTATATTTCCATCACAAAAATACTGTCAGGAGATGAAACTGAATACATGTAAGGAAAGAAACTGTCGCTAGGGAAGATCCAGTGATGGAAATATATGATGCGGAAATACATTAATTGTAGAAGAAACTATTTGGTTTTAAATGTCATTTTCAACAATATTTTGGTCATATCACAGTAGCCCTTGCTTTAACCTCGATTCCAGTCAGATCATTTTTTTCCTTTTTATATACCAACATTTGGACGATGCAGTATGAATTAAAGTAACAGTAGCTGCCAAAGGTAAAAAATAGTGGGTTATACAGTGCATTTTAATTTAAATCATACCATTTAAAAGCATAGAAATTATTAAGATGACAAACTGATATTGTACAGTCGGTCCAGGTGTTAGTTGCTGGCAGAGTAATTAATTTCAAAAGTAGGTTAAAAGTTGCCAGGTCATCCTATCTTTTGTTTACTTTTTGCCTGATTTTAAAATTCATTTTTTTCTGCCAATGACTACACTTGGACCGACCACACAATAATAGATTGTCATCTTCACAGTATCTTCCATACTTTACATGGTATGATTATGCCCCCTTCAACGAAGTGGGGGTATATTGCTTTGCACATGTCGGTCGGTTGGTTGGTCGGTCAGTAGACCTTACCTTGTCCGGATAATAACTAGACACAGAATTGACCTAGGTTCATCAAATTTCGCACAGACGTGCGTCTCAGAGTGTAGATGATCCCTATCGATTTTGAGGGAAATCGGTCAAATGTCAAGGTCACAGTGACCGTCAACATGTTGATATATAGACCAAACCTTGTCTGGATGATAACTAGACAGAGAATTGACCCAAGTTTGTCAGAATTGGCACTGACATTCGTCTCGGAGTGTAGATGATCCCTATTGATTTTGAGGTCAATCGGTCAAATGTCAAGGTCACAGTGACCGTCAACATGTTGATATATAGACCAAACCTTGTCCGGATGATAACTAGACACAGAATTGACCTAGGTTCGTCAAATTTGGCACAGACATTTGTCTCAGAATGTAGATGATCCCTATCGATTTTGAGATTAATTCATCAAATGTCAAGGTCACAGTGGCCTTCAACTTATTGATATATAGACCAAACCTTGTCAAGATGTTAACTAGACACAGAATTGACATAGGTTCTCTAAATTCTGTACAGATATTCATCTTGGAGTGTAAATGATCCCTATCGATTTTAAGGTTAATCTGTGAAAGGTCAAGGTCACAGTGACCACCAGATGATACAGGACCCATGATGCCGTTCGCCACTTGAGCCATTTGCTCAAAAAAAATTAAAGTTTGTCAAAAATCATCATGTGTGGCTCAACTTGTGGCTCCAACATTTTATTCGCCTATTATCGGGGACGTAGTAAGCATCGAAGTCGACTAGGAAAAAGCGGAAGTCGAATGTGCGTGCAGAGAAGAAAATCAATAACCCAGTCTGTGTATCGGCGACTGTTTACAATCTTGTATGTATACACATGGCGGTGTGTATAATTATTGGAACTGTAACAAAAAAAGAGCATGGCTGAAATATTAGAATTACACTCATGTTCTAAAGAAGTTATCAAATAAAAACCAGAGCATTTGTAAGAGCTGCACTTTCAGCTTTTCTGAAAAATGGACCAATGAATGTGAAAGGTATCAAATTTTCAAGAGGGACAGCTTTTGCAAAGTAGATCTGCTAGGATCCATTATCTTCCTCTAGGTGGCATTTTTGAAATACATATGTGATAGGGGCATTTTGGGTATAGACTGGATTACCAGCCCCTACCACTTAGGGTCATACTTTTTGAAGTACGGCGGGGTACCAGACTATTTTGGGTACAGAACCGGACTACTTTTAATGACAGCAATCGATGCAACGAATTTCAAAATAAAATATATGAGTCATACTTTATGAAAACGGGGCTTCATGCATCTGCGAAAAGTATCGACCCAGGTCAGCCTGCGCAGCCCGCGCAGGCTGACCTGGGCCGAAACTTTTGGCTATTGGTCAATTTCCTGTATGTCCAAGGACCAGTCTACCTCATGATTAGGCCGATTGTTTAAAAAAAAAAAAGTGGCTATTATGGAACCATAACTATGTTATGGCTTGATAGCTATGATACATCACGGACATGCATTAAGCCTCCTTTTGTCAGAACATGGCTCATGTTTACTCACTAAAACCTACCTTGTACGATTCATCCAGCCATGGTTTGCTAACATAAAACCTGTGCACCAGCCATTTATGAATATAGTTCCTATAGCTTTGGAAAAAGCCCCACCATTAGCCCAGAAAGGTATGGATGTTATTTTTGTTGTCAGTCTGATGTATGAACCCAGGTTTTCCCAATGTCTATATTTAGAAAATGTCTACAGAGATTTGCAATAAAGAATTGATATTTTGAAGAAAAAAAAAATTTCCCCATTTGAAATCATTTTTGTAGCAAAAAACTGGCTTGATTTTTCCACAGACATATTATTTATTGCCATTTTCAGCATGCACTTTTTGGCAGCAATTATACACTGCGTATTGATATTTGTCCTGTGTAGGATAGTGATGCGTCATAGCAGACAGATCAAATACTCAAAGAATATTGACATGCACAGACAACAACTAGGATCCCGAAGCATGGGTGTTACACGAGTTAAGGTTTTAGTTGGTATCAGTTTTCCATTGTATATCCTATGTTACTTTGTGAAAAATGGTAATAATTAAATAGCAGTTTGACTCTTCACCAAACGACAGAATTTTACACATGTCCAAATTGAAAGCACTTGCAGATGACAAATTGAGCCATGCTTTGGAAAAAGGGGGCTTCATGCACCTCCATGATGCATTTTACCAAGCAAGTCATCACATAATTATGGATCCATAAAAATCCATTTTGTCCAACAACTGGCTGAATCATTGAGGTACACTGGTTCTTTGACATACAGAAAATTTATCAAAAGCTAAAAGTTTAGGCTCAGGTCTGCCTGCGCAGGCTGACCTGGGTCGATACTTTTTGCAGATGCATATATATCTATATATATCCCCCTTTTCACAGAGCATGGCTCATTTGGATGTGGTTCAAATAACTGTTTTTTTTCTATTATAGAAAACATTGTGGGTAAATAACAAAGTGCTGGTTACCAGTATCAAAAGACCTCTGTTCACCAAACTGCGATCAAAGCCCTCCTAATATAAGTATCACCATCAATCGTTAGGCTGCTGAGCGCGACTCACTGACCTTTTGCGGACAGTGTAGATCAAGATCAGACTGCACAAAACGTGCAGTCTGATCTTTGATTTACACTGTCCGATAAGAAGATATATTTTACAAAAAAAAACCTTTGAAATAGCAAATTTTGGGTCTTTACAAGTTACAACCGCGCTGAAAGTTTCATATGAGTAATTTAGCGGGATATGGGTTAGAAATTTAAGATCGAATTCGCCACGCTGAAACTGTATACTGCTACCTCCGTTCGTGGGCGGGCGGCTACTATAAATAGAAATCTAGGAAACCCCCTGGCAAGACTGTCCGAAGTAAGACATGAAAGGCAAATTTGCATGAGCAAAACTGCAGTAATCATCCAAAAACCAAGGTTCTTTATTAAGGTAGGACGTTTAAGTATTGACATTAAATGTAAATGGATTGCTTTTATTTGTAAGAGTTTCCCGCATCGTGGATCTAGTTGTCGTTTGATATTTAATTTTAAATTTACTGTCGGTCTACTTTCGGTTTCGATGAGAAACGAAGTCGCCATTGTCTCGAGACGTTTGCTTGTCCGATTTAGCATCCTGGTTTACACACAAAAAATGATGTTATCTTTTTCATTGCTTTCTGCTCCGTCAAATCATCTTCGGAATGACTCGAACAGCAATCAGGTCCTATCACACTGATTAGACAGGATTTATAGTACAGATAACTGTCCCCCGAAGGCGGTTTTAATTTTTGATTGGTGCCGATGCACAATAGATGTCCGATTAAGAAGGAAGGTCTCATTATTGAGACTAACAGAATATCCTGCTTGACATGGTTTTCCTTGGCCTACACAGCATGGATTTTGTTTGTTTGTTTTTTCATTCACCGTCAAAGCAATTTAACCCTTTAGAGGGTTTACTACAGAATTCCATACTTCAACAACCCTGAGGAACAGGCTTTTGAAAACATTATTTTCCATACCGTTTTCTTCCTTGTTAAAGACACTGCCATCATTTTGGCCAATTTTATTTTGTCATCTGCAAATGGTTTGAATTAGGACCTGTCAAACATGTTGTCGTTTTAAAACAAGGTAAAAAGTTGCAACATTGCACTAACTTTTGTTTACTTTTTACCTGGTTTTAAAATTCATTTTTCTGCCAGTGACCGATACTTGGAAAAACTGTCATGAGTTTTAACGACCATGAAGAAAAAGCGTTCTGAAAAAGGAGAAAATGGGAAAAGGAGAAAATGCTGGAAAATGAAGAAAAAGCCTTCTGAAAACATTGTGGGAACAGAAGAAAATGCTTGTAACCATTGCTTGTAAAGCATGGACTTGTTTTGTAAAGGGTAAATAATTCTGTATTACTGTTCTTTTTCAGTGAGTACTTAATAAATGATACACATCTTTTGGGATGGCAGAAAATCAAAGACAGAGCACCGCTGGTCAGTATTTATTTGAGTCATGCTGTGGCAAAAGGGGTTTTACTGCATCTCTGACTCCCTGTGATCCATTAGACCAAACATGGCATCACATAATCATGGATCCATAAAATCCATTTTGTCTTAACCACCAGCTGAATACTGAGGTAGACTGGTCTATGGTCATGCAGATAATTGACCATTAGCAAAAAGTTGCGACCCAGGTCAGCCTATCCTAATTGTACAGGCTGACCCAAGTTAACTCTTTACCAAACGACAAAATTTTAGCCCAGTCCAAATTCAAAGCATTTGCAGACAACAAAATAAATGTGACTTGAAAATTTTTTTGAAGGATTGAAAACATTTTGGGAAAAGGAGAAAATGCTGATAACCAGCATTTTCTCCTTTTCCCACAATGTTTTCAAAAGGCTTCTTTCTCAGGGTCATTAAATGTCAGGATTGTGTGGTAAAGGGTTAATACTTTATGCAGATTCATTAAATCCCTTCTTCACAGAGCACATCTCATACTTTATTGATTGTGTTGTGGTTACACTGCTTTTGCAATTATTAACCTCTTTACCAAGTGACAAAATTCCAAGTTTATCCATATTGTAAAGTTTTGCAGACGACAAATTAAGCATTGGTGAAACAAGTTGGCTTCTTTCAAAAAGAAGCCAGGAGAGGTCAGCGTCAGTGTTTTCAAATAGTTTATTGGCCTTTAATTTCAACCTCTTTTGCTTTACATGACGATCATTTGATCTTCTTTCCGCCTTCTCAAGTCGCATGATCTTGTCCAGCGGTCTTCTTTCTCTGTTTTAACAAAATTCTTCATACTTTTTCTTCTGCTTAGATTTATTTGCTTAATGAAGAATTAAAGTTATTTGAGAGGTCATTTGTAATCATGGCAAATTAATGTAACAAATCTTTTCTGAAATTCGTCATATCTAAAAGTGGGTGCAGGACAACTAGCCCCAAAGATAACTCGCCCCAAGGCAACTCGCCCCCCAAAAAAACTCACCACAAGGCAATTCAACTCACCTTCAGAAGACAACTAGCCCCAAGTTATGAGACAACTCGCCCCACATATAAGACAACTCGCCCCGCTCTTATTACTATCACCTGAACGTATTTATAAAACTACACAACGATTTTTTTGTGGGGCGAGTTGTCTTTTGGCGAGTTGTCTTTGGGGCGAGTTGTCTGTCATTCCTAAAAATAGAACCACGTCTATTTCTTATTTCGGTTTTTTGATTTCGCTTTATTTACAAAACCATGACGAAACAGACTGTGTACCATACTAATTTCGCAAGAAAAATGGATTTAGACAGCGAATTCTGTGGCAGTCTGCGTTTTACACTCACCACTGTTGGAGAGGTCTGATGACCTCTCCAATAAGGAGTTTGTGTATGAGTTAGTAGAAAACATTGTTGGAAGTGGAATTCCTCCTTTTCCGTAAATGCATCAAAAGCCCTGTTCTTCAAGGTTATCAAAACAAAGGGATGTGAGATTAACTCTATGAGTACCAAATTTATAAAATTGACCTACGGTACTCTAAAACCTGAAATGTTCGGTACGTGGAAATCATCATGATTTTTGCATACTGATAACTCTTTACCAAACAACAAAATGTTAGAGCTGTCCAAATTGAAAGCATTTGCAGACAAAATAAATGTGACCCGAAAACTGAAATTTGTTTTGGGAAGGGTAGAAAACATTGTGGGGAAGGGAGAAAATGCTGGTTACCAGCATTTTCTCCTTTTTCCACAATGTTTTCAAAAGTCTCCTTCAGGATTGTTAAAAGTTGGAATTGTGTGGTAAAGGGATAAAAATCGCAAAGATACCTGCCAGAGCAAAGTTAAGCTACATTAAGGTCATGTGGGAGCAATTGACTGGGACCCTTGTCTGCATAAATGAGTGACATTTTTCATTAATGTCAACCAGGATGCTTGTCTAGTGTTGCTTAATAAAATATATTTCATCAATGTAAAATTGGAGATGCAGGATAGTCTAGGTGGCAGTTTTCACATTAATTAAAACACAAATAAGGTCAGTATTTGGTAATTTTCACAATTTTAGATCCGCAATAATATCCATTTTCACAGTATGTATAAACTTTACCTATATATGAACCATGCTCTGTGAAAAGGGAGCTTAATGCATCTACTAAAAGTATCGACCGAGGTCAGCCTGCACAATCCACGCGGTCTGACCTGGGCGGAAACTTTTCGCTATTGGTCAATTTTATGTATTCCAACGGATCAGTCTACCTTGACATACAGTTGGTTGTTAGACATACTGGATTTTATGAATCCCTAATTATGTGTTAAGGGATCCCTCATTATGTGTTAACTCATTTAGTACCATGCATTACTGAGATGCATTAAGCCCCCCTTTGCCAGAGTATGGCTCATAAAAACTTGTCCTCCCAGAGTTTACAGTTTGCTAAGACTCAAAAAAGATTTTGATCTGATTTGTGTGTCTGAAAAAAGTGGATGATATCTCAAAAGGGATTGAAAATTGATTGCGTCAGGTCTAAAAATAGGCCACAGGGACAAATCCTAAATAAAGAAATTTGTGTGTACTGTAGAGGCCACATTTTCACTCTGATGCTCATTAAACTTGGTCAGAATGTGTCTTGATGATATCATATACAATTTTGGAGATGGTTTTGCCAATAAAAAACTAGGTCACTCGTTCAGGTCAGAGAAAAATATAGTCTGCTACATGTTATGTTCTTAAAGGTACATTGCTCAGGTGAGCAATTCGGGGTCATCATGGCCCTCTTGTTGTTACAATGTTTTCATAGACCTTCTTCCCAAGGTTCGTGTAACCTAGGATTGTTTGGTAAAGGGTTAACTTTTTATCAAAAATTGTACTCAACCATGAAAGCAATGAAAGCATTTGCAGACAATAACTTGAAAGTAGCCCGACTTATGATTTCTGTCTTTGAAAGGTTAGAAAACGTTATGGTAAAGGGAGAAAATGTTGGTTACCAGCATTTTCTCCCCTTGCCACAATGTTTTCAAAAGGCCTTTTCCTCGGGATCTTTAAAACTTGGGATTGTGTGGTAAAGGGTTAAAGGTAAATTACTCAGGTGAGCCATTCAGGGCCATCATGACCCTCTTGTTTTCACAATGTTTTCATAGACCTTTTTTCAAGGTTTGTGAAAACACAGGATTGCGTAGTAAAGGGTTAATTAAATTAGTAGGTGATTCCTACGAAGATAGTAGCGGGTACGGAACGCCCGTGATGAGAAGTGACAGACGAACTCAACAGCAACAGCTATATACTCGATCATCTGAGGTTCGGAGAATGGATGAGGACAGTTCAAACGTTTATGACTCTATTAGATTACTAAGGCCAGGTGACAAGTATTTCTTTTTTTAAATGACCAAACACAAAAACCAGTTTCTACCAATATTCAGATAATTGAACTATGCTCGGTGAAAAGGGGGCTTAATGCATCTGCAAAAAGTAACAACTCTTATCTGCATGCGTAGGCTGCGTAAGCTGACATGGGTCAATACTTTTTTGCTATTTTTAAATTTTCTGCATGTCCAAGGACCATTCTACATAATCTAGTGATTCTTTAGACTAAATGAGCCAAACTTTAGCAAAAAGGATTTTAATGTACCTCCATGATACATCATACCAAGCAAGATATCACATAATTATGGATCCAAAGAATTTTCTGACGACCAACTAAATCATGAGGTAGACAGGTCCTTTGACAGGCAGAAAATTTACCAATAGCAAAAAGCTTTGGTGCAGGCTGACTTGGCTAAATACTTGTTGCAAATGCATTAACTCTTTACCACACGAAAAAATTTTCAGGTGAGTCCAAATTGAAAGCATTTGCAGACAACAAATTCAGTGTGGCTCAAATAATGGAATCTGTCTTTGACAGAGTAGAAAACATTGTGGAAAAAGGAGAAAATGCTGGTTACCAGCATTTTCTCCTTTTCCCACAATGTTTTCAAAAGATTTCTTTTTCAGGGTCGTTAAAACTCGGGATTGTGTGGAAAAGGGTTAAGCCCCCCTTTTCACAGAATATGGCTTGAATGTATTTAATAGATCCTTAAATACGTGATGACTTGCTCGGTATTACGCATTACGGGGATGCATTAACCTCCTTTTATCAGAGCATGACTCATGATGTTTGTGGATAGTCTGTATGTAGCTGTGATATAAATGCGTTTTCAGTCAAAAGAATCAAAACATATCTTTCAAAGTGGTCAAATGGATAAGACAATGGCTTGCCAATACAGGGATCAAGTGATCGTAACAGCAGCAGTTTGCTTTATTTCTGGAACCGAAAAATGAACGTAAAAGGTCAAAGACTATGCAGTTGTCTCGAGTCAGTCCGAAAGATAACTATAAGTTGAATTTTGTTTTGTAAACAGGTGTTATGTACTTTTAGGATGAATTAACCATTGACCAAACAACCCCGGAAGAAGACTTTTGAAAACATTGTGGGAAAAGGAGACAATGCTGGTAGCCAGCATTTTCCCCTTTTCCCACAAGGTTTTCTACTCTCTCAAGAAAACAGATTCAGTTTTTGAGTCAGATTCATTTTGTTGTCTGCAGATGCTTTCAGTTTCGACAAGTCTTACATTTTGTCGTTAGGTAATGGGTTAAAAAAAAAAGTTACAAAACTGTCACCAAAGCATTGTGTATGAACAACACCATAGCAGATAATAGTTAGCCCTTATTACTTACCTGTGAGTACTGGAATTTCCTCATAATGTTTAACCCTTTACCAAACGACAAAATTTTAGCCTTGTCCAAATTGAAAGCATTTGCAGACGACAATTTAAATGTGGCTCAAATGATGCAACTTTTCTTTGATAGGGTAGAAAACATTGTGGGAAAAGGTGAAAATGCTGGTTACCAGCATTTTCTCCTTTTCCCACAATGTTTTCAAAAGGCTTCTTTCCCAGGGGCGTCAAAAGGAGGCATTGTGCGGTAAAGGGTTAAAAAGTGAAACAACTAATATTTATGTCAAAATTGTACAGGAACTTTGGTCGAGGCCAGTAACTCAGTTGGTAACAGGGATTAACACTAAGGGGTCCCTGGTGCAAATCCCCAGCTCGGCCATTTTCTTTCCAAAGCTTGATGATAGTCATTGCGACAGGATTCATTCCTCTCTCTCCGCTGACCATTGGTTTGACAATGGCTACATGGAAAAGCAGCAAGTGGCTTGGAAAGAATAATGTACAGAGTGCTGGTAAAAGAAACATTAGGAAAGCATTGAATGATGCACTTGTCATTACGATATTAATGAAATGATGATAAAAAGGTGTTAAACACCATAAAAACTGCAAAATTAATCCTGTAACACATGATCACATGTTTTCTTTGAAAACATTGTGGGAAAAGGAGAAAATGCTGGTCACCAACATTTTCTCCTTTTCCTACAATGTTTTCAATACTTTCAAAATAATGTCCCTTCATTTGACGCTATACCACACAATCCCACATTTTAGCAACCCTTTCAGACAAGGCTTTGGAAAATATTGTGGGAAAAGGAGAAAATGCAGGGAAACAGCATATTCTCCCTTTTCTACTGTGTTTTCTTTCCTTTCAGCCACAACCTCCATCGTTTGAACCACATGTAACTGAATGTCTGTAAATTCTTTGAAATTGGGCCAGTCGAAAATTTTGTCATTCAGTAAAGATTAAGCACCATTGCATTTTGTCGTCTGCAAATGCTCTGAATTTGAATAAGTCTAAAATTGTGTCATTACACAGTTGATTTATCAGGATGTTTATTTATTCATTTAACTCTTTACCACATAATTCCGAGTTTTAACGACCCTGAGAAAGAAGCCTTTTGAAAACATTGTGGGAAAAGGAGAAAATGCTGGTAACCAGCATTTTCTCCTTTTTCCACAACGTTTTCTGCCCTTCCCAAATCAAATGTCAGTTTTTCAACCACATTTATTTTGTCGTCTGCAAATGCTTTCAATTTGGACTAGTCTAAAATTTTGTCGTTTGGTAAAGAGTTAATTATATTTCACTGTTTTCAGGCACCTGCAGGCAGATTAAAGTCAGTAATGTATCAGAGAAATGTACAGAAGATTTTCTGCCTCTGTACTTTGAAAGTAGGAAGACATTTGGAAGAGAGTTAAAGGTGGAACACGTCGATTTTGATAAAGGAGACGATTTTGCGGTGGTCACCTTTCAAACCTCAGAAGGTAGTATACCAAGTTTGCTCCTGTACCTATATATGAACCATGCTTTGTGAAAAGGGGGTTTTCTGCATCTGCAAAAAGTATCGACCCATGTCAGCCTGTGCAGTTACACATATTAATCGAACAAATTGACCTGAAATTGACCTTTATGCAAAGAATCATTAGAGAGTGAATATTTTTATCATCATGTATAATCAGACGGAAATTCTATTAACGGTAAATGTCAGGTTTGACCCTTTCAGTGCCATTGTCAAATTACGGAGCTTCTGCGGATGTCATGGATCAAAATCAGACTGCAAAGAAAGTGCATCTTTGATCACTGTTGTCCGCCATGTATTGCCAATTTAAACAAACAAAATCATGTTTGTTTCAGGTATTTTAAGTATTCTTTGAAGATATTATAAATCTATTTGCCGCATAAAGAGCTGAAAATCGTACACGTAGTTCCGCAGTCAGACAACAACAACCGAAGCTAAGTTTGGACAGTAATTTAAGCGTATAATATATGGTAATAGAGGTCAGTTATTTCATGTCAGTTTGTTCAAGTAATACTACCTATGAAGTCAATACCTACCTGCATTTAACCAGTATTTGTTTTATCGTTATTACTGTTTTCCAAATAAATTTGTCTATAACTGCCAGATTATTTCAGTTATATTGCAGTGGCCAGTGCACCTATCCATGTTTCTTTTACCAGTACTCGGCACAGTATTCTTTCCAAGCCACTGGCAGCTTTCCCACATATCCATTGTCAAAACAATGGTCAGTGGTGAGAGAGGAATGAATCCTGCCACAATGACTATCATCAATCGTCGGAAAGAAATTGGCTAAGTTGAGGGTCGAACCAGCAACCTCCCATTCTCAAGTCCTGTACGCTACCAACTGAGCTACTGGGGCTCGGCATTTTCTGTTCTGTAATTCCAGATGCTAAGACTGTTATGGAGGTACATAAAGCCAGGCCTTGTACAGAACATGGCCGACAACTTGATATAGAACTTTACCTGGAGTCAAATGCTAAAGACGAAGAGGAGACAAAAACTGTCCAGGTAAGTGCATTTGTCCAATATAAAATAATTCGATACACAGTTTAATCCTTTACCATACAGATACGACTTTTATCACATAAAACCTCCTCCAGCAGTGTATTAAAGCCATGACTTATTTTTGATAATACACTAGTGTATTATCGTTTTTTGGGTCCGGTTCTATGCAGTTTTTAGTCATGAGCATGTGAAGCCGGAGAAACCAGCCACAGCATCTGCCGGAATTGCTATGACTGTACACCGTTTTGCGGAAAAATGATGTCATTGTTGCTAAGACGTATATGTGTAGAAAGTTTTTGATTTTCATGTTTAATAAAGACCAAGAAATGCAACAAAAGTCTTTTAAATCAACAAAATTGTGGAAACAGGTGGATTTACCCCTTCTAGGATCTATTTCATTCTACTTTTGGAGCAAATGTCAAAGAACTATCTACTTGTGTTTATACACATTTGAAACCGAACTACAATTGTAAACATGGACCCGTGAAGGGTGTATAGGCTAAAGATGATGATGCAGGATATTTTTTGTCTGTTATTCGTTTTGTGTGATAAATAGAATCTCACATTTGTGTGTATGTATTATCATTTTTATCAAACTCGTTGACTAAAAAGTATTTGACGCTCGCCGAGGCTCACGTCATACTTTGTTAGTCAACTCGTTTGATAAAAATGATAATACAAAAACATTCGTGTTAGATCCTCTATTTAATGGCCCTGACAGAGAAGCCTTTTAAAAATAGAGCAGGAAAAGGAGAAAATGCTGGAAACCAGCATTTCTTCCTTTTCCCCCAATGTTTTCTCGTATACCCTTCCTATGACAAATCTTGTCATCTGAACCACATTAAATTTGTCATCGGCAAATACTTAGAGAAAGGAAAAGTGTTAAGTTTTGTCTTGTACTAAAGGATTAAATTTGACTTGCTGCCCGTATTAATTTCTTTCTTCCGTGCCATTTTCAAAATGGCTGTATCCTTTGGTCCGGTACTCATTTCTCTATATACTTGTTGTAACATACGTGTAACAATATACATGTATAAACATATCTCAAGAATAACTTTTTTAATGTTTAGATCTATTTTAAACCTATATGTGGATTTTTTTTTTTTTTTTTTTTTTTTTAAAAAAAAAAAAAAAGAAAAGAAACAACCTATACATGGATGAACCATGCTCTGTGGAATGGGGGTTCAGTGCATTTGCAAAAATTATCAACCCATGTCAGCCTGCACAGTCTGCCGAGGCTGACCTAGGTAGAACCTTTTTGCTTTTGGTAAATTTTCTGCATATCAAATGACCATTCTTCCTCAGGATTCAATTAGTTTTTAGACAAAATGGATTTTATGGATCCATAATTATGTAAATGACTTGCTTGTAATGACTTACATGGAACTATGCATCACAGAGATGCTTTAACCCTTTATCACATGATCTGTGATAACGACCTTTAGAAAGATGCCTTTTTAACCCTTAAGCTGCTAATTGCAACCCACTGACCTTTTGCGGACAGTGTAGATCACGATCAGACTGCACAGAACATGCAGTCTGATCTTTGATCTACACTGTCCAATACAGTATTTTCTTTCCGATGAAATCAACTGCAATGTTTGGGCTTTTAGTATTGAGTAGAAATTTGCATTTCATTTATTCAGCAGCTTAAGCGTTAATACATTGTGGGAAAAGGGAAAAAAGCGGGTAACCAGCATTTTCTCTTTTTCCAGCAATGTTTTCTTCCTTGACAAAACCAAGTTTCAATGTTTAAGTCACATTTAATTTGTCAACTGCAAATGCTTTCAGTTTCGGACAAGTGTAAGTTTTGTGTCGTTTGATAAAGGGTTAAACGCCCTTTTGTTGTCAGAGCTTCAATCATATTTATGAATGATACCTAGTCCCTGCTTTCATTGCAGTGTACTTTTGGGATGAAAATACTTCCAACGAAGCTGACATATAATAATATGATTTTAGATTTTAAGATAGAACCTCAACTTAGCCAGAGTTATCTGTTCAATTGACAGGGAAATATTTGTATGACATACCATATTTCATCTAATTCCTCCCTCCCTAATAGTAGCGCCCCCACTATATTTCTAACTCCAGAGGCCTCCGGACAACCCCCACCCACAATGATCTTGCCTCAAAATTGACGACTGGAGTGACACACTTCCAAATGCACTAAAACTTTTCAAGTGCAGACTTACAAAAATCACTAATGACCAATATTTTATAAATAAACTTAACAGTACGGCGTCGAAGTAATCCTAATTACTTCACAAATTGATGTCATTAATACCTGACTATCTGAATACACATACAGTTCCAATTACATTATGATCTTGTGGTAACACAAAATTTGTCAACTAACTTTGAAAAACTAAGAAAGTGAAGTATTGAATACCAGTGTCCCATTATACTAATCATGAATGATATTTAAGTCCAAATAAATCATGATTGGCGGTAAAATCAATATCTGCATTCAGGGTTCCCATTCATGCACATATGTGCATGATTCACGCGCTGAATTGAATAATCACACACAAAAATATGAAGTGAAACGTGCATGCACGCACAGATCTTCCATTGTCGGTAACCAGTGGCACCAGTTGGGACAAGTTAACAAGTGTGAAAGTCACTGTTTATCACCACTAATCAAACTTGGTAGCAATCCGCTTTTCTAGTGTAAAATTAAAGGTTTTGAAGTTACATGCTATTCTTATTGACAAATCTATGTCAAATCATGCGGAAATACTACTCCAGAACTTAATAGGCATGAAAAAAAGATTGCTGTAAGAAACGTGAAAACCCATGACACAACAAAAATTGGTTTGACATCGTCTGATCATAGGCATTTCAAACTGATTATTCAGTTTTATCAATGACTTTAAACAGTAAATTTACATAAATATCTCTATAAAACAATTAGTGTCTGAAATTGACAGTGAAATGGAAAATTCTACTGGCCGTCAGGTCCCGTGAGTAAGAAAATTATAACAGGCATCTTCTTTTTTTAAATTACCTATATTGTTTTCGGGAGCAGCTGACTGCAGAGTAAGACTCATCAAAACAAATTTTCAATACAACAGACCCTTACTGTCCTCCATAGATGCTCTATAATTGTCAATATTAAGTGCACTCCTAGAATTTCTCTTGCACTCCCAAACTTATATTCCAGGGAGCGCATGCACTCCCAAAAAGAGATGTGAGTGGGAACACTGGCATTACTGCACAATACATTGAGTCTTTCAAAATGGCAACCGCTTTGCATTAGGCACTAACTAAAACCCGGGATCATGATGGTGCTTAAATTTCGGGAAATTGGCTATGAAATAGGAGGGCCCTGTCAGCGTTTTGCGTGGTGCCTAGGCAAGTTAATTAGGTGAAATATGGTAGTTTGCAAATAATGGGCAGAAATACAATGCTTTGATAAATGATGTCACATAATGCTCCATTGATGTCACAAATTGTTATCTCAGGCATGTTTAACCCTTTACCACACAATCCCGACTTTTAACGACCTTGAGAAAGAAGCCTTTTGAAAACATTGTGGGAAAAGGAGAAAATGCTGGTAATCAGCATTGTCTCCTTTTCCCGCAATGTTTTCTACCCTTTCCAATACAAATATCAATTTTTCAGCCACATTTATTTTGTTGTCTGCAAATGCTTTCAATTTGGACCAGTCTAAAATTTTGTCATTTGGTAAAGAGTTAAGACAAACGAAATACTTAATGCCTGTATTATGATGAAAACAAGGGTAGCTATGTGATAAATCAGTTTATTATTTATCTATGAATAGTTAGACTAAAATACTGACTTACCCAAAACACAAATACAACAGACCAGAATACTTTTTCCATGTGACACATGTTCTTTGCGAAGGTTTTTCCGTATCATGCATATACTATGCAGGACATCATTATGTTCACTGACTACATGTACTTCTCTGTTTAAGTGTTCGGCTCTTTCTGTGGAATCCCAAAAATTTGCCGCTTTCTGAGTTGTTTAAACCATAGGCTGCTAAGCGTGACTCAATGACCTTTTGTGGACAGTGTAGATCAAGATCAGACTGCATAGAACATGCAGTCTGATCTTTGATCTACACTGTTCGATAAGGAGATTTCTTTTCCCAAAAAAATACCTTTGAAATAGCAAAATTTGGGTTTTTACTAACAGTTTGAATGTTTCATTTCATTTATTTAGCAGGATAAGGGTTAATTTAATTAAATCTTGTGTGGGGTTTTTTTTTAACAGTCATATAGGGAAGGCATTATAATATAATAAAAATTTAATGAATGATTACAACAGTCTGCATTTATGAGACTAAAGTTTGAATCCCATGCAAACCTTTTTACACACCAAATGAGAGCTGGGTTCTTTTTCACCAACCATTCTCAAGAACTTTCTCAGTCTTATTCTCCAAAATTTTTTAAATTTAAAAATAACACAGCTTCTAATTGGCTATAGCATTTGGTTTAGCCAATCAGAAGTTGTGTTACATTCAAATTTTGAAAATCTTTGAGAATTAGACCATTCAAATTTTGAAAATCTTGGAGAATTAGACAAAGAATGGTCTTAAGAATGGTTGGTGAATACAGGCCATGATCCAACCACATAGAAAAACAGACACTTGTGATATTCCATTTAAACTGTAATATTAAAAGAGAGCGAGAATACTATGGAAAGGAGGGGTTGAATGCAATTGCAGAAAGTATAAACCCAGGTCACAGGCCAACCTGGGTCGAAACTTTGCTATTGTTAAATTTCTGAATATCAAAGGACCATTCTACCTCCAGATTCAGTCGGTTGTTAAACAATTATGGATTTTATGGATCCATAATTGAGATGAATTGCTTGGTACAATGCATTACATACATGTAGATGCATGAGACCCCCTTTTGCTAAAGCATGGCTCAAGGGATTTGGATTTGTCTTTAATTAAAGATTCAAGACTACAATCCGAACACGAGTGAGGATACCTTTAGGTACTACTTTGAGAATACGGGGAAATCAGGAGGCGGGACAATACAGAACCTAAAAATGCACGAAGACAATCCATATGTCCTCATTACGTTTATGGATGTGGAAGGTTTGTATTTTAGTAACGCTTTAACCCTTTACCACACAATCCCAACTTTTAATGACCATGAGAAAGAAGCCTTTTGAAAACATTGTGGGAAAAGGAGAAAATGCTGGTAACCAGCATTTTCTCCTTTTCCCACAATGTTTTCTACCCTTCCCAGATTGAAGTTCAATTTTTCAGTCATCCGTCTGTCTGTAGACTTTTTCATTTCTGTGCTCTAACTCAGAAACAGTTTTACCTAGGATCCTGAAGCATTATACAAGTGTTGCTCATGGCCCAAGAAGGTGCCATATTGTTTTTGGGATGTATAGGTCAAAGGTCAAGGTCACAGACGAACTTTGTTTAAAAATTGTTTCCATGCTCTAACTCAATAGCTGTTTAACCTTGGACCCTGGAAGTTTATACAAGTGTTGCTCATGACCCAGGAAGGTGCCCTATTGTTTTTGGGTCACATGGGTCAAAGGTCAGGGTCAGATGAGAACTTTGTTTGAAAGTTGTTTCCATGCTCTTACTCAATAGCTGTTTAACCTTGGACCCCATAACTTTATACAAGTGTTGCTCATGACCCAAGAAGGTGCCCTATTGTTTTTGGGTCACGTGGGTAAAAGGTGTAAGTCAAGGTGAACTTTGTTTTGAAAACCATTTCCATTCTTTGATGGTTCTGCTTTAGTGACAAGGTTCTGGTGAGGGGGCTATTTGTCCACTTTGCGACAGTTCTAGTTTTATGAAACTATAATCAATCTTGTATGTTCATGCCAAATGCTGCCCCTGACAGTTGAAAGCTTGCATGATTACAATCAACACAAAATGAATTTCATTTTCAGGAGGCCGTCAAAGAAATCACTATTGTGACGTTTTAGGTTTTTAAATTGAAAATTTCTGATATATATATTTATCCCTCTCACCAATATGGTAAATTTATCTATGTTTATACCACTCACTAAATTCTGAACCATTCTACAACCTGTCAAACTTCAACAGCATTTTTTTCTGTCCAGCTATAAGAATGTATCTTTAACGACTTGTTGATTTCAGTTGTTGAGAGGGTGCTAAGCCGAGAACATAAGCTGGATGAATGCAGGTTACAGGTTAACAAGTTTTTTGTGAACAAGGCTGAAATACTTTTCTCCAACCTCCCACTAGATTCTTCAGTTGACACAATCTCAAACTTTTGTGAGGTCAAACTGGGACAAGAGGTTGTGTCAGCTACATTTAGCGAGGACAAATCGAAGATTCTTGTCAGCTTTAAGAAAGCAATAAGTAAGTTGCCATTTGATATCGATACTCAATTATTATGTTTTAAAATTTTTATCACTCACAAATGGTGGGGGGTGGGGGGGGGGCGTAGCAGTATTTTGTCAAGGCAATGGTTCCGCAACATTGTTGCCTAGCCCTTTTACAACCCAACTTTTGTGAGGTCAAACTAGAACAAGAGATTGTGTCAACAACATTTAGCCAGGACAAATCGAAGATTCTTGTCAGCTTTAAAAAAGCAATAAGTAAGTTGTCATTGATATCAGTACTCAATTATTAAGTTCTAAAAATTTTTATCTCTCACATATGGTGGAGGGATATAGCAATATTCTATCAAGGCCATGGTTCTGCAACATTGTTGCCTAATCCTTTCAAAACCAAACTAGAACAAGAGGTGGTGTCAACAACATTTAGCAAGGACAAATTGAAGATTCTTGTCAGTTTTAAGAAAGCAATAGAAATAAGAAAGCATTGAGATCAGTACTCAATTAGTATGTTCAGACAATTTTCTTTTTATCTCTCGCCAATCGTGGAGGGATATAGCACTATCCTGCCAAGACCCATCCTCGTTGACCCAGCTCCGATGTATTCCATAAACTATATTCATCGCCCATGGGTTATCTCGCGTATGTTTTCTCGTTCTCATGAATTATTCATGAGGCATTTTAATTGGTAATCTCAGTTTTTCAGTGAGAAAATTTAATCTATCTTTATCAACCATTATGCCATCACTTCTATTTTTACCTCGTCTACAACCAATCAAATCGATGAATGTAGTTTATGGTAATACATCAGAACTGGGTCAATGAGGATGACGTCACCACAACTACATACTCCTATGGACTGTGACAGCATGCTGTATTACTGAATATTTGCTTTTGTATGCAAGGATTTGTAATGTCTGCCCTGGGTTGTCGTAAGGTAAATGCCACAGCGGCAGCCGCCATATTCGTTGATAATGATGTGGGTTTTAGCCGGTTTATTCATAACAATGGAAGAAATATGATTATCCTGCACTACAAGAGAGTATCATTATGCCATCGACAATTTGATTGGCTATTGGGTGTAATTCGCAATCTAATGAATATCCATAGAAACGACGGCTTCGCAATTGAATGTCCCAGGGGCGATGAATGGTAATACTTCACACCTGGGTTAAGGAGGGTGGCCAAGACCATGGTTCTGCAACATTGTTGTCTAACCCTTTCACAACACTAATGGAGATGGCTTTTAAAAAACATTGTTGGAATAAGGGAAAATGCTGGTAATCAGCATTTTCTCCCTTTCCAACAATGTTTTCTACCCTATCAAAAGCGAAAATCATCATGTAAGCTACTGTTAATTTCTCACCTGCAAATGCATTGAATTTTGGTCCAGGATGACAAAATTCTAGATTTGTTCAAATGGAAAGAATTTGCAGATGACAATTACAGGGTGACACAAATGAAGGGAGTTGTCTTTGAAATGGTAGAAAACATTGCAGGAAAAGAAGAAAATGCTGGTAACCAGCATTTTCTTCTTTTCCTGCAATGTTTTCAAAAACGTTCTTTCTATGGGTCGTTAAAACTTGGGACTGTGTGTTAAAGGTTGAATAATTAAAAATGTTGCATAGAATTAGGTCATAATGGAAAATTCGTCCTGTATTGAAAATTTGATTCTTCAAAATTCGAGATGAACTGAAATGAAGACATCGACCATTTACCACACTATTCCAAGTTCTAACAATCCTGAAGTGGAAGGCCTTTGAAAACATTGTGGGAAAAGCTAAAAAAAATGCTTCCACATTGTTTTCAGCCCATTCAAAGACAAAAATGATCACTTGAGCTCCATTCTATGTGTGGTCTGCAATTGTTTTCAGTGTGGTTGGAATACTTTCTATTGAAAGTATTTTGTTACGGGAGATCATTCCTTCCTTACAGCATAGCTTCTTCCCGTATAAAATCAATACCTGACAACTGCGATAGGCAGAATTCCTTTTAGCTCAGTGGTTAGTGTAGTGGTCTCTTAAACCTCGATAAACAAGAAACTTTGCGGCACGGGTTCGAATCCCAGCCAGAGCAGTTTATACTTGAGCCATGCATTTGTTGGGAACTTTCATATTCGTAAGATGGGGGCTCGTCCAGGATTAGCCTTTGAGCCATTTGTTATCTAAATAAAAGACCTCCTGCCTAATAAGGCTTTCCATCATCAAATAATGACCTCTCTTAAGAGGGGGTGTGTTACGGGAGATCACCCCTTCCTTACAGCATAGCTTCTTCCCGTATAAGATCAATACCTGACATCTGCGTTAGGTAGAATTCCCCTTAGCTCAGTGGTTAGTGCATTGGTCTTTTAAACCTCAATAAACGAAGATATTTGCCGCAGGGGTTCGAATCCCAGCCGGAGTGGTTTATATTTGAGCTATGCATTTGTTGCAAACTTTCATGTTCGTAAGAATTTAAGGACAACAAATTTAATCAAACATGGCTAAAGTGATGGAATTTGTCTTTGAAAATGTTTATAGCATTGCAGGCAAAGGAGAAAATGTTTTCAAAATGATGTTTCCTCAAGGTGATTAAAACCTTGTACTATTTCATGCTTTATAACACAATTCAGAGCAGTGACAACTCTGAAGGAGAGAGTTTTTGAAAACATCGTAGGAAAAGGAGAAAATGCTGGTCACAAGCATTTTCTCCTTTTCCCATGATGTTTTCTACCCTTTCAAATACAAACCTTATTATTCAAGCTACATGTGTTTACTTTGTTTCAATGAGGACCAGTCTATATTTTTGTCAGCTGGTAAAGAATTTACCCTTCACCACATGACCAGAATTTAGACTTTTCCAGTTTAGAATCATTATTTTTCAGGTGACAAATCAAATGTGGATAAAAGGGTTGGAAATTTTGAAATGGTAGAAAACACTGTGGAGAAGAGAGGAAATTCATTTCTCCTTCGCCCACATTGCTTTCAAAAATCCTGTTCCTCGGGGTAGTTAAAACTCTGCATTAGGTAAATAGAAAAGTGATACAAAACATTGTGGAAAAAGGAGAAAATGCTGGTTACTAGGAAATGAAACTTTCAGGTCAATAGTAAAAACCCCAAATATTGTAATGTCAAAAGTATTTTTCGGGGGGAAAAATATCTTACCAGACAGTGTAGATCCAAGATCAGACTGCACGTACTGTGCAGTCTGAATTTGATCTACACTGTCTGCTAAACATCAGTGAGTCGTGTGTAGCAGTCTAAGGGTTAATTGCAAACAGCAATTAATCATGAAGACCACCTAAAAAGCGATGATTTATACAGATTAAAATTTCTTTTCCGTGTAGGGTAAAAAAGAAAGAAAAATATTGTTTTGCTTCTTTAACACTTTCCCAAACAAGCCCTGGTTTTCATGTGTCTGCAGTACAAGTCTTTTGAAAACACTGTGGGAAAAGGAGAAATTGCTCGTAACGAGCAATTTCTCCTTTTCCCAAAGTGTTTTCTACCCTTTTTGAGAACTTTCTGCCATTTTCATCAAATTTACAATTGTCGTCTGCAAACTCTTTCAATTTGGACCAGTTCAAAATTTGTCGTTTGGGAAAGGATTAACCCTTATTCTGCTAAACAAGTTAAATGAAACTCAAGCCGATAGTAAAAACCAGAATAATGCTATTTCAAACGTGCAGTCTGATCTTGATCTACACTGTCCCTAAAAGGTTTTTGAATAGCACTTAGAAGCCCAAGGGTTAATCCAGATTTCAGGTTGGCAGAGGAGAAATGCAAACGGTGCAGCATACACAACTGTTACATGACACCTCATCAAGTTCCTGTGACTAGAGCAGTTATTGCGACAAACATTGACCCTGATTCCACGAGGGACGATTTCTGGTACTATTTCGAAAATCATCGTCAAAGCTCTGGAGGAGATGTTCAGGATGTCATTTTAAAGTCTACGGATGGATATTGTCTCGTGTTTTTTAAGGACCCAAAAGGTATTACTGCACTCTTTTACCCTTTACCAAACAGTGCCTAGGAAAGAAGACTTTTGAAAATGTGGGAAAAGAAGAAAATGCTGGTAACCAGCATTTTCTCCTTTTCCCATGATGTTTTCTACCCTATCAGAGAGCTTAAGCTCATTTGTACCAGCTTTGAATTTGTCGTCTGCAGATGTTTTGAATTTGAAAGAGTCTAAAATTTGTCAAAAATTTGGGAAAGGTGTAACTCTATACCGAACTGTTGGATGCATCCTTTTTGAAAGCAGTTACAATCCAAAAAAATAACAGTGGCGAAAGTAATGGAATTTGACTCTGAAAGGAAAGAAACATTGTAACTACCAACAGTTTCTCCTTATAATCTCACATAATCTCCATGCATTTTGAGCTTGGAAGTATGTATCTTTGTGCAAAAACTTTGACTTTTTCATAAACTTAGACATTTTATGATCAGAGAAGTGTTCAAATATGAATGCATCAAAACACCTAAAATTTTATTCTTCATAAATTTCACTGAAATTTTTATTTTGTTCCCTCAAAGTATTCACCTCAAACAGATATAGAAAGTTTCAGTCTCCGGATCCAATCTTTGAAGGCATTTTCACAGTTTAGGTATGCTATGAAGACACTGGAATTCATTTTCTGTTAACTCTATTTCAACGTGTGTAAACCGTCAGTTTCAGTCACTGTCTTTTGTATGAGGTGCTAGACTTTCTGAAGCAGGAAAAAGTTTTTGTGCCCCCCCACCCTCCATATTCACCTGACTTTGCCCCTTGCAACTTCTTTTTGTTTCAAAAGCTTTAAAAAATATCTTTCAGGTCGAAAATTTGTTTTGCGCAAACACTTGAGTTCTGCAATATTCCAGTGTCCTCATAATATACCTAAAAAGGCTATAAAAATGCCTTCAAAGATTGTATCCGGAGACTGAAACTTTGTATATCTTTTGGAGGTGAATACTTTGAGGGAACAAAATAAAAAATTTCAGTGAAACCTATGAAGACTAAAATTTTAGGTGTTAGATGCATTCATATTTAAACACTCCTCGTAGCTCTATGATTACTGAAGATATTTACTTCAAGCTTGGACAAGTTGTTTGCTATCAAAAGGGGTAACCCATACAACAAGGGTAGGTAATCATCAAAATATTTTTGACACAGTTATACTCCTTTTTCAAGCGTTGGAACCTTCATATGTGCTCATGTTGATCATGTGACACCCCACAAACTGTTTTGAATTTGTTAACGTATACTGTGCAACTGTTATTTAACTCTTTCCCAAACGACAAATTTTGGACTGGTCCAAATTGAAAGAGTTTGCAGACGACAATTTTAAATTTGATGAAAATGGCAGAAAGGTCTCAAAAAGGGTAGAAAACACTGTCAGAAAAGGAGAAATTGCTCGTTACGAGCAATTTCCCCTTTTCCCACAGTGTTTTCAAAAGACTTGTATTGCAGACACGTGAAAACCAGGGCTTGTTTGGGAAAGGGTTAACTCTTTACCAAACGACAAAATTTTAGACTCGTCCAAATTGAAAGCATTAATTTTACAGACAACAAAATGAATGTGACTCAAAAATTGAAATTTGTTTTGGGAAGGGTAGAAAACATTGTGGGAAAAGGAGAAAATGCTGGTTACCAGCATTTTCTCCTTTTCCCACAATGTTTTCAAAAGGTCTCTCTCTCAGGGTCGTTAAAAGTCGGGATTGTGTGGTAAAGGGTTAACTTTTTACGAAACAACAAAATTTTAGACTTGTTCTTATTGAAAGCATTTGCAGATGACAATTTAAATTTTGCTAAAGTCATTGGACTTGTCTTAGATTGGGTAGAAAATATTGTGGGAAAATGAGAAAATGCTGGTTACCAGCATTTCTCCTTTTCTCACTATGTTTTCAAAAGGCTTCTTTCTCGGGGTAGTTAAAACATGGGATTATGTGGTAAAGGGTTAAAGAACACCTGTGGTAAAACACCATTTTTTTTTTTCTTCCTTCGTGTGGTCTCTGAATATAAGTTGGACTGTCTGCTACATGGCTTGTCCCCTTGTTTGTATATTTCAGTCGTCCAGTCAGTGTGTTCACAGTTGGAACACAAAGTTAGGGGAAGTGTACTCAAGGTGGAACCATTTAAATCCTGTCTTGGACAACCTGTTCGGTTCACGTTTCCAGATCCCGTTTCCATGGATACACTCGATCCGTACAAGCTGAAACTTTTAGAGACTCATGACAAGCACAAAGATGAAATGACCAAGACGCTGGCAGAACTCTATGCCTCAGTTTCATGGGAAAGTCCGTTTCCGAAGGTAGAATGCACCATCACAAGCACTATCAAAGATTACAAAAAGATAGCTAGGTCATGGACGGAAAATGTGAAAAAAGTTATTGACGATTTTGCTGAAACTGTTGAAGTTATGGACATAAAATTTGAACTGGACGAACTAACTGATGTGAAAAAGGAACTTCAAGCATTAAACATAGATAATCCAGAGGAAGTATTAGTTAAAGTGGACACCAAAAATAGTAAAGTTGTACTTATTGCTCCTAAGCACTGCATTACAAGTTTGTCAGCTCAAGTGAAACAAGCGATAGATAAAGCAAAGGAGGATCATAGACAGAGAAAAGAGAGAAAGACTGAGAAAAAACAGTTTAAACCATGGAGTATCAGATATTTAAAAGCAATTGGATTTACCAGAGAAATGGCACAACAGTTTGAGAAAGCAGAAATCCAACTGAATGAGGACACATGCGAGGTGACTATTACAGCTACACAGAAGGTTATCAAGGATATACTATTGGAAGTTCACAGTGTTATTGAGCAGGTCAACACTCACAGGTTAGAGTTAGAGAAGGGACAGATTGAATTGCTATCAAATGAGGCCACAAGAGACAAAGTAAATGCAAAAATGCGTAACAAAGGTATCTGTGATGTCTGGGAATTGGACGGACAGGAAGTAATGTTATATGCTGAGGAAAATGACGATCTTACAAGGATGAAGAATGTTATTGAAAAAATGCTGACAAAAATATCAGTTGATGTGGACAAAAAACAAAGGGATCTTCTCTCCTCCAAAGAATGGAATGAATTGAAAACCAGACTGTCCAGAGAATTCCATGGATGTGTTGTCATCAAAGTTAATGATGATAAATTAGAGATATACACAATACTGGAAAACGAAGAGAGCGTGGACCGTCAAGTAAAAAGTTTCTTCTCTAAAAATACAGTCTATAAAAAGGAAATTCCCCTAGATGCCACCAAAATGAAATTTATACAAACATACATGAAAGGTGACCTAGATTCGGAGATAAGGTCCTTAAGTAAGACAGGAAAACCATTGCAGTATAATTTGCACACAAGTAAACTTACAATTGAAGGTAGTCATTTTTGATATTGTTTATTCTTTTTAACCTTTTTGCTGCCAACTTAATGTATTCAAATATTTAGTGGGTCTAAAAATTTATTGTTTGTTGCATTTGGAGCTTATTTTGGTTAAAGGATTGGCATCAGGAGGTGGACGGTGTAGATCAAGATCAGACTGCACATTTTGTGCAGTCTGATCTTGATCTTTGCCCTCCGCAGAAGCTGTCCAAGAGGACATTGGTAGTGAAAGAATAAAGTGAGTCTTTGGTGAGCTTTATAACATGTTAGATGAGTTTTATAAAAGCCTCGAAATCCAACAAATGTCAGATTCTTTTTATCACATAACATTGATATTTCATGAGACAACCCTTTCCCAAACAAGCCCTGGTTTTCACGTGTCTGCAGTACAAGTCTTTTGAAAACACTGTGGGAAAAGGAGAAATTGCTCGTAACGAGCAATTTCTCCTTTTTCCACAGTGTTTTCTACCCTTTTTGAGAACTTTCTGCCATTTTCATCAAATATAAAATTGTCGTCTGCAAACTCTTTGAATTTGGACCAGTCCAAAATTTGTCGTTTGGGAAAGGGTTAAAGATTAGATAGATGCAAAACCATGTATGCACATGCAGTAATTTCCATTAAAAAAAGCAACAAACCACTCACCTCTCTAACATACATACAGAATTGTGTCACAAAGTACATCATACAATTCTGATATCAAACTTTTATACGATAAGAAAGTTCGTAATGAATATATTACACTGAAAACAAGGGACCCTTTTTTACCTCCCTCAGCACGAAGTGCTCAAGGTGAGCTATTGTGATGGTGCTGTGTCCGGCGTCCATTGTGCAGTCGTCAACAATCTCACACAAGTTTGAAATTTGGTCATGTTGCGTCAAAAAGTAGATCATAGTGTCAAATCTTAGGAAAACATTGTGTGCACTCTAGAGACCACATTTTCAGGCTGATACTCTTGAAACTTAGAGTGTTTGTCTAGATGATATCTTGGATAGGATCCAAAGTAGGTCACATCTGGTCACAAGGTAGGTCACTGAACCAAATCATAGAAAAACCTTGTGTCACCATAGAGGCCACATTTACAGCTTGATTCTCATGAAACTTGGTCAGAAAGTTTGTCTTGATGATATCTTGGGCAAGTTTCAAAGTGGGTCATGTCTGGTCACAATGTGAGTCACTGGACCAAATCTTAGAAAAACCTTGTGTGCACCATAGAGGCCACATTTTCAGTCTGATTCTCAGGAAACTTGGTCAGAATATTTGTCTTAATTATATCTTTGACAATTTTGAAATTGGGTTACATTGGTTGAAAAAGTAGGTCACTTACACTCACATGTTTTACATCATTAAAACCAGGATCTGTTTAGCTTTATCAATTGTACATGACCTTACTCAGGTGAGCACTTTAGGGCCAATGGCTCTCTTGTTCTTAGGGTTGTCAAAAATTAGTTTTGTGTGGTATAGGGTTAACTCAATTTCTTTGCAGGTACGGCTGATGAGCTGAAAGCAGCCCAGGCTGTCATCAAAAAACTGGAAGGAAAAGTTGTATGCAAACCTTGTAATCTTCAAAAACGGGGAGTTTATTGCTATTTTTCATCCCAAAAAGGGAGAGAGGCTATTAATAACGTACAAAGGGGAGCGCTGGTTATAATTGACGTCAAGGGCAAGGGACTTGGAAGTTCTATAGGCAAGGGTAAGAGGAAATCAACAGAATCAAACGCTCCAACACATTATGCCAAATGTGTCCTGAAATCAGGTCATAAGGTTAGTGGGTTTTTCTGTCCAGGGTCAATGCTTATAAAACTTTTTTTCGTGCTCAACTGAGCTGGGCGGGAAATTTCATAGTTTTATAAATGTGCCATGCTCTGGCAAAAGGGGGCTTAATGCATCTCCATGATGCACCATATGGAGCAAGGCATCACATACTTACGGATCCACAAAGTCCATTATATCTAACAACCGACTGTATCATAAAGTAGGCTGGACCTTTGACATACAGAAAATTGACCGATAGCGAAAGGTATCTACCCAGGTCAGCCTGCGTGGACTGCGCAGGCTGACCTGGGTAGATACTTTTCGCAGATGTATTAAGTCCCCTTTCCACAGAGCATGGTTCAAATGCAATTTGATCAAGCTTAGTAAGTAACTTCTGAACTTGAGGGCTTTTCTTTGTCTCTGTCTATCAAATCAAGGTCTTCAGTTCAGATTTTCATACTGTCTTCAAGCATAAATGAGACTTCACGTTTGAGCACAAACTCAGTTAACCCTTTACAGCACAATGCCGCCTTTTAACGCCCCTGGGAAAGAAGCCTTTTGAAAACATTTTGGGATAAGGAGAAAATGCTGGTAACCAGCATTTTCTCCTTTTCCCACGATGTTTTCCACTCTATCAAAGAAAAATTGCACCATTTGAGCCACACTGATATTGTCGTCTGCAAATGCTTTCAATTTGAACAAGGCTAAAGTTTTGTCGTCTGGTAAAAGGTTAAGCATGGACTCAGATTGTATAAGCACTGGCGCAGTTGTGATCTGTTCTTTGACCCAATGTCACACATAATAATTCAGAAATTAAATTTTGTTCCTAAAACTTTGCCATGTAAATTTAACTCACAGTGTTTCTCCAAAATCAGAAAATCTATAATGTACTGAGATAGGCAACAAGAATTATTGAGCCATTCTCTGACAGAAGGGGGCTTAATACATCTCCATAATGCGTTATATTAGGCAAGTCATCACATATTTATGGACTGCCTAATATCTATTTTGTTTAACAACCAACCAAATTATGAGGTAGACTGGGTCTTTGACTGGTTCTTTGACATGCTTTATTGATTGAATGATTGAATGGTGTTTAATGCCGTCTTCAACATTATTTCAGTTATGGTGGCGGCCAGTGCACCTATCCATGCTTTCCTGGAGTTTCTTGTACCAGTACTATGCACAATATTCTTTCCAAGCCACTGGCTGCTTTCCCACATAGCCATCATTGAAACAATGGTCAGCCATGAGAGGTGAATGGATCCTGTCGCAATGACTATCATCAATCCTCGGAAAGAAATTGGCCAAGCCGGGGATCAAACCAGTGACCTCCTGTTCTCAAGTCCTGTACGCTACCGACAGAGCTATGGGGCTCATCATGCAGAAAATGTAAAGATGGCAAATTGTTTCAACCCATGTCAGCAATAACGTCGGAAAAAGCACTATAAACCAGACAAACAAACATTTCTGATTGTAACACATCCTGAAAGAAGTACCCTTGGTATCTTGCAGGTGATTGTCTGTGGAGGGGACATGACGGAACTTGCGGTTGATGTGATGGTGAATGCTTCTAATAAAGACATGAAACTTACGGGTGGTTTGGCTTCAGTCATTGCCAAGAAAGGTGAGGTACTCTGATGGTTGCGCTGTCCTATACCACACAGTACTGAGTTTTGACGACCCTGAGGAAGAAGCCATTTGAAAACATTGTAGGTAAAAAGAGAAAATGCTGGTAACCAGCATTTTCTTCTTTTCCCACAATGTTAACTACCCTGTCAAAGAGAAATTCCATCAGTTGGGCCATATTTAAATTGACATCTGTAAATGCTTTCAATTTGGTCATCCAGAATTTTATCATTTGGTGAAGAGGTCACCATTTATTACACAATCCCAACTTTTATTGACTCTGAGAAAGAAACCTTCTGAAAACATTGTGAGAAAAGGAGAAAATGCTGCTAAACAGCATTTTCTCCTTTTCCAAAAATGTTTTCTACCCTGCCCCCCCCCCAAATTTGAATTTTTGAGTCACATTTATTTTGTCATCTGCAAATGCTTTCAATTTGGATACATTTAGAATTTTGTATTGGTAAAGAGTTAACCCTTTATCAAACAATTCTGTATCAACAGCCGCGAGTCTTTTTTGTTTGTTTTTAGCTCACCTGAGCATGAAGTGCTCAAGATGAGTTTTTGTGATCGTGCTGTGTCCGTTGTGTATCGTCAACTTTTACCTTCTGTACGCTCTAGAGGCCACAGTTTTAGTCCGATACTCATGAAACTTGGTCAGGATCTTTGTCTTGATGATAACTTGGATGTGATTGAAAGTGGGTCATGTCAGGTCAAAAACTAGGTCAGTAGAGCACAAATCTTAGAAAAACCTTGTGTATGCTCTAGAGGCCACATTGTCAGTCTAATACTCATGAAACTTTGTAAGAATGTTTGTTTTGATATTATGTCAAATAAGTTTGAAAATGGGTCATGTCATATCAAAAACTAGGTCACTAGGTCAAATCTTAGAAAAACCTTGTGTTTGCTCTAGAGGCCACATTTTCAGTCCCACTACTGATGAAACTTTGTCAGAATGTTTGTCTTGATAATATCTCGAACAAGTTCTAAAATGTGTTTTTTTTAGGTCAAAAACTAGATAACTATGTCAAATCTTAGAAAAACTTTGTGTACACTCTAGAGGCCACATTGTCAGTCTGTTACTCAAGAAACTTCATCACAGTGTTTGTCTTGATGACATCTTGATCGAGTTCAAAAATGGGTCATGTCAGGTCAAAACTAGGTCAGCAGGTCAAATCTTTGTAAAACCTTGTAGAGGCTACGTTGTCTAATACTCAGGAAACTTTGTCAGAATGTTTGTCTTAATTATATCTCTTAGGAATTTGACAGTGGGTCATTTCGGGTCAAAAACTAGGTCACTAGGTCAAATCTTTGAAAAACTTTGTGTATACTCCAGAGGCCATCTATCTGTCCAATATTCTTGAGAGTTTACCAGAGGACTAGGTCAGATCTCAGAGAAACCTTGTGTACTCTCTGGAGGCCACAGTTTCAGTCTGATACTCATGAAACTTTGTCAGAATATTTGCCTCCGTAATATCTTACACATTGTTTGATAAAGGGTCAAGTTTGATAAAAAACTATGTCAATAGGTCAAATATTTGAAAAACCTTGTGTGTGATTTAGGGGCCACATTTTCAATTCACTACTCTTGAAAGAAAAGTTTTCAAAATGTTTGTCTTGATGATATCTCAAATGAATATGAAAATGAGTAATACTTGGTCAAAAACTAGGTCACCAGGTCAAATATTCAGAAAATCATATGGTTGCGGTAAAGGCTAAATTTCAATTTAACCCTTTCCCAAACAACAAATTTTGGACTGGTCCAAACTGAAAGAGTTTGCAGACGACAATTTTAAATTTGATGAAAATGGCAGAAAGTTCTCAAAAAGGGTAGAAAACACTGTGGGAAAAGGAGAAATTGCTCGTTACGAGCAATTTCTCCTTTTCCCACAGTGTTTTCAAAAGACTTGTACTGCAGAGACGTGAAAACCAGGGTTTGTTTGGGAAAGGGTTAATATGTTTGTCTTGATGATTTCTTTGGTGACTTAGAAAAAAAGGTCATATTAGGTAAAAAAGTAGGTCACCAGATCAAATCTTTAAAAAACCTTTTGTATGCTCTTCAGGCCAGATTTTTTAGTCCAATGGTATGTCACAATGTTTGTCTTTATGATATTTCAGATGAGCATGAGAATGGGTCATGTCTGGTCAAAAACTAGGTCACCAGGACTGGTCTAATCTTAGTAAAGCCTTGTGTACACTCTAGAGGCCTCACTTTTAGTTCAGTACTCAATAACGTTGATCAGAATGTTTGTCCGATGATATTCAGGACAAGTTTGAAAATGGGTCATGTCAGGTCAAAAAGTAGGCCACTGGGCTTAATCTTTAAGAAAAAACCTTGTATACGCTCTAAAGGCCACATTTTCAGTCCAGTTGCCATGAAAATTAGTCCAAATGTTTGTCTTGATGATTTCTTCAATAAGTTTGAAAATGGCTCACATTGGGTCAAAAACTAGGTCATGGGGAAAAATCTTTGAAAAACCTTGTGTACCCTCTAGAGGCCACATTTTCAGTCCAGTACTCATGAAAGTTTGTTGGAATGCTTATGTTATCTAGAAAAAGATTGGAAATGGGTCATGATTGGTCAAAAAGCTCAGGGGAGCGACTTCAGGGCCATCCTGGCCCTCTTGTCTTCTTTTCAAAAATAATTTGTACTCTGTGGAGGACAAATCCCATCATTAAAGCCACATTTAATTGTCTCTACAAATGTTTTCAATTTAGAAAGAGTCAAAAAGTTGGTTGTTTGGTGGAGTTGGTCAGAAGTTTTCTTTGTCAGTTTGTCATCTTTGGTAGATATTTATTGATTTTCATTCTATTTTTTAAACTTGGCTGTTATAGAAGAAAACATTTTATTATTGTCGTATCCCTGGCGTCGATAGTGTTACCATGCAGAAACTTTGACATTTTATAATATCTCTGAGATATTCACCTCAAACTTGGACAAGTTGTTGATTATCAAAAGAAAACCTACACAACAAGGGCAGGTAATCATCAAAGTATTTTTGACAGAGTTATGCCCCTTATTTATTTAGAATTTCACTGGAAATCAGGCTACCACAGCCCAGTGTTGGCAACCGAATGCAGTGCTCTTGTTTGACTCTGCATTATCTTTGAAAATCAGTCTATTGTTAAAACCAACTGCAGCAGGGCATTTGTACCCACATGCAGTGTTCTTGTCATTCTTTTTTTTGTCTTTAACTAGGTGGCTGGAATATTCAACAAGAATGTGATAACCATATTCAACAGAATGGTTCCCTGTCAGTAGGTGATGTATTTATGGGCGGAGCAGGTAAATTAAAATGCAAGGCCATAGCGCATGCTGTCGGTCCAGTGTGGCATGATGGGAAACAGGACGAAGAGAAGAATCTAATCCTAGCAGTGGAGAATTGCATGAGAGAGACGGAAAATAAGCAGCTTATGTCCATTGCAGTACCAGCTCTAAGTGCTGGAATATTCGGATATCCTGTTGACAAGGCTTGTCTTGTTATTACAAAGACGATCAAAGCCTATTTCAAGGTCAGTGAAAATTGATGGTGTACCACACAATCCCGACTTTTAATGACCCTGAGAATGAAGGCTTTTAAAAACAATGTAGGAAAAAGGAGAAAATGCTGGTAAACCAGCATTTTCTCCTTTTCCCACAATGTTTTCTACCCTTTGTAAGACTAATCTTATGTTTTGAAGAATATATGATTTGTCGTCTTTTTAATTTCGACCTGACTGAAGTTTTATCGTGTGGTAACGAGTTAGCTCTGTACTAGGTGAAATATTTTACACTTTCCCAATTTGTAAAGATTTGCAGGTGACAAAATGAATGTGATTCTCACAAGTTGAAATTTGTTTTTGGAAGGGTCAAATACATTGTGGGAAAAGGTAAAATATGCTAGTTATCAGCATTTTCTCCTTTTCCCACAGTGTTTTCAGAATTCTTCCTCTTAAGGGTTGATAAAACTTGGGATTGTTTCCTCTTTTTCCACAATGTTTTAAAAAGCCTTCTTTTTCAAGGTTGTTTAATTAGGAATGAACCCTAAAAGTACCTTTCAAAACTATAGTTGCCATTAGGGCCAGCGTAGATCAAGATCAGACTGCTCAAAATGTGCAATCTGATCTTTGATCTACACTTAACTTTCCTGAAAAACCACAGACAAAAGTCAGCCATGAAATTGCAATTATCTAGATTTGAAATTTCCATTAAGGGTTAGCCCTTTGCTACCCGCCCGAGTAGCTCAGTGGTTAGCACATTTGACTCATGACCTGGTGGTTGTGAGTTCAATACCTAGTTGAGGCAAACTTTCTCTCCAACGATTCTTTGCCTCTCACCTTTGATTCATGGAAAAATAGTCAGTGACTTGGAAAGAAAGTTGTATCAGTATTGGTGTGAGAAAGCTAGGAAACACATGCGTAGGTGCACTGACCGCCGTGATATGACCTTAGCTGATAAATGGCGTTGAACTCCAATACAAATAAACAAATAGATAAGCCTTTGCCATCCAACCTATTTACGACCCAGAGAAAGAAAGCTTTTGAAAACATTGTGGGAAAAGAAGAAAATGCTGGTTACCAGCATTTTCTTCTTTTCCCACAGTGTTTTCTACCCTTCCCAATACAAATTTTAGTTTTTGAGTCAAATGCTTTCAATTTGGACTAGTCTAAAATTTTGTTGTTTGATAAAGACTTGACCTATTTCTTTTTACACCACAATTTCACACAGGATTGTGAGAATCTCATTTTTACTATCAATAACATGCATTTATTAACTTGGATCATATTCTAATAAGTAGGACGTCGCCGTATTTTTTAGCTTGGCTGTTTTTGAAGAAAACATCGAGATATCATCGTAGCCGTGGCATCAGTGTCTGCGATGTCATCATGCTAATCATCTTAATATCTTCGTTATGGCTGAAGATATTTTACTTCAAACTCAAACTCGTACTGTTATCTATCAAAAGGGGAACCCATACAAGGGGGCAGGCAACCATCTAAATATTTTGACACAGTTATGCCCCTTTTTAACCTAGAATATTCATAATCTTTAACATTTTATAACATCTCTGCTATAACCATAGACATTTACTTTAAACTTGGACAAGTTGTGAACTGTCATAATGGAAGCCCGTACAAGAAGGAAATATAACCATCAAAGTATTTCTAACACAGTTATCCCCCTTTTACGAATTAGAATTTTCACTAAAAATGCAGCCGAGCATTAACACCTGCATGCGGTGCTCTTGTTTTCTCGTTGAAACGGACTGATTGCAAAGCGATCTTGCGGACTTTAGCAATATAAGAGACTTAAGTTGTTTTTTTTTGTGAAACCAGGCCAGAGTCACCTTTTGTACACTTCTATAAATATCTTGGTTTTTCAGAGTAAAACTGACAGCATAATCGGAGAAGTATACTTATGTGACATCAACGAAAGGACCACTCAGAGCTTCATAGAAGCAGCAAAAGCCACCTTTCGTCAATGTAAAATTCTTGGTAAGTTTAAAATTTTAATTTTTAAAACTCTTTACCACACAGTCCCAAGTTTTAGCAACCCTGAAAAACAAGCTTTAAGAAACATTTAAGGAAATGCCAAACATTGCCTAGACCATGAGGGAGAACAATTTGGTAAACATTGTTGGAAAAGGAGAAAATGCTGGTAACCAGCATTTTCTCCTTTTCCCACAATATTTTTTTGCCTTTTAAAGACAAATATCCATTTTAAAACAACATTTTATCAGTTATATGCTTCAAAATTCAAAAGATAAGATTTGTCTCTAAAAGTGTAGAAAACATTGAGGGTAATTTTTTTATTAGTTCAAATTCAAAGTATTTGCAGACGACAAAGGTGCTTGAATTTGTCGTTAAAAGGGTGGAAAACGTTGTGGAAATGGAGAAAATGCTGGTGACCAGCATTTTCTCCTTTTTCAACAGGGTTTTCAAAGGCCTTCTTCCTCAGGGTTGTATTGCAAAACTGCTTTAAATTCTCACGACTTTTTTGTTTCTGTGACCATATTCGGTTTTCTGATATTTGCCTTCTTCTAAATGGAGTTCAAATGTTTAACATGTTTGTACATAATCTGATCTTGTTGAGGTGTCCATGGTGTAGAGGTAACATTCCTGGACACATGATCTTGTAAATTAATCGGAGATCTATAAATCGTTAACATAAAGACGGAATATTCATTAAGTGATAAGTTAAACCTCTTTGTTTTTTAACTCTTTACCACACGACAAAAATGTAGACTTGTCCAAATTCAAAACATTTGCAGACGACAATTTAAACGTTGCTCAAGGGATGTAATTTGTTTTTAGTAGGGTAGAAAACATTGTGGGAAAAGGAGAAAATGCTGGTTATCAGCATTTTCGCCTTTTCCCACAGTGCTTTCAAAAGGCTTCTTCCTCAGGGTCATTAAAACTCAGGATTGTGTGGTGAAGAGTTTAAGGGGTTTGTACACTAAATTCCTTAATATCTATCTTTTATCAAGGATCCTACATGGTTCAGACCCATAAACTTGAGACCTCGAGTTTGAGCCTCACTGGAAGCACTCAGTCTTTCGTGGGAGTGTCCTTGGGCAAGACACTTCATAGCCCTATTCTAGTACTGGTGAAACGCAGGAAATATGTGAATGACATGGGCTGTTGCAGTGATATGACTGAAATAATGTTGATAGCGTTGTAAAACACTATTAAATCATATTTATTTTTAGCTGATATTGGAACCACAGACAGTGCAGTAAAGAAGCACGCCTGGCTTACCAAATCTTCGAGCTCTAACGACAATGGAAGTAAATCTAAAACCTCTGCCAAATGTAATCCTGTGAAAGTCGTACAAGGACAAATTGCTCAAGAAAAGGTAGGTTAACTTTTTACCAAACGACAAAATTTTAGACCAGTCCAAATTGAAAGCATTTGCAGACAACAAAACAAATGTGGCTGAAAAATTGAAATTTGTTCTGGAAAGGGTAAAAAACATTGTGGGAAAAGGAGAAAATGCTGGTTACCAGCATTTTCTCCTTTTCCCACAATGTTTTCCAAAGGCTTCTTTCTCAGGGTCATTAACAGTCAGGATTGTGTGGTAACCCTTTACTGGGGAGAAAGGCTTTTACAAAGATTGTGGGAATAGGAGAAAACTCTGGTAACCAGTATTTCTCCTTTTACCAAAATGTTCCTTACTCGATCATTTGAATGATAGTTAATTTGTTGTCAGCAAATGCTTTGAATTTAGATGAGTCTAAAATTTTGTCATGTGATAAAATGTTAACTGTTTATGGGATGACAAAATTTTAGAGTTGTCAAAATTTAAAGCATTTGCAGATGGAAAAGATAAATGTGGCTGAAATTATGCTGTTTGACTTTGAAAGGATAGAAGACATTGTGGAGAAAGGAGAAAATGTTGTTTACCAGCCTGTTTTCAGAACCATCTTTTTGTTCAGGGTCATTAAAACCTGGGATTGTGTGGTAACTGATTAATTTTTAGTTTGGCCATTTTCAAAAAAAAATAAAAAAAACACTTTGAGGCAATGTCGTAGCCCCGACGTCATCAGCTGCATCTGAGCTGTCGTCTTCTGCGTTGTTGTTGTCTACATTGTTGTGCAAAAACTTTGACACTTTATAATGTCTCTGTTATTACTGAAGAACTTGTATAGCTTCCTCTTTTGATAATTAACAACTTGTTGAACAAGTTGTTTCAGTAAGTTGTTAATTATCAAAAAAGGAAGCTATACAACAAGGGTAGATAACCATCAAAGTATTTTTCACACATTTATTCCTCTTCTTTGACACTTAATTATACCCCCCCAAAACTCTGTTTGGGGGGTATATAGAAGTCAGCTTGTCGGTCCGTCCGTCCGTCCGTCCGTCGGTCGTTCCGTCCGTCCGTCCATCGGTCGGTCTGTAGCTTTTTGTCCGCTCTATTTCTCATAAACTATTGGACGAATTTTATTCAAACTTCACAGGTAAACTCAGTATCAAGCAGAGATGTGCATTTGAAATGTTGGTTATGGTTCATTGATTTTTCACTGAGTTATGGCCCTTTCATGAAATTTCTTGTCCGCTCTTTTTCTCATCAACTATTGGACAGATTTGGTTCAAACTACACAAATAGACTCAGTATCAAGCAGAGATGTGCATATCCTATTTTGGTTATGGTTTATTTAGGTTTCATGGAGTTATGGCCCTTTGATGATTCTGGACAAATTTCTTTCAAACTTCATGGATAGACTTTGCACTCAGCAAAGATGTGCATATCATAAATTGTTCTTAGTTAATTAAATAAAATTTCCAAGAGCGATTCGGTTCGGAGGTTATTTCGTTAGTTTCCGTACTGTATAAGTAAGATGTAGAGTCTGGTCAAAAACATTGCATGAAAAGACATTTGTTGTCTGCAAAACCTTTTCATTTAAACCAGTCTCAATTTGTCCAACTGGTAAAAAAAAAATGTATCAAGTAAGTTTTATTCTCTCCAAGTCTTCAGTCTGTAACAAAGAGTAATTCTTTGGCAAGAAGCCATTGCAGGATATTCATCACCTTCAGTGATAGCTCTGGTATAATTGACTCTCCAGTCACTTATTTTGCATTCCTGTGACATTAATCTGTTTTGTGACAAGGAGCTGTTGGGGGGTATGATCACGTTTAGTGATAGCTCTAGTTTTCACTGAAAATTAAGCAACCAGAGCTGAGTGTTGGCACCTGTATGCTGCGTTCTTGTTTTCTATGCAGTGTTTGTAGAAAAGGTAACACTAGGTTCATATGACTTTAACTCTTAACCAAACAACAAAAATTTAGACTGGTCCAAATTGAAAGCATTTGCAGACGACAAAATAAATGTAATTGAAAAATTGAAAATTGTTTTGGGTAGGATAGAAAACATTGTGGGAAAAGGAGAAAATGTTACCAGCATTTTCTTCTTTTTCCACAACGTTTTCAAAGGACTTCTTTCACAGGGTCGTTAAAAGTCGGGATTGTGTGGTAAAGAATTAACCCTTTACCACACAATACTGAGTTTTGCCACGCCCCTAAGCACCTAGGAGAAAGGCTTTTGGAAACATGGAAGAATGAGAAAATGGTGGTGACCAGCATTTTCTCCTTTTCCAACAGTGTTTTCTGTTCTTTCATACACAAATTTTATCCCTTGGACTACATTTAATGTCATCAGAATTTTTTTTTTTTTTAACTGCGCTAGCCTAAAATTTTATCCTTTTGTAAATAGTTAAGTTAACCAATTACCACACAATACCAAGTTTTAGGAAATTAGACTTTTGAAAACATTCTGAAGAAAAGGAGAAAATGCTGGTGGCCAGTATTTTCTCCTTTTCCCACAATGTTTTCTAACCTTTCAGAAACAAATCCAATCATTTGAGCCACATTTAAATTGTCACCTGGAAATGCATTGAATTTGGACCCGTCAAAAAATTATTGTGTGGTAAAGAGTTAACCCTTTACCAGATGACAACATTTTAGCCTTGTCCAAATTGCATTTGCAGATGACAATTTCAATGTGGCTAAAATGGTGCAATTTTTAGCTCCAATGGCCGAAGGCCAGCGGGCTTATGTCATGGCCCGGTGTCCGTCGTGCGTCCGTCCGTCCGTCCGTGCGGCCGTCCGTCCGTCCGTGCGTTAACTTTTATTTCAAACATCTTCTTCTCTGAAACTACCCATCCAATTTTCATGAAACTTCACAGAAATGATCCTGCCATGGTCCTCTTCAGAATTTCTTGAAAGAATTTGATTCCTTCAAAAACTCTGGTTGCCATGGCAACAAAACTGAAAAATATTAGAAATCTTTAAAAATCTTCTTCTCTGAAGCCATAAGGTGTAGGGCTACCAAATTTGGCATGTAGCTTTATGTAGTAGACCTCTATCATGTTTCTTCAAATTATAGCCCTGGGGTCAAAATTGGCTCTGCCCCAGGGGTCACAAGTTTTACATAGGTTATATAGAGAAAATTTTAAAAATCTTCCTGTACCTAACCATAAGGCCTAGAGCTACCAAATTTTGCATGTAGCTATATCTAGTGGGCGTCTACCAAGCAGGCCAAAATTTTAGCCCTGGGGTCAAAATTGGCCCCACTGCAGGGGTCACAAGTTTTACATGGGCATAGATAGTGACAACTTAAGAAATCTTCCAGTACGTAGCCATAAGGCCTAGAGCTACCAAATTTTGCATTTAGCTTGATCTAGTGGGGGTCTACCAAGAGTCCCCAAATTACAGTCCTAGGGTCAATTTGGCCTCATGCTGGGGGGTGGGGGGTGGGGAGGTTCACAAGATTTACATGGGCTTATATAGGGAAAACTTTTAAATCTTGGTGTACATAGCCATAAGGCTTAGGGCTACCAAATTTTGCATAATTATAGCACTATCTAGTGGACAACTACAAAGAGGGCCCAAGTTACAACCCTAGGATCAAGTTTGGCCCTGCACTAGGGGTCACAAGTTTTACATGGGTTTATGGAGTGAAAACTTCAGAAACCATCTTGTTACTAGCCATAAGGCCAAGAACTCCCAAATTTGGTCATAAACATGTGCTTTTACATAGAAAACTTTGTAATTCTTCATTTTGAAACCATTTGGCACAGAATTGAAATGTTTAGTATTTATGGTTTATATTTATAAGCCAGTGGAGCGATACAGGGCCATCATGGCCCTCTTGTTCTGTAATAGAGTAGAAAACATTGTGGGAAAAGGAGAAAATGCTGGTTACTAATGTTTACAATGTTTTGTAAAAGGTGTCTTTTCCAGGTTTGTTAGAAGGTGGCATTGTGTGGTAAGGGGTTAATAACAGATCAAAATAGTCCTTTCTCACAGCTGTCACTGTGACGGTTTTGAACAATTCTTTGATTTGATTGCAGGTCGATGTTATTGTCAACTCAACATCATCTGATCTTCAGCTAGACAAAGGTAAATCATCCCAAGCCATACTTGAGGCTGCGGGCCGAGGGATTCAAGAGGAATGCAGTAACAAATACCCTTCTGGTATATTCACGGGCCAGGTTGCCATGACAACAGGAGGAAAATTACAATGTAGACAGGTCTTCCATGTTGTGCTGGAGCCTTACAGGAAAGCCCAACATATGCACCCAATACAAGTATGACCTTGACATTTTGATAATCCAGTTGTATAGGAATTGCCTTCGTCTGTCCATCCATCTGTAAAACTTCCCTGTCCCTTCCATATCTCCTGAACTTTTTGCATAATTCAACCATGCCTACTCAAGGTCAAGGTCACAATTATAGGTCACACTTTGATCCTGTACATTCTATGTTGGCTCCATATGGCCTTTACCCCCCAAAGGACTTTCATAAAATTTTGGTAGAATTTCTGGTTTGGTGAGAATACCCTTGTGTAACATGCTGGCTCAAGGTCTGGGCCACAATTTTAGGTCACAAGTTTTAACCTTGGATTTCCTGTATGCTTCATATATCTTATATGCCTAGAAGGATTTTCATCAAACTTTAGTCAAAGTTCACCTTTGTGAGACTATTTGCAATACATAATTATGTTTCAGCCATGCCAACTCAAGGCCAAGGTCACAGCTGAAGGTCAAAAGTCTGAACCTTTGACTTCATTTTTGCACAATATCTTTACCCTATCAGGAATCATATTATTTTTCTTATAACCTGGGTAAAATGTTTTCCTTGGTGAAAAGATGTACAACACTCATGTTTCAGTTATGCTGGCTGAAGGTCAAGGTCATAATTTGGACGTTAGACTTCATGTCAAGCCTGGAAGGATATTCAAGACAATTTGCAGACCAACTATCCATGGCAGTTCACATGACACTTTCTTTTATGCAAATATTATATACTGTTATTATATTATATACTTCATTTTCTTAAATTTGTCTCCTGCAAAACATGAAATGTCAGTAACAGGGAAAGGTTTGAAGTGTTTTTTCTTCTCAACAACCAAAGATATGGATGAATGGATTGACGCCTTGATGTTCTATGTCTGTCAACAGTATTTCAGTCAGAATACAATGATGGGAGGGTGATTATAAAAGGCTCAATGCAATGAAGCGCTATTTAAGTCCAGTAGGTGTCAAACCAGGGGCTCTGTGATCACTTGGGAATACTAATCACTTGGCCACCCAGTCACTTCTAGAACTAAAGGTCCCTGTATGCAGACCATCATCCTGCGGCGGGGTATATAGATGTCCTTCAGACTGCTTTTTTGTAAACCTTATATCACACAATTCTTAGGGTAAGGGTTAGGTAAACAAGCATTTTATTCCTTTTCAACACTGTTTTCAAATGCTGTCTTCTACACAGCCATTAAAACAGGGTATTCTTTGCTTAACCCTTTACCATTTATTCTGATTTTTTAATGAAATGGAGAGAGAAGACTTTTGTAAACACTGGCAAAAGGAGAAAATGCTGGTAACCAACATTTTCTCCTTTTTCCACAATGTTTTCTGCTTTGCCAGAGACAACTCTTTTCATTTGAACAACACTTAATTTGTCTTTTGTAAATACTTTGAAACAGACTAGTCTAAAATTTTGTTGTTTGGTAAAAAGTTAAAGGATGATATACCAAAATGAACAGTTAACACCTACAGGGCTTAAAGAAATCCATGGAGGCGTGTCTACGTGAGGCTGACAGACAGGGTTACACTTCGATAGCCTTTCCCGCGATGGGTACGGGAGCCCAAGGTTACCCCAAGGAACAGGTAGCCAATGAGATGTTTAAATGCGTTGCTGACTATTTCAAGAGAAATAAAAACTCCAGTTTGACGAGAGTACGCTTCGTGATATTTCACAAGGATAATGAACTATTTGATGTAAGTAATTTACATGGTTCTTATTTACAATGCACCCATTACCCATCAATCACAAGTTTTAACGACCCTGAGAAAGAGGGCTTTTGAAAACATATGTTGTGGGAAAAGGAGAAAAAGCTGGTAATCAGCTTTTTATCCTTTTCTGACAATGTTTTTACCTAATCAAGGACAAATACTTTCATTTGAAAGAAATTTGAATTCTCAACATCAAATTTCTTCACAATGGATGAGTCTAATTTTTGCCATGAGGTAAAAAGTTAAAGGGGCATTAACCCAGATTTTCACCCCAAGTTTTAGCTCAGCTGTTTTCAAAGAAAATGTCGAGGTATTGTCCTAACCCTGGCATTATCTGCAATGTTGTCTGCATCGTTGTCTGTGTCGTCATGTGAAAGCTTTGACATTCTGTAATATCTCTGTTATTACTGAAGATATTTGCTTCAAACCTGGACAAGTTGTATATTATCAAAAGGGGAACCTATACAACAAGGGCAGGTAACCATCAAAGTATTTTTTACAGAGTTATGCCCATTTTTTTATGTAGAATTTTCACTGAAAATCAAGTATCTGCAGCCAAGCCTTGGCACCTTCATGTGGTGCTCTTGTTTTTGGCAATTGGTGCTTTTGCTCCATCATTTTCCAAGTCATTAAAAATAAAGAACTTCTTTCCTTTAGTATTTTTTCTAAATTCCTTTACTTATTTCACTGTATGTTCACAGATTTTTATCTCAGAGGAAAAACACTGGACTGGACAAGATGACAGTGGGTACAGCCCGAGAGGCAATACATCAGGTCTAGGAAAGATTTTGAAATTACAAAGGGGTAAGTTCATGTAATGAGCAATACTCTGGCAAAAGGGGGCTTAATGCATCTTCGTGATGCATAATACCATGCAAGTCACCATATGATTACGGATCCATAAAATCCATTTTGTCTAATGACGGACTGTATCATGAGGTAAATTTGTCCTTGGATATGCTGAAAATTGACGAATAGCAAAAAGTTCTGGCTCAGGTCAGGCACACTGTGCAGGCTCACCTAGGTTGGTAGTTTTTGCAGATGCATTAAGCCCCTTTTTCACAGATCATTAATATGATAAATCTCATGATTAACCCTTTACCACACAATCCCGACTTTTAACGACCCTGTGGAAAAAGCCTCTTGAAAACATTGTGGGAAAAGGAGAAAATGCTGGTAATCAGCAATATTTTAGACCAGTCCAAATTGAAAGCATTCGCAGACAACAAATCAAGTGTGGTGAAATGATTAGATTTGTTTCTGAAGGTTAGAAAACACTGTAGGAAAATGAGAAAATGCTGGTTACCAGCATTTTCTCCTTTTCCTACGATGTTTTCAAAAGGCTTTTCCCCCAGGGTTGTTAAAACTCAGGATCGTGTGGGAAAGTGTTGTGCCCTTTTTTTGACTTAGAATTTCCACTAAAAGTAACTACAGGAGAGCCCTGGCACCACCATGCGGTGCTGTTATTCCATTTGTCACAATTTTTTGATGCATTTATACTGTTGCTCAGTGAAAATTTGCTGTTTACTTTACCGCACAATGCCGCCGTTTAACAACCCGGGGAAAGAGGTCTTTTGAAAACATTTTTAATTTCAAAGTTACACAATCTCTGATTGGCTACACCAAAACAGTTTCAAAGTTAGACAATCTCTGATTGGCTACACCAAAATGGTTTAAATGGTCTGGCAAATCGGAAATTGTGTTTACCCTTTACTGCACAATACTACCTATAAACAACCCCAGGAAAGAAGCCTTTTGAAAACATTGCGGGAAAAGGAGAAAATGCTGGTAACCAGCATTTTCTCCTTTTCCCACAATGTTTTCTACCCTATCAAAGAAAAAAATGCACCATTTGAGCTACATTGAAATTTTCATCTGCAAATGCTTTCAATTTGGACACGGCTAAAATTTTGTCGTCTGGTAAAGGGTTAAAGTTAGGTTATAGGTTTTAAAAGCAAGGAAATTATTGTAAAGATGACAATCTATTATTGTATGATGTGTACAAGTGTTAGTCACTGGCAGAGGAATTAATTTCAAAACTGGATTAAAAGTTGCCAGGTTACTCTATCTATTGCTTACTGTTTGGCTGGTTTTGAAATTCATTTTGTCTGCCAGCAACTAACGCTTGGACAGACCAAACATGATTGAATAGTGTTTAACGCCGTTTTCAACATTATTTCAGTTATATCGCAGCGGCCAGTGCACCTACCCATGCTTACCTGAAGTTTCTTTTACCAGTACTCCGCACAATACTCTTTCCAAGCCACTGGCTGCTTTCCCACATAACCATCGTTGAAACAATGGTCAGCGGTGAGAGGGGAATGAATCCTGTTGCAATGACTATCATCAATCCTCGGAAAGAAATTGGTCAAGCCGGGGATCGAACCAGCGACCTCCTGTTCTCAAGTCCTACACGCTACCGACTGAGCTACGGGGGCTTGGCAAACAGACCAAACAATAACAGACTCTGATCTTCACAATATTTTTGCATACTTTTAAGTGGTATGATTTAAATATAGATACATTTTAACACCTGCATTGTTTTTTTTGGCCACTATTGGGTCTTTAAGGAAGAAATCACTGTCAGAAAAATAGAAAATACAGATACAAACGAAGGAAGAATCACCAATGGCTGTTAACCTTACACCAAACCTCCTAAGTTTTTGTTGACCCTCAAGAAGACTTTAAAAAGCATTCTGGGAGAAGGAGAAAATGCTGGTAACCAAGAAAAGAAATGACCTATGCTTTGTGCAAAGGGAGCATAATGCATTTGTGAAAAATATCAACCCAGGTCAGCCTGCACCATTGGCACAGTGTGTTCTTGGCCAAAACTTTTGGCTTAATGGTCAATTTTCTGTGTGTCCTAGGACCAGTCTACCTCATGATTAAGTCGTTTTGTTAAAAAGACTGGCTATGATGGATCCATAAGTAAGTGATGGCTTGCTTGGTACTATGCATCTTGGAGATGCATTAAGCCCCCTTTTGCCACAGCATGGCTCAAATTCATTTTACTTGCAGATTATGGGGAGTTTGAGTTTGGGTCAATCAAGGTCAAAATTTACCAAGGTGACATCACAGAGCAGAAAACAGACGCCATTGTTGCCAGTAGCAACCCTGACCTTGACCTTACAAAAGGTAAGAATGAAAATATTTACAAACTCTTTACAACCCCTCCAAGTTTACTGTGTATAGTTGGTAGAGAGGAAGTAGGCTTTTGAAAACCTTGTGGGAAAAGGAGAAAGTGCTGGTAACCAACATTTTCTCCCTTTTCCACAATGTTTTCTACCCTACCATAAACAAATTTCAATCTTTGAGTCACACTTATCTGGTCATCTGCAAATGTTTTCAGTTTTGACTAGTCTAAAAATTTTGTTGTTTGGTAAAGAATTCAGACCTAGGACTGTATGGTAAAGGGTGAACACAGTTCATTTTACGATACATATCATCACAGGTGCTGTAACAAAGGCCATTGTCAAGAAGGGAGGCCAGGAGATAGTTCAAGACTGTGCAAAGCAGAGTGAGTTTTATTTTAATGATTTTGGTTTTAGCTGGCCTTTGATTGTATTAAGCAACCATTCTAACATTCACCAAACCTAGGATGATCCGTTGACCAAATTCCTTAGCTGTTTTATGATGGGTGAAATACACTGCTGTACCATTCTTAATCAAAGTGATAAAAGCGCTACTGAGGTGGGGTTTGTTTAATTCTGCTCGAATGGAAATCTAACTGTTGTACCAAATAATAAGCATGTAGTGCTACTAGAAAGAGTTGAGTAAAAGCAAGCGGACATTTAAAGAGCTGAGAGGTATCTCTCCTATAAATCTCAGAGCAAACTAACAAATTTCTTTTCTTTTGTGTGTGTGTGTGAGGGAGGGGGTTCAATAGACTGTCAAAATGGAACGATGTGAGAAGTATTATTAAGCAATACCTAGACAAAAAAAGCAATCCCATTCAAAGAAATTACCACAAGACTTCTCATGATGCTTCTAAACTTTCCATTGCACTTGCTGACGCTTCTTGACGTTATTTGGTGGAACTGATACCTAAATTCGTATACCTACACATGCCTCATGGTAGTCTATTCTAACACTCTTTTTTAAATTGTGTTATGATAATGGTGTATTTGTTTACATATTTATCATCCAAGTCATGTAAGTTCCCCTAATGTTAACGTTTTAGTCATGCTTTGATACCAAAATGAATAAAATGCTTTCTTAACAGTACTATTTTTCCAGGTAATGATTTTGCAATGTTAGGTACTCCAGAATCAGATGTTTTAGATTCAATTTTCCACATGGTAAATCTGAGCTGGGATGCTTTGCACCCCACCTCAAAAATGTAAACTCCACTTAGAAATAGAAAATACTAGCCATAATTTCCATTGGAATCTTTCTAAAGTACTTTTCCAATGACATAAAATGTAAACATTTTTTCTTGGGTCTATCAATTCCACTAACATTTTGCAGCAACAGGGTGAGAGACGTGGATAAATTCAAGGTGGCTTTCGTTGCTGTTGTTAATTGATTTACATTTACATGTTTGATTTACATGTTTAACCCTTTACCACACAATCCCGACTTTAAATGACCCTAAAGAGGAAGCCTTTTGAAAATATTGTGGGAAAAGGAGAAAATGCTGGTAACCAGCATTTTCTCCTTTTCCCACAATGTTTTCTACCCATCCCATAACTAATTTCAATTTTCAAGTCACATTTAATTTGTCGTCTGCAAATGCTTTCAATTTGGACAAGTCTAAAATTTTGTCGTTTGGTAAAGAGTTAAGATCATGTGACACAGTTTTTCCGAAAGGAAACCACATTGGTACAGACATAGCCAGATGATGTCACAGAATTGGCCATGTTGTGATAAGTGCCATACTGAATTAGTCTATCACTAAATTTAGAAATTAACCCTTTACCAGACGACAAAAGTTTAGCTTTGTCCAAATTGAAAGCATTTGCAAACAACAATTTCAGTGTAGCTCGAATGGTGCAATTTTTCTTTGATAGTGTAGAAAATTTGGTGGGAAAAGGAGAAAATGCTGGTTACCAGCATTTTCTACTTTTCTCACATTGTTTTCAAAAGGCTTCTTTCCCGGGGTTGTTTATAGGCAGTATTGTGCAGTAAAGGGTAAACTCAATTTCTGATTTGCCAGACGATTTAAACCATTTTGGTGTAGCCAATTAGAGACTGTCTAACTTTGAAACCATTTCGGTGTAGCTAAACAGAGATTCTGTAACTTTGAAATTAAAAAGATCCTTCAGAATCAGTCTAAAAATCTTATCAGTGATACTAGCCCAGAGCGTAAAACCCTGGGGTGAGCTTTAAAATTTATTGTTTACTATCATTTGTCATGCAACAATCACTTGTTCCATCAACTGCAACAATCGTTCCCATGGAAATTATGGGATTAAACTAACCTGAACTTAAAAGGCATCCTTTAGATGGAAGAGAGAAATTTGGTAACCCTTTGAGTGCCAACTAAAAGCAACCAACATTTTTGCTCATTGCAACAGGAGTCATTCTTCTTTCACTGGTGATCATTGTTTCAACAATGGTTATGTGGGAAAGCAGCCAGTGGCTTGAGAATATTGGATGCAGTACTGGTAAGTGATGGATAGGCACACGGGTTAATACAATATAATGAAATAATGTTGAAAACAGCATATTTTAACACCTTGCAATAATTAAATAAATCAGTCAATCAGTGTCAGTTAGCTATGTTTTTATTGTTGGACAGGGAAGGAAATACAGAAACATGGTGTCACAGTAACCAATGCTGGTCAGCTACAAGCCAAGTACATTATACATGTAGATACCAAATATAACTTGAAGGAATGGGAACCAATGATACTGAAGTGCCTAGACCTAGCAGACAACCATGCATTTTCATCAATTGCATTTCCAGCTTTGGGAACATGTGAGTTTCTGTTTCAGGAAAATGTTTTTTTGTTATGTTAAAAAAGAAAAAAAAAATATTGTTATACTTGTGAATTGTTCTTATTTTGTAGTCATAGTTTGTTTTTTATCTTGTAGAAATGTTTTATTTTAAAGAAATGTTATCATTATTTTATGGTAATGTTTGTTGTTATTTTATAGAAACATTTAATTGTTATTTTATAGTAGTGTGAAATTAATATTTTAAAGTAGTGTTTTATTGTTCTTTTAAAGTAGAGTGTTATTGTTATTTTATAGTAGCATTTTATTTTTATTTTATAGTACTGTTTTTTTTAGGGGTTTTTTTTTTGTTATTTGTAGTAGTGGTTTACTTTTTTTGAAGTTGTGTTTTATCATTATTTTAAAGTAATGTTTCACTGTAACTTAATAGTAGCCTTTTATTATTATATTGTAGAAGTGTTTTATTGTTATTTTATAGTAGTGTTTCATTGTTTTTTCAAAGTAGTGTTTCATTAATATTCTATAGATGCGTTCTACTGTTATTTTGAAGTAGCATTTCATTGTTATTTTATAGTAGTGGTTTCTTGTTATTTTATGGTAGTGTTTTATTGTTATTTATTTAAAGTAGCATTTTGTTGTCATTTTATAGTAGTGTTTTATTGTCATTCTAACGTAGTGTTTTATTGTCATTTTGTAGTAGCATTTTATTGTTATTTTAAAGTATTGTTTTTTTGTTATTTTATAGTAGCGTATATTGTTATTTGAAAATAGTGGTTTATTGTTATTTAATAGCAGCAAAACATGGTTTCTCTAAAGTGGCATTTAATTGTTATTTTATAGTAGTGTTTTATTCTTATTTCAAAGTAGTGTTTTATTGTTATTTTAAAGCAGTGTTTCATTGTTAAAGAAGTGTTTTACTGTTATTTCAAAGTAGATAATAATTGTTATTTTGAAATAGTGATTTATTGTTATTAGTAGTGTTTTATAGTTATTTTTATCAGTGTTTTATTGTTTATTATTTTAAAGTAGCGGCTTATTGTATTTTCATAGAAGTCTTTTCTCGTAAATTCATAGTAGTGTTTAATGATTACTTTATAGAAGTGTTTTATTATTATAGTAGTGATTTTTTGTTATTCTAAAGTTGTGATTTATTGTTATTTTAAAGTAGTATTTAATTGTTATTTATAGTAGTGTTTTATTTTCACTTATAGTTGCATTTTTTTTTTTTTTTTTTTTTTTTTTGTTATTTTAAAGTAGTTTTTTATTGTTATTTTATAGCAGTGTTTTATTGTTATTTTATATCAGTGTTTTATTGATTATTATTCTATGAATGTAGTGGGTTATTATTTTATTAGAGAAGTGTTTCCTTGTTAGTTTATAGTAGTGTTTAATAAAATTTTATACTTTAAAGAAAGGTTCAATTAGTTATTCTGTGGTAGTGTTTTATTGTTATATACAGTTGCATTTTATTGTTTTGTTATTTTATGGTAGTATTTTATTATTATTTTATAGTAGTGTTTTATTGTTATTTATAGTTGTATTTTATTGTTTTTATTACTATATGGTAGTATTTTATTGCTATATTATAGTAGTGTTTTAATTTTATGTTATAGTAGTGTTTTATTTTTATTTTATATTTATGCTTTATTTGTACCTCGTAGTAGCCTTCCATTGTTATTTTAAAGTAATGAACACTTCTATCACTCCAACAGAGAAAAATCACATCATTTGATCCAAATCTAGTTTTTACTCTTTAGTTTTTTCTTTAGTTTGACTTGTCTAAGATTTTGTAATCTGTTAAACCATGCTAAGCTGCTGAGTGGGACTCACTGACTTTTTGTGGACAATGTAGATCAAGATCAGACTTCACCAAAAGTGCAGTCTGAACTTAGATCTACATTGTCCCAAAAGGAGATATTTTCAGTCCAAAACATAACTTTAAATATATAAAATATGCAAGTTTAAAATTACATTATTTGGGTTTTTACTGTCCAGTTGAAAGGTTTATTTATATTATTCAGCAGGATAAGGGTTAAGGAAGAAGCCTTTTGAAAACAATGTTGGAAAAGGAAAACTGCTGATAACCAGCATTTTCTCCTTTTTCCACAATGTTCAAAATTATTCTGTCTCTGGGTCATTAAACATGGGGATTATTTGGTAAAGGGTTAACTCTATACCAAATGACAAAATTTTAGGCTAGTCCAAATTGAAAGCATTTGCAGATGACAGATTAAGTGTGACTTAAAAATTAAAATTTGTTATGGGATGGGTAGAAAACATTGTGGGAAAAGAAGAAAATGCTGGTTACAAGCATTTTTTCCTTTCCCACAATGTTTTCAATAGGCTTCCTTTTTAGGGTCGTTAAAAGTCGGGATTATGTGGTAAAGAGTTAAGGATTGACAATCTTTGCTGGTGCCAATGCCAGGCTAAAGTTGCTTTTTTAGTAAAATATTCAAATTGAAAAAGGGCATTTTCTCTTTCTCCTACTATGTTTTCTGACCTTTCAGAGACAAATCCAATTATCCAATCCACTTGTAATTTTTGTCCAAAAACACTTTCAATTTGGGCAAGTCTTAAATGTTACTGTGTGGTAAAGGCTTAAGTTGCTAAATGAAAGGAGAATTTCCACCCAATGTAATGATTTTAACGTTTATAGCAACAGGGAAAAAATACGGACCATGTAGGTCCAAGGCCAGACTGCATTTTCTGTGCAGTTCAATTTTGATCTACACAATCTCCAAAAGTGCTTCAAGGTAGCCATTAGCACTAAGCACTTAGCAGCCTAAGGGTGACCACTTTACCAAAATGAAAAAAATTAATCTGGGTCCGTATTCACCAACCATTCTTAAGAATATTCTTGGTCTTGTTCTCCAAAATTTTCCAAATTTGAAAGTAACACACCTTCTGATTGGCTAAACCATTTGGTTTAGCCAATCAGAAGTTGTGTTACTTTCAAACTTGGAAAATCTTGAAGAATAAGTCTAAGAACGTTCTTAAGAATGGTTGGTGAATACGGACCCTGGTCTAAATTGAAAGCATTTGCAGACAACAAAATAAATGTGACTGAAAAATTCAAATTTGTTTTGGGGAGGGTAGAAAACATTGTGGGAAAAGGAGAAAATACTGGCTACCAGCATTTTCTCCTTTTCCCACAACGTTTTCAAGAGGCCTCTTTCTCAGGGTCGTCAGAAGTCGGGATTGTGTGGTAAAGGGTTAAATTTATTTCGTAGATAAATCACACAGACTCAATGTTTTTTTTTTTTTCTGTTTTCTCTTTTCTTCTTCATTATTAAAGCTGTAGGTTGTAAACCAGACGACATTGCCAGATTGTTCTCTAGGGTTTTGACCAGATTTCATCAACAGACACCGAAACATTTACAACGGGTTTCTATCGTGGTATTTATACCAAACATGCTTCGTCTGTTCATCGATGGGATGAAAACTTCTATCAACACAGGTAATTTAACCTTTTATCAAACAATCCTGTGTTTTCATGACCTGAGGAGAAAAGTCGTTTATAAACATTGAGGAACAAGAAGAAAACCCAGGTAACCAGCATGTTCTTCTTTTCTCATGATGTTTTCTACCCCTGTCAGAGGTTGTCCATTTATATGAGTCATGCTCTTTGAAAAGGTGGCTTAATGCATCTGTGAAAAGTATCAACCTAGGTCAGCCTGAGCAGTCTGCGCAGGCTTACCTGGGCTGAAACTTTCCTCTTTTGGTCAGTTTTCTGTATGTCCAAGGAGCAGTTTACCTCATGATTAAGTCGGTTGTTAAAATTAGTGGCTATCACAGATCCATAATTATGTGAAGACTTGATTAGTATTATGGATCACGGAGATGCATTGAGTCCCTTTTTGCCAGAGCGTGGCTCATATATATATATTCTTCTTTTCCCACAACATTTTCCAAAGGACTTCTATATCTGGATCATTCACACACAAATTCAATCCTTACTCCCCCACCTACGAAGTAGAAGGGGGTATGCTGGTTTCACCATGTCTGTCTTCTGTCCATGTCTGTCTGTTAATGTCTGTCTGTAGACTTTTTCGTTTCTGTGCTCTAACTCATAAGCCGTTTAACCTAGGGCTCTGAACTTCATGCAAGTGTTGCTCATGACCCAATGAGGTGCCCTGTTGTTTTGGGGTCACATGGGTCAAAGGTCAAGGTCACAGGTAAACTTTGTTTTGAAAATGATTTTCATGCTCTAACTCAATAGCTATTTGACCTGGGACCCTGAAACTTTAGACAAGTGTTGTTCATAACCCAAGGAGATGCCCTATTGTTTTGGGGGTCACATGGGTCATAGGTCAAGGTCATGGTTGAATTTTGTTCTGAAAATCATTTCTCTTCTCAGATAGTGCTGCTGCAGTGACAAGGTGCTGGTGGAGGGGCATTATTTTGTCCACTTTGCAACAGTTCAAGTTTGAGTTACTTTCTTTTTATTGTGAGCATATGCTTCTCACCCTTTACCCATTGGTTCGATCCCCGGCTTGGCCAATTTCTTTCCAAAGATTGATGATAGTCATTGCGACAGAATTCATTCCTCTCTCACCGCTGACCATTGTTTCGACGATGGTTTTGTGGGAAAGCAGCCAGTGGCTTGGAAAGAATATTGTGCGGAGTGCTGGTAAAAAGAAACTCCAGGAAAGCATGGATAGGTGCACTGGCTGCCGCGATATAACTGTAATAATGTTGAAAACGGCGTTAAACACCAAACAATCAAATTCTCACCCTTTACCACACAATCCTGAGTTTTGACAATCCTAACGGAGAGGGGCCAGGCTTTTGCAAAAATTGTGGAGAAAAGCGGAACTAGCATATTCTCCTTTTCCCACAAGGTTCTCTCCCCTTCCAAAGACAACAATCGTCTTTTTGACTACATTTTAATTGTTGTCTTAAGAAGCTTTCAATATGGACAGGTCTACAATTTTGTCGTGTGGTAAAGGGTTAATTTGGATGAGCCTTAAATTATGTTGTTTGATGAAGACTTAATTCCTTACTAAAGGACAAAATTTCAGACTAGTCCAAATTGAAAGCATTTGCAGGCAACAAATTAACTGTGACTGAAAATTGATATTTGTTTTTGTAAGGGTGGAAAACATTGTGGGAAAAGGAGAAAATGCTGGTTACCAGCATTTTCTCCTTTTCCCACAATGTTTTCTAAAGCCTTCCTTCTCAGTGTTGTTAAAACTCAGGATTGTGTGGTAAAGGCCTAATTTTTATGACAGGACTATCAAGGTCAGGGTCAACCAAAGGACCACGTGACAAGCATCCAGGTCAGCAAGAGCGACACCCTAATCGTCAGTCAAAACCAGACAACATGGACGACGTTTGTTCCCTCAATATTTACGGTACTGAAGATGGCCGTATTGACAAAGCCATTCGACAGCTAGAAACTGATGTTAAACAGAACTGGAATATACGGCAGATTAAATGTACCACGTTGAATGAGCTGGGTAGCTCCAGGGTGAGAGTTTTATTTTATGCTATATATACAAAGAAACAAACAGAATAAGCCATGCTGTGCCGAAAGAGGGCTTAATTCATCTCTGTGATGCATGATATCGAGCAAGTCATCATATAATTATGGATCCATAATGTCCATTTTTGTAAAACAACCTGCCGAGCCCCCGTAGCTCAGTCGATAGCATACAGGGCCTGTATTCACCAACCGTTCTTAAGAATATTCTTAAACCAAATGGTTTAGCCAATCAGAAGTTGCGTTACTTTCAAATGTAGAAAATTTTGAAGAATAAGACTAAGAATATTCTTAAGAATGGTTGGTGAATACGGACCTAGGACTTGCGAACAGGAGGTCGCTGGTTCGATCCCCAGCTCTGCTAATTTCTTTCCGAGGATTAATGATAGTCATTTTGACAGGATTCATTCCTCTCACACCGCCGACCATTGTTTCGATGATGGTTATGTGGGAAAGCAGCCAGTGGCTTGGAAAGAATATTGTGTGTAGTACTGGTAAAAGAAACTCCAGGAAAGCATGGATAGGTGCACTGGCCGCCGTGATATAACTGAAATAATGTTGAAAACGGCATTAAACACCATACAATCAATCAAGCATGTAAAACAACCCACTGAATCATGAGTTTCACCGGTCCTTCGACATACAGAGAATTTGACCACAAGCAAAAAGGTTAGGTCCAGGTCAGCCTGCGCGTAATGCATAGGCTGATATTGGTCGATGCTTTTTTGGAGATGCATTTAACCCCCTTTTTAAAGAGCATGGTACAAGTACTTTGTCAACTCTTTCTGAAACAATCCCTTGTTTTAACTTTTTACCAAACGACAAAATTTTAGACTGGTTGAAATCGAAAGCACTTCCAGGCGACAAAATAAATGCAACTTTAAAACTGAAATTTGTTTTAGGATGGGTAGAAGACATGGTGGGAAAAAGGAGAAAATGCTGGTAACCAGCATTTTCTCCTTTTCCCACAATGTTTTCAAAAGGCTTCTTTCTCAGGGTCCTTAAAAGCAGGGATCGTGACGCACAGATGGTACTTTGTACCCATTTTATTAAGATTTGAGCCATGTTCTGTGAAAAGGGGCTTTAATGCATCTGCAGAAAAGTATCAACCCAGGTCAGCCTGCGCAGTCCATGCTGGCTGACCTGGGCAGAAACTTCTTGCTATTTGTAATTTTTTAGAATGTCAAAGGACCATTCTACCACAAGGTGAAGAGGTTGTTAGACAAAATGGATTTTATGGATCCATAATTATTTGATGACTTGCTTGGTATCAGGCTTCATAGAGATGCTTCAAACCTCCTCTTTAACCCTTTCCCAATCAACAAATTTTGGCCCCTTCCGAATTGAAAGCATTTGCAGATGACAAATTTGAAACTGGTACAAGTGAACTTGAAATTTTTTGACAGGGTAGAAAACATTGTAGGAAAAGGAGAAAATGCTGGTTACAAGCATTTTCTCCTTTTCCCACAATGTTTTCTTTCCCTCAGGGACGTGAAAACATGGGATTGTTTGTTAAAGGCTTGAAGACTTGTCAGAGCTTGGCTAATTTGTATTGATAAGATGTACCAGTAACTGCTTTCTTAACAGGTCGATAAAATCCAAGAATGCGGCAAGAAAAACCATGTGATAGTGGATGTTGACGAGACCGGCGGATTAATTGACCTTACTGGGTTGCCGGCAAACATCATGACAGTCAGTGAGCAGGTGCACAAAATTATGAGGGACTTTGACGAAGCCCAGCATAAAAAGAAACTGGCAAAACTGATGAAAAATATTATCAAATGGTTCTACATTAAGGACAACAAGTCTTTGCCATTTCCCGACCGTGAAAATCTGAGGATCGAGGAAGCATACTCTCAGAAGAAAGCAACAGTGAGGATAAAAGACAACTCGGGTGGGGAGTATGAGATCAACTTCAATGATATGAAGGAATGGGACATTTCAAAACCCACTGTTACATTTCCTGTTCTCAGGAAGGACCTTATGAAAGGTAAATCTTAACTCTTTACCACACAAGCCCAACTTTTAATGACCCTGAGGAAAAAGGCTTTTGAAAACATTGTGGGAAAAGGAGAAAATGCTGGTAACCAGCATTTTCTCCTTTTCCCACAATGTTTTCTACCCTTCCAAAAACAAATTCCAGTTTTTCAGTGACATTTATTATGTCGTCTGCTTCCATTTGGAATAGTCTAAAATTTTGTTGTTAGGTAAAGAGTTAATCCCTAGAGTGCCAAAAAAACCTAACAGTCCATTTGGTGTGGAAATAAAACACAAATAATTCCAATTTGATGTTTGCTTTTGTCTATAGTATTTGAGCTAAGCGGACAGTGTAGATCAAAGATCAGACTGCACATTTTGTGCAGTCTGATCTTGATCTACACTGGCAGCAGAAGCAACTATAGTTGTGAAAGCTGCTTTAACCCTTTCCCAAACAAGCCCTGGTTTTCACGTGTCTGCAGTACAAGTCTTTTGAAAACACTGTGGGAAAAGGAGAAATTGCTCGTAACGAGCAATTTCTCCTTTTCCCACAGTGTTTTCTACCCTTTCTGAGACCTTTCTGACATTTTCACCAAATTTAAAATTGTCGTCTGCAAACTCATTCAATTTGGACCAGTCTAAAATTTATGGTCTGGGAAAGGGTTAAGGGGGAAGTTTCTTATCCCATCATCCCTTTTTGAGCTTGGCTGTTTCTGAAGAAAACACAGGTATTGTCACAATCTAGCCATCGTCATCAGCATCTTCGTGTGCATTTTCTCATATCACTGTTTTTATTGAATATTAGCCATGGCAAAAGGGGGCTTCATGCATCTCTGTAATGCATTAAACCAAGTAAGACATCACCTAACTATACATCCATAAAATCTGTTTGACGAACAACCGACGGAATCACGGGGTAGAATTATCCTTTGACATGCAGAAAATTTAAAGTTAGAAAATAAGTTTCAGGCCATGTCAGCCTTCACAGGGTGACATGGGTCATTACTTTTCGCAAATGCATTAAGCCCCCTTTTCACAGAGCATGGCTCATATATTTTCTTCAATGACAAGATTTTTTTCCTATTGAATGGAGAACCCATGCTATTTTGGCACAGTTATGTTCCAATATTTGACTTAGAATTTTCTCAGTAAACACTTTCACTGAAAAATAAACCACACCCTCGGCTCAGCAATTGCACCTGCATGAGATGCTCTTTTTCCATGTTAGAATTAAAAAAGAGATACACTCTAAATCTAACCCTTTATCACACAGTTTTGAGCTTTGACGACCCTGAGAAAGACAGCTTTAGAAAACAGTCTGGGAAAAGGAGAAAACGCTGGTAACCAGCATTTTATTCTTTTCCAACAATTTTTTCTTACCTTTCACAGACAAATCCCATTTTTTTTTTTTTTTTTTTGCCGCATTTACTTTGTCGTCTGCAAATGCTTTTAATTTTGACCAGTCTGTTATTTTGCTGTGTGGTAAAGAGATTAACAATCCCGAGTTTTAAAGACCCTGATGAAAAAGACATTTGAAAACATTTTCCTTCTCCCACAAGGTTTTCTACTCTTTTAACTCTTTACCAAATGACAAAATTTTAGACTGGTCCAAATTGAAAGCGTTTGCAGACGACAAAATAAATTCAAATGAAAAATTAAAACTTGTTTCCAGATGGGTAGAAAACACTGTGGGAAAAGGAGAAAATGCTGGTTACCAGTAGTTTCTCCTTTTCCCACAGTTTTCAAAAGGCTTCTTTCTCTGGGTCGTTAAAACTCGGGATTGTGTGGTAAAAGGTTAACTCTTTCCAACACTATCCCATGTTTTAATGGCCCTGAAAAGGAAGGCTTTTGAAAACACTGTAGGAAAAGGAGAAATTGCTGATAACCAACATTTTCTCCTTTTTCCACATTGTTTTCTTTCCTATCAGTGACAAATTTCATCATTTGGTACACCTTTAATTTGACGTCTGCAAATGCTTTCAATTTGGACCAGTCTAAAATTTTGTCGTTTGGTAAAGGGTTAAAGCTTTCGATTTGTTCTATCTAGTCCAAAATGTTGTGGTTTTGTAAAAAGTTAAAGAAAAATCCTATCATTTGAGAAACATTTTACATCTTGTCTGCCAACGCTTTCATTCTGGATGAGTGTAAAATTTTTCCGTTTGGTAAAGAGTCAAGTCTTTACAAGACAACAGAATCACATGTCTATCTTTGAAACATTTGAGCCAGGCTCTGGCAAAAGGAGGGTTTAATGCATTACTTATATTCATTTTACCAAGCAAGTCATCACATACATGTAATTATGGATTCATGAAATAAATTTTGTCTAACAACTGGAGGACCATGAGGAGGACTGGTCCTTTGGCATGCATACAATTGACCTATTGCAGAAAGACTTGACAGATGTCAGCCTGTGCAAACTGGGCTGGCTGACCTGTGGCGATACTTTTGCGGATGCATTAAACTGCCTTTTCATTGAGCATAGCTAAAATGTGATAAGATGATTCGTAAAAGGTAGAAAACATGGTGGGAAAAGCAGAAAATAGTTGCCAGATCCTTTTTGAAGAATGTTATCAAAAGCCCTCTTGGCTTATTAAGATTGGTATTGTTTGGTTATGTTTTAAAGCACTAGGAAACATGAAGCATGACTTAATTTCTACATCGCTACATTTTAGATTCAGATCTGACTGCAAAAAATATGCAGTTTGTTTTGGATCTGCATACATCAGATATTCTATTATATCAGATGACAAAAAATGGACAGGCTCAAAATGAAAGCACTTGCAGACAGCAAATTAAATGTGGTTAAATGAATGGACTTGCCTGGGACAGGAACATTCTAGAAAAACATTATGGGAAAAGGAAAATAATGCTGGTGCTGGTTACTGGGAAAGTATGATGAAGGGTTATCCCTTTCCCAAACGACAAATTTTGGACTGGTCCAAATTGAAAGAGTTTGCAGACGACAATTTTAAATTTGATGAAAATGGCAGAACGGTCTCAAAAAGGGTAGAAAACACTGTGGGAAAAGGAGAAACTGCTCGTTATGAGCAATTTCTCCTGTTCCCACAGTGTTTTCAAAAGACTTGTACTGCAGACACGTGAAAATTAGGGCTTGTTTGGGAAAGGGTTAAACAGCCTTGTATTGCATTATTAGGATGGTTTGAACCCTTGAACTTAAGATTTTAAAGTGTCTTTACATCTCTAAGGAAGAAGGGTGTTAAAAACCTTATGGTTAAGTAAGAAAATGCTGATAACAAGTAATTTCTCCTTGTTCCACAGTGTTTTTAACTCTTTAAAGAACACGTTTGATAGTATTTGAATTTTATATCAACAGATGTTGGTCATGAAACCCCCAAAGCGTGGACAATGATGAGAGACGACCAACAGCTACAGCTAGTGACGTTACAACCAAGCAGTAAGGAATACCAAATGGTAGAGCAGCATTTTGTCAACACATTGGGAAGACAGCCAAGTATAAATAAGGTACTCTGAATGAATTAATGGCAACTCTTTTCCATATTTTGTTCCAGAAGGTACTCAGAACAAATTATTGTCAATTTTTTTCCATACTTTGTTCCAGAAGGTACTCAGAACAAATTAATGTCAACTCTTTACTATACTTGTTCCAGAAGATACTTAGAACAAATATATGTCAACTCTCAGTTTCCATATTTGTTCCAGAAGGTACCCAGAACATATTTATGTCAACTCATTTTCATACTTTGTTCACAGAACATATTTTTGTCACCTCTTTTGCATATTTGTTCCAGAAGGTACAAAGAACATACAATGTCAGTTCTTTTCAATGTTTTTGTCCAAAAGTGCTTAGAACACATTTATGTCAACTCTTTTTCATACTTTCTCCTAAGAACATATTGATGTCAATTCTTTCTTCAACAAATTTGTCTCTAATTTCAAAACATGTTGTATTGTATGAGAATATTGCCTTAAGGACGTTTTCTAGAGTTTTAATTCTTCCATAGAATTTTTTTGTTTTCACATATCTTATGGAAAATTTTTATGCTAAATACAAAATAAAAAGAAAATGATATGTTGACGTATTTGTTTTCTTGTTAAATGCCTGTTTCCATGGTAAGAGTACACCCTCAAATTATAAATATTGTGACTTTTGCTTGAAAATGATTATAACAATGTCGCAGGTTTGATTTTACAATTTATATAAAATCAGAGCTAAATATTTGTATATCCTTATCTAACATTCAGAAAATTTGAATTGCGTGCATATTTTTTCAGAAAGGGTCATTTTTTAGCAATTTTGTATTCACAAAAATGCTGAAAAAATTAAGAGTTCTACAAGTAAAACTGGGTTATCAAAAATACCCTTCCATAGATTTTGTCCATTTTTTCTGGATACATAATATCCTCTATTCAAATTTAACAAAAATCAGATTTTCACAAAATTACAGTTTCCATGGCAACTATAAAACACTTTTATACAGAAATTCCCAGTTTTACTGAAAACTGACTTAGCAATTTTTTTTTGAAAACATACAAGCATAGTCATGTATTAGTAAAAACAATAAAACATTTGATATGTCAAATTTAACTGACAGATCACCTATTACCAAAGACCACCCAGAAGTGAAGATTGGTACGGGTAAACATGGTTAATTTTCAAATATATTTTGAACTGGGCTCCTAAAATGCTTGAATTATGTATGCTTGAATTTGCTGGTTATACTATGCATTACTTAACATCAGGTAAGTATGGGTATAACTCTGGAAGAAAAAAAAAAAAACACACAATTTACCCATTCTGCGCCATAGGTGAAAACAAAGGCTTTAGCTAATGGTATAGATCAAGATCAGATTGCAGATCAGATAAAATGTGCAGTCTGATTTTGAATCTATACCAACAGCTTGATTAGTCAATTCTGTAGGCTTGTTTCTATGCGCACTAGGTTGCGAAAACCCCACCCCCCACCCCCAAAAACATCCTTAAGTGTCAAGATTTTGTCTGACTTTTTTCCTTGGAATATTCAGGATATTAAATGTCACTTGTGTATATAAGAAAAGCTATCCAATTGCTGTTACTCTCTCTACGGCTTCTTGATTTTGTACTAGTATGAAAATATGAGAGGATTCATTCTTCTCTTGCCACTTATAAATGTTTGAACCCATGTCAGCCTAGGCTGACCTTGCTGGCTGACCAAGGTCGATACTTTTTGCAGCAGCATTAAGTCCTCTTTTTACAGAGCATGGCTTAAAGAGGGGGATTCTTTTCAAGGGTGCAGTTTGTCTAATTTGGTAATTCACTGTAAATCTTTTTCAGATCGTGCGTATACAAAATGTCACACTGTACAGGCAGTATGCTGCAAAGAAAGAACAAATGGAGAGCATCAATCCGCAACAGAAAAATGAACGTATGTTATGGCATGGAACAGATGTGAGCGCATTAGACAGTATAAACAACCATGGATTTAACAGAAGCTATTGTGGGAAAAATGGTAAGACAGAATCTGTTTGAGCCATGCTCTGGCAAAAGGGGGTTTAAATACATCTCTAGGATGCATTATACCAAGCAAGTTTTTGGATAATTAGGAATCCGTAGAATCCACTTTGTGTAACTACAGGCTGAATCAGGACTAGTCCTTACTTAACCCTTTACCACACAATCACGGGTTTTAATGACCTTAAAGAAAAAAGCCTATTGAAAACATTGTGGGAAAAGGAGAAAATGCTGGTCACCAGCATTTTCTCCTTTTCCCACAATGTTTGTCACCAGCATTTTCTCCTTTTCCCACAATGTTTCCAAAAGGCTTCTTTCCCAGCCGCACTGTGCGGTAAAGGGTTTATCCACACATGCAAACCTGGGTTGAAGCTTTTTGGGTATATGTAAATTTTCTGCATTCTATGTCATGTTACAGACGGTTTTTAAAAAAAATTAATCTATTTCATGTGACAACTTTTGTATATTAGCAGAGATCATAATTTATGATCCCCGATGTCAGTAGAAAAGCTGATACACAGCCAATCTCATTTTCATCTTTATTAACTGGTTACCACATAACAAAAATGTAGACTTGTGCAGTTTGAGGGTATTTTGGCTGGAGTGGTGGAGTTCATGTTTGTTGGGGTAGAGAGCATTGTGGAGGGGGACAAAGGCGCTGGTTACCAGCATTTTTCCTTTTTCTACAATGTTTTCAAAGGGCTGTCTTCTTAGTGTCGTTAAAACCCATGGTAAAGAGTTAATCTTTACTACAAGCTTCCCTTAAACAAAGATATGGAAAAGATCTGACTCCAACTAGTACCACACAATAATCATTATTCCTATGTGCACCGTTTTTCTGCAGAATTCGCATTGGTGCACATAATCTTCGGGATCAAAATTTAGAATTTTGAAATTGATTTCTGGGAAAATAACTCCCGTGAAACTGAAACAAACAACCCATTTTGGCAAACCTAAATTTCATTTTGAAGGGATGATGGGTTGCATCCTGGGGCCCGTACCAAATATGCCTAGAGCATGGAGGGACCTAATAAAACTACAAATCAATCAGTCATGGACAACTTGCTGTATATAATGCACGGCAAATATGCATTAACCCTTTACCAAATGGTAAAATTCTAGAGTTGTCTGAACTGAAAGCCTTTGCAGATGACAAATTGAATTAACCTTAATCCTTATCCTGCTAAATAAATAACATAAAATTTTCAAGCCTATAGTAAAACATTGAATAATGCTAGTTCAGGCTTACTTTTTGGATAAATATCTCCTTATTGGACAGTATTGGACAGTGTAGACCATGTTTTGGGCAGTCTGATCTTGATCTACACTGTCCGCAAAAGGTCAGTGAGTCGCTCGTAGCAGTCTAGGGGTTGAATAATGATACATGTATTTGTCTTTTAACCCTTTACCACACAATGCCGCTTTTTGACGCCCCTTGGAAAGAAGCCTTTTGAAAACATTGTGGGAAAAGGAGAAAATGCTGGTAACCAGCATTTTCTCCTTTTCCCACAATGTTTTCTACACTATCAAAGAAAAGTTGCAACATTTGAGCCACACTGAAATTGTCGTCTGCAGATGCTTTCAATTTGGACCAGTCTAAAATTTTGTCGTCTGGTAAAGGATTAAAAAGTAGAAATCCTTCTGGGAAAAGGGAGAAAATGCTGTTTTACCAGCATTTTCTCCTTTTCCCACAATGTTTTCAAAAGACTTATCTTCCTCTATGGCATTAAACTATGTGATTATTTGGTAATGGGTTAAGCTCTTTTTTCCCAGAGAGCAGCTCATGCTTTGCATTCAAAACATTCTGCCATTAAACCCTTTAGCAGACAATCCAGTTATTTTGACATCCCTGAGGAAGAAGCCATTTGAAAACATTGTGGGAAAAGAAGAAAATGCTGGTTAACAACCAGCAATTTCTCCTTATCCCTCATTGTTTTCTATCCTTCAAAGAATTTCACTTTATTTGCATTACATTGAAAATTGTGGTCCCCTTGAGCTTCTAATGTGGAAGAGTCTAAATTTTTTTGTTGTGTGGTAAAGTGTGATGTCATCCTAAGGTTGTCCACTGAGAAGGCACTCAGAGACACTGTTGTTTTGTCTTTCCCCACAATGTATTGTTTTAACCCTTTCCCAAACGACAAATTTTGGACTGGTCCAGATTGAAAGAGTTTGCAGACGACAATTTCAAATTTGATGAAAATGGCAGAAAGTTATCAAAAAGGGTAGAAAACACTGTGGGAAAAGGAGAAATTGCTCGTTACGAGCAATTTCTCCTTTTCCCACAGTGTTTTCAAAAGACTTGTACTGCAGACACGTGAAAACCAGGGCTTGTCTGAGAAAGGGTTAAGGACAAATCTGAGCCCCATCTAATTCGAGCCATGCTCTAGGAAAAGGGACTTAATCCATCGATAAATGATACTACGCAAGTCATCACATAAATATGGATCTATCAAAACCATTTTGTATAACAATCAACAGAATCATGAGGTACGCTAGGCCCTAGACATGCAGAACATTGTCTATGACCAACAACAAACAGTATAGACCCTGGTAAATCTGCGGGTACTGTGTAGGGTGACCAGGATCTATACTTTTTGCAGACGCGTTAAGCTCCTCTTTTCACAGAGCTCAATTCCTATGACTCATTTTTTGGTCTGCAAATGCTTTTAATAGGAAGAAATAAAAAAAGAAAAAACAGAAAAGAGTTACAGAGAAGTTCCAGGAAGAGCCTTGCTATGTGAAAAGGGGGCTTAATGCATCTGCAAAAGGTATCGGCCAGGTCAGCCTGCACAGTCAGCGCAGGCTGACTTTGGCCAAAATGTTTTGCTTATTTTCCCGCATGTTGACGGACCGTGCTACCTGAGAATTTGGTTGATTGTTGGTCTAAACTAATTTTTTCTGGATCCGTAATAATGTGATGACTTGATTAACCCTTTCCCAAACGACAAATTTGAGATTCTTCCAAACTGAAAGAGTTTGCAGACGACGATTTTAAACTTGATGAAAATGGCAGAAAGTTCTCCAAAAGGGCAGAAAACACTGTGGAAAAAGGAGAAATTGCTCATTACGAGCAATTTCTCCTTTTCCCAGTGTTTTCAAAAGATTTGTACTGCAGACCCGTAAAAACCAGGGCTTGTTTGGGAAAGGGTTAATATAACATAGATGCATTAAGCCCCCTTTTGTCAGAGCATGACTCGGATTATCTTTTAACAATTCTAGCTACTGCACTTGGAGCAGGAGTGTATTTTGCTGTCAACGCAAGTTATTCCGATCAAGGAACCTACACACCTGTCGACTCCTCGGGTAACAAGCATATGTACAGGGCGCGTGTTCTCACTGGCAGCTTTACAACAGGAAATCATGGGCTACGTGTCCCACCTGTGAAGGACCCAAACAATCAACATATTCTGTATGATTCCGTTACAAACAACACGTCAAGTCCAGCCATGTTTGTGGTGTTTAATGATACCCAGGCTTATCCAGAACATATTATTACATATAAGTGATAAATCTGTCCATGATTTTAACCCTTTACCACACAGTCCTGAGTTTTAAAGACCCTGTGGGATAGAGCATATTGAAAACATTAGGAAAAGGAGAAAATGCTGGTTCAACATTGTTTTCTACACATCCAAGAACAAATTTCACTTTTTGAGTCTCATGTATTGAAAACATGTTTTTAAAACATTGTGGTAAAAGGCAAAAAAGCTGTTTACCAGCATTTTACCACAATGTCTTTTTTTTTTTCACTTTTAGAGACCAATCTCATAATTTGAGCCACATTCGATATCATCTGCAAATTCTTTGAATTTGGACTAGTCCATTATGTTTTTGTCTGGTAAAGGGCTTCAGCACATTTTTATCCATTTTTGTGTGTGTACATGTGTGTGTGTGTGTGGAGATATTTTGTAAGAAATCATGAGGATGTTATATGTTTACCCATAGTTTGGGGAAAAAATGGTGAACAAATTGCCTCTGGTGGGAACCTATGACCTTCAAAACCAAAGTCGGCGACTGGTACCAACTTAGTTGTGGAGCCATCTGATGATTTAGTACGATAAAATGAGCCATGCTCTGTGAAATGGGGGGGGGGCTTAATGGATCTGCAAAAAGTATTGCCTGTGCAGTATGTGCAGGTCAGCCTGCGCAGTATATGCAGGCTGACCTGGACAACACTTTTCGCTATTGGTCAATTTCCTGTATGTATAAGGACCAGTTTACCTCACGAGTAAGTCATTTATTGAAAAGTGTAGCTTTTATGGCTTCATAATATTGTTATGAATCGCTTGGTATTATGCGTTAAGCCCCATTTGCCAGAGCATGGCTCAAATGTATTTATCCCTTATTATGCTACAACAGCTATACCGTTGTTAATGAAGTAGAACACTTTACAAAAAAAAAAAAAAAAAAGAATTGGCTATTCCATGTTTTCTAAATGTAGTTTTACAGTGTCTGGTCTTGGGTGGGCGATTGTGAGATTGACCCTTTTTTTCAGATCCCGCATAAATTCAGACCCAGTGTTTGACAGTCCTGCGTAAAAAATAAACAAAGATAAAAATCCAAAGCAAAGAATTACTCTTACCTCGCCAAAAGTACTGCTGTTTTGAATACAACGGTATAATTGCAAAAGCTGTTCAGCAACATATTGTCTCCATTAGAGTAACCTCCCTTGACAGGAATTGGGTCAAAATGCGGTCACACTAAAATACGTCACAACACATATATCGCTATGAATGCATGATTTTTATGTTTGATCTTCTTGATTATGACATTATCTTTCATAGTTGTATGGCATGCTTAGAAATTTTATATAATTTTGTAGTAATTTGATCGGATAAACAGGTGGTGAAATTGGTAGCTATTATCAAGCATTGATCTATTTCTAAGTACTTTAAGGGAGATAACTCTAATGACTAGGAGTAAGAACTGGTCTTGATTTTGCAGATTGCAGACGACACCTGAATTTATATTAGTGGAGTACAAAACAGAATGGGATAAGAATGAGCTTTGCGGAGATTACCATACGATTTTCGTATTGCACGGTTACGGGAGATACAACGTGTACCAGTTTACTTCCTAAACAACCTTTTTGCAAGGAATATTTAAGAGAATGAATTGTAAAACTGATGTACTCTTATATATTTTTGCAAAATGAATTTAAGTTCTAGAAAAAGGATACTCCAGAAACTGTCTTTTGACATGTAAACCAGGTCAGTAAGTCTACTCTATAGTCTTGGACAGGAATAAATGTCTGTCATATGAGCTATATGTATTCTACCTGTCCGAAAATTGTCCCGCCTATGTTTTGAGAATCCCCACATTTCTTTTTTTTTTTCAGTTTCTAGTATAGAACCTGGTTTTATATATGATAACATTTTAAAACCATCTTTGTACATAAATGAATATTAATAGTCTTTCCTGAGATTTTCCTCAAGACCTCAAGACTTACGAAACAAAATCTGGTCTAATAATCGGTATAGCAATCAATTTATCAGACATTGTTTGTTTTCCTGCCCCTGAAAGAGGTGTAAAATGTAGTTGTCAATATCTCTTTCCAGTTGTCAATACCTCACCACTGTTGCCTCTTACCTCTTTGTTGTCATGAGTTGTAAATCTCTAACTAGCTGTCAAAATCTCATTCAGTCATCCATATCTTATTTTAGAGGCCAATATTTCATGGCATTTGTAAATATATCATTGCAGTTGTTAGTATCTCTTTGCAGTTGTCAATATTTCATTGCATTTTGGAATATGCAGTTATCAGTATCATAACATGTTCGTTGTTAATATCTCATTGCAGATGTCAATATGTCAATATCTTAGTATAGGTATCAATGTTTCAATTACATAAACAGAGCTGTGCTTTTAATGTTAATGGAATAAAGAGTAAGTAACACCGGAAATGAGTGTTGCATTGTTCATATGCATTTTAAAACCCGCATTTTTTTTTCTATTCAGCCTGTTTGGCAAGCAGTCCTGACTTTTAACGACCCCTGAGGAAGAAGGTTTTTTGAAAACATTGTGGAAAAAGGAGAAAATGCTGATTATCAGCATTTTCTCCTTTTCCCACAAAGTTTTTTACCCTTACAGAAACAAATCTCAAAACTGCTTTGAATTTCGATGCGTCCAAAATTATGTCGTGTAGTTCAGAGTTTATTTATTGATATTAAATGTTCACAAGGACAATAACAGGAGTTATTTTAAGTAACATAAGCTATTGAAAGTAACAGTGGTTATTTTAAGTAACAGAGGCTATTCAAAGTGTCCGTGGGCTTCTAATTTTTCGACCTCAACTACTAAAACAGATGAATCATGCTTTATGAAAAGGTGATTTGATGCATCTCGACCCTTGTCAGCCGGCTGTAACTAGACTGGGTGTGAACATGTTGCTATTGATACAATATAATGGCTTTCTGCATGTCAGTGGACCAGTCTGGCCCATTTTTGCAAACTTTTAGACAACATGGATTCATATCAAACCAAACGACAAAATTTTAGAAAAGTCCAAATTGAAAACATTTGCAGCCGACAAAATAAAAGTAACTCAGAAATTTAAATTTGTTTTTCAAGGGTAAAAAACATTGTGGGAAAACGATAAAATGCCGGTTTCCAGCATTTTCTTCTTTTCCCACAATGTTTACAAAGGCTTTCTTTCTCGGGGTCGTACAAAGTAGGCATTGTGTAGTAAAGGGTTAATTTGGACTTGGACGTGTCTAAAACTTCGTGGTTTGATCAAGATTTATTTCAGTGTTCAGTGTCCAATTCTGTATGAAATTTAAGCTTGCTAGATGGTGATAAAACTTATCATCTGTCTTAAATATTAACATTGTCATTAATAAATTGGTAAACATGCACGCGAAATCAAACTGCCGTAAAATTACAAGTTCAATTCAATGTTTTCCGATAAACTCTTTACCAAACAATCCCGTGCTTTAACAACCTTGAGGAATAAAGCTTTTGAAAACATTGTTGGAAAAGGAGATAATGCCGGTAACCAGCATTTTCACCTTTACCACAATGTTTTCTACCCTTTCAAAGACAAAACCCATTATTTGAGCTACGCTGAATATCTCGTCTGCAAGTGCTTTGAATTTGGACATGTATGAAACTTTGTCGTCTGGTAAAAGGTTAGGGAACAGCCAGTGATACAAAACACCTGTTCCAGTTCATCAACCGATCTCCAACTAAGCTATTTTAAGAAATATGTCGTAATTTCTTCGATTGGGGCATGCATCCCATCTCTAGCAAGTTTATTGTTCATAATTTATTCACTAGCTGCAAATGCTTTAAACTCTGACCAGTCTTGTACCAGTCTAGAATTTTTGTTGATCGGTAAGAGGTGGACCAGTCTGTACCAGTCTAGAATTTTTGTTGATCGGTTAAACTGGCAGCCTGTTATCGATCTTCGTCTATCGGACGGCTACGGGAGATACAACGGGTACCAGTTTATTGATCGGTAAGAGGTGGACCAGTCTGTACCAGTCTAGAATTTTTGTTGATCGGTAAGAGGTGAACCAGTCTGTATTAGTCTAGGATTTTTGTTAACCCCTAGACTGCTTAGCGTGACTCGCTAACCTTTTGCGGACAGTGTAGATCAAGATCAGACTGCACAGAACGTGAAGTCTGATCTTTAATCTTCACTGTCCAACAAGGAGATATCTTTCCTCAAAAACTGCCTTTGAAATGGCAAAAGTTGTGTTTTTACTCTACGCTTGAAAATTCCATTTCACTTATTTAGCAGTCTAATGGTTAATTGGTAAAAAAGTGAAGACTTGTTTCCACTTATTACCAAGCCATAAAGTTCAACACCGGTCCAGGACTGATCAGAGCTTGAAGAATTTGAGCCATGCTCTGACAAAAGGGGGTTTGATGCATTGAAGTGATGAATTAAACCTAGCAAGTCATCACATAATCACGGATTCACAAAATCCATTTTGTCTAACAACCGACTTGATAAATTGACCCTGATGGACTTTTTTAAAGCAATTATGGAAAGTTAAATTGACTCTGATGGACTTTTTTTTAAAGCAATTACGGAAAATGAAACATCAAGTAATGTGGCGAGAAGCCAGTTGCATCATTTCTGGTGCTATTGTATGCTTGAACAAGTGGAGCAACAAATGTCTTCCAGTCAACGTTTTGCTCATGTTAGGGTTCCAAGCATCTTGAGTAAGGAGTGGTTAAACCTGTCCGCCGAACCGTTTCCCATGGGATGATAAGGAGTGGTCCTGGACTTCTTTATCACTGTAACTTTGCAGAGTTTCTTTATAACGGTACTCTCAAAATTACGACCTTGATCACTTTGTAAGCGCTTAGGAAAGTCGTAATACTGAAAGAAACCAGTATAAATGGATTTTGCATTCGTCTGATTACGACACGCATTGGCTTGAGCAAAACGGATGAAATGGTCGGTAATCACAAGGATATTTTCAATACCACCCTTGCTGAGTTCTAGGGAAAGGAAATCCGTACACACAAGCTCCATGGGGCGAGTGGTGCGAATGGGCACAAGTTCAGCAAAGGGTCGAGCAGGGGTTTTCCTCAAGATGCATCGCTGGCATTTGTCGACCCACTCGTTCACAGACTTTTCAATTCCTGGCCAGTAAAAACGATGCCGGGCAAGCCAAAGGGTCTTTCCCTTTCCTTGATGTCCTGCCTCATCATGAACGCCCCTTAATGCTGTTGAGCGGTGCGCTTCAGGCAATACTAGTTGTTGAAGCTCCTGTCTATCTACCTTAACGGTTCTGAATAAAATTTCGTTTGAAAGTATAAGTCTGTTCCATTCTCTACAGTAGCGTTGGACGTCAACGGGTTCAGACTCGATCCCTCCTCTCCTGGGGTGGAAACCGCTTCGTAGTAGGGACAAAACGCAGGAAATGGCTGGATCCTTTGTCTGCTCTATAACCCAATTGACGGAACTAATGCCTCTAGAACACGGAACCTCCTCACTCGCTACTTGAGGAGCCACTGTGTCGGAAATGCAGTGCATCCATGGAGCAGACGTAATGGAAGCCTGAAAAACAGCTTTGTGTTCGTCGTTAAAAACGTAACGACGAGATAAACCGTCAGCGTCAGAGTTGAGCTTACCGCTACCGTATTCGAATGTGAAATTGAAATTGCTCAGTTCTGCTAACCAACGGTCCAGTAACATCAACTTTGGCTGTGGTAAGGACATTGGTAAGAGGGTTGTTGTCTGTGAAAACTTTGAAAAGGGATCCACACAGATAATCACTGAACTTGTCACTCACTGACCACTTCAAAGCGAGGAATTCTAACTTGTGTGCTGGATAACGTCGTTCAGCATTTTTCGATCCTCTGCTTGCATAAGCAATGACCTTTTTGACTCCGTCTTGGGTCTGGTATAAAACAGAACCGAGACCCAAGGAACTAGCATCAACATGGAGTTCAAAAGGTACCGAATGATTGGCATAGGCCAGAATAGGTGGCGACGTCAACTTTTGTTGAATCAAATCAAGGGCTTGCTGCTGAGCCTGACTCCAAATCCAAGGTGCAGTTTTCTTCTATTTAGCCCTTTGACAATTTTGCCTGTTTAGCCGATAAATGACCTTCAAGTAGAGAATTAAGTGTCTGAACTATCTTGATGTAGTGTTTAACAAAGCGCCGATAATATCCGGAAAACCGAGGAACTGGCGTAGCTGTTTAACGTTCTGCGGAAAAGACCAAATTATAATTGAAGAAATCTTCTCTCGATCAGTTTCGGTGCCATTTTCGGAAACAATGTGACCTAAATATTCGACGGATGACTGGAAAAATTCACATTTTGAGGGCTTTAGGCGCAGGTTATGTTGATCCAGCCGCTTGAAGACAGATTCAACCACCTCAGTTTGCTCGTCAAAAGTATAAGATAAGCTCGGGATATTTCTAGAAAAATTAGACATTCCTTTGGTCGCATGGCACCTATGCACTTTTTCATTAAACGATGGAAGGTTGCTGGTGCGTGAGACCAAAACCTATCCGGTTCCACTCATAAAACCCGAGTGGTCTGACTAAAAAAGCAGTTTTGGGATTATCTTCCTCATCGACTTCAACTTGCCAATATGCAGAATGAGGGTTGATTTTGCTAAAGAACTTAGCAGAGGAAAGGACGTCTATAGATAAACAAGACGGGGAAGCATATAATCATCTTTCCTGGTGCGATTATTAAGTTTCCTCCAGTCCACACAAAAACGAAGGGATCCATTAAGTTTCCTAATAAAAAAAAATTGAGGAGCACGGTGATTCAGATTTACTTCGGCGTCAAGCATCGCTTTCACATGCTGCCGAACCTCCCCAAACATAGTTGGTGGTATCCGTCTGTAAGGTTCCTTAAATGATGTAGGATCTTCCAAGACTATCTTGTGTTTTACTAAGTAAGTTTTACTTATGTCTTTGGTACTGGAACTAAAAATGTGTTTCCAATTATCCAGAACTTGCTGAAACTTTGTAATCTGCTCTGGAGATAAGTTGGACTTGTCACATGTGACATCAGGCAAATTTTCGGATAACTGAATTCCAGCAGAGGATAAACTAGAACAAAAGTTGTTAGCAACACAAGCTTTGGTGATTTCACAAAGTAAAGACCTTGGCTTAATAGTTAAAGTCTTTGCTGTAATGTTGCAGATTCGAACTGGAATCTTACAACTAGAGACAGAACTGTCTAACTGTAAAACTCTAGGACAAACATTATAGGCAACGTTACTGTTCTCTGGAGTTTCTGTTACTCCACAAGATACATCGGGGGGGGGGGGGGGGGGGGTAAGTTCCAGACAATGTCGTTGATGGTAGTTGTCTGAAAGGGACCAACAGTGACTGGTTTGCGTCGTAGACATTTGACAGGAAATGTTTTACAGCCTAAACTGTTAATTGCAGCTGACCAAGCGTCATCAACTATAGCAGATTGCAAGCTGACATCTTTGCAAGGGCGTAAAACATTTGTTCCTATAGTTACAAGGCAAACAGAATTAAAATGGTTGCCAGGTATAACTAAAATAGAAACATCAAGAAAAATGTCAGGCAGCATAGGAACCCAAATAAGAGCTTCGAAATAGCCAATGTATTCATTGAAGTTCATCAGCAATGGACAAAGTAAGTCCGAAAGAATCAACATTCTTCAGAGGGGGACATGAAGGTAAAGATCTGAAACTAGATTCAGACATGGTGGTTGCCATTGACCCACTTTCTAAAAGTGCTTTGAAAGTACAGACATCTATGGTAACATGGCTTTCATTAGCCTCACCCACTAGCCTGTCTATCAAAGAAGGGTCTTTAGAATCACCGACCTCAACGGAGACGGTTACTCTTTTGGCTGAGACGAAGGCGTGGACTGTTGATTTTGTTTCTGCCTCCATTTACGCCTTCTACCTCTCCATTACTTTTGTGACTGGTATAAGAATTCCCACTATCAAGCTTTTTTCATTACCTGATTAAATTTACTATCAATGCTGTCTAGTCTAGACTGCATGGATGAAAACTGGTTTGTGAACTTGGAATCGAGACGAACTTCCAAATCCTTCAATTTCTGATCAAATGAAGTGCCAGATGCTGAAGTAACAGGGTTGCCATGAGCCGTCTTAGAAGAAGCAGTAGAGGACTGATCACAAGAAAGGAGTTCATTTTCCTTGATCGGAACTTTACGAAGTAATTAATCAAAGTTAGTACAGGATTCATAATCCTTCCTTGTTTTATCCTTCATAGTTGATGAGGACAAGCCAGTCCAAAATCTATGACGAAGCATACCATTCCGTGCATTAGGACTCTTATCGGTTCCATTCATGGCTGAGTACAAAAGTGATTCCAATCGACAAGCTTATTCAGTTACGCTTTCTCCAGGGTTTTGTGCATGAAAGAATTCCTGCATGGTAACATTTTTTAAGAGCAAGGTCCCCAAATGTAGAATCAAGTTTATGTAGAATGGAATTCACTTAAACCCGCTCCCCTAAAGGTATAAGAAATCTCCGAGCAAATCCACTGAGAGAGCTACGAACATTTTGTAAGGTATGGCTGGATGGAAATTCGTGGTCGGTCAGCAGACAACGTACATCGAATCTCCATTCAGTGTAGGAAACTTCACCCTTAGGGACTGGGTCATGCCTTGACGACAAAGATAGCTTTGGAACAAAGTGTGGAAAAGAGTTTACAGGGTAATGAATGTTTTGGATGGGGTCAGCAACTCGGATGGATATGTGTGTGTTTTCGGTATCGTGCCTGCCTCTGAAAACAATTTAGCCGTAGGGGTGGTATTTCCTTTGGGAACAATCACAAACTTTTCACTAAGAATATCTATCATCTCTTCCTCTGATTAGGATAATTTCTTATCAACATCGGTAGGTGACAAGTCCCTTGATGCCATTTTGGACAAAAGAGAAAATAAAACATCAATCAGAGATAAGTAAAAAAAAGAATAAAAATCACAAAGTCAAGTGTAATTCGCATGTGAAATAACCCCAGTGAAATACTAAGTCATCAAACTTAACCACAGGGAAAAGGGTTGTCACAAAGAAAAGAGTCACTGGTAAACAAACGGACCTGCAAGTGCCATAAATTCCCTTGAAAATACCCAAGTATCTAAAAATAACAGCAATGCACATGACTACCAATGCCCGTGACCTGATATCATACCACCGGAAGGTAAATAAGTAAAGTTTGACATGTAAACACGAAAGAGACAAACTGTCTGATCTGAATCTGCGCGGCTAAAACGACTGAAGCGCTGAGTCTTCAATCTCAAACCACATTTAAAAAAAAAAAAAAAAAAGGTCAAGGTCACGGGTGGACTTTGAAAGTCGTTTCTGTGCTCTAACTCAAAAGGCCTTTGACCTAGGACCTTGAAACGTTAGACAAGTGTTGCCAATGGCCCAACGAGATACCATTTTGTTTTTTTGGTTGCATGGGTCGAAGGTCAAGGTCACCAGTGAACGTTGTTTTAAAATCATTTCCATGCTCTAAATCAAAAGCCTTATAATCTAGGACCTGCCCATGACCCAAGGAGGTGACCCATTGTTTTGGGGTCACATGGTCAAATGTCAAGGTCACGGGTAAAATTTGTTTTGAAAATCATTTCCATTCTCTGATTGTGCTGATTCAGTGACAAGGTGCTGGTGGGGGAGGGGTGTAATTGTCCGATTTGCGACAGTTCTTGTTTATAAAGAGGAGTTAACTCCGAGAGTTGTTAAGGAGGATTCGAAGGTCATACAAGTGAAGATTTCTGTTATAGATTCTGTTTCGTAGTAATAATTTGTCACATAATGGATGCTTCGAGAAGAAAAACACCACACAAGGTGATATGACCAGTAAACAAAAGTAATGCACATTCGGTAATAATTGGATTTAAAAAAAAAAAGAGGTGGACGGTGAATTTTGCCGCCAGGGGGAGCCTCTGAGAACGGCGCATCGATATTTTTGAAACAGAGAATACATCATTGCTGTTTTAAAAAGCAGCAGTTAGGTTTTTTTTTTTCCTCACTGAACAAGACTATTTCAATAATTTAACCTTTTACCAAACAATTCAGAGTTAAACGACCTTGAGAGAAAAGCCTTTTGAGATATTGTTGGAAAAGGAGAAAATGCTGTTTACCAGCATTTTCTACTTTTCCTACTTTGTTTTCAACCCGTTCAAAGATATGTAGGTCATGCTCTGGGAAATGGGGGTTAAATGTATTTGTAATAATTATCAACCCACGCAGTCCGCGTAGGCTGACCTGGGTCGAATGATTTTGCTGTCGATAAGTTTTCTGCATGTCCAAGGACCATTCTACCATGAGATTCAGCCGATTGTTAGTCCAAATTGATTTTATGGATCGATAGATGATGACTTGCTTGGTACAATGCATCTCGGAGATGCATTAAATCCTCTTTTGCCAGAGCGTGGATAATATTTTGAAAATCTGGAGCCACATTCAATTTGTTGTATGCAAAATCCCTCAATTTGGACAAGTTTACAATTTAGTCGTTTGGTTAAAGATTAATATAGCACTCTTTGGGTCAAGTCATTACCATGCAACTGCGTATGACGCTCTACGTCTCTGTAGTGAATAATCTATGAAAATAGTGTTGTAAAAGGAGAAATTTCTCCTTCACTCACATGGCTTTTTATATCGCTCATAGATAACTGTATAAATAAACTTTTTTCTTTATTACTAAACGTCAATTTGAAGCCTAAATTGAAAGCATTAGTAGACTGCAAAATAAATGAAGATCAAAGGATGGGATTTGTCCCTGAATCTGTAGAGGACATTGAGGGAAATGGAGAAAATGCTGGTTTGCCAGCATTTTCTCCTTTTTCTCACATTTTTTCTAAAAAGCCTTATCTAGCAGTGTCGTCAAAATTTTGGATAATTTAGTAAACGGTTAATTATTTACTTGATTAGTAAATAAATAAATAGATCAATCAATCAATCAATATTCAAATGTGGTTACTTACAATAATCACTTCAACTGACTTTTTGGAATACAAACAAACTAACAAACAAACAAAAAAACGTATCCAGATGGAATAACCGTTACAACTAAATTAGTAGTAGATGGTACTGGGGAGGGGATAAGGAGTGAATTTGAAGGCCCCTCTTTTTACCATGCCGCGCCTTACGAGACAGTGCATATTATAAAACGCTGACAGTTGACGTATCACTCGCTCATTTCGTACGGTCCGTCCTAGGTGACAGTCGTTCGCACGTCAACGCGTGTTACTATAAATGGAAAATAATGTAAATTTTATCGTTCTTCAGCTAGTTTAGCTTTAAGTTTTCCATATATTTAAAACAAAACGGATTAAACCAGGTGTCATCATCAAAGCTTAAAATTAGCTCGAGAAGACGTGAACTTTGGGGGAATTTATATCGGAAAAAGAGCCAACGTTTTCGAAAACTGACTTCTAAATTAGATACTTCTGAAAAAAAAAGTACAATTTATGTAACGCAACTCTATTCTTATTATTTTCATCGTTTTAACCGTTTACATAATAAGAGAACATTTTAAGGAAGGACGAATGAATTTATCACTGACGATGTTCTATTTATTGAAGTTTGTGTTATACTTGTTCGTCTGTCCAACTGTTTATTGTGTAAATAGGACCTACTTTCTGGCGGCAGTTGACATGGAGTGGGACTACGCTCCTTCCGGTCGGGATCTTGTCTTCAACCATCAAAGGTATGTAATAATCTTTCATCACAATCATAATGGCTTTTCTTGTCTGATAGCAAAGAAAAACACTTTGGAAAACATTGGAGCAAAAGGGGAAATTGGAAATCAGAAAAAAAAGACGTGTCCAACTTGAAAGCAACTGCAAATGACAAATTCAGTGTGGCTCATTTGATAGGATTTGTCACGGAAATAATTATTATGGGAAAAGGAGATATTGTTTTCAAGAGCTTTGTTCGTTAGACCTGTCTTTACTACACGCGATTTTAGGATAAAGAATTATGCGGAAATCTTTAACCGTTATACTGCTATATAAATGAGATGAGACTTTCAAGCCGACAGTAAACATCCAAATTGTACTACTTCAAAGGTGTTTATTCGGGAAAAGATATCTCCTTATCGGAAAGTGTAGATCCAAGATCAGACTGCACGTTCTGTGCGGTCTGATCGTGATCTACTCTGTCCGCAAAAGGTCTTTTAGTCACGCTTAGCAGCCCAAGGGTTAAATATCTCTAAACATACAGGTGATATTAGTGATAATGATATTACAGTGCAGGAAAAGGGATTTTTTTTTTTTTTTTTTGTTATACACTATTTGTAAAATCTGTCTTCTGTAAGATCGTGAAAGTCCACAATCGTGTGCTTATGATTTACCCAAAAACATTTTAAACCTTAATACGTTAAAGGGAGATAATACGTTTTGCAAGTCAAACTTTTAGATTCCTGTATTTTCATATATTTCCTAATTTCTGATCTGTATAACCACAGAAAATTTTACCTAACAATTTATAAATGCAGTTTGATTTTGTACATATTTTCATCGATGACATCAGTAGTCTTAAAATAGATTCATACCGATACTAACGGGATATCAAAAGTGAAGGGAATTCTTGTAAAAATGAAGAACCCTTTTTCCGAGTCGTGTTCTTTCACAGGTGTCTCTCATAATACCCTTCGTCAAAACGAAATACAATGTAAATTATTTTGTCGACTTCCAAAATTTACTTTTATTTTGTGTTTTCATAATGTAGTTGGATACCCCTTTAAAAGGCAACATACAATTTAAAAGGTTCCTTATGCTCTACATGCAAAATTAAAGTCATTTCACTATCACATTGTTAAAGAAAATGCCATAACAGAAATACGGTGATACGGATAATAAATAGCAGAAGCTGATGTAAAATTTGTTAGAATATATATGAACCATGCTCTTTGAAAAGGGGGCTTAACTCTTCACCACACAATCCCGACTTTTAACACCCTTGAGAAAGAAGCCTTTTGAAAACATTGTGGGAAAAGGAGGAAATGCTGGTAACCAGTATTTTCTCCTTTTCCCACAATGTTTTGTACCCTATCAAACAAAAATCACATCATTTGAACCACATTGAAATTGTCGTCTGCAAATGCTTTCAATTTGGACTGGTATAAATTTTTGCCGTGTGGTAAAGTGTTAATGTGTCTGCAAAAAGTAATCAGCGTCGACACTTTTTGCTATTGGTCAATTTTCGACGTGTCGAAGGACGATTCTACCTCCTGACCCAGTCGATTGTTAGAAACTAAAACTAGAACTAAATAGTTTATTCAGAATACATAAGGCCACCGGCCCAAAATACAAAAAAAAAAAAAATCAGAAATGTCATATATTTAGAGTGACTTTGAGAAAATAACATCATATGCACTATTACTTTAGAGTATCGATGGTTGTTAAATATTTTCTTGATGTCAGGGGATAGTTTGTGTAAGTGCTCTAAATACAGGGTGACCCAAAATGAATGCAACCCGTAAAAGTACCCACAACTTCTGCAAATGGGAATGGATTAAGTTTATTTTTTACACACATCAATGTAATGTTATCATCTTACATTGATGTGTGTAAAAAATAAACTTAATCCATTCCCATTTGCAGAAGTTGTGGGTACTTTTACGGGTTGCATTCATTTTGGGTCACCCTGTATTTATACATCCTATATAATATATTACAACACTTACTTGATTATGGCATTGAGTCGTACAAAAGGTATACCTGTAAAAAGGGGCTTTTGTAGAAGGCATAGATCAAGATCAGACCGCACAGAACCCTCACTCCGATCCCGAATCCATACCGTGCGCCTGTATATACATATACATGAGCTTTTATGGAAGGCATAGATCAAGACGAGACAATTGGATTTTATGTCTCCGTAACTGTATGGTGCCTCGCTTGGTTTGATGCATCAAGAAAGTGGATTAAATCCTCTTTTGCCAGAGCGTGGCTCGTATATTTCTTACTTAACTATTTATCAGACAACAAACGTGTAGATTTCTCCAATTTGAAAGCACATGCAAGCAATGAATTTGATATGGTTCTAGGGCTTGCATTTTGTATTTAAAAGATAAGAAAACATTGTGGGGGCGGGGAAGATAAAATGCTGGTAATCAGAATTTTCTCTTGTGCTCACAATGTTTTCAAAAACTTATCTTTTCTCAGGGTCGCTAAAACTCGGTATTTTGTGGCAAAGGATCAATTAACCCTTAAAGTGCCTTTCACGACTATAGTTGCCTTTGCGGCCAGTGTAGATCAAGATCCGGCTGCACAAAACGTGCAGCCTGATCTTTGATCTACACTGTCCGCTTTGCTGAATCACTATAGACAAAAGTAACCATGAAATTGCAATTATTTGGGTCATATTTCTAGGATGAAAATGTCTATTTATTCGGCGTTCTAAGGGTTAAAATATTAACCCTTCAAAATGAGCCATGCTCTGTTAAAAGGGGGCTTAATACATCTGCAAAAACTTTCGGCCCAGGTCAGCCTGCCCAGTCCGCTATTGGTCAATTTTCAGCGGGTCAACAGACCAGTGTATCTCATAATTCAGTCGATTGTTAGACAAAACGGGATTTTATGTATCTTTAAATATGTGATGACTTGGATAGTATAAGGCATCACGCAGCTGCATCAAGCCCCTGTTTGCCAGAGAATGACTGAAGTAGATGTTTTACATTCCTCGTTGATTTCTATCAACACTTCTCCAGTCGTATGCGATAACAGATGCATTTTCCGGACAGTGTACATCAAGATAAGACTGCAAAAATGTGCAGTGTGATCTTAGTCTACTCTAACCGCTGCTCTGTATCTAGTTTCGGTTGTAATATAATACCTACTCAGTACCAACATTGTGGTCCTTATCCTGCTAAATCAGTTGGAAAAAAACTGTAAGATTTATAGTAAAAAACCGAAATAATGTTATTTCAAACTTATTTTTTTTTTGGGGGGGGGAGAAAAATGTCTCCGTATCGGACTGTGTAGATCCAAGATCAGACTGCACGTTCTATGCAGTCTGATCTGGATCTACACTGTCCGCAAAAGGTCAGTGAGTCGCGCTTGGCAGCTAAAGAGTTGAAGGAAATCTAACGTTGTAATGTCCGACGCCTTGGATTCGGCTGGTTAAGTGTTAAGCTCCAAATGGCAAGAATTTTGACATTAAATTTTAGAGAAGAAGAAAAGACTCTAAGTTACAACGACCTTCACCTTGAACACACACACACATATATATATATATATATGTGTGTGTGTGTGTGTGTGTGTGTGTGTGTGTGTGACAACAACTTTGAAATATCAGCTTCCACCGAATGAGAATATGCTGGTTACTAGCTGCTGGTTACCAGCATTCTCTCCTCTACCTATAAACCGAACTCTGACAAATGGGGGTTTGATCTCTCAAAAAAAAAAAAAAAGAAATGTGATAATTTTGATTATGTTTATTTTACCCACTCCGGAGACTATTAATATGCATATGTCTGAAATTTTCTCGTCTATTAAAGAATTAATTTAACTCCACAAATAGTGGTTGAGATTTACATTTCAAATTGTGGTTTTTACATTCGGTTTGAAATATGTAAACGGAAAGACATTTGATCTCTGAGAAAATGGGGTTTATTGCATCTGCAAAAAGTATCGACCCATGTCAGCCTGCGCAGTACGCGCAGGCTGACATGGGCCGAAACTTTTTGCCTTTTGTAAATTTTTTGCATGTCCGAGAGTCATCCAACCTCCATATTAAGTCAGTCGTTCGGCTATATAGATTTTATGAATTCCTAATTACGCGATGACTTGCTTGGTAAAATGAATCACGGACATATATTAGGCCCCCTTTTGTCAGAGCTTGGCTCATTTGGATTTCAAATAAGGTTCAAAGTTAACCATATTTTACGTACTTTATTTTTTTCCTCTTCTCAAATTCCAACGTGCTTGTTATCATGCCGGAAACTGTCAAACTGCAGCCCATCTCCCGTCAGATTTGTATCTTCGGTTTTTTTTTTAAACATATATAATATCTATTTCATGCTTTTCGGTGGTTCATCAGGGAAACTATGGTGGAATTAATTTCACCGTTTCGGCCGGTGAATTTACTGAATGAAAAACTTACTGATACGGTAATACCGAGAGCTCCCTTCTACTTCGCAAGTCCCAACAAAAAAAGGGAAGCATGAAAAAAATAGACTATTTTTTGTGTGAAAGACTGAATTCTATTTCATCTCGTGGACATCACACGGTACGGCTGCGCCAATCGTGAAAATATTACCGATGATGTTCACTCGATGAAGTAAATTTTGATCTTTCACCAAAAAAAAACAAATATCTACTTTTTAAACTTTAAAAATTCAGACTTTAAATGAGAGCCAACCGTCGCCAATGTATCCAACTTTTTAAATGAATAAATGAATGAATGAATGAATGAATGAAGGAAGGAAGGAAGGAAGGAAGGAAAACAAATGAGGATCAACTAATGGGATATCTTTGAAAGGATACAAAACATTGTCGGAAATGAAAAGCAAAATTCTCGTCTCAACCCTTAAGCAACCAGGCGCTACTCGCAGCGCTTTGGCGGATCAAGATCAGACTGCACAAAACGTGTCCAAGACGGTATTTTTTCCACTGAAATCAACTTAATTTTAATCTAAACATTTTATAATATACAGAAGTACAATACAATACAATACAATACAATACAATACAATCGGTTTACAAATATAATCCTGCAGAAATGGATTGGAACGAAAGCAAAGCTTCTAGAGTTCGTCTCCAAATTCCGGTCATTGCATGTATAAAATACAATATAAAGAAGAAGTCTAAGAACACACATAGAAAAAAAAAGAGACAGACAAAAATAAAGGGGAACAGATGGGTGTAGACTGTGGGATCTATTTTGACATTGCAATATTTAGATTTTTACTATTGGAGTGGAACTTTTCGTTTCTTTTATTTAGCAGTTTAAGAGTTACACCGCGTTTTAAAATGGTTGAATTCTGTTGATATTTTCTATATTCTTGACAATTCGCCCTGTTGAAGGCCAATTAGCGACCAGAAGGAAACTATGCGAAGGTCAATTTGCAGTCAAATTTAATACATACCATTTAAAAGTATGGATATTGGCCTGACAAAGTGATACAGTGCAGTTTATCAAAGTTATAGCCGATTGTAGAGATTGAGTCTTAAGCGCGATCTCACTGACCTTTTGCGGACTGTGTAGATCAAGATCAGACTGCACAGAACGTGCAGTCTGATCTTGGGTCTACACTGTACGATCAGGAGATATCTCTCCTCCAAAACTACCTCTGGGAATAGGAATATTTGGGTTTTTACCATCGGCTTGAAAGTTTTTTTTTTTTTTTAGCAGGATAAGGGATAAAATTGGAATTAAATTGCCAACTTTAATTCTAGTTTTACGATTCATGCTTGTGCCAACGAGTGGAATTCTGAAAGGCCACACTATATATGGTCTCATTACAATATCATAATTTCAAATGGTATGAATTAAATTCGCGTGCATTTTGACTCAAGAAGTGTTTATTTCTGGCCGCTGGTGGACCCTTAACGTATAAGCTTTTACCTATCCGAATTTATGCGACATTTGAGCCGTGCTCCGGAAAAAAAGGGGCTTAATGCATCCCCGTGATGTATGATACCAAGCAAGTCATCACATGATCATGGATCCATAATAGTCACTTATTTTTAAAACCGACTTAGTCATGAGGTAGACTGAAAATTGACAGCGCAGGCTGACCTAGTTCGATACTTTTCGCAGATGCATTAAGCCCCCTTTTCACAGAGCTTGGCTCATTTATATTTCTTTTTCACAACAAGATGACAGCATATCGATGGGTGAGTGCAACACTATCCTAAGTGCCTATACTTTGTATAGGCACTTAGGATAATCCTAAGCGCCTATACAAAGTATAGGCACTTAGGATAGTGTTGCACTCACCCATCGATATACTTCGCCATATTGAGCACATTTAAAAGATAACAATGTAAAAAGGGCCCCACATGATGGATCTGTCTTTGGAAACGATACAAAACGTTGCGGAAAAAGGAGAAATGATAGTCTTACACAGAGAATTTAAATCATTGAACTCTGTTATATTTCTATAGATCTAGCCGCCAAGCCCCCGTAGCTCTGTCGGTAGCGTACAGGACTTCGCTGGTTCGATCCCCGGCTTGGCAAATTTCTTTCCGAGGATCGATAATAGTCATCGCGACAGGATTCATTCCTCTCTCACCGCTGACCATTGTTTCAATGATGGTTATGTGGGAAAGCAGCCAGTGACTTGGAAAGAATATTGCGCGGAGTACTGGTAAAGAAACTCCAGGAAAGCATGGGTAGGTGCACTGGCCCCCGTGATATAACTGAAATAATGTTGAAAACGGCGTTAAACATCAGACAATCAACTAAAGATCAAGCCATATATTTCAGCTACTGCTGTGTCGTACATATAAATCTCGAAAGACATTTACATAAATACAGCATACCGTAAATTAGAAAACAACTAGCCGTCACGTTGCGTTTTCAATTTGACAAAGCGGTTTACATATATGAGCCGTGTTCTGGCAAAAGGGGGCTTAATGCATCTCCGTGATCCAAGATACCAAGCAGGTATCATATATTTATGGATCAGTGAAATCAGTTTGTATAACAACTGACTTACGAGGTAGACTGATCTTTTGACGAGCAGAAAAATTGACCAAAAGCGAAAAGTTTCTGCCCAGGTCAGCCTGTGCGGACTGCGCAGGCTGACCTGGGTCGATACTTTTCGCAGATGCATTTAACTCCGTTTTCACAGGGCGTGGCTCAATTTATATGAGCCGTGTGATAGGAAAAGGTGACTTGATGTCTTTGCAAAGAGTATCGACTCAGATCAGCTTGCGCAATCCGCTCAGGCTCACCCGGGTCGAACCTTTTTATTCTCGGTCAATTTTCTACTTACCAAAGACCCATTCTACCTCATAATTCAGTTGGACTTTAGACAAATGAATTTTATCGGTCCATAATTCTGTGATGACTTGCTTGGTATATTGCATTACGGAGATGCACTAAGCTCCCTTTTTCCAGAGCTTTGCTCATTCATGTTTTATTTTAAAACGTTTACGCTTAAATCCTTAGGCTACTAATGTGACCAACTGCGCTTTTGCAGACAGTGTAGATCAAGATCAGACTGCACAGCACGTGCAATCTGATCTTGATTCTACATTGTCCGATATGGTCAGAATTTTCCGACGTAAACAGACTTGAATTTGGCAAGAAATTGGCTTTTGGTACAGGCCCAAAACATTCTGTTTTATTCGGTTAGTACTTTTGACGACTGTGTTTCGGCCTTTTATCTAACAACTTTCGGAAACATTATGACAAGAGATGAAAATGCTCTTATACAGATTAGTCTTTTGGCACAATGTTTCAATGAATCTTAATGGTTAAACTCTTTACCACATGAGAAAAAATGAACTTGTCCAAACTGAAAACATGAGCAGACGACAATGAAAGTTTGGCTCAAATGACTAAATTTGTGTTTGATAGAGATATGAAAAAAAAAAAAAAAAATGAGAAAAAGGAAAAAATGCTGGTATCCAGCATTTTCTCCTTTTCCCACAGTGTTTTCAAATGGCCCTTTCGCCCGTGCCATTTAATTTGTGTTTGATAGGGAAGAAATCATTGTAACAACCAGCATGTTTTTCTTTTCCCACAATGTTTTTCAAAAGGCTTCTTCCTATGGGTTGTTAAAACTCGGGATTGTGCGGTAAAGGGTTAAAGCTTCTTTATATTGATTATCCTTCCTTCACAATGTTTCTTTATTTTAAAGTAGTCCGCGATAAATGTTTGTGTTAAATGCTTTGATAGTTTATTGATTGGTTGCATGGTGTTAAACGCCGTGTTCAACATTATTTCATTTATAACACGGCAGCCATTGCATCTGTCCATGCTTTCCTGCAGTTTCCTTTACCACTACTTTGCACAACATTCTTCCAAAGCCACTAGCTGCTTTCCCACATAACCATCGTCGAAACTAGAGCAAGAGTGAATCTTGTCGCAACGACTATCGTCAATCCTCGGAAAAGAATTAGCCAAGCTGGGTTTTCGAGCCAGCGGCCTCCTGTTATCAAAGCCTGTACGCTATCGACTGCGCTACCGGGGCGCGGCAAATGGTTTCATAGATTAGTGTTGATATGGGCTTTGCTCTGTGAAAAGGGGTCTTAATGCATCTCCAAAAAATATCGACCCAGGTCAGCCTGCGCAGTCCGCGCAGGCTGACCTGGGCCGAAATTTTTTGCTATATATCAATTTTCTGCCTGACCAAGGATCAATTTAACTCATGATTCAGTCTGTTGTTAAACAAAATAGATTTTATGGATCCATGATCATGCGATTACTTGCTTCGTATCATGCATCACGGAGATGCATTAAGCCTCTTTTTGCCAGAGCATGACTCATATTGCTATCCATCACGTCAGTTGTTTTCTTTCAACTCTTAGCGTGTTAAAGAAATTTTAGAATTGTCAAAAATTTTAAAAAAAAAGAAAAAAAAAAAAAAAAAAAAAAAAAAAAAATGCAGATGACTATGTCACTCAAAAGTTGGAATTTACCTTTGACGGGATAGAAAACATTATTGGAAAAGAAGAAAAAGCTCGTAGTAGAATTTATCTTCTTTTACCACAATGTTTTGAAATGCCTTCTCCTTCAGAGTCGACAAAACACGGGATTGTTAGGTAAAGAGTTAACGAATTAAACGTTTTCAGTTGCACACAAAAAGCCGAAACGTTGCGATTTCAACGCTATCTTTGCAATGGCTACAAAATCGCGGAAATATTCATGATTATACTGTGCGTTCGTCTGCAGTCTGATCTTGATCTATATGGTCTGCAAAAGCGATATAAGTTGTGAAAAGCGCTCTGTAGAAGAGCGAATTCTCCTTATATAAAAGAAACCAAAACACTGATAGCGCTGCTGAGGTAGAGTGTGTATAAATCCTATTCAGGCTAAAATTCAAACGTTGTACCGAGTGAAAAGCGTGTGGTGCTGCAGCATGCAAGAAACAATTGAACAGATGCAAATAGACTGAACATTAGCTTTCTTTTTAAGTCAGAAGGTTTCACACATTCCTTTTTAACCCTTTACGACACAATCCCGACTTTTAACGACCCTGAGCAAAAAGCCTTTTGAAAACATTGTCGGAAAAGGAGAAAATGCTGGTAACCAGCATTTTCTCCTTTTCCCACAACGTTTTCTACCCTATCAAAGACAAATTCATCATTTGACCCACATTAAATTTTTCATCTGCAAATGTTTTCAATTTGGACAAGTCTAAAATTCTGTCGTTTGGTAAAGGGTTAACCCTTATCCCGCTAAAAAAAAAAAAAAAAAAGAAATGAAATTTTCAAGCCGATAGTAAAACCCCAAATTTTTATATTTCAAAGGAACTTTTGGCGGAAAGATACCTCCTTATCGGACAGTGTAGATCAAAGATCAGACTGCACGTTCTGTGCAGTCTGATCTTTGATCCACGCTGTCCGCAAAAGGTCAGTAAGTCTCGCTTAGCCGCCTAAGGCTTAAATATTTCCTTGCATATTTGCTTGTTTGCCTGTTTGCATATATTTCATAAAAATAAACAGACATATTATTCAGCTCAACCCTTAACCACACAATCCCGACTTTTAACGACCGTGAGAAAGAAGACTTCTGACAATATTTGCGGGAAGTGAAGAAAGAATGCCGGTAACCAGCATTTTTCTCTTTTTGCGACAATGTTTTCTACTCTTCCAAAAACAAATTTCTACTTTTCAGCTACGTTTTAATGTTGTCGTCTGTAAATGATTTCATTTTGGACAAGTCTATTTCTGTGTGTGATTAAAGAGTTCATTTGTTTATATAATATTATCATTCGTGCAAGTTGTGTTGCTTCTTACTATAGCTCTCACACGATAAATCTTTCATTATCAGTTATCACTCGATAAACCTTTCAGTATCAGTTTATATTACTGTTTATGTTTGGGATAACAGGTTTAAAATCACGTACCGTGACATTTATAAACCTAAGTCGATAACGTTTATCTCGTCACGGTTCGTGGTTTTAAAACCCGTGTTCTCAAAAACAAACAATACTGTAAAAAGTTAATGAAAGGTTTATCGAGTGAGAGTTATATTTCGTAAGGTATTGATATTGGGATGTTAGTAACATCAGGTTTAATTTTTTGAAGTCAAATTTTCACATGGTAAATCTCACGTTAGGATTTGCTCCTTTTTCCACAAAGTTTTCTATCCTTTCAAATACACATTCCATCATTTTAGCCGTAATTATTTCGTCGTCTGCATTTCTTTTTTTTTTTTTTTTTTCAAGTTATACAAGACTAAATTATTTCTCGTTTTGTAAATGGTTAATACAGTTTCAACTGTACAAGTCATCACGTTATTTAACAGTCGATACTGTGAACTAAGACGTTCACGATAGCTAAATTCCACGCTGACAAATGACGTGCGGTATAATACTGTTAGAATGGCGACCGACGTCGACGTGTTTAGTACGTTTTAACGACGTTCAGAGTGATACGAACGTCCGCGGGTGATTTAGATACACTCGTATCTCTGTCCTCATATCGTCTTATTATAGTGAGTCCGTCACTAGTCTAGTTTTAGACCTGTCCAAATTGAAAGCATTTGCAAACGAAGAGCTAAATGTGCCTTTAAAGATTAGATTGGTCTTTGAAAAGATAGAAAACATAGTGGAAAAAAGGGGAAATGCTGGTTAACAGCATTTTCTGCCTTTCCAACAATATTAAAAAAAAAAAAAACAATGTTGTTAAAAAAAAAAGAAAAAAAAAACGGGATTTTTTTGGCAGAATACACCTAATATCATTATTAATTAATGGCATTTAACATTGAGTTTGTGTTTTGAAATGAAGAAAACTTTGTGGGAAAAGAAGGAAATGCTGGTAACCAGCATTTTCTCCTTTTTCAACAATTATTTTATAAAGCTTACTTGCCTTGTGTCGAAAAAACGTGGGGTTGCTAGGCAGAATAGAGAGACAACTAATTAAAATATTACTTTAGATATGTACATCAACGAGACAATAACTCTGGTCCAAAGCTAACCCGAAATATGTGCTATTTATTCTAATTCGCTCCTTTTTCCCCACACTATTTCACGAATAATGCAAATCTTTTTTTATGTGGGAGAAAGTTCATACGTACTAATAATTAGGTTAATTTCGCTTGTCCTGACAGGCGCTCATCAGTCAATTATGATCGTCAATGACAGCTTCACACTAGTACAACGGAATCTTTTTTTTCATAATACATTTCAACGTAAATTGAGCCATAGTCTGTGAAGACTGTAAATGCATCTGCAAAAAGTATCGACCCATGTCAGCCTGCGCAGTCCGCGCAGGCTGACATGGGTCGAAACGTTTTGCTGTTTGTAAATTGTCTGCATGTCTAAGGACATTTCTACCTCATGATTCAGCTGCTTGTTAGATAAAATCGATTTTATGCTTCCATGATAATATCATGTCTTGCTTAGTACAGTACATCACGGGGACGCATTTAAACCCCTTTTTGCCAGAGCATGGCTCGGAGAATCTGAATCCCTTCCTGTTTCTGAGATACATATTTGGGAAAGGATTCATTCCTCTTTCATAAGTGATTTTTTGTGGCATTTGTCGAAGACAAAACCATTATGAGTTCCATAAGGCATTTTCAAAATATGTCTCGTATTTTGTGCAAAACCGAAGGAAGTAAACCCAATTAAAATCAATTTTTCTCAGGCGAATAAGTTTTTCGATAGCATTCAGATATGAAAATGAAAACGGCGTATTAAAATAAATTGGATAAGGCCATCGATCATGAAAATACTTCTTTTTTTTTATCAAAAATAGGTTTATCCGCTATGGTCTTATATTGGCGTAAAGATACACACAATCTTTGTTTCTTGACCACCCGTTTCCGTCCCAAACCAGTTCGTTCCTGGGCTTATTCGTTCCTGGACTTGTTCGTCCCACAAGATTGCACGCTACTCTATTGGATTGTGCATGACTATACAGTAGGTTGACGTTCAAGCGAATATTTTGAAACTTTTTCTGTGGCTTATTTTTAACATCATTAATTTCACACAATGGTTCCCTTGACAAATGCCCCGCCAGTGCTTTCAACGCTTTTTTTTTTCCCGATGTTTATGTGGGAAAGCAGCCAATAGCTTAGAATGAATATTGTGCAACGTATGATCATTTTCCATGGGATATGTATATATTTATAGCCACGAATTAACAAATCAAGAAATCATTTGAGCCTTGCTCTTGCAAAAGAGGGCTTAATGTATTTTCGTGGTCCACTATAGCAGGCATTTCACCACATAACTATGGACCAATAAAATCCATTTTGTCTAACAACTAACTGTATCATGAGGTAGAATGTCTGTAGACGTGCAGAAAATTCACCAAAAGCAAAAGATGTTCGACCCATGTCAGCCTGCATGGACTGCGCAGGTTGCTTTTTGCAGATGCATTTAGCCTCCTTTTCACAGAGGATTGCTCATTTACACGTATCCAAAGAGAGCAGAACAATGAAATATAAATGAGTCGTTTTCAGAAAAGGTAGCAAACAGTGAGATTGCACCAAGCAATATCAAAACAACCAGACAAGGTGATATGAAATTCTTGTGAAGTGATTGAAAGGAGAAACTCCAGGAAAGCACGAGTTGGTGCCGCGATATAATTGAAACAGTCTTATAATTAGATTTTTTTTACGGAGTTTAAACAAAGAAATTACATAGTAATTCTCGTTTGAAGTTACTATTCTAAATGAGAATGGTACTCGACATCAAGTTCAAAAATGAAAATAAGGAGGAAATAAGGATGTTCGAGATCAAGATGAAAGTCAAGGTGAAGGTCGCGTTTTCTATTTTCAGCTAGCAAATCACATCCCTGCAGCGGATGACTTTAAAAACATCCGTCTGAAATAAAGATAAAGAACATAAAATAAAATACAATGAAAGGAAATGTGACAAGCATTGCGTTAAAAGGATAAATCTGTAGGAGTAGGTATGACATCATAATTAGCCCTTATTCTGCTAAAAAAGTGCAATGAAACCTTCAAGGCGATAGTAAAACCCAAAAGTTTGCTATTTCAAAGGTATCTTTTGGGGGAAGATATCTTCTTATCGGACAGTGTTGATCAAGATCAGACTGCACATTCTGTGCAATCTGATCTTGATCTACACTGCCCGCAAAAGGTCCTTGAGTCTCACTTAGCAACCTAAGGGTTATCTGCCCAGGAGGGAAAAATGTGTATGTCATGTAAGAAAATAAGTAGCTAACTAGAAATAAATATTGAACTGCTGGGTATTCTTTACATGAACACAAATAAAATTTGCATATTTTGGCCATCTATCTGATTTCCGAAGGTGTTCTGTCGGAACCAACTAGATTACTAGTCTTCGAATTTACTTGTAATTTTTTTTTTTTATCCCGTTTTCGTTACTCACACAGACCTAATAAAGGGTAGCCTAGTAAACTTGGCGTCATCCGGCAGTTGTGTATTTCTACACGCTATAAAATAGTAGAATGTAATACAATATACCACGTTTATGTTGCTTAATAGTTAGATATTCAAAAATAGAAATAATGATGTCCGGCTAGAAGTTGTGAAAAATGACTCATTTTTGATGATATACTGGTATTCTAGTCGGACATAATTAGACTTATTGTTTTCCGTGGATCACTAGAATAAGTGCGTACTTAAGGCGTTAAAGCCTCTTGGACACCGAGGACGAACGTGGAAAAAAAAAATAAATAAATGAAGAGCAAAAATGTTCTACTGCCTTTTGAAAACGGGAAAAATCGTATATATGGTTGGTGCCGAAATGGATAAACTTTATCCGACTTGGCACTAAAACTAAAAAAAAAAACGAGCAAGAAACTTGGAAAATTCAGCCGCATCTACACTGGCCATCCCGGAAGTTCTTGTTCGAGTCACGTGACGTATATCACCCAATTACGCTAATTACATGTCAAGATTGGTGTCAAATAAATTACTCCCACCCGTGTCCCATGTCCTTGTGGTTTATTTCTCGTTAGCTTGGACCTTGTCAAGAAACCTTTAAGTCTTTAACAAACCAAAACAATTATTTAAGAAAAAAAAAAAACTTTAGCGGTGACAGGGACAATTATTTGTATGCAGAAATATCACGAAATGCTGTTTACATCGCTCTCAAATTTCTCCATTTTTTGCACTATTTCTGTGCGAAATACAGATGCATCAAAAAGTGCTCCCTGGCGTACAGTGTTAACCCTTTACCAAACAGTGAAATTCAATGAGAAACATGGCTTTTAAAAACATTGTGGAAAAGGGAGAAAAGCATTTTCTCATTTTCCCACATTATTTTCTACACTTTAACGACGAATCCTCTCGGATGAATTGTTCCACTATTGATTTGTCATCCGGCAAACGCTTTCAGTTTGGACGAGTCTAAAATTTTGGCATCTGGTAAACAGTTAACCCTTTACCACACAATCCCGAGTTTTAACGACCCTGAGAAAAAAGCCTTTTGAAAACATTGTGGGAAAAGGAGAAAATGCTGGTAACCAGCATTTTCTCCTTTTCCCACAATGTTTTCTATCCTACCAAAGACAGGAAGCAGCATTTTAGCCACATTTTATTTGTCGTCTGCAAACGGTTTCAATTCGGTAGAGTCCCAAATTTTGTCGTTTGGTAAAGAGTCAAAGGGTTGGCAAATGACCCGAAATTTGACATTAACCCTTTACCAGACAATCCCGACTTTTAGCGACCCTGAGGAAGAAGCCTTTTGAAAACATTGTGGGAAAAGGAGAAAATGCTGCTAACCAGCATTTTCTCCTTTTACCACAATGTTTTCTACTCTATCAAGGACAAATTTTGTCATTTGAGTCACCTTTAACTTGTCGTCTGCAACTGCTTTCAATTTGGACCAGTCTAAATTATTGTCGTTTGGTAAAGGGTTAACACATTTGAGGTATAGTCCTAACCAGAAACCTGCAAAGTAACTTAACCCTTTCCCAAAAGACAAATTTTGGACTGGTCCAAATTGAAAGAGTTTGCAGATGACAATTTTAAATTTGATGAAAATGGCAGAAAGGTGTCAAAAAGGGTAGAAAACACTGTGGGAAAAGGAGAAATTGCTCGTTACGAGTAATTTCTCCTTTTCCCACAGTGTTTTCAAAAGACTTGTACTGCAGACACGTGAAAACCAGGGCTTGTTTGGGAAAGGGTTAAATGAAACGTTTTAGCCGACAGTAAAAACCCGAGTGATGTTATCTGAAACTTATTTTTTGGAGAAAAATATCTCATATCGGACTGTATAGATCCAAGATCAGACTGCACGTTCTGTGCAGTCTGATCTTGATCTATACCATCCGCAAAAGCCCCTGTTTTCGCCCTTAATGGCACTGAAAGTATTAATTAAAGCCAGTGGTTTGTTAACGAGGAAAAGTGGTAAATCACCGTGCGTGGGTGGACCATTTACTTGATGCATTTGGCTCATTAGGTGAAAAAAGTGGCATTTTGCGGACGGCAAAAATCAAATGCAGACTGCACCGAACCTACAGTCTGATCTTGGATCTATACCAGATATCCCTTATCCTGCTAAATAAGTGAAATGAAACTTTCAACCCGATATTAAAAAGCCAAATTTTGCTATTTCAAAGGTATTTTTTGGGAAAAGATGTCTCCATGTCGGACAGTAAGTTTGAGCACGATGTTGAATCCACATGAATTTGATCGATTGATTGATTGGTTGATTGATTGATTGGTTGGAGTTTAACGCCATTTTAACAACTTAGGTGATATCACGGCGGTCAGTGCACCTACGCGTGTGTTTCCTGGCTTTCTCACACCAGTACTGACACAACTTTCTTTCTAAGTCGCTGACTACTTTTCGCGCATGAATAAGCGGTGAGAGGCGAAAAATCGCCGGAAAGAAAGTTTGCCTGAACCGTGTATCGAACTCGCAACTACAAGGTCACGAGTCAGATAAGCTAAACACTGAGCTAGCCGGGCGGGTCAAATGAATATTACCCATGAAAAATCTGCCAAGAAAAGTAGTTACTTCTTGATGTATGATTTTTGAATGATCGATCCTCAGCACTATGACAGTTCACCCCCTCCATATTGTCCCCCAGAACGACCTTAGTACACTAAGGTACGTGTTCACCAACCATTCTGAAGAACATTCTTAGTCTAATTATAGATTTAGAAAGTAACACAACTTCTGATTGGCTAAACCAAACCAAATGGTTTATCCAGTCAGAAGTTGTGCCACTTTCAAATATAGAAAATTCTTGAGAGTCGGAACAAGAACATTCTTACAAAAGAAATGAACCATGCTCTGGCAAAAGGGGGCTTAATGCATCTCCGTGATTCATTATGCCAAGCAAGTCATCAGCCACTTTCTTTAACAACCGACTGAATCGGGAGAAAATCTGGTCCTTGGACATGCAGAAAATTGACCAACAGCGAAAAGTTTCGACCCAGGTTTCGGACTGCGCAGGCTGACCTGGGTAGAAACTTTTGGCAGATGCATTAAGCCCCTTTTCAGAGAGCATGGCTCAAATTATAAATACGGACCCAGAAAGCACCCACCTTTAGATTTTTTTATTTTTCCATGGGGTGTCATCACCTGACCTCCCGGTGAATGGAGGGTTAGCTACTCCCCCCCTCCCCCCCCCCGCATCAGTTGCGTAACCATCTTTTTTAAATTGAGTTTGGCGAAATACATCATCAGATACGAGAAAAAAAAAAAATATATATATATATATGAGCCATGCTCTGTGAAAAGGGAGCTTAATGCATCTGCGAAAAGTATCTACCCAGGTCAGCCTGCGCAGTCCGCGCAGGCTGACCTGGGTAGATACTTTTCGCTATCGGTCAATTTTCTGTATGTCAAAGGACCAGTCTACCTTATGATACAGTCGGTCGTTAGACATAGTGAATTTCATGGATCCCTAATTATGTGATGTCTTGCTTGGTATGTAGCATCACGGAGATGCATTAAGCCCCCTTTTGCCAGCGCGTGGCACATATGAAGGGTGCTCTGGCAAAAAGAGGTTTAATGCATCTCCAAACAAGACATATAATTATAGATTTATAAAATACATTTTGTCTGACAACCGACTGAATCGCGAGATAGACAGGTCCTTTGGCATGCCGAAAAATGACCAATAGCAAAAAGTTTTGAGACCTGGGCCAATACTTTTTGAAAATAAATTTAACCCCTTTGTTTCAAAGAGCGTGACTCATATATCAACACTGATTACGTGGAAAACTGGTGCAATCTCTGCTAAGTCATTTAACTCATTTACCCGACCCCCACCCCCAACAAGTTGAAGCTTACGCCTTCAGAAACATTCATGTACACGAAGAAAAAGTCAACATGAATTAACATGAATTGATGCTCATGTTGATATAATGATCCATTGTGGTAAGAGAAGATATTACTCATCAAGAGAATTTTTTGTCTTTTTTCCATAAAGTTTTCAAAAATGGACTGCTGTGACGCAAAGAAGTCTGCAAAAGGTAATGTGTTTGATAGATGGTCATGAATGTCGTGACATCCGTGAAATATCTTTTTTTTACACTTTGGCTGCTAAGTGCGACTTACTGACCATTTGCGGACAGTGTAGATCAAGATCAGACTGCACAGAACGTGCAGTCTGATCTTGATCTACACTGTCCGATAAAGAGATGTTTGTCTTCAAAGAATAAGTTTGAAATAGCATTATTTTAGTTTTTACTATCGGCTTGAAAGTTTCGTTTAAGGATAGGGTTAAAATTTATAGACAAAAATTTATCTTGTATTGTTCATTTTATTTCAGTCGAGCCTTGATGCTCAGTCAATTACGTCATATGATATGACTGAAATAATCTTGAAAATGGCGTTTAGAACCGTTCATTCAATCAATCAATCAACCTTTAAACCTGTCCGTATCATATGGGAAACGGGGCCTTTTGGGAACGGCATAGATCAGAATTAGACCAAACAGACAGTACAGTCTGATCTTGGACCTACAACGTCTGGTTGTTTAGTCAAGCCTACAAAGGACTGAAAGTCCTGAAAAGCGGATTTGTGAAACAGTATTAAACTATTATACGGTGTAATGAAAGAAAAGTGTTCATCATTATGATTGTAATCTTTGTGTGTGACATTAATCGAAGGATTAAACAAGGGCAATGAAAGTCGAAGTTGTTCAGACAAGCAGGCTACCACTGATTTTGTTGCATATATGTGTGTAGTACTTTGGCCTATTGGATAAACAAGGGCATCTATCTGTCGCGATTTTCTCCTTGTATGGGGGGGGGGGGGGGGGGGGAGATTCTTCAGTTATTTCCCTCGATTCCTCTCTAGTACTGCATTGGTCCTGATAAGGTGTTTACTTGGTTTTTATCCTAGATTTTCTTGCACTACACAAATATGTTCTTGAGATAATATCTCAACTAAATCTGGTTAGATTGTTTTACAAATTGATATACATGCATTTCTCTGATGACTGAGAACAGAATTGGCTCTAAAATGACATGAAGACCTTTCATGTGATCATAAATCAAAATTTATTTATCGCAGCACCCCAAGAAAATCAAGGATAAAAAACAATGGACTATAGGTGAAAGGACCAATGTTTTATTTGGTTACCTTCAGTCTTTATCTGGGTAGGGAGATAATTTGAATTACAGGAATGGTTCCACTTAGCTTTAAGACTGTGTTTACACGTGTAGGGCTGTATATAAGGTAGTGACAAACAAAATGTTGAAGTGTATTAGCTAAAACTGAAAGTAGAATTATTAAAGCGCAAGCGCGAATGACAGTATTTAGTTCCGGTCAGACCGATTGCAGTCAGCGGATTTGTATAGCGGATTTGCAATACAAGTCCGCTAAAATATTGTATAGTCTAAGTGGATCGTATTTTCAGTCGCCGAGAAAGGTCAAGTTTACATATCTTATTCGTGTAATCATCGTTACAAGACGACCTGCACATACATGTATGTGATTCTGTGGGCAGATGGTATCAAGGTCAGACTGCACAGAAATCGTTGTCTGATATTAATATTTACTTCGGTCATTGTTTCTGAGGGTAGTTAGTGCTAAACAACCTCATACTATATAAACTTTCTGTGTTATGTTACGAGTTTGGTAATGTCAAACTTGGGGTCAGAGCCGGTATTCCACAACAATCATTCTTCATATAGAGTCATACTCCGGTAAAAGGGAGTTTAATGCATCTCCACGATACATTATACTAAGCAAGTCACCAGATAATTATTTAAGGAATGAAGAGATTTTTTTTTTTTTTTTTTATGGAGGTATGAAAAAAAAAAAAAAAAACCTAATCACACTTTTGTGCGATTAGGTTTTTTTTTTTTTTTTTCATACCTCCATAAAAAAAAAAAAAAAAAAAAAAATATATATATATATATCTCACAGACAACATACACCCACGGAAATAATTCAAACTGCATTCAGTTTCTTTATTTTTAAATATAGCGTTGGAGTTTCTAAAGCCCCTTCCACTCATATTTGTATACATGTTTGTTTACATTAGTTTGACAGCTAAAGTAGTTCCGGCACAACGTGATTTTTTTTCATGGAGATATGAAAAATCTTTTTCGGCCAATCAGAACTCGCCAATATTCATGAAAACAATTGATATTAAATTATATATCCTTAAAATCGATTTTGTCCAAGACCGGACAGAATCATGAGATAAATTGGTCCTTTGACTTGTAGAAAATTGACCATTAGCAAAAAGCTTCGATCTAGGTCAGCCTACGCGGACAGCGCAGATTGACCTAGGTCAATATTTTTTTTTTTTTGACGATACTATTTGCATGTGCACAGAACCCCCTTTTTCACAGAGCATGACACACATTGGTGTCGAATTCTAAATTCAAACAATATAATAGAAGTTACGATTGGCTGAACAAAATTTCAAATGAAAGCAATTTCTCATTGGGTAAACTATATAGGCCATGACCCGTAGAATCCGTTTTAATACATCTACAAAAAGTATCGATCCATGTCAACCTGCGCAGACTGCGCAGGCTGACATAGATCGAAACTTTTTGCCACTAGTATTTTGTAAATTTTCTGCATGTCAAAGGACCAGTCTAACTCACGATTCAGTTGGTTGTTAAATAAATTGATTATATGGATCCATAATTATACAATGACATGCATGGTATTTCGCGTCATCAAGATGTTTTAAACTGCCTTTTGCCAGAACATGACTTGTATGGATTAGCCAATCACAAATTGCGTTCCACCAAAATTTAAGAAAATTCTTGAGAGCTAGAATAAGAAATGGAACCTGAATGGTTTGTGCAAAGGGTGCTTTCAAGAGAAAAAGTTAAAACATTGACAAACGTGACGAATTTAAATTTAATGAAATGGATTGATGGTATATATCATTTTTAGTCCAATAATTTGACACGTAATCTAGTGATCATGAACTAAAAACTTCCTGTAGACGACTTTGTCATGTAGTAGTCCATTTTTAGCTCGGTCGTTTTCGGAAAAAAACGTCGAGGTATTGTCAAAGCCCTGTCGTCACTGTGTCGTCATCGTTGCGTCGCCTGCGTCATCATCTGCGTCTCGTTGTCGTGTACAAACTTTGACATGTTATAATATCTCTGTCATTACTAAAGACATTTACTTCAAGCTTGAACTAATTCTTAGCTATCTAGGGTAGAGACAGGTAACTACCAAAATATTTTAGCACAGTTATGCCCATTTTTCGATTTTGATCTTCCAAATTGACACTATTTAATACATGTATCTCTGTCATTACTAAAGATATTTACTTCAAACCCGGACAACTTGTTAACTATCAAAAAAGGGAACCCATACAACGGGAGGGGGGGGGGGCAGGTAACCATCTAAATATTTTTGACACAGTTATGCCCATTTTTCGATTTAGAATTTTAAACAAACTTCGACATTTTATAATATATCTGTAACTAATGAAGATATTTACTTCAAACTAGGACGACTTGTTAGCTATCACCAGGGGAACCCATAAAACAGGGACAGGTAAATGTCAAAATATTTTTGACACGTATGCCCCTTTTTCGACTTAGAATTTTAAAAAACTTGGACATTTTATAATATATCTGTAATTAATGAAGATATTTACTTCAAACTCGGACGACTTGTTAGCTATCACCAGGGGAACCCATAAAACAGGGACAGGTAACTGTCAAAATATTTTTGACACATATACCCACTTTTCGACTTAGAATCAGCTGTATATGAGCCATGCTCTGTGAAAAGAGGGGTTAATGCATCTACAAAAGGTATCGACCAAGGTCAGCCTGCACAGTCCGTGCAGGCTGACTTGGACCAAAACAGTTTGTTATTGGCGGACTGCGCAGGCTGACCTGGGTCGATACCTTTTGCAGATGCATTAAGCCCCCTTTTCACAGAGCATGGCTCATATATTTTACAACATTTTTCCCAAGGGCGTTATATGCGTATTTGCTCCAGAAAGCAATGAAATGATACCGTACCGAACAACTAGTTTCAGACTTATTAATATATTTACAGCATTTTGCAAACGAAATACCAAATGGTGCTCGAATGACGGGACTTTGCTTTGAATGGGTAGAAAGCATTGGTGGAAAAGGAGAAAATGCTGGCTACCGGCATCTCTTCTTTTTCCATAACGCTTTCCAAAAGCCTTTTTCCATAGAATCATCAAACATGAGACCGCCCCGAGAAAGATTAACCCTTGGGCATTGCACCTAGCATTTTCCTCTTTTCCTATAATGTTTTCAAAAGGCGTCATTTGCAGGGTGTTAAAAACGCGGCACCTTTTCGTGAAGGGTGACTACGTAGACATTACGCCCACGTATGGACCTTTTTGACAGATGTGTTTCATAAATGACCTAATTCTTCATCGACAGTCTTTAACTGACAATTTATTTCTTTTTCCCCTACCTTACCTTAAAGGCCCAATAGTAATCAAAAGTAAACAATTCAGGTATTAAAATGCATTTAATGCAGACGTTAAAATGCATTTGAATTTAAATTACGCCATTTTGAAGTATGAGGTATAGAAATCATCGTGAAGAGGACACTTTGTCATTGTACGGTCGATCCAAATGTTAGTCGCCGGCAGGAAAAATGAATACAAAAATCTGGTGAAAAATAAAAAAAGAAAAAAGCTACTAGACGACTTATCTAATTTTAATATTTCTTTTTTTTTTTGCCAGCGACTGACACTTCGACCGACCATACATTGCCATCTTCACAATGATTTGCATACTTTAAAATGGTAAGATGTAAGCTTCAATGCATTTTAACACCTGGATTATTTGCTGGTATAATCGTTTTCTTGTTTTTTCCACAATATTTTATACCCCTTTGAAGTTCAAATATGCAAATGCTATTGATTCAGACATGTCTAAAGTTTTGTCGTATGGTCAAGAATTACGTATCGTTTTTCCTATGAAGAATAAATGCTATTAACCCTGCGGCTGCTAAGCGCAACTCTCACTGACCTTTTGCGGACAGTGTAGATCAAGATCAGATTGCACGCTCTGTGCACAGAACGTGCAGTCTGATCTAAGATCTACACTGTCCGGTAAGGATATCTTTTTCTCCAAAAATAAATAGGTTTGAAATATTATTATTCGGGTTTTTACTATTGGTTTTAAAGTTCTATTTCACTAATTTAGCAGGATAAGGGTTACCATGGAAACCTAATGTAATGAATTCAGGGACCATATTCTCCTATCATTCTAATAAGCATTCTAGGTGTTATTCGGGGTTTAGAAAGTTAGACAATTTTTGATTGGCTAAACCAGTTAGATCAGCCAATCAGAAATTCTGTTCCTTTCAAATTTAGAAAATATCTTTGGAATCTTCAAAAAAGAAAAGAATGCCATTCAAGATGGTTGATAAATACTGCCCTGTTGAATAGCTCGCTAAAATAAACAAAGCAGGTGTTAAAAATGCATTTTTAAATCAAATCATTTAAACGTATGGAGATTATTATGAAGATGAAAATCTGTTACTGTCGGTCAGTCCAAGTGTTAGTTACTGGCAGAGAAATTAATTTCTAAACTAGTTTTAACGTTGCCAGACAGGTCACTCTATCTGTTGTTTACTTTTTGCCTGATTTATAAACTCACTTTGATCGACCACGCTATAACAGATTGTCATGTTTACAATATTTTCGATACTATGATATTGTATGAAATAAATTAAGATGCATTGTTACACCTGCATTGTCTCGTTGGGCTTTTTAACTCTTTACCAAACGACAAAATTTTAGACTGGTCCAAATTGAAAGCAATAGCAGACGACGAAACATGGGTCAAATAATGGAATTTGTGTGTGTTAAGGTAGAAAACATTGTGGGAAAAGGAGAAAATGCTGGTTACCAGCATTTTCTCCTTTTCCCAAAATGTTTTCAAAAGGCTTTTTTCTCAGGGTCGTTATAAGTCGGGATTGTGTGGAAAAGGGTTAAACATGCACAGAATGCAATTACTTTCGTTTCTTTTCAGTGAGGCCAATTTGCGGATTCAAACCTCGGCAGAACGGATTGGCAGTAAATACATGAAGGCAGTCTACAAACAGTACACGGACGGTACATATACACACGAGATCCTGCAGCCCAAATATCACGGGTAAGATCTGAGCCCAACATAAGCGCGCTTAAGACATTATTTCGGTCATATCACGGCGACAGCTTATTTATGTATGAGCCATTCTCTGTGAGAAGGGGACTTAATGCGTCTGCATAAGATATCGACCAATGTGAGACTCCGCGCAGGCTGACTCGGGTCGAAAACTATTTGCTTTTAGCCAATTTTCTGCAGGCCCAAGGTCCAGTGTACCACATTATTCAGCCAGTTGTTAGACGATGTGGATTATTTGGATCCATAATTATTTGATGAATCGCTTAGTATTATGCATCACGGAGATGCATTAAACGCCCTTTTGCCAGAGTGTATCTTATATATTCTTATATTGTTAATTCTCCTTTTCCTACAATGTTTCAAAAAAGGCCTCTTTCACAGGATTGTTTACTTCATCTATGTTAACACAACTGCCCAACTTCTGAGCCATTCTACACACTTTCAAGTTTTAACAGCGTTTTTCTCTTTGGCTGTAAGGATGTACACGTATCTTTAACCGTTATCAATTTTACAGATATGTTGGACCAACAATTAAAGGCGAGGTGGGAGACGTTGTCATTGTGCACTTCCTGAACGCCGTTAAACAGATCAACCGCAATTTTAGTGTTCATCCGCACGGACTATTTTATACCAAGTCTCATGAGGGTAAGTTAAGTTTATGTGCTTTCTTTGATATGAGCCGTGTTCTTTGAAAAGTGGGGTTTCATTTATTTGCCAAAAGTATCAATCCAGGTCAGCCTGCGCAGTCCGCGCAGGCTGACCTGGGCCAATACTTTTTGCTATTGATGAATTTTCAGCATTTTCACCAAAGGACCAGTCTACGTAATTATTCGGTCGGTTGTGAGACGCAAAGGATTGGATCTATAGTTATATAATGATTTGCTTTTTACAATGCGTCACGAAGTTGCATTAAGCTCCCTTTCACCAGAGCGCCGCTCAGTTTTTTTTTCAACTCTTTCACTGCCATGGATAATTTTGAAACCTTTTGTGGACAGTGTAGTTCAAGAATCTAGAAAATAAGTAATCCTACATGTATTTATGGAATCTAAAATGGAAATACACGTATTTATCGGATCTAAAAGGAAAATACACGTATTTCTCACATCTAAAAGTGAAATACACGTATTTATCGGATCTAAAAAGGAAATACACGTATTTATCGGATCTAAAAGGGAGGTAAAAGTATTTATCGGATGTTACATGGAAATACACGTATTTATCGGATCTAAAAGGGAAGTATATGTATTTATCGGATCTAAAGAAGAAGTGCATATATTTTATGGACTAGCACGTGTATTCATTGGGTCTAAATGCTAAGTACATTAAATTATCGGGTCTAAAGGAGAAGTACGGTTATTTTATTGGCTAAGTGGTGGGTAGATGAATTTATCAGGCCTTAAAGAGAAGTACATGTATTCTATAGGCTTATTAGAAAGTACGTTTTTCTATCAGGTCAAGTGCATGTATCTTATAGGATAAAGGATAGATACATGTATTTTTCTGCTCCACGGAAGAAGTAGGCGTATTTATCATATCTAAGGCATATGTGCATGCTTTTTGTGGGCTGAGAGACAGGTAACTGTGTTTATCGGGTCAAAGCTCTATTAAAGTTATCGAAGGTTTACTCAATATTCATGCAGTGCAAAGGTTGGTTAAAAATATCAAGCGTGTACGCAATGTTCATGTGGTACAAAGCTCGAATAAACTTATCAAGGGTTTACCAAATAAACATGTGGAGAAACTCAAAGTAATGAAAAGCTCGATCAAATTTGTCGAGTATAATACAATATACATGTAGTGAAGAGTTTGATTAAAGTTATTGAGGGTTTAGCCAATGAAGTGCAGAGCTCGACTGAAGTTATCGAGGGTTTTCCCAACGTAGTGAAGGGTTCGCTTAAAGTTATCGAGGTTTTATCCAATATTTATGTTGTGCAACGCTCGCTTAAAGTTATCGGGATTTTACCCGATATTCATGTGATGCAAAGCTCGATTAAAGTTATCAAGGTTTTATCCAATGTAGTACAGAGCTTGGAAAAAGTTATCGGGTTTTTTACCAAATATACATGTAGTAGAGAGCTGGGTTAAATTTGTGGAGGATTTTCCCAGTATACATGTTGTGCAGAGCTTTGTTGAAGTTTTGACTTACCCTACAGTGTTCAGAGCTTGGTTAAGATTTTTTTCTGAGAATTGTATAGATCTTGATTTACGTTTTTTGAGGTGTTACGAATTTCTTTGCCGTGCTTGAACACTCTTATCGCGGGTTTACTTCATTCTGTGACGGGTTCGATTAACGCTATAGGACATTACACTTCATTTTGCAGAGCCGAGTTCATGTTATCCAGAGTCTATTTTATGCAACAGCTAGCTCTCGGTACACTCAGCCGATAACGCATCGGGCTAGCAATCTACGGGTGGTAAAATCGAATGCCAGCCTGGCCAACCTTTTTCGATGATTGGTATCTGTCATTTTGATATGGTTTATTCATCTCTTTCACCGCTGAACATTGTTTGAAAATTTCTTAAGTTGGCAGGTAGTCAGTGGTTTGAAAGGAAAACACCTGGTCGTCATGATATAACTTTGTTATGTTGTAAAAAGAGGAAAAAACACTGTATTAGACAAGTACAACAGTTACACGTTTAAAATCATGTGAGCCATGCTCTGTGAAAAGGGGGCTTACTGCACAAGCGTAAAGCAGTCCACGCAGGCTGACCTGGGCCAAAACTTTTCGCAGATGATCAATTTTCTGTATGTCCAAGGACCAGTCTACCTCATGATTGAGACTGTTGTTTAAAAAAATGACTATTATGGATCCATAAGTATGTGATGGTGTGTTTGGTTCAGTGCATTACAGCTCAGGTATTTTTTAGCTCTCTCTCTCTCTCTAAAACACAAAACAAGTTTTCAAAACAAAATTCCTCTTTACTGTTTTCTGACAACATGACACAATTTTTATGGGCAATCTTGATATTTTGAAAGACAATGAAACTTATGGTACATGTAAGAATTCACGTAATAATAAAATTGAAGTAAAACCAGTGATTGATGTCCGTAATGAGAAATACTTTGTTTAAATCCTTTACCAAACGACCCCGAATTTTATCGACCCTGACGAAAAGCGTTTTTGAAAACAGTGTAGGAAAATGAGAAAATGCTGGTATCCAGCATTTTCTCATTTTCCTACAATGTTTTCTAGCCATTCATGGACAAATCCTATTATATGATGCATATTTGTAGCTTCTTTTTTGTCTGAAATTGTTAATAAAATGAAGCAGTGTAAACTTTTATTGTCTGGTAAAGAGTTAAAACGATTCATCTTCATATAAGTTCATTTTTTTACGTCTGGCTAAAACACAAACATATCATATTGCTGTCTTGTTTTGTTTCATACAGGGTGACACGAAAGTTCAGGTACACTTTCAAACTGTCATGACTTTTCCAATCTAACTGTTTACCAGTCGACCAAAAAGTTAGGATCGCCAAGATTGAAAGCTGTTGCAGACGACAAAATAATAGTGACTCAAAATAAGAAATTCACCATTGGAAGGGTAGAAAAAAAGGTGGGAAAAGGAGAAAACGTTGGTTACCATCATCTTATCTTTTTCCCCACAATGTTTTCAAAAGGCCTCTTCAAGAGGGTCGTTAAAACTCGGGATTATGTGGTAAAAGGTTAGCCCCTATAGACACGTCCAAATTAAAAGACTTTGCAGACGATAAATAAGATTATATAATAGAAATTGTTTTGTGAAGGTTAGAAGCTGTTGTGGTAAAAAAAGAAATGCTGATTGCTCATCCTGCATTTTCTCTTTTTCCGAAATGTTTTCTACCCTTTCGATGAAGAACTCCGTGGTTTGGGCACCGTTTACTTTGTCGTCTGCAAACGCCTTCAATTTGGACTGGTCTAAAATGTTGTCGTATAATAAAGGCTTCAATCCACGTTTATCCCATAACTACTTTTGGCTTCAGTGTAATACAGGCAGTACGAAATTCTTCATCTTAACTCTTTACCACACGACAAAATTTTAGACCAGTCCACATTGAAAGCATTTGCAGACGACAAATTAAATGCAACTTAAGAATTGGAATTTATTTTGGAAAGGGTAGAAAACATTGTGGGGAAAGGAGAAAATACTGGTTACCAGCATTTTCTCCTTTTCCCAAAATGTTTTCAAAAGGTTTCTTTCCAGGGTCGTTAAAAGTCGGGATTGTGTGGTAAAGGGTTAACTATGTTTGAGGTAAGCAAGCTGTGTTACCATAGGTCAAACGGATGATTTTTTTTTTCGGTGAAAGATCGAAATTTATTTCATCGAGTGAACATCATATGGTAATATTTTCACGTGTGGCGCAGCCACGTGTGGAAATGTTACAGTATGATGTTCACTGGATGAAAAAAATTTCGATCTTCCACCGAAAAAAGAAAAAAAACCTATTTATTTCATGCTTCTAAACCCCCCCCCCCTCCCCCCCCCCCCATTTTCTTTCATGGGACTTGCGAAGTACATGGGAGTTTGCTGTATTTCCGAACGAGTGAGTTTATTAATAGGTAACTTCACTGGTCGAGACGGTGAAATTATCAAGCCATAAGCTACCATTATTTCCCGATAAACTATCGGAAAGCATGAAATAAAACTCTGTAATTATACATCTTAGTTCTAAAATGCACGTAATGCAATGGCGTAATCAGGGGCTCAGAATCATTACGCACTCCAAATCGAGAGTGCAATTTCACCCCTAAACTGTTAAGCGCGAATCAGAGTGCTTTAACGGACAGTGTAAATCAAGATCAGACAGCACAGAACGTGCAATCTGATCTTGATCTACACTGTCCGATACAGCGAGCGTTCGATTTTCTATTTAAAAAAAAAAGACATGATAAGATCGCAATGTTTCGCTTTTCATAATCGGTTGGGATAGATCTATTTTCATTTTATTTTTTCTGCGCGGTTTTCAGCTGAATTATGAAAGCGGAGCTGTTCTGAAAAGCGATATGTTTTGCCTGTTCCTATTTTCATTATAATTACGCACTTGTGTATTATGCGTAATGGACCCCACACAGTAGTTTTATAGAAATTTAACAGTGAATTATATCCTTATAATTTACCGGTGAATATTATAGTTCACCGGTGAAAGTTATTGAGGATATTTGGTGTTTTTTTCGGTGAAAGATCGAAACTTATTTCATCGAGTGAACATCATCGGTAATATTTTCACGAGCGGTACAGCCACGAGTGAAAATATTACCGGTGATGTTCACGGGATGAAATAAATTTCGATCCTTCACCGAAAAAAACAAATATTCTATTTATTTTATACCTCTAACCCCTATTTTGTTGGAACATTCTTCAAAACCCAATACAGTTGTTTTCGGTAATTCCCCATGGCGTACCCCCCTCAGATAACAACACATTACAATATTACGTAAACCGCGAGAAATGTAGCGTAAATTACGTCATATTTCCCTCCATTTGAATGGCGCGCGCTGATTACCTGGGTAACTAATGTGCGGGAACTACTGTTTCTGCTTTCAATTGAAGAGTTACACAATATAAAATTGGCATGTTCACTGGTCGTTACCAAGAAATATCAAACCATAATCTTCTGAACGTAACGTTTTATGACGTAGCCAACATTACTCATGACGTCATTATTACAGCTAGTCCATATTCGACTAGATTAAATTTATAGATCTATTTCGCTTGAAAAATGCATATATTTTTGACGATGAGCAAAAACTAAACGTGAAGAGAAAGGTTAAAGTGAAGAGCATAAAAGAAATAGGATACTTGTTTCAGTGTATTATCGAAATTTCTTTCATCTCATGTTCAAAGCAAAGGCCATATTTTCACTCGTGGCTTCGATACTCGTGAAAATATAGCCTTTGCTTTTCACTCGATGAAGGAAATTTCGATCATAAACCGAAACAGACAAGGACCCTCGATGTGATGCTTTCCTAGACTTTTCCTGCAAATAGAACTGTCAAAATTGATGATCGTGACAAAGATACAACTTTTTTTTTTTTCAATTTTTAAGATTTACGATCAAGACGTTATTGTTATGTAAGCTTCTTTGGAACTATTTTTCGTCTGGAACGTGCACACCTGTCAAACAAACGAGTATGTCTCACCCATGTAAATATTAATACGCATGTGCGTGTCTGTGGGTCTTTCATTAGCCATGTAATTCATTAAAATTCTTTAGATACAGTGTCTAATAAAAGAATCCGACATTCGTTGGTATGTTAGATAAAATTTATTGAGTAAGTGACTCGTGGAGAAAAAAAAATATATGGCGTACAACACACGAAAAGGAGGCTTCGGACATTTGCGTAACGTGTTGTCTCGGATTAGACTACGCTGTCCGCGCAGGCTAATCCGAGACAGCACTTTACGATTACATAAGATTTTTTCATAAAGTAGACTTTCGTGAAACAAAGAAACGTCCAAAAACGGGAAGTATCGTCCCGGATTAGTCACAGACCACACAGGCTGATCTGAGACGACATCATTTTACGCCTATGTCCGAAGGCCCCTTTTCGTGTGTTGCACCCCATATATAAGCCATTTTTTTGCAAATACGTTATACAAAGCAAGTCATCACATAATTATGGATCAACACACTGAATTTGAGCCGTGCTCTGGCAAAAGGGGCCTTAATGCATCTCCGTGATCCATGATACCAAGCAAGTCATCACATATTTATGGATCCATAAAGTCCATTTTGTATAACAACGGACTGATTCATGAAGTACACTGGCCCCTGGATATACAGAAAATTGACCAATAGCGAAAAGTTTTGGCCCAGGGTCGATACTTTTCGCAGATGCATTAAGTACCCTTTTCACAGGGCACGGCTCATGTTTTTTTTTTTTTTTTTTTTTAACATTTGGCTGGATCCTAAAGGAAAGTGGTCCTTGGTCATGCATAAAATTTTATAAAAGTAAAAGGTTTCGACACAGATCAGCCTGCGCAGAGCAGGCTTACCAGGGTCGATACTTTTTGCAGATGCATTAAGCTCCCTTTTCACAGAGCATAGCTAATATCATTAAACTCTCCAAGGCTGGCTGATTGATATTTATTTACACTTGTTTAATATAACTTAATCTACAAAAAATCAGCAATTGTCAGCACTATATAATTTAACATCGATTGTTTTCATAAATCTTGGCGAGTTCTGATTGGCTGAAAAAAAAATTTCATAGCTCCATGAAAAAAAAAAAAGATTACGTTGTGCCGGAACTACTTTAGCTGTCAAACTTATGTAAACAAACATGTATACAATATTCCACATTTTTTTAAGAAATGTTTTAAGAATTTTATACAGAGTCCCAAGTTTATTTGTTAGCTTTTTTTTCCCCTGAATATCATTTTACGAAGAAAAAAATAATAATATAACAATTCCACAATAAAAGTTACGAGAGTCAATAATCCATCAACGAATTCCTACTGCAATATCCACCATGCTTCTACTCAAAGTGAAGGTTACACATTGCTGGTCCTACACACTGCCGTGTTAATTTACTTTCGTTTTATTGGTTGATTTTCAGGACACGTTAGTATTGGGGATCTGAAAACTGCTTCCCTATTGTATTCTTGCGCCATACAAATATGAGTGGAAGGGGCTTTAGAAACTCCAACGTTATATTTAAACATAAAGAAAATGAATGCAGTTTGAATTATTTCCTTGGGTGTATGTTGTCTGTAATATTAAATTATAAGGAATGAAGAGATTTTTTTTTTTTTTTTCATGGAGGTATGAAAAAAAAAAAAAACCTAATCACACCGCTTCGCGGTTCCATACAAAAATGTGATTAGGTTTTTTTTTTTTTTCATACCTCCATGAAAAAAAATGCTCTTCATTCCTTAAATGACTCTTCAAATGATGGATTTATAACAGTTTGAAAGAGTACCATGATTTCTGGATTACCCTGTATGTACAGTCAGAGCTAGAGATATGAGCCCTGCACTCGAATTTTTTTGCTCTTGGTCAATTTTCTGTGTCCAAGGACCATTCTTCATCCGGATTTAGCGGTTGTTAGACAAAATCGATTTTATGGATCCATAATTATGTGATGACCCGCATGGTATGGTGCATCACGGAGATGAATTTAACCCTTTCCCAAACAAGCCCTGGTTTTCACGTGTCTGCAATACAAGTCTTTTGAAAACACTGTGGGAAAAGGAGAAATTGCTCGTAACGAGCAATTTCTCCTTTTCCCACAGTGTTTTCTACCCTTTTTGAGACCTTTCTGCCATTTTCATCAAATTTAAAATTGTCGTCTGCAAACTCTTTCAATTTGGACCAGTCCAAAATTTGTCGTTTGGGAAAGGGTTAACCCGCCTTTTGCCAGAGCACGGCTTAAATAGATTAATATCACAGATATAAAGTGTCCCCTCTAAAGTGCCAAATAAATCAAACAGACACATTTTCAGTCTAAAGAAAAAACATGTAATTGTACAATATCACGGTTGTTTTTATCAATAATAGCTCTGCAAAGTAAACAGTGTGGATCAAAGATCAGATTGCATGTTTTGTGCTTTCTAATCTTTGATCTGCACTGGCCGCACAGCCAAATATTGTGGTGAAAGGCATTGTAAAGATTTTAAATTTCATACTTGAACAGTCTTTCATATTTCTGACTGCAAGCATTTTCATGTGCTATTATTTGATATCTTTGAAAGGTACTGCAAGTATAATGTCACGCGATTTCGTTTTATTTAAAAAATGAACACAACAGTTTAAATACGTTGTTGTCAAGTATCATTAGAGAGTTAATCGACAAATACCCAACTATTCACCCGTACAACCCCTCTTTTGATCTCGATTGATCCGGGTAGATGTAAAATCTATCGCGTTCAGTTTATATTTCAGAAAAAGAGGAATACAGCGATCACATATTCTGACTCCAGTAAAAGTAATTTTTCACAACACACTTTCAGTGTTTGACATATATGGGACCATAAACTGTCAACACCCACAACAAATAAGAAATAAAACATAATTAAAAAGAAAAATATATAATAAATAGAACAACAGTCGCGTGTTATTATGTCTCGTTATTTATCAACACGACATGACATTACTATTCACCTTTCATTACCAAACGAAAACGTTTTGTACTCGACCGAAGTGGAAGCATACCAACGAAAACCTTTTTGCACTCGACCGAATTGGAAGCATTTGCAGACAACATAATAAATATATTGCTCAAAAGATAATTGCTATCTTTGAAAGGAAAGAAAATATCATGGGAAAGTAAGAAAATGCTGGTCACCAGCATTTTCTTACTTTCCTACGATGTTTTTAAAAGCTTTCTTCCGAAAAGTGGTTTTAAATACATCCTGGGAAAGTAAGAAAATGCTGGTCACCAGCATTTTCTTACTTTCCAAGGATGTTTTTAAAAGCTTTCGTCCGAAAAGTGCTTTTAAAACCGGCTTGTTTGGTAAAGTGTAAATCCTTTGCCGAAATATCCGTATCCATGCGACCCTGAAAAGGAAGTCTTTTCAAAGAAACATTGAAGGAAAACAAGAAAAATCTGGTAACCAAAATTTCTCATTTACTCACAATGTTTTAACCTTCTCAAGGGCAACTCCTATCATTTGAGTTAGAAATAAATTGTCTCCTGTTTAAAGTTTCATTGAGTCTAAATTTTGAAGCATGGTTATAGCAATTTACATCTTTTCATTTTGATTTCAATAGGCCTACTCTTAAGAAGGGCTCCCTCAAAATTGATTTTCTAGACTCGTTTAATCATATTATCAATGCTCTGACAAAAGGGGGTTTAATGCATCTCTATGATGCATGATCCCAAGCAAGTGGTCACATAGTTATGACAATAACTGACTCAGTCATAAGGCACACTTGTCCTTAAACATGTGGAAAACTGGCCAATAGCAAAATGTATCAACTCAGGTCAACCTGCGCGGAATCCGCGGTCTTACCTGAATGGATACTTTTTGCAGATGCATTAAACCCCTTTTTAACAGAGAATGGCTAAAATTTGGTATTTGACACGAGTTGTACAATGAGACAATTGCATAATAAATGAGTCTGGAAACTGTTATTAAGCCTAGCCTCAGCGAACCTTTGGTATTTTTTTTTACACAAGATTAGTCAGATTTAAAACAAAAAGCCAACGAATGACTAATTCTTTTTGTCAGATAGCTGCATCTCAAGAATTACTGTTCAGAATGATTATGCGAATATCGACACAAATTTACGTCTGGAAAATGTTATAAATTGGAACGTGTCACTACCTTGACAATGGTGTACATCCGGGTTATAAATAGTCCAAGACAGAAGCTTACATAATTAGTTGGTTTTAAATCTGTAATAAAACAAACCATGTGGTTACCGCACTCATCGATTTTTATGACTGGTTTACAACGAAATTTTGATCCGATACTACTTCCGGTTCTCACTTCTGTCCCATTGTACCTGAAATATAGCTTAATGCATCTGCAAAAAGTATCGACTCAGGTCAGCCTGCGCAGTCCGCGCAGGCAGACACGGGCCGAAACTTTTTGCTATCGTTCAATTTTTGACATGTCAATAGTCCAGTGTAGTCAATGATTCAGTCGGTTGTTAGACTAAATGGATTTGTATGGATCCATAATTGTGTGATGACTTGCTTGGTATAATGGATCCATAATTGTGTGATGACTTGCTTGGTATAATGGATCCATAATTGTGTGATGATTTGTTTGGTATAATGGATCCATAATTGTGTGATGACTTGTTTGGTATAATGGATCCATAATTATGTGATGACTTGTTTGGTATAATTGATCCATAATTATGTGATGACTTGTTTGGTATCATGCATCACGGACATGCATTAACCTCCCTTTTTCCAGAACATGGCTCATCTAAAATATGTCATTTCCATTAGACTGGTATGCAATTCCTTTTTTATGTTATAATGTTTCCTTGTCCGCAGGCCTTACAGAGCAACGGAATAGCAACGAACTCCAGGCTTCCGGTCTTGTTCTTCCCAAAATCTGGTCGTAATCTAGGAACTATATATTTCCTTGAAAAAGATACCAGCATAATTCCCTGTTTGTGTTTTTGCACTGACTAATATCATTAGCAGTCGAATGGTTGAATTGAAATGGCCCGATAGTCCCGGCCTAGAGTACAACTTAAGCGTTCACGCCCCCCCCCCCCCCCCCAAAAAAAAAAAATAAATAAAACTAGATTGTTGTTTAATAAAGAATCAGGGAACAATCGCCCCGACTCTGGTTACAATCCGGCCGATTCTGTAACTACATCTAACCTCGTCTTTATCAAGGGGATTCTCGTTTTGAATAACTGATCTTAAAGATGGTGGTGCCACGGACTAAGACAATGACAACTATAATCACGGTGAAATTATTTACATCTATCAATCTTTCGGTGAAAACTGCTGACGGAATAAATACACCACGTTAGAAAAAGTATTTACAAACCGTTTGTCAATGGAAATGGGTTTAGACAGACTTAGTTTAAACATATTTTATTGCCATACACATATACATGTTTACAAAAACAATACATAAACAAAATTTCCAGTACATGGAATGACACATGTACATTGGCAAAGGGGTCTGGCTACAAGTTCTCACAACTTAAATTCGGCCATTCCCCTCCTCCAAATACATGTTACAGAAACAACAGTCTTAATGGCAGCTGAGAAAATTTCAAACATTTCAGTAATTAACGGATATTAAAGAAAAACAGATGATGAAACATTTGAAGACTAAAGACTAAATTACTATATAACATAAGAGTGATAAAGATAAAAGATAGATTGTCAGCCGGGATTCGAGATGGGACACGTCTGATCAAATGGCGACTAATTTAGGATGGGCTCAAGGCACGTATAATAAGCAGTCATTCAAACCTTCCTGACTTTTTAATAAATCCTTGAACAGAATTAACTATTTCAATATTATCATTAAGGCTTAAGTTATCAGATCCAAACAATAATAAATTTAAACTTAAAGGGTGATACTTGCGAAGTTTGCGAAATAATATCAATCTCTGATTGTTATATGACGGGCAGCGAAAAAAATAATGCTCCGCATCTTCAACATAATAGCCACAGTGGCACAAATTACTTTCAGAAATATGGTTTTTGTGTTGGTCAAATTTCAGGTCACTACAATTATTTAAAAATTTAGATAGACATCAGTAGCAAACTGCGACTTGTGTTTTCTTTACTAAAGTAGAACCTTACTATTTTAAAAACTGTTAAGCGGTGTATTTCCGGCGAAGAAATGCACCTTGTAGGTGCCTATTATTCATCGTAATACAGCCGATGGAATGATCTACGGATCACCCGAGGTTTACCGAATGTCGCCCTAAACCCGTTCGTCCTTACTCTCTTTCGCCCTATTTTCCGTTCATTGCTCTAATACACTTTTACCTGTGAGGTATCTAATTGCAATGACTGAGGTAACTAATTGCAATGACTTTTGAAAATCGTCTAAAATAGTTTTGGGATAAAGAATAGGATTCAAATAACAAGCCCTGGTTGTTGCCCGTCGTTTGAACTTATCGATAAATTTATTGTATAAAATGTACATGTCGCTGGTATTTAGGCTTTGTCTTATTTGACATATGCTCTGTGAAACAGGGATTTAATGCTTCTTAAAAGAGTATCGACCCGGGTGAGCCTGCGCAGTCCGCTAACCCTAGTCCGGACGCTAACCTCAGTTGAAACTTTGTGCTTTTTGTAAATTTTCTGCACCTCAAAAGACCAGTCTTCCTCATGATTCAGTTGGTTATTAGACAAAATAGATTTTATGGGTCAAGAACTATGTGACAACTGACTTGGTATAATAGATTACAGAGATGCATTAAATGCTCTTTCTGTCAGAGAACGGATACCCAGACGAGGCAAACTTTCTTTCCGGCGATTTTTCGCCTCCCACCTCTGATGAATGTGAGATAGTAGTCAGTGGCTTTGGAAAGAAAGTTTTGTCAGTACTGGTGTGAGAAAGCCAGGAAACACATGGGTGCGTCACTGACCGCCATGATATGACCTAAGCTGTTAAGATGGCGTTAAACTCCAATACAAACCAAACCAAAAATCAGAGCACGGCTCACTCATATTTTAGAAAAAAAAAAACCGACTGTCATTATTATTCATGCACATTCATTCTTCAACTTTGCAAGCCAATCTCTCAGAATAAAGAACTACATTGTTTGAATATAAAGAATTGTCAGCAGTCACTAATATAACATTATGTACATATATTAGTCATGCTCTGTGAAAAGGGTGTTTAATGCATCTGTAAAAAGTATCGACCCTGGTCAGCCTGCGTGGACTTCGCGAAGAAAACTTTTTTTTCTTTTTTATTTTTGTAAATTTTCTGCGTGTCAAAGGACCAGGCTACCTCATGACTCAGTTGGTTGTTGGACAAATAGATTTCATGGATAAAGAATTATGTGACAACTATCTTGGCATAATGGATGACAGAGATGTATTAAAACCCCCTTTCCCAGAGTACTGCTCATTTATATTTTGAAAAAAAAAAAAAAAAAAAATGGCAGCCATTATATTCCGGCAAATTCATTCTTCAACTTTGCAAGTCAATCTCTGAAACTAAAGAATGTATAATAGACGTGCTCTCGCAAAAGGGGGGCTCCACGATCTCCACGATCCACGATACCAATCACGTTATCACATATTTATGGATCCGAATAAAATCCATTTTGTATAACAATCGACTGATTCATGAGGTACACCTGTCCTTTCACACGCAGAAAATTGACCAATAGCGAAAGGTGTCGGTCCAGGTCAGCCTGCGCGGACTGCGCAGGCTGACCTGGGTCGATACTTTTCGCAGATGCATTAAGCCCCCTTTTCACATAGCATGGCTCATATGTAGATACAAGAGCAAATATCGTATCACTATGTTTCAACCTAGTTATGTCGTATATGCAAACTATGACAACTAATGATCTATGAAGCGTGTAAATTTTCACACGTGTGCCTTAACGAAATGTGTTTCCGTGTTCGCCCTGATTCTGTTAAGCGTGAAAAAAATGGGCCATTGCGGACGGTGTATATCACGATCAGATTTTCACAGAACGCACAGTCTAATCTTAGATCTTCACTGTTCGACGCAATGACTTTTTGAACTCGGAAATTGCAATATTTGGGCTTATACGATAGGCGGAAATTTTTCATTTGATGTTTTAAGCACTTTAACCCGTAACCAAACATGCACGTATTTTAACGACCCCCATGAAGAAGGCTATTGAAAACATTGTAGGGAAAGGAGAAAATGCTGGCAACCAGCATTTTCTCCTTTCTCCACAATATTTTCTACCCCTTCGGAGACAGATCCCATCTTTTGATCCACAGTTAATTTGTCGTCTGCAAATACCTTCAACTTGGATGAGTTTAAAGCGTTGTCGTCTGGGAAAGAGTTAAAGTCTACTACCAGACAGGCGAACTGTGAGATCGTAGACGTCAAAAGTGTTTTGGTTTCAATGCACATCTTGCATAATTCATAATACGGTCGAACATGAATAACACTTTCTGCTAGTGTGTCCAAAGTGAATTCAGCACAAAAATAGACTGTTAAACTAGCATCCCATCAGTATATGAAAACATCATTTTTCTTGTCAAAATAAAAATAATAATCTTGTATTTAGTTATGTAATACCCCCACCTTTTTGTTGCAGTTGTTAATGTTGTTGATAAAGAAAAAAAAAAAAATAAAGAAATGCACATGTACAATAAAGTTGTTGATAAAGAAAAAAATAAAGAAATACACATGTACAATAAAGTTGTTGAAAAAGAAAAAAATAAAGAAATACACATGTACAATATAGTTGTTGATAAAGAAAAAATAAAGAAATGTACATGTACAATAAAGTTGTTGATATAGAAAAAAATGAAGAAATGCACATGTACAATAAGTTGTTTATATAAAAAAAAATAAGGAAATGTACATGTACAATAAAGTTTTTGATAAAGAAAAAAATAAAGAAATATACATGTACAATAAAGTAATTGATATAGAAAAAAGAAAGAAATACACATGTACAATAAAGTTATTGATATAGAAAAAATAAAGAAATACACATGTACAATATAGTTGTTGATACAGAAAAAAAAATAAAGCAATACACATGTACAATAAAGTTGTCGATAAAGAAAAAAAGAAAGAAATACACATGTACAATAAAGTTGTCGATATAGAAAAAAATAAAGAAATGTACATGTACAATAAAGTTGTTGATATAGAAAAAATAAAGAAATACACATGTACAAGAAAGTTGTTGACATAGAAAAAATAAAGAAATACACATGTACAATAAAGTTGTTGATATAGGAAAAAATAAAGAAATACACATGTACAATATAGTTGTTGATCTAGAAAAAATAAAGAAATACACATATACAATATAGTTGTTGATAAAGAAAAAGATAAAGAAATGTACATGTACAATAAAGTTGTTGATATAGAAAAAATAAAGAAATACACATGTACAATAAAGTTCTTGATACAGAAAAAAAGTAAAGAAATACACATGTACAATAAAGTTGTAGATAAAGAAAAAAAAAAGAAAGAAATACACATGTACAATAAAGTTGTCGATATAGAAAAAAATAAAGAAATGTACATGTACAATAAAGTTGTTGATATAGAAAAAATAAAGAAATACACATGTACAAGAAAGTTGTTGATATAGAAAAAATAAAGAAATACACATGTACAATAAAGATGTTGATATAGGAAAAAATAAAGAAATACACATGTACAATATAGTAGTTGATATAGAAAAAATAAAGAAATGCACATGTACAATAAGGTTGTTGATAAAGAAAAAAACAAAGAAAAATACATGTACAGTAAAGTTGTTGATAAAGAAAAAAGAAAGAAATACACATGTACAATTTAGTTGTTGATAAAGAAAAAATAAAGAAATACACATGTACAATATAGTTGTTGATAAAGAAAAAAAAAAGAAATACACATGTACAATAAAGTTGTTGATAAAGAAAAAAATAAAGAAATGTACATGTACGAGAAAGTTGTTGATAAAGAAAAAATAAAGAAATGCGCATGTACAATAAAGTTTTTGATGAAGAAAAACATAAAGAAATGCGCATTTACAATAAGTTGTTGATAAAGAAAAAATAAAGAAATACACATGTACAATAAAGTTTAACTGTTAATTATCCTTCTTTGATAAGGAATCTTCGCTGGAATAGTCCTGTAAGTCATGCTCTGTGAAAAGCAGACTTAATGCATGTACAAAAAGTATCGACCCATGCCAATCCGTGCTGGCTTGCCTGGCTCTAAAATATTTGCTATGAGCAATTTTCTGCATGTCCAAGGACCATTCTACTTCATGGTTCAGCTGGTTGTTAGACAAAATTGATTCTATGGAATCATCTGATGAATTGCTTTGTAACATACATCATGGAGATACCGTAAATACCTTTTGTCAGAGCATTGCTTATTCATTTAAATATTTTCCATTCTGTCGCATTAAATCACGTTTTAACACTTTACTAACGGACAAAATTTTAGACCTCCGAATTGAGACATTTCAAATATGGCTTAAACAATGGTATTTGTCTTCAAAAAGGTAGTGACATTATTGGAGAAAAAAAAAAGAAAATGCTAGTTACCAGTAGTTGCTTTTCAGGTTATGTCTCCTTTTCCTACAATATTTACAGAATACTTCCTTGTAGAATTGTTTAAGTGTTAGCTCGTTGTATGTGTTAAGTCTTTATCACACGACAAAAAAAAAAAAAATTCAGACTTGTCCAAATTTATAGCCTATCCAGACAGCAATTTATATGGCTAAAAATGATGGAATTAGTCTTTGATTGAGTAGAAAACTTTGTGGGAAAGAGAGAAAATGCTGGTAACCAGCATTTTTGTCCAGATTAGAATTTATATGACTCAAAAGGATGGAATTTGTCTTAGATAGCGTAGAAAACGTTGTGGGAAAGAGAGAAAATGCTGGTTACCAGCATTTTCTCTCTTTCCCACAACGTTTTCAAAAGTCATCTTTCTCAAGGTCGTTAACAGTCGGGATTGTATGGTAAAGTTATAAACACCAAACAAACAGAATTTGTTTTATTTTCAGGAGCGCTGTATTTAGACGGCGAACATGGTATGGCAAAAATCGATGATGGCGTTCCGCCGGGCGGAAGTCACGTCTACATTTGGAATATCACGGACAATTTCTCGCCGACGGAAGAGGACGACAACTGCGTGCCCTGGGCTTATCACTCCCACGTGGACTCGATGCGGGATATCGAGACCGGATTGGTTGGCGTGTTGTTGACATGTAAACCAGGTAAACCATGATTGATCCTTTTAGGGATATAGACGGAAACGGGGGCTTTTGCGGGCGGCATAGTTCCAAGATCAGACTGCACGGGATCTATGACGTCCGCTTTTTAAGTCGGGCGTATAAGAAACAAGAAATATCTTTTAAAAAGATAAACGGCGTAAATTTGCCCGCAGATAGGCAGGGAGGGGACTTAAAATAAACACGTCTACATTTTTGACCAATCACAAATTTCTATTTATTAATTTTTCACCAGTACGAAAAAGTACAGGTAGGTCAAACGCCAGCACATTCAGCTACGCCGAAAAAATCCGAGTTTCAGTGGATTCTTTTTTTTTTAGCCGTCAAAGGAGGGCGGCTGTATGTACTTGACGCTTAACCCGTAAATACCGTAATTATTTTACACTCGTCCGAAACTAAACCTTTTTTAAACGACAAATATTTAACTCTTGACTAAATTACAAAAGGTTAGACGATTCCAAATTGAGAAGAATTTGCAGATTACAAATAGGATGTGGTTCAAATAGTGGAATACGTCCTTTGTTGAAAAAAAAAAAAAAAAAACTCAGGGAAAATTGAAAATAGATTTAAGCAGTGCGCTGGCAAAATGGGGCTTAATGCATCCCGTAATACATTACACAAAGCGAAACATCACCGAATTATGGATCCATAAAATCCATTTTTTACAAACGACCGACTAATGCATGAGGTAGAATTATCCTTTGACATGCAGAAAATTTAGAGTTGGCGAAAAGTTTCGGCCCATGTCAGCCTGCGCGGACTGCGCAGGCTGACATGGGTCGATACTTTTCGCAAATGCATTAAGCCCCCTTTTCACAGAGAATGGCTCATTGATAAAATAAATTTAGACTATTTCAAATTGAAAGTACATGCAGACGACAAATATAATACGATTCAAAAGTTCCCATTTTTTCCGAACTTTAACTTTACAGCCATTTTGGCTTCTATGCCGATGAAAAAAGCCGTCTCTGGGAAGACTTTCTAAAACTAGCGTTACGAAATCTTGTATAATGGCCCCTTTATCCTTAATCTGCCGAATAAGTAAAATGAAACTTTCAAACCGATTTTAAAAACTGAAATACTGCTTCTTCAAATCTGTTTGTTTGGGGGCGGGGACGAATATCTCCTTATCGGACGGTGTAGATCCAAGAACAGATGGCACGCTCTCAGCAGTCTGATCTTGATCTAAACTGTTGGCAAAAGGTCAGTGAGTCGCGCGAAGCAGCTGAAAAGTTAAAACGTCCATTTCTTGACAGTCAAGTGAAAAAAAAAAGCTCCAATACAAGTTAAAACATTGTGGCAAAAGGACAAAATAGCTCATTTGCCCCAATGTTTTCAACGGAATTGAATGATTTGCGAAAGGGCAACAAAAAAAGAAAAGGTGTTCCGAAGAAAGTTACATATTGACCTAACAATTACTTCCGGTGTAAAACAAACGACATAAAAACAGAGAACTGGCAAACCCTTTACCTGCTAAATAAGTGAAATGAAACTGTCAAGCCGATAGTAAAACCCCCAAAAAATGCTCTTTCAAAGGTATTTTTGGGGGGAAAATATCTTCCTATCGAACAGTGTAGATCCAAGATCGGATTGCACTTTCTGTGCAGTCTGATCTTAATCTACACTGTCCTAAAGTCGAACCTAGAAACCGAAGGGTTAACTCTTTGCCAAAACAACCCAGTCTTTTAACAATCGTAATAATGTAGACTTCTGAAAACATTGTGGGAAAAGGAGAAAATGCTGGTAACCAGCATTTTCTCCTTTTCCCACAATGTTTTCTACCCTTTCAAATAAAAGTCCTATCATTTGAAAACCATCTTTTTTCCCGTCTACAAATGCTTGCAATTTGGATCAGACTTTTTTTTACGCTGTGTTATAAATGGTTTATGGCCCATAAATAATAAAGACATACTCTTTGATGTTGCACAATACGTCGTTAATTCTTCACCAAACGACACAATTTTAGACTTGTCCAAATTCAAAGCACATGCAGACGACATAATAAAATTGACTCAAAAATTAAAATTTGTTTTTGGAAGGGTAGAACACATTGTAGGTAAAGGAGAAAATACTGGTAACTAGTATTTATTCCTTTTACTGCAATGTTTTCGAAAGACTTCTTTGTCAGGGTCGTGAAATATTGGGATTGTATGGTAAAGGGTTAATTTTGTACAAGACGTGCGTGCTCATGTCATTGTCTTGCCAACCTATCATTGAATAAAACATTGTGGTAAATAGGTAAATAAAATAACGCGTCGGCAAATCTGTACAAAGCATAATTATTTTCTTTTGTTTGTTTTACTTTTATGATAAAGATTTGACTTTTGCGTCAAACTTCATAGGAAAAGTGAAAACTATTGTCTTGATATGTGTTGCAGTGGAAGTAAGATGAATTTTGCGTAAGTTAGGGTTTCCGCGACATTTATTTTCTTTCAAACTCGGGGGGTCGGGGGGAGGCGGGTGGGAAAAGAGGGTACAGGGCACTTTCTTTAAAAATGAAAAAGATTCACTTAGCTTTTAAACGCGTCATTTTATTTCCGCAGTTTTGAAAGAAAATAAATATTGCCCAAATTCTAGCTTACATACAGAGGCATCAAAATAAAACCATTGAACGATTCAGTTTGGAACAAATTTGTGAAGGAAGAGGCTTATAAAGTTTTTATGCCATATGTTGTTTTTTTTTTCCTCAGTTAAATACCGATTAACACAAATAGATATAACCCAAGATCGGTGAAAAGTGGGCATATGCAAACAGTATCGACTCAGGTCAGCCTGCGCAGATGCATTAAGCCCCATTTTCACTGAGCATGGTTCATATATATATATGAGCAATGCTGTCTTAAAACGAGGGTAAGTGCATTTGCAGAAAGTGTCCACCTGTGTTCGCCTGCGCAGTCAACGCAAGCTGATATGGGTCGATATTTTTTTGTTATTGGTCAATTTTCTGCATGTGCAAGGAACATTCTGCCCCATGATTCAGTCGGCTGTGAGACGAAATAGATTTTATCACGGAGATGCACTAAACCCCCTTTTGCCAGAGCATTGCTCATATTTTTTTTTTTTTTTTTCTCAAGATTGGTGAGATAATAAAAATCTTGATAGCTCCCTTTGAACTGTGTTGACAGGTCATGAAGAAAAAAGGCTTACTGAGAAATGAAAAAATATCTGTTTCAGTCAGAAGTCATTTCGCTAAAAATGTTTAAATTAGAATTTACATAAGAATAATGGCGAAAAGGGGCGTTACTATTCTAGGCTCTTCCAAGTTAAAAAAGAAAAATATTTATTGCCTAAAAAAATAAATGAGCCATGCTCTGTGATAAGCCTGCTTAATGCATTTTCAAAAACTATCGATCCAGGTCAGGCTGTGCAGTCGGCGCAAGCTGACCTGGGCCGAAACGCTTTTTTTGTTTTTGGTCAATTTTCTGCATGTCAAAGGACCAGAGTATCCCATGATTCAGCCGATTGTTAGATTTAATGGATTTTATGGATCCATGGCCATGTGATGACCTGCAGGGTACAATGGATCTATGACTCTGTGATGACCTGCAGGGTACAATGGATCTATGGCCATGTGATGACCTGCAGGGTACAATGGATCTATGACTCTGTGATGACCTGCAGGGTACAATGGATCTATGACTCTGTGATGACCTGCAGGGTACAATGGATCTATGACTCTGTGATGACCTGCAGGGTACAATGGATCTCTGGCCATGTGATGACCTGCAGGGTACAATGGATCTATGACTCTGTGATGACCTGCAGGGTACAATGGATCTATGACTCTGTAATGACCTGCAGGGTACAATGGATCTATGACTCTGTGATGACCTGCAGGGTACAATGGATCTATGGCCATGTGATGACCTGCAGGGTACAATGGATCTATGACTCTGTGATGACCTGCAGGGTACAATGGATCTATGACTCTGTGATGACCTGCAGGGTACAATGGATCTATGACTCTGTGATGACCTGCAGGGTACAATGGATCTATGACTCTGTGATGACCTGCAGGGTACAACTGATCTATGGCCATGTGATGACCTGCAGGGTACAATGGATCTATGACTTTGTGATGACCTGCAGGGTACAATGGATCTATGACTCTGTGATGACCTGCAGGGTACAATGGATCTAGGGCCATGTGATGACCTGCAGGGTACAATGGATCTATGACTCTGTGATGACCTGCAGGGTACAATGGATCTATGACTCTGTGATGACCTGCAGGGTACAATGGATCTATGACTCTGTGATGACCTGCAGGGTACAATGGATCTATGACTCTGTGATGACCTGCAGGGTACAATGGATCTAGGGCCATGTGATGACCTGCAGGGTACAATGGATCTAGGGCCATGTGATGACCTGCAGGGTACAATGGATCTATGACTCTGTGATGACCTGCAGGGTACAATGGATCTATGGCCATGTGATGACCTGCAGGGTACAATGGATCTAGGGCCATGTGATGACCTGCAGGGTACAATGGATCTATGGCCATGTGATGACCTGCAGGGTACAATGGATCTATGACTCTGTGATGACCTGCAGGGTACAATGGATCTATGACTCTGTGATGACCTGCAGGGTACAATGGATCTATGGCCATGTGATGACCTGCAGGGTACAATGGATCCATGGCCATGTGATGACCTGCAGGGTACAATGGATCTATGGCCATGTGATGACCTGCAGGGTACAATGGATCTATGACTCTGTGATGACCTGCAGGGTACAATGGATCTATGACTCTGTGATGACCTGCAGGGTACAATGGATCTATGACTCTGTGATGACCTGCAGGGTACAATGGATCTATGGCCATGTGATGACCTGCAGGGTACAATGAATCTATGATTCTGTGATGACCTGCAGGGTACAATGGATCTATGGCCATGTGATGACCTGCAGGGTACAATGGATCTATGACTCTGTGATGACCTACAGGGTACAATGGATCCATGGCCATGTTATGACCTGCAGGGTACAATGGATCCATGGCCATGTGATGACCTGCAGGGTACAATGGATCAATGACTCTGTGATGACCTGCAGGGTACAATGGATCTATGACTCTGTGATGACCTGCAGGGTACAATGGATCTATGACTCTGTGATGACCTGCAGGGTACAATGGATCTATGGCCATGTGATGACCTGCAGGGTACAATGGATCCATGGCCATGTGATGACCTACAGGGTACAATGGATCTATGGCCATGTGATGACCTGCAGGGTACAATGGATCCATGGCCATGTGATGACCTACAGGGTACAATGGATCTATGACTCTGTGATGACCTGCAGGGTACAATGGATCTATGACTCTGTGATGACCTGCAGGGTACAATGGATCTATGACTCTGTGATGACCTGCAGGGTACAATGGATCTATGGCCATGTGATGACCTGCAGGGTACAATGGATCCATGGCCATGTGATGACCTACAGGGTACAATGGATCTATGGCCATGTGATGACCTGCAGGGTACAATGGATCTATGACTCTGTGATGACCTGCAGGGTACAATGGATCTATGACTCTGTGATGACCTGCAGGGTACAATGGATCTATGACTCTGTGATGACCTGCAGGATACAATGGATCTATGACTCTGTGATGACCTGCAGGGTACAATGGATCTATGATTCTGTGATGACCTGCAGGGTACAATGGATCAATGACTCTGTGATGACCTGCAGGGTACAATGGATTCATGGCCATGTGATGACCTGCAGGGTACAATGGATCTATGACTCTGTGATGACCTGCAGGGTACAATGGATCCATGCCCATGTGATGACCTGCAGGGTACAATGGATCCATGGCCATGTGATGACCTGCAGGGTACAATGGATCCATGGCCATGTGATGACCTGCAGGGTACAATGGATCTATGACTCTGTGATGACCTGCAGGGTACAATGGATCAAGGAGATGCATTAAGCCCCCTTTTGCCAGAGCATGGCTCAAATGTTTCCGGTGACGGATCTTTCCTGACATGGGTAGAAAACATTTTGGGAAAAGGAGGAAATAGTGGTTACCGGCATTGAAGCCCTCTTAGTTCCACAAGAAATTTAACCCTTAAGGTGCTGAGCGCGACTCACTGACCTTTTCTGGGCATTGTAGATTAAGATCAGACTGCACAAAAAGTGCAGTCTGATCTTGGATCTACACTGTCCGACAAGGAGATATTTTCGCCCCCCCCCCCCCCAAAAAAAAAATACCTTTGAAATAGCAAAATTTGGGTTTTTACCATAGGCTTGAAAGTTTAATTTCACTTATTTAGCTGGATAAGGGTTGAAAGCGATTCTCCTCAAGGTCGTTAAAAGATGGGGTCGTCTGATAAGGGGTTAAGATTTAAATTTATATATATTACCTGTACGTTGCTTTTTACAATGCTGTTTTCAAAGGTTTTTGTCGTAAATCAATTTCGGAAATTCATGCCTGAAAGTAATTCTTATGCATTTAAAAACGGGTGACCTTAATTTCTTGTCATGATATGCAATGGTCTAAATTTAGAAGTCCCGATTTATTTATAGATTTTTATGTGTATTCTATTTATGGTGTGTATGTGGCATAGTCCAGAATTAAAGTTCTTATTTTGGTATTTATGGAGATAACAGACATATTTCTTTGTCGTCAAACAACAATTTGAGCCATGCTCTGGCAAAAGAGGGCTTACTGCATCTCCGTGATGCATTATGTCAAGCAAGTAATCACATGATCATGGATCCATGATAGCCACATTTTTTTTTTTTTTTAACAATCAACTTAATCATGAGATAGAATGGTCCTTGGACATACAGGAAATTGACCGATAGCGAAAAGTTTCGGCCCAGGTCAGCCTGCGCGGACTGCGCAGGCTGACCTGGGTCGATACTTTTCGCAGATGCATTAAGCCCCCTTTTCACAGAGCATGGCTCTTTTTTTTTTTCAAATTTATTCTTTCAAATTGAAGACATTTACAGACGGCAAAGATGTTGCTTAAATGATTGAATTTGTCGTTGCACATTCTGTGCGGTCTGATCTTGATCTACGCCGTCCGCAAAAGAAATTTCAATCGCCGCTGGCAACGCCAGCATTATTCTCTCTCATAAATGTACTTTTAAAGATACATCTATATTCGTTTTCAGCCAGTTTTCAACCCATTTTATCTTTATTTTATGAAACTATACTCATTCTTTTATCCTCATGCCAAATGTTGCCCCTGGCGGTTACAAGGTTGCATTGATTACGACCGATAGAAAATGCATTTCTTTTTCGGGGGGGGGGGGGGGCGGGGGGGGGGGGGCGTTGTCAAAGAAATCACTGTCATGACCTTTCCGATTTAAAATCGAAGATTTTCAATATATGTACTTATCCTTTACACCATCATCCATGTATATGCGTAATTTACCTGGATAAATTTTGAACCTCTCTGCAGTCTTTTAAATTTTTACAGCGTTATTTTGTTCCTCTCTCCGGTTGTAAGGATGTATCTTTAAATAAGGACGGCAGTGTCAGCGATTGTTGTACATGAAAAAAAAAATGAAACAAAACGTCGGTGATATGTCAATTGTTACACGAGTCATGCTGTGGTAAAAGGAGGCTTAATGCATCACCGTACTGCAATATAGCAAGCAATGTATCATAGAATTATAAATCTTTAAAATCCACTTTCTCTAACAACCGACTAAATCTTGAGGTAAAATGGTCCCATGGCACACAAAAAAAATGACCACAAACAAAAATGTTTCGGCCCAGGTCAGTCTGCGCGGACTTCGCAGGCTGACCTGGGCCGATACTTTTTAGAGATGCATTAAGTGCCCTTTTCACACAGCATGGCTAAATTATATTTGAAAACGAAATGCACTCAATCGACATTTGAGCTCTTTGCAATACACAAGAGAGACGCCGCTGTAACTCTTAGCATTTGAAAACTTACGGGAAAATATGGAAAAATGATCTAAACGGGCTTTTTCTCCATTTGCTACGATGTTTTTATTGCCATATCTTAAATCTACTTATCATTTCTACAAGCTTTCTCTCCTGTTCTCTCTTCCCCCCCCCCCCCCAAAAAAAAAAAAAAATCTTAAACTAGATCTACTAATGTCTGACGTTTGGATAATGGCGTATCGGGTCACAGAAAACCGCAACGTTTCGGTTACGCAGCAGTTTTTTGTGCTCATGACAAATGAAAATCGACGCACACGTATAGAGGGCGAAAGGTCGTCATGTAAACTGCATCTCTGAATTCATTTGCTTGAAATTCTTGATTGACGTTTCCATTGTTACAAATTCGCGCAGACTCTTAACAAAACGACAAAATTTTAAACTTGTCCAAATTGTAAGCATTTGCAGACGACAATTTAAATGTGATTCAAAATAGAAATTTGATTTGGAAAGGGTTGAAAACATTGTGGGAAAAGGAGAAAATGCTGGTTATCAGAGCTAAACTCTTTACCAAACGACAAACTTTTGGACTTTTCCAAATTGAAAGCATGGATGATTTCTGTCTTTGAAAGGGTGGAAAAACACAATGGGAAAAGAAGAAAATGCTGGTCAGGAATGCTTTTTTCCCACAATTTTTTCAAAAGGCTTCTTTCTCAGAGTCGTTAAAACAAGGGATTATTTGGTAAAGGGCAAAGCCTGTTGGTCTTTAATCTTTCCCGCGCCATAGCCGAAAATGGGGACTTTGGCAGACAAAATAGATTCAAGATCAGATAGCACAGGACGTGCAGTCTGATCTTGAATCTACTCTGTCTGCCTGTTTAACCCTTTACCGCACAATGGCGTCTTTTAACGACCTTGGGAAAGAGGCCTTTTGAAAACATTGTGGGAAAAGCATTTTCTCCTTTTCCCACAATATTTTCTGCACTATCAAAGAAAAATTCCACCATTTCAACCACATTAAAATTGTCGTCTGCAAATGCTTTCAATTTGGACAAGGCTAAAATTTCGTCATCTGGAAAAGGGTTAAGTAAGCTCTTTAGATATAAAACCTGTCTGAGGTTTCAATGGACTTTATTTTCAGCCGTCGAAAGTGGTCGACTTTTGTATATTTTTGGCGTTTACAGAGTTAGGCCTTTAAAACACCATTCCGAGTCATAAGGACTCGAATAAAGAAGGCTTTTGAAAACGTTTTGGTAAAAGAAGTAAATGCTTGTCACTAGGATAACGTATTTTCCGAGGGTTTCTTCCACGGGGTCTTAAGATCACTGAACTTTTTTTTTTGATACTGTGGTAAATTACAAATGGTTAACTTATGAAGGACGATGCTAAAGGTCACGTTAACCGCAACTAACGTTAACAAGCAGAATTTTCGTATGACAGAAATGAGCCATGCTCTGTGAAATGGGGGCTTAATGCATCTCCGTGATTCATGATACCAAGCACGTCATCACAGTATTGTAAATCCCTAAAATCCTTTTTGTCTAATGACAGACTGAATCATGAGGTAGACTGGTCCTTTGACATGCAGAAAATTGACTAAAAGCAAAAAAAGTTTCAGCCCAGGGTCCGTATTCACCAACCATTCTTAAGAACCTTCATAGTCTTATTCTTCAAAATTTTCTACATTTGAAAGTAACACAATTTCTGATTGGCTAAACCATTTGGTTTAGCCAATCAGAAGTTGTGCTACTTTCAAATGTAGAAAATCTTAGAAAACAAGACTAAGAATATTCTTAAGAATGGTTGGTGAATACGGACCCAGGTCAGCCTGCGCGGACTGCCCAGGCTGACCTTGGTTGACACTGTTTGCAGATGCATTAAACCCCTTTTCACAGAGCATAACGCAAATATTAAACGATCCAACGCGAAAAAAATTAGAAAATGCCAGAATCCAGAAATTTCTTCTTTTTCGACAATGTTTTCTTCTTTATTAGATACTAATTCCATCATCTTAGACACAGCTAGTTTGCTCTGAATTTGAACGGTTCCAGAATCTCTCATCTAGTAAAGTGTTCCCCTCTACCAAACAATCTCGTGATATGACAACCATGAGGAATTAGAGATTTGAAAACAATTTAGGAAAAGGAGAAAATGCTGGTTCACAGCATTTTCCCCTTTTTTGCGATGTTTTTACCTTTGCTAAAATGATTTCCACTATTTTAGCCACATTTGATGGGGGAGGGGGGGGGGGCATTCTTTAATTATTTCCCATGATTCCTCTCTAGTACTACATTGGTTCTGACAACTGGATCACTATGTTTTTACCCTCGATGTTCTTGCACTACACAGCTATGTTCCTTAGTTAATATATCAACTAAATCTGGTCAGGTTTTTCGACAAATTGATTATACGCTTTTCTGTGATGATTGGCAACATCACTCCGGATATAAAGAAACAGAGGAATACAAATAAAAGGACCAATCTCTTTTTTTTTTGAGGGGGGGGGGGGGACATCTTTCTGGCAACAGAGATAATTTGACTTAGAGGGATTCTTATCCCCCCCCCCCCCGCCATTTGTCTAAAAGTCTAAAATTTATCGTCTGGTAAAGAGATAAACCAATTACGTCATGGATGACGTCGTATTTCAGGTACTCTGGCGTCAGACGGAAGTAGAACGGATGGCGTCAAGAAAGAGATCGTTTTATACACGGACAGTACGGACGAAACCGACAGCCACTTTATCCACTCGAACGTTTACCGATGTTTGGATCCCTCCGTCTGTCATCGGCATCTCACGGAGAATAACGAAGACTTCCGAGAGAGCAACAAGATGTTTCACATTAACGGCTATGTTTACGGCAATCTACCCCAGCTCGAGGTTTGTGAAGGCGAAGACGTGGCCCTGTACATTTTTGGCCTTGCCAACGGAATCCACTCGATCCAGATTTACGGACAGACGTTTCTGATTCGAAACCACAGGTTGGAATTATATGTATTATCAACTTATTGTTTGTTTGTATTGTTTGAATTGGCCTACAGGTTCGAGTTTTGTCAAATTAAATAAGTCATCCTCTGGCAAAATGGGTTTTAGTGCATTTCTGTGATACACTATACGAAGCAAGTCTAACAATGCTGGTAACTAGCATTTTCTCTTTTTTCCACGATATTTTCTATCCGTTCAGCAGAAAATTCAATCTTTCGAGCAAAAATGAAAAAAAAAAAAGAAATGTTGTCTACAAGAACATGTGATTTCAATGTATAGAGATGAGTTCAGATATTTAGTCGTTCGGTCAAATATCAACCCTTGGGCTGCTAAGCGCGATACGAGGTGCTTTTGCGGATAGTGTAGATCAAGATCGGACTGCACAAAAGGTGCAGTCTGATCTTTGATCGACACTTTCCGATATGGTATGTTCTCTCCAGTGAAATCAACTTTGAAATCGCTATATTTTGGCTTTTACTTTTGAGTGGAAATTTTCGTTTCATTAATTTAGCAGTGTAAGAGTTAATTCTTTGACCAAACGACAACAATTTAGACATGTCGTCAAAATCAAAAGCATCCGCAGACGACAAAATAAAGGTGACTCAAAATTTGTCTTTGGAAGTTTAGAAACATTGTGCAAGAAATAGAAAATACTGATAACCAGGATTATTTCCCTTTCCCACAATGTTTTCAAAAGACTTCTTCCTCAGGGTCGTTTAAAGTCGGCATTGTGTTCTGAAGCGATAAATAAAGCCGGTTAAGCACAGGGTACGAAAAATATGGGTTGCAGGTTCGATTCTTTTTTTATTTTCTAACTATTGAACATTGTTTGAACGATGTTTGCATGTATTTGGAAAAGCAGCCAGAGGCTTTGAAAGAATTTTGTACTGAGTAGTGGTTAAATAACTTCCAAGTAAGAATGGATAGGTGCACTGGTTGCTGCGATACGGCTGAAATAATGTTGAAAACGGCCTTAATTACAAAAAAGCAAAAGAAATTCTAAATGCGTCCCGAATGGGTAGTACTTTCACTCTAAAGATCTAATATCTCTGTCTTTACAGCAATTTTGTCACGTCGGTGACGAAGACGTTTCAAATCGTTGCCTAGCAACACAATTATTCATTTTTTTCTAGGACGGATGCTGCTACAATTTATCCGGCGACATTTCTTGCCGCCAAAATGGTTCCTATAAATATTGGTACCTGGCTTCTGGTGTGTAGAAATAATGACAACTTACACGGTAAGTTTTACCCTTAACCTGAGTTTTGACGACTCTCCCCCACCCCCACCCCCAACCAAAGGTATAAGACTTTGAAACATTGTGAGAAAAGGAGAAAATGCTGGTAACCAGCATTTTCTCCTTTTCACACAATGTTTTCTACCCTTTCATGGACAGATTTTATCATTTAAGTAACATTTAATTTGTCGTCTGCTAATGCTTTCAATTTGGACCTGTCTAAGACATTCTTGTCTTGAAAAGAAACTGATTTTAACTCTTTATCTAGTGGCAAGACATTGTAGACTGGTCCTAATTTAACCCTTTACCAGACGGCAAAATTTTAGCCTTGTCCAAATTGAAAGCATCTGCAGACGACCATTTCAATGTGGCTCAAATGGTGCAATTTTTCTTTGATAGGGGAGAAAACATTGTGGGAAAAGGAGAAAATGCCGGTTACCAGCATTTTCTCCTTTTCCCACAATGTTTTCAAAAGGCTTCTTTCCCGGGGCGTCAAAAGGCGGCATTGTGCTGCAAAGGGTTAACCCTGCATTTGCAGACAACATATCAGATTTTGCTGAAATGATGATAACTGTTGGTGAAAGTATTGAAATGTTTGTTGGAAAAGGAGAACATGCTGGTTGCCAGCTTTTTCTACTGTTCCTACAAGGTTTTAAAACATGTTATTTCCTCGTTAAAACTGGGGATTGTGTTGTAAAGAGTTAGAATTGTGTTCGACGCCACTTTCAGCATCTTTCACGGCGACAGAACACATATCCATGTGTTTCAATGTGTTTCCTTGATTTCATTAATCCTTGGCTTGAGCTTGGATTTGTCTCCCTCCGAACACCCACTGCCACAAGTGAGGATCGAACCCGGGAACCAGCACCATTGGCATCATTGGCTACAGTTTCTCGATGAATGTGAAAAAAATCGTATGCCTATTTGTAAGTAAATAGTTATAAAACAATATAAACTTGTGTCAAAGAAATAAATCCAATTCAATGACACTCATACTTCAGTGTTGCTTTGGCAAAAGGGGGTTTAATGCATTTTTGTGACGCAAGTCATCATATAATTATGGATTCATAACATCTATTTTGTCTAATAAGCAACTGAATAATGAGGTAGACTGGTCCTTGAACATGCAGAAGACCGATAGCAAAAGGTTTCGACCCAGATTAGTCTGTGCGGACTACGCAGGCTGACCTGGGTCGATACTTTTAGTAGATGGATTAAATTCCCTTTTTGTAGGGCTTGGCTCATTGAAAGCATATACACATGCCATAACTTACGACAACAGTTGTTATTTTACATTACCAGTAGCGTAGCTGCTACCGTGATACAGAGATCAATTCGAAAGATTAATACAAAAAGTGGACATTTTTTTGTTTTAATTTTGTAGACGGGATGACGGCATTTTTCAACGTGGGCCTCTGTTCCTCAGAGCCGATGCCCGAAACTCCGCCGGGAAAACTAAAGCGCTACTTTATTGCCGCGGAGGAATTAAGCTGGAACTATATGCCTGGGGGAAAAGATTTATACGCCTTCGGTAAAGTGGAGGTAGATCATGGCTTTTCAAGGTAGGTCAGGTTTATTTTTTGACTGATTCAACCTTCCCGGGTTTTAACGACCTCGAGGAAAGAGGCCTTTGAAAACATTGTGAGAAAAGGAGAAATGGTGGTAACCAGCATTTTCTCCTTTCCCCACAATATTTTCTACTCTTTAAACGGCAATTTTAGTTTTTTGTTGTTGTTGTTGTCGTCTGCAATAACTTTCAATTTGGACCAGTCTAAATTTTTTAGTGTTTGGTAAAACTGTATTAAAGTAATCTTGAACATTTTTGATCTACCAAATTAAAGACTTGTCCAAATTGAAAGCATTTGCATACGACTAACTGAAAATGATTCAAACAGTGAGATTTGTCTTCAAAATGCTAGAAAACATTGTTGGAAAAAGAGATAATTCAAGTAACCAAATAAATTTTGTTGGAAAGGAGAAAATATTGACGTTGACGTCATAGTTGATGTTATGAAAATAGATGGGTGACTGATCGCCAAGAGACCAATGTGGTGTTTGAATGCAAAATTTACACCTTTTTAATGCATACAACCGTCCGTTTTCATGAAGTTTGCAGAGAAACGCATATTTTGTAGTATTTTTGATTCGCAGCAAAAAAAAAAATCGAAATAGATCCTTTAAATCCTTAAGCTGCTAAATAAATCAAGCTTAAGATTTCCAGCCAATAGTGAAAAAAAAAAAAAATAGTTTTACAGCTTTAAAATTTTGTTCTTCGGAGAGATCTCAACATATCGGACAGTGTAGATCAAAGATCAGACTGCATGTTCTGCGCAGTCTGATCTTGATCTACACTGTCCGCAAAAAGCCACAAAGTCGCGCTTAGCAGCCTATGTGTTAATAATTAAAGGGGTCTTTTCAGATTTTTTGCTGCGAATTAAAAAATGTCTTCGTTAAGCGGGCGTTTTCAGGACCCTGAGGAAAACCGTTTTGAAAACATTGAGGGAACAAAGAAGAAAATGCTAATTACCAACACTTTCTCCCTTTTTCCGCAATGTATTCTACTTTTTATCAGAAAAGTCCAGTTACTTAGACCTAAGCCTCATTTGATTGTGTCGTATGGAAATTCTATCGATCTATACAAGTTTAAAATCTTGTCGTTTGTTGACTCTTTACCAAACGACAAAATTTTTGACTTGTCAAAATTAAAAGCATTTGCAGACGACAAATTAAACGTATTAGAAGTGATGATTTCAATCTTCAAAATGAGAAAAAACATTGTGGGAAAAGAAAAAAAATGCCGGTTTCAAGCATTAAAAAAAAAAAAAAAAAAAATGCTGGTTACCAGCATTTTCTCCTTATCCCACAATGTTTTCAAAAAGGTTTCTTTTTTCAGGGTTGTTGTAACTCAGAATGGTGTGGTAAAGGCTTAAAACCTAAGAGTGGAAAACATAAATCATAAAATGAAAATAATAATGAAAATCTGTTGTTGTTTTTTTTCAGTTCGTCGCACCACCATTTGCACCATGGAGACCACCATGACAGTTTGGGCAACACATACAAGAAGGCGGTGTTTGTGGAATATGAAGATGCAAATTTTACGTATGTTATATTTGATCTTGTGGTTCTGATTACACATACATCCTTACAGCCAGAGAGAGAAACAAGGGCAGGCTATTAAGTCTGAACTGGTCTGCCGAGCGGGCCGCACAGTAACTGTTATTCTATTACTGTTTAGGGAGTGGCAATTTAATCCGTCAACCTTACGCAGTTTTTAGCTTGTATTAGATTTTGGAATAAATATGTATACACGTGTTGGACAGTTATATACGGTAGTGACAAAAGCGAGGTTGAGGTTTATTAGCTAAAACTGAAAGTAGAATGAGCGCAAGCGTGAATGACAGTATATTTGGTTCAGGTCAAACCGATATCATAGTACAGTGTGAGCGCGCATGCGTCGTTACGCATGATGTATTTGGTTCCGGTCAGAACGATCACAGTAAGCGGATGTGCTGTACAAATCCGCTAAAAAAAGAAAGGCTGTAAACATTTGATAGACTGTAGAATGGTTCAAAATTTAGCTGTTTAAATATTGATAAATTACCGATATATATGGTGTAAAGGATAAATATATATGAGCCATGCTCTGACAAAAGGGGGCTTAATGCATCTCCGTGATCCATTATTCCAAGAAGTACGTCACATAATTATGGATCCATAAAATACATTATGTCCAACAACCGGCTGTATCATAAGGTAGACTGGTCCTTTGACATACAGAAACTTGACCAACAGCGAAAAGTTTCGACCCAGGTCAGCCTGCGCGGACTGCGCAGGCTGACCTGGGTCGATATTTTTCGCAAATGCATTAAGCCCCTTTTCACAGAGCATAGTTCATATATATTGGAAATCTTTCACTCTTTACCAAACGACAAAATTTTTTACCAGTCCAAATTGAAAGCGTTTGCAGACGACAATTTCAATGTGGCTCAAATGGTGCAACTTTTCTTAGATAGGGTAGAAAACATTGTAACCAGCATTTTCTCCTTTTCCCACAATGTTTTCAAAAGGCTTCTTCTTCAGGGTCGTTAAAAGTCGGGATTGTGTGGTAAAGGGTTAAACCGGAAACGTCACAACAGTGATTTCTTTGATGGCCCCCATAAGAAAATGAAAAGCATTTTCTATCGGTCGTAATCTATGCAGCCTTGCAACCGTCAGGGGCAACATTTGGTATAATGATACAAAATTGATTATGGTTTGATAAAATAAAGATGAAATGGGTTTATAAAAATGTCTAAAAATGAGTATGGATGTATCTTTAAAGTTTGAATGTATATATTGGTAATCTGGGTACCCGTTTTCCTTGACAATCCATCAGGGCAATCGTTCATTAAACTGCGTTAGCACGAAATTTGCGTACGCAGTGTAAGTGAACAGGCATCAAATCAAGTTTCACCTCACTGCATTACTTTACGATCTGAGTACATAACTGCTGAAATTTACGTTAGCTCTTACCTTTGGATATGTGTGTGTACAATCCCAAATAATATGCTTAAATCTGCGCAGGTTATCGAAACGCAGCCCTGCACTTAGCTGCGTAGATTAACTCATTTTCTTTATTATATGTGCACACATACGATCATCGCTTTACCCAAAGGTATGGGCTGGCGAAAAGTTATGCAAATATTTACTAAAACTGTAAAGTTATGCAGTTTAGCGAAAACTTGTTTCCAGACCTGATGCTTGCTTACCTAAATAGCGTACGCAACTTTTGTGCGTACGCAGTATAGTGAAAGGCAGTCCAGTCACTTTCTGTAACAAAGTTTAATGAAACAGTATGAATTTTGGTGGGATTGTAGACCATTAAAATATTTTTGTATCAAAAAGTATGGTTTAGATTAACGAAACACTAAATAACTGGACGAAATACTTGTTATTGAGGCCCATATATAATTGATTGATTGATCGATCGATCGATCGGTCGGTCGGTCGGAAAGACCAATTGATTGATTGATTGGTTGATGAAAAACCCGTTGAAAAAAAAATGATTCTTCGTCTATGTTTTCACTGTTTGGCTGTAATGCAACCTTCTCATCAAACCATATTCTATTTTTAGCCAGATGAAGCCACGCCCACTTGACGAGGAACACCTCCATCTTCTAGGCCCGCCCATTAAAGTTGAGGTAGGAGACGTTGTAGAGGTTGTATTTCGGAACAAGGCCAGCAGACCTTATTCGATATTTCCTCACGGTTTAAGCATGGACAAATCTATGGAAGGGACTGTATACTACACACAAAACAGTCGTAAGTACCTCGTAATTGTGGCATTACCTCCCTTTAACACTGTTTTACCCTATGGTTCCCTCTTTTAAGAAGAAAACTTTTGAAAAAATATACTTGGAAAAGGAACACCATATTGTAGATTGAACTCTGTACCAGTCAACTCGTGTGTTAAAATGGATTAATGATAGTCATTGCGACAAAGTTCAATCCTCTCTCTCCACTGCACGAATATGTTTATGTGGAAAAGCCGCCAGTGGCTTGGGAAAAGTGTCGCGTGGAGCACTGGCTAAAGAAAGTCCAGGAAAATGTGACTAGCTGCATTGATGCTGTAGCTGTAATGTTGAAAACGGCGTTCAACTCCAAACAAACAAACTTACATGGATGTTCTTATTGTGATTTTGCAGCAAGACCATTTGGACGCATTACACATTCCGGCAGTACACAAGTTTACGTATTCACAGTCCCATGGCCGACAGCGCCCTCTGCCGATGACCCGAATTGCCTTTCTTATACATATCACTCCGCGGTTGATGTGCGGAAGGACACAAACACTGGGCTAATCGGTCCGCTTTTAGTATGTAAGCCTGGATCGTTGAACGACCAAGGACGTCAGGTAACGGTTTTATTTCTTCAACCATATGCATAACGACCCTGAGGAAATAAATGCCTTTAAAACATTGCAAGAAAAGGGGAAACACTGTTAAGCGGCATTTCCCCTTTTCCCACAATGTTTTCCTCGCTGTCACAGACAGATCCTATCATTTTAGACATATTTCCTGTGTCTTCTGCAAATGAGTTCAATGTTGATAGATTAAATTTTTTGTCGATTTGGTAAAGAATATAAAATCTTTAGCCACTTAGCAACAAAGATTTAATGATTTATAAACAAAACCTATCAAATATGCTCTTAAAAAAGAGGGTTTATTGCATCTCTGAAGGGACCCAAGATAAAACATTCTAAAAATCAGAATGTCGTTCAAACTAACGACGGAATCGTGTGTCCGTACAACATACCACCAGAGAATATATTCGGTAAAAACAACGTGGCTCAATTTTCAGAATCGAGAGAAAAATTAAAGCGTCAAACCTAGATCTAATGAGACACCAGTGTCCTGCCTGGCCTAGGGGTAAAGTGCAGGACTTGTTACCTGGAGGTCCCGGGTTCGAGCCTCCCTATAAGCTCTGATTTTTTTCGTGAAAGTGTTCTTGGGCAAGACACTTCAGATCCCTAGCTTAGCACTTATGAAACCTAGGACATACTCATACATGAAAAAGCGAGCCGTCGCTGTGATATGACTGAACTAATGTTGGAAATGGTGTTAAATACTGCAAATCAATGAGACGTCACTTTTAGAATTCTGCATGTTCATTTACTTATGAATTATTTTCTGCACAGGTACACGTGAATAAAGAAATATTTCTGTTGTTCAACGTGGTGGACGAGAATCTGTCTTGGTATATAGACGACACTATAAAGGAATTTGCTCCGGACAAAGCCAAGCTGGACAAAAACGACGAGGCATTTAAACATGGAAATCTTATACACGGTAAGTAACCTGTTGTCCTTTTGTAACACTGTTTAACCCTTTACCAGACGACAAAATTTTAACCTTGTCCAAATTGAAAGCATTTGCAGACGACAATTTCGATGTGGCTCAAATGGTGCAACTTTTCTTAGGTAGGGTAGAAAACATTGTGGGAAAAGGAGAAAATGCTGGTTACCAGCATTTTCTCCTTTTCCCACAATGTTTTCAAAAGGCTTCTTTCCCAGGGGCGTCAAAAGGCGGCATTGTGCGGTAAAGGGTTAATTAAGAATCGTGTGTCTTTTCAGTGACATTATCAATTCGGATTTAAAAAATAATATTGGCCACGTTTACAGGTCTGCAGAAGAGAGTCAATACGAGTATATACAAGAATATATTTACTCTAAATGCTTTTATGAACGTTCTCCGCAGGATGTGGCGGGGGGGGGGGGGGATTTCCGTCTCAAAAAGCTTTTGAAAACATCATGGGAATTCATTTGAGCTTCACTTATCTTGTCGTCCGGAACTGCTTTCAATTAAGACCAGTCTAGAATTTTGGTAAAGAGTTAAGTTCAAGTAATTATTACCAAGCCCCCGTAGCTCAGTCGGTAGCGTACAGGACTTGAGAACGTGGGATCGCCGGTTCGATCCCCGGCTCGGCCAATTTCTTTTCGAGGAATGATGATAGTCAATACGACAGGATTCATTCCTCTCTCACCGCTGACCATTGTTTCGGCGATGGTTATGTGGGAAAGCAGCCAGTCGTTTGGAAAGAATATTTTGCAGAGTACTGGTAAAAGAAACTCCAGGAGAGCATGGATAGGTGCACTGGCCGCTGCGATATAACTGAAACAATGTTAAAAACGGCGTTAAACAACATAGTTAGTTACTTTTTTCAAGTAATAGTTAAAATATCTCAATGATTTTATATTCTTAAGGATGTCATAATGACAAATAGCTGTTTTTCACTGTCCATACCTGATGTTAATGCAGGTTTGACCATTTAGTGATAACATTACCTTGCCTTATTTTTATATTTACAGCTATAAATGGACGAATCTATGGCACTCTGAACGGTATAGACATGTGTCTAGGGGACAGGGTCTCTTGGCATTTCTTCGGTCTTGGGGCCAACAAGGATCTACATGGTATCGGGATTGAAGGGAACTCAATGGCGGTCAATGGTCGAACGATAGATACAAGAGTTGTCGTCCCTGGTATGGGTTTCACTGGATACATGCATCCTGACAACGTTGGTAGGGGTTTATTTTCAAATTTGATCTGAGAGCTACGGTTTGCTTCTAAAAGCCTTCTTTGCAAAATATATTCGAGCCCTGCCCTGGCAAAAGGGTGTTTAATGCATCTCCGCGATGCATTATACCAAGCAAGTCATCACATTGTTGTAGTTTCATAAAATCCATTTAGTTTAAAAAATCGTTGTAGAATGGTCCTTTGACACGTATAGAATTTACAAATAGCAAAAAATTTCGACCCATGTCAGCCTGCGCGGACTGCGCAGGCTGACATGGGTGGAAAATTTTTGCAGATGCATTAAGCCCCCTTTTCACAGAGTAGCTTTTTTGTCCATTTCGAATTTGAAACGTCCCAATAGCTGCAAGTTATCAATTTGTCTCGATACTTTAATAATAGTTATCCAGACACTGGGTGGTTTGTATTAACACCCGATCTTTATTTTCACCCAGTCTTCTTTTCTTCACTTATATACAATTTTCTTGTCCCTTCCAACAACCCACATTCTCTTTCCGTCATTTATACCCATTAGTCATCATATGTATACATACGACCATTTTTGTTTTTACTTGTTTATACTCACTCTTCATATTCACCTAATTTCTTTTCCTCATTTACACCCGATTTTCATCTACACCCGAGCTTCTTTTTTTTTTACACCCGATTTTCATTTACACCCGATTTTCAATTACACCCGAGCTTCTTTTTGTCATTTATTCCCGATTTTCTTCTACACCCGAGCTTCCTTTTTTATTTACACCCGATTTTCATTTACACCCGATTTTCAATTACACCCGAGCTTCTTTTTGTCATTTATTCCCGATTTTCAATCTACACCCGAGGTTATTTTTGTCATTTATTCCAGATTTTCATCTACATCGGAACTCCTTTTTCTCATCTCCTCCCGATCTTTCTCCACACCCAGCGTCTATACCTTAGTAACACTCGATGTTCATATACAACCGAGCTGCATTTCCTCACCTCCACATGAACATCCGATTTGTTTCCTCATCTACTCCCAGTCTTCTTTTCTTTAATTACACCAGGATCTGTATTCACCAACCATTCTTAAGAACAGTCTTGGTCTAGTTATACGTTTTGAATGTAACATAACCTCTGATTGGCTAAACTTTTTGGTTTAGCCAGTCAGAATTTGTGTTACTTTCAGATTTAGAAAATTTTTGAGAATAAGACAAAGAATGCTCTTGAGAATGGTTGGTGAATACGGACCTAGGTCTTCCTTTTCTGTTCTCTATGCGCCATTAAAATTAGAATAGTGAAAGCAAATCTTCATGTAAAATCTAGTTCTTCACATTCAACAGGTAAATGGGCTCTATTTTGCCACACCCACCACCACTTGATGGCTGGGATGTCTGCCACGTATAATGTCAATGTATGTATGGGCCCACAGAGTCTACCCGTCGTGCCCATGAAAGCGTCGGGGGCCATGAGGCGGTACTATATCGCCACCGTAGAACTGAACTGGGACTATGCCCCCTCCGGAATGGATAAAATAAAAGGCGACCTGCTTTCGGACCCCAAATCGTACGTACATGTATTAAAGTTACTTAAACCATTACCAAATAATGTCTTTTTTTGTATATGCGCCATGTTCTGTGAAAAGTAGGTTAAACGTACCCGCAAAATGTTTCGACCCATGTCAGCCTGCGCGTTCTGCGCAGGCTGACATGGGTTGAAACTTTTTGCAATTTGTATATTTTTTGGCATGTACAAGGATCAGTTTACCTCACGAAGCAATCGGTTGTTAGATAAAATGGATTTTATGGATCCATAATTATGTGATGACTTGCCTGGTATTATGCATCACGGAGATACATTAAGCCCCCTTTTGCCAGAACATGGCTCACACATATTATGATCGGCGCTTTGGCAAAAAGGAGGTTTAATCCATCTTCGTGATGCATTGTACAAAGCAAGTCCTAACATGGACATAGATTCATAAAATCTGTATGGTCGAACAATGGACGGAATCTGCAGGTAGAAACGTCTTTTGACGTACGGAAAATTTACCAAAAGCAAAAAGTTTCGACCCATGTCAGCCTGCGCGTACTGCGCAGGCTGACATGGGCTGATACTTTTTGCAAATGCATTAAGCCCCCTTTTCACACTGCATGACTCATACATATAAACCTTAGGAAGAAGCCTGATAAAAAATGATTGTAGGAAAAGGAGATAATGCTGGTAACAAGATTTTTTTTTCTCCCTCATCCACAATCTCTTTTTATCCTTCGAAAGAACAATTCGATTATTTGAGTTTCATTTAACTTTTTGTCTGCAAATGCTTTCACTTCAGACAAATCAAAAATTCTTCGTCTATTGAAGAATTAAATCAATCCATTCTTTCAGTACATCTAGAATAAAATTTTGGCAAGTCACAAATCAAATGAGCCATACTCTGTGAATGAGGGTGTGGCACATGCGCAGTTCGGGTATGCTGACCTGGATCGAATTTTTGCCTTTGGCCGATTTTCTGCATATCAAAAAAGGACCATTCTACTCCCAGATCCAGTCGATTGTTAGACAAAATGGATTTTACGGATCCACAGTCGTGTGCTGGCTTGGATCACGGAGGTACATTAAATACCAAAGTGCCAGAGCATGGTTCGTAATTATTTTCTGGACCACAGTGATGAAGAAAAACTTCTGAAGACCTACCAAGAAATGCACTGTCTGTTACACAGGTAAAACGATCACGGGTACCCTTTTGTACGAATGTCGCCCTATATTAACGCTTTATCATACAGTCTCAATCTTTAACGACCCAGAGGAAGAATACTTACGAAAACATTGTGGGTAAAGAAGAAAATGCCGGTAACCAGCAAAAAGTTTCGATCCAGGTCGGCCTGCGCGGATTGCGCAGGCTGACATGGGTCGATACTTTTTGCAGATGCGTTAAGTTCCCTTTTTCACAGAACATGGCTCAAATATTTGTTCTTCTTTTCAGAGCTGGATATGAATATACGCGGAGCGAAGGCGGTTACGTGGGAACTGTTTATAAGAAGGTAGTTTACCGGGAGTTTACTGACGCCACGTTTACGCAGGAAAAAGAACGAGGCTATCGCGAGATTCATTTGGGACTTCTCGGACCTTTCATCCGGGCGGAAGTTGGTGACGTCATTGAAGTAGTTTTCATGAACAAAGCTTCACATCCGTTTTCCATCAAGCCTCATGGCGTTTTCTATAATAAAGGGAATGAAGGCATGAAATATAATGATAAATCGCCCTTTGTTGACGATAATGAAGTGCAACCCGGTAAAACGTTTACTTACAGATGGACTGTTCCGCAAAGAGCTGGGCCGGGCCCCAATGAGCCAAATTGTGTGGGTTGGCTTTATCATTCGGGAACCAACATGATTCGTGACACACCTTCCGGTCTGATGGGACCTCTAATCACGTGTCGTCGAGGCGTCCTTGACCCTAGGAACCAGCGGTTAGATCATCACCAGAGAGAGTTTGCTCTCATTTATTACATCATTAACGAAAACCGAAGCTGGTACATTCGGGACAACATGCAAAGGGTGAAAGGTCAAATGGCTCCCCATGTGAAGTTTGAAGAAAGCAACATGATGAATGCTATAAATGGGTTTATTTATGGCAATACCCCCGGAATGGTAATGGAGATGGACGAGCATGTCACGTGGTACATCATGGGTCTGGGGTCTGAGGACGACTATCACACCGTACACTTTCACGGACAAACATACATTCACAGGACAGCCCGGTCCCATCGAGGGGACGTGCTCGAAGTTTTTCCCGGGACCTACGAGACGGTCGATATGTATACAGATAATCCGGGCACCTGGTTGATACACTGTCACGTGATGAAACATTTGTCCGGCGGCATGGAAGCCAAATATGCCGTTGTCCCTAAAGGAGGTACGTGACCTATTTTTTTTTATCCTTTACCAAACGATAAAATTTAAGGCCAGTCCAAATTGAAAGCATTTGCAGACCACAAAATAAATGTGACTGAAAAACTAAAATTTGTTTTCGGAAGGGTATGAGACGACTGTTGTCTTTTAATCCTTTTTCAAACGACAAATTTTATGTTGTTCTAAGGTTAAAAAATCTGTACAAATAAGCTTGGTTCTGTGATAGGGTAGAAAACATTGTTGGAAAAGGAGAAAATGCTGGTTACCAGCATTTTCTCCTTTTTCCCACAATATTTTCAAAATCCTTCTTCCCCAGGACTCGTTACAAGTCTGGATTATGTGCTAAAGGGTTAATGGTCAGACTGTACAATCACGCTTTACGTGATAATCTCTAGTTTTAACAACCGACGAGAACAAAGAATTTTGAAAACATTCTGGAAAAAAAGAAATCGCTGATGACATTCATTTTCTTCTTTTTTAGACAATGTTTTTTTTACACTCTCTAAAACAAATTTCAGCATTTGAAGTACATATAAGATGTTATATGCTAATATCTTTTAATTTGGAGAGGTGTGTAACTGTTTCGCCTAATCAAAGGTTATTAACCGTATCCTGCTAAATAACTTAAACAAAATTTTCAAGCCGATCGTAAAAACCTAAATAATCTTCTTACAAATTTACTTTTTAGAGAAAATTATTTCCTTGTCGGACAATGTAGATCCAAGATCAGACTGCACGTTCTGTGCAGTCTGATCTTGATCTACGTTGTCCGCAAAAGGTCAGTGAATCGCGCTTAGCAGCTAAAGGGTTAAGCCTGGCATTCTGTTTTTTTTTATTTTCCTGTTCTTGGTTAGGGTTAGGGTTATGGTGTCGAATTGTAATCAAGGAATCCTAGTCAGTTGCATACATACATCGGATCACCCTTTGGCAATTCACTTCGGAGCTCGAGCCTAGCTTTGTGAAGCCAAGAAGTACAAAAACAGCTGAGCTGTGATATGACTGATCGATACAGTCTTGAAAGCAACGTTAAAGAATTAACCCTTTACCACAAAAATTGTATTCGTCTGTATTGAAGGAATCTACAAGAGGAAATTCAAATATTTTTCAAATGATAGTATTTGTCTTTCGAATAGATAGAAAACATTGTAGGAAAAGGAGAAAATGCTGTATCTCCGTGATACATTATACCAAGTAAGCAATTAAATACCTATGGATCAATAATAGTCACTTTTTAAAAAAAAACCGACTTAATCATGAGGTGGACTGGTCCTTGAACACACAGAAAATTGACTAATAGCGAAAAATTTCGGTCCGGGTCAGACCTGATCGAAATTTTTCGCAGATGCATTAAGCCCCCTTTTACAGAGCATGGCTCAAATGCATTTGATTAGTTTTGGCAGCTATTGTAACTTTAAGGATGTATTACGTACTTCTCTCTTTACAACTGCAGCTTTAAGACCACTAGAAGACGCCGAAAGAGACCGAAGATTACCGATTGTTCTTCACAAGCTTCCGGTGGTTTCACACAAATCTTCCAGCAGTCCTCGACCCCCGACTCCAATTCTCAGCGAATTCAACAAGGCACCGCCGAACAGAACAACACACATTGTGAGGAATGACTTTCCAATCATAGCTCAGAGTACAAATACAATGAGACACGTAAATCGGGCCCGACCGCCCTCCGGACCGTTAATGAATAGTATTGAAAGGACCATGCGTCACCTAGGAAATAATGGCGCCATGACGGGCGGTGATCAGTACGTTTCAAACAATCCAGACATTTTGGAATTACACAGAAGTGGAATTTTGCCAAACACTTGGAATGTTCACACGGACGGACAGCGTGGTGGAGGAATAATTCACAGATAAACAGTTTTAAAGTCATCGATCTCATGCGTTCATCGTACGATTTTTCAGTTTAAATGGTTGATGTTTTTTTTTAATTTCATCTGCTTGTTTCGACAAAAACGTCAGAGATATTATCGTAGCCTAGTCATCGACTGTGTCGCCATACGAAAACTGACATTTTATAATATCTCTGTTATTACTGAAGATATTTACATGTACTTACTTGCACAAATTGTTCACTGGGGGAAACCTTAAAAAAGGGGCGGGTAACAATCAAAATATTTTTGACGCAGTTATCTCCCTTTTTCGACATAGACTTTCCACTGCAAATCAATCTATTTCTAAAAGCAAGTGCAGCCGAGCGTTTGCACCAGCACGCAGTGCTCGTGTTTTGAATTAGATCTGCTGGTTTCGAAGAAAGGGCCAGAGATATTGTCGCAGCCTCGTCGTCCTTTTCGTCGTCGTCGTTTTCGTCATCGTCGTCGTCCGGAAGAAATCTTTACTTTTTCTGATGTCTCTGCCACTACCGAAGATATTTACCTAACTATAAAATTTTGGACTAAACCAAATTAACCCTTTCCCTGCTATATAACGTATATGAAACTTTCAAGCCGATGGTTAAAAACCAAAATGTTAATATTTCAAAGTTATGGGGATTGGGGAAATATCTCCTAATCGGACAGTGTAGAGCCAAGATCAGACTGCACGTTCTGTGCAGTCTGATCTTGATCTACACTGTCCACAAAAGTTTCTTGTTTTGGCTACGGTATGGAGACAGTTCCTTCTTAATTTAGATTAATTCTTTACCAAAGGACAAAATTATAGGTCAGTCCAAATTGAAAGTATTTACAGACGACAAAATAAATGTGACTCGAAAATTGAATTTTCCTTTTTTGGACGGTAGAAAACATTGCTGGAAAAGGATCAGACTCTAGTCACCGGAATTTTTTTCTTTTGCCACAATGTTTTCAAAAGGCTTTTTTCTCGGGATCGTTAAGATTCGGGATAGTGTGATAAAGGCTCATTGTTGTGGACGGTTCAGATCAAAGATCAGACTGAGCGCTCTGTGCACAGTCCATAAAAAACTTCTAGTGTCATCTATTTGAAAAAATGAACCCTTTGCCACACAAACCCGAGTTCCAACGATCCTGACGGGGTAGTCTTTTGAAAACACCGTGGGAAAAAGGAAAAACTGCTGCAAGCCAGATTTTTCCCCCTTTACCAACAAGGTTTCTTCCCATCCGAAAACAAATTTCAGTTTTAGAGTCACTTTCATTCTCTTTTCTGCTAAGATTTTCAAATGCAAATGCTTTCAATTCGGACAAGTCAAAAATTTTGTCTAAAACCACTTAATATTCCTCAGGGAATGAATTATACACAAACTAGAACTGTATACTCTGTTTTCATCATTTTGTCTTACGTCTTTATCAAAAAATTTAACGTCTAATGAATGCCTTCGACATTTTGTGACAATTTTTACACCCCCTATATTTGAACCATGCTCTGTAAAAAGGGGACTTAATGCATCTGCGAAAAGCATCGACCCAGGTCAGCCTGCGCAGTACGCGCAGGCTGACCTGGGCCAACGCTTTTCGCTATTGGTCAGTTTTCTGTATGTCCATGGGTCAGTCTACCTCATGATTCAGTCGGTTGTTAAAAAAACTATGGTCATTGTGGATCCATAATTATGTGATGGCTTGATTGGTACAATGCATCACGGAGATGCATTAAGCCCCCCTTTGCCAGAGCACGGCTTGTTTATAAGTAAAATGTAAAAGTTTGTCGTAAAAAATCTCAAACGAGGACTAGTTGATAAGTATCTAAAGAGGAATCTGTACACGAAGGGCAGGTAACCAGCAAAATGTTTTTCGACACAGTTATGCCCCTTTTTGTCCTTGACTTTAAAACTTCATAGAAAAAGCAGCTACAGCCCAGCGTTGGCAACCGCATTTGGTGCTAAATGTCATTGAGTCATAATCTGGCAAAAGGGGGCTTAATGCATCTTCGTGATCCATTATACAAAGCAAGTCATAACATGATTATGGAACCATAAAATTCATGTGTCTAACAACCGACTAAATCATAGGATAGAATGGCCCTTGGTCATGCAGAAAATTGACCAAAAGCAAAAAGTTTCGACACAGGTCAGCCTGCGCAGTCCGCGCAGGCTGACCTGAGTCGATACTGTTTGCAGATGCATTAACCCCCCCTTTTTACAGAATATGGCTCAATCATATGTGTGATTCTACAAGATTTAATATTTTACCAAAAAAAAAAAATCAGAATTTTAAATTTGTCTATATTCAAAATTACATCTTTACAGACAAAAAAAAAAAACCGCTGTTCAAATTTGATAGACTATAGACTGGTTCAGAATTAGTCAGCCGTACAAACATAGATAATTTACCGATATGTATAGCGTGAAGGATAAACACATATATTGGAAATCTTCAATTTAAAACCGGAAACATCACAACAGTGGTTTCCTTAAAGGCCTCCAGAAAATGAAATGAATTTTCTATCCGTTGTAATCTATGCAACGTTGCAGCTGTCAGGGGCAACATTTGGCGTGAAGATACAACAATGATTATAGTTTTATAAAATAAAAATGAAATGGGTTAAAAAAAAAACTGGCGAAAAGCATGTATAGACGTATCTTTAAGGAAAATTCAGACGAAAAATAAGTTACAGCCCAAATGTAAAGATTTGTTCTTGAAAAAAGTCCGTATTAACCAGCTATTGTAAACAATTTTCTTTGTCTTTTTCTAGATTTAGATGCATTTTCTGATTGGCTAAATTGTTTTGTTCAGCCAATCAGAAATTGCGTTACTTTGAAATCTAGACGGTTGGTGAAAAGTAGATTTAGAAAATGTTAGTAAGAATGGTTGGATGTATCTGGGCTAGATTTATGGATCGTGTTCTTGAGGTTGATAGATTTGAAATAGACGCCATATTTTTCGTGTCAGATGTGTTAGGCGAATTATTTTTCTCAATACATAGAAATTCAAAGTTTTACAGTTATTGAAATGTTATTCTACTATATTGACTGGATGCATATTTCTGAAAAAAAAAAAATCCCCTTTTGTCATACTGTTTGATCACAAATGTTTAATCTGTCGTACAGTGCTACTACAGATTTCCTGCTCTAAACACCTGATGGCGGTAAAGAAAGTACAAAAAAGTAGTTCTTGACTTCCGGTAAAAGTGGTATTTTCACTCCAGTAAAGATTAACAGAAGCAGTTAAAAAAATATCTAACTTAAAATAGCAATAGCTGCCAAAATTAAACAAAGCGGATGTTAAAATGCATTTGAATTTAAGTAATACCATTTAAAAGCACGGACATTATTGTGAAGAAAACAATCTGATATTGCACGGTCGGTCCAAGTGTTAATCCCCGGCAGAGAAATTAATTTCAAAGCTAGGTTTAAAGTTACCAAGTCACACTATCTTTTGTTTACTTTTTACCTGGTTTTAAAATTCATTTTTCTGCCAGCGACTTTCCCTTGGGTCGACCACACAATAACAGATTGTTATCTTTACAATATTTTCCACATTTTTAAATGGTATAATTAACATTTAAATTTAAATGCATTTTAACACCTGTAGTGTGCTTTTCGCCTCTATTGGGCTTTTAAATGTAATCTTAATTTTCAACATTACGATGTTGGGTATTTGGCGTAATGGGCGTTACGCGATTGTAATAAAGGAGAAGAAAATTAACCACGCTCTGGCAAAAGGGGGTTTAATGCATCTCCGTAATACATTATACCAAGCAAGTCATCACATAATCATGACTGAATAAAATCTAATTCGTTTAACAACCGACTGAATCATGAGGTAGACTGATCCTTTGAAATGCATAAGATTTGACAGATAGCAAAAAGTTTCGACCCAGGTCAGCCTGCGCGGACTGCGCAGGCTGACCTGGGTCGATACTTTTTGCAGATGCATTAAACCCCTTTTTCACAGAGCATGGTTCAACTGTATTAGGTTATAAGCAAAGATTTACATTGTTGTGTATGTGTAAACATTTATCGTCCATTTTCATGAATTGTTGTTGTTATGGGCCGAAAGCCTACATGATTAAAAAAAAAAAATTAAAAATGTTTATGTGTGATTTTTATGATCTTAGCTCCCTTTCATTGTAACGGGCCAAGCCCACGTAGCTCAGTCGGTAGCGTACAGGACTTGAGAACAGGAGGTCGCTGGTTCGATTCCCGGCTGGGCCAATTTTTTTGTTTTTTTCCGATGATTGATGATAGTCATCGCGACAGGATTCATTCCTCTCTCACCGCTGACCATTGTTTCGAAGATGGTTATGTGGGAAAGCAGCCAGTGGCTTGGAAAGAATATTGTGCGGAGTACTGGTAAAAGAAACTTCAGGTGAGCATGGATAGATGCACTGGCCGCCGTGAAATAATGTTGAAAACGGCGTTAAACACCATACAATCAATCAATCAATCATTTTAAGGCAAGTGCTTCTTTGTATAATTACTCCTTGGTTTGAGTTTGTATATTTATATGGTGTTTAATGCCGTTTTCAATATTATTTCAAATACATGTATATCTGGGTGGTCAGTGCACCTATCCATGCTTTCCTGGATTTTCTTTTATCAATACATAGCAAAATATTCCATCCATGCAACTGGCTACTTTCCCACAGAACCATCGTTTAAACAATGATCAGCGATGAGAGAGGAATGAATCCTGTCACAATGACTATCCTTAATCTCTGAAAACAAATGTTTCGAGCTGAGGATTCGAACCCGCGATCCTCAGTTTCAAGCCTGGGATGGATCTTAGTTTCAGGCACTAGTAGCTCCTTCGATGCACACGTGCCTGAAGATAAGCTGAACCCCATAGATCGGTCAGTAACGAACAGGGTCTGTATTTACCAACCATTCTTAAAATCACTTTCATTCTTATTCTCCAGAATTTTCTAAATTTGAAAGTAACACAACTTGGGTTAGCCAATCAGAAGTTGTGTTACTTTTAAATTTAGAAAATCTTAGGTGTAAAGACTAAGAATGTTCTTAAGAATGGTTGGTGAGTACGAACCCTGGACCAGAGAAAGAAAGGTTGCGAGTTCGCATCTCGGCTGGGCCAATTTCTAGCCGAGCCCCGGTAGATCAAGCGGTAACAAACAAGACTTAAGAACAGGGGGTCGCTGGTTCGTTCCCCGGCTCGGCCAATTCCTTTCCGAGGATTGATGACAGTCCTTGCGACAGGATTCATTCCTTTCTCACGGCTTGACCAGTGTAGACGATGGTCATGTGGTAAAGCAGCCAGTGGCTTGGAAAGAATATTGTGCATAGTAGGCTACTGGTAAAAGAAACTCCAGGAAGGCATGGATATGTGCACTGGCCACCGCGATATAACTGAAATAATGTTGAAAACAGCGTTAAACACCATACAAAAACTTATGGAAAAGCAGCCAGTGGCTAGAAGTTAGTATTATGCGTAATACAAACACTGTGTATGCATAGATAACTGCACTGACCACCGCGATGTAAATGAAATATTGTTAGAAATAGGCTTTAAACACTTAACTTCTAAACGAACGAAAACATGTTTGACTCATCAAAATTGAAAGCATTTATGGACTGACAGATTTTATGCGGCTAAAATGGTAAGATATGTCTTTGAAAGCACGGAAAACATTAATGGAAAAGGAGAAAATGCTGATTACCAGCATTTTCTCCTCTTCCCACATTGTTTTCCAAAAGCCTTTACTCTCGGGGTTGCTAAAACACGTGATTGTTTGGGAAAGGGTTAATTAAAAAAAAAAAACACCAGGAGAGAGAAAAAAGTCTTGATAAGTTTCAGCGTTCCATCAATGTCAATCTTCTACGAGAAGGCGCTATAATGCTACAAAAAGCAAGAGGGTCGCGATGACCCCGCATCGCCCCCCTGCCTTATAGGTAAGTGAACCAAAATGGGTATGTGCATTGACAGTAATCCGTGAGAAGAGAAGTCTATACACAAGTGTAGAAATAAATGTGGGAAAAGGTAACAAAAGCTGGTCAAGAGCACTTCCTCCTTTTTTCACAATGTTTTCACCATTTAAAAACAAATCCTATCGCTGGAATAGTCGTCTACAAATGCTTGCAACATGCACGAATCTGTCACTTTGTATTCTTGTTAAGAAATCAGGATACCAAGATGTTTGAAACAACTTGCAGATCACGTGAGAGATCACGTGACAGACACAGTCGGTTGATTGAGATTATCACTGCTTGAATTCACTATAGTATGCGAATGATGTGTTCTTGAGGCATTTTCGACATCTTTTATCCAAGCGTCTATGCGCAAAAACAATTCTTCCTGTTTAATCGGCATCACAACAACGCTTGCATCGTCATCGTCTCTTTCATTTATATCCATGACGTCTCGTTGCATATGTTCTTTTAATTCTTCTTCCATAAACTGTACGTCTCTATTTTTCATGTTGGCGGAAGCACTTCTGAATAGCTTAGGCGCTTGCTGTTCGCAAAATGCAAGCGCTCTCATGTTCGCAATTTCTTGGTCTAACCTGGCTCGACCTTTGATTTTTTCCCTACTGGAAGGATTTTTTGGAAGGGGTTTACTTCGCATATTTTTTGGCACTTTTTGAGAACAACTGCGATATGTGAAAACAGTTTTGATCAGGGAAGGTAATCCGAAACCACGTTTTTGTAAATGATCCGATAGTTCTTCCGGGTCCATCTTGCTGCGTTTTCTACCTTTACCTGTTTCGTCTAGTTCTGACGTGTCCGTGACGTCATCATCCCCGTCTTCACCTTGTTTCTCTACATCTCCTTTGACTTCTTCGTCAAAACCAATATCTTGTTCAAACATAAATGCAGGTGCAGAACGAATCGAATACGGACGAAACTTTCCTTCCGCCTTGCGGGGCGAATAAGTTGGAGGACGAGTTTGTGTGATCATAGTGTGACTGCGCAGAAGCGGAAATTGGCTTCCCGGAAGTTGAAACTGCGACGGCTTGTCCAAGTCTAGACGTTCATACATTTCCTGACACTGTTCAAACTGTAACGATATAGAAATTTACCCTTTACCAAACAATCCCTGGTTTTCACGACCCTGGGAGAGAACACTTTTGAAAACATTGTGGGAAAAGGAGAAAATGCTGGTAACCAGCATTTTCTCCTTTTCCCACAATGTTTTCTACCCTATCAGAGACCTTAAGCTCATTTGTACCAACTTTGAATTTGTCGTCTGCAGTTGTTTTGAATTTGAAAGAGTCTAAAATTTGTCGTTTGGAATAGGGTTAAAGATTAGACATGAAATTAATGAAGATTATGGTGCCTATTCACTAGCATTTTTAAAACCTTTTTTTTTTAATTCTAAATTTGAAAATAACAGCCAAGCCCCCGTAGCTCAGTCGGTAGCGTACAGGACTTGAGAACAGAAGGTCGTTTGTTCGATCCCCGGCTTGGCCGACTTCTTTCCGAGGATTGATGATAGCCATCGCGACAGGATTCATTCCTCTCTTACCGTTGACCATTGTTTCGACGATGATTATGTAGGAAAGCAGCCAGTGGCTTGGAAAGAATACTTTGCGTAGTACTGGTAATGAAACTCCAGGAAAGCATGGGTAGGTGCACTGGCCGCCGTGATATAACTGAAATAATGTTGAAAACGGTGTTAAACACCATACAATCAACAATCATTGAAAATAACAATGTCTGATTGTCGAAATCATTTTATTTTGGCCAACTAGGAATAGCATTACTCTCTAAACCTAGAGAAAGGTTTAGAATGAAACTAAGAACGTTTTCTAAATGCAGGCCCTGGTTTCGCCATGTAGAGTGTAAGAGTAAAACATTTGACTGGTTCGGTAAGATGGCTTTAAGTTTATTCGGATCTATTGGACAAAATTGCAGAAAACCCCTTTCAAAATTTCCCTGTTAAACATGGATTGACACATCGACACGAATCACTGTTACATAGATGCATGCATCTTTAGACAGAGCAGCATGAGGAAAAACTGCTCGCTATGAGCATTTTCCTTCTGTCAACCTGTTTTTATAAGTGTGCTGCTTCCAGACGGGAAAAGTCCTTAACAGAAAGTTGTCCGTTAATGAAAATTAGGACTTAGGGCGTTTTATTTTTTTATTCGGAAAATGTGCTTTAACTTAATACAAAGAACGATGAAAAGGGGAAGCAACCCAATATGAAAAAAGTAAATTTTTATACAATAGCGCTCAACGTAATATTTTAACCTTTACCAAACAATCCTGCCTTTTATTAACTTACAATTAAAGGGACATTAAACCAGATTTTGATCTCACCGTTTTCCTTTTTACTTGGTGGGGGGGGGGGGGGTGGGGGGAAGAGAGAAAGTTGATATTTTTGTAGTTAAAATCATAAGAACGTAACCTTTAGTTAGGGGAAAAACGGCGCGGACTGCGCAGGCAGACCTGGTCGATACTTTGGCATTTTTCCCTTAAACAGATCATGATTCATATATGTTTGTTTTGTGAATTTTCCTTCCTTACCAAAATCACTGGATTTCATAAAAACCGAAATAGAATGAAGGGTGGATTAATTGTTAAAGAAGAAATAACAATATTGTGAAATAAAACCCACGATCGGTGATTTTCTTTATATTGATATATAGATTTTCTTTTTTTCTTTCAAACGAAACCAGTAAAGAGAGAATTTTGATATTCTCGTTTAATCAAACTGCCGCGTTTTCGGGCCGTTTTAATTTCTTTCACTACCATTGGAGGCTATAATATATCTTTGCGAACGGTGTAGATTAAGATCAGACTGCACAGAACATGTAGGCTCATCTTAGATTCACATCGTCAACTACTTGATTCTGAACTATACTGAAAAGATATTTACTTAAGAGGAATCTTTTTAAAGTCCAATGAGGCGAATAAATGAACTACACGTAGCTATTGCAAACGGTGTAGATGAAGATCGGGCTGCACATTCTGTGCAGCCTGATCTTGATATACATCTTCCGCTTTTGATGCTAGTATATGGGTGAATATATCTTTAATGTAAAGCAACTGCACTTTTCGACCTAAAAGTAAGTCGCATTGTTGAAATAAATATGAATTTTTGCGGACGGTGTAGCTCCAGATCAGACTCCACATTCTGTGCAGTCTGATCCTAATCTACACCTTCTCCTGTTGATGCTAGTCTATCATTAAATTAAAATTCACAATTGAGGAACTGTTCTTGTTGACCTAAAAAGAAGAGTAGAAGTGCTGAAATAGCTGTTGCGGACTGTGTAGATCAAGATCAGACTGCACAGAACGTGCAGTCTGACCTTAGATCTATAACGTCCATTTGTAGATTGTAACTATCACTAAAATAATCTTCCCTACACAAAAAAAGCTTGTTAATAAAGCCTGCAAGCATCAAGTTTTCATGTTCGTTTGGCCTGTTTGTATTGTAAAACGCAGCTTTCAACATTTTTTCAGGTACATCGCGGCGGCCAGTGCACCTATCCATACTTTCTTGGAGTTTCTTTTACCAGTATTTCGCACAATATTCTTCCCAATCCACCAGCTTCTTTCCCACATAACTATCGTCCACAAAATCATCAGCAGTGTGGGAGGAATGAATTCTATCGCAATGACTACCATCAATTCTCGGAAAGAAATTCGCCGAGATGGAGGTTCGAACAAACGACCCCCTGGTCTGAAGTCCTATTCGCCACCGATTGAAATACCGGGGCTCGGGAAGTTGTCATACATGGGAATTCTCTAAATCATCGTCGTTTAACCCTTTACCACACAATCCAGATTTTTGACGACCCCTAGAAAGAAGCTTTTTGAAAACATTGTGAGAACATGAGATAATGCTGGTAAGCAGCATTTGTTCCTTTTCTCACAATGTTTTCCTCTTGTCCCCAAAACAGATTTCAGAAATTTTCTGTCACATTCATTTTGTTGTCTATACATGCTTTCAATTTGGACTAGACTAAAATTTTGGCCTTTGGTAAAGGGTTAATAACTTTTCGCTCATGGAATGTTCGTCACATCATTTCGTAATTTCACTGTAATCCGGTAACTTTAATTTTTAACTTATCTCTTTAATTCTTCAAATTGGAATTTCGTCCAAATTGAAAGTTTTTGCAGACGACAAATTAATTGCTGATAAAATGACATGATTTGTTTGTGAAATAGTAAAAGCAATACGTTGTGGGAAAAGTAGCAATGTTGGACACTTGTAAGTCCTTATTGAGTAAATCTTCAAAACTTTTAACACTAAAATGAGCGCAATTTGCCATAAGGCGATATTGGTTTTCTTTTGATGATATTGACGGCTTTACAGGGTTTAGCGAATGGCATAGATCAAGATCAGAATGCACAGAACGTGTATTTCGATCTTAAATCTACGCCGACCGCTCACTGATGCTACCGACCACGCATTTGTTTATTCTTTTCCACACAGTCCAGAGTTTTAACGATCCCGAGAAAAAAAGACTTTCGAAAACATTGTGAGAAAAGGAGAAAATGCTGGTTACCAGCATTTTCTCCAATGTTTCCTACCCTTTTATAAAAGTATTCCATCAGTTCATTCATATCTAAGTTGTCGTTTGCAAATGGTTTTAATTTGGACGAGTCAAAAATTTTGTTGTGAGGTAAAGAATTTAAAAATGCATTAAAAATCTATTTTTGGACGTCGTGAAGTCAAATTCAATCAAATGACAGCCATGAAAGATTTAAAATGATAATTTTATCTCGATGTAAATTTCACATTAATTGGATATTTCATTTCACATTAACCCTTGCATGACCTTTTTTGGCTTTCGCGAACAGCGTAGATCAAGATCAGACTGCACAGAACGTGCAGTCTGATCTTGGATCTACACCGCTCTCTACCCTTTTCTAAGCTATAGCCAAAACCCGTTTTCAATATTTGAGCATATTCAGTAAAAAGGCGGCTTAATGCACCTGCGAAAATATATCGACCCAGGTCAGCCTGCAAAGTCCGCGCAGGCTGACTTCAGCCGAAGCTTTTCTCTATTGGTCAATTTTCTGTATCTCCAAGGACCAGTCTACCTTATGATTAAGTCGATTATTAAAAAAAAGTGGCTATCACGGATCCATAATTATGTGATGACTTGCTTGGTATAATGCATTACGGAGATGCATTAAGCCCCTTTTTGCCATTTAATATCGCCAGCCCGATATAGATGATATTTGGTTTGTGAAAGATCGAAATTCATCGAGTAAACATCAGCTACGAGTGAAAATATTACAGTATGAAGTTCACGAGATGAAATAAATTTCAATCTTTCCCTGGAAAAAAAAAAAAACCTATTTATTTCATGTTTCTTACTCCTTTGTTGTTGGGACCTGCAAAGTACAGGGGAGATGTCGGTGTTTCCGTACCAGTGAGTTTATCAATTGGTAAATTCACTGATCAAAACGGTGAAATTATCAAACCATAATCCACCTTTATTCCCTGATAAACTACCGAACAGCGTGAAATAAAGAGTTATCTTTCTTTGGGCACTCTTGCGCATATATGGTAAAAAACGTAAACAAGTCTCGCGAGACAGTGCGATATTATCGGAACCTGCACGGTGCCCGTAACGTAGCCAACTCGGTAGAATTTTTTTTTTTCTGATTGAATATAGTCGGAATAACGGGGAAAGAAAATGAGAAACGAAAGCCTAAATGTGCTTATTAGACACTGCATTACAATAGAATATGCCTCCGTTTGTACAAATGGCTGCGTTTGGTTGTACTTCGTATATGGTGCAATTGTTTTTGTTTGCACGTGGTCCCGGTGTTAACAAAAATCTAAAAAGGCCTTCAACTTGAAGAGTTCCACTAATGTTAACCCTTATCGTGCTAAATAAAAGAAATGAATCTTTCAAACTGATAGTAAAACCCCAACTTTTCCAACTTCGAAGGTATTTTTTGAAGGAAAGATATCTCCTGGTCGGACAGTGTAGATCCAAGATCAGACTGCACGTTCTGTGCAGTCTGATCTTTGATCTACACTGTCCGCAAAAGGTCGGTGAGTCGCACTTAGCAGTCTTCGGGTTAATAAGGAGTATGAAGTGGAAGGCTACGGTTAGACGCCGATAAAAAGATGCCTTTATTTATAGCTGTTGGCTCTTGCAAGCGTTCAAATGACAATAGCATTCTGATGTTAATTTCACTGCAAGCCTGGTATGGATATTGCATTTCACATTTAAACTCTTCACAAAACGAAATAAATTTGTGCAAATTGTAAACATTGGCAGACGAGACATGAAATATAGCTCGAATGGTGGGTTTTGGGCTTCGAATATATGGAAAAAAAAAAACCACTGTGGGGAAAGTGGAAAGTGCTGATTACCAGTTTTCAAACATTCTTCCTTAGGGTCGTTAGAAGCCGAGATTTTAGGTACAGAGTTACACGGCAAATTTTATAAGTTTGATGTTTTTCACGCTGTAAGAGAAGATAAGAGCCATGCTCTGGAAAAAGGTGGCTTATTGCATCTCCGGGAAGCATGATAGTAAGGGAGTCATCAAATAATTACCGGTATGGACCCATGGCATGCATTTTGCTCAACAACCGACTGAATGAATAGGTGGACTGATTCTTTCGATATGTAGAAAATTGACGAAAATTGGCAAAAAGCTTCGACCCACGTTGCACCGCCTGCGCAGGCTGACCTGGATCGATACGTTTTGCAGATGCATTAAACATCCTTTTTACACAGCATGACTCATATATATAAGACATTCTCTGTGAAAATGGGGCTTAATGTATCTCCGAAAAGTATCGGCCCAGGTCAGCCTGCGCAGTCCGCGCAGGCTGACCTGGGTCGAAACTTTTCGCTATCGGTCAATTTTCTGTATGCCAAAGGACCAGTCTACCACATGATTGAGTCGGTTGTTGAAAAAAGGGGGCTATTATGGATCCATAATTATGTGATGGTTTGATTTGTATCATGCATTACGGAGATGCATTAAGCCCCCTTTTTCCAGAGCATGGTTCAATTATATGAATTTAAAAGATATATTTGGTCAAAGTTTCTCTACAGGTGGCGAACTGTGTAGATCATAAATCAGACTGCACGTTTTTGTGCTGTCTGATCTTGATCTCCCCAACCCTAAAAAGCTGTTCAGATCGCCATTGGTAGAAAAGGATTGATTTCTGTTCCTATATGCATCGATATTTTTTATCAACAAAAGCAAAACCTTTGGTGGGGTGGTTAATTGAAAACCATTAGCACATAAATTTCTGTCAAATTCAATGATAATCAAATTTCCTCTAAATGTTTTTTTTAACCAAATAGGTAATCGATCTTCGTGCATGAGCATAGCATTTGGGCGGGGAAGGATCAGGGCAGGGGCCTGGACCCCAATATATATTTGTGGGGAAGGGACGAGCTGCCGACATATTTGAACTAGGTTTCATTTTTTCACCCTAGAATTTTTTTTTTCATCTCTTATCATCATAAAACTAGATTTCGACCATATTAGTTGGGAGGGCGGGATGAGAGAGAGAGAGAGAGAGAGAGAGAGTATTTTTTGCAAGGACAAGTTACGAGGACGTGATTCTTAACCAAACAAATATACTGCAAGCTTAAGCAAAAATAATTTACTTCCGCTAGGTTTCGATTCCAGGACCTACAAAACTATTACCAAGCGACTTTGTCAATCGAGCAATTCCAGCAACTGACATTCTTCCTTGTGAAAAATAATAGAAGTTTTTCAAAGGCCTTTTTTTGCCAAAAAAATTCAAGATTTTCAACGTGTTCCAGTTTTCAGTTAGCTTTCAATCTGTATATACAACAATGCAACTTTGCTAAAAACTGTTTAACGTCAGTGTGTATTTACATGCACTCTTAAATATTAAATGGCTACGTATCACATAAAGGCTGTTCATACGCTCCATACAAATCTCAAGGAATAAAAAAAATCGTCCAGAGATGTAAGTGGATTTGGGGCTAAATCCGTGAAGCGCCAGTTACAATTTTAATTGCCTTGTCGGCCAGTGTAGATCAAAGATCAGACTGCACAAAACGTGCAGTCTGATCTTTGATCTACACTGTCCGCTTTGTTGGGACTTTCTGAACAGAAACCAAGCTGAATTTGAAATCGTTTCGGTCTTTTTTCTCGACTGAAAATGTTGCATTCTTTTTGCGTTCAATAGGTTATGGCGGATAGGACCATAGAATATTAAGAATTTAAACTCACATCTGGAATCTAAGTGAGCCGTGCTCTGTGAAAAAAGGGTTTTAATGCATCTGCAAAGAGTATCGACCCAGCTCAGCCTGCGTGGACCTGGGTCGAGACTTTTTTGCTCTTGGTCAATTTTCTGCATATGAAAAGACCAGTGTACCTCCTTACCCAGTCCCTTGTTCTGCAAATTGGATCTTGTCGAGCTATAATAATGTAATAACAAGCTTTGAACCATGCATAAAAAGAGTTGCATTAAACCCCTTTTTGCCAGAGCTTGACTCAATACTCTGTATCCCTCTAGAAGGAAGGAAAACAATGGCTACCAACCTCTTTGTCATAATATCTCTGTTGTGGTAAGTTTACCAGAATTCGTTTACGATGAAAGCCCATATTTGCCATGTACATTTCGGCATGAATTATGTTGTAATGTTCAGTCACGTTGAACCACAGTTATATTTCAGTCCACGTATGTTGTAAGTTCTGTCACATTAACAAACTCTGCGGAACATGTACATTTCAACACATATGCTCTGTTACATTGAAACACGTTCATGTATATTTCAGCATATGAGGTACTGTTCTATCACAATGGAAACACAATTATTTTTCAGTCCACGAGACGTGTATATTTCAGCATATGATGTAATGTTCTATCACGATGGAAACACAATTATTTTTCAGTCCACGAGACGTGTATATTTCAGCATATAAGGTGCTGTTCTATCACATTGAAACACGATTAATTTTCAGTCGATGTATCATGTTTATTTCAGCATACGACAAAACATTCTTTTGCATTGAAACACGATCATTTTTCAGTCCATGTGTCATGCATATTTCAGCATATGATGTACCATTCTGTCACACTCAAACACCATTATTTTTCAGTCCATTCATCATGTACATTTCAGCATATGTTGCACTGCTCTGTCACCTTGACAAACTGTGCGGATTGTAAATTTCAACTCATAATGTTCTGTCACATTGAAACACGGTTATTATTCAGCCCCAGTGTCATGTACATGTAAATTTCAAGAACTCGTTTACGTTCTGTCACATTGAAACACGGTTATTATTCAGCCCCAGTGTCATGACATGTAAATTTCAAGAACTCGTTTACGTTCTGTCACATTGAAATACGCTTATTTTTTACCCATGTGTCAGGTATATTTCAGGACAGTTAGACAAACTGTGCGGAATGTACACTAAACATAATTTTATAACGTTTTGTCGCATCGAAACATGGTTATTTTTGGTTCGTGTGTCACGTACATGCTTATTTCAGGACATCTAATACGCTCTGTCACATCGACAGACCGTGCAGAATGCACATTCAACATAATATTATACGGTTCTATCACATCGAAACATGGTTATTTTTCAGTCCATGTGACATGCAGTTACAAGAAACGCCAAAATACGCAGAAATAGGAAGGAATACGCAGAAATATACCGGAATACGCTGACAGACAAAGATCAAGAAATGAACAGTGCGAGTGATGAATTTACGCCCAAAAATTAAAACTTTTTGTTTCAACTAATCGTAAGAGATAATTTTGACTTGGTTGTAGATCTTCTGAATTTTTTTCTGAAATCCGTCTACACTGGTTAAAAAAAAAAAGAGCTGAATTAAATCTTGATTTTAAATGACAGCTACGAATGACTGATTTTTTACGCACCAAAATCCACCCCAAACTGAAATTACATTGATAACGCTAAAAATGGAATTTTTCATTTTATGGTTTGAATTTTAGTTTTTAAGAAAACGGTTGTACGGATAATTCCGAAATGTACATACTTAGTACATCTTTAGCGAAGAGAGGTTCTGAAAACATTGTGGAAAAAGGAGAACATGCTTGTAACCAGCATTTTCTCCTCTTTCCGCAATGTTTTCTACCCTATCAACGACATAAGTCATCTTTTGAGCAACATTTCACTTGTCGTCTGCAACAGCTTTCAATTTAGTCGAGTCTAAAATTTTGTAAAGACTTAAAAATCCCTCCTCGACTAAAATCACTGATAGCACTAAATGTTGTATTATTTATTTGAATTAAATCTTGGTTTTAAATCACCGTTTCAGATAATTTCGTTGTTCTTATTTGTCCTAAAATCCGTCCTAGATTGAAGTCACATATGATAACACTAAAAATTGATCTCCGAAAAATCTATTTTCTATCGGTACGTGTGTTGAGTGCCCGGGCAATCCTTTTAATAAATACACCGGTTTCTTCGTTCACTTTTTACCGCACCACAAAATTTGGGATTAGACCAAACTGAAACCATTTGCCGACTTCGAAATAAATATAGCTCAAATGGTGAGTTCTGTCTTTGATGGGGTAGGTAGAAAACATTGTGGAAAAAGGAAGAATGCTGGTAACCAGCATTTTCTCCCTTTTCTATAACGTTTTCAAAAGCGCCTTTTTCATTAGGATCGTTAAATTCAGAATGCTCTAGTAAAGGGTTAAGAAATTTCTAAATGAAAAAAAAAAATGATTTTCAATTTTTTTTAATAAAAATTCTAAATGTCCCATTTCATTAATGTATTTTGTTAGCTTTTAATGTTTATATACAACAGTGATTACTTGTCAATATCTAACCCTTATCCTGCTAAATAAGTAAAATTAAACTTTCCAACCAATGGTAAAGAAAAAAAGATTGCAATTTGAAAGTTATTTTCTGTTGGGAAAATATTTCCCTATCGGACAGTGTAGATCTAAGATCAGACTGCATGTTCTGTGCAGTCTGATCTTGATCTACACTGGCCTCAAAAGGTCCTTGACTCGTGCTTACCAACCTTGGCGTTAAACTCCTAGTATATAGATTAACACTTTCTGTCTCTTATTGTTTGTATGGAGTTTAACGTCGTTCTCAACATTACTTTAGTTATATCGTGGTGGTCAGTGCATCTATCCATGCTTTTCTAAATGAAAAAAAAAAATGATTTTCAATTTTTTTTAATAAAAATTCTAAATGTCCCATTTCATTAATGTATTTTGTTAGCTTTTAATGTTTATATACAACAGTGATTACTTGTCAATATCTAACCCTTATCCTGCTAAATAAGTAAAATTTAGTTTCTGGAGTTTCTTTCACCGGTACTTCGCGCAACATTCTCAAGCCACTGGCTTCTTTCTCACATTATCATCGTCGAAACGGTGATCAGCGGTGAGAGAGAATTGAATCCTGTCGCAATGATTATCACCAATCCTCGAGAAGAAATTGGCCGGGCTGGGCCTAGCCCAAAATTCTGTCGTTTGGCAAGGAGTTAACGGAACCATTCTTTACCAGGATTTGCAGACGACAAGTTTAATGAGACATAACTGACAGAAAATGTATCGGGAGCGGTTAAAGAAAAATATAGTTGAATTTTCCCCTTTTTTCAGAATGTTTTCAAAAAGTTTCTTCTTTTACCATACGATCCCCGAGTTTTAATGACCCCGAGAAGAGAATACTTTCAAAAACATTGTGGGAAAAGGAGAAAATGCTGCTAACCAGCATTTTCTCCTTTTCCCACAATGTTTTCTACCTTATCAAAGACAGAAATCATCATTTGAAGACACTAGCAAAACAATTATCATTTATCAATTAGGATGTTGGTAAAATTATTGGATTCGTCTGTGAAAGGATAGAAAACATTGCGGAAAAAGGAGAAAATGCTGGTTACTAGCATTTTCTCTTTTTTTCACAATGTTTTCAAAAGCTTTCTTCGTCAGAGTTAAAAAAAATAATACAGAACTGTTAACACTTTACCTCACTACAAAATTTTACACCGAAAGTATATGCAGATGTAAAATCAAACGTGGCTAAAATTGCCAAGTTCTCATTGATCCCTAAGATAGGTAGAAAACATTGTGGGAAAAGGGGAAATTGCTGATTACTAGCATTTTCACTTTTTCCAACGATGTTTTCAAAAGTCTTTCTTTTTCAGTTAAAATTCCGTATTGTGTGGTCAAGGGTTAAGTTTAAGGTAAACACGGTAGGTTGGGAGTAAGGAATCAGGGTATGTGCTCAAATGACTATATACAATATCTACAATAGATTTATGAAAGTCCCGTTGATTATATATCTAAACTAACATCCGTTTTATTGGTTAACCGATAATAAACAATCCCGTCTTTTAACGACCCTGAGAAAGAAAAAAAAAAAACTTTTGAAAACATGGTGGGAAAAGGAGAAAATGCTGGTAACCAGCATTTTCTCCTTTTCCCACAATGTTTTCTATCCTTTCAAAGAGAGAAATTCTCCTTTGAGATCCATGACATTTGTCGTCTGCAAATGTTTTCAATTTCGTCGTGTCTAAAATTTTGTCGTTTTGTAAAGAGTTAGCAGATATCAGGGTTCTTTTGATCTATCAAACCCTTGACAAGACGACAAAATTCTGGACTTGTCCAAATTGTAGGCATTTGCAGACGACAAATGAAATCTTGCTGTTGTATTGGGTTTGTCTTTAAGAGGGTAGAAAACATCGCGGGACAAGAGGAAAATACTGGTTACTCTAAGTAGGATGTGATCTTTTTCCCATGATGATTCTTCCTTCAACGCGGGTTGTTTGGGCCAAATGTTGAAGTATAAAATTTACAATTGTAATTGAATTCTTCATCCATGAAGTGCTGGAGATTAGAGGGTGTTCCTTTTTTTTTTTAAAGTTTTAGGAAAATGTTTCGTTGGACATCATCAATGTTCATATTTGTCTGTCTGTCCGTCCGTCCGTCCGTCCGTCTCTCTGTTTGATGTCGCTTTCATTTTCTTTCTTTTTCTCTGATTGTCTACCTTTCTGGTTAACACTCACTCTCTCTCTTTCTCTTTGTCTCTCTCTCTGTCTCACTGTTTGTCTCTCTCTCTCTCTCTCTCTCTACACTTGTCCAAATTGAAAGAATATGCAGACTACAAAATAAATGTGACGCAAAGCTTGAAATTTGCTTTTGAAAGGGTAGAAAACATTATGGGAAAAGGAGAAAATGCTGTTTACCAACATTTTCTCCTTTTCCCACAATGTTTTCAAAAGCTTTCTTTCTCAGGGTCGTTAAAAATCGGAATTGTGTGGTAAAGGGTTAATACATCTCCGTGATAGATCGTACCAAGCAAGTCATCACATAATTATGGATCCATAAAATCCATTTTGTCGAACAAGCGACTGTATCATGAGGTAGACTGGTCCTTTGACTTGCAGAAAACTGACCATCAACAAAAAAGTTTCGAACCTGTAAGCGGCGTAAAACACCATCCAATCAATCAATCAATCAATCAATCTTCTGGGTGGTAAAATATCGTGATTATCTTGTAAACACTTCGAATAGGGCTTATAATTGGCCCGCAACATGCGAAATGAGACCTTCGGACATTTGCGTAAAGTGTCGTCCCGGATTAGCCTGCGCAGTCCGCGCAGGCTAATCCGAGACGGCACTTTACGACTGCATAAGATTTTTTTCATATAGAAGACTTTCGTGGACTTTCGTGAAACAGAAAATCGCACAAAAACTGGTCAACCTGCGCGGACTGTCCTTGAAAGCCGACCTGGGTTGATACTGTTTACAAATATATTAAACCCCCTTTTCACAGAGCAAGACTCAAATCTATGCGAGTCTATTTGAGTCTATTGTGAAAAATTTTACACTTTTAGCAACAATATCTAAACGACGCCGAAAAATAATACCCTAAAAACATCGGGGGGAAAAGGAGAAAATGTTGGCTCACAGCATTTTCTCCTTTTCTCGCAATGTTTTCTACTACCTTATCAAGGACAAATCACGTCATTTATTCCACATTTAATTTGTCGTCTGCTCTTTTTTTCAATGTGGACAAAGCTATAATTTTGCTGTCTAGTAAAAGATAACACTTCAGTTGCTAAATAAATTAAACGAAACTTTCAAACCGATAGTAAAAACATATTTTTTTTTTGCTATTCCATTGGTATTTTGAAGGAAAATATTTCCTTATCGGACAGTGTAGATTCAAGATCAGACTGCACATTCTGTGCAGTCTGATCTTGATCTACACTGTCCGCAAAAGGTCAATTGGTCGTGCTTAGCAACCTAAGGGTTAAAAAGTTGTCCTAAAGTTCACACACGTATAATAAGCCATTAGGTTTAGATAAGACGAGATCAGTCATCTGAAATACAAATTTATTCCTTCAACCCACAAATTCCCAGCTCGGCCGATTTCGTTCTGACGATGGAAGATAAATCTGTATTCATTTTCTAGCCAGTTTTTTTTTTAACCTATTTCATCTTTATTTTATGAAACTAGAATCATTCTTGTATCTTCATGCCAAATGTAGTCCCTGACGTTTGTAAGGTTGCACAGAGTACGACAGATAGAAAATGCATTTCATTTTCTGGAGGCCATCAAAGAAATCACTATTTCCAATTTTAAATCGAAGACAGATCCTTTGAGTTTCTTTATCCCTTACATCATATATGTTTGTAATTTATCTATTTTTAAACAGCTGACTAAATTCTGAACCATTAAATCGCACTATCAAGTTTTAACAGCGTTTTTTTTATGTATTTTTATACTGGTAGTCTGTTATCAATACGTACTTCTGACGGTTATTGAAAATACGATGGACGCTAGTTTATCACATAACTGTTATTTTCAATGTAAAACAGCCATTACGAATTTTCTTGTCTTACACATGCCTGAGATAAGAAAATAGTGCCGTATTTCGTCAACGAGCTGTAAATATACGCCTCATTTTTAAGCATTGCCGAACAAGATCCTGTGTGAAAATGCCTGTCAAAACTGATGATCGTGACAAAGCTGCAAAGTTTTAGTATCTTAAGATGTAAAAAAAAAAGTTATATGCAAGTTTATTTGGAACTATTTCTTTATGTAATGTACACACTTGTCAAAGAAACGAACAGGCTTTATGTAAATTTCAAAACACTTGGACATGTAGGCCTATGTTTTAATACGTCATGGACTATCATTCTTGACCTACAGTTATGCAATAAAAAGAATCTGACATTCGTTGGTGCTTGAGGTAAGAAATGATTAAACTCGGCCACAAAAATGTGTTATACTTGAAAGCCGCCAAAGGCTCGCTTACTAACCTTTTTTTTTTTGTAGACTCGTTTAACAAACTTTTATCTCAAACACCAACTCATGCCAGAACCTATATTATACGACGATTGATGATAGTCATTGCGACAGGTTCCATGCCTCTTTTCCAGCTGGTCCTTGCTTCGACAATGGTTACACGTATGTGGTAAAGCAGCTAGTGCCTTCGGAAAACAATTATTGTGCCAAGTACTGGTCAGAAAAAATCAAGGAAAGCATCTATGGGCACACTGGTCGCCGCGATATAACTGGAATAATATTTAAAACGACGTTAAACACAAATTGGTTGAAAATTAAACGCAACTGCATTAAACACCCTTTTTTCATAGGGCATGGCTCATGTACAAAACACTGTTTAGAAAAAGTTTTAAAGGCAAAGAAGCTAACTAAAAACAACAAAATAAAACCGGAAACTGATTTGTTTTTGACATAAAAAGAACCCTCAATATCGAAAATATCTTCGTGCCTGTTTAGTGCGAAAATATGGGATCACAATCTGTTTATTTAACTTTTCACCATAACCCACCATGACAAAATTTCACACTTGTCTATACTGAAAGCATTTTGAAGACGTGAACTTAAATCTGGTTCAAATGTTTGAGTTTTTTCTTTATGCCTTTACTGCACGATGCCGCCTTTTGACGCCCCTGGGAAAGAAACCTTTTGAAAACATTGTGGGAAAAGGAGAAATGCTGGTAACCAGCATTTTCTCCTTTTCCCACAATGTTTTCTACCCTATCAAAGAAAAAATGCATCATTTAAGCCACATAGAAATTGTCGTCTGCAAATGCTTTCAATTTGGACAAGGCCAAAATTTTGTCGTCTGGTAAAGGGTTCTTTAGGATAGAAAACATTGTGTGAAAGAGGAGAAAATGCTGGTTACCACATGTTTTCAAAATCCGTTTTCCTCAGTGTCGTTTAAACACGGGGTCGTTCGGTAAAGGGTAAAAAATCAGTTGGGAGCTGAGATTACAATGAACACCCTTTACTTAACTTACGTTCCTAGGACCGCGGGTAAGCCATCGGCTTCTAAAGGTCCATCTGTTTGATTTCTTTGTCCGGTTGTGTATGGGTTGTAGCAGCTCGGCGTGAATTTCAAGGGGTGGTTTTTCCAATGGTTGTTAAGTCTATTTTTGAATGAGTTGATACTCGGTGCAGTTACTACGTCATTACTTAGTGCATTCCAATGGTCTATGACTCTATTGCTGAAAAATTTTTTTCTTAATTCTGTTTTTGATCTTTTTTTGTATAGTTTGTAAGTATTACCTCTTGTTTGATTATTTTCTGACAAAGTGATAATGGGTCTGCTTGGTTGGTCGATTTTGTTTATTATTTTAAAAACTTGGATCATGTCTGCACGTTCACGTCTGTACTCAAGGGATGGTAATCCAAGATTACGCAATCTTTCAGTATAATTTAAACCTCTTAAAGCTGGTACCATTCTGGTGGCTCTTCTTTGTATATTTTCTATGGCTTTCTTGTATTTTTTTAAATGGGGAGACCATACTGGGCTGGCGTATTCAAGGTGGGGTCTCACCATTGATTTGTATAGATGTAAGAACATAGTTTTGTCCAGATATCTAAAGTTTCTATAAATTAATCCAATGTGCTGGTTTGCTTTGTTGATTTTAGCATAAATATGGGAACTGAAATGTAACTGATGATCTATTATTACACCAAGGTCTTTCTCCTCTCCAACATTTGTGATCAGTTCCCTGATATTATTGGTATCGTTCATATAGTAATTTATAGTTGAATCTTTCTTTCCAATGTGCAATCTTTTACATTTGCTAGGGTTAAAGTTTAATTCCCACTTTTTTGACCATTCGACGAAAGCATCGGTTGTGGACTGTAGTTTGTCATGGTCCTCCTGTTCTTTTATTTCTGTATATGTTTTGGTATCGTCCGCGAATAGTTTTATTGTTGTTTTCGCAACATTCGGCAAATCATTTATAAATATCAAGAATAGCGTCGGACCTAATACGCTACCCTGTGGTACTCCGCTTTTGACCTTTAGTCTTGATGAACGTATATTGTTTATAATAACTTCTTGGTATCTGTTTTTGAGGAAGCTTTCAATCCACCAGTAAACTTTGTCTGTAATACCGTATGACTTCAGTTTAAGTAAGAGTTTATTATGGGATATTGTATCAAATGCTTTCTTGAAGTCATAAAAAAATGATGTCTGTTTCAACTGAATTATCAAGTGATACTGACCAATCTTCCATTGATTCTAACAGTTGGAGCTGACAGGATTTACCTTTCATAAATCCAAATTGTTCTGGAGCAAATAGATGGTTTGTCTTCATGAATTGGATGATTTTTTCATTAACTATCCTCTGCATTAAGTTTGAGCAGATTGGATTGAGACTAATTGGTCGGTAATTCTCTGGTTTTTGTTTGTCTCCAGATTTATAAATGGGTACAACATCTGATATTTTCCATTGTCGTGGTAGTTCTGTATTTTCAAGTGATATTTGAAAAATTTTAGTTAGTGGATAGCAAAGTTCATCTTTGCATTCAATCAATAATTTAGGGTGAATACCATCAGGACCTGCCACTTTATTCGATTTTAAGTTATTTAAAGCTTTCCTCACATCATCCATGGTAATAGTAATTTGATTCAAGGTTTGGTTAGTCTTTTTTTCTATTTCTTCAATGTGTAATTCATCATCTGAACTGCTTGCATTAAATATACTACTAAAATAGCTATTGAATATATTTGCCTTATGGAAATCAGATTCTATGAGAAGATTGTCATTGTCTTTAATGGCACCAATGGTTGATTTTGTTTTGCTTTTAGATCGGATATATTTCCAAAATAGTTTACTGTTTGTCTTTATTTGAAGAGCTAAATCTCTTTCATATTCATATTTTGCTTTCTTGATTGCAGCTGTAGCTATATTTCTCGCATATTTGTAATTTGCGTAGTTTCCTGTTGTTTTACAGTGTAGATATTTCATCCAAGCTTGATGCTTTTGCTTAAGTTTCATCCGAGTTTCCGCATTCATAAATGGAAGTTGATTATTGAATCCAGGTCTGTCCCTGTACACTGGTATGTTTTCTTCGACTAGTGTGTGTAATATATCGACAAAGACAGTCCATGAGTCATTAATACTTTCATTTTGGAGTAACTCATCCCAGGCTATTTTCCTTAATTTTTCCTTTATCATGGTATAATTGCCTTTAAAGTAATTTCTTTTACTGTTTGTTGTTTTTACCACCTTTTCTGTGTAACAGTTGAAGTCAATCTCTAGGACTACATGATCGCTTTTTCCTAGACTCGACAAGTATGATATTTTCTCAATCATATGTTCTTCATTAGTAATTACAAGGTCAATCAGCGATTGTCCATTACGAAATCTAGTAGCCTGTTTGACATGCTGATGTAAGAAGTTGTCTTCCAGAACTTCTAAAAATAAAGTTGCTAGATGTTTTTCACTTACAAGTGAGATATTTAGGTTCCAATCTATGTCTTTAAAATTAAAGTCTCCTATCATACACAGATGAGAACAGCCACTCTTGTTTACTTTTTCAATTATGTTTGTAAGTTCTAATGAACTTTTTATACTGGAATTTGGGCTACGATAGATACAGCCTAGTAGTAAAGAATCTTGTCGGTACAGACTTATTTTAATCCAGACCATTTCTATTTCATCACTGTTTATATTTACCATTTGATATATAATATTGTCTTTAATATAGATGATTACTCCTCTTTTGTTTTGTTCCAGGTTTGTGTGGTGAGTATAGCCATTGATAAAGAAAAAAGTGTCAGTAACTTCAAAAAGTTTATTTTTGGGATTAATTTCTGTAATGGCTACAATGTCTGGATTTTTGGTGATGATAAGATCATTCAATTCGTCCTTTTTATTAACAAGTGAATCCGCATTTGTATATAATATCTTCAATTTGTTAAAATAACTGTGGCTGTTCGATATAGAATTATTTACATTCTTGGGATTAAAACTAAAACATTTTTCCTAATCAGTATTAACAGTTCTGTCTAAAGGAGGTTGATCCTTAGTCAGACTTAATCCCCCTAGAACTGTGGTGTCTGGATCCATCAATGTTGAGTCCATGAAGTTTTCTAGACTGGTTAAGGAACTGTTCAAATCATCTGTTTGTGGTATTGGATTGGAATCTCTTAGCCGTATAGATTCTGATTGATTAAGTGGAATTTTATTATTGAGACCAAGGTTTTCATGATCAGTTTTCTCCCCTAATTGAGGTTTTTTCTTTTCGTTCTCAGTCTGTCTTTTTATTGGTTGGATTCTTTCTTCTACTGGTATAATTATTTGTCCATCTCTGATCTTAGCATTTTTATGTATCTTTCTTGTTTCGTCTAGCTGTTTGAGAAGTTCCTTTCTCTCCATCCTTTGCAAGGGTGTAAAGTCACTTGTAATAATCACATTCTTGAGTTTCACAGGTGCCTTTAATTTAATATTCTTGGAGTGTCTTAAAAGATTACCTCTTGTTTTTTTACTGGCTAGAACCAGTTTCAGTGGTCTTATTTTTTCGCTTTGTTTATTTCCGATTCTAAATGAATTCTGTATTTCCAATTCTATTCCAAGTGTTTGTGCCAATTCTGTAAGTTTCAAGTGATCTGCTGATTTTCTTTCCTGAGGATCCTCATCATTTGACTCTTCAAGATTATATATCATTAGGTTTAAGCTTCTCTGTCTTCTGCTTTCGTTTTCTTTACCTATCACGTCACTGCCGTTTCTGCAAACACAGGGGTGAATTGGTTGCATTTTAACCCTCAGGCTGTAAAGCGCGACTCACCGATCTTTGACGGACAGTTTAAATCAGGATCAGACTGCATAGAACGTGCACTGTCCGATAAGGAAATATTTGTCCCCTAAAACTAACTTTGAAATAGCAAGCGGATTAATTAATATACCAATTAAAGGTAGGAGTTTGTGTTCAAAAACTGCTTTTGGGGCATGAAATACATTACAAACTACCGACCACCGACGTTCGAAATATTCCGTGGAATTTAACAATGAAAAAGAAGGATAAATATCGGGACCGGAGACATACGAACAAACACATAGTTTCGAACAAGCGACGTGCGAACTAACGAAATTCCACTGTATTTGGGTTTTCTTATACAAACGACGTGAAAGTTTCATTTTAGTTATTTAGCAGGATAAGAGTTCAATACATTGTGGAAAATAGAGAAACTACTCATCATACATGTATATATTTCGCCATTTACCACATTATTTTCCTATGAAAATATTTCTATTTCTAAAATAAGTTATTTTTTTAATTATGTGATGGAGGAAAAGATTACAAGAAAATTGATAATGCAGAAATAGCATTTTCATTTCTTACCTTTGTTAGCTTTTGTGCCTGGTGATGTTTGCTACTTTCAAAATTATTTGAAGTGAATTGCGTCGGCATGTGCACCTTTCCATACTTTTCTTGAGTCTCTCTTACCAGTACTTCGCACAATATTATTCCCAAACCGATGGCTGCTATCCCACATAACCATCATTGCGAAAATTTACAGCGGTGAGAGAGGAATGGATCCTGTCATAATGACTAGTACCAGTCCTTGGAAAGAAATAAGCCGAGCAGGAGATCCGAACCAGCGAAAAGTTTGTCATTCAAGAAGCATGGCTTGATCAATATTTTGTCACCGCAGTGTTTACATAACGTATTATAAATCTGAAGCCCTCTCATGTCACGGCCAACAGAGGCGTGAACTGGTTGTTTTTCACCTTTAAGCTGCTAAGCGCGACTCACTGACCTTTTGCGGACAGTTTAGATCAAGATCAGACTGCACACAACGTGCAGTCTGATCTTGGATCTAAACTATCCGATACGGAGATACTGTTCTCCAAGAAATAAGTTTGAAATAAGATTATTCGGGTTTTATTATGGACTTGAAAGTTCTAAATTAAAACTTCAATGCTATGTGATAAAAGGAGAAATTTCTCCTTTCGTCACAATATTTTCTAGAGTAGCCTGCTGCATGGCGGAAAAAATGCTGCAGAATATTTTGAAAAAACATTCTTAACCCTTCTTTATCCTGCTAAAAAAGTTAAATAGAACTTTCAATAGTAAAACCCCGAATAATGTTATTTCAAACTTGGTTTCTTGGGAAAAATATCTCCTTAACGGACAGTGTAGATCAAAGATCAGACTGCACGTTCTGTGCAGTCTGATCTTGATCTACACTGTCCACAAAAGGTCAGTGAGTCGCGATAAGCAGCTTAAGGGTTAAAAGTGACCCTTAAATTAAAACCTGAATGTTAGCGAAAACAATGTGATAAAAGGAGAAATTGCTCGTTCCGGGCAAACAAAAAAGACTTTACTTCTTTTGTCGCATTTTTTTCAGTTGAAGTCTGCCGCTTGAGGGAAAAGTTCTTTATATCATTATTGCTTGGTTCTTTTCTTCCTTCCTTTCCTCCTTATTTCCTTTCTTCCCTCCTTATTTCCTTCCTTCTTTCTCTCCCTCCCTTCTCTTCCCTTCCCTTAATTACTTACTTTCTTTCTTACCTACCTACCTACCTTATTACTTACTTACATACATACTTACTTACCTACTTACTTACTTGCTTGCTTGCTTGCTTGCTTGCTTGCTTGCTTCCTTCCTTCCTTCCTTCCTTCCTTACTTACTTACTTACCTACCTACCTACCTTATTACTTACTTACATACATACATACATACATACATACTTACTTACCTACTTACTTACTTGCTTGCTTGCTTGCTTGCTTGCTTCCTTCCTTCCTTACTTACTTACTTACTTACTTACTTACCTACCTACCTACCTTATTACTTACTTACTTACTTACATACATACATACATACATACATACATACATATATACATACTTACTTACCTACTTACTTACTTGCTTGCTTGCTTGCTTTCTTCCTTCCTTCCTTACTTCCTTCCTTTCTTCCTTACTTACTTACTTGCTTGCTTGCTTTCTTCCTTCCTTCCTTACTTCCTTCCTTCCTTCCTTCCTTACTTACTTACTTACTTACCTACCTACCTTATTACATACATACATACATACACACATACATACTTACTTACCTACCTACCTACCTACCTTATTACATACATACTTACTTACCTACCTTATTACATACATACATACATGTACATACATACTTACTTACCTACCTTATTACATACATACATACATACATACATACATACTTACCTACCTACCTTATTGCATACATACATACATACATACATACATACCTACCTTATTACATACATACATATATACATACATACATACATACATACATACAAACTTATCTACCTGCCTTATTACATACATACATACATACATACATACTGTACCTTATTACATACATACATACATACATACCTTATTACATACATACATACATACTTACCTACCTACCTTATTACATACATACATACATACATACATACATACATACATACTTACCTACCTACCTTATTACATACATACATACATACATACATACTTACCTGCTCGCTCGCTCACTCACTGAGATCCTGATCAAGGGACCTTAGATTTTGTCCCATTTTCGTTATTGACATTGATCAATATTTCGTCACCTCAATATTTACATAGTGTATTATCAATACGAGGTTCTCGTATGTAAAATGGTCATTTTATTTAACTCTCTACCTAATGACAAAATTTTAGATTAGACCAAATTCAAAGCAATTGCAGACGATGAATAAAATATGATTTATTTATTTTGATTTGTATTTGAAAGGATAAAAAACATTGTGGGAAAAGGAGAAAATGCTGGTTACCAGCATTTTCTCCTTTTCCCACAATGTTTTCAAAAGCCTAAATTCCCAGGGTCATGGAACCACGGGTTGTCTTGTAAATGTTAGTCAATACGAGCAATATTTTGTGCTGTTTCAAAGGCCCTGTAGTGGCCAGTAGTAAGTGTTGTGTGTGTTAAAATAGAATTAAATTTAAATCATACCATTTAAAAGGAAGAAAATTATTGTGAAGATGAAAATCTGTTCTTGTACGGTCAGTCCAATGGTTTGTCACTGGCAGAAACGTGAATTTAAAAACTAGTTAAAAAGTAGTCAAAAGATAGGGCGACTTGGCAATTTTTTACCTAGTTTAAAGATTGACTAGTATTTTTCTGCCCGCATCTAACACGTGGACCTTCCGTACTATAACAGATTGTCATCACCGCAATAGTTTCTTCACTTTTAGACAGTATTATTTAAATCTATTCTAACAACCCGCATTGTTTACATTTGGCTGCCAGTGGGCCTTTAGATACCATTGTTTGTCAGACTACCTCAAAAAACAATTGACATTGAACATCCAAGATCAGATGACACATTCCGGTTCGATCTTGATCCGCACCAACCGCATTTTTTTTTTTTTTTTTTTTTTAGTCTTGCCGCAAAATTGCTGATTGGGGGCTTAACAAAATTTTGTCGAAAATAAAATACCCGTTTTTCATTTTTTGCAGGTTCTAGGTATATCTATAATTACACAAGAGTTGAAAAATGTTTTATCGCTGAATTTAGTGAGGCAGTACTTGGTAAACCATCGATAAAAAAAAATGAGAGAAGAGGAAAGAAAATCGAAAGCGCTTTCTTGATGGAATACATAGCCTCTTATAAAAAAAAAGTTTGGATTTCGCACCAGAATCTCGCGAAGAGTCTTATCATGAAGGTAATAATAATAATAAATTAATAACGTTTGTTGATTATGTAGGGTCGTATTCAAATCAGGAAGATGAAGTCAAATTTTATCTCGTATACACGGATTACAGATTTCTCGGGGACCATCCCACTTTTTCTAAACATCAAATTTGATTCTTTTTTTACAGAATGCAGTTGTCCAGTTTCTTACCGACAAAAATATCTCATGTTTTTATCAGTGCTTTACAAGAAGTTTAGACTCACGGCAAAAAATCTTAACAGTTGATTGAAAGAATTAGAAGCACAAACAGTCAAAGATTTATATTTGAAGACTGAATGGGGTGGGGGCGGTCTCTTACAGTTAAGACAACCAGACTGAGAGATAGCTTTCGCAGGAAAAAAATACGAATGAAAAAATTCCTTTAAACGAGTTTTTGTTTCGTCTCTGACATTTTTCTTTAAAGAAAATTTCACATGTTTATTTTTTACATCTAAGGGGGCTGGTAAGTAATACATCTTTGATTTGAAAAGTTTATAACGATAGCATAATATATATATATATATCAAGTGGATGTCAAAGTAATTGAAAAACAAGGTAACTTGACTCTTGATTTATAACCCTTGTCTATACGATCCCTTTTTTTCGACTCAAAGAAAACATACTTTTGAAAACAACAAGGAAAACGGAGAAAATGCCGTAAACAGAATTTTCTACTTTTCCCACAATGTTTTTTTTTACCATTCCATTAGCAATTTCAATCATTTTAGTCAGATTAAATAATCGTCTGCAAATGCTTTCGATTTGGACGAGTCGTCTGTTAAACACTTAAGATGGCGGCTGTTGTTCAAATAAGCTGATAAGACTAGTTAATCGTTCGTTATTTCATAGATTTGTATCTTGCCATAGTTTTTTTTTTTTTTTTTTTTGAGAATATAGACTAAGATCTACTTGCTCATATCTACAGTCCGATCTTTATCCGTACTCTGATAATGCATGGATGGTTTTCTTCTCCTTTAGCCAGACAACCGTTACCTATTAAGTTCAATCACCCCGAGACCAACTACCTCACATTTCTAAAACAACCATCCCACCCCTCAGGATCATCCACTCTAGTCCATTGGGCCCATTAATTAACCCACCCCTCCTAGCCATCCTCCAAGTTTTTCTAGCCTTGTAATCCTAAAGCCTAATGTCATGTCATGTCAAAGCCTCTAGCAATTTCATCCCACAGCCTAACCATGTCATCTTAAAGTCTCTTGTCATGTCATCCCGAAGCCTCTAGCATGTCATCTCAAAGCCTCTAGTCATGTCACCTCAAAGTCTCTAGCCATGTCATCTCAAAGCCTCTAGCCATGCCATGTCATCTTAAAGCCTCTAGCCTTGTCATCTCAAGCTTTAGCCTTGTCATCTCAAGGCCTCTAGCCCTGTCATCTTAAAGCCTCTGGCCTACTCATTCAAAGTTTATATTCTTGTCATCTCAAATCCCCACCCCCCCGCCCGCCACGTCATCTCAAAGACTCTAGCCATTTCATTTCAAGGCCTCCAGTCATGTCATCTCCAAGCCTCTGGTCATGCACTCTCTCCAATCCCCTAACCATGTTATCTCAAAGCCTCTAGCCATGTAATCTCAAAGCCTCTAGCCATGTAATTTCAAAGCAGCTAGCCTTGTCATCTCAAAGTTTCTAGCCTTGTCATTCCAAAGCATCTGGCCATGTCGTCTCAAAGTGTTTAGATAGGTCACCTCAAATCCCATAGCCATGTCACCTCAAAGCCCCAAGCCATGTCATCTCATATCCCCTTGCCATGTCATCTCAAAGCCACTTGCCATTTCATCCCAAAGCCTCTAGCCATGACATCTTAAATCTCCTAACCATGTCATCCTGTAGCCTCTAGCCATGTCATCCCAAAGCCTCTAGCCATATCATCTCAAATTCCTTAGCCATTCAAACAAACAGCCTTCAGGGGGCATATGGGCAACCGGCGTCGACGATAAATAAACGGAAAATCAATCAATCAATAATCAACAATTCGGTAAAAGCCATCCTTATCATTATCATTCGAGTCACGCCGTTCTATTCCTCAACCCAAGCTTCTCCAACTTTCGAGCCAAATCAACCCTGCCCTTCAATCCCTGTCATCCTTAGCCCTCGATACCAGCCAAGTGCAGCATTCAGCATTATCTACTACTCGAACCCAACACCACAATCAATCTAGCCCTGCCACCGTAATCCCTCCAGCTAAGCTATCCCATCACTAAAGCCACCCAAACCCCACCAGCATCGCTATCCGCGCCAACGAATCCCGCATCAATCCCGTATCCGCTATTCCTTTAACTCAGTCACCCGCCCCCCTCACCCCAAATCAATCTACTTGTCCAGCCTAGTCTTCACCACTTCACAAAATTAGACACTCCCATTCCTCGAGCCAAGCCAAGCCCACCCCTCGAGTCAAGGTACTCTCGTCCCTATCAAGAGCCTAGGCGATAATACGTTTTTTGCTGTCTTAATGGAGCTTATAATATTGTTTTCAATGTGTTCAATTTCTCATACCTTTAAAAGGGTCTCTCTTATTAACGAAGTCATAGCAAAGGGAACCGCAGCATTTCAGTATAGACTTGGTCAAATTCAAAGCAGTTGCAGAAGATAAATAAAATATGTCACAAATCATCCTAGTCTGTCTTTGAAAGGATAGCATTGAAAACACTGAGAGAAAAGGAGAAAATGCTGGTAACCAGCATTTTCTCCTTTTCTCGCCATGTTTTCACATACATTCTTTCTCGGACAGCTAAAAGACGGGATTGTTGGGTAAAGTATAAAAACATAGAATAAGTTCTAATAATATGTGGGTTTCTTTTTTGTTCCCAGTTTCAAAACATTATAAGCAGGTGCTTGCCTTATCTGTAAGGATCACAACACAACGGGATAATTTATTGCGCAATGCAGGCAATAAAACATTCAATAAATCAATGCATTTTATCGTTAATAGGGAGTGATAACAAACTTTTCAGCAATGAATGTCAGAATTTGATCTCGATGCGATTAGTTCATTTTTTCTTTTTTTTTTAATTACACAGGTTCAAGCTTGCCGTTATAATGTCATTGTAAAATTAACCCGTTACTGAACGATCTGGTATGTAGTTTTGCACAACCCTATTAAAGAAGGCGTTTGAAAATATTCCTAGAAAAGAATAAGATGCTGGATAAACAGCATTTTCCTCTTTTCTCACAATGTTTTCTATCCTTTCAAAGATACATGGATTCTCTCACATGGGTCACGTTTAATATGTCGTTTTCAAATGCTGTCAAATCTGATCAAATTTAAAATTATATTGTCCGTTAAAGAGTCTTAATGTAAGAAATGTAATTAAACGAGAATATTAAGTATCATTTATTTCTGAGGCCCTAAACGCAGTGAGTACCCATTTCGTTCCGTTATACGGCGAACCTCTTTTGAAAATATCGTGGTCAGTGGATCACCATCTCTTTTTACGACAAACATTTCATTTTAACGTATCATACTTAAGTCTATATTGATAATTCCTGGTTTTAAAAGGGTGTTTTTAAAAAGTCGCCCACTGTTATGCCATTTTAGGACTTCACAAGGTACAGGGAAGTTGAAACTAATTGATATGAGCAACGCTCTGGCAAAAGGGGGCTAGATGAATCTCCGTGATGCATGATACCAAGCAAGTCATCACCTAATTATACTTCCATAAAATCCATTTTGTCTAACTACTTACTGAATCTTGAAGTAGAATGGTCCTTGGACATACAGAAAATTTACCGAAAGCAGAAAGTTTCGACGCCTGTCGACCTGGGCGAACTGCCCAGGCTGACATGGGTTGATACGTTTTATGTATAAAATCAAGGACTTTTCGGAATTTTATGGTACGTTACGTGACGGAAGCCACTTTATTATTGCCGTAAAGGTTTTATGGAAAGACCAGATGAGTTCCTTCACTGTTCCAATACTGTGAAGGAAAAGGAACTGCCTCCATGATCTACACAAACATTATAAAAAAAAAGGGGGGGGAACCATTTAAAGGTTTCTGTATTTGTTATGAAAAGAAAGGTGTCCTTTCAAGGTTTCCGTACATTTTATGTAAAGTGGGGAAAAGGCTTTTACCATTTCCGTACATTTAATGTGAAGCGAGAAGTCTTGTCAAGGTTTCCGTACATTTTATGTAAAGCGAGAAGACCTTTCAAGGTTTCCGTACACTTCATACGAAGCGAGAAGTCCTCCGAGTTTTCTGTGCATTTCATGTAAAGCGAAAAACATGCTTTTTAAAGTGAGAAGTCCTTTCAACGTTTCCGTACTTTAATTCCATGTAAAGCGAAAAGCCTTTTGAAAGATTCCATACATTTTAGGTAAAGTGAGAAGTCTTTTCAAGGTTTCAGTGCATTTTCTGTAAAGCGAGAAGTCCTTTCAAGATTTCTGTACAATTTATGTAAATTGAAAAGCCCATTCAAGGTTTTCGTACACTTTCATGTGAAGCGTGTACATCTCATGTTAACGAATCCGCAGAATTTATGTAAAATGAATAAAACAGATTTCTGACCATTTTTTTTTTTTTGCGAGAGAGAGAGAGAGAGAGAGAGAACTGGTTCAGGTTTTGTGATTTTTATGCAAAGACACCTTATTTCAATATATGTGATATCTCAACTGAAGAAATATCCGTACATTTCATGCCTCGGTTTTTGTACTTTTCATATAAGGGAAAGACTACTCCGTTCATGGTATCAGCAAAGTTAATCCTTATCTTGTTAAATGCGTTAGATAAAACTTTCAAACCGATTGTAAAATCCCGAATAATGTTATTTCAAACTTCATTTTTGGAGAAAAAACACCTCCTTATCGGACAGTGTATGTCCAAGATAAGACTGAACATTCACTGCAGTCTTATTTTGATCTACAGAGTCCACAAAAGGTCAGTTAGTCGTGCTTTGCAGTGTCATAGAATTAAAGTAAAGATATAATAAAATTACTATAGAATCTCACAGTATTGTTATCTATTGTTTCCAAATCCTTTAATTACAATGTTTATTTGATTGCTTTTGGCATAGTTACTCCTTTAAAACTGTTCTACTGTTCGATTTACTCTCCATACTTACTAAAACTAACCACTCAGATATAATAATCGATCGCACCAATCACGTCACCCGCCATTTTTGTTTGTACATGACAAGTTGTTTCTGCATTGTTTATCGTATTTATACATCTATACAAATACAGGTAATTAGTAATACCATTTTTGTCACATTACTATGCATTTAAGTATCCGTTTTTGTAAGATTTATGTATGTATTGAGAGTTTTTGTACTGGTTTTTATGATTGTTTACGTTTATTTACAGAAAACCCTCTACACTTATTAAACTAACGTAGCAAGGAACTGGTTCTGTCGTTGTTTTGCCCCCTCTACAAAGTTAACCAAACTGGCTGGCCGGCGACAGCAGCCTAAGTGTCAATGTTGAATTAAAAAAAAAAAATGATTAAATAACAATAGTTCATTCAAGAATTCGAAACATTCTTCAATACGTAAAACGAGATGCACCTTCAATATCTATAGTTTCACAGAAATGCAACTTATTTCAGGTAACTGCAAAGTTTACTTAAGGACATATGCCACAGCTTTTACCTACGGGCAGTTTTGTTTTTTCGGCGTAGCTGTATGATCTCATTTTTGACTTATTTTAAGTAATAAAAAGAAATGAATCCTTACTCATTTTGTGATTGGCAGCTTTTATGTAAACTTCTCAAACAAAAAAAAAAGTAGAAATTTACCGATATTTGAGAAAAGTGTTAGTGACTAAACAATCGTATAGGGATCACATTCATCTATGTAAAATTGTACTATATAGCAATGTAGATGTTAAACGCTGAAAGAATATCTATAATTTAGATAATATGAATAAGATAATAACAATGAGTATTGGCAAGTTTTCTATTTCACCTTATGTAAGAAATTTGGTACCTGTTTTGCCTCGCGTAAAACTGCACACGAAGACCGAGAGCAGGCTACCACTTCAGTGTCTTACGTGAAAAGGGGTAGTAAAACCATTTATTTCGTTTTCATACATCATAATGAAGGATGGAAGTATGTCATGAATTTGGTGCTATTATTCCCAACATTCCAGTGAGAGTATGTGGGCGTGGTCAAGTTTTGAGACGAGGTGACTAAACCCCGTCTTTAATGACGACACATCATTAATGTTGAACGGTTCCATTGTCGTAACAAAAGACGTGTTATTTTGTTTTCTTCTTAATGTTTTATCGTATGATCTGAATAGACCTTTATTTATACATGAATCAGTACTGAAAATCAGAATAAATGATTTATCCCGAGACATTGCAGAATAAAGACATTCAAATGTAAGAGAAAGTATTACTCAGCATTCGCGCTCGTTACTACAGGATTCCCATTTTTACATCTAATCGAAAATTTTACTATTCAACAATATACAAAAGAACGAGGAAAAGGAGACAATTTCTGGCGAGGTTAATTTTCACCAATTCTCTTAATACCCAATTACAAAAAAAAATAATATTCATATCTCAGTGCCTCTTACGCCGTCTACCTTTTTTGTAAAGATATTTCTTGTTTATTTTTCGCTCAGATGATAATATAGTGTATGCGGAATAAAAAAAAAAAAAAAAAAAATGAAAAGAAATTCATATGTTGCAAAGCAAAATACAAAGATACGGTTTTTCTAAGAGGATAACTCTTGTCAAAATTACAGAAAATACGCTTTACTTTCAAATCTATATTTAAAAAAAAAAGGTTTTTAAGAAGAAATACTGCTCCAATACATGACTACTCTTAGAAATGTGATGTTAAAATAGTAAAAAGAATTGAGTGAAAGAATAAAGGCACTACATAGATCACAGTAGATTAGAAATGTTTTTTACGAGTCAACAAAGACTTGTTTTCTGATTAATTATCTTAAAAAAAAAAGTCAGTGCAAACCTTCTTTTTTTTTTTTTTTTTTTTTTTTTAATTCTGCACAGAAATAGTGCTTTGTCATATCTTTTGAAAAAAAAAAAAAAAAAAAAAAAAATCAAGTGGGGCATTTGTAAGATATACGGTGCATTTTTAAAAGTTACATGTATAATGAATAACCATCTTTTATAATTAAGGTCTATTTTGGAGTGATTTGGCATCCCGATCATTTACGAATCTCCCAGTTTTCTTCCGCGTCTGTGATTTCCAGATATTTAAAAGGCAACTGACATTACAGATGAAAATATACTATCTCTCTGTCATACTTACCCAGTGCAATATGATAGAGTGTACAAAAAAAAAAAAAAAAAACATGTGCGAACTGGTGAGCAGAAAAAACTGTGGCATTCATCCTTAAAATGGAGAGTTGTTTTAATATATCTGTTCACTGGATGTAAAGTAAAGAGAATGTCGATAAATTTACCATTAAGTAGGGTTTTTTTTTTTCAAAGGGGTTTCCGGCCATTACTTTTAAAGGAATATATAGTTCCTAGGCATTGTTTGCTTATTTTATGTAAGTAGAGAGAATGTGTTTCGATATTTACTTACATTTCATGTAAAGTAAAGAGGAGTCCTTTCAGGTTTTCCGTACATTTTACCAGTATGTAAAATTGGAGAGAAGTCATTTCCAGGTTTCCGTACACTTTATGTTGAATAAAGAAAAGTCCGAGGTTTACGCACATTTTACTAGTATATATAGGTCGTTTCCAGAATAAAACGGGAGAAGTCGTTTCCCAATTTCCGTACATTTTATGTAGACTGAAGAGAAGTACTTTAAAAGTTTCTATAATTTTACTGGTATGTAAGGTAGAGAGAGGTCGTTTCCAGAATAAAAAGAAGTCTTGCGTGGTTTCCGTACATTTTACCTGTATGTAGAATGGAGAGAAGTCGTTTCCAGGTTTCTGTAATTTCATGTCGATGTAAAGAGAAGTCCTTTCGAGGTTTCCGTGCATTTTACCGGTATGTAACATGGAGAGAAGTACTTTCAGTGTATCCGTACATTTTATGTGAAGATGACATCAAGGTTATCGAACTGTTGGACAACTTTGACAAACTATCAAGTATCGATACTTCATTTTCGGTATTTTATCTTCAAGATTAGATTGAAACCCTGTGTAAATAAAACGGAAGAATGTTAGAGCTGTACAAAGCCATTAGCATGCAGTGTTTACCTTATAATGTTGAATTGATAAAATTAGATGAATCACAAATTGCCTAGAAGCTAAGTGTTAACTCTTTACCAAACGACAAAATGTTTGACTTGTCCAAATTGAAAGGATATGCATACGAGAAGTTAGATGTGGCTGAAACGTTTGAACTTGTTTATGAGAGTATAAAATATTGTGTAAAAAAGGAGAAAATGATGGTAACTAGCATTTTCTCCTTTTCCCACAATGTTTTTAAAAGCCTTTTCTTGGATCGTTTAGTAAAGAGTTAAATTGAATGGACACTATGAAGCTTCCATCTTTACCAAACGACATAATTTTAAACTTGTCGAAATTGAAAGGATTTGAAGACGAGAAATAAAATGTGACTAAAATATATGAAGTTCTTTATGAGAGTACAGAAAACATTGTGGGAAAAGGAGAAAATGCAGGTAACCAGCATTTTCTCTTTTTTTCCAGAATGTTTTCAAAAGCCTTTATCTTGGATCGTTTTGTAAAGAGTTAAATTGAATGGACACTATGAAGCTTACATCTTTACCAAACGACATAATTTTACTTGTCCAAATTTAGAGGATTTGAAGACGAGAAATAAAATGTGACTGAAATATATGAAGTTCTTTATGAGAGTACAGAAAACATTGTGGGAAAAGGAGAAAATGCTGGTAACCAGCATTTTCCCTTTTTCCCAGAGTGTTTTCAAAAGCCTCTTTCTTGGATCGTTTTGAAAAAAAAAATTAAACTGAATGGACATTATGAAGCTTAAATCTTTACCAAACGAAAAGACTGCAGACTGGTCCATATTGAAAGTATTTGTAGCTGACACTTTCAGTTTTCTTCCGTACTATTTTGTCAAGGGGTCCTGCCTGGCTCAGTGGTAAAGTGTAGACTCGTAACGCAGAGGCTTTACCTTCGAGCCTCACTGGAGGCACTGGAGTTTTCGTGGGAATGTCCATGGGAAAGACACAAGAGCCTCAGTCGATCATTTTGTGGCAGATATTTTTTGAGGAAAAAAAAAGTGTCTTAGAATACGGAAAGTGGAAAACAAATACGTTGTTTTCAATATGAATCCGTTGGAAGACATTTAGATAAAAAAAGAAATTGTTACCTTCGTGGATTTTTTCCTTTTGCTACGATGTTTAAGGAGTGGTTTGCAACGAGACGAAAATTTCACCTTTTGGGGAAGGGGTTGTTTAATCTTTTGACAAGCAAAGAGAGCTGATCGGCATTTTTCCTTTTATCCACAATGTTTTGAATACGGAAAGTACATCATTGGTCTTTGAAGCTATGGATATTTGTAAAGGGTAACCCATTACCAAACGGTCCAACGTTCTCACGATCCTGATGGAGAAGGTTTAAAAAAAAAAAAAAAAAACGGAGAAAAAGAAGAAAAAATGCTGAGTATTTGTTACTAGTATTTTCTCGTATTTTTGACTTCTCCCACAATGTTTTGACAAAGACAAATTCCCTTCTTCTAGACACATCTATTTTGTCATCTGCATCATTTTCCCATTTAGACAAATTGAATTTTTGTCGTCTGCTAGGGAGTTAAACCATCTAAGATCAATCATAACAGTACCATTCATATGTAATGGTACTTAGAAAACACTTGTCCTTTTCTGAGCAGTTCAAGTGAGGATTTAAATTTTTTATCAATTTGTATAGCCGAGCCTAGTAGTATAGTAAGCAGCGTAAGGGGCCTTAATATAGGGACCGTATTGTCCAATCATTCTCAGTTTCATTCTTAGCCTTATTCTAGATTTAGAAAGTAGCGCAACTTCTAATTTCCTAAAGCATTTGAGCCATGCTCTTGCAAAAGGAGGCTTAATACATCTGTGATACATTATACCAAGCAGGTAATCACATAGCCATGAATCCATAGATTAGTTTTGTCAAACAACCGTCGGAATCAATAGGTAGGCTTGTCCTTTGACATGCAGAATATTGACCAATAACAAAAAGTATCGACCCAGCTCAGCCTGCGTAGGCTGACCTGGTTCAATACCTCTTGCAAAGCATTCAGCCCTCTTTTTACAGAGCTTGGTTTATTTGGTTTAGCCAATCAGAAGTTAATAACTTTCAAAGTTAGAAATTCTTGAGAATAAGACAAAGAATGGTCGAAAGACTGACTTGTGAAGACGGATCCAGTGATCGTGAACCCAATTCAAAGTCGACAAAGCCCTTTTAAGAATTAATGATTGTCATTGTAACAAGATTCATTCCTCTCTCGCAACGGAATGTTTTTCCGGCGATGTTTTGTCGGAAAACAACAAGTAGATTTGAAAGAAGAACTACAAAAAGAAATTCGAGGAGTACAAAATGGGTAGGTGCACTGACTGTTGTGATTTAACGGTTCTAAATGATTTAACTCCGTATTAACTCACTCATGGATAAATAGTGGTACTTGGGGAGCACTAGATGTGTTTTTAATTTTTATCATGCAATTAAGCCATTTCCGATCCGATATCACCTGCATGATAACAAAATGTTGTCAGGCAGGACGTAATTTGCATATGCAACCTGGACCCACCGGAACTTTTTTCGACCCCTATGATGACATAAACAACGGTGCCCGCCTGTAGACGATACATTGTAAATAATAACAAAACATTGTGGCTGACCTGGGCTAGTTTGAAATTACGTTAGACGATTTGCTACTGACTGAGGCAACTATCAAATACAGAAAATAATACTGCCTCCGCCTTTAGTTCGAATACTTACAGTCCTCCCCCGGCTATTTTTTCTTCGTCGGAACAATTGGCATTTAATCTACAAAACCAGTTTTACCCACTCATCGACAGAGAAACACGTTATTCCAGTTTGAATTCCATCACTGAGCGTGAGGAGCTCAAATAAACCTAATATATATATATATATATATATATATGGGAACGAATGCACTTTAGCGGACACACTTCCACCATTTTGTCATTTCGTCAATGATGCCTGGACATTATTTGTTAACGATTTGATCTGACACGTGGCTTTTAACCTGAAATTAAGTAGGATGGCAATAATTGAGTAATCATCTATAAGTAATTATGTGTCTTAGTATCTATGTGCCCGCTAAAGTGCAGCTTATCCGAATTTCTTTCGATCAAATGCAATGCCCTATATTTTCAGGAGTGGCGAAACAATTATCCTATTTATTTTATACTCTTCACTGTGAAAAAAAAAAAGATCTATCAGAAAAATTGCTGTAATAAAGGCGTCATAAGTTATGATGATTACGTCATAAAACGCGAAGTTTACCCTCTGCAAATTCATTCATGTCTTATAAATATCCATGGTGTATCAAAAATAAAAATAATAAAATTCACCAATGGTTTCTAAGGTTATAATTCACTGTTAGATCTCAATAAACCCCTGAAAAGCATAGAAGAAATCTCCAATTTTCAACGGAGCGATTCTGAAAGTAGTCACACTGAATGTTGGCTTCTCTTCGCCCCAACAAAACCAAAGTATAGGATTCCATTTTTAGGCTAGCTTCACTAGTCTATTGGCATTAAGAATGACCCTGAGTCAAGGTAAACAAAAATACTCAACAGTTGCCAAATGCTGCCAAACAGAAAATAATTCTTTCTGCTAGAAATCTTAATCCTGTTCTATATATATGATAATTTTGACAAAAACCACTAAATCTCTACCAATTTGAACATGTCTTCTTACAAAGTAATAGACTGAACAATATCTTTGCTTATATGTAAATTATGTGACCTATGCAAAGCAGGCTGTTATCACTTATTCCTACACCACTGTAAGATTATGAATGAATCTAAAAATAAATACACATAGATAAATTGTAGCGAATTCCAGCTATATTAACCCTCGCTGGACAGGGAACCCTTGTCATTCCTTCAGTCATTCATTATTTAGATCATGGTGATACTGTGGTGTTACCCTGTTATTTTACTTCTTGAATATTAACCCTTTACCACACAATCCTGAGTTTTAACGACACTGGTGAAGAATCCCTTTCAAAACATTGCAGGAAAAGGAGAAAATGCTGGTAACTAGCATTTTCGCCTTTTCCCACATGGTTTTCTGCCCTTTTGGAATCAGGTTTCATCAATTCAGCCAGGTTTAATTTGTTGTCTGCAACAGGTTTGAATTTGGCCGAGTGTAAATTTTTTTCGTTTTGTAAAGAGTTAAATAGTTAACCACGTCTTGTGCTTTTTGTTATTGATTGATTGTACGGTGTTTAACGCCGTTTCTAACATTATTGAACTGATATTGCGCTGGCCAGTGCACCTATCCATGCTTTCCTGGAGTTTCTTTTAGCAGCACTACTCACTTCTTTCTTTCCAAGTCACTGACTGCTTTCCCACATAACCATCGTCGAAACAATGGTCAGTGGTTAGAGAGGAATGAATCTTGTCGCAATGACTATTATCAATCCTCGGAAAGATATTGGTCGAGCCCGGGATAAACCAGCGACCTCCTGTTCTCAAGTCCTGTACACTACCGACTAAGCTACCGGGGCTAGGCGTGCTATTGGTTAACTATAATCCAGTTTAAGTTTAACCTTTAACCTGCTAAAAAGGTTAAATGAAACTTTCAAGCCGAGGATAAACACCTGAATAATGTTATTTCAAATTTACATTTTGGAAGAAATATATATGTATATCGGACAGTGAAGATCCAAGATCAGACTGCACGTTCTATGCAGTCTGATCTTTATCCAACTGTCCGCAAAAGGTCATTGAGTCGCGTTTAGCAGCCTGTGGGGTTAATAGAACTCCACATATTTAATTCACTGTAACATTACATGGTGTCAGACCAACCTTGGACTTACATGTACTTAATGTTTATTTTAAATGAATTTTGAAAATGGAAGATATTTGACCTCTATGTATGAACTGGGACGATACTAATCTTCCAGAGCATCTACAAAATTTATAGGGTCTTGTCAATTAATTTTTACTGGACCTCTAAAAGACAATGAGGAACAAGAAAACGTGTCCTAATTATTACCATGAATTCGTGACAAAGGACTGGACATTTGCCACACATGGACGGACTTTTTTATGATGAAAATAAACGATTCGATACATCTTATTCTCGATTCCGTAATCATGTGGGACTTAAACTGAAGTAGATATTTGCAAGATATTGATTCTACTAGAAAAAATGAGAAGAAGAAACAATTGACTCATTCAAGAGACAAATAGGTTAAGAGTGTTAAGTAGATGGTGGGGATCGTTGGGGTTTAATTTTCAAGCGGGCACTTCTTCTGATACCTTTTACTACACATAGGATTGATAAAAATAGGCAAACTCCCCTGTCCCAGACAAAAAAGTGGGCAAAAGTGAAACTCCAAGAGGGCCATTTAAGGCAATATAACTAAGCACTTGAGCAAAAAAAAAAAAAAACTATAGTACAGGTACTAATTAGATTTGTCACAGTGAGGAGGCTATAACAAGTTTCGACTTGTTGGATGAACCCTAGTCTGCACACAAGAAAAAAATATCAGCAAGATTAAGTAAGCAGATACCCCAATCACATTTCAGAGTTGACGAAATGAAGAAAAATCAATGAAATATTAAATTTATGATCAGAATGTAATTTGACATTGTGACAAAAAATTCTTAAATTGCATGTATTTACACTTTCAATTTGAACACTTTTCTTGGTAGTTTCATTCTGCATAACAAGACCCCTGTTTAAAGTTGGTTGTCTGCTGGTCTCGATTTCATTGAAATCGTCTTTTTCATTAAAAAGATATTTACGTAATGATTTTACCGATATTTTAACTTCTGCTTTATGTTTTAGTCAAGTATGTAAATCATTTTTATATATATTCCAATGTATACACAAAGATATCCAAATATTATCAAATATTTGTTTAAGGTGTTGCAAACCGACAATATTATATTGAATAGTGTTTATCCACAGTCAGTACTTGATCTTACGAATGGCAAAAGAAATCTAGGGTTTTGAACATTAAATGTATTCTAGTAATTTATGGCTTTTCGGATGTTTCAGGTGATACTGTGTTATACAACCCATTAATAATTTTGAGTCTTCTGAAAGAGAAAATGGTAGACTGGTTCAAACAAGAATGATTTTCGCATACCATGGATAGTTGCTATCTAAAACCGTACAAAATATTAAATCGTCTCTCTGTTTCGAAGAGAATTTAAATATTTTGTCTCGTTTAATTCGCTCCTTCCGTTGTCGTGTGAGAATTACTGCGCACTCTATTTGTATTCAAACGGTCAGATTTCCCGACAACAGAACACCGCGAAATGAAAGAGTATGTTTATTATGCAATAGGAGTGAGGTGGAGGACGAATTCCACTTTATTTTAACCTGCCAAAAGTATAGTATACTAAATAGGCAATACATTTATGATTTTTACTCTAGAAATCCAAGCATCTTTAAGCTGGTCGCACTTTTCAGTAAGTTTTCAGGAAAAAGGATAATATCAAATGTAACACTTTGCAAATTGGCATTATCAGTGCGTTTTCATAACTGGAATGACTAATGGTTTTGTCATTATTACTATTAGTATTTTAAACTTATAAAAACAACTTATTAACTTTTTACGTATTTAGCGGAAACATTTTCTTATGCCATCCTCACTTAAGAAAATGTTTTCCTGTCTAGGTAAGGGGAAAACAGAGAGAGAGAGAGAGAGAGAGAGAGATGTGGGGAGAAATAAGCAGAGAGAGAGAGAGAGAGAGAGAGAGAGAGCTTGATAAATGCTTGGTTGTATACATGTTGCGTTTTATGGATTTTTGTTGTTTTGCATCTTTCAATTTGCAATAATTTTTACATAGAGATTTTCTTGGTGTTTTAACACGCTTTAAAAATCAAAATTAGCACCATGCTATAATATTTGTCTGTTTATGAAAACAATCTATCCCGACATTTGAGAAAAAAAAGATTCCTTTGCTGAATCATTAATCTTGCATGACCGGAGACATGACTTTATGTAGGATTTGTTTTCAATCGGAGTAAATCTACACATATCACTTTGTTCTTGATCAGAACAGGACCTCTTTTGGTTACTTCCTACCAGCTGATCGAAAAGCACTAGTCTATATAGAATGACGAATTTTACACGGCATAACGTATGGCAACATTCTAGCTACAAAGTTTAAAAATAGCTGCCATTTAAACCTTAAATGAACACGATTGATATTGATTTTATTTCGAACAATTTCAGTCCCACAACGATACATGCACATTACAAATATTACGCTCACGAATTTATGCTTTGCGCCATAAATGCAAGGAATGCGTGAGGTGTGGCCTACGTATATTTTTTATCTAGGCAAATTTTATCAGTTTCCAAAACTAGATTCAGCTGTGTGAACATACCTTCCTTAGATTCAAATTCTATTTAGGCAATGCCTGTTGACTTATCCAGATTTCTGTTCAAAGGAAAGGTCTACCTCGGGATTCAGTCAGCTGTTAGACGAAATGGATTCTATGGATCCATAATTATATGATGACATGCTTGGTATGATGAATCAAGGAAATGCATTGCAGTCAAGGAGCCCTTGCTGAAAGGGAGGGAGGGGGTGTAAATAACATTATTTAACCGGTGACCTGTATAAATTCTTGTAATATTTTCAAACTATAGAACCTCTTAGCTTTGATTTAGAGTTCTTGACAAGATTGGAAGTGGTGAAGAGTTTTGTGACGGGCAATAACCCATGTGCTGAAAATCATTGTTTAAATGCATGTATATACGTGCCCAATTTTACATTTACACAAGGAAGAGAACGCTGATACTGTTAAATGGGATAATGGATATGTCCGTGTTTTATATATCATTTTTTTTACATTTTTAAGAACAAATTGATCCAAAATGGCCAACAAAATCCAAAATGGCTGACAGTTATCACTGTTTATTCTATAAGCCGTAGTATACAAAGATATAATTTACTTTCCTGATTATATATTATTATTAATACTATTATATTTACTTATTCTATAAATTACATTAACACAAAATATAATATGCATATAGACAAAGCCTAAAAGCGAGCAGTGTTATCTTGTGTTCGCTCAACGCTCTTTGGAGGGTGCCATTTTGACCAGATCCAAAAAATGTTTACAAACTTTTTGGTCAAATTTTGTTTACCCTTGGAAGTAAAGAGATAAACATATTTTGATGAACAGTGTGTTTCGGTGAATTAAAGGAGTTTTTATTACTTCATTGCGTTTAAAGTTTGTATTGCGATGCCCTTTTAGCCAGAGGCATCATGTTCGAGTCCCACATCAGCCAGCATACCCCCTCTTTAATTTATTACTGAACCTGTTTGAGGGAGTAAATGGACAGAAAGACAGACTGACGGAATTATCGGTATGAATTTGTTGCATCCTTTGATTTATCTAAACAAATAATTCCTTGAAACAGTTTCATCTCTTTACTTCCAAATCTCGAGGTAAAAAACAAAATTGGACAATCAATCAATCAAGTTTATTGTTTAAATTATACATATACATGATATACGAACAAGGAGACATGATACAACTAACATACAATTAGTGACAGAGTAAAATGGGTTGGAATAGTTGGGGCCGTAACCTTGGTCAGAACATGTAATAGACTATAGGTCTTGACAAAGTTATAGCGAATGGGGCTTTTTTGATTGGTCAGTCTACTTTACACACAGTGGTAAGGTTTCATTAATTAAGTTCGGTAAATAAACAAAGTGCACGTGAATGACATTTTTTTCCCTTCTTTCGTGATATATACACCAAAAATTGTGACTATTTTATTTAATTTTTCTTAAGTCCTTTAAGAAAAATTGTTTTCAATTGATTCTGCGAGTTCTGGATATTATAATGGGTTATTATGCTAATCTATAAATAGATCTATATGTTCCCCGGTTTCGTTCAATATTAACAAATATCGTATCTACTGAACATCCATTCGGTAGACATGGAACTTATCTGAAATCGGAAAAGTCTTCTAAAAATCATTCTAATAGCTAGACAGTTACACTATTTGGTTACTCTTTCTTTCACACACACGCACACACACTAACATAAATCGGGAACATTTGTCTTGGCAGATGAAATGTGGGTCATGATCAGTTTACACAAATGTGTAGACCGATCGGTATCCACACCATCCTCCAAGTATGATGATATCGTAATCAACAGCTCGTGACTATAAAAAAAACCTAAGAGTTTGGACTGCTGGTTTGTAGGGCAGACTAAATGGTGAAAAAAATACAATTAATTTAAGGTGCCAATATAAACAAAGGTTAGACTACACAGAAGTGCAGACTGACCTCTGCAGCTGTTGCCACGCTAATTTCATACTTACGCAAAATAGTACATGTATTTGGTACAAATACTTTTCAGACTAAGGCAAGTGACAGATCTATATACAAAGGTCATATTACAATGATGAAAGTTTACAAATTAATATTTCAATTGTCTCTATCACACTGTGAGTTATAGCCATACCTTAATTGCTCAATCACTCATTTCTTTTTGTAGGATATGAACCAAGATCTATAAGCATGGATGTGCTGAATGATCTGGCTCACATCCCACAAAAAATCACATATGCAAGCAAAGGCTACTAGTAATTTCTGCACATTATTGTTGGCTGTTCTGCATCAACAGCCCATGTACCGGAAATATCTAGGTTAAAAAATAGCAAGATTAGTCATAACATAAAAATAAGCAACATTTGAACAATTTGAACAAGTGAAAAGCTTATGTTGGTCAATAGCATAATGTTTCATGTAGGGTGCAGGCTAGGATCAGTGTGTACTTCAGTACTGGTTGATCTTTACCCAACCTAATTATTCGTTAAAGGTCCTTAGATAGCAATAAACTTGTACATGTGTATACCCACATATGATCTAAAACTAGTTTGACAGCATTTGTTTATTTTCTTGCATAATTATTTTTACAAACTTGGAAATGTATATCAGACTTTTGAATGACTCATTTCTCATAAGCTCAATAAATTTGTACATGCTTAGATGTTTAAAATAGTAACTTTTAATGAAATATTTTCTTAATGATCCAAAGTGGGGACGTATTAAGAGCATGTGTATTTCATCTCCAACATCATTTAGATTACATAAAGTGCATTTTCTTTGGCTGTATTCTGTATTATTCCATCTGCCAGTTTCTACTGGTAAATGATGGTTTCCAGTTCTAAATTCAAGGATATTTAGATAATGAGATTTGTTACATATTTTGGCATTTCCAGGTTCTGCTTAATGTGATAATAATTTTTGCATTTATTTGATTCTTGTGTTGAAGCATGCCATGTTTGCAAGTATTGATCAATTAAAGAGTGTTTGACTAGTTTTCTTAATCTTTTACATGTAATTTTTTTCTGTTTCAGCCAGGTATCAGTCATACCACATGTGTTTACAAAAATATTGGAAGTACAGTATGGTCAAATAGTTTAAACGCAAGGTCTGGCGGTAAATTTAAATTGTTTATTCTTTTATATAATAAATGCACAGCTTTTTTAGCCTGATCTGCTGAAGGTAGTCTTGTTCTTTTAAAGCTACAATTGCTACTGAAACGTGTACCCAGATATCTGTAGGATTTAACAGTTTCCAATTCCTTATTCTTGATTTTAAAATGGAGATTACTTGATCTTGATTCAAGGGCCATAACTCTCGTTTTATCAATATATCCATTCATCACAATAACTGACGAAATTGTTTAGGGTGCTTTGGAGGCTTTTGGGGTTATCTGATACTAGAATCGTGTCGTCTGCGTAAATTAATAACAGTATTTCTAAGTACAGAGTTGGGTCAATGTAATAATCATATAATCAAATCAAAGTACAACTATAAAGGTTTTGTAAATATTCATTGGATCTTGGCTAAAATGGCACCCTCCAAAGAGCTTTTAGTTTTCTTGGGTGGCTCAGTGCTTAACTCTTTTCATACCATACACGACACCAGAAGTTTTTGTGGACAGTGCAGACCAAGACTGACTGCACAAAACATGCAGTCTGATCGCTGGTATACAATGTCCACTGCTATATTATAGATTATGACTGAACTGTCTCTTGATCTTGCAGAGGAAATGTATTTCTAGCCAATGAGAAAATGCAATTTATTTATTCATTAGTAAAAGAGTTAAGGTGATGAATTAGCAGTCATAAGTTGCTGGATTTCAATCTCACCCGAGATAATGTTTTACTTATATGGGACAGTCTACTAGCAAAGCAAGGCACATCGATTACTTGTAAAACCATGGAAAATACATGAAAACGTGAGCTGTCAGCCTGATACGACTAAAATGATTTTGAAAAATTGGTAAAACACCAGTCAAACCCAAAAAGGTCCGAAGTACCATAAGTCCAAAGTATCAAACAGCATAAGGCCAAAAGCACCCTCGTTAACCCAGGTCTAAAGTATTACCATTCATCACCCCTGGGACATTCAATCGCAAAACTGTCGTTTCTATGAATATTCATAAGATTGCGAATTACACCCAATAGCCAATCGAATTGTCGATAACATAACGATACACTCTTGTAGTGGAGGATAATCATCTTTCTTCCCTTAATATGAATAAACCGGGTAAATAAAACCCACATCATCATCATTGTCAACGAAAATGGCGGCCACCTTCTGTGGCATCTGCCCTACGACAATCCAGGGCAGACATTACAAATCCTTGTATAGTAAACTGGAACTCTTTCGGGGTGACGCCGAGTGATTTTTGTAAACTTTTGTAAATGATGTTAACGGCCTTAGCCATATTTAAAGTACCGACAAACAAGCGATTTGACTGGTTGTAGACGAGGTAAAAATAGAAATGATGGCATGTGGTTGATAAAGATAGATTAATTTTCTCACTGAAAAACTGAGACTACCAATCAAAATGCCTCGTGAATAATTCATGAGAACGAGAAAATATACGCGAGATAACCCAGGGGCGATGAATGTAGTTTACGGATTACGTCGGAACTAGGTCAACGAGGATGGGCCAAAAGAGGCTAGTTAAAAATTACGTTTTTTTTCAATCAGTATTAAATAGAATCTTATCTATTTAGTCATAGTTTGACAACACAGTATTTTGTTATTAAAGTTAAGAGCAATATAAGTAGCTTATTTGTATGGATCAGGGAGAAAGTAATAACTGAAAAATTTTAGAGATTTTTGTTTTTAATCTTTGTAAATACTTGTTTGAATGGAGTTTAATGTTACGTTCCACTGCAATTCAGCTTACGTACTTGTTGTTATCATTATCTTTTTTTAGTATTGTTTCAACAAAGTTTAGCCTGTGGCTATGGAGTGCCATGCATTTTATACAAAGTGGAATTTCGCCGGATTAACTTGCACACGTCTGGATCGATTACAACCAGGATAAATGAGTGGGTATGAATTTCTGTAACTGAAAGGCGAAAAAAGGAATATCAACCGGAGGAATTGCTGACCACGTTGAGAAAGTGGGTGGGGTGTGGTTGGTGTAGAGTACATTACGACTGATTTTTGCTCAGGTCTCAATGAGACTGAGATTCTGTGTAAGTTTCTGTTTGTCGTATATTAAAATAATGAAAGACAAGCCACAAAAATGATTTAATAGCGTACAAGTTCCTACGGCTTTGTGGCTTGGAGTCTGGTGATGTATATTGACAAGAACAAACGTTACTTTTTGCAACATGATCGCGTGCCCGAATCGAGGACATTGAAAGTTGAAAGCTGGGCGCTAACAGGGCGTAATTGTGTCAATTAATACACGTTTTCTACCGTTAACTCCCAGTTTTTCCGCGATAATACATGCTTATAAGTTATAACGTAGGTTTCATTCAATAAAATATCGTAAAACCTGTCTGTCTACACTGCAGTCATCAATACTCCATTTTCCCATCCGTAACATATTTGTCACCACCGTAACAGTTTTTTATTTGAGCAACTATTTTTTTTATCAATCAATGAAACATTCAGTGTCAAATATTCCAAGATACTCTATGAGTCTTATAACAGTTCACAGTATAAAATTGTAATGTGAGAGAAGAAAAATATGAATAAACGAATATATCGTATATATGAATTAATTTATTGTGTCCTCTTTTAAGCTGGATGTATTTTTATCAACTAAATAAAAAAAAAGGCCTTTTATATATAAATTATCCCCTCCGTAACCGAGTAAACAGATAAGGCCTTTTAATAACAGGAACATAAAATCCATTCCTATTCACTTTTATGCAATATTTCTACCGCGATAGATCGCGTTTTCAAATAAAACGATGAAAATTCCATACTAAAGATTAAAGTACCCCAAGTTTCCAGACTTATATTGTTTTGATCAATTGTTCTTTCTTTTTTACTTCTAATTTCATTCATCTTTCATGTCAAAACAAACGTCATAAACATCGCCCATGACGAAAGGTGACGTTTGAGCATATTTATTTGTAATAATCGCACAAGCTACAGAAGTAATGTTCATTATACACCTCATTATTGAGGGGAGATGTTACGGAGGTGAGAATATGAAATGAATTTTTATCGACTGTGTCAGAATAAAACGAAATAAAACTTTAAAAAAATGCAAGAAAGGGAAAATACCAAGAAGAGAATGGTGACAAAACATAGAAAACGAATGTAACCATGCTGACAATATCTAGTTACGGAGGTGAGGTTTTAAATCAATACAAAACGTAGTTTGACTTCATGGAGCGATTTTCACATGTTCTTCACACTGATTCACATTTTTTCTATATTTCAAAAAAATTTCATTGTTTACGACATTAAAAGCGCATTTTCCAAACGTTTACATATGTATTATTTTACTTAGCAGAGGTCGTAAAAATGGTTGTGGTAGGTAAGTTTGTTTTTTTTTTTTTGTGACAAGGTAAACTTGTGCTGGAACAAAAAGAAGTATATCGTTTTTACTAAAGACATGTTGTTAATTGGCTGACAAAAACCATATCTGTACCTGAATAGCTGGAATCATTCTGCGTTCCAGATGAATATTTCAGCGCCACTTAATTTCAATAACTTGGTGGAGACATAAGGAAATACGAAATAAATGATATTTTGGCCCGAATATTATTGTGAAGTTTGGAAAACGGATCATCGTCTCTGTCATTGATTTGATTAATAGTGTCCTTTTAAATCTTAGTTGCATATATGTTTGAATAAATGTATCCGTAGTAATTTAAAGATAATCGGAAATGCTGGCGACACTGATTTGCGAAAATGAGTCAATCTTTTTAGTTTTGACCGATTAGCAGGCTGGGATTCTGTTACCTCCTCTAGCTCAGATTGCTGTCGTGTCTTCAACGATTTCACCGTCTGTGCCAAGTTTGGTATCCTCTCCCTTTAACGTTTCTTGCAACTACAATTACAAACTAGAACTGTCACAATTTGCAACTTAACTCTTTACTTAATGACACAATTTAGACTTTTTTTGGTGGGTGCCTTGGTGATAACTAAACAACTTTCAGTGCAAAGGGGGATTTGTTTGATTGCTTGTATTGGAGTTAAGCGCCGTTTTAACAGCTAATATCATATTATGGCTGCCCGTGCGCCTACGCGTGTGTTTCCTGGCTTTCTCACACCAGTACTGAAACAACGTTTTTTCCAAGCAACTGACCACTTTCTCACATGCATCAGACGTGAGAGGGAAAATTCGCCCAGAAGAAAGTTTTCCGCAACTTTGTATTGAACCCACAACGGCGAGGTCACAATTCAGATATGCTAACCAAAGAGCTAACCAGCCGTGCCACAAGCTAGGGAGCTTTGGGACACCAACGGACAGAGAGAAGAATGGACAGTAATACAGGCTGATTCCAGACTTTCTTTTTTCACTTTTGGTACACTTTGTGCATGTCCAAGGACCAGTCTACCTATCGATTCAATCAGGTGTAAGACGACATTTAATGGATCGATAATTACGTCATGGCTTCCTTGGGTGCATCACGGACATGCGTTAAAGCCGCTTCTCCCAGATTATGGCTCAAATACTTTCCATTTGGCCAAGTCTAAAACTTGTTGTCTGACAAACTGTAAATGAAACAACTTTATTACCTTCTTCTGATTTGAATGTTAAGTAGACCTCTGTGCCGCCCTCGTCCAGTTCCATGTCCCTGTATCATCTAAACCTGATTTTTTTCTCACTTTCAAAATACATTTCAATTTTATCCGTATTAATTCCTTCCATTGTAACTGTACTTTTGGCCGTTACTGAGGCTTTTACAGTATGAATATTATTATGAAGCTGAAAATGTGTTACATTACAGTCTGACAATGTTCCAGCCGCTAACAGAAAACTGTATTGTAAGACGAGTATAAAAAATTAAAAAAACTAACTCTTGTTGTAGTTTTATCACAGAATAACCGAGAAGAAACGTTTATGTAGCATAAAACATCAATCATACCGGCAGTTCTCCTTTCTGTTTCTCTTTTACCGTTTTTCTTTCCACGTCAACTAATGTTGGATTCATGTATGTATTACGTCCTACAAATAGTCACAATTAATTCTTTGACTCATTACCAGACAATAGATTTTTATTATTTTGTGAAAACGTATTCAAAGACTGGTCTTTCATTTACCTACTTTTCACCAAATAAACCCAAAACATTTTCCGTCGTAAAGAAATTCGCGTTAACCCTTTTACAAACGACACAATCTGAGACTGATCCAAATTAGAAGCATGCACGACGACACATTAAAAATCATAGTGCCGTTCTCGTCCTGTTCCATGCTCACAATATCATCTACACCTGATTTCTTCTCACTTTAGAAATTCCTGTCCGTTTTTTGCGTATCAACTCAGAGCTTTTCTTTTTTTTTTATGTACTAGTGTAAATATCAACTATCAGGTATACATCTAAGTCACTGTCAATAAAATGTATTGGCCCTACAGCGCTCACCAAAGTAAGGTCATTTAGGATTGATAAGGCTGAAAAGAATCTGGTCATGATGGTGTAAAATGCATGAGTGTAAGTGATCTACTTTTTAATTGGTTGAAAACCTATTTTTGAATTTCTAATCTGGTTCAAATTTTGGCCGGAGGTAAAAGGCTTTTTAAACTGTTGTGGGAAAAGAAGGAAGTGCTTGTAACCAACATTTTCCCTTTTCCCACAACATTTACTACCTCCTATCATCTGAGATATGTCTAATTTGGTGTTTGCAAATGCTATCAATTTTGACTAGTATAAAATTTTGTTGCCCCTAAAGAATTAAACGAAGTGAACACAATGTTCGGCAGGAAGAAATTTGACTTCTGTCGCAATGACAGAACCAACCTCCAAAGTCTGCCTACTACAATGGAAAACGCAAGCCTGCAACCCTGTACTCCAAGCCTGAATCTACTTTTCAATTATCATGGATAACAATGTACGGTATCTTGTGGACGTAATGGCATTTTCCTCAAGTCGGCAGTATTCATAAAGTATTCGAAATTCAATTCTAATTCTTTAGTCCTAGACCGGGGTCCCAGTTCACCAATCATTCTTAAGAAAATTCTTAATCTTAATCTCCATTTCTGTTTTAAATTTGAAAGTAACATAATTCCTGATTGGCTAGACCATTTAGTGGAGCTAATCAGAAGTTATATTACTTTCAAATTTTGAAAACGTCAGACGTAAAGACTAAGAATGCTCTTATGAGAGGTTAGTGAATACGAACCCAGCAGCTATCAGACAGGCTGAGACAGTATGTCACTACCAATAACATAGTCAGCCTTGTGATTTAGAATTAAGAAAATACTTAGATTGATGGTAAGTACAGACCAGGGATTTACAAGAAAATAAATATTTTCAAAGCTTTTCTACAAAATACAGCAACACACTAGATACTGACGCTCGTCTACAATATCAAATTTCAAACAAAGATCTATACAAAATACGGACTTACTTTTACGTGCTTCATGACCATGAAGAAAAGGACCTGTGATAAGTCTCGTCTTTAGTCCCTGTGAAAAGTAGATCACGAAAACCAGAACTTTGTGATCAAAATCTTTTCATGGTAACATTTTCTTAAAGATGCTTCTCTTAGTGTTATCAAAAAAGTAGGATTTTTTAGTAAAAGGTTAAATCTTTACCAAATGACAAAATTTAGACTAGTCCAAATTGAACGCATTTGAAGACAACAAAATGATTCTTACTGAAAAAATGAAATTGTTCTGGGTAGGGTAGAAAACATTGTGGGAAATGGAGAAAATGATGGTCACCAACATTTTATCCTTTTCCCACAATGTTGTCAAAAGTCGTTTTCCTTGGGGGTCGTTAAAACCCTGGATTGTGTGGTAAAGGATTAAACACATAAAGTAAAGAACAAATAGAATTGACATTTTAAGTCAGGATGTATCTCCAAAAATCATACTTCAAAAATACAGATGGGATTCGTTTTGGATAGAGCAGAAATAATAGTGGGAAATGGAGAAAATTTTGTTTAGCACCATTTTCTCCTTTCCTTAAAATGTTTTTAAAAGCTTCCATCCAAGGGTGGTGATAACATCAGATTGTTTAGTAAAGGGCTGAATAGCAAAAACTATGAAGTGAAAACACAGGAGCAGGTAACCACCAAACTACTTTTGACACAGTTTTTCCCCTTTTTTGACTTTGAATGTTAAAAATTTTTGACATCTTATGATATCAGGCAACGGCATCCAAGTGTTGGCAACCAGATACGTAGCTCTTTTTACTGACTTAAAATGTCAATTCTATTTATTCTTTACTTTATGTGATCCTGTCTAAAACGTGTTGTCTGACAAACTGTAAATGAAACAACTTTATTACCTTCTTCTGATTTGAATGTTAAGTAGACTACTGTGCCGTCCCCGTCCAGTTCCATGTCCACTTCATCATCTTAATCTGGTTTTTTTTTTCACTTTCAAACTACATTTCAATTTTATGCGTATCAACTCCATGCAGTCCCTCTTTGTAACTGTACTTTTGGCCGTTACTGAGGCTTTAACAGTATGAATATTATTATGAAGCTGAAAATGTGTTACAGTACAGTCTGACAATGTTCCAGCCGCTAACAGAAAACTGTTTTGTAAGACGAGTATAAAAAAAAGTTAAAAACTAACTCTTGTTGTAGTTTTATCGCAGAATAACTAAGAAAAAACGTTTAAGTAGCGTAAAACATCAATCATACCAGGAGTTCTCTATTGAGTTTCTCTTTTATCCTTTTTCTTTCCATTTCATCTAATGTTGAATCCATGTGTGTTTTACGCCCTACAAATAGTTACAATTAATTCTTTGACTCTTTACCAGACAATAGATTTTTTATTTGTGTAAAAGGGTATTCATAGACTGGTCTTTCATTTACTCAGTTTTCACCAAATAAACCCAAAACATCTTCCGTCGTAAAGAAAACTCACTTTAACCCTTTATCAAACGACACAATTTGAGACTGGTCCGAATTGGAAGCATTCACGACGACACATTAAAAATCATAGTGCTGTTCTCGTCCTGTTCCATTCTCACCTTGAGCACTTTGTGCACTTTGCACTTTGTGAAAAGGGGTTGAATGCATCTGCAAAGAGTATCGACCCAGGTCAGCCTGCAAAGGCTGTGCGGGCTCACCTGGATCAAAACTTTTTTCTATTGGTCAAATGATCAGTTTACCTTATGATTCATATGGAATATTACAACAATCTGCATTTCTGCGTGGTCGGATCATGTCGAGTTGCGTGTGTAAAGAGATGCGTATCGGATGAGACCGATTATGCTGTAGATACGATGCGCATCTCTTTAAACACGCAACGAGGCATGATCCGACCACACAGAAATGCAGACTTGTAATATTCCTTTTATTACATTCATCACCACTATAGCTGTAAAGAAACATCATAAAATCGATACGAATACCCCCCCCCAAAAAAAAAAAAATCTGAGAACTACTTTGTATTGTAGATACATGTACAATATTTGTGAATGGCGGATGAATAAACATAGATAACAGTAAGTCTGCATAGGTCAGGATGCATTTAAAAATGGCAGTTGCTATCCGAGCCGCTACAAGAAAATAAACAAACCTGTGGCTTAAAAACTATTTATTTAACAATGAAAAGGTAGTCAGAGGTTGTTATTCGCTGTCGTTGTCAAGAACAGTACATTTTTTTCCGTTTTAGTGCAGGATTCGAGTCAACCTTATGATTATTAATCACGATGCCGAAATCACGAAATGTAATGTACAGTAGCATTTGGAAATACCCTTTCGAAACAACACATGTTTATGTAATAAGCATTGATCGATATCGGACAAAATCAAGTTCTGCATAAAAACGATTTTTGAAAAAAGTAGATGACAAACAACAGTCGAAATATCTTTAAATACACTGATAAACGGGGTTTTCGTGCTTTGTCATGCTAGCTTTGTCATGTTAGACGTAAACGTGAAAGGTTGAAAGTTCCGAACGTCATTACACAGAAGTAGTCCGTGTACACGATTATGCTGTAGATACGGTACTAGGCTGATACGGAAAAGTTTTCCATCCAGTTTTATTGTGAAGTTAGATAACGCCCGTATCTTACTCGGATCATAGTTAGGTATATAATAAAGTGGGTTATCAGACAAAATGAATTATGCGATGCCTTTCTTGGGATAATGGATCACATAAATGTATTAAACCCCTTTTTACAAGACATGGCTTCAATAACATTTGTATCAAAATGTCCAGCTGGCTACATATTTTAACTCTTCCCCAGACAGCAAAATTTTTGACTTACTTAAATTGGAAGCATTTGCAAACTATTCAAATTTGGTTATATGACGGCATCTTTTTTCGATAGGCTATAAAGTACAGTCACCAGCAATTATTCCTTTTCTAAAAATGCTTTTAAAAAGCTTTCATCCTCAAGGTCCCTTCACAAATACTTAGATAAAGAGTTAAAATATGAAATAAAATCTGCAAAAGCAAGAAAGGAAAGACTGAAGCAAAAAGTATAGCACTTCATCTCTAAAACCGTCTCTTTAACAAACAACAAAATTTGAGATTTGTCCAAATTGAAAGCTTTTGCAGATGACGAAATAAATCCGACTAAAAAAGTGAAAATTGTTTTCAGAAGTGTAGAAAACAGAGTTGGAAAAGGAGAACATTTTGATTACCAGCATTTTCTCCTTTTTCCACAATGTTTTCAAAAGCCTTCTTTCTCAGGGTGGTTAAAACTCACCTGTGTGGCAAAGGGTTAAACCCTTTACAAAACAATCCATTGTTATAACAAGCCTGAGGTAAAAGGCTTCTTAAACTTTTGTAAGAAAAGAAGAAAGTGCTTGTAACCAACATTTCCCCTTTTCCCACAACATTTTTTACCTCCTATCATCTGAGATATGTATGTCTAATTAGTTGTTTGCAAATGCTATCAATTTTGACAAGTGTAAAATTTTGTTGCCCCTAAAGAATTAAACGAAGTGAACAAAATGTTCGGCAGAAAGAAATTTGACTTCTGTCGCAATGACAGAACCAACCTCCAAAGTCTGCCTGCTACAATGGAAAACTCAAGCCTGCAACCCTGTGCTCCAAGCCTGAATCTACTATTCAATTATCATGGCTAACAATGTAAGGTATCTTGTGGACATAATGGCATTTTCACAAGTCAGCAGTATTCAGACAGAATTCTAAATTCAATTCTAATTCTTTACTCCTAGACCAGGGTCCGAATTCACCAATCTTTCTTAAGAAAATTCTCAATCTTATTCTCCATTTTTTTTTTTTTTTCAGAAGTTGTGTTACTTTTAAATTAAGAAAACGTCAGACGTAAAGACTGAGAATGCTCTTATGAGAGGTTAGTGAATACGGACCCAGCAGCTATCAGACAGACTGAGACAGTATGTCACTACCAATTACATAGTCAGCCTTGTGATCTAGAATTAAGAATATATCTATATTGATTGTAAGTACAGGCCAGGAACTTACAAAACAAGAAAATAAATATTTTCAAAGCTTTTCTACAAAATACGGCAACACATAGGACCCTGACGCTCGTCTTCAATATCAAATTTCCAACAAAGTTCTATACAAAACACGGACTTACTTTCAAGTGCTTCATGACCATGTACAAAATATTCTGTGGTACGTCTCTGTGAAAAGAAGATCACGAAATTCAGAACTTTGTGATCAAAATCTTTTCATTGTTCTGGGTAGAGTAGAAAACATTGTGGAAAATGGACAAAAATGCTGGTTACCAGCATTTTCTCCTTTTCCCACAATGTTTTCAAAAGTCCTTTTCCTTGGGAGTCGTTAAAACCCCCGATTGTGTGGTAGAGGATTAAACACATAAAGTAAAGAATAAATAGAATTGACATTTTAAGTCAGTAAAAAGAGCTACGTATCTGGTTGCCAACACTTGGATGCAGTTTCCTGTTATCATAAAATGTCAAAGTCTTTTAACATTCTAAGTAGAAAAAAAGGCGTAAAAACTGTGTCAAAAATAGTTTGATGGTTACCTGCTACTATGGTATGGATTCCACTTTTGATAGTTAACAACTAGTCCAAGTTTGAAGTAAATGTCTTCAGAGATATTACAAAATATCAAAAATATCGAAGTTTTTGCATGACAAAGACAACAACGGCGCAGACAATGTCACATCTTTTGCTACACATGTACCTTAACGCTTTCTCCGAACTGAAAATGATCAAGTCTTCTATTACAAGAATATTTGGTCAGAATATCTCTCAAACCTGCAGACGTACTTATCAAAGGTCAAACTACACATCCTGTCCAGTCTGGTCTTTATCTACTCTTGTTTGCAAAACCAATTAAAGTTGGTTTCCTTCTTTGTTTCATAAAACGTTTTTAGATCAGAAAATCTAATAACTTATTTGATAAGGCAGATTGATCTTCCTTAACTATTCATATCCACTCATATCCAGTTTTTTTTTTTTTTTTTTTCTGTTCTAGAACACAAAACAAACAAAATCAACATTTTGAACCTGTAACAATTAGATACAAATGCTATTTTGGTTTGAACATTTTAACACTTTGTGCCAACTGATACTGATCTTAAACAGCCACAAAAGTTACAAAATTTACCATAGGCACTCTGAGGCTTAAACAGAAGGCATAATTCAACGACATGGGAAAGGCAGGAAACTCACCCTTAATGTGTCCATCGGTTGTTGAGTTTTAGCTGCTATCTTTCTTTCATGTTTGGGAGCTTAAATGGAACAAAGTTGAGCAACAATGCAGAATTGTAGTAGCAGAGTTACACTAGTAATCCTTGCCTAGTAATATCACCAGGCAATAAAATATACTGCTGTCTATCAGGAGGAAATACTCATTTTATTTAACACACGTCAATATCATGCTATGCTAGCAAAGTAGCAGTTAAGCTCTGTCAAAATAGCGTTTATGTTTATATCTGTAATTTATGATATTCCTAACGCCTTTCTGTTGTTGCTCAGACCTAAAATGTGAGGTCTGTAAAAAGGGGTTTAACGCATCTGCAAAAAGTATACTGTGCAGGCTGACTTGGATTGAACGTTTTTGCGTTAGTCATTTTTCTGCATGATGACTTGCTTGGTATCGTGCATTAAAGAAATGAGCCATGCTCTGTGAAAAGGGGGCTTAATGCATCTGCGAAAAGTATCGATCCAGGTCGGCCTGCGCAGGCTGACCTGGGCCGAAACTTTTCGTTATTGGTCAATTTTCTGTATTGCAAAGGATCAGTCTACCTTATGATACAGTCTATTGTTAGAGATACTGGATTTTTATGGATCTCTAATTATGTTATGACTTGCTTGCTATCATGCATTACGGAGATGCATTAAGCCATTTGCAAAAGCATGGCTGAAATGCATTAAAACTCCCCTTTTGCCAAAGCGGCACTCATTTGTATTTTTGTTTGCACTTTGTCCTTTAAATGCAAGATTTAAACCCTTGTCTCGATCTATACCTATAACTCTAAACAAAAAAAGAAGAAAAAAAAAAAAAAAAAAGAAATTAACTAAATCGAAATATGAAGCATTTGCAGATGACAAATTTTACTCAAATCATAAAATATGCCTTTCAAAGGGTAGAAAATATTGTGGCAAAAAGAGCAAGTTTTAGATTACTAGTATTTTCTCCTTCTCCCACAATGTTTTCAAAATGCTTCTTCTTCAACGTTGTTAAAACATGGGAACATGTGTGGTATAGGGTTAAACCTCATAAATAGACTAGAAGATTTACAGAAGTACAACATGTCAAGCTTGCATCTCGGGGAAAAAAGATCAATGTCTTCACAAATTTGGGACTTTGTTTGTTTGTTCGTTTCTTTGTGTGTATTAAACACCATTTTAACAGTTAAGGTCATAGCAAGGCGGTCAGTGCACCCATGCTTGTGTTTCATGGCTTTCTCACACCACTGCTGACATAACTTCTTTGCAAGCCACAGCTACTTTTCTCAAATGCATCGGAGGTGAGAGGCAAAAATGGCCACAAAGAATCGCAACCAGGTATCGAACCCGAAACCACCACATCACCAGTAAGGTATGCCAACTACTGAGCTACCCGACTGGACCATAAATTTGGGAAAAACAAATTCAGGGCCGATAACATTATTTGAGAAAATGCTCATTTTCTCCTTTTCCCGCCTCAAAATTCTTCTTCCTCAGGATTTTAAAAACACAGACGTATTTGCAAAAGGATTACCTCTCTACCAAACGACAAATTTTTGACTAGTCCAAATTGAAAGCCTTTGCAAACATCAAAACAAATGTGACTGAAAAATTGAACTTTGTTTTGGGAAGGGTAGGAAAACATTGTGCAAAAAGGAGAAAATGCTGGTTACCAGCATTTTCTCTTTTTTGCACAGTGCTTTCATAAGTGTTCTTTTTCATAAAAGCGTGTGGGATCATTTACTAAAGGATTAATTAACATCCGAGTCCATTCCCTATCTGTCTAGGTATACATTATGCTCAATCAGCTTGTCCCATGAGTATGTGTATCCTTATAAAATGAGTGACACTATAGTATCGCTTTACCAAATGACAAAAATCTTTAGACTCTTTAGACTGGTCCAAATAAAAAGCATTTGCAGATTGAGATACTGCTCACATTGTACGATTTGTCTCTGGTAGGATAGAAAACAAGAAAATGCTGGTTAGCATTTTCTCCTTTTCCCAAAATATTTTTTCAAACGCTTATTTTCACAGGGTCCTTAAAAGTCCCGATTGTGTTGTAAAGCATTATATGGTAAGAGCATAAAGTGTTTCATCTACCACAGGCCTTTGAAGCTCCATCGGTCTGTTACGGAACAGTAACATTTTTCTTGGTTGATCATCGAATACTTGCGAATTGGTGGATCGCCTGTATATTAGGGAATACTCAAATTTTCATTTACATCGTTACTATAAATAGCACATTGGCGACTGCCTCTATGTTGTATATAATAAGACAAGGTGTGCAACGAAATCGGAGAAAGTTTTTACTCCTGTCCCCTTTCAGAGATAATATTTAACCAAAAACGGAAAAATTCACCTACTTACCGTTGCAGATGGGTTCACAAATGATTTTTCTTGAGTACCCTGACCTTAGAATGTTCCAAACGGCTCTTGCGATCAAGCAATAGCTCTGATCTTAAAAAAATAAAAAGATTCTACATTTTCCGGATCGCCATGCGCTGATGTCACACAATTCATTATGACGCAGCGAATTATAACTCACGTGAAAAGACGCGCCAAAGTTTTTGACCAATAAACGGTAAATACACGTTTGAAAATATGCGAAATGGAAGATGAAAATAGTGATACTGGATTAGATGAATAGATAGATTATAACAGACGAAATATTATTTCAATAATTTCATCAACATATCAACAAAATAATTTTAGATCTTTGTTTGAAAAAAATATTTTAGTTTTAGTTCGCTGCGGAATGATAAATTGTGTGACGTCAGCGCATGGCGATCCGGAAAATGTGGAAGATTTTTAAAATGTTTTAGATAAGAGCTATTGCTTGATTGCAAGAGCCGTTTGGAACTTTTTAAGGCCAGGGTGGACAAGAAAAATCATTTGTGAACCCATCTGCAAAAGTAACTAGGTTTAGTTTTCCGTTTTCGGTTAAATATTATCTCTGAAAGGGGAGAGGGGTAAAATATTTCTTCGATTTCGTTGCACACCTTGTCTTATTATATACGATATAGAAGCAGTCGCCAATGTGCTATTTATAGTTACGGTGTCCGCTCAGGAAAATTTTGTCATCCCGTCACTCCCGTGATAGTTCAATGGAATTTCAGTGGCCTATGCATCTACTGAAGTTATATGCTGTAATTAACTGTCTTTTCTCTTCTAGGGCTGTTATCTTTTTTGTTTAATTAAATACTTAATAAATATGTTTAACACTTTACCAAACGACAAAGTTTTAGACTGGTCCAAATTGAAAGCATCTGCTGACGACATATCAAATGTGGCTAAATACTGAAATTTGTTTTGGGAAGGGTAGAAGAAGGGTAAAAAGCATTGTTGGAAAAGGAGAAAATGCTAGTTATAGCATTTTTCCTTTTCCCACAATGCTTTAAAAAGGCTTTTTCGTAAGATTGTTAAAGTCAGCATTGTGTGGTAAAGGATTAAACAAGAAATATAAGTTTTAAGATAGTCAAAATTTTAGACTTGTCCGAAGTTGAAGCGTTTGAGAACCACATTGTCTTTGAGAGGGTAGAATTTAAGGAAAAAGTATATTATGGCATTCTCCACATCGCTCTCTGCCCTTTCAAAGACAAATCCAATCATTTGAACCACACTGAAGTTACAGTCTGCGAAAACTTTAAAAACTTTGGACAAGTCTTAAACTGTGCTGTCCCATAATAAGGTAATACATTCTCTGTTCTACACTTACACAATAGGTTCTCTGTGATCACAGAAACAAAATAATTCAATCGAAAAACATTTTCTCCTTTCCACATAAATTTGTCAAATGCTATTTTGTCTAGAGTCCTTAAGTCTCTGCAACGACAAAATGTTAGACCTGTCAAAATTGAAAGCATTTACAGACAACACTTTAAATGGGACTCAAAACTTGAAATTTGATTTTTGAGCCGTATAAAACATTGTGGGAAAAGGAGAAAATGCTGCTTTCCAACATTTTCTCCTATTTCCCACAATGTTTTTAACGGTCTCTCTCTCAGGGTTGTAAGAACTCTGGATGGTGTGGAAACGGAATAAAAACACAGGATTTACTAGTAAAGGGTTAGACATGATAAAGTAATTCACAATGTCTAGCACTCTGCATCATATCAACTAATGCTTGCCTAGATTTATTTCGCAGAATTTGATACTTTGAGTACTCACGACTTCTGGGCCGCTCCGAGTGACGAGAAGATTCAGTGACATCGGAGATAGAGGAGGATGAACTTGTCCCACTATCAGGTGACCTGTCACCTCGATGAAAGTTACGGATTGCTTCTTCGTCATAAATACTCTCATCATATGACGGGGAATCTGATAAAGAATCGATTTAACATTTAACCACACAATCCTAAATTGTAACAGCCCCGTGGAAAGAGCTTTTTGAAAACAGTAGGAAAAGGAAAAAATGATAGAAACCGGCATTTTCTCCTTTTCCTATATGTTTTTTACCCTATCAAAAACAAATTCATTCATTTTAGCAACACTTAAAATGTCATCTGCTAATGCTTACAGTTTGATCAGGTGTAATTTTTGTCGTGTGTTGAAAGTTATTTCGCCTTTATTTTAGCAAACTATAATCGTTCTTGCATCTTCATGCCATATCTTGCCTCTGAACAGCAAGGTTGCATAGATTACGACTGACAAAAATCGCATTTTGTTTTCTGGAGGCCAACAAAAAAAATCACTATTGTGACATTTCTGGATTTAAATTGGAGATTTCCGATATAATAATTTTTGTATGTATACCATATATATATGGTTTTATAAAGAAATATCACAGAATTACTCTACAGAAACAATCAAGAAAATACATAAGTTAACTAACCTTTCAGATGGAATTACTAGACATGAAATAGACTACCTCACAAATTTCGAAAGCTCGGAGAGTTTGTTCTATGGCTTACCGAAAATACATAAGAGCAGCTTAATAAACAACGAATGTATGAACAACACTAGCGATTATATCCAATTCATTGACCCAAAAGACTTAAAATTCAGACCCATAGTAGCAGGACCCATGGTGAAACACACAGATTAAGCAATCTAGTCGACATTCTCCTAAAGCCATTTATCAAGCACGTAAAAAGTTATATACGTGATGATCTAGACTTTTTGAACTATATCCCAACAGAGGTTACACAAAACACATTACTAGTTTCATTTGACGTCACAAGCCTGTACACAAATATCTCACATGATCTAGGTATGAAAGCAATTCAGTTTTGGCTAGAAAAGTTTTCTAATCTAATTCATCAAAGATTTTCAAAAGAATTCATTTTAGAAGGCATTAAAATCATACTTTTAAACAACAACTTTTCTTTCAATAACATAACATACAATCAAGTAAAAGGTACCGCAATGGGTACAAAATTTGCCCCAACATATGCTACCCTAGTGTTGGGATATTTAGAAGAAATCCTATATTCAAAATCAGAAGTAGAATTTGGTAGAATTTTCTCAGAATTTTTAATTGCAAACTGGAAAAGATTTTTGGACGACTGTTTCATATATACTGGAAATACACTCAACAAGAACTTGAAACCTTCCATACACTCCTAAATAATTTACATTCCGACATTAAATTCACAATAGAAGTTGACAAAAAATCGTCACCATTTTTAGATATCTTGATAAGAAAGCAAAACACGGAAGTTAATACTGACATCTATTTCAAAGACACAGACACCAAGCAATACCTCAATTACCTTTCATGCCACCCCAAGCATACAAAAAAATAGCATACCATACAATTTAGCCCGACAAATTTGCACCATAGTTTAAAAACCCGAAACAAGAAATGAACGACTGTTGGAGTTAAAACATGCTCTCAATGCTAGGAAATACCCTAAACGTATAACTCAAATAGGAATAAACAAAGCTTTAAATATTCCAAGAGAAAACCTGCTAGTAATAAATAACCAACGTAGTCAAAACACAATACCATATATTTCAACATTTAACCCAAACAATTTTGAAATGTTCGGCATATTTAAAAATAACATGTATTTATTAAATTCCGACGAAAGGATGAAAGAAGCTACCAAAGACATAACATTTATAAAAAGTAAAAGACAACCCCCAAATTTGAAAACACTCATTACTAAAGCCAGATTTACGGAAACAAATACAGACACATATAAAGTAACAAGATGTGGTCGATCAAATTGAAGCCTCTGTCTTTACATGCCAGAAGGATCTACCTACAATTTTAACGGTAAATTATTCAAAATTAATGCAAACATGAGCTGCGATGTACAAAATGTCCTATACGTTATTACATGCAATGGATGCGGAAAATACTATATAGGACAAACAGGAGATAAATTAAGAACACGCCGAACTGTACATGCCCAGCAAATTAGAGATCCATCAGCCCGACAATTACCATTAAGCAGTTATATAGATAATTGTTCAAGGGACGAAATTAAATTCAAAATATTTCCTTTTTACAAGTTACATTCGGATAAGCTATCAATCAGGTTAGCAAAAGAAAAATATTTCATAGATTGTTTCAAACCTTTACTTAATGCTTGACATTGTTCAAAGTGAACCCCCCCCTTTTATTATACTCTTCAATGACGTTATAAGGGAAGTGACGTAATGAACGACGTTGCCGCCAGTAACAACGTTACACTGATGAGGCGATAGCCGAAACATGTTTGTTTAGTTATTTTATAATGAAAATATACGCATTATAGGCACGTTACGTCTTATTTTTAATTTACCTATCTAACTTACTTGTGTCGGTCCGGTAATAACCGGGTTATTTCATTTCATTTTTTCCCGTCTATATATATATATATCTGTAATTCACCTATGTTTCCATCCTGTGAGGATGTATCTTTAAAAATCATACTTCAAAAATACAGATGGGATTCGTCTTAGAAAGGGCAGAAAAATAGTGGGAGATGGAGAAAAAATTGTTTAGCAGCATTTTCTCCTTTTCTTAAAATGTTTTCAAAAACTTCCATTCCAGGGTGGTTATAACATTAAATTATTTAGCAAAAACTATGAAGACAATAACGTTAATAGGTGGGATAAAACGTATCTTGGAAAAACGATGTCCACAGTTCATTTTGATGTATTAGCGTAAATATGAACTGTCAGGTATACATCTAGGTTACTGTCAATAAAATGTAAAACAAGAGGGTCATTGGCCCTAAAGCACTCACCTGAGTAAGATCATCTAGGATTGATAAGGCTGAAAAGAATCTGTTTATGATGATGTAAAATGCATGCGTGTAAGTGATTTACGTTTTGATTGGTTGAAAGACTATTTCTAAATTTCTAATCTGGCTCAAATTTTGGCCTGAGGTTAAAGGCTTTTTTTAAACTGTTGTGAGTAAAGAAGAAAGTGCTTGTAACCAACATTTCCCATTTTCCCACAACATTTACTACCTCCTTTCATCTGAGATATGTCTAATTTGGTGTTTGCAAATGCTATCAATTTTAACAAGTGTAAAATTTTGTTGCGCCTAAAGAATTAAACGAAGTGAACACAATGTTCGGCAGAAAGAAATTTGACTTCTGTCGCAATGACAGAACCAACCTTCAAAGTCTGCCTGCTTCAATGGAAAACTCAAGCCTGCAAACTCTGTACTCCAAGTCTGAATCTACTATTCAATTATCATGGCTAACAATGCAAGGTATCTTGTGGATATAATGGCATTTACATCAAGTCAGCAGTTTTCAGACAGTATTCGATATTCAATTCTAATTATTTAGTCCTAGGCCAGGGTCCGAATTCACCAATCATTTTCCATTTTTTTCTTTTTCTTTTTCTTTTTTTTTTTTTTACTTTTTTTTCAGAAGTTGTGTTACTTTCAAATTTAGAAAACGTCAGACGTAAAGACTACGAATGCTCTTATGAGAGGTTAGTGAATACGGACCCAGCAGTTATCAGACAGTCTGAGACAGTATGTCACTACCAATAACATAGTCAGCCTTGTGATCTGGAATTAAGAATATATCTAGATTGATGGTAAGTACAGGCCAGGAACTTACAAAACAAGAAAATAAATATTTTCAAAGCTTTTCTACAAAATACAGCAACACATAGGATACTGACGCTCGTCTTCAGTATCAAATTTCAAACAAAGTTTTATACAAAATACGGACTTACTTTCAAGTGCCTCATGACCATGAACAAAATATTCTGTGGTACGTCTCTGTGAAAAGAAGATCACGAAAATCAGAACTTTGTGATCAAAATCTTTTCATTGTTCTGGGTAGAGTAGAAAACATTGTGGGAAAAGGACAAAAATGCAGGTTACCAGCATTTTCTCCTTTTCCAACACTGTTTTCAAAAGTCCTTTTCCTTGGGAGTCGTTAAAACCCCCGATTGTGTGGTAAAGGATTAAACACATAAAGTAAAGAATAAATAGAATTCACATTTTAAGTCAGTAAAAAGAGCTACGTATCTGGTTGCCAACACTTGGACGCAGTTGCCTGATATCATAAAATGTCAAAGTTTTTTAACAGTCTAAGTAAAAAAAGGGGTAAAAATTATGTCTAAAATACGTTGGTGGTTACCTGCTCCTGTGGTATGGATTCCACTTACAACGGCGCAGACAATGCCACATCTGTGGCAATACATGTACCTTAACGCTTTATTCGAACAGCCGAGCTAAAAATGATCAAGTCTTCTATTACAAGAATCTTTGGTCAGAATATCTCTCAAACCTGCAGTCGTACTTATCAAAGGTCCAACTGCACATTCTGTTCAGTCTGGTCTTTATCTACTCTTGTTTGCAAAACCAATTAAAGTTGGTTTCCTTCTTTTTTTCATAAAACGTTTCTAGATCAGAAAATCTAATAACTTGTTTGATAAGGCAGATTGATCTTGCTTATCTATTCATGTCCACTCATATCCATTTTTTTTTTTTTTTTTTTGTCTTCTAGAACACGAAACAAACAAAATCAACATTTTTAACCTGTAACAATTAGATACCAATGCTATTTTGGCTTGAACATTGTAATACTTTGTGCCAACTGATACTGATCTTAAACAGCAACAAAAGTTGTAAAATTTACCATAGGCACTCTGAGGCTTAAAGAGAAGGCATGATTTAAAGACATGGGAAAGGCAGGAAACTCACCCTTAATGTGTTCATCGGTTGTTGAATTTTAGCAGCTATCTTTCCTTCATGTCTGGGAGCTTAAATGGAACAAAGTTGAGTAACATTGCAGAATTGTAGTAGCATACTTAGACTAGGACGGAATAAGTTGCAATCTGAGAGCCACAACCCACCTCTATCCTATCCAATCCTCATCCTATGCTAGCAAAGTAGCAATTAAGCTCTGTCAAAATAGTGTTTATGTTTATTTCTGTACTTTATGATATTCCTAACGTCTTTCTGTTGTTGCTCAGGCCTAATATGTGAGCTCTGTAAAAAAGGGTTTAATGTATCTGCAAAAAGCATACTGTGCAGGCTGACCTGGATTTAAAGTTTTTGCCGTTAGTCATTTTTCTGCATGGCCTATGACGGATGACTTGCTTGGTATAGTGCATTACAGAAATGAGCCATGATCTGTGAAAAGGGGGCTTAATGCATCTGCCAGAAGTATCGGCTCAGGTCAGCCTGCGCAGTCCGCGCAGGCTGACCTGCGCCGAAACTTTTCGCTATTGGTCAATTTTCTTTATATCAAAGGATCAATATACCTTATGATACAGTCTGTTGTTAGACATACAGGATTTTATGGATCCCTAATTATGTTATGACTAGCTTGCTATCATGCATCACGGAGATGCATTAAGCCCCTTTTTGCCAGAGCATGGCTCAAATGCATTAAACCTCCCTTTTTGCCAAAGCGGCACTCATTTGTATTTTTGCTTGCACTTTGCCCTTTAAACGCAAGATTTAAACCCTGGTCTAGATCTATACCTTTAACTCTAAGCCAGATACAAAATTTAACTTCGTCTGAATTGGATGCTCTTGCAGATGACAAATGTTACTCAAATTATAAAACATGCCTTTCAAATGGTAGAAAATATTGTGGCAAAATGAGCAAGTTTTAGATTACCAGTATTTTCTCCAATGTTTTCAAAAGGTTTCTTCGTCAGTGTTATTAAAACATGGGACTGTATGGTATAGGATTAAAACACATAAATAGAATAGAAGATTTACAGAGGTGCAACCTGTCATGCCTGCATCTCAAGGACAAATGACCATTGCCTTCACAAATTTGGGAATTTGTTTGTTTGTGTGTATTAGAGTTTAACACCATTTTAAAAGCTAAGGTCACAGCAAGGCGGTCAGTGCATGTGTTTCATGGCTTTCTCACACCAGTGCTGACATAACTTCTTTCCAAGCCACAGCTACTTTTCTCAAATGCATCAGAGGTGAGAGGCAAAAATCGGCCACAAAGAATCGCAACCAGGTATCGAACCCGCAACCACAACATCACCAGTCAGGCATATTAACCACTGAGCTACCTGGCTGGGCCACAAAAAACAAATTTAGGGGCGATAACTTTATGGAGAAAATGGTCATTACCAGCATTTTCTCCTTTTCCAACAGCAAAAGTCTTCTTCCTCAGGATCTTAAAAACACAGAGTTATTTGCAAAAGGATTAACTCTCTACAAAACGACAAAATTTTGACTGATCCAAATTGAAAGCCTTTGCAAACGTCAAAACAAATGTGACTGAAAAATTGAACTTCGTTTTGGGAAGGGCAGAAAGCATTGTGAGAAAAGGAGAAAAAGCTGGTAACCAGCATTTTCCCACAATGTCTGCTGATCTTTGGGTTGTTTGTAACATAATAATTATGGAAAATGGAGATTTGCTGTGCTGTAAGCGATAAATGATAAATATGACAATATTATTTACATTTATTTATAAATAATACCTGTCTGACGCTTAGGAACTTTTATCTGTCTAGGTATAAATTATGCCCAATCAGCTTATCCCATGAGTAAGTGTATCCTTATAAAATGAGTGACACTATAGTATCGCTTTACCAAATGACAAAATGTTATACTGTCCAAAATAAAAAGTATTTACAGATTTAAATACTGCTCATATTGAACGATTTGTCTTTGATAGGATAGAAAACATTGTGGAAAAGAAGAAAATGCTGGTTACCATTTTCTCCTTTTCCAAAAATGTTTTCAAACGCTTTTTTTCACAGGGTCATTAAAAGTCCGGATTGTGTTGTAAAGCATTATATGCTAAGAGCATGAAGTGCTTCATCTACTGAAGTTATATGCTGTAATTGTGTTTTCTCTTCTAGGACTGTTTTTGTTCAATTAAATACTTAATAAATATGTTTAACTCTTTACCAAACGACAAAATTTTCGACTGCTCCAAATTGATTGATTGATTGCATCGTGTTTAACGCCGTTTTTAACATTATTTCAGTTAAACGCTGCACCAGTGCACCCATCAATGCTTTCCTGGAGTTTCTTTTACCAGTGCTCTGCACAATATTCTTTCCAAGCCACTGGCTGCTTTCCCTTATAACCATCCTCGAAATAATGGGCAGCGGTAAGAGAGGAATGAATCCTGTCGCAATGACTATCATCAATCCTCGTAAAGAAATTGGCCAAGCCGGGGATCGAACCAGCGACCTACTGTTCTCAAGTCCTGTACGCTACCGACTGAGCTACGGGGCTTGGCTGGTCCAGATTGAAAGCATCTGCAGACGACATATTAAATGTGGCTAAAAACTGAAATTTCATTTTAGGAAGGGTAGAAAATATTGTGGGAAAAGAAAAAAATGCTGTTTACAGCATTTTTTCCTTTTTCCACAACGTTTTCAAAAGGCTTTTTCGTCAGGATTGTTGAAGTCTGCATTGTGTGGTAAAGGGTTAAACAAGAAATATGATTTTTAAGATAGACATCTTATTGAACGCATCCCTTTATCAGGTCAAAATTTTTGACTGGTTCAAAGTTGAAGCGTTTGAGAACCATAGATTGAATACGGTATGTCTCAAATGACATTATTTTGTCTTTGAAAGGGTAGAATTTAAGGAAAAAGTATATTATGTCATTCTTCACATTGCTCTCTGCCCTTTCGAAGACAAATCCAATTATTTGAACCACAATAAATTTATGATATGTGAAAACTTTCAAAACTTAAATCTTTTTACCTATAAGCAGGTAATACATTCCCTGTTCTACACTTACACAACAGGTTCTCTATGATCATAGAATCAAAACAATTCTAGTGAAAAGCTTTTTCTCCTTTCCACATAAATTTTTCAAATGCTATTTTGTCTAGAGTTCTTAAGTCTTTGCAATGACAAAATGTTAGACTTGTCAAAAATTGAAAGCATTCACAGACAACACTTTAAATGTGGCTCAAAAATTGAAATTTGATTTTTTAGCATTACAAAACATTGTAGGAAAAGGAGAAAATGCTGCTTTCCATCATTATCTCCTTTTTCACAAAATGCTTTCAAAGGTCTCTTTGTTCAGGGTTGTGAAAACATCGGGTGGTGTGGTACAGGGTTAAAAACACAAGATTTTTTGGTAAAGGTTTAGAAATGATAAAGTAACTCACAATGCCTAGCACTCTGCGCAAGCAATCTTTGCCTAGGGAAATAGTTCACAACCTTATAGTATGGGCCGCTGGGCCTCTCCGAGTAACGAGATGCATTGACACCGTAGAGAGAGGATGAAATTGCCCCACGAGCACGTGACCTGCCAACTCGATGAAAATTACGGTTTCCTTCTTCGTAATAAATACTGTCATCATCTGATAAGGAATCTGATAAAGAATTTAATTTTGATTTGACCCTTTAACCACACAACCCCGTGGAAAGAGCCTTTTGAAAACACAGTAGAAAAAGGAGAAAATGCTGGAAACCAGCATTTTCTCCTTTTTATGTTTTCTACCCTATCAAAAACAAATTCATTCATTTAGCAACACTTAAATTGTCATCTGCTAATGCTTTCAATTTGAGCAGGTCTACAGTTTCGTTGTGTGGTGAAAGTTAAAGGTTACAATACTGTTACTCTTTTGGCTTATAAGTCATCACACAGTAATTGGTGCAGACTGATCTTGATCTACACACACACAAAACAACTCAAAGTTGGGATAACTGATATTCCTCTCTTAAATATATATCAATATTCATTTTCAGTCAATTTTTAACTCATTTCATCTTTATTTTAGCAAACTATAATCATTCTTGCATCTTCCTGCCATATGTTGCCCCTGAACAGCAAGGTTGCATAGATTATGACTGACAAAAATTGCATTTCGTTTTCTGGAGGCCAACAAAGAAATCACTATGGTGACGTTTCTGGTTTTAAATTGGAGATTTCCGATATAATAATTTATGTATGTATACCATATAGATCAGTATTTCATCTATGTTTCCATCCTGCAAGGATGTATCTTTAAAAATCATACTTCGAAAATACAGATGAAATTCGTCTTAGACAGAGCAGAAACAATAGTGAGAACTGGAGAAATTTTTGTTTAGCAGCATTTTCTCCTTTTCTTAAAATGTTTTTAAAAGCTTCCATCCAAGGGTGGTCATAACATCAGAGTAAAGGGCTGAATAGCAAAAACTATGAAGTCAATAACATCAATAGGTGAGATAAAAGGTATTTTGGAAAAACTATGTCTAGAGTTTTGTTTGATGTATTAGTGTAAATATCAACTATCAGGTATACATCTAGGTCACTATCAATAACATGTAAAACAAGAGGGTCATTAGCCCTAAAACGCTCACCTGAGTAAGGTCATCTAGGATTGATAATGCTGAAAAGAATCTGGTCATGATGTAAAATGCATGAGTGTAAGTGATCTGCTTTTTGATTTGTTGAAAGTCTATTTTTTTGAATTTCTAATCTGGCTCAAATTTTGGCATCTAGAGTCACATAACTTTTTTCTAAGATTTGGCCCCGTGACCTACTTTTTGAGCTGACGTGACTCGATATCTTTTTTTTTTTTTTTTTTTTTTCTTTTTTGAGATTTCATCCAGACAAACATTCTGGCCGAGTTTCATGAGTATAAGGCTGAAGATGTGGCCGTTCGAGTGCACACAAGGTTTTTTCTAAGATTTGGCCCCGTGACCTACTTTTTGACCCATCGTGACCCAATTTCAAACTTGTCAAAGATTTTATCAAGACAAATATTCTGACCAGGTTTCATGAGTATCAGGCTGAATATGTAGCCTCTGGAGTGCACACAAACTTTTTCTAAGATTTGACCTACTTTTTGACCCGACATGATCCGATTTCTAACTTGGACAAGATTTTATCCAGACAAACATTCTGGCCAAGTTTCATGAGTATCAAGCTGAAAATGTGGCCTCTAGAGTGTACACAATGTTTTCCTAAGATTTGGACCCGTGACCTACTTTTTGAACCGACAAGAACTAATTTCTAACTAGTCCGACTAGTAACTAGTTCCATCCAGACAATCATTTTGAACACGTTTCATGAATATCAGGCTGAGAATATGGCCTCTAGAGTGCACACAAGCTTTTTTTTATGATTTCGCCCCATGATCTACTTTTTGACTCCAAGTGATCAAATTTAAAAATTATCCCAGATTTAATCCAGACAACCATTCTGACCAAGTTTTATGAGTATCAGGCTGAAAATGTAGCCTCTATAGTGCACACAAGGTTTTTCTGAGATCTGGCCCTGTGACCTTCTTTTTGACCCAACGTGACCCGATTTCGAACTGTCCAAGATTTTATCATGACAATCAATTTGACCAAGTTTCATGAGGATCTGGCTGATAATGTGACCTCTAGGGTGCACACAGGGTAAATGGGGACGACCGCATAACGCACGACGGACGACGCACGACGGACGCCGGACACAAAAGCTCACTTTGAGCAATTTGTGCTCAGGTGACCTAAAAAGTTGCGAACTAACTCTTGTTGTAGTTCTGCCGTATAATAAGCATATGTATGTAGCATAAAACATCATTCATACCAGGAAATCTGTATTTTGCTTCTCTTTTACCGGTAGTTGGCTCGGACAAATTCTAAAAAGCCTCCTTTCTCAAGGTTGTCATTACTCGGGATTGTTTTATTAAAGATTAACTACGACATGACCATCTTTTTAGGTTTGACCAAATCAAAAGCATTTGCAGACTCAAAAATTTGAATTGATCTTTCGAATGGTTGAAAACATTGTGGGAAAAAAAAGGAGAAAATGCAGTACATGTATTTACCCTTTTCCCTACATCGTTTGTAAAAGCTTTAGTGTCAATAAAACATTTTTTTTTTTTTTTTTTTTGAAAAAGTTATTCATAGACTGGTCTTTTATTTTACCCATTTATCACAAAATATATCCAAAATACATTTTCAGTCATCAGTAAAACTCATGTCTACCCTTTATCAAACAACACAATTTTAGACTGATCCAAATTGGAAGCATTCGCGGCGAAACAATAAATATTGATCAATGTGCCGTCCTCGTCCAGTTCCATGACCAATATATCATATACACCTGGTTTTTCCCTCACTTTCGAAATTCATTTCAATCTTTTGCGTATCGACTCCATGCTGACAAAGTTCCAGTCACTAACAGAAAACTTTATTGTTAGACGTGTATAAAACGTTGCCAACTACATTTTTGTCCTAGTTTTACTGTAGAATAACTGAGAATAAACGTTTATATACCATAAAACATCAATCATACAAGGGTATGAAATTCTGAATTCTGCTTTTAAATCCTTGTCCTGTAATTCCTATAGAAAATCCTCTTAATCTAATCTTGAATCCATTTTGGTAAGAGCTCCTAAAAATTGTTACAATTTACTCTTTGACACTTTACCAGACGACAAAAATCATCGACTTTTCCAAATTCAAATCGGTTGAAGACGACAAATTACATGTGGTTTACTGATGAGATTTGGTTTAAAAACGGAAAAAACACTGTGGAAATGTCGGAAAATGTTGGTACCCGGCATTTCCCATCAGATTTTCTCCTTTTCTCACATTGTTTTAAGAAGCCTCCTTTCTCAAGGCTGACATTACTCGGGATTATTTGGTTAATACTAGATCACAATATTTTTAGATTTGACCAAATCAAACTCATTTGCAGACGAAAAACAATGTGACTCAAAATATAAAATTGATCTTTTGAATGACTGAAAACATTGTGAAAAAACGAGAAGATGCAGGTAACCATTATTTTCCCCGTTTTCCTACGTCGTTTTAGGGTCACTACACTATAAGATTGTTTTTTTTAATTGGTTATTCATAGTCTGGTCTATCATTTATAGCAAAATACATTTTCAGTCATAATTACAACTCATGTTAACAGTTTATCAAACAACACAATTATAGACTAGTCCAAATTTGAAGCATTCATGACGACACAATAAATATCAATGTACCGTCCTCGACCAGTTCCATGACCACTATATCATCTGCACCTGATTTTCCTCTCACTTTCAAAATTCATTTCAATCTTTTGCGTATCGCCTCTATGCAGACCATACTCTGTAACTGTACTTTTGCTCGTTATTGGGGCGTTAACAGTATGAATACTATTATAAAGCTGAAAATGCGTTACAGTGCAGTCTGACAACGTTCCAGTCACTAACAGAAAACTGTATTGTTAGACGTGTATAAAATGTTGAAAACTAACTTTTGTCTTAGTTTTACCGTAGAATAACTGAGAATAAACGTTTATATACCATAAAACATCAATCATACCAGGGTATGAAGTTCTGTATTCTGCTTTTCTCTTATCGTTTTCCTGTAATTCCTGTAGAAAATCCTCTTGATCTAATCCTGAATCAACGCTGGTAAGAGATCCTACAAATAGTTGCAATTTACTCTTTACTCTTTGACCCTTTACCAGACGACAAAATCATCGACTTTTCCATAACAAAACGCTTGAAGGCGACAAATTACATGTATTTAACTGATGAGATTTGCTTCAAAAGGGAAAAAACACTGTGGAAATGTCAGAAAATGTTAGTACCCGGAATTCCTATCGGATTTTCTCCTTTTCTCAAACTGTTTTAAGAAGCATCCTTAACAGTACTCGGAATTGTTTGCTTAAAAACTAGGTAACAATATTTTTAGATTCGACCAAATCAAAAGCATTTGCAGACCAAAGGAATTGTGACTCAGAATTGAAATTGATCTTTTGGATGGTTGAAAACATTATGAAAAAAAGAGAAACTGCAGGTCACCAGTATTTTCCCTTCTTCCTACATCGTTTTTAATAGCTTTAGGGTCATTAAAACAGGATTTTTTTTATTCGCAGACTAGTCTTTCATTTACCCATTTAACACCAGATATATCAAAATCACCATTTTAGTCAGAAATAAAACTTATATCAACCCTTTACCAAACAACACGATTTTAGACTGGTCCAAATTCGAAGCATTTGCGACGATACAATAAATATCAATGTGCCGTCCTCGACCAGTTCCATGACCACTATATCATCTGCACCTGATTTTCCTCTCACTTTCAAAATTCTATTCAATGTTTTGCGTATCGCTTCTATGCAGACCTTACACTGTAACTGTACTTTTGCCCGTTATGAGGGCTTTAACAGTATGAATACTATTATGAGGCTGAAAATGCGTTACAGTACAGTCTGACAACGTTCCAGTCACTAACAGAAAACTGTATTGTTAGACGTGTATAAAATGTTGCAAACTAACTTTTGTCCTAGTTTCACCGTAGAATAACTGAGAATAAACGTTTATATACCATAAAACATCAATCATACCAGGGTATGAAGTTCTGTATTCTGCTTCTCTTTTATCCTTTTTCTGTAGAAAATCCTCTTGATCTAATCCTGAATCAACGCTGGTAAGAGATCCTACAAATAGTTACAATTTACTCTTTGACCCTTTACCAGACGACAAAATCATCGACTTTTCCATATTTAAAACGCTTGAAGACGACAAATTACATGTATTTAACTAATGAGATTTGCTTCAAAACGGAAAAAACACTGTGGAAATGTCAGAAAATGTTGGTACCCGGAATTCCCATCGGATTTTCTCCTTTTCTCAAATTGTTTTAAGAAGCATCCTTAACAGTACTCAGAATTGTTTGCTTAAAAACTAGGTAACAATACTTTTAGATTCGACCAAATCAAATGCATTTGCAGACCAAAAGAATTGTGACTCAGAATTGAAATTGATCTTTTGGATGGTTGAAAACACCGGATTTTCTCCTATTCTCAAATTGTTTTAAGAAGCATCCTTAACAGTACTCGGAATTGTTTGGTTAAAAACTAGGTAACAATATTTTTAGATTCGACCAAATCAAAAGCATTTGCAGACCAAAAGAATTGTGACTCAGAATTGAAATTGATCTTTTGGATGGTTGAAAACCTTATGAAAAAAAAGAGAAACTGCAGGTCACCAGTATTTTCCCTTCTTCCTACATCGTTTTTTATAGCTTTGGGGTCATTAAAACAGGATTTTTTTTTTATTCGCAGACTAGTCTTTCATTTACCCATTTAACACCAGATATATCAAAATCACTATTTTAGTCAGAAATAAAACTTATATTAACCCTTTACCAAACAACACAATTTTAGACTGGTCTAAATTCGAAGCATTCACGACGACATAGTAAATACCACTCATTTTTTTCTGTGTGTATATAAAACACTGTGAGGGAAAGGAGAAAACCTGGTTACCAGCATTTTCTCCTTTTTCCACAATGTTTTCATAAGTCTTCTTTCTCAGAGTCGTTAAAACCTAGGTGTGTTTTGTGCGGTGTTAAATGCAATATAAAGGCAGGCCTTGTCCTTAGTGTCTAAGAAAAGTGGAGAGTGTTGGACATAGATCTAGCAGCATGTGTGTGTGTGCAGTCTGATCTTCCTTTACACTGTCCTGCATGAGCACTAAAAGTAATAAAACAGAGTTTAAGTATATAGAGACTCTATTTGTCATCTGTTTGCTATAATTGATAAATTCCGACCGAAACATGTGCCTGTTTACAACTACCATGCATGCATATGGTGCCTTTGTCAGAAAAAGTCCATCCATGTTTGTGCAAGCACAAAACTTTCCACCTGACTGATCAGACCTGACCTGAGAAAGAACCCATTCCTTAAATGAGAAAATAAGACATACTTGACAATAGCAGCGTAAGATTGGATTGCTAACAGATAAGTAAGACATCCGTTAACGCTATCTCGTAAGGTATGACAGACACTTAACAAGATTGCTGCATGCGAATGCCAAAGCTAGGCTGCAGGTGCTTTCCAGTGCAATTTTTAATTCGAAAGAGAGGCATCATTGAAAAAAAAAAAACGTGTTTCTGACATATCTTTTTCTAAGATTTAACCCCGTGACCTACAATTCACCCGAAATGAACCAGTTTCAATCTTGTCCAAAATATCATCAAAGTCTCAATAGTATCACGATTTGTCACGATGACCTACTTTTTTTTTTAACACAATATGACCAAATTTTAAACTGGAAATGAAAATGGTACATTGCATGATTGAAACATACTACTGTTCCAAAATGAAGTAAAAATTGATTTCTTTTGCACCGTTATAATCTTCTAGCTTAAAGACTGTCTTCCTAAGCCCAGTCAATCCATTAAAACTCTGCACTGTCATAAAAATTGATGCCTAAAAACTCCCTCAATCAAAGAACTATCTCGGGCTCTGCTGTGATACCATCAAGACAAACATTTTGACCAAGTTTCATGAGTATCAGGCTTACAATTGCGCCTCTGGAGTCCACACAAGTTTTTTCCACGATTCTGCCCCGACCTGACTTGATCCAGTTTCAAACCTGTCATAGATATCATCAAGACAAATATTCTGACAAAATTTTATGGGTGTCAGACCGAAAATGTTACCTCTAGAGTGCACACAAAGGTTTTCTAAGATTTACTCTAGTGACCTAATTCTTGAACCGACCTAACCCAATTTCAAACTTCTTCCAGATATACGCAAGAAAAGCATTCTGACCAAGTTTCATGAGTATCACGCTGAAAATTTGGCCGCTGGAGTGCACAAAGGATTTTTATTAGATTTGTCCCCTTGACCTACATTTTAGAACGGCGTGACTAAATTTCAAACTTATCTACAATATCATCAAGACAAATATTCTAACCAATTTTCATAAGGATCAGATTCAAAATGTGAGCTCTAGAGGGTTTTTTCCCTGAGATTTGAACCGTTGACCTACTTTTTCACCTGACGTGACCCAATTTTATAGATGTACAAAATATTGTCAAGACAAATATATTGACTAGATTTTATGAGTATATAACTGAAAATGTGGCCTCTAGAATCAAATGAAACATGAAATTTGTCTTTGAAACTTGAAAAAAATGGTAACCAGATTTTTTTCCCGAAAGCCTCATTTTTCTCAGGGTCTCAGGATTATGTAGTAAAGAGTAGGCAAAAAGTCAGTTTGCAGTAAATAGGACTTAAATAGGCCCCTTTTAACTTCTTTATTTCAATCCAGTATCTATTGCAACAGACAACCAAGGACACATCATAAAATGGGACCAAGTCTTTTTTTGCAGACAAGAAATTTTCTGACTTGTCCAAAATGTAAGCATTTGCAGACTACACTTATTCAAATGTGTCTTAAATGATAGCATCTTTTTATAATTATTATTATTTTTTATTATAAATATTAGAAAGCAATTGTGACAAAAGAATAGAATGCTTGTTACCAATGTTTACTCCTTGTCCAACAATGTTTTCAAAAGCCTTTTTCGCCACGGTCATCAAAACATACGATTGTTGATAGAGAGTTAATGTTTTCGATATGGATGAGTGTTAACTTCTGTTGTGTAATAAAGTACTTAAAAACAGTAAAATCCACTTATAGCGATATTCAGGAGACTCAGGAAAAAGGCATCGTAAAATCAAACTATCGTTAAAGCTAATGTTGGACAAGAGTTTCCGAATTATGCAGTATCATAGTATTCTTTCACTAAGAATTACATGCATAGAATCAATTATAAAAGTAAGAAAGGGACCAATTACCTCAATTTTATCACGCACCTTCTATCAAATTAGGTATATGATACACATGTAAAGATCTTCTATGAGTTTTGTTTACATTGTAATATTAAAAAAAAAAAAAAAAAAAAAAAAAAAATCCGAACTGATATTTAAACTGAAAGTACACTTCTGCCATAATACTTTGACGGCAGTGATGCTACCTTCATTCCACTAAAACAGCATAAACATCGCTTGATCAGCTTTATATAGAATTAGACATGAGGATAACAGAAATAGGCATTGGTTGGCATATTAGAACAGCGAAATCTGAGCATAAAATGTGACTTCCTGCCATGTATAAATGGCACTGTAAAGAGTGGGGTCGCAGGCAATGAGTTGGTTTCCGAAGTTTCCAATACAAACGTGACTGGAGTTGTCTTCAGCAACTTAAAGCTACTTACAGTGTAAAGTTGTTTTTGCAATGTAGACCAAGATCAGGCAAGATGCAGTCTCATCTTAGATTTAAAATGTCCGCGATATATATATATATATATATATATATATATATATATGTGTGTGTGTGTTTTTTTTTAAACAGCCCAGAATCTGTACTCTCTTTCCTACCAGTATTTTCAATATTAATTCAGTGCTTCATGGAAAATATTTGCTACATTATTAAATCCCCTTCCCCCGATCTTTTCTATTGCGTTATCAATTTCGGAAAAACCGATATGACATTTCGAAGTAAATAGCAATTATTTAAAATAAGAAAATAAAGAAACACATCTTTATTAAATAAAAAGCCGTTTCACTTCAAATTGATAACCGGCTGGCCTTTGAGAACAAACAAACAGCTATTTCCCCGTTGAGTGCAAAATACATGAACCGTGCTCTGGCAAATGGGATTTTAAAACATATCCGCGATGCACATCATACCATGCAAGTCATCACAAAATATGGATTCATAAAATCCATTTTGTCTAACAACTGACTGAGCCATGACTCGTGAGGAAGAATCGTCCTTTGATATGCAGAAAATTAACCAAAAGCAAAGGGTTGCGATACTAGTCAGCCAGCGCAGTCTCCGTCGATACTTTTTTATATATGCATTAAATCACTTTTTCACAGCGCATGGCGCAGATAGAATCGACATCATCCGTAGGAAAGAATTCCAAAAATAGATCGGGTTACTTACTAGTATGCTGAGATTGAACATGAAAGATCAGATATCGCGTAATTCATAGTTTGAACCCAATCCACGATATCTGTAAAAATTCTGACAGCAACTCTAAGTAACAGTTGCGGTTGACTGTGTTTCGAGTGCCTTAAAGTAACAATAGGTGCCAAAGTAAACCACGCTTGTGTTAAAATGTTTTAACTTTAAATCACATCATTTAAAAATGCGGAAATTATTGTGACGATGACAATCTGTTATTGTGCGATCGGTCTCGAGTGTAAGTCGCTGGCAGAGAAATTAATTTAAAAATTAGGTTAAAAGTTGCCAGGTCACTCTATCCTTTGCTTATTTTTTGCTTGACTTTGAAATCTTTTTCTGCCTTACGTTTGGACCGATCACCCAGGTTGTCATACTCGGAATATTTTTTACCATGCATCCAAGTGTTATGATTTAAAATCAAATGCATTTTAACTCCTGCTTTTCTAAAAATTTCTTTTGGTCGCGTTCGGGCCTTTATACTGACATTTTCTCATTTTCCCACAATGTTTTCAAGACCTTTTTACACTGGCTCTTTTAAACCGGGGATCGTTGGTACCAAAAGGGGCTACAAAAATGCATGTAATTCCTATAATCAAAGAACCAAGAATTGCCTATCTTAAAGGTTGTATTGACTTGAGTATCGTACAGAGTGTATACAGTAGCAGAAGATTGCAATTTAACATGCAGTCCGATCTTGATTTACATAGTCTGTAAACGTGAATGAAGGAATAAAGTTGCACTCACCGTCTTCACCGTTTACCAACCTATACTATTCGGCTTTTGAAAACATCGAGGGAAAAGGAGGAAAATGCAGGTAGCAAGCAACGAAGTCTTTTTTTCCCTAAATGACAAATCGAATCCAAATTATTGACGAGCTTAGAAGTTTGTCCTGTGGTAAATGATCGATGCTTAGATTGCAAAGCTTAATAATGCAGACCAAGATCAGACAACATGCTGTCCGATTTTAGATCCTCCCTGACATGTTAAAACAATATTGAAAAGTTCATAATCTTCATCTCTATACAGGCAGCATCGTTCAGCTCCATTTATTCGATGCTGTACGGGTTAAGGGTGAAAGCTTATCTAAACCCCGACCACCAAATGCGGCAATAAATACAGATGGGGGTTGTCCTTATATCATTAACCCTTTACCAAATAATCCCAAGTTTTAAGGCCCCCTAGATAGTAGGCTTTGGAAACCAGGTGGGAGAAGAAAATGTGCTGATTATGAGCAGTTTCTCCTTCTCCAACATTGTTTTCTGTCACTAGAAAGACAAATTTCTTTGTTTGAATTACTCACACATTTAGTCTGTCATCTGCACATCTTATGAATTTGGACATGGCTTAGATTTTGTCGTCTAGTTAAGAGTTAACAGTACACGTGTCATTTGTTTATGGGACCCTTATAACCCTATATTCTTTAGAAAATGACTAAATATTCTCTCGTAGACAAGACAAAAGATAATAGCACGCGATCATAGAAATATATATCAGTCTTTAAAAACAATCATCACGTTCGCTTCTTCATTTTATTACATGTACGAGGCTTTTATTAAAGATACAGCCTTACAGCTAGACAGTAAAGAACGCACTTAAAACTTGATACTGTGTAGAATGACTCAGAATTTAGTCAGCTGTGTAAACATAGATAAAATACCAATACATATGATGTAGGAATAGAAAAAACTCAAGGGATTTGCCCTCATTTAAAGCCGGATACGATAGCAGTGATCTCTTTGGAGGACTTCAGAAAATGAACTGCATTTTCAATCTCACGTGATCTCTGCAACCATACAACCGTCAGGGGCAGCATTTGACATGAAGATACAAGAATTATTATAGTTTCATGAAGTAAAGATGAAATGGGTTAAAAAAAACTGGCTGAGAACGAGTATAGATGTATCTTAAAAAAAACTAGTAAGTAACTAGAGTTACATTGCACAAATGGATATAATGTTTTCCCACTGGTAAACCTATTACCTCACAATCCCGAGTTTTCGACCCGTGGAAACCTTCGGGAAACGTTGCGGGAAAAGGAAAAAAATGCTGGTAACATTTTCCCCACAGTGTATTCTACCCTTTATGAGACAAATTCATTTATTTGGGCCATATTCACTTTGTCGTCTGCAAATGCTTTCAATATTGAGTTTAAAATGTGTCGTCTGTTCATGGTCCAATGGTCAATTATATCTACCGGTATCTTCTTTCTTCAGCATAAGATCAGCCAAATTCGGAGGGTGGTAGTTTTTATCTTGCCATTTCAATGTCTTTTGTTAATCAAACCCTTATGACCCTTCCCACTTTGGAAAGTTTAATGCGCTAAGCTTTAGTTCGTTACAAACTTAACACTTTAACCATTCATCCTCATAAGTCCCTTCCATGATATTTCAGAACGTGATATTCGATCTTGAATTTGCTGAGTATGTTAGCTGGCTAGAAATGCAGGGTTGTGACGTCGAACCCCAGTTCAGCAAAACTCTTTTCGAGGATTGATATTGGTCATTGCGACAGGATTCATTCTTTGTCACAACTGAGTATTTTCTCTTCCATAGCAATCAGTGTCTTGCAAAATAATTTTACAAAGTACTGGAAAAGAGATGCAGATGCACTAGCTGGCAGTCTTGAGATGACTTGAATCATGTTGAGAATAGTGCTCAACACTATATTGATATTGGACAGGAACAGGATGACAATGTGTGAAATATTCTGACCCATATCAGGCCTTACTTTGCAATATTTTGGCGTTTTTTTCTCTTGCCTGCAAAAAAGCTATTTTCTTAATGAAAATCGTCCGTAAGTTAATGGTTAATTTACAGAGATTTGCTCACACTAATGTACAGCTGATTTATTACGATCCTAAAAATAATAAAAGTTGTGTTTGACATTGCATGGTGCGGATATTCCAGAGCACTGATTAATTATTAGCTTCACCGAGCCAAAAAAAAAAAAAAAAAGAGAAAAACAATCGTATTTAAAAGACTGCACTGAACAAGTGAAAAAAAAAAAACGTTGCCAAATCAATAAGCTTAGTGTCAAAAATTAAGCATCTAGGATGGTCAGATTTTATGGAAAGGGTGAAGTTTGAGCGGCATTTCTTTGATGTCGACATCTAAGAAGTATTGTGCACACAACGTCTGTGTGATGTACTGTAGAAATTTATGCTGGCAGGTCATGTACACTTAACACCGTTTCTTCCCCGATTTCATCAATTAGTACATTCTGATGTACAATTTTTACTCTTAATTTCACTCTTTACCACATAATCCCAAATTTTAAGGCCCCTGGCGAAGAACCCTTTTGAAGACATTGGGGGAAAGGAGAAAATGATAGTAACCTGCATTTCCTCCTTGTTCCACAATGTTTTCTACTCTATCAAAGACAAATGGCACGTTTACTGCATTTAAGTTGTCGCCTGCATATGCTTTCAGTTTGGACAAGTCTACATTTTTGTACATTTGTAAGGAATCAAAGAGTATGTGCAAATATATCAATGTGTAAAAATTACAGGTTGTTTAGAAGTGATCATTACATTTTTTTTTAACGAGGGGTGACACTAGTATTTGAATATATCGGCAGACACACACACACACACACACACACACACACACACAAATGACGATTTTAGTTTTTTCAGAAAATCGGAATATGCATTTTACTTCTTGTTAATCATTAATAGTTACAAGAAAGGGGAAAAAAAGAGAAAAAAACACACACACACTTTCATACACACACAAATAGATGGAGAGACTGTTAGGCTTAAAGATGTTTAAACGCCAAAAGATAGATATTTTAACCCTTTAACGAACAATGCCGACTTTTAACGGACCTCAGAAAGAAGGCTTTTGAAAACATTGTGAGAAAAGTAGAAAATGCTGGGAACCAGCATTTTGTTTTTCTTCCCACAGTTTTTCTACCTTTGAAAGACAAATTGTATGTTTGAGGTCGTAAGTAAATTTTGTCGTCTGGTAAAGAGTTAAACAAAAATGAACATCACTCGTAATCATCGAAGAGTGTTTGTCTAAGTCAGGAAAGTACATTCAGAGTATATTTTGTGCCGCTCATTGGTGATACAAGATCAGACGTGCGTTCAACAATTCCACATGTCAAGAGATACTTTACTTGGAATATTTCAGTTAAAATGATTATTATAACAATGGTGTAAGATTATGCTTGCGAACTGCTCTCTGATTAGAAAGCAAATGTATACATATATTGCTCTGTTTACCTGGCAATAAACTCTCTTCAATAAGAAAACAAAAATTAGGACTCTACCAAATTTGCAGGCAACGAATTATATGTGGCTCAAATTGTGGAATTCGTGTGTGGCCGGGTGGATAAACAGTGTGATAATAGGAGAAAATGCTGGTTACCAACATTTTCTCCGTTTCCTACATTGTTTTCAAAACGATTGTTCTTCACGGCACTTAAAACTCGGAATGTGTGGTAAAAGGTTTAAGTGTTTTGATTTTTATAACAAATTAAATAAAGGCCCGTATAATAATTCGTTTGGCAATGATGACTACATATCATCTGGGTTTTTTTTTATTTTATTAAAAAAGTTAAATGGAGCGTAATTTCGTTTTACTCAAGAGTCATCTACTAAACTGAAAAAAAAATACCTGACTGATCGCGGCGGAGACATCGCGGCCGTTATGATTGCGTAACCAGACGGTCGTGGTCAGTCAGGGATCGCAGCGTTTCACGGTGGTCCGCGTTAGTCCGCGTTCACCTGTGTTCTAAAATCGCCGCGTTTGGTCCGCGCTAAGTCTACCGCGGAGCGCGAAATGAGAAAAAAAAAAAAAAAAAATGCGTGGAATGGTATGATCAAAGTACTGAAAGTACTGACAGACTAGCGAATTTGATTGATTGATTAATTGTTGCGGTGGCCAGTGCACATATCCATGCTTTCCAGGAGTTTCTTTTACCAGTACTCCTCACAATATTCTTTCCAAGCCACTGGCTGCTCTTCCACATAACCATCGTCGAAACTTGAGAGAGGAATGAATCCTGTCGCAATTACTGTCATCAATCCTTGGCTGAAAGAAATTGGCCGAGCCGGGGATCGAACCAGCGACCTCCTGTTTTCAAGTTCTGTGCGCTACCGACTGAGCTACCGGGGCTATGCATGCTATTGGTTAACTATAATTCGGTTTAAGTTTAACCCTTAACCTGCTACAGAAAAATCAATAAACTTTCAAGCCAATAATAAACACCTGAATATTGCCATTTCAAAGTTACATTTTGGAGAAAATATATCCCTTATCGGACAGTGTAGATCCAAGAACAGACTGCACATTCTGTGCAGTCTGATCTTAATCCACACTGTCCACAAAAGCTCATTGAATCGCGTTGGTGCTGGTAAAAGAAACTCCAGGAAAGCATGGATTGGTGCACTGGCCGCCACGATATCACCGAAATAATTCAGTCAATAAGTCAATATCCAATAACGCAAGATGTAGTGAACCATTTAATTTTTTACGAAATGAAATTAAAAGCTGTTGCAGACCACAAATTAAATGTGGCTGAATTGATGAAACCTGATCCCAAAAGGGCAGAAAACGATGTGGGAAAAGGAGAATATGCTGGTTACCGGGGATTCTACATTAAAACTCGGGATTGTGTGGTAAAGGGTTAATGTGCAAGACGTAAAGTAACATTTTAACATAACAGTTTAACTGTACACAATGATCTAAATAATGAATGACTGAAGGAATGGCAAGGGTTCCCTGTCCAGTGAGGGTTAATGCAGCTGGGATTTGCTACAAGTTACCTAGGTGTATTTATTTTTAGATTTATTCATAATGTTACAGTGGTGTAAGAATAAGTGATAATAGCCTGCTTTGCATAGGTCACTTAATTTACATTTAAGCAAAGATCTTGTACCTTATAAATGACATCTTGTTCAATCTATTACTTTGTACGAAGGCATGTTCAAATTGGAGTGGTAGAGATTTAGTGGTTTTTGTCAAAAATGTCATATATAACAGAAGATTTCTAACAGAAAGAAGTATTTTGGCAACTGTGTTTTTTTTTTTTTTTTTTTTTACTCTGACTCTGGGTCAGTCATGATGCCTACAGACTAGCTTCGCTAGTCTGTCTATATAAGGATGTATCTTTAAAAATCATACTTCAAAAGTACAGATGGGATTCGTCTTAGAAAGGGCAGAAAAATAGTGGGAAATGGAAAAGAATTGTTTAGCAGCATTTTCTCCTTTTTTCAAAATGTTTTCAACATCCCAGGGTGGTTATAACATCAAATTGTTTAGCAAAAACTATGAAGACAATAACATTAAAAGGTGGGATAAAAGGTATCTTGGAAAAACTATGTCTAGAGTTTATTTTGATGTATTAGCGTAAATATGAACTTTCAGGTATACATCTAGGTTACTGTCAATAAAATGTAAAACAAGAGGGTCATTGGCCCTAAAGCGCTCACCTGAGTAATATCATCTAGGATTGATAAGCCTGAAAAGAATCTGGTCATGATGATGTAAAATGCATGAGTGTAAGTGATTTACTTTTTGATTAGTTGAAAGCCTATGTTTAAATTTCTAATCCAGCTCAAATTTTGGCCTGAGGTAAAAGGATTTTTTAAACTGTTGTGAGAAAAGAAGAAACCAATATTTCCTCTTTTCCCACAACATTTTCTACCTCCTTTCATCCGAGAAATGTCTAATTTGGTGTTTACAAATGCTATCAATTTTGACAAGTGTAAAATTTTGTTGCCCCTAAAGAATTAAACGAATTGAACACAATGTTTGGCAGAAAGAAATTTGACTTCTGTCGCAATGACAGCACCAACCTCCACAGTCTGTCTGTTACAATGGAAAACTCAAGCCTACAACCCTGTACTCCAAGCCTGAATCTACTTTTAAATTATCATGACTAACAATGTACGGTATCTTGTGGACATAATGCCATTTACATCAAGTCAGCAGTATTCAGACAGTATTTGAAATTCAATTCTTATTCTTTAGTCCTAGTCCAGGGTCCGAATTCACCAATCATTCTTAAGAAAATTCTTAATCTTATTCCCCATTTATTTATTTTTATTTATTTTCTTTTTTCAATTTGAAAGCAACATAATTTCTGATTGGCTAGACCATTTAGTTTAGCTAATCAGAAGTTGTGTTGCTTTCAAATTTAGAAAACGTCAGACGTAAAAGACTAAGAATGCTCTTATGAGAGGTTAGTGAATACGAACCCAGCAGCTATCAGACAGACTGAGACAGTATGTCACTACCAATAACATAGTCAGCCTCGTGATCTAAAGTTAAGAAAATATCTAGACTGATGGTAAGTACAGGCCAGGAACTTACAGAACAAGAAAATAAATATTTTCAAAGCTTTTCTACAAAATACAACAACACACTAGATACTGACGCTCGTCTTCAACATCAAATTTCAAACAAAGATATATACAAAATTCGGACTTGCCTTCAAGTGCTTCATGACCATAAAGAAAATGTTCTGTGGTAGGTTTCTTCTTTTGTCTCTGTGAAAAGTAGATCACGAAAATCAGAATTTTTTTATCAAAATCGTTTCATGGTAACATTTTCATAAAGGTGCTTCTCTTGGTGTTATCAAAAAATAGGATTGTTTAGTAAAAGATTAAATCTTTACCAAATGACAAAATTTTAGACTAGTCCAAATTGAAAGCATTTGCAGACAACAAAATGATCCTTACTAAAAAAATGAATTTGTTCTCACTAGAGTAGAAAACATTGTGGGAAATGGAGAAAATGCTGGTAACCACAATGTTTTCAAAAGTCCTTTTCCTCGGGAGTCGTTAAAATCCCGGATTGTGTGGTTGGTTTCCTTCTTTATTTTTTCATTAAACGTTTTTAAATCAGAAAATCAAATAACTTGTTTGATAAGGCAGATTGATCTTGCTTATCTATTCATATCCACTCATATCCATTTTTTTATCTGTTCTAGAACACAAAACAAACAAAACCAACATTTTGAACCTGTAACAATTAGATACCAATGCTATTTTTACTTGAACATTTTAACACAATATACCATGTAAATTCAAGATCAGACTGAACACTTTGTGCCAACTGATACTGATCTTGAATAGCAACAAAAGTTGTAAAATTTACCATAGGCACTCTGAGTCTTAAACAGAAGGCATGATTCAAAGACATGGGAAAGGCAGGAAACTCACCCTTAATATGTTCGGTTGTTGAATTTTAGCAGCTATCTTTCCTTCATGTCTGGGAGCTTAAATGGAACAAAGTTGAGCAACATTGCAGAATTGTAGTAGCATATTTAGACTAGGACTGAATAAATTGCAATCTGAGAGCCACAACCCACCTCTATCCTATCCAATCCTCATCCTATGCTAGCAAAGTAGCAATTAAGCTCTGTCAAAATAGTGTTTATGTTTATTTCTGTACTATATGATATTCCTAAAGCCTTTCTGTTGTTGGTCAGACCTAATATCTGAGCTCTGTAAAAAGGGGTTTAATGTATCTGCAAAAAGCATACTGTGCAGGCTGACCTGGATTTAAAGTTTTTGCCGTTAGTCATTTTTCTGCATGGCCTATAATGGATGACTTGCTTGGTAAAGTGCATTACAGAAATGAGCCATGCTCTGTGAAAAGGGGGCTTAATGCATCTGCCAAAAGTATCGGCTCAGGTCAGCCTGCGCAGTCCGCGCAGGCTGACCTGCGCCGAAACTTTTCGCTATTGGTCAATTTTCTTTATATCAAAGGATCAATATACCTTATGATACAGTCTGTTGTTAGACATACTGGATTTTATGGATCCCTAATTATGTTATGACTAGCTTGCTATCATGCATCACGGAGATGCATTAAGCCCCTTTTTGCCAGAGCATGGCTCAAATGCATTAAACCTCCCTTTTTGCCAAAGCGGCACTCATTTGTATTTTTGCTTGCACTTTGCCCTTTAAACGCAAGATTTAAACCCTGGTCTAGATCTATACCTTTAACTCTAAGCCAGATACAAAATTTAACTTCGTCTGAATTGGATGCTCTTGCAGATGACAAATGTTACTCATATTATAAAACATGCCTTTCAAATGGTAGAAAATATTGTGGCAAAATGAGCAAGTTTTAGATTACCAGTATTTTCTCCAATGTTTTCAAAAGGTTTCTTCGTCAGTGTTATTAAAACATGGGACTGTATGGTATAGGATTAAAACACATAAATAGAATAGAAGATTTACAGAGGTGCAACCTGTCATGCCTGCATCTCAAGGACAAATGACCATTGCCTTCACAAATTTGGGAATTTGTTTGTTTGTGCGTATTAGAGTTTAACACCATCTTAAAAGCTAAGGTCATAGCAAGGCGGTCAGTGTACCCATGCATGTGTTTCATGGCTTTCTCACACCAGTGCTGACATAACTTCTTTCCAAGCCACAGCTACTTTTCTCAAATGCATCAGAGGTGAGAGGCAAAAAACGGCCACAAAGAATCGCAACCAGGTATCGAACCCGCAACCACAACATCACCAGTCAGGCATATTAACCACTGAGCTACCTGGCTGGGCCACAAAAAACAAATTTAGGGGCGATAACTTTATGGAGAAAATGCTCATTACCAGCATTTTCTCCTTTTCCAACAGCAAAAGTCTTCTTCCTTAGGATCTTAAAAACACATAGTTATTTGCAAAAGGATTAACTCTCTACAAAACGACAAAATTTTGACTGATCCAAATTGAAAGCCTTTGCAAACGTCAAAACAAATGTGACTGAAAAATTGAACTTCGTTTTGGGAAGGGCAGAAAGCATTGTGAGAAAACCATCCTTGAAATAATGGGCAGCGGTAAGAGAGGAATGAACCCTGTCGCAATGACTATCATCAATCCTCGTAAAGAAATTGGCCAAGCCGGGGATCGAACCAGCGACCTACTGTTCTCAAGTCCTGTACGCTACCTACTGAGCCACAGGGCTTGGCTGGTCCAGATTGAAAGCATCTGCAGACGACATATTAAATGTGGCTAAAAACTGAAATTTCGTTTTAGGAAGGGTAAAAAATATTGTGGGAAAAGGAATTTAAGGAAAAAGTATATTTTGTCATTCTCCACATTGCTCTTTGCCCTTTCAAAGACAAATCCAATTATTTGAACCACAATGAATTTATAATATGTGAAAACTTTCAAAACTTTGGACAAGTCTTAAATTTTTTTATCTATAAGCAGGTAATACATTCCCTGTTCTACACTTACACAACAGGTTCTCTATGATCATAGAATCAAAACAATTCTAGTGAAAAGCTTTTTCTCCTTTCCACATAAATTTTTCAAATGCTATTTTGTCTAGAGTTCTTAAGTCTTTGCAATGACAAAATGTTAGACTTGTCAAAAATTGAAAGCATTTACAGACAACACTTTAAATGTGGCTCAAAAATTGAAATTTGATTTTTTAGCATTACAAAACATTGTAGGAAAAGGAGAAAATGCTGCTTTCCATCATTATCTCCTTTTTCCCACAATGCTTTCAAAGATCTCTTTCTTCAGGGTTGTGAAAACTCCGGGTGGTGTGGTAAAGGGTTAAAACACAAGATTTTTGGGTAAAGGGTTAGAAATGATAAAGTAACTCACAATGCCTAGCACTCCGCGCAAGCAATCTTTGCCTAGGGAAATAGTTCAGAACGTTATAGTATGGGCCGCTGGGCCTCTCCGAGTAACGAGATGCACTGACACCGTAGAGAGAGGATGAAATTGCCCCACGATCACGTGACCTGCCAACTCGATGAAAATTACGGTTTCGTTCTTCGTAATAAATACTGTCATCATCTGATAAGGAATCTGACAAAGAATTTAATTTTTATTTAACCCTTTACCACACAACCCCGTGGAAAGAGCATTTTGAAAACATAGTAGGAAAAGGAGAAAATGCTGGAAACCAGCATTTTCTCCTTTTTATGTTTTCTACCCTATCAAAAACAAATTCATTCATTTCGCAACACTTAGATTGTCATCTGCTAATGCTTTCAATTTGAGCAGGTCTACATTTTCGTTGTGTGGTGAAAGTTAAAGGTTACAATACTGTTACTCTTTTGGCTTATAAGTCATCACACAGTAATTGGTGCAGACTGATCTTGATCTACACACACAAAAAGCAACTCAAAGTTGGGATAACTGATATTCCTCTCTTAAATATACATCAATATTCGTTTTCAGTCAATTTTTAACTCATTTCATCTTTATTTTAGCAAACTATAATCATTCTTGCATCTTCCTGCCATATGTTGCCCCTGAACAGCAAGGTTGCATAGATTACGACTGACAAAAATTGCATTTCGTTTTCTGGAGGCCAACAAAGAAATCACTATGGTGACGTTTCTGGTTTTAAATTGGAGATTTCCGATATAATAATTTATGTATGTATACCATATAGATCAGTATTTCATCTATGTTTCCATCCTGCAAGGATGTATCTTTAAAAATCATACTTCGAAAATACAGATGAAATTCGTCTTAGATAGAGCAGAAACAATAGTGAGAAATGGAGAAATTTTTGTTTAGCAGCATTTTCTCCTTTTCTTAAAATGTTTTTAAAAGCTTCCATCCAAGGGTGGTCATAACATCAGAGTAAAGGGCTGAATAGCTAAAACTATAAAGTCAATAACATCAATAGGTGAGATGAAAGGTATTTTGGAAAAACTATGTCTAGAGTTTTGTTTGATGTATTAGTGTAAATATAAAGTATCAGGTATACATCTAGGTCACTATCAATAAAATGTAAAACAAGAGGGTCATTAGCCCTAAAACGCTCACCTGAGTAAGGTCATCTAGGATTGATAATGCTGAAAAGAATCTGGTCATGATGTAAAATGCATGAGTGTAAGTGATCTACTTTTTGATTTGTTGAAAGTCTATTTTTTTGAAATTCTAATCTGGCTCAAATTTTGGCATCTAGAGTCACATAATTTTTTTTCTAAGATTTGGCCCCGTGACCTACTTTTTGAGCTGACGTGACTCGATATCTTTTTTTTTTTTTTTTTTTTTCTTTTTTGAGATTTCATCCAGACAAACATTCTGGCCGAGTTTCATGAGTATAAGGCTGAAGATGTGGCCGTTCGAGTGCACACAAGGTTTTTTCTAAGATTTGGCCCCGTGCCCTACTTTTTGACCCATCGTGACCCAATTTCAAACTTGTCAAAGATTTTATCAAGACAAATATTCTGACCAGGTTTCATGAGTATCAGGCTGAATATGTAGCCTCTGGAGTGCACACAAACTTTTTCTAAGATTTGACCTACTTTTTGACCCGACATGACCCAATTTCTAACTTGGACAAGATTTTATCCAGACAAACATTCTGGCCAAGTTTCATGAGTATCAAGCTGAAAATGTGGCCTCTAAAGTGTACACAATGTTTTCCTAAGATTTGGACCCGTGACCTACTTTTTGAACCGACATGACCCAATTTCTAACTAGTCCGACTAGTAACTAGTTCCATCCAGACAATCATTTTGAACAGGTTTCATGAATATCAGGCTGAAAATATGGCCTCTAGAGTGCACACAAGCTTTTTTTTTTAAGATTTCGCCCCGTGACCTACTTTTTGACCCCAAGTGATCAAATTTAAAAATTATCCGAGATTTAATCCAGACAACCATTCTGACCAAGTTTTATGAGTATCAGGCTGAAAATGTAGCCTCTATAGCGCACACAAGGTTTTTCTGAGATCTGGCCATGTGACCTTCTTTTCGACCCAACGTGACCCGATTTCGAACTTGTCCAAGATTTTATCATGACAATCAATTTGACCAAGTTTCATGAGGATCTGGATGATAATGTGACCTCTAGGGTGCACACAGGGTAAATGGGGACGACCGCATCACGCACGACGGACGCCGGACACAAAAGCTCACTTTGAGCAATTTGTGCTCAGGTGACCTAAAAAGTTGCAAACTAACTCTTGTTGTAGTTCTGCCGTATAATAAGCATATGTATGTAGCATAAAACATCAATCATACCAGGAAATCTGTATTTTGCTTCTCTTTTACCGGTAGCTGGCTCGGACAAATTCTAAAAAGCCTCCTTTCTCAAGGTTGTCATTACTCGGGATTGTTTTATTAAAGATTAACTACGACATGACCATCTTTTTAGGTTTGACCAAATCAAAAGCATTTGCAGACTCAAAAATTTGAATTGATCTTTCGAATGGTTGAAAACATTGTGGAAAAAAAAAAGGAGAAAATGCAGTATTTACCCTTTTCCCTACATCGTTTGTAAAAGCTTTAGTGTCAATAAAACATTTTTTTTTTTTTTGAAAAAGTTATTCATAGACTGGTCTTTCATTTTACCCATTTATCACAAAATATATCCAAAATACATTTTCAGTCATCAGTAAAACTCATGTCTACCCTTTATCAAACAACACAATTTTAGACTGATCCAAATTGGAAGCATTCGCGGCGAAACAATAAATATTGATCAATGTGCCGTCCTCGTCCAGTTCCATGACCAATATATCATATACACCTGGTTTTTCCCTCACTTTCGAAATTCATTTCAATCTTTTGCGTATCGACTCCATGCAGACCTTACACTGTAGTTGTACTTTGGTCGTTATGAGGGCGCTAACAGTACGAATACCATTGTGAGGCTGAAAATGCGTTACAGTACAGTCTGACAATGTTCCAGTCACTAACAGAAAACTGTATTGTAAGACGAGTATAAAACGTTGCCAACTACATTTTTGTCCTAGTTTTACTGTAGAATAACTGAGAATAAACGTTTATATACCATAAAACATCAATCATACCAGGGTATGAAGTTCTGTATTCTGCTTCTCTTTTATCCTTTTCCTGTAATTTCTGTAGAAAATCCTCTTGACCTAATCCTGAATCCACGTTGGTAAGAGATCCTACAAATAGTTACAATTTACTCTTTGACCCTTTACCAGACGACAAAATCATCGACTTTTCCATATTTAAAACGGTTGAAGACGACAAATTACATGTATTTAACTGATGAGATTTGCTTCAAAAGGGAAAAAACACTGTGGAAATGTCAGAAAATGTTGGTACCCGGAATTCCTATCGGATTTTCTCCTTTTCTCAAATTGTTTTAAGAAGCATCCTTAACAGTACTCAGAATTGTTTGCTTAAAAACTAGGTAACAATATTTTTAGATTCGACCAAATCAAATGCATTTGCAGACCAAAAGAATTGTGACTCAAAATTGAAATTGATCTTTTGGATGGTTGAAAACACCGGATTTTCTCCTATTCTCAAATTGTTTTAAGAAGCACCCTTAACAGTACTCGGAATTGTTTCGTTAAAAAGTAGGTAACAATATTTTTAGATTCGACCAAATCAAAATCATTTGCAGACCAAAAGAATTGTGACTCAGAATTGAAATTGATCTTTTGGATGGTTGAAAACATTATGAAAAAAAGAGAAACTGCAGGTCACCAGTATTTTCCCTTCTTCCTACATCGTTTTTAATAGCTTTAGGGTCATTAAAACAGGATTTTTTTTTTATTCGCAGACTAGTCTTTCATTTACCCATTTAACACCAGATATATCAAAATCACTATTTTAGTCAGAAATAAAACTTATATTAACCCTTTACCAAACAACACAATTTTAGACTGGTCTAAATTCGAAGCATTCACGACGACATAGTAAATACCACTCATTTTTTTCTGTGTGTATATAAAACACTGTGAGGGAAAGGAGAAAACCTGGTTACCAGCATTTTCTCCTTTTTCCACAATGTTTTCATAAGTCTTCTTTCTCAGAGTCGTTAAAACCTAGGTGTGTTTTGTGCGGTGTTAAATGCAATATAAAGGCAGGCCTTGTCCTTAGTGTCTAAGAAAAGTGGAGAGTGTTGGACATAGATCTAGCAGCATGTGTGTGTGTGCAGTCTGATCTTCCTTTACACTGTCCTGCATGAGCACTAAAAGTAATAAAACAGAGTTTAAGTATATAGAGACTCTATTTGTCATCTGTTTGCTATAATTGATAAATTCCGACCGAAACATGTGCCTGTTTACAACTACCATGCATGCATATGGTGCCTTTGTCAGAAAAAGTCCATCCATGTTTGTGCAAGCACAAAACTTTCCACCTGACTGATCAGACCTGACCTGAGAAAGAACCCATTCCTTAAATGAGAAAATAAGACATACTTGACAATAGCAGCGTAAGATTGGATTGCTAACAGATAAGTAAGACATCCGTTAACGCTATCTCGTAAGGTATGACAGACACTTAAAAAGACTGCTGCATGCGAATGCCAAAGCTAGGCTGCAGGTGCTTTCCAGTGCAATTTTTAATTCGAAAGAGAGGCATCATTGAAAAAAAAAAAAAAAAAAAAAAAATCGTGTTTCTGACATATCTTTTTCTAAGATTTAAGCCCGTGACCTACAATTCACCCGAAATGAACCAGTTTCAATCTTGTCCAAAATATCATCAAAGTCTCAATAGTATCACGATTTGTCACGATGACCTACTTTTTTTAACACAATATGACCAAATTTTAAACTGGAAATGAAAATGGTACATTGCATGATTGAAACATACTACTGTTCCAAAATGAAGTAAAAATTGATTTCTTTTGCACCGTTATAATCTTCTAGTTTAAAGACTGTCTTCCTAAGCCCAGTCAATCCATTAAAACTCTGCACTGTCATAAAAATTGATGCCTAAAAACTCCCTCAATCAAAGAACTATCTCGGGCTCTGCTGTGATACCATCAAGACAAACATTTTGACCAAGTTTCATGAGTATCAGGCTTACAATTGCGCCTCTGGAGTCCACACAAGTTTTTTCCACGATTCTCCCCGACCTGACTTGATCCAGTTTCAAACCTGTCATAGATATCATCAAGACAAATATTCTGACAAAATTTTATGGGTGTCAGACCGAAAATGTTACATCTAGGGTGCACACAAAGGTTTTCTAAGATTTACTCTAGTGACCTAATTCTTGAACCGACCTAACCCAATTTCAAACTTCTTCCAGATATACTCAAGAAAAGCATTCTGACCAAGTTTCATGAGTATCACTCTGAAAATTTGGCCGCTGGAGTGCACAAAGGATTTTTATTAGATTTGTCCCCTTGACCTACATTTTAGAACGGCTTGACTAAATTTCAAACTTATCTACAATATCATCAAGACAAATATTCTAACCAATTTTCATAAGGATCAGATTCAAAATGTGAGCTCTAGAGGGTTTTTTTTCCTGAGATTTGAACCGTTGACCTACTTTTTGACCTGACGTGACCCAATTTTATAGATGTACAAAATATTGTCAAGACAAATATATTGACTAGATTTTATGAGTATATAACTGAAAATGTGGCCTCTAGAATCAAATGAAACATGAAATTTGTCTTTGAAACTTGAAAAAAATGGTAATCAGATTTTTTTGCCAAAAGCCTCATTTTTCTCAGGGTCTCAGGATTATGTAGTAAAGAGTAGGCAAAAAGTCAGTTTGCAGTAAATAGGACTTATATAGGCCCCTTTTAACTTCTTTATTTCAATCCAGTATCTATTGCAACAGACAACCAAGGACACATCATAAAATGGGACCAAGTCTTTTTTTGCAGACAAGAAATTTTCTGACTTGTCCAAAATGTAAGCATTTGCAGACTACACTTATTCAAATGTGCCTTAAATGATAGCATCTTTTTATAATTATTATTATTTTTTATTATAAATATTAGAAAGCAATTGTGACAAAAGAATAGAATGCTTGTTACCAATGTTTACTCCTTGTCCAACAATGTTTTCAAAAGCCTTTTTCGCCACGGTCATCAAAACATACGATTGTTGATAGAGAGTTAATGTTTTCGATATGGATGAGTGTTAACTTCTGTTGTGTAATAAAGTACTTTAAAACAGTAAAATCCACTTATAGCGATATTCAGGAGACTCAGGAAAAAGGCATCGTAAAATCAAACTATCGTTAAAGCTAATGTTGGACAAGAGTTTCCGAATTATGCAGTATCATAGTATTCTTTCACTAAGAATTACATGCATAGAATCAATTATAAAAGTAAGAAAGGGACCAATTACCTCAATTTTATCACGCACCTTCTATCAAATTCGATATATGATACACATGTAAAAATCTTCTATGAGTTTTGTTTACATTGTAATATAAAAAAAAAATCCGAACTGATATTTAAAGTACACTTCTGCCATAACACTTTGACGGCAGTGATGCTACCTTTATTCCACTAAAACAGCATAAACATCGCTTGATCAGCTTTATATAGAATTAGACATGAGGATAACAGAAATAGGCATTGGTTGGCATATTAGAACGGCGAAATCTGAGCATGAAATATGACTTCCTGCCATGTATAAATGGCACTGTAAAGAGTGGGGTCGCAGGCAATGAGTTGGTTTCCGAAGTTTCCAATACAAACGTGACTGGAGTTGTCTTCAGCAACTTAAAGCTACTTACAGTGTAAAGTTGTTTTTGCAATGTAGACCAAGATCAGGCAAGATGCAGTCTCATCTTCGATTTAAAATGTCGCGATTATGATATATATATATATATATATATATATATATATATATATATTTGTGTGTGTGTTTTTTTTTAAACAGCCCAGAATCTGTACTCTCTTTCCGACCAGTACTTTCAATATTAATTCAATGCTTCATGGAAAATATTTGCTACATTATTAAATCCCCTTCCCCCGATCTTTTCTATTGCGTTATCAATTTCGGAAAAACCGATATGACATTTCGAAGTAAATAGCAATTATTTAAAATAAGAAAATAAAGAAACACATCTTTATTAAATAAAAAGCCGTTTCACTTCAAATTGACAACCGGCTGGCCTTTGAGAACAAACAAACAGCTATTTCCCCGTTGAGTGCAAAATACATGAACCGTGCTCTGGCAAATGGGATTTTAAAACATATCCGCGATGCACATCATACCATGCAAGTCATCACAAAATATGGATTCATAAAATCCATTTTGTCTAACAACTGACTGAGCCATGACTCGTGAGGAAGAATCGTCCTTTGACATGCAGAAAATTAACCAAAAGCAAAGGGTTGCGATACTAGTCAGCCTGCGCGGTCTCCGTCGATACTTTTTTATATATGCATTAAATCACTTTTTCACAGCGCATGGCGCAGATAGAATCCGTAGGAAAAAATTCCAAAAATAGATCGGGTTACTTACTAGTATGCTGAGATTGAACATGAAAGATCAGATATCGCGTAATTCATAGTTTGAACCCAATCCACGATATCTGTAAAAATTCTGACAGCAACTCTAAATTTAAGTAACAGTTGCGGTTGACTGTGTTTCGAGTGCCTTAAAGTAACAATAGGTGCCAAAGTAAACCACGCTTGTGTTAAAATGTTTTAACTTTAAATCACATCATTTAAAAATGCGGAAATTATTGTGACGATGACAATCTGTTATTGTGCGATCGGTCTAGAGTGTAAGTCGCTGGCAGAGAAATTAATTTAAAAATTAGGTTAAAAGTTGCCAGGTCACTCTATCCGTTGCTTATTTTTTGCTTGACTTTGAAATCTTTTTTCTGCCTTACGTTTGGACCGATCACCCAGGTTGTCATACTCGGAATATTTTTTACCATGTATCCAAGTGTTATGATTTAAAATCAAATGCATTTTAACTCCTGCTTTTCTAAAAATTTCTTTTGGTCGCGTTCGGGCCTTTATACTGACATTTTCTCATTTTCCCACAATGTTTTCAAAACCTTTTTACACTGGCTCTTTTAAACCGGAGATCGTTGGTACCAAAAGGGGCTACAAAAATGCATGTAATTCCTATAATCAAAGAACCAAGAATTGCCTATCTTAAAGGTTGTATCGACTTGAGTATAGTACAGAGTGTATACAGTAGCAGAAGACTGCAATTTAACATGCAGTCCGATCTTGATTTACATAGTCTGTAAACATGAATGAAGGAATAAAGTTGCACTCACCGTCTTCACCGTTTACCAACCTATACTATTCGACTTTTGAAAACATCGAGGGAAGAGGAGAAAAATGCAGGTAGCAAGCAACGAAGTCTTTTTTTCCCTAAATGACAAATCGAATCCAAATTATTGACGAGCTCAGAAGTTTGTCCTGTGGTAAATGATCGATGCTTAGATTGCAAAGCTTAATAATGCAGACCAAGATCAGACAACATGCTGTCCGATTTTAGATCCTCCCTGACATGTTAAAACAATATTGAAAAGTTCATAATCTTCATCTCTTTACAGACAGCATCGTTCAGCTCCATTTATTCGATGCTGTACGGGTTAAGGGTGAAAGCTTATCTACACCCCGACCACCAAATGCGGCAATACAGATGGGGGTTGTCCTTATATCATTAACCCTTTACCAAATAATCCCAAGTTTTAAAGGCCCCTAGATAGTAGGCTTTGGAAACCAGGTGGGAGAAGAAAATGTGCTGATTATGAGCAGTTTCTCCTTCTCCAACATTGTTTTCTGTCACTAGAAAGACAAATTTCTTTGTTTGAATTACTCGCACATTTAGTCTGTCATCTGCACATCTTATGAATTTGGACATGGCTTAGATTTTGTCGTCTAGTTAAGAGTTAACAGTACACGTGTCATTTGTTTATGGGACCCTTATAACCCTATATTCTTTAGAAAATGACTAAATATTCTCTCGTAGACAAGACAAAAGATAATAGCTCGCGATCATAGAAATATATATCAGTCTTTAAAAACAATCATCACGTTCGCTTCTTCATTTTATTACATGTACGAGGCTTTTATTAAAGATACAGCCTTACAGCTAGACAGTGAAGAACGCACTTAAAACTTGATACTGTGTAGAATGACTCAGAATTTATTTACCTGTGTAAACATAGATAAAATACCAATACATATGATGTAGGGATAGAAAAAATTCAAGGGATTTGCCCTCATTTAAAGCCGGATACGATAGCATTGATCTCTTTGGAGGACTTCAGAAAATGAACTGCATTTTCAATCTCACGTAATCTCTGCAACCATACAACCGTCAGGGGCAGCATTTGACATGAAGATACTAGAATTATTATAGTTTCATAAAGTAAAGATGAAATGGGTAAAAAAAACTGGCTGAGAACGAGTATAGATGTATCTTAAAAAAAAAACTAGTAAGTAACTAGAGTTACATTGCACAAATGGATATAATGTTTTCCCTCTGGTAAACCTATTACCTCACAATCCCGAGTTTTCGACCCGTGGAAACCTTCGGGAAACGTTGCGGGAAAAGGAAAAAAATGCTGGTAACATTTTCCCCACAGTGTATTCTACCCTTTATGAGACAGATTCATTTATTTGGGCCATATTCACTTTGTCGTCTGCAAATGCTATCAATATTGAGTTTAAAATGTGTCGTCTGTTCATGGGCCAATGGTCAATTTCATCTACCGGTATCTTCTTTCTTCAGCATAAGATCAGCCAAATTCGGAGGGTGGTAGTTTTTATCTTGCCATTTCAATGTCTTTTGTTAATCAAACCCTTATGACCCTTCCCACTTTGGAAAGTTTAATGCGCTAAGCTTTAGTTCGTTACAAACTTAACACTTTAACCATTCATCCTCATAAGTCCCTTCCATGATATTTCAGAACGTGATATTCGATCTTGAATTTGCTGAGTATGTTAGCTGGCTAGAAATGCAGGGTTGTGACGTCGAATCCCAGCTCAGCAAAACTCTTTTCGAGGATTGATATTGGTCATTGCGACAGGATTCATTCTTTGTCACAACTGAGTATTTTCTCTTCCATAGCAATCAGTGTCTTGCAAAATAATTTTACAAAGTACTGGAAAAGAGATGCAGATGCACTAGCTGGCAGTCTTGAGATGACTTGAATCATGTTGAGAATAGTGCTCAACACTATATTGATATTGGACAGGAACAGGCTGACAATGTGTGAAATATTCTGACCCATATCAGGCCTTACTTTGCAATATTTTGGCGTTTTTTCTATTGCCTGCAAAAAAGCTATTTTATTAATGAAAATCGTCCGTAAGTTAATGGTTAATTTACAGAGATTTGCTCACACTTATGTACAGCTGATTTATTACGATCCTAAAAATAATAAAAGTTGTGTTTGACATTGCATGGTGCGGATATTCCAGAGCACTGATTAATTATTAGCTTCACCGAGCCAAAAAAAAAAAAAAAAGAGAAAAACAATCGTATTTAAAAGACTGCACTGAACAAGTGAAAAAAAAAACGTTGCCAAATCAATAATCTTAGTGTCAAAAATTAAGCATCTAGGATGGTCAGATTTTATGGAAAGGGTGAAGTTTGAGCGGCATTTCTTTGATGTCGACATCTAAGAAGTATTGTGCACACAACGTCTGTGTGATGTACTGTAGAAATTTATGCTGGCAGGTCATGTACACTTAACACCGTTTCTTCCCCGATTTCATCAATTAGTACATTCTGATGTACAATTTTTACTCTTAATTTCACTCTTTACCACATAATCCCAAATTTTAAGGCCCCTGGCGAAGAACCCTTTTGAAGACATTGGGGGAAAGGAGAAAATGATAGTAACCTGCATTTCCTCCTTGTTCCACAATGTTTTCTACTCTATCAAAGACAAATGGCACGTTTACTGCATTTAAGTTGTCGCCTGCATATGCTTTCAGTTTGGACAAGTCTACATTTTTGTACATTTGTAAGGAATCAAAGAGTATGTGCAAATATATCAATGTGTAAAAATTACAGGTTGTTTAGAAGTGATCATTACATTTTTTTTTAACGAGGGGTGACACTAGTATTTGAATATATCGGCAGACACACACACACACACACACACACACAAATGACGATTTTAGTTTTTTCAGAAAATCGGAATATGCATTTTACTTCTTGTTAATCATTAATAGTTACAAGAAAGGGGAAAAAAAGAGAAAAAAACACACACACACTTTCATACACACACAAATAGATGGAGAGACTGTTAGGCTTAAAGATGTTTAAACGCCAAAAGATAGATATTTTAACCCTTTAACGAACAATGCCGACTTTTAACGGACCTCAGAAAGAAGGCTTTTGAAAACATTGTGAGAAAAGTAGAAAATGCTGGGAACCAGCATTTTGTTTTTCTTCCCACAGTTTTTCTACCTTTGAAAGACAAATTGTATGTTTGAGGTCGTAAGTAAATTTTGTCGTCTGGTAAAGAGTTAAACAAAAATGAACATCACTCGTAATCATCGAAGAGTGTTTGTCTAAGTCAGGAAAGTACATTCAGAGTATATTTTGTGCCGCTCATTGGTGATACAAGATCAGACGTGCGTTCAACAATTCCACATGTCAAGAGATACTTTACTTGGAATATTTCAGTTAAAATGATTATTATAACAATGGTGTAAGATTATGCTTGCGAACTGCTCTCTGATTAGAAAGCAAATGTATACATATATTGCTCTGTTTACCTGGCAATAAACTCTCTTCAATAAGAAAACAAAAATTAGGACTCTACCAAATTTGCAGGCAACGAATTATATGTGGCTCAAATTGTGGAATTCGTGTGTGGCCGGGTGGATAAACAGTGTGATAATAGGAGAAAATGCTGGTTACCAACATTTTCTCCGTTTCCTACATTGTTTTCAAAACGATTGTTCTTCACGGCACTTAAAACTCGGAATGTGTGGTAAAAGGTTTAAGTGTTTTGATTTTTATAACAAATTAAATAAAGGCCCGTATAATAATTCGTTTGGCAATGATGACTACATATCATCTGGGTTTTTTTTTATTTTATTAAAAAAGTTAAATGGAGCGCAATTTCGTTTTACTCAAGAGTCATCTACTAAACTGAAAAAAAAAATACCTGACTGATCGCGGCGGAGACATCGCGGCCGTTATGATTGCGTAACCAGACGGTCGTGGTCAGTCAGGGATCGCAGCGTTTCACGGTGGTCCGCGTTAGTCCGCGTTCACCTGTGTTCTAAAATCGCCGCGTTTGGTCCGCGCTAAGTCTACCGCGGAGCGCGAAATGAGAAAAAAAAATGCGTGGAATGGTATGATCAAAGTACTGAAAGTACTGACAGACTAGCGAATTTGATTGATTGATTAATTGTTGCGGTGGCCAGTGCACATATCCATGCTTTCCAGGAGTTTCTTTTACCAGTACTCCTCACAATATTCTTTCCAAGCCACTGGCTGCTCTTCCACATAACCATCGTCGAAACTTGAGAGAGGAATGAATCCTGTCGCAATTACTGTCATCAATCCTTGGCTGAAAGAAATTGGCCGAGCCGGGGATCGAACCAGCGACCTCCTGTTTTCAAGTTCTGTGCGCTACCGACTGAGCTACCGGGGCTATGCATGCTATTGGTTAACTATAATCCGGTTTAAGTTTAACCCTTAACCTGCTACAGAAAAATCAATAAACTTTCAAGCCAATAATAAACACCTGAATATTGCCATTTCAAAGTTACATTTTGGAGAAAATATATCCCTTATCGGACAGTGTAGATCCAAGAACAGACTGCACATTCTGTGCAGTCTGATCTTAATCCACACTGTCCACAAAAGCTCATTGAATCGCGTTGGTGCTGGTAAAAGAAACTCCAGGAAAGCATGGATTGGTGCACTGGCCGCCACGATATCACCGAAATAATTCAGTCAATAAGTCAATATCCAATAACGCAAGATGTAGTGAACCATTTAATTTTTTACGAAATGAAATTAAAAGCTGTTGCAGACCACAAATTAAATGTGGCTGAATTGATGAAACCTGATCCCAAAAGGGCAGAAAACGATGTGGGAAAAGGAGAATATGCTGGTTACCGGGGATTCTACATTAAAACTCGGGATTGTGTGGTAAAGGGTTAATGTGCAAGACGTAAAGTAACATTTTAACATAACAGTTTAACTGTACACAATGATCTAAATAATGAATGACTGAAGGAATGGCAAGGGTTCCCTGTCCAGTGAGGGTTAATGCAGCTGGGATTTGCTACAAGTTACCTAGGTGTATTTGTTTTTAGATTTATTCATAATGTTACAGTGGTGTAAGAATAAGTGATAATAGCCTGCTTTGCATAGGTCACTTAATTTACATTTAAGCAAAGATCTTGTACCTTATAAATGACATCTTGTTCAATCTATTACTTTGTACGAAGGCATGTTCAAATTGGAGTGGTAGAGATTTAGTGGTTTTTGTCAAAAATGTCATATATAACAGAATTAAGATTTCTAACAGAAAGAAGCATTTTGGCAACTGTGGGTTTTTTTGTTTTTGTTTTGTTTTTGTTTACTCTGACTCTGGGTCAGTCATGATACCTATAGACTAGCTTCGCTAGTCTGTCTATATAAGGATGTATCTTTAAAAATCATACTTCAAAAATACAGATGGGATTCGTCTTAGAAAGGGCAGAAAAATAGTGGGAAATGGAAAAAATTGTTTAGCAGCATTTTCTCCTTTTCTCAAAATGTTTTCAACATCCCAGGGTGGTTATAACATCAAATTGTTTAGCAAAAACTATGAAGACAATAACATTAAAAGGTGGGATAAAAGGTATCTTGGAAAAACTATGTCTAGAGTTTATTTTGATGTATTAGTGTAAATATCAACTATCAGGTATACATCTAGGTTACTGTCAATAAAATGTAAAACAAGAGGGTCATTGGCCCTAAAGCACTCACCTGAGTAAGATCATCTAGGATTGATACGGCTGAAAAGAATCTGGTCATGATGATGTAAAATGCATGAGTGTAAGTAATTTACTTTTTGATTGGTTGAAAGCCTATGTTTAAATTTCTAATCCAGCTCAAATTTTGGCCTGAGGTAAAAGGATTTTTTAAACTGTTGTGAGAAAAGAAGAAACCAATATTTCCTCTTTTCCCACAACATTTTCTACCTCCTTTCATCCGAGATATGTCTAATTTGGTGTTTACAAATGCTATCAATTTTGACAAGTGTAAAATTTTGTTGCCCCTAAAGAATTAAACGAATTGAACACAATGTTTGGCAGAAAGAAATTTGACTTCTGTCGCAATGACAGCACCAACCTCCACAGTCTGTCTGTTACAATGGAAAACTCAAGCCTACAACCCTGTACTCCAAGCCTGAATCTACTTTTAAATTATCATGACTAACAATGTACGGTATCTTGTGGACATAATGCCATTTACATCAAGTCAGCAGTATTCAGACAGTATTTGAAATTCAATTCTTATTCTTTAGTCCTAGTCCAGGGTCCGAATTCACCAATCATTCTTAAGAAAATTCTTAATCTTATTCCCCATTTATTTATTTTTATTTATTTATTTTCTTTTTTCAATTTGAAAGCAACATAATTTCTGATTGGCTAGACCATTTAGTTTAGCTAATCAGAAGTTGTGTTGCTTTCAAATTTAGAAAACGTCAGACGTAAAAGACTAAGAATGCTCTTATGAGAGGTTAGTGAATACGGACCCAGCAGCTATCAGACAGTCTGAGACAGTATGTCACTACCAATAACATAGTCAGCCTTGAGATCTAAAGTTAAGAAAATATCTAGACTGATGGTAAGTACAGGCCAGGAACTTACAGAACAAGAAAATAAATATTTTCAAAGCTTTTCTACAAAATACAACAACACACTAGATACTGACGCTCGTCTTCAACATCAAATTTCAAACAAAGATATATACAAAATTCGGACTTGCCTTCAAGTGCTTCATGACCATAAAGAAAATGTTCTGTGGTACGTTTCTTCTTTTGTCTCTGTGAAAAGTAGATCACGAAAATCAGAACTTTACGATCAAAATCGTTCCACGGTAACATTTTCATAAAGGTGCTTCTCTTGGTGTTATCAAAAAATAGGATTGTTTAGTAAAAGATTAAATCTTTACCAAATGACAAAATTTTAGACTAGTCCAAATTGAAAGCATTTGCAGACAACAAAATGATCCTTACTAAAAAAAAATGAATTTGTTCTCAGTAGAGTAGAAAACATTGTGGGAAATGGAGAAAATGCTGGTAACCAGCATTTTCTCCTTTCTCCACAATGTTTTCAAAAGTCCTTTTCCTCGGGAGTCGTTAAAATCCCGGATTGTGTGGTTGGTTTCCTTCTTTATTTTTTCATAAAACGTTTTTAAATCAGAAAATCGAATAACTTGTTTGATAAGGCAGATTGATCTTGCTTATCTATTCATATCCACTCATATCCATTTTTTTAATCTGTTCTAGAACACAAAACAAACAAAACCAACATTTTGAACCTGTAACAATTAGGTACCAATACTATTTTTACTTGAACATTTTAACACAATATACCATGTAAATTCAAGATCAGACTGAACACTTTGTGCCAACTGATACTGATCTTGAATAGCAACAAAAGTTGTAAAATTTACCATAGGCACTCTGAGTCTTAAACAGAAGGCATGATTCAAAGACATGGGAAAGGCAGGAAACTCACCCTTAATGTGTTCATCAGTTGTTGAATTTTAGCAACCATCTTTCCTTTATGTCTGGGAGCTTAAATGGAACAAAGTTGAGTAACATTGCAGAATTGTAGTAGCATACTTAGACTAGGACTGAATAAGTTGCAATCTGAGAGCCACAACCCACCTCTATCCTATCCAATCCTCATCCTATGCTAGCAAAGTAGCAATTATTAAGCTCTGTCAAAATAGTGTTTATGTTTATTTCTGTACTATATGATATTCCTAACGCCTTTCTGTTGTTGGTCAGACCTAATATCTGAGCTCTGTAAAAAGGGGTTTAATGTATCTGCAAAAAGCATACTGTGCAGGCAGACCTGGATTTAAAGTTTTTGCCGTTAGTCATTTTTCTGCATGTCCTATGATGGATGACTTGCTTGGTAAAGTGCATTACAGAAATGAGCCATGCTCTGTGAAAAGGGGGCTTAATGCATCTGCCAAAAGTATCGACTCAGGTCAGCCTGCGCAGTCCGCGCAGGCTGACCTGTGCCGAAACTTTTCGCTATTGGTCAATTTTCTTTATATCAAAGGATCAATATACCTTATGATACAGTGTTGTTAGACATACTGGATTTTATAGATCCCTAATTATGTTATGACTAGCTTGCTATCATGCATTACGGAGATGCATTAAGCCCCTTTTTGCCAGAGCATGGCTCAAATGCATTAAAACTCCCTTTTTGCCAAAGCGGCACTCATTTGTATTTTTGCTTGAACTTTGAACTTTAAACGCAAGATTTAAACCCTGGTCTCGATCTATACCTATAACTCTATACCAAAAGCAAAAAAAAAAAAAAAAAACTAAATCGAAATATGAAGCATTTGCAGATGACAAATTTTACTCAAATCATAAAATATGCCTTTCAAAGGGTAGAAAATATTGTGGCAAAAAGAGAAAGTTTTAGATTACTAGTATTTTCTCTTTCTCCGACAATGTTTTCAAAAGGCTTCTTCTTCAATGTTGTTAAAACATGGGAACATGTATGGTATAGGGTTAAACCTCATAAATATACTAGAAGATTTACAGAAGTGCAACATGTCAAGCTTGCATCTCGCGGACAAAAGATCAATGTCTTCACAAATTTGGGACTTTGTTTGTTCGTTTCTTTGTGTGTATTAAACACCATTTTAACAGCTAACGTCACAGCAAAGCGGTCAGTGCACCCATGCATGTGTTTCATGGCTTTCTCACACCATTGCTGACATAACTTCTTTGCAAGCCACAGCTACTTTTCTCAAATGCATCGGAGGTGAGAGGCAAAAATGGCCACAAAGAGACGCAACCAGGTATCGAACCCGAAACCACCACATCACCAGTCAGGTATGCTAACCATTGAGCTACCCGACTGGACCATAAATTTGGGGAAAACAAATTCAGGGCCGATAACATCTGAGAAAATGCTCATTTTCTCCTTTCCCTACCTCAAAATTCTTCTTCCTCAGGATCTTAAAAACACAGAAGTATTTGCAAAAGGATTACCTCTCTACCAAACGACAAATTTTTGACTAGTCCAAATTGAAAGCCTTTGCAAACGTCAAAAGAAATGTGACTGAAAAATTGAACTTTGTTTTGGGAAGGGTAGGAAAACATTGTGAGAAAAGGGAGAAATGCTGGTTACCAGCATTTTCTCTTTTTCCCACAATGCTTTAAAAAGCTTTCTTCTGTAGGGTCATAAAAGCGTGTGGGATCATTTACTAAAGGATTAATTACCATCCGAGTCCATTCCCACATTATCAGCCAACCTTACTGATGGGATACCTCTGTTCACACGGTCAGCCTGTCTGCTGATCTTGGCGTAGTTTGTAACATCTGGTGGCTGGGAGATATGCTGTGCTGTAGGCGATAATGATAGATATTTCCATAATATTTACATTGGTTTATAAATAATACCTGTATGACACTAAAGAATTTTTATCTGTCTAGGTATACATTATGCCCTATCAGCTTGTCTAATGAGTATGGGTATCCTTGTAAAATGAGTGACACTATAGTATCGCTTTACCAAATGACAAAACTTTTTAGACTCTATAGACAAGTCCAAATAAAAAGCATTTGCAGATTGAGATACAGCTCATATTGTACGATTTGTCTCTGGTAGGATAGAAAACATTGTGGAGAAGAAAATGCTGGTTAGCATTTTCTCCTTTTCCCAAAATGTTTTCAAATGCCTTTTTTCACAGGGTCATTAAAAGTCCCGATTGTGTTGTAAAGAATTATACTGTAAGAGCATAAAGTGCTTCATCTACTGAAGTTATATGCTGTAAGTAATTGTGTTTTGTCTTCTAGGACTATTTTTGTTCAATTAAATACTTAATAAATATGTTTAACTCTTTACCAAACGACAAAATTTTAGACTGGTCCAAATTGAAAGCATCTGCAGACGACATATCAAATGTGGCTAAATACTGAAATTTGTTTTGGGAAGAAGAAGGATAGAAAGCATTGTGGAAAAAGGAGAAAATGTTCGTTATAGCATTTTTCCTTTTCCCACGATGTTTTTAAAAGGCTTTTTCGTCAGGATTGTGTGATAAAGGGTTAAACAAGAACTATTAGTTTTAAGATAGACATCTTAAGGAACGCATCTCTTTACTACGTCAAAATTTTAGACTGGTCCGAAGTTGAAGCGTTTGAGAACCACATTATTTTGTCTTTGAAAGGGTAGAATTTAAGGAAAAAGTATATTATGTCATTCTTCACATTGCTCTCTGCCCTTTCAAAGACATGTCCTGGAAAAATGCCGTTGAAGTAATCTTTGTTTGTATTCTCGGCTTGAAAGTCTCATTTCATATTTCTAGCAGGACTAGGATCAAAGAGCATTAGAATTTGATTCGTCGTGTACGAAGTCTTTTATCGAATTATCGGTAGACGCTCAGTTACAATGTTACAATGAACCTTTGTATAATTAGATTGCAGTATAAATTTTCATACGACAACTTTCTGACAGGTTGCGACCTTTTAAAGGGAGTCTATAGGGAGTCTATTCAACAATTAAAAAAAAAACAATCTAAAACAGAACATGTGAACCTAATTATAAGCATGTGATTATTTAGATTTCAATGGTAGATTAAGTCAAAACACAGAACAAAAATTTAGAATAGCCAAATTTGAAAGCATTTATGGATGAAAAATCAAATTTGGCTCCAAACATGGAATTTGTGTGTGACAGGGTAGAAATTACTGTCTGAAAAGGAAAAATTACTGGTCACCCTTTTCCTCTGAGTCGTCAAAACACAGGATTGTGTTGTAAATTGTTAATTTTTTTAAAATTAATCCCACAAAAAAATCTTTGCTGGTCTAAAAGAAAACAAATTTGCGTCATTTCAAATTTCTTTCTGTCTGAAAAATATCTGCAAGTTCTATGCAGTCTAATCTCGATGTACACCATGGTTGGAAAAGGGCCGGTCCATGGGAGTATGGACCAGGCCAGTGGTCAATACTGATTTTAATCGGTTTTCATCGGTTGATTGAAATATAAGTGGCCAGACATGGCTCTTGTTTCTAGAGCCACCCCCTCCCCCAACCTACGCACAATCCCTAAATGAGCAGTATCATTTTGTATACAATGTATATGAATTGATAGGTTTGCTTTAATACTTCACATCATGATTATCAAACTTTCTGACCAATCAGCCACAAAAGTTTTCAATTAATGACAAGTATTAACAACTTTGGAAGTATTGACTGGGGTTATTTTACACGCTTAAAAACCAGTGATGAAAACCAGGGGCTCCATTTCCTCTAATGTTTTCAAAAGGCTTCTTTCTCAGGGTCATTAAAACTCAAGATTGTCTGGTTAAGCCTTCAATAACCCAACAGTTTTTTTATTTATTTTTTTATTTTACTGCTTGTATATCCCCTACTTACATGTATATAGCTAAAGATTAAGCCAAAGTGAGACTAGTAACAGGCTAAATATTTATGAACAATTTTGTAAACAGTCAGGCAGATGGCTAGAAAAGAATGTTACTGAAGATAACTTTTATGTCAGAGTGAGATTACCAATTTACCCAACAAACTTAGGGTTTTTTTTTTTTTTTTTTTTTCTTTTTTTCTCTCTTGAAAAAAAAAAATAATAATAATAATAACATTGAGAGATATTAAACAATTGTTTCATTTAAAAAACAATATCAAACTTTGCCTCCAAACATCAGCAGAAAATGGTTTTCCTTTATTTGATTATCCAAAAGTTGTATTTCCTATGATACTTTAACCCTTTCCCAGACGACAAATTTTGGACTGGGCCAAATTGAAAGAGTTTGCAGACGACAATTCTAAATTTGATGAAAATGGCAGAAAGGTCTCAAAAAGGGTAGAAAACACTGTGGGAAAAGGAGAAATTGCTCGTAACGAGGAATTTCTCCTTTTCCCACAGTGTTTTCAAAAGACTTCTACTGCAGACACGTGAAAACCAGGGCTTGTTTGGGAAAGGATTAACTCTGTACCACACGGCAAAATGTTAATCTAGTCCAAATAGAAAGAACTGTCAAACGACAAACTGAAAGTGACTCAAAAATTGAATTTTGTTTTGGGAAGGATAGAAACCATCGTGGGAAAAGCAGAAAATGTTGGTTACCAGCATTTTCTCCTTTTCCTAAAATGTTTTCAAAAGGCTTCTGTCTTAGGTTGTTAAAACTCGGGATTGTGTGGTAAAGGGTTAAGCAGCTCTAAAAGTAGCAGCTTTACCAAGCTTTAACCAGCATTTTCTCTTTTACCACAATGTTTTTACTAAATACTGTACAAAAATAACTGTTTATGCCTATTTAGACAGCAACTTTGGACAGCATTCTTTAAGTAATGTGCAAGCAACTGAAATCTAACAGTAACAATACAGGTCTAGCCATCTGCCTGACTGTTTACAAAATTGTTCATAAATATTTAGCCTGTTACTAGTCTCACTTTGGCTTAATCTTTAGCTATATACATGTATGTAGGGGATATACAAGCAGTAAAATAAAAAAAAAACTGTTGGGTTATTGAAGGCTTAACCAGACAATCTTGAGCTTTAATGACCCTGAGAAAGAAGCCTTTTGAAAACATTAGGGGAAATGGAGCCCCTGGTTTTCATCACTGGTTTTTAAGCGTGTAAAATAACCCCAGTCAATACTTCCAAAGTTGTTAATACTTGTCATTAATTGAAAACTTTTGTGGCTGATTGGTCAGAAAGTTTGATAATCATGATGTGAAGTATTAAAGCAAACCTATCAATTCATATACATTGTATACAAAATGATACTGCTCATTTAGGGATTGTGCGTGGGTTGGGGGAGGGAGTGGCTTTAGAAACAAGAGCCATGTCTGGCCACTTATATTTCAATCAACCAATGAAAACCGATTAAAATCAGTATTGACCACTGGCCTGGTCCATACTCCCATGGACCGGCCCTTTTCCAACCATGGTGTACATCGAGATTAGACTGCATAGAACTTGCAGATATTTTTCAGACAGAAAGAAATTTGAAATGATGCAAATTTGTTTTCTTTTAGACCAGCAAAGATTTTTTTATGTAATTAATTTAAAAGAATTAACAATTTACAACACAATCCTGTGTTTTGACGACTCAGAGGAAAAGGGTGACCAGTAATTTTTCCTTTTCAGACAGTAATTTCTACCCTGTCACACACAAATTCCATGTTTGGAGCCAAATTTGATTTTTCATCCATAAATGCTTTCAAATTTGGCTATTCTAAATTTTTGTTCTGTGTTTTGACTTAATCTACCATTGAAATCCAAATAATCACATGCTTATAATTAGGTTCACATGTTCTGTTTTAGATTGTTTTTTTTTTAAATTGTTGAATAGAATCCCTTTAAAAGGTCGCAACCTGTCAGAAAGTTGTCGTATGAAAATTTATACTGCAACCAATTATACAAAGGTTCATTGTAACATTGTAACTGAGCGTCTACCGATAATTCGATAAAGGACTTCGTACAACAACAACAACAACAACAACATATACTTTATTTTCACTAAGGTACAAAGTTTTGTACAACATTAGCAAAGAAAACTAAATGGAAAGATGTGAGAAAAGATCGACCTCAAAATCTGGATTCTTCAATAGTACTTATACATGTATGTAATAAAAAAACAGGTTCTGTTCGTAATTATTGATCATTAACCCTTTCCCAAACGACAAATTTTGGACTGGTCCAAACTGAAAGAGCCCGCAGACAACAACCCCAAATTTGACGAAAATGGCAGAAAGTTGTCAAAAAGGGCAGAAAACAGGGTAGAAAACACTGTAGGAAAAGGAGAAATTGCTCGTTACTAGCAATTTCTCCCTCTCCCACATTGTCCTCAAAAGACTTGTAATGCAGACACGTGAAAATCAGAGCTTGTTTGGGAAAGGGCCAAAGATTGGTAAATATACGTATGTATGTGCCGGGAAAATCCCAGGTACACGACGAATCAAGTTCTAATGCTCTTTGATCCTAGTCCTGCTAGAAATATGAAATGAGACTTTCAAGCCGAGAATACAAACAAAGATTACTTCAACGGCATTTTTCCAGGACAGATAATACCTTATCGAAAGGTGTAGATCCAAGATCAGACTGCACGTTCTGTGCAGTCTGATCTTGATCGTCGATTTCCGCAAAAGGTACTTGAGTCGCGCTTAGAGCCTAAGGGTTAATACTTCTCTCTCGTACATAACAGTACAACAAAAATGCGTAAACACAAGGTATTGTCACTAGATGAATAAAGGGTAGTGTGAATTCAGGGTTCAAAACTATTTAAGGGTTTCAGCTAGCAGACGTACCAAGTTTATATTGATTGTCAGAAACATATTTTTTTCCCGTTATGAGCCTGGTCCTTATAGATAACACAATTATAGAAATAGAAATCCATGAAACATAGCAACTGACATCAAGAGCGCCACATCGTCATTCGTGCTCCCATTAGGGCGAGGGATCTGCACGGTCCGCCATTACACGCTAATACGTAACGTATATATATATATATGATGCAAGGTCGCTTCAGAGGCTTGCTTTTGAAATCATTGCGGGAACAGTAGATGGTACCCAGCGTTTCCTCCTTTTTCCTTCGTTACTTTCTACCCAATCAAATGCGTATTCCGTCATTTTAGCCATTTCTGCAATCCTTTCAATCGCGGTAGATCACTCGTAAATTTTGTTGTTTGGTAAATGACCTATTTATCTTTGCTATTATGAAACAAAAATAAACTTCATAACAATAATTCCAAATTTATAAGCGGGCTGATCTCTGCCCACATCTCCGCAAAAGTGACCAATTCATAATAAGTAACAGTACATGTACGTGACAACTTTCGAAGCAGACTGTTTAGGCAGAGTTCAGATCCCCATATGATCTTGTAGGCTGATCTCTGAGTGTATCCTCTACCGAGGCGACCAGTTTACTATTAATAGGAGTGAGCCATGGAAGTCGGGGTGTATGGACAGTGATCGGACCCCAGTATGTGTTGGCTGACCCTAAGAGAAAAGGCTCTTCACATTTCTAGTAAGGAGAAAAAGGTGACCAGTATTTTCTCCTTTCCCCACAATATTTCCTGTGGTATCACTAGCAATTTTTTATTAGAAATTTTGCTGTATGCTTTGAACTTGCACAGTTCTAATGGTTTGTCGTTTAGTAAAGTGATACAAACCCCAAAACATAAAGAGCGACGTGAGCCAATCTATTACCTCCCTTTAAAATGTATACCTAAAACTGATGTTCTGTTTCGTGACTTTACTAAATATAGGGTATCCAGTACATTTGTTAAATTCTTTAAGTATATCTAGGATAATATCTTGAAAATGGGGGAAAAAAGTATTTTTTTTTTTGTAATCAAACTTTATTCATGAGCATTTAAAAAAGAATTATAAAGAGCAAATTTCATTTCCACACAAAAAAAAACCGGCCGATATAGCTCAGTAGGTAGAGCGTAGGACTCGTGAACACAATATCCTACAGATTGTGGGTTCGTATCCCCGGCTGGCCAACTAAAAATTACTAATAGTCTTTCGGATGAGACATTAAACCGAGGTCCCGTGTGACGGTGCTATACGCCGAGCACGTTAAAGAACCAGGCGAAGCTCTCAGTAGTTTCGACCTGTATCCTTGCACTATCCCCCGTAACAACTAACCGTCTTCTGGGGGCGTCGCTCAGATGGGCAACCGGTAGCGACGATAAATAAACGGAAATAACCAACCAATCCACACAAAATCGATTTCAAGAAGAACTAATACATCCGTTATAGTCACTAAATGGCATGGTGCATTAAAATGTCAATAGTAATTGATCCTCAATGGGTATACCGGGAACACCAAATCTTATAGTGATGATAATATCGCAAATATAGTGTTTGCAATTATGATTAAGAAGAATTAAAAGAAAACACCAGATAAAATTTGAAAAAAGATTAAAATTTCTAGTCATATGCAAGGCACAAGTTTCTTTTAGGAACAACTAGAATAACTTCGTAAGTTTTGATTGCATAATCCAATAAATTGTGCTCTTCTGCATATTTCATACCACTGTTAGTTCATGTTGATGTTTATCTAGTCTATGTTTAAGATATAACGAAAAATACCTGCTTCTTACAATTTATAAAACTGTGGTCAACATTCATTCTTGGTATCCTATTTGGTTTCTCATACTTTAATGAGTTTCAAGGTCAGTTTATTGCCTGCGACACATTAAATATCAGTTAAAATTGAAATATTATCAATCATGTTTCAGTAATAATTTGCAGCATTTGCATAAAGCAAAATTCTAATTTGTTTTTTCCTTTGTAAAAAGAGTAGCTCATAGTTTCGACAATGGTTATGTGGATAAGCAGTCAGTGGCTTAGGAAGATTATAATGCAAAGTACTGGTAATAGAAACTTAAGTAAAGAGTTGAGAGATGCACTGTCTGTTGCAATACAACTTAAATAATTTTGACAATGTCATTTAACACCATATAACCAGAAAAAGAATACCTTGTTCAAGTACCAATGTATCATCTTTGAACAGTAACAACAAAAAGGTAAGGATACAACTCAAGACATGTAGATCTACATTTTTTTTTTTTTTTTTTTTTTTTTTTTTGATGTAATATTTCTGTTACAATGCAACATTGCTTTTTGACACAGAGGTCATTTCCATATCAATAGGTAAAAAAATCAGAAGTGATAGACTTCCCAGGAATGACACAAATAAGTGGACTGTAAGTGTCATATGACTGAAACATAATGCAGAAAACCACCTAAAACACAATTAAATTAGTAAAGAGTAACTTCTGTTTATGTATGTGCTGATTGTCTCAACAATAAATAAACTTCATCACAATGATTCCAAATTTACATGTGGGCTGATCTCTGCCCACATCTCCGCAATAGTGACCAATTCAAAACAAGTACATGTATGTGACAACTCCCGAAGCCGACTGTTTAGACAGAGTTCAGATCCTCACATGACTGTGTAGGCTGATCTGTGTGTATACCCCCTACCAATTAAGATGATCAGTTCACTATAAATATGTCTGAATCCTGGAAGCAGGGTGTATGGATAGTGATTAGACCCATGTATACATGTATGTTGGCTGACCTTAAGAAAAAAAGGCTCTTCATTTTCGGACAACAAATCAAATGAATCTCCACTCAAATTTTAAACTTTGTTGTCGAGATGGAAAAGGACGAGGATTTCTTCTTACTTCATGGAAAACAAAGGAAAGGTGCAATCAGTAGTTACAAGCAATATTTTAACTCTTCAACCCTTTACCACATGACAAAAATTTATAACTTTCCAAATTGAAAGCATCTGCAGATGACAACTTAAGTGGGAATCAAATGATGTGATTTCTGTTTGATACATGTAGGTTAGAAAACATTGTGCTTTTCCTACAATTTTTCTTCAGGGTCATTAAAAGTCAGTATTGTGTGGTAAAGGGTTCATATTCTGTCTGTGTGATAACTTAACCTTTAACAACACGAACCCAATTTTCTCCTTTCTCAAAACTCTTTTCGAAAGTTGTCTTCCTTTGGGCATCTGGGATATGAAATATTCTGATGGATTATATCAAGACACTCTTTCCTGAATCAATTGCTTGAAACCAAATAATTAATCGCCAGCTCGCTGTTTTTCAGTACTTTCAGTACCTTGATTTGATTATAGAATTTGTCATTAAAGGAAGAAAATATTATTCTCTAGAATATTTTTTTATACTTTTTATCAAGAATTCTTTTGGGAATCGTCTATTGATTAACTTCGAATATTTGTCTACCCAAAATGTTATTGCTTCTACCCCAAGGTCACGTGATATGTTAGTATAAAAACTTGTCACATCAAATGATACTAAAAGTGTTTCTTCACTGATCTTTTTGGGAATATACTGTAGGAAATCTATGTCGTCTCGCACAAGGTTTAACTTTTGACGTGTTTCATATACTGTTCCTGTCACAATAGGTCTGAATTTTTAATCTTTGGGATTAATTATTTCAACATATTTTTCAGGTTTCTAGGAAAGTATATTTTAGATTACTAGTAGAGTACTTTTTGAATTTTTGGGAGGCCACAAAATGAACTTGGGTTATCCGAGGAGCAAGTCGTAATACAATTTGTATTTTCTTTATCGTTATTTTAGAGCAATCGTGTGGGCATCTTCGTGGAAATGTTTATCTTGTAGCATGTGATCAGGATTTAAAAAAAAAATCTTGTTCATTATGACAATGACCTCACCCTTGTCAGCTTCTTTAATTACAATATTTGGTCATCACGTATAGCGGTAATGGCCTCGCGTTCCCTCTTTGAAATATTGGACTTAACGACATGTTTGTTGACTCGCATGTTCTTTTTTTTTTTTTTTTTTAAGTTTATAAAGGTATCCAGACCTAAATTTCTTCCTTCATGTGGTTGAAAATCACTTTTATTTCTAACTAGTTACTTAGATTTGTCAGTGAGAGATATATATATATATATATATAGAGAGAGAGAGAGAGAGAGAGAGAGAGAGAGACGGACGAACTATATATATATATACAAATATATATGTGTGTGTGTGTGTGTTCAGGAGGGTAATAAACTGATAAACTTTAGAGTCAAAGAAACGACGTCTATGACGTAAAAATAATTGAATCAAAGGGACGTCACTCTAGGTGACGTCAAAAAAGTCAATTAAGCTTGGGATTAAACATTTGAATGAAAATTCTGCCTCTACTTTCTGGTAAAGATACTGATCCAAGGGATTTCCCATTCGACAAACTTCGAGTGATCCATTGATCAGATCCGTTAGATATAATTACGAAACTGTAACCAATGGGAATTTCAACATTATTGCATGTACCAAACAGGCTTCCGAGCTTGTTAGTCCCAAAAATGCTGTGTGTCCAAGGCTTTTTCTTTCCTGTTCTTAATAGTGCTAATTCGTACTTTTCTCCGTGAACAGAATTATCACACATACATACAGAGAGAGAGAGAGAGAGGTATTTAACAGAAAAATCACGTGGTTCGTCCTTCCCAACACTCATCTGAGACATTTCTGTAGACAAGTCTTTTTTCCATGAAATTGAGAAAATAATACTCGAGGTATTTTGTTTATATACAAATTAAATATGAGCAAAAAATGAAAGATGACAGTTATCAATCATTTTTATACGTAGTCCTTCTGTAAGATGTAAAATATATGATCCGTAATTCTAAATAAGTAATGAAATTGGCAGTTTATTCTAAATAAGTTTTTTTTCCGGCCAAAGTCAACAGTTCACAGATTCATTGGTTTAATACATTAGTCATGACTAAACAAAAAAATGCAGTGATGAAATATCAGCTGTGTCTGGGAAAGGGGACTTTAGTGCATCTTGGAAATGCACTATATTAGGCAAGTCGTCACAAAATATAGATCCTTTTTGTCAAAAAATCGGCTGAATCAAGTAGTAGAATGATACTTTGATATGCAGAAAAAAATGCTATATGCAAAAGGCTTCGTCCAAGTCAACATTAGCAAACTGTGCAGGCTGACATGGGACAATACCCTTTTCAGATGCATTTAACCACCTTTTCTCAGAGCATTAACTTTTTGTTTAATCATCCCAATTTGGCTTCCAGATTTCTTTAGATGGATCCACTACCAGGGCTGTAGTTAATGAAGAGATCATAATAGATGTTGATATAAAGAGTATACGCGCAAACATTTTTGTAATCCGACTAAATTACGATATCATATACAATTCATTACAATTCTCAAAAGATATTGGAGAAAAAAATCTGAAAAGGGTAGCAAAGTATCACCTCATCGGTCATCAATATGGTTTCAAAACACTATCAATATATTATCACTGCAGACTTAATCATAATATCAAATTTTTAACAGCTAAAATCATGATAAACTATTATGGAAAAAAAAAACAAAAAAAAAAAACAGGTAACATTTAGGATTCACTTGGTTTGATACCTTCATCCAGACTTAGATTAATGGATTCTTCAGTTAAATCTTCTTCTCTCGCTACAGAAAATAAACGGTATGGCGTTAATGCATATTGCTTTACTGCAAACGACCTTCTGTTGTCATGACAAATATATATCCAGGAATGCAAAGTAGTATGAATGAGACACAGTATGGCTAACTCACAGGTTGGAAGTTCGATCTTCGGTGCGGTTAAATTCTTTTCGAATACGGGTTAACAACAGGAAGTATTCCTCTTTCAACGCTTGGCATTTTTTTTTTTTTTTTTTTTTAACTCGTTCATGTCGAGAAAGCAATCTATGGCTAAGAAACGTGTGTGCGTATTACAGGTAAAAGAAATGTTATGGATGTTTTGATGGGTATACCCGTCGCCGTCTTCTGCTTAAAACAGCATAAAACATCATTTTCAAAGAAAAAAAAAATGATGGAGTAAAAGGGTAATTACAAAAATGAAATATGATCAAACATGTATAAAAAGATTCAATATTTAAATTTCTACCAACTTTAAGTGCAAACTTCAAATGATTCTGAGGAACCTTCGATGTTACAAGCAGATAAAAGTAGTGGAGTATCAATAACCTTTGACTGGTAAAGGGAAGATTTTTATTCATGAAGAAAAATATTTAATTGGCTTTTACCCAGGGTAACATACCGTTAGGTAAGAATCTAGCGCACTATTCGTGGTTTGACTAGGCAACTTGTGATGCTCATTATGCATCGTAATTTGATTGGTTAACCAGATGGGGCCTTTCACTTCTTATGCCAAATTGTCACAGTTTGAAAAGTTTCGGACGTGTTAGGAAGTCATTTGAAAGATTTCTAAAAAATTCCCACCCACACGCCCAAAATTTTTGTATTTTAACTTCAATTCTTCATGTTTTTTTGTTTTTTTGTTTTGTTTTTTTGTTTTTTTCTTCATTTACTCATTAATAATTCAAATGTATATTCATAACATATGTGTAATTTGTATAGCGGGTTTTTTTTTTTTTTTTTGGAAATATCAAATTAATAGTTTGATAATTTAATGATTGGGACTAATTAAGTAGGTATGTTGAAGTTAAACAGTATAAGAAATTGATGGTGTATTTTGAAAATAAGTATTGACTTCCTATATATGCACTGGATAGCAAATTAAAGAATCATAAGTCTTATTTAGGTGTTGTTGCTGTTTTTACCCCTGGCTAAAGAATAATTAAGACGCTAATAAAGGAAGGGTGTCCATTGTTACTCAGAACTGAAGTTAACAATTTCACATTTTCTTAAACAATACCAGATATAGCAGCTTATGCTAAAACTTTTGTAAAATTCCTATATCAAAGGAGGGGTGTCCCTAACGCTGTTTTCATGGCCACTACCGATTTTCTTTAAATTTGTATAGTAAAACCTATACATGTTAACTGTAGTATAATGCATTATTGAGTCAATTGGTAAAACTTTGTATGATGTGTGCATGTTCAAAGTGGGAGGGGAAATTCTTACCCGAGAAGGAGTTTGTTACGAAATTTGTGATATTGTTATTGTTACACAGAATCTTAAGCAATACCAGATATAACAGTTTCTGGTAAAACTTTTGTAAAATCCTCGTACGAAATTTGTTCATACTAAATTGTACGACATGCGTAAATTTTAGCTTTTTTTGATTATCCAGCTTTACAAAAACCACAACATCGTTGTATACGTAAAGCGATTTCAATGATATATAGCACTTGTATAGCACATTATATGGTTATTCTAAAATTATTGCGAAAAATTTCTACAATGAATAGTTTTTGATTTACCTGCCCTTCATTTTTTTTTTTTTATTTACAATGGTTATGTCAGAGTTTTTATTTTTTATTTTTACACATTTTGTTTCTATCTGAATAAACTATTTAATGTAGTTTGAATCATCATGATACACTAGTATCAAAAGTTGATTTTTGTGCTTCCTAAATCATTTACCGCATTTGAAGCCATTGTCCATATGACGAAATATTCGATATTTCAAACAGGTGCCCTTCAATATTGAAACAGATGTTCTTTATATGTTATTTTATTCTCTGTCCTCTTTCTCATTCCACACATGTTTTTTATTGTTTTTCTCCTGAAATATATCTTTAATTTAAAGGCAGATATTACTCTGATTTGTACCCTCTGTAGTCCTGTTTTGACAACCAGGAATTCAATACATGTAACTCATTTCAGACATTTGCATGGAATATTAGTTTCTTGTTTTAAATGTCTTCTTCTTCGGGCGTTCTATTTTTCATTGGATTATAATTAATTTTGCTGTGAAAATTTTAAAGCCTCAATAGCAGCCAAAAGTAAATGAAGCAGGTATTAAAATGCATTTGAATATAAATAATATCTTTTAAAATTATGGAAAATATTGTTAAGATGACAGTCAGTTATTATACGTTCGGTCGTGTTTTCGCAGGCAGAAAAAAATAATATAAAACCGAGTAAAAAGAAATAGTGACCTGGCAAGTTTTGACCTACTTTTAAAATTCATTTTTCTGCTTGCGACTAACACTTTGGTCGACCGTACAATAACAGATTATGAGCTTCACAATAGTTTGTGTACTTTTAAATGGTATGGTTTAATTTTAAATGCATTTTAAGACCAGCATGGTTTACTTTGTCGCTACTGGGGTTTTAAGCAAAATAACATAGCTTTACGATAACACATCATATATTTAATGATTTTCTATGTGTCATGCTTCCTTTTAATTTTCTATGTGTATTGCTTCCTTTTAACAAATGCTATTGCCTATCTAAACTAGCTCAGCAGATCTATTAATTTTCTCTCTTGGGTTGTGTTATTTCGTTGGATCATCCAAGACATTTTTACAATGTCAGTATACATATATTATACCAATATATGCTTACACATGTTTTACAATTGTGCGGGCAGGATGTTATTGCTGCATTATAGTATGTTTGTGTGCAAGACTGCATTATGTACAATGACTATCAAAGTTGGCTCTTTCTACCAAGCAGCCTACGTGTTTTAATCCATACAAGTATGTCATATAATGTCATTCCATATACTTGATATGTACAATACCAATTAATGATAAGCTTAAACGACGTCGTACAAGACATGTTTGTTCCGCACTATTCTTGTACAGGGTTTCACATTAACAATATGGGCACTATCAAGAAAACTAGCACAAGAGTTAAAGAATGGGAATATATTACCTCGGACAAGCCCGGTCTTATACAGACAAGCTCTTTGATGAAATGCACTATATGGAATCATGGCAAATGAAAAAAAAAGTTGGCGTTCTTAGAGCATGAATTCGTCTATGCCACACTTCCAGTTGAAACACGATTTATGGATTGAGCATAACCAAACCATGAACCCAATTACTAAGTGGTATTGTGGATATACCGGTAGAACCGGAACAAGGACGGTCGGTAGTTGTGCACGTATAGCTTTTGTGCTTTGGTATTTAGGTTAGAATCATCATTAAACATAAAATACTGACATCAAAACAAAACAATCTCATATGAATTCTAACTATAAGATGCTGCTATCCACATAAAGAGTGCTCCAAGTTATTCAGAAGCAGAGGTATGATATGCCGTTTTAAAACAACAAGTTGTGCGGCAGAATATCTTTCTTTGTGCTCAGAGTTTAAACAAAGATCTTATTAAGTAGATATAACACTATCCAAATGCTCATGTATAACAAACATACTTCCTTACAGAAACATACAGTATTTAAATTATGTCTAGCATGGACACTCAGTCAGTAATGTACAGGGCTTGATACTAAGAGATTGCTGGTTTGAATCCCTGGATAAGCCATTTTTGGAAGGATTGGTGATAAAAAAAAAAGAATCCGGGGAAGCATGGATAGATACACTTGTCGTCGTGGCATAACTGAAATATTGTTGAAACCTGCCTGGTATTAACACCATACAAACAAACAACTATTCAATTTCGGCACTGAGGAGAAAAGGTTCCTTTATCAATATTCAGTTGGAGCGACTTAGTTGAATCTCTGTGTAGGGAATATGGTCAACCTTAATAGATCAAGTCACCCAAAAAGTCACTGGAGCCCAAAAGCTGTATGTCCAAAACAAAATAGGGGATATATCTGTTGTTTAAAATCTAATAGAAAAAGTTTTACTGCATTAAATAACTTTATTTACATGGTAGCCAAATGAGAAATGAAAACCCTAAAAATTCTAAACAAAAATAAAGGGCAGATAACTCGAAAACTGTACTTTGTAGAAACTTATCCTCATGATTTTACAATAATGATGCAATGTACTATAGAAATGCAAAATATTGTTGAAATCGCTTTATGTATAAAACGATGTTGTGGTTTTTCATAAAGTTCGAGAACCCCACCCCCACCCCCCCCCCCCAAAAAAAAGGCTAAAATTTAGGCATGTCATACAGCTGAGTAAAAACAAATTTCATACGGAAATTTTTCAAAAGTTTTAAGATGAGCTGTTACATTTGGTATTGCCTAAGAAAGTATGAAATTGTTCAGTTCCAGTTCTGAGTAACAATAAAGATATCACCAGTTTCGTAACAAACCCCTCTTCTAGTCAGAATTACCCCACCCACTTTGAATACGCACACAACATACAAACCTTTACCAATTGATTCAATATTCCATAATGTTACAGCCAACATGTATAACTTTAAGTACACAAAATTTAAAGAAAATCGATTTAAAGAAAATCGGTAGTGGTCATGAAAACAGCCTTATGGACACCCCTCCTTTGGTTTGACTCACTTGTATAGCATGCCTGAACTTTTTTTTTATTATTTATTCCCAAACTTTACGAAAAAAAAAATCTAACATTGTTTTATACATATAGCGATTTCTATGATATTTTGCACTTGTATAGTACATTAAATAGTTATTGTAAAATAATACCAATAACTTCAGACGATGAATAGTTTTTGAGTTATCTACCCTTTCGTTTTTGCTTTTTCACATAGATGTATGAGAGTTTTATTAGTTATTTCTACAAATTTTATTTCTATTTAAACAAAGCTTTCAATAGTTTGAGTCATTATGATACTTAACTACTTCAATTTGAATTTCGTGGTTCCTAAATTATTTACTGCTTTTGAAGCATAGTTCACAGAACAATATATCTGAAATTTCAAACAGGTGCACTTCGAAAATGAATGTTACTTTTATAATTGTTACCTGACTGTTTCGTTTCACACTCTTGTTTTGAGAGAAGGTTAATCGAAATTCATATCTGTTGTCTTTATCATTTCACACACCTTTTTCCGATTGTATTCATTCTGAAATATGTCTTGAATTTCAAAACAGATATGACTCTGACTTGTGCCTTTTGTGCTCTTGTTTCGACAGCTATGGATTCAATACAAGTAACTCATTTCAGACAGTTTCATACAATTAATTTTTTGTTTTGAACTTTGTCTTTTGACGTTTCCAACGGCTCCTTTCATATCCCTGCGAAAACTTAAAATAACAATAGCCGCCAAAATTGAGCAACGAGGATGTTAAAGTATTTTTGAATTTGAATTCTACTTTTTAAATGATTGAAAATTATTGTGAAGATGACAATTTGTTATTGTACCGTCCTTCCAAGTTGTCGCTGGCAGAAAAAGGGAATTTTAAAAATCTTGTATAAAGTAAACTAAAGAAATAGCTACCTGGCAACATTTGACCTACATGGAAAAGTCATTTTTCTACCAGCGACAAACACTTAGACCGATCATATAGTAACATATTGTCATCTTCAAAATAATTTCCGTTCTTTTGAGTGGTATGATTTAAATTTGAATGCATTCAAACACCCGCATTGTTTACTTTTGGCAGCTATTTGGGCTTTAGGCCTTCTGTCAGATGTCTTCATTTTGGCTCTCTTAATTTAGCAAAACAAAACAAAACAATCTCATATGAATTTTATATAAGATGCTACTATCGACACCTAGAGTGCTCGAAATTATTCAGAAGTAGAAGAATGGTATGCTATTTTAAAACAAGTTGGTAGTCAAAATATCTTTCTTTAACCTTAGAGTTTAAACAAAAAACAAATAGACTACAGATGTATAGCAAAGTTACTTCCTAACAGAAGCATACACCAATATTAAAAGTCTGCTTAGTCTAGTAATGTAGCCAGTAATGTACAGGGCTCGACACAAGGGGATTGCTGGTTTGAATCCATAGATCGGCCCTTTTTTCGAACGATTGGTAATAGTCATTACAATATCATTCATTCCTATTTCACTGCTGATCATTGTTTTGATGATGCCTATGCGGAGAAGCAGCAACTGTATAACTGAATACTGTAAAAAGCACGGGCAATAAATCCTGCAGAACATTAATCGATACACTGGTTGCCGTGACATAACTAAAATATTCTTTAAAATCTTATTAAACACCAAATAAACAAACAACCATTCAACTTCTGCACTGAGGAGAAACGGTTACTGTTATCAATATGTGGCTGGAGTGAGTTAGTTAAATCGCAGTGTTAGGAATATGTTCAAACTGCATAGATCAAATCACCCAGAAAGACTGTGCAGCTTAGCAGTTATAAGTGCAAAAAAATAGGAGGGTATATCTGTACTAAAAATCTAGATGTAACTAAAAGCATAAGTTTCGCTGCATTAAGTTACTTTATTAAGTAACGATTCTTTATTGTGCATCTCCATAATTTCTCCAACTTTAGGTTTTGCGTGAATATATCATGTACTTTCTATGCTTTGTTCTAGTTGCGATAACTACATAGAAATGATAGTTATTTCACAATATATAGTTTGGAACTCTTATTGCTAATGTGCGGACACATTTCTACTTATATGGATACTGAGTTTGCATTAACTTTATTTTAATTATTTAATGTGCCGGTAGTTATATTCTTGCCTCAATATTGAGGGTTGCAGCGGTTGTTCACTGATTAATGTAAAGAGTCAGTATCCTTTTTTTGCCCTTGCTTCGATTCGTATCCATGGCACGGGTTCTTTTCCGGGGAAGTGTCCTGGGGCAAGACACTGCAAAGCACTAGCCTAGTACTGGTAAACCCAAGAAACACAAAAGTAAGTGAAAAATAAATCAAATACTGAAATATAAAGGTTACGTCAATGATGGTTTCTATAATGAAAATAATCACAGAACTTTTTTTATGTTTTACCTGATACAGTCTGTAGCCTTGAGACTTTAACTTGATTCTCTTTTACAATACGTTTGTCTAGAAGCCGAGATGACAACCTGTCAACTGAAAACCAGAAGGAAGTATAATACAATTTTTTTGACGTATTGAGAAACTTTTAACACAAAATCATATAAGTTAGAAAAAGAACTGAATTTAAAATACATACTCACTCGTATTAAGTCTGTCTGCTGAAAAAGTTTCTTAAATTAGAAAGGTAGAAATGATGTGAAATGTTTTAGGCATTTACTTATTCTAGCTTAACTTTAGTCCAGACGTGCTATTGAAATAAGCTAAAAATATGTGTAAAAATTTCGACTAAAGAGACAATATTTGTATCAAAAACACATGTTTGTTGGTGTTTAGATTTTTCACTAAAATTCAACACTACGCTAGCGTGACGTTCGAACTGAAATTAGATCTTTACTTTCTTTTCCATTTTTCCCATTTGCATATAATTGTTACCTGACTGTTTCGTTTCACACTCTTGTTTTGAGAGAAGTTTAATCGAAATTCATATTGTGGACTAAAAAGCTGATAACAGCCTTTATTATACACTTCTATGACCGAATTTCAATCATACATGAATGGTATATCACTTTGTTGTCGATGCGTCGTATAATATCACTAAAAGAAGGATCCGAACTTAAAATAAAATGGAATGCATCCCTCACTAAAGGTAACCATAAGACCACTAGAAAAATGCACAGGATATTTTCAATTGCTAAGAAAATGATTGGCTACAATTTCAAGGTTGATTTTAGCACTGCATCAAGTTAAATAGGATCCATGTATATCAAAGAACAATGTAACACTTTCGACAAAAGTTGAAAAAATATCCAAGTTCCCGAATGACTAAGAAAAAAATATTTGTTTCCAATGTTTTAGGGAAATGAAAATATATCACAGTTATTGGCAAAAGGTTGATGGTTTCAGTTAATTTTTTGCAAAAAAAGGTTCGCACAATATGCCCGGTCATCACTTTCTGACACATTTCGATAAAATAATCCTACCTAAATGGTTTATGCATCGATGAACCTCCTTCTTTGTCAAAACAAGGTCGAAGTCAAGCGTGCTACATCCAAGAAATTCTCTGTAGTCGTCTCTTATCTTGCAAAATGCTCTCACAGCACTTCCGTCCATACAACTATCCCAGTAGCGAATTAATTCTTTGATAGATTTACATGTAACTTTTAAGATGATGCTTCCTTCTACTATATATACAGTTTCAAGATTCTTTTGTTTTTTGAAATGATTCAAACCGCCGTATGAAATAGAGATGTTTTTATCCGAATCCTTGGAAGTAATGTTTTCTTGTATTTGCTTTTCTTCTTCAGGATCGCAGTTTTTGGGTTCAACCAAAACACAGGTTTCTGTGACAGAAAAAGGTATACAGGTATCAAATATCTAACGTCTAATCAGTGTTCTAGTAATCAGCTAATCAAATGATCGAATGCCGTTATGCCAAAATTTTGTTGAATCTGAGAACAAGACAATTGTTGATCACAGTTTGTGTCCGTACACAAGCTACAAATATAAAAATTGTCACCTAAAATTGAAATTAAATGTCTTCATTTCGAAAAACATAATCTAGTATGATTCTATCTAATCAATTTAATTAATAGTACATGCATTATACAAAATATCTGTGATAAATTCAATTGAAATAGAAGTTAGATGCAGACATTTTCACGTCAAAAAAGGAGTAGGAGTTCGATCTACTTCTTTATAAAGATGTTATATTTAAGTTTCAAATAACTTCTTTTCTCGATTTGAGTGTTGGCTTATTTTTCAAGTTGGATAAATCCACCTGATTTACACAAATACTTCGCACAATTTTCAAAAGAATCAGGAAAAAAAATGCAGAACTTACTGTAAAAGTTAGAATACTTTCCTATCTGACGGTAGAGTCAAGAATTTTCAAGAAAAAATACCTATCATATCTTCGTTTTGGCTTGCCATACTTCCGCTTTCCCCGAACATTCTGCAGTCTTCATATATTTGGTCATTCTGTTTTGGGTTTTCAGCTGTCATGGGTTCTACTTCGTCCTCTGTGTTTCTTTTCCTTTCATCCTGATCATGTTGTTTTCCCTTTTCTAACATATCTACCCTATTATTTAGATCTTCTATCTCTCTTAACACTTCCTTTCCAAGTTCTAGCTCTTTGAGCGGTACTTAAAGTAAAGGATAAATTAAAACATATTCAAATGACCGTAGCTAGGCTTGGATTGAGTTCAAAAGAATACATGTATTTGTTTGAATAGATCTGGTCTTTCTGTGAGAAAATACTTAATTACAATACAAAAAATCCTGTAGTAATTTTACAGAGAATCTTAAAAATATTTAGCATCTAATGGAAGGAGGGAAACAATGATTGTAAATCAGATTTACATGATGTTAAGAGAAATCTATGATGTATCTGTCTAGAAAAATACTTTAATACATCTTATCAGTATAGAAATCATCGCAGGACTCTGGGAGAAGGCATTTTGTAGTTTCAAAAAGGAAATGACATATATGTGCATGTGATATTTCTAAATGGATTTCAAAACATAGACGACTATATTATTGCTTCATGTATCAAACCATTTATCAGATTGAACATTTGCGAAATAGATTAAAAGCTCAATTACCTAAGTCTAATTGTCTGTATGTTTATCTATATGCCTGTAGATAAAGTTTTTATCTAGTTTTCTGACAGTCTGTCTTTCTAAATGACTTTAAGTTTATCACTTGTTTCAAAATTTCTTACCTCGAATGCTGTTTCTGTTGTCTTCATTTAGTTGCCAAGATTTCAGCACAAGTTGCAGCTGTACTGCATCATCTGTGATACATTCGCCAGCGTATATATGTGCAACTTCTGTTCTGAGCGGTTCGTCCAAATAGCCATTAAGTATTTTAAGATCTTCCTCCCTAATGCTATCAGGATCGTCCAGAATTTTGTCCCTCATGGCCTTTAACTCCCGCAGGTAATTTACAAGGTGATTAGGCAGTTCGTCTCTTGTTTCTATATAAAGTATGTGGCAAAGAAGAAATATATCCCACTTCGTGATATCTGATTCACTCCCGTCCTCCGGATACAGTAGGCGATTATGTCTGTCAAGAAGATATCTTATGTCTGGAGACAGCTCAATCCTTTTCAAGAATTCCTCAAAATTCCACTGGTGTGGTGGGCACCTTTTGGGTTTAAGGCTTTCGAATTCACTCTCAACCAGTCTGATTAACGAATGTTTGCAGCCTTTGATAAAGTTACTTAAAAGTCTACAATGTGGAGCTGAAACGGAAAAAAACAAAAAAACTCGTACCAAACCAGCAGCTTGACTTGTAAATGGAAGTGGAAATTTGCTTAATATGCTTGTCATTATTCATCCCTGCATTATTTTTAAATACTGAAAGCTGCATAATGCATCATATACGAAAATCATGAAAGTCCCCCATACCACTAATTTGATGCAGATTAAGTGTTACTACATGTACTTTAATTGGCTGAGGCCAAAAACGAAACAGTTTCTTACATTTCCATTTTGTCATCTATTTGAACTTAACATTTCAAATTTGTAGTAATATATTTCTGTATCTATTTTGAATCGTGAAATATTCTAGACAAGCTCATAAATTCGGGATGCATTTCATGCTACACTTTTTAAGACCTTTTAGTCATGCGTGCATGAAGCCAGAGAAACCAACCACAGCACATGGCCCGTTGTCCGTCGTGCGTCCGTGCGTCCGTGCGTGTGTTAACTTTTATTTCAAACATCTTCTTCTCTGAAACTACCCATCCAAATTTCATGAAACTTTACAGAAATGTTCCTGCCATGGTCCTCTTCAGAATTTCTTGAAAAAATTTGATTCCTTCAAAAACTCTGGTTGCCATGGCAACAAAACTGAAAAATATTGGAAATCTTTAAAAATCTTCTTGTCTGAAACCATAAGGCACAGGGCTACCAAATTTGGCATGTAGCTTTATGTAGTAGACCTCTACAAAGCCTCTTCAAATTATAGCCCTGGGGTCAAAATTGGCTCTGCCCCAGGGGTCACAAGTTTTACATAGGCTTATATAGAGAAAACTTTAAAAATCTTCCTGTACCCAGCCATAAGGCCTAGAGCTACCAAATTTTGCATGTAGCTATATCTAGTGGGCCTCTACCAAGTGGGCCAAAACTTTAGCCCTGGGGTCAAAATTGGTCCCGCCGCAGGGGTCACAAGTTTTACATGGGCTTACATAGTGACAACTTAAGAAATCTTCCTGTTTTGATTTTTTTTTTTTTTTTTTTTTTTTAATTAGCCTTGCATCAGGGGTCTTATGTTTTACAGAGGCTTCAAAACTTGAAAATCACCTCATTTATAACCATACAGCATAGACTTGTATTATTTTGGCATGTGGCTTTATCTTGTGGACCTCTACCAGGGTTCAAGTAATTATAGCTCTGGGATCAAAAATGGCTTTGCCATACGGGTCTCAACTTTCACATGGGCTTTTACAGAGAAAACTTTGTAAGTCTTCATTTTGAAACCATTTGGCTCAGAATTGGAATGTTTAGTATTTATGTTTATAAGCCAGTGGAGCAGCCAGTGGAGCGATACAGGGCCATCATGGCCCTCTTGTTATCAAACTTGTTGACGAAAATGTATTTGACGCTCGCCAAGGCTCGCGTCGTATATTTTTAGTCGACTCGTTTTATAAAAATGATAATACATTAACACTCATGTAAGATCCTCTATTTGTTATATACCTATATATGATCCGAGTAAAATAAAGGCGTCATCTAACTCAAACAAATACAACTCGATCTAAATTTTTCCGTATCAGCCTAGTACCGTGTGTAGAGTATAATTGTGCACTTCTGTGTAATAACGTTCGGGACTTTTAGCCAAAGCCCTTTTTACGTTCAGCTAGCATGACAAAGCACGGAAACCCCATTTAAGTGTATTTAAGTGTATTTAAAGGTACTTCGACTATTTTTTTTTTTTTTTTTTTTTTTTTTTGGAATCTACTTTTTTTTCAAAAATGTTTTTTTATGCAGAACTTGATTAATGCCCATAACATTACCATGTGTTGTTTCAAAAGGGTATTTCCAAATGCTATTGCACTGAACAGTACACTCGTGAACTTAGCATTGCCATTAATAATAACAAGCTTGCCTCCTGATCGAAACGAAAAAACAAATGTACTGTTCTTGACATTGATAGTGAATAAGAACCACTGTCCACCTTTTCAGTGTTTACGAACTCGTTTTTTCAAGCCTTATTTGTGTTTGTTTGTTTCATTTTTGTAGCGGCTCAAGAACAGCAACCGCCACTTTAAATGCATACTGAGCGATGCAGACCTACTGTTATCGATGTACTGTATATTCATCCGCCATAAATACATATATGTACAATAAACTGTAGTTCTCTGATTTTTTGGTTATTCATATTGATTTTTTGTGATGTTGTGATGTTTCCTTAGAGTTATAGTTGTGAGGTATATAATGAAAGGAATATTACAACAGTCTGCATCAGATTCGACCTTCGGCCTCATCCAGTACGTATCTCTTTACACTCGACATGATCCGACCATGCAGAAATGCAGACTCTAGAAATTTTCCATATATATACTTTTGTTTTGTGTCAGAAACAGAAGCCTTGGCTAAAGAACGAAACTTGTCTTTTTTCACATCAATTTATCCACATGGGAAATTTGTAAAATTGCCTTAGTATGTATACTGTAATATTTATCTAAGGAAAAACGTATTTGTCAATTAAAGGGAAGACAGACAGAAAAGTGGTCTGTGGGCAGACTTATGCACTTATAACACTTACACCTAATGTCACATCTATAATTTTTACCTATATACATATACCTTGAAAAATCTGTTTTCAAATGAAACCCGAGTCCAAAGAATTCAGGGAATAAAAAAGTGCGACTCTAGCAGTCATTTAACATCGAATTAATTAAATTATATTAACTAGTAACGTAAGATGGAGTATTACGTCCACAATCATAGGAATGTAAATTCAATTGAAAACTAGCATACCGCATACGGTGCCAATGCGTTTAGTAAACGTTCTAAGTCAAAAAAGGATTTTAACTGTGTCAAAAGTATGTTGATGGTAACCTGCTCCTGCTGTACGGATTCCCCTTTTGATAGTTAACAAATGGTGCAAGTTTGAATAAATACCTTCAGTAATGATAGAGATATTAAAAAATGTCATCGTTTCTGAAAATATTAAGTGGAAAATGGAGTATTACTATGTCAAAAAGATTTGACGGTTACCTGACAATGTTGTGTGGATTCCCCTTTTGATAGTCAACAAATCGTACGGGTTTGACGTAGATATCTCTAGTAACAGAGATATTATAAAATGTCAAAGTTTTTTTTTTCCAAATTCAACTTGGATAAAAAGGGGCATAACTGTATTAAAATATTTTGATAGTTACCTACTACTACGGTTTGAATTTCCCTTTTGATACTTAACAACTAGTCCGAGTTTGAAGTAAATCTTTTCAGTAATGACAGAGATATTATAAAACTGCAAAGTTTTTGCATGACGTCGGAGACAACGACGCCATGGTTATAAAATTCTTTCCAAACGTGCGAGCTAAAAATGCAGCTTTAAGCTATTATGATGCATCGTGTCTGTCTAGTGGGTTATGAATAGGCATGAACTTCATTGCTGGAATACCTATCAAGAAAGACGTGGTTGTATCCAGCCCCTGTCTAAGCTGTGCTGTACATAGGTCAACAAACTCTCTTAATTCCTGGTTTTCTTTCTTGAATTCTTCCAAGACAGCGAGGATAGCCTGTTTACGTAAGTCTAGGATGTCATCCATTGTAATCTGAAGTCCCCCCGTCTTCAACTAGAATAGATTTAAAGGCTCCCATAAACAACTTAGAATAAGAAACATACGTTTATGAAAATTATTTTTCCAGTTAGCTCAGGACAAAAGTTTCAGTCAAATCTTTTGAAAATATTTGGTGGACATTGACTTACCCTTATGAAGAATGGCTAACCATAACAATATATGTTGTACGATACTTGATCTTCCCACATATGTTGGTGAATCATTCACTGTTGGCATGCTATTGGATTATGATCATAATGCTATTTAGTGATGAAGCAAATATTACTCTTTGCACTTTGTCACAAAACAATTGTATGACCATTTCCCTTTTTAAATATGGTATTGTTCAGAAAAAAAAAACGTATTCTATGAAAGAAAAAAAAGATTCTGAAAACGTTCCAGATACTTTGTCGTTGTTTTCAATGTGGAATTGAATTGAAAAAAAAGAAACAAAAAACTGTTGCTACCTTTTTAATTTGTTCCCCTGCTTCAGGGGAATTCTTTGGCGTGTCGTTGAAACACCTCAGTAGGCTGATCAGTAGGTCAAGGTTCCTCTGAACGTCAGATTCACTCATTTTAAGGGTATCAGAGTGCATCAACATGTTTCTCATAGACCTTGCCTGACATAAAAAAATGTCTTGTATGATTGAAAGAAATGTAAAATCACAACTATATTCGTTCATTCTTTTTACATGGAATACAATTTTTTTCAAAAGGTCAGCTATCATGGTTTTTTTTTTTTTTTTTTTAGTTCCTACACTGCGCAGATACAACTGTTCTTCATCATAGCGGAGGGCTTTTTACACAAAACATTTAGAAAAAGAAGAAAAGAAATGATAACAAAGTTTAGTTATAAAGGCCGAATGCTAATAGCCATCACGCTAACTTAGAAGTTCTTGTTTTAATTTTCGTATTTGTATTACAAGCTGCTCCATGGTAAACCATACTTGTATCAAGCCGACAGTTGTAACTGTCCCAAGATTTCCGGTTCTCTCCCAGTACAAGATAAAAACGACTTGCCTAGGAAAACTTACATCATAATTAAACTCGAGACCCCCGAGTTACCCAGTGTCCGCATCCAACACAGTATGAGTTTACAGGGCAATGCTGTACACGTCTTTACGACCCGACATTTTTTTTATTTTTTTCAAAAAGAGACAATGCTGCTTACCAGCAATATATAATTTTCTTAAAATTCCAACTATAAGTGTTATGTTTTGCAATCTGGTAAAGAATTAAACCGAACGGACAAAGAAGACTCTCAGGTTAGAATTTCCATGTGACATTATAATGATTAACACTTATGACAATAAAAAGAAACTTTGAAACTTGACAACTATTTTATTCTTTCAAATTTAAGACTAAAACTATTAATCCTCTATTTCAAATTCTCCTGTTTTATTTAGTTGTTCTCAAGTTTTTTTTTTTTTTTTTTTTTTTAGAATAGAATGACGAAAAACACGACCAGTAATCACCAAGGAGCTTTGATCACCTAACAAATATTGTCAGACTAGTTTTTGCACCCGCTTGTTATAAGTGACGAAACTGCAACAATTTTAAAAAGACAGTTTACTCTAAATTCCAGCTTACAAAGACTTGTTTTGACCCACCACCTTCCTTATAAGGCCATTTTTGTTCGTCCCTTTGGTTATTGCTTAACATACGTTTGGTACGTATAAGCGTCGCTCCGGCAAGAGGGGAAGTAATACATCTCCTCCATATATACCATGCAAGTCATCATAATTACGGACCAGTCAAATATTTTGTCTAGCAATTATCTGAATTATAAGGTAGGCCGGTCCTTTGACAAACAGAAAATCGACCAATAGCTAAAATTTTGTCCCATGTCGGCCTGTGCTGACTGTGCAGGCTAGCATAAATCGATACTTCTAGCAGATGCACTAAACCCCCTGTCCACAGAGCATTGCTCATATATGTGACTGTCATTAATATACCTATACCGCTAAGGTTCAGTCCTTCAAGCCATTAGCCCATTATTTAGTAGATGTGCACTCGATAGAGTGAGAATATTTTACCTGATGGTTATTCTGTTGTTTTCCTCTTTAAGTTTTTCAGCGATCGTTTTATGACAATATCAAATATAATTCAATTACAAAATCCAAGATTTGTAATTTTTACCAATTAAACGACTAAAACCCTACATACCTCATTAAACATGTTCCCATCTTGATTTAGGTCACATAAGACAAGAGCATCAAAATGGTGGCAGTTGATGATGATATTGATAACTCCAGAAAAGTCTGCATCCGATTGCACGCAATTCTTGTATCCTGCAATCGGCGGCATAAAACATTTTGCAATTTCCCAGACATCAGTTTTCCACTTTTTGGCATTTGTATTGCGGAAGGATGGGTCAGCAGATCGGTGATTATCTGTGATTTCTTTCTTGTAGACGTTACAAACATTTTTTGGACAGGATGGCGCTGCGCTCACATTGCATAATGAGCACTCCACTCCAGGTGGACCTTTCTCGATAATTGATGTCTGAAAAGCTTCAAGTTCTTTAATCACATAAGGCTTAAGTACGTCTAGAGTGATTTTCAACGCCAGAGTGTTTTTTACCCAGTTTGCATATTCTGGATCATTCAAATGCTGATCGAGGCAAGCCATTTCCGCTGAAAAGCTAATACGGAATAAAACAGTTTAATACAGAAAAAAAAAAAGACAAATTAACCATTTTTTCCAACTAAATCTAAGAAAAGAGCAAACTGCTGTGTTCCTACGCTGCCCAACGACACAGTCCTTCCAAAGCAATTTTAAAAGACGGAGAACAAGGGTTCTTTCCACGTTATTCACAATTGTTATTACTGCATGAAAACAGTCACTGTGTAGTAACGAAGCACGTTCTGCTTTATGATTACCAAAAATATCTAGAAAAAAGGATTTTTCACTTCTGGTTCCCTCTTCATCCGGAGTCTGCAAGTCTGTGCAGATTGAACATAGTAAGATTACCTTGGTATGGGGTAAACTCACTTAGGCTCAACCTCTAAAACTCTGATTATTTTAATACGAACTTATAAAGATTGCAATGGCGTTGAAACATGTCGTGAGATGAAAGTTATTTAATTGTGTTTATCTACATGTGATGTATTTGACTGACCATAGGTAAATTGCTACCCACATGGGTTGAATGTTTTCGCACGCATCGAAAAACTTTTTGTGCTACTATGACAGCTTTAAGGTGGGTCTGAATAGTATACCCCTGGTTTAATTGACCTTGACAAGAAGCTTTGAAATGTTGTAGGAAAAAGAGGAGATGCTAGTAATCATTCCGATCTATTCAAAGCCAATCATTGAAGCAAAAGATGAACTTATTTTAGGTTGTCATTTGCAAATGCTTTCGATAACGGCGAGTCTAAATTTGTGCCGTCCAATAAAGAGTTCAAGTATCAAAAGATGCTGGTACAAAGCCACGTAAAGCATATTGCAACATGACCTTGATCTATCTACAATTTCCACAATAAAACTCCTTGCATTATTTACGGGTAAGACTATTAACATGTTAATTCAAACTCGTACTTCGATATAAGAGCTGTGATAAAGTGATCCAGTAGATTCTGGGTTCAATCTCCTCTGGTGGGTAGCATGGCGTTGAGTGTACTTCGTCAAACGACTTCAAGGGCGTTACCCACCAACTAGTCTAGTTTTAAAGGAATACTTTCTGATAGCCAGAACCAAGTAATGAACAAAAATGTAAGAAGGCAAGTTACTTTCTAAATCTACACCAAGAGTGTTATTCATAATGTTGATGATTTCAATTGCAATTTCAAAATATGTTCGGTATTTATAGGTCTATGGCCCATTATACAAAATCGTGTACAAATCCTACAGTACGAGTCAATACGAGTAAATACGTATATATTAGTACAATACAAAATACATATACAGTAGAATTTCGTTAGTTCGCACGTCGCTTATTCGAAGCTATGTCTTGGTTCGTATGCTATCTCCGGTCCCGAAATTTATCCTTCTTTATCATAGTTAAATTCCTCCGAATACTTCGAACATCGGTGGTCCGTAGTTCGCAAAAGTAGTTTTTTGGACACAAACTCCTACCTTTAATTGGTATATAATTAATCCGCTTGCAAACTTGCGAAGGTGTGAAAACCCTAGACCAACCTTGATTTTCACACCTTTTGATTGACGATATCGGCTGGTATCATTCAGTTGTTAACTGCGAGCGAATCTAATTAAAGGTGATATTTGGCTTGTCACATCAATTAATCGATCAAAACGACAATTTATAATTCTGAAATTCCTTAAAACATCCGCCAAAGCATAAACAGATAACGGTCTGAAGCAGCTACTAGAAAGACCGGAAAACACCCTATGACCGGAAAACACAGGAAAACGCCGAAAAACGTCGGAAAACTCCCAAAATATAGCAAAATACATATCGAAAGGGGGAGGGGTCGAAAGGGTAGGATTATATGTTTAAATAGGGGTATTTGGGAAAGAAGTTATCACCACTATACTCGCCCAAAAATACCATTGATACTTTCTCATCCTACTCTAATTTTTGTCGCCAAAAATCATCACGTAGCTCCCAAAACTCGGAAAAAAAGCAAATCATATATTAGTGGAGGGGTTTCGTTTGGTTAGGGTTATCTGTTCATTAGTGAAATGGGGCAGGATACTACCTATTACTCGCCTAAACCACCTAAATATGCCGAAAAACGCCATAAGGTGTTTTCCGGTCTTTCTACTAGTGACCAGGTCTGAAGTCCTCTGAGTGATTTGATCCCTAGAAGGGGAAATCACTCCGACGGAATTCAACAAACGCAAAAACAGTGGATATTTTTTCCCATGTGCTTATTATGATAAACATGTATTTATAGATGTGGATGAACAATAAAGATAAGTAAACTGTCTTGTTTCCGACGGTCACGTGAATACCCCCAATCGGAAGCTTGCTCTGATATTTTTTTTTTTAAACGTGTCTTTGTAAGGTGAACGGAGAAACAATCGCGAAAATATCATCAGATCAAGCCTTCACGTTGAAGGAACGGGAGATATACATGTATAATCAGTACTATTTCAGGGCACTGCAAGACATGCTGCGTAAATCTGATGGTCTATTTCCGTAAATTTACGGAACCGAAAATTCCCGAACACAGTCATACTTTTTGGTTCGCACTACGTCTAGTTCGAATAAAATACTCCCTGCGCTACGAACTACTGAGTTTCTTCTGTATAGTACAATACAAACACTGAAATGGTAAGATGGTTTTCCGTTGATATGTAAATGTATAATATAACATTTATCACCCGAGCTAGTCATTATAATACTAATCAAATTAAAGTCAGGAAAGACTATGCTGAGTTCTTGTCCCTCCACTGTTCTAATAGATACCATATGTTGACAAAGATTTCTTCTTTTTTTTTTAACTCTGATTACCCTTTTTTCCTAAAAGTACAGACTGAGGGCTTTTGCTGATTAGCCCGTGCCTCCTAAAGAGCCAAATACACGGGATGGAAATTTCAGAAAAAAAGACCACGATATGGAAATTTCGGGTCTAATTTCGGCAGACTATCTTTCTCGAAAGAAATGCAAATTCCGATCCAGCCTATAATTCCATGGTCTAAACTGTCCATAAAAGTAAATTTTCTTGGGTTATACAATCCTACAATAACGATAAATGATTTTATACTTTTTATGCCATTTTCATTAAACACTAGGAAGAAATTTAGAGAAAATTCTGTTATCCTTGATCGTATACATATAGCCTGGTGCTCTCATATTCAAAGCATATAATTTTTCATAACGACGCCCCCCCCCCCCACCCCCCTTGTTGGAACTGCTTCAAACGGACCCACCCTGACGAATCTTACTGGTCACCATGACAAAGGTCTACATGAAAATCTTCTAGACCATAGCCCTTCTCATTGCAAGTGTAAGCATAGTTACAGGTACATACAGGTACGTTAACTCCTGGAATGCTAACAGTAATTTTTGACTGCGTACAAGCAAATTCATGTCATATTCTATTTCTGCCGTTCAGCCTAATTCCGAATCTGTAATGTCCGACAGATAGAAATGTGTTAGTCGTACTCCAAAAAAGTCATTGTCGACAGACTAAACTTTCCCTTGTAGCTTAGATCCTCTTTTCAGAGACTGAGAAGCCGTCTTACACGGGTGGTAAACGGGGCAACTAGCTCCAAAAGGAGTCAATAGTATTTTGTTGCCTCGTAACATACGGGTATTTGCGTGCTAGTTGCATAGATAGAAAAAATGTCAACAAAGGTAGGTGTCGATTACTTTAATCTTTGTTTATTTCCACAGCGGAGACCTTTTGAAAAATCCGGCAATGCTATGCGATATAAAAATGACTAAACTTTATTCACCGCTAGCATATGGCATATAAGTATGCAGCGCTTAGATAAAATCTTGGACAAACTTTCGAACATCGAGCGGTAAAATTGTAAATCGGAGATTTGAAACCACGGATTTCCTCATTGAACGTCCAATATATAGCCACTACAATACCTGATGCACCTTCCCTATTAATTTCAAGCCCAGGGAATTACGAAATAACAAAAATTGAAAATTTTAGAAGTCGTGTATGTAGAATAATAGCTGAATTTGTGTGCGGGCTAGTTGCCTAGCCCGGGGGGTAGTTGAATAGACAAGGAGGTAGTGGCCTAGTAATTAAAATTCAGTTAACCTATTTGCCCTAAATCAGCACCGTACAGGGTAATTCAACAAGTAATTTTACTTAGCTAGGATTCTGAACATATTTTGGAACACACGAGTTATATATTCTTTTCATTTCAGAATTTTGAGCTTAGTAAAATTTGTAATATGCAAGTGCTTTTGACACTTTCTAAAATTTGGCATTTGTAATTGGATGACTGTGCTATACTTGAAATAGGAATAGCGGCGGACTCGTGACCTGAAAGGTGTCGAGGGTCGCGGGTTCGAGTCCCGGCCGGGCCGCTGGTCACGTGGGTATGTCCTTGGACAGCGCATTCAGAGTCCCAGCGTAGTACTGTTGATACCCAGAAAGCACATGAGTTAGTGAACTTCGCCGTGATATAACTGAAAGATTGTTCGAAACGGCGTAAAACCCTATTCAAATATAGTTTTCAGATGGGTGTATTCAAAGGAAAAACTGCGACGGAGGCATTCTTGTCAAGCAGAAAACATAAACGCCATCGCTCAAGTAAAGCAACACAAAACCAGCATATCTTTTCGCCGATGGAAAAGAGCACGCCGCGATGTAGTAAAACAAAAGATGTGTTAAGAACTTCAAATATGTCTCCGATCAAAAGGTGTACCCCCCCCCCCCAAACGCATCAAGCGGAAAATGGTTAGCACACTCAGAAAAACGCCAGCGAAATCGCCATTCAAATCGCCACTTAGTAAAAGGATTTGCAGCATTATTAAAAAGTCAATTACACCACAAAAAAGCAAACGAAGTTTAACGTATGTTCCTTATCAGTCCTCAAATAAACAGGAAGACATTGACATTCTAACAAACGATTGGCCTGATGAAAATGAACTAGAACGAACGATACTTTATCCTATAGATCGTTTAGAAAATCTTTCAGGAAGTACCAGTGATGAACTCATTTGCCTGTTGGAGGACCAAGAAAATATTACGGAAAACATGTGTAATAAACCAGTGGTGTCTGAAAAAGGTTCTGAGACTAACATTGAACAGCTTTTCAATGAAGCGATGAAAAAATTAAACGGGCGAATAACAAAGCAGAGAAATTTCTAACTTTTCTCAGACTTGTAGTGGAAGGAAAATTCCCTTTAAACAACGTGGCATTCCTATTATTCACAGACGTAGTCCAATGGTTTAGCCTAGATGATGTTCGGCAAATGAGATACAGTGAAACAACATTGAAATTTAACAACATTGAAACTTTAAGGGGGTGCATCAGTTACATGCATGAGAAGGATACCACCCATCCCTGGCAGTTTTTCATTAGAACAACAGTCACTCGGTTTTCCGATCTTTTAACAAGTTGCCAATTCTTAGGACTGTATATAAAGTAGCCTACACACGTTTTTGCAGCTGCTTTTTTCTCAGTTTACACTGTCGTCATGTTTGGGCTGTGCCAATTTCTAATAAGAGTACCAAGGATGTCGGAAACCTTTATAGAAATGAACGCAGCCCCAACGTGGAGTCAGTATAAAATTCCGTTGCTAGAAAAAAATGGCAGCTGCGGAACTTTGTGTATTTTATTGATCTCAGTATCTGTGAGTTGTTCAAACATCGGGAAACCGAGTGTCTGTGTCTCGGACACGCCTACTTGTAAATATTATTTAAAGTATTACTTAGTCATCCGATGACCGAATGACAAATTTAGACAGGGTCGAAAATATAAGCACTGGCAGACGATAACTATTACTAAGCTCAATCTGAGATAAAAGCTGACTCATGTGTATCATTTGAAGTACATATATTAGGAGGCAACTACCTCCTTGTCTATCCAACTACCCCCGGTGCTAGGCAACTGGCGCGCACAAAAATATTGCCAGTATTCTCCACATACAAATTCTTTAATTTCCAATTTTTGGGTTTTTTAGTCTTTTATGGGCTTGAGAATACCAGAAAACGTGCATCAGGTAGTGTAAAGGCCATATGTTGGACGAATATCTAGAAAATCCGTGCTTCCAAATCTCCGTGTTACATAAAGTGGCGGGTTTGCAGTACTGTGTTCGAAAGTTTTGCCAAGATTTTATCCAAGCGCTGCATACTTATATGCCATATGCTAGCGGTGAATAAAGTTTAGTCATTTTTATATCGCATAGCATTGCCGGATTTTTCAAAAGGTCTCCAGTAAGGAAATGAACAAGGTTTAAAGAAATCGACACCTACCTTTGTTGACATTTTTTCTATCTGTGCAACTAGCACGCAAATACCCGTATGTTACGAGGCAACAAAATACTATTGACTCTTTTTGGAGCTAGTTGCCCCGTTTACCACCCGTGTCTTACCTTTGATCTTTAATATCCTGATACCTTTTGGAATATTAGAAGGAAAACATCACTGAAATTGCAATTGTTTTGGAAACTGCTTTCTTACTTTTAAAAAAAAAATATTTTCTTCTTGTAAATCCTTTACATAAAGCTGTTTTTCACTTTTCATTTTCCCAAATTCTAAATAATCCATTACCTTTTTTGACTTGTCCAGCATTTTATTTGCTAAGTCTCATCAAAGAAAATCTGCAACCCATACAACCTGAAAATAATAGTATCATTCTAATTCAGAATGGGTGAAAATCAAAGCAATAATAAATAAAAAAGAAATCGAAAAACAAACAGACAGACAGACAGACGATGCCCACCTCATTCGGTAGGCAATGCCTCATAAAGGGGCGATGCCTTCCTACAGTGGTATGCTTATCACAGATAAACTTTAAGTGTATGCTAGCGGCCGGATGGTAGTTACCTTGTCATGACAAAATACCTATCTCTCGTCCATACGTGAGTCAAAAAGACCGTTCGCCCGTATGTCTGTCTGTCGGTCGGTCTGCCTGTTGCTTTTTAGTTCACTGTTTGTAACTAACTTAATAAAACACCTTTTTTTTTTAATTTTCATTCTTCTTTTAGATTAAAAAAGAAATGTATTTCTAGCAGTAATTATAGAAAAGTAAAAGCACCGGTAAAAAGCGGTGAATATGAGCCATTTGAAATTGCGATGAAATATATTAATAGAAAAATATTCAAGTTGGCGATACAAATTTCGTTGCAGTATTGTTTTTAGTATGTGAATCGGAGACATTTGTATTTTGATGGTGGGCTCAAACTGTGAACTTTTACTATATCGCATTATCTTGTTTTAGGGAAGGAAATTTGAAAAGGATATATGACAACTGAGAAAGGCGCTTTGACTGTTTATTTGTTTAGTTCTGAAAAGGACCGTCTGTTTCGACTAACATCTGCTTGGAGCTCATAAGTGTTAGGCTGATTCGGAAAAAAATATTTCCGCAGTCTGCAGTTTCGAGAAAGAGCCGTTGCTGATAACAAATTTTCCATATAAGAAAGATACTCCCATGGACACTCAATGTCCTTGAATTTCATGACAAGGTTGTCATAAGTCATTGACAAGTTCTTATTTATCAGCTTCCTGTCTCTTTCAAACTTGAAGCCCATACACATGCTCTACCTAAACAAAGTTTTCAAATAGCGCTTCTCCTGGTATAGGAGAACAATTTTGCCATTGCCAAATTATCTTTAAATGCATCCATAAATATAGAGATCATGGCTCGGAGAAGTTCCCTTTATGACAATTTTAGAACTTGAGCTTCAAGTGTGACCTTGATCCTGGATCTACTTGAACAAATTAATCAAATGGGATGTCTACTGGTACAGGAAAACAATTATGCCAAATTATTTTGAAAGTCATCCATAAATGTAGAAGGTGTAGCTCGGACAAGCTCTGTGTATGACAATTTTATCATTTGACCTTGGACATACCAGAACAAACCTTTCAAATGGCACGTCTACTCATATAGGAGAATAGTTGTGCCGAATTTTTTTTTGAAAAACATCAATAAATGTAGAAGTTGTCGCTCGGATAGGCTCTACGTATGACAATTTTATAATTTAATCTTCAAAACAAATGTGACCTTGACTTTGGACCTACCAGAACAAATTGTTCAAATGGAATTTCTACTTATTGAAGAGAACAATTGTGCCAAATTATTTTGAAATCCATTCTCAAATTTAGAAGTTGTGGTCCGGACAAATTTAGACAGACGGACGCACCCATATACACTGAAGTGTCAACGTGGCAACTGCATGTATGTTTCGCTCACTGCAAACGGACTCGACAAACCCAGTGAGAAAACAAATTATCTTTCCAACTAGGTAAAAAATCGATGTCGATTCGATTGCACGAATAATTAAGTTTCATTCTTTTGCACTCGCGTATTGGTGGGGGGTGCTTCTTTTAACCAATGACAAAAAAGGAGCGGAGTTAGAAAATTCTGGTTATCATAATATTGCAATTACATGTATAAAGATCACTAATAATATGATTGACGTCTGCGATCAAAGAATCTCTCACTTCCTGTTTCTTTTAACCAATGGCAAAACAGGCGCGGAGATCGAAAATTGTGGTTATCATTTTGTTGCAATCATACAGGTAACAAATCAGATGATTGACGTCTGCGATCAAAGAATGTCTCACTCCCAAACCTTTCAAATTGTGAATCATAAAAAATAAACTGCCACGTGATTCATATCATTTTTTTTTAAATACTTTTCCACAACATGAAGATTTAACCGTTACTGGAAATGAAAATCACTTGCTTCTACAAAAGCATTAGGCTAGGAAAAAGCAGTTTCAAAGAAATTAAGTAAACGCATCACACTTTGTGCGGCAAATGATTGAAATGTTCAGTAGGCCTTTTTTAAAATGTGAAAAACAATATCTTCACATTTCTTCTACGTTATGCATGTTAAAAAATAATGTTTTTTAAGCAAATACATTGTAACACCTCTCTCTCTCCTCCCGAAGTTTTGAGCAAGTAACAACAAAAAGAGACATTATATCAAAGGCAGAAATTGAACATATGAAAAATGAAACAAAGGGAAAATAAATTTATTTAAATTGCCCGAGCTTATCGGTTTGTTTTTAATTTTTTTCATTATTTTCGTTCTTTCATACTTCTTTCTTTCATTTTCTTATTTGAAAATGTATAGTGAAATTTGCGATGGGTTACTGTCTAGGATTACCTTTATTTCAGGATAGGCAAAGCCTACCATTCAGATGAAGACTCTTATTAGATAGACTATTTTTTCTCTTCTTTCCTTTTCTCTTTCTTTCTTTCTTTCTTTTTTTCTTTTACATTGTAAAAAGGCGATGACCTTCGCAATGCTTACTGTCCAGAATCCCTGTCTGTCAAGGTAGGCGATTCCTGCCCGTCAGACACAGATCCTGATCAGAAAAAAATATAGATTTCGCCGAATTGCCTATGTCTTAATTTCTAAGAATTGCTTCTTTCTTTCTTTCTTTCTTTCTTTCACATAAAAAAACATCTCTTTTCAGCGATGAAAGAAGAACGCACCCATTTACATTTGGTAACATTAACCATTCAAAAGGATAAAGCTAAATATATTTTCGAATACACTTAACTACTAGGATTTTGTTTTGCCTTTTTGTTGTTGTTGTTGTTGGTGGTGGTGTTGTTTTTTGTTTTGCTATAATTCTTAAACGACAAATATCAATTAGCTACCGTACCATATTCCTGAACACTCTTATACTGCGTTTACTGCCGATATTCATGTTGTATGCGTACATTGTAAACAGAGTTTTTTTTTTTTTAGATAAAGCGTTCATCCATATTTGCTATCGTAAAAAAAAATCGACAGATAAATTTGTTTACCGATAGGTAATAACGGTCAGTTATTAGTAGTCATGCAGTATTTTATCCATAATGCCTAGTTCGCACTAAAATCATCCGTCTGTTACCGTACCGCCTGTCAGCAATATTTTATGAGTCCTATGATAATCAGAATAGCGAAATCAAGTACACTGCTCAAAATAATGAAAGGAGCACTTGCTATTTTCTGATGAAATTAATACAGATGTTTGACAGGTAACCTTTTTTAATGTCATTTGATAATAGCCTATTAAAGCCTTCATCAATTACGCATTATTTGAAGAATCTCACTCGCCAGTTGTTCCACAAAATGCTGGAAAATCAGAACAATGGCAGTTTTGGCACCTCTACAGAACGTAAAAGAATCCTTTCAAGTTAATGCAAATGTTTTCAATGATTACGTAATTAAGTAATGTGTATGACCACCCACCACGGGCACCTAGGCACTATCTGCAGCGATTCGGCATGCTTTGAACCAAGGTCTGAACCTACTGTTGGGGTACATTGGTCCAGACTTGTACAACTGCAATTTCCAGTTCCTCAACATTTCGCTGAAGTTTAGCACTACTGGAAACCACCCGATAAACAATGTCCGACATGTGTTCTATGCAGTTAAGGTCTGGTGACCTGGATGGCCAGTCAGTGATCTGGATCGATTCCTGTTCAAGGTAGTACTGTGTCACATAAGCAGTGTGAGGTCTGGCGTTATCCTGCACTAGAAGAGCATTGCCACCCATGGCGCCAAGAAATGGCTTTACAATGGGATCCAGAATTTCATCTCTGTACATTAAAGATGTTACACTTCCTATGTACTGTAACCCAGTCTGGTTTTACAAATTCCATTACTTATAGTGTATTTTATTGGTGTATTTCAAATGTCAATACTTGGTGCCCAAGTATCACGTGATTTCTTTTTCTTGTTCTGCTCGTTCATTAAGTTGAAAAGATCACGATTTCTTTGTTTGGGAATGGTTGTAAACGTGGTGGATCAGAGGTTTATTGTGGTTTGTATTTGCTTATTACATTCTAGCTCGTCATCTGAGATGTTGCTTTGATCGTTGTATAGCTTCGCGATCAGATTGTCAAGTTTGATTCGGTTCCTTATTTTGTCATTGGATTCCACTGCCGACGCCCGTTTCGACCCAAACCGTATTCACCGTAATTTAAACCTGCATGTTTTTACACTAACGACACTTATTTTACAGGTGCACGAATGATTGCAGTTGAAAGGTGACTGAAGATTGGTATAGCAGACGATAGGCTCACAGTTCCATAAACTGGTAAGTTTGGATCGTCTGCTACGTGAATATGTGCTATGTTACTTGTAGATAATTGTAAAAAGTAGTCGATCATCGTAAATTATAGTAGATCTTATGTATTGCGTTGTTTAATATCAGTTTTCCAATTCATGATTGTTTTGGATCGCTGAAGTGAAGATATAGATCAGTCTTGCTTGTATCCTGTTTTGCTTCGGACAAAACGTCACCCCACCCTCTACTGTTGGTTGTCATCGACCGTAGACGACCAAAAGGTTACATGTACAACTGTACAACTCAGTACGTCTGTTGTAACAAGTCCCACCCCAGAAAATGACTAAGCCACGACTAAATCTTACATGCTCAACAATGTTACAGCCTACGTATTGCTCTCCAATGCGTCTCCATACACAGACGCGCCTGTCATAAGTGCACACATGGAATCGGCGTTCGTCCGGAAACAGTGCTGTGTGTTATTGAACCAAATACCATCCGATGTGGTCCTGGGCAAAAATTTGTCTGTCTCTTCTGTGAGCTACGGCTAAAATGGGGCATGTGGTAGGGCATCGTGCCTGTAATGCATCACCGTGAAGCCTGTTTCTTACTGGTTGGATACACGGGCTCCAGTTGCCAGCTGAAAGTCATTACGTAAGGCTCTAGCTGTTGAGTAACGTTACGTAAAGCTTTTACTCGCAAATAATGATCCTAAACGTTAGTTCTTGCCCTTGGCCTCTCCTGCGCTGGTCTTCTACTGTAATTTGCAGTCTCCAGATAACGAGCCCAAAGTTTTTTAACAACACGGGGGGGGGGGGGCATTCCAAGTGTACGCGCCACCTGACGCAGAGAATCCATCTTCAATCATTCTCACAGCAGTTTCAATACTGTTCAAATAGTGTCTGACAGTTACAGAATCAAATTCCTTGCACATACACTCATTTTTTCAGCACAAATTTGAAGGCACAAACCAAGTACATCCACTGAAGCACTGGTAAAACATGGGTTGTCTGCTTCAACAGCTTGCATGCTTTCCATGAGAACAGGTAGATGCATGTCGCTCTACTTGTATACACTGGATGTAATGTAGTTTGATATAATTCGTAAAAAAGTTTTTCGAATAAAACACTGCAATTCAACAGGAATAAAGTGCTCCTTTAATTATTTTCAGCAGTGTATTAGCATATGTCACGTGATATAATTATAGTGTCAAGAGTATTATGGAATTAAATCACCTTTTTTTCACTCTTAGGCCCGAACAATACTTAGCACTCGGGCCTTAAACCAGTTTTCGAGCCTCTGCGGATGTTAACGACCGAAGACCAGACGTGAATTAACGCTATTACTGCATAAAATAAATGAGCCATGCTCTCTGATAAGGGAGCTTAATACATCTGCAAAAAGTATCGACCAAGGTAGCCTGCACAGTCCATGCAGGCTGACCTGGACGAAACTTTTTGCTATTTGTAAATTTTCTGCATGTCAAAGGAACAGTGCACCAAATGATTCAGTCGGTTATTATACAAAATGTATTTTTATGGATCCATAATCATGTGATGACATGCTTGGTATCATGGATGACGAAGATGCATTAAGCCCCCTTTTGCAAGAGCGTGGCTGGAATGTATTTCAGCAAAAATTTGCAACGAAATCAAACAGTATTTCCACAGAAATGCAAAGAAACGGATTTGAAAGGTACTGGACAAATACCGGTCAAAACTAGAATTCGGCGAAGATGTTTTTTTTTTTTTGTTATGCACAGTGAAGAGCCATATTTAGTCCTATACCACTGTTTTAATTTCTTGCTTGAACTCACTTCTAATGATTTTAATACAAAGTACACTTATGTGGGATTGACATGCGCACGTTTGGATCGATTACAACTAGGATAAATGTGAATATCTGTACCTGGATAATGACAAAGCGATGCAGCAAGCCAAGAATTGTTGACCCAGTAAAAAAGTGGGTGAAAAGTTGTTGGTGTAGAGTACATCACGACTGCTGTTTTTTTTTTTTTTGTTTTTTTTTACCAGATCTCGATAAAAGTGATATTCTGCGTAAGATTTCATTTGTGGTGTACTAAAATCATCAAATACAAAAGGATCTAACGTAGTACAAGTCCCTAGTTTTGTAGGTTGGAGTCTGAGGATCTATTGACAAGAACAAACGTTCAACGTGCATTGTTTACAAGGTAGGCCCGGATCGAGTATATTGAAAGTACAAAGACGGGCGTTAGCAGCCGGTAAATTTACTGATTAATACACGTTTTCTACCGTTGAAGACCGGTTTGTCCCTGTAAATAGGTATAGGATATCGACCGAGTACGTGATCTGTCCGCATAAGAAAGACCTGGCACGAGTTTCACATAATGTTGTACACCGAGAGCGCGAAGTGCTCGAAGTGTTTTGTAAAACTTGTGCCCAGGTCTTTCTTATACCATATACGAAGTCGACATCCGGCTAACACACCGGCTACCATCGGTATTGAGTAGACGACTTAACCATTCCGTCGAAAAGTTTGGACCTGTTCGATGAAAAAAAAAAAAAACGATTAACATATCTTTATCACAAATAACGTTTTGGTGTTTTTTATTCCTCTAGTAGTTTTGCTTTGTCACTTGAATAATAATTAATCGTGGCTAGAAAGTGACAGTTCATGAGCATTGACCCTTGGATTTGTTTTCAGTTGTGTAGTTTTTTGATGCTGTACAAGTTAATTTTAAACAGCGCTCGGTAAAGGTTTGGAATGATTAATTGAAATATTCATGGATTCCAGCTTTAGCCGAAAGTGCTCCGTATTTTGAATTTCTACCGTCTCTACATTTGTCAATTGCACTAATTCATCTGCTTACATAAGGCCATAGGTCAGTGATCAATGATACGCAGTTATATCACAGCAGTTACTGTAACCAGGTGCCGTGCTACAATACATGTCTTACAAAATAGATCACGGCTAGGAAAACGTGCCGTGTCACAGAGCACACGATTGTGACCGACCTGACTTTGGATTGAGCCTAGGACAACTGGTCTCAAAATCAATTCTAATTATTCGCCTGTGTAATTGATAAGGCCGTTCTTAAGACTATAGCTTAAACGGCTGTCATTTCATAAAAATTCACGAATGAACCATCTCTAAACGGCGTGAGGTCACTTTTTTAAACGTCTGACAGCTGTTTCGCCATTATCGAAAACGTTACACATGCATTTGTTCACTCGAAATTAGGTCAGCGCCTCGTTTTGATACGAGCTTTACCTTCCTAAAAGAGGTAAATTGTTTTACATAAGCCACAAAAAAGGCTATACTTTGATGAATTAAAGACGATATTAGGCATTTACTGACTGATAAGGGTTAGGACGCCACTGTCATGATATAAGAATAAATAATCATAAGCAAAATAAAAGTCCACATTCATTTAATTAACTCGAAACTCAGCCTACCTTCTTTGAAGTAGATCGCCATAAACCCTTGCAGTCACTCATATTTTCTTGAATCTTCGGATTACAATAATTAAAAGGTCAAACCTTATTGATATATATGAAATAATCAGTGACTGATACAAAGACAAATTAGAACACTCTAGATCTACTACATAAGGTTGTACGGATCTGTGTCAATGTTTAATTTCAGTAACCGTCAATTGGCTTTTATACTTCCGCGTTTGCACTTGACTTATCCCTCCATTACCCAGCCTGGTAAATCTACTATAAAACAAATTTTAACCTGCTAAATCTATCATAAAATGTAAACCTGCTAAACCTATCATAAACACTTTCCTACATTGATAATAAACATCCGTATCACATACTTTATAAATCAATATTCACGCAAATATCTCATCGACCGTCTTTCGATCGTGCTCGTCCCTGGATTGCGCCCTCAAGTATTTCACGGATACCGATGAATCAGGTGAAAAGATGACGTAATCAAGTAGGTCGTCAGCTTTCGACTTCCTTCCAGAAGCTACTTACCGAAAATTGCACCAAAATGCATTTTAAAAGAGCAAATATATGCTTATTTTGAGACATGTCCCAAAAATAACACAATTTACTTATTCCCATTTTCCAGATAAATTACTGTCATGAAACACCTGAAGCATTTATCCAAACATGCTATTAGTTTGCCGCATGGCATTTATCGATGTCTCTTTTTGTAAGATAATCCCACCCACTTTTTTCGACAGTAAGGCGAAAGTAATTGTTTCATGTGTTTTACGAAGAGGGCCCCCTTATACATCTTCAGTCTTATAATAATGCAATTATCATCTATGACATAAAAACATAACAGTTCTACTGCTAAACAAATTCCAAACTTATGTATGTGTAAATCTGCAATTATCCTACATCATACCGATGATAAACGAAATTGAAATTAGCTTGGCCTCCAAAGGAAGTATGTATGATGTCATTCATCCGGGCCATGGTTTAACGAAGAATTTACTACTTTTTAATCCTATCTTCTGACAGTCTTGTTCAATTTTTGGGTGTACTGAAATACCGGAATGGGCCTGAACGGACCGGAGAGGACCGGTGTGGACGTGGATATACAATGTAAACTCTTGTAGCCAAACTTCATTTATTTGATATTGGAATAGAGGAAAGCCTGGACGGACTCGTATTAGTGAAAAAAAAGGATTTGCATGGCCTTAAGCTCCAGAGAATGGACCTATAATCTTGAGGCAAAAATATTTAATTTATGACTGAACACATAGGATTACTGAAAAAAATCTAAATTTAGAAAATGTAAAAACCGGAACGGACCTGAATTGACTTTTATAAGTAAACCAATGGATTTTCAAAAGAAAGTCGGGGAAGTCGGAAATGGGCCTAACACTTCTAGCAAAAAATCAAATATCAGCCGTAGAAATCACCAGAATGAACATGAACAAAGATCGCATATTGGAGTATGGAAAAAAATGGAACAGACTCGAACAGACGAACCTTTGGATTTTCAAAATTTGGGAAAACAGGGAAAGGGAATAAAAAACCTTGTCAGAAACATCATACGAATCTCGGATGTCGGAATCACCAGAATGAACAAGAACTAAATTGGAAAGATCCAATAATCCGATGAGTATTGAAAAACCAGAACGGGCGTGAAAAGCGAGCGTAGGGACTTTCAAAATAATGGGAAAACCGGACCTTAACCTTTTCAAGACTTCAAATTTCGGACGTAGAAATCATAAGAATGAACATAAACCGCATTGAAAAGGACAGATATTGGAATATTGAAATACCGGAACGGACTTGAACGGACCCTAAAAGCGAACGTATGGACTATCAAAACGATGGAAAAACCGGGACTGGACCTAAACCTTATCAATAACGTAAAATATATTACGTTTGAATCATGTTGTAGGGGTTTGGGCTGGGTTTCTGCTTTCTTCCCCGAAGTTAAGGTGTTGGTGGTTCTTTACTTTTTTTTTGGGGGGGGGGATTCCATCAGAGTGACAAATACGAGTTAATATGAGTTTCATCATTTAATTGGTCTGTTTATCAGTGCATAAATGACTGGTTGTAAATGACTTCACCCTGAAAAAGATATGTATATAAAGCACTAAATATAAACAATGTAACAAAATTAAAACATGAATGGAAAATGACAATGGAAGTTTCAATCCAGTCATGCATAGCAGTTTTAATGTTGTAAAGGGCCATTATGTCACTTACTGACATACCAGTCCTTTACCCTAAGATAACCAAACAAATAAGCAAACATACAAAACAATGCAATACAAACTATACAAAAAGGTATAGAATGCTTTTATGCTAACTAATCTTATCTTAAAGGTAAGTTTCACTTTACAATATGGTATTATCAAATGCAATAACTTCTCAACCATTTCAACGATTTAACATCTACACTTACCAATTTGTGGAATTAAGTGAATTCACCACGGCCTCCACAATGTTTCTACATGATCTCTTTCTTCCAATTTCTCAGTGACTGCTAGTGCTGAAATACTAATAAAAAAAGTGCAAGCTATGGAAGGTAAAAAGCTGGTTAAGAAGAGACTTGCATTACTTCTTGAACTTACTTGAAGGAAACACTTTGGGTCAAAAGGATGAAATCAGCTGTAAAGGATAAACTGTTCAAAGAGTTAAAAAGACTTCCAAAACTCTTCAGAAAAAAGGGTAAGACTTAAGAAACATCTAGATAACAATTAGAAAAGGCAACTTACAGAAAACAACCATCTTTTTCCACAATATATCAGTTCCTGAACAAAACATTGTTTTTCTTCTGAACTGGTGAAAAACAGAAGCGGGAATGAAAAAAATTCAAACGTCGTGTGATCAAATGGAGGGAACTGATCAATCAAGCAGAACACAGGTAAATCAAAGTATTAGCTGACCAAATGGACATGGAACATAAAAAGTGACCATAAGCTAAATTGAAAAGATCCAGGATAGAACATAAGCTAAATTGAAAAGATCCGGGATTGGAAAACCCGGATTGGACCTGAGCAGACCCTGATAAACGGCCTTACAAACAATCGGAAAACCGGGGACGGGCCTAATCCTCATCAAAAAAATCAAATATCGGACGAAGGAATCATCAGAATTAACATGAACCGTAGTATGACAGAATGGAGAATGGAAAAACCGGAAAGAACGTCGGTAATCGTCCATATGAAACGAATTTAACGACTTTAGTGAATGGACCGTAATGCACCAAAGCTAATCAGAACTTTGAAATATTGGACTATGGAAATAATGGAATTAACATGAACCATATTGAAAAGATAAATACTGGAAACCATCAAAAACCTGACAGACTTGCACGAGTCCAAGTGAAATGTTGTCAGTGTAACCACGAAAACTTTGACTGATAAAAATGCTGACAATGATGGAAAGAAACTACACCTAATATTTTTATTATCTGAAACTGACTTCTTTTGGGTTACTTTCCTCCGAATTTTTAACCATTGTTTGATACTTACAATTTTGAAAGGCTCACACTCCGTAGAAAATTAAATGTTTATCTTACTTTTTATAATATGCATGTAGTTGAATCTCATTTTGAAATGAATATATGTACACAGTGAATAGTACGGTTACTTGGTTATTATGGTTTTCCAAAATGCACTTATTGTTATTCAATTCGGAAAATGAGTGATAATGATTTTTATGCCAGAATTTGGAATGATTAACTTGATTGCGTCGCTACTAGGAGTTTTTAAAGTTGTACGTATTTAGAGAAAGTTTGAGAGAAAGAGAGATAGGGAGAGAGAGAGCTTTGGAAAGCATAATAACCGCGTAACCAAGATAACAATTCCACATTCTGTGTAAAGATCAAAATGTTCACTTTACCTATATGTATTACAGTATAAGTAAGTGTCAGTACTCAACTAGAAATTGATGACTTTATTGCTGCCCCTCCCACGTTAAAAAAATTCCCGAGACACTTGAATTAGAGCTGAGAAAAAAAAATCCTTTGATATATTTATGGTTCGTCCTAGAGAAAATGGTTTATCTTCCCAAACTTGTTTTTTAAATATCTTTATTTCTATCATTATTAAAGCCCAGGACGATACACAGTTTGCGTGAAAATTTTAAAACAACCCTTGGCAGAATGAGGAGACTGGGTCAAGTCAACTAAAAATGAATTCACCGAAAGCACTGCTGAGGCGGATCGCGTTTAATCTAATTCAAACTAAAAACCAACTCTCAAACCAAAAGGTAATAAGCATTTCATCTTGCATTACTGTATACCAGAGAGAACAGAAGAGAAGCAAATACACATTTTAAAAACATTAATTTTGTTCTTCTAATTTTCGGTTTTTGTCGTAATGTTATGTAAAGAGAAAACAGATCAGATTGAATTCTACATGTCTTTGACTTTGTCAGATCAGGGATCGTACTTAAGGATACCAGACACTGTGAAATGATACGAATGGGTTTGGTTTCGGCAAAGTCTATGTAAACCCGTCTGAATGGTGAAATAATGGAAGTAAACAATTAACCAATCATGTTACTCGATAAAATGCAAGCACGTCCAATCAAAAGCCCTGTAACAATTTTAGGGTTATTACTAGCTTTTCACAGAGATAAAAGTTAAACGTCCACCGAATAAGTCTGTACACCGTTTAAGTCTGATGTCTATTTTTATCCGATACCGCCTATGGGCGGAGTTTATAGTTACACAAATCTAGTCAGGAAGTGTGCATTAAGCAGGCGCCCAATTTGACATTTTCAAACCACGTTTAACCGATTACGAGATGACAAAAAAAAGAAATTGCAGACGACATTTCAAAGTGTGTATTGAAATCTAAGTGTAATTTAGAGTAGAAAACATTGTGAGAAAAGAGAAATAAATAGTTTGTAAAAAGCTATTTCTCCTTTCCTAACAATGTCTTCCTAAATAATATTTTGCAAAGGTTTCAAAACTAGGAATCGTGTGGTAATGGGTTAAAATGTGTGAGTTGTCAACATTTGGGTCGCTGGTTCGAACACTGGCTTGGCGTGGGCACCGGGATCCTTCATAATCTTTGCGAGGTTAATAAAAATGTCGATGCAGGCCTATTTATGATGCTGATCGGAGTCGATTATGGATTTCTGTCCTCGGAACTCGATATTTTCCCCATTGTTACATTAACATCAATATGACCTCCCCGAATCTGCCGCGTGGGTATTTCGGTAGAGTAATGTCTAGTAGTATCAATTCATGATATGCGACTCGTCACATGAAAAGGGACCATCTCGATCTGGTCAGACTGCAGGAATTGTGCAGGCTAACCATGTTGAAACTTTTCGCCTATAGCAGGTTTTCTCAAAGTAAATCTAAATTGGATAAGATTCCTTTTAAAAAATTGGTTTAACGGACTGCTCAAAAGGCCCCTTTTCGCGTGACGGGTCACATATAATTAATCCACGACTAATCTGAAGGTAGAGGTTCAATGTACACCGAATAAGTCTGTACAGCGAATAAGTCTGATGTCTTAAACGGTGTACAGACTTATTCGGTGGACGTTTAACTTTTACCTACTATTGGACACTGATTAGTCCGTAAGGGAATAGACTTAAACGGTGTACACATTATTAATTGTATTGAAATCATATGTAGTTGATACTATGGACACTGATTAGTCTCTAATGGGCCCATTTCACCGAAAAATCTTCCCTGAAGATTGAGTTGCGATCTCAAAACGTGGCTTGATCGCCGCTGATCGCAAGTAATCGGCCGTTGAACGCACCTTGGTCTTCTGTAGTCGCACAAGGTCGAGGGAAGGTATTCCCCCCCCCCCAAAAAAAAGATCGAAACTAGGTTTTTTGACATGTCAAAAAACTAAGCTGCGACCTGTGCGATCTGGAAAATCGCAGATAGATTGCCGAAAGATCGTACAAGATCGAAGATAGGTTGCATTGGTCGAGGGGCAATCGAGGCTATATAATAGACCCCGATCAGTCTCCTAGATAACAGACTTAAACGGTGTACTAGGTTTAAAGGTATTTAAAACATTTAGAAAGCTGTAAGTGTAGACCCCGATCAGTCTCCTAGACATCAGACTTAAACGATGTGCGTGGTTGAAAAGCATTAAAACATTTAGAAAACTGTAAGGATAGACCCCGATCAGTCTCCTAGCCATTAGACTTAAACGGTGTACTTGGTTTAAATGTGTTTAAAACATTTAGAAAGCTGTAAGTATAGACCCCGATCAGTCTCCTAGCCATCAGACTTAAACGGTGTACGTGGTTTAAAGGGTCTTTAAAACATTCAGAATACTGTAAGTATAGACCCCGATCAGTCTCCTAGCCATCAGACTTAAACGGTGTACGTGGTTTAAAAATATTTAAAATATGTAGCAAGCTGTAAGTATAGACCCCGATCAGTCTCCTAGATAACAGACTTAAACGGTGTACGTGGTTTAAATGTGTTTAAAACATTTAGAAAACTGTAAGTATAGACTCCGATCAGTCTCCTAGCCATCAGACTTAAACGGTGTACGTGGTTAAAATGTGTTTAAAACATTTAGAAAGCTGTAGGTATAGACCCCGATCAGTCTCCTAGCCATCAGACTTAAACGGTGTACGTGGTTTAAAAGTATTTAAAACATTTAGAAAGCTGTAAGTATAGACCCCGATCAGTCTCCTAGACATCAGACTTAAACGGTGTACGTGGTTAAAAAGGTTTAAAACATTTAGAAAGCTGTAAGTATACACCCCGATCAGTCTCCTAGCATCATACTTAAACGGTGTACGTGGTTTAAATGTGTTTAAAACATTTAGAAAGCTGTAAGTATAGACCCCGATCAGTCTCCTATCCATCAGACTTAAACGGTGTACGTGGTTTAAGTATTTAAAATATTCAGAAAGCTGTAAGTATAGACCCCGATCAGTCTCCTAGCCATCAGACTTAAACGGTGTACGTGGTTTAAAAATATTTAAAATATGTAGGAAGATGTAAGTATATACCCCGATCAGTCTCCTAGATAACAGACTTAAACGGTGTACGTGGTTTAAAACTGTTTAAAACATGGAGAAAGCTGTTGGTATAGACCCCGATCAGTCTCCTAGATAACAGACTTAAACGGTGTACGTGGCTTAAAAGTGTTTAAAACCTTCAGAAAGCTGTAAGTATAGAACTCGATGAGTCTCCTAGATAACAGACTTAAACGGTGTACGTGGTTTACAAATGTTTAAAACATGTAGAAAGCTGTAACTATAGACCCCGATCAGTCCCCTAGCCATCAGACTTAAACGGTGTACGTGGTTTGAAAGTGTTTAAAACATGCAGAAAGCTGTAAGTATAGATTCCGATCAGTCTCCTAGCCATCAGACTTAAACGGTGTACGTGGTTTAAATGTGTTTAAAACATTTAGAAAGCTGTAAGTATAGACCCCGATCAGTCTCCTAGCCATCAGACTTAAACGGTGTACGTGGTTAAAATGTGTTTAAAACAGTTAGAAAGCTGTAAGTATAGCCCCCGATCACTCTCCTAGCCATCAGACTTAAAGGGTGTACGCGGTTTAAAAGTATTTAAAACATTTAGAAAGCTGTAAGTATAGACCCCGATCAGTCTCCTAGCCATCAGACTTAAACGGTGTACGTGGTTTAAAAGTGTTTAAAACATTTAGAAAGCTGTAAGCATAGACCCCGATCAGTCTTCTGAACATCAGACTGAAACGGTGTACGTGGTTTAAAAGTGTTTAAATCATGCAGAAAACTGTAAGTATAGACCACGATCAGTCTCCTAGACATCAGACTTAAACGGTGTACGTGGTTTAAAAGTGTTTAAAAAATGCAGTAAGCTGTAAGTATAGACCCCGATCAGTCTCCTAGATAACAGACTTAAACGGTTTACGTGGTTTAAAAGTATTTAGAATATGTAGGAAGCTGTAAGTATAGACCCCGATTAGTCTCCTAGATAACAGACTTAAACGGTGTACGTGGTTTAAAAGTGTTTAAAACATTCAGAAAGCTGTAAGTATAGAACCCGATCAGTCTCCTAGATAACAGACTTAAACGGTGTTCGTTGTTTAAAAGTGTTTAAAACCTTCAGAAAGCTGTAACTATAGACCCCGATCAATCTCCTAGCCATCAGACTTAAACGGTGTACGTGGTTTAAAAGTATATAAAATATATAGGAAGCTGGAAGTATAGACCCCGATCAGTCTCCTAGATAACAGACTTAAACGGTGTACGTGGTTTAAAAGTGTTTAAAACATTTAGAAAGTTGTAAGTATAGACCCCGATCAGTCTCCTAGATACCAGATTAAACGATGTACGTGGTTAAAATGTGTTTTAAACATTTAGAAAGCTGTAAGTATAGACCCCGATCAGTCTCCTGGACATCAGACTTAAACGGTGTACGTGGTTTAAATGTGTTTAAAACATTTAGAAAGCTGTAAGTATAGATCCCGATCAGTCTCCTAGCCATCAGACTTAAACGGTGTACGTGGTAAAAAAGCATTAAAACATTTAGAAAGCTGTAAGTATAGACCCCGATCAGTCTCCTAAACATCAGACTTAAACGGTGTACGTTGTTAAAAAGCATTAAAACATTTAGAAAGCTGTAAGATAGACCCCGATCAGTGTCCTAGCCATCAGACTTAAACGGTGTACGTGGTTTAAAAGTATTTAAAATATGTAGGAAGCTGTAAGTATAGACCCCGATCAGTCTCCTAGATAACAGACTTAAACGGTGTACATGGTTTAAAAGTATTTAAAACATGTAGAAAGCTGTTGGTATAGACCCTGATCAGTCTCCTAGATAAAAGACTTAAACGGTGTACGTGGTTTGAAAGTGTTTAAATCATGCAGAAAGCTGGAAGTATAGACCCCGGTCAGTCTCCTAGCCATCAGACTTGAAAGTATTTAAAACCTGTAGAAAGCTGTTAAGTATAGACCCCGATCAGTCTCCTAGACATCAGACTTAAACGGTGTATAAATTGATTCAGATTAGGGTAAAAGTTAAACGTCCACCGAATAAGTCTGTACACCGTTTAAGTCTTGCCATTTTCCATTTTTCCGCTAATTTTGGAAAGGTCAAAATTGGCACCGATAAGGGCTGCCGAATGGGGCGGAGTTGCGGTAAAATGAAATTCAGGGCGTTGCCGTATTATGACTGACATCAGACTTATTCGGTGTACAGACTTATTCGGTGTACATTTAACCTCTACCTTTTCACAGATGACTGACGGTGCAGAGGGGTTTTCCCGAAAATGGCAAACCAGAATGTTGGCTTCAATTTGAACTTTTAGTCGGAAATATGGAAAAGGACGATACTGAGGATTTTTGTATAGCTGTTGCAAAAGTTCCGAAAAAATATCCGACAGAATCACTATCGAAACTCATTGAAGAACGGTCAAATATCGGCGTAGTGAAGGCGACGACCGTGCCTGGAGCAGAAAACGACCAACATTTGGAAAGATTAGTTGTGAAACTGAGGACCAAAGAAGGTAGGGCATTTTCATATGTTTTGAATTTTCATAATCACACAGTAATCGATTCAGTCTTTACTTTTCTGTGATGTAAGGGGACTATGACTGAAACTTGTTTCGGTTTCGAAAACGAAAGTAGGCCTGGCCGCCATTTTGTTTTTAAAGAAACAGCTCCTGTATTTTCCCCCAAAAAATACGATTAGATTAAATTTAAATGATGTCAAATAATAAGTAATTTCCAATTTTCGAATAACGCATTTCAGTGGCAAATCAGTTCATGCGGAGGATGATCAAAATAAAACAACCTCGATCATTTGCACCCCACCCCAACTTTTCCTGCACAGCTCTTACTAGTGAGGGGAGTTGATCATGAACCTTCAAAAAGAATTCGACCAAACTTGCAGTGTTTCTGCCAGAGCGAGTATCTTGCACTTGAGACACAATGATTTTTTTTGCTGACGCAGTAAAATTTGTTGTGTGCAATTTTTCTCATGAAACCAAAATATCACTTCAATCTAAACAATAGCTTATAATCCACATTATGACTTTGAACCGAAAAACTGAGGGGCAAAACCGAGTGTGTATGCAAAGATTCAAGATTTCGTGAGCCATGGTTATTGAAATCACGAGAGTTTATGTTACAGTGCCCAGTGACTGAAATCGACTTTATTGAAAATTACCAACAGATATCTCTGCCTGTGATGCACAAAAAAGGGTTAAAGAACTCATAATTGCTGCCATCTGGTTTGTTTCTGACACATTCATACATTTGAAGCTCTGGCTAGATCTGCATTGAATAACTGAACGACAAATGTCAGTTTATCGTCGCTTTCGACTATCTATCGTCCTTGTATTCTAGACGCTTTCCAAAACAGAATGGCAAATGAACGGAAAAAGATTTGCAGATTTCTTTGCTGTCCCTTCCAGAAGTAGAGAGGAAAAGACTTTATCTGGTGAAGAATGTTCCCTTATCTAAACAATTCCAAGGTGTAAAGGCTTTTGAAAACATTGTGAGAGAAGGAGAAAGTGCCAGCTTTCCACAATGTCTTGGAGAAAGTGCCAGTTTGCCACAATGTTTTTTGCCCTTTATAGGACAAATTCCAACATTTGGCCACATTTATCACCTTAAAATGCCTATCACCTTAACTCTTTACCACACAATCCTGGTTTTTAACGACCCTCAGGAAGAAGCCTTTTCCCACAATGTTTTTTACCCTTTCCAAATCAAATTTCAATTTTTGAGTAACATTTATCTTGTCGTCTGCAAATGCTTTGAATTTGGACAGGTCTAAAATTTTGTCATTTGGTAAAGAGTTAAAATGCTTTCAATTCAGACCGGTCGAAATATTTGCTGTCAGGTATAGATTTAAGGGGAGGAAGCTCTACTCATTAGAATTTGGATCAGACGTTGCCAAGTACAGCTCCAGTTTGTTTGTATGATGTTAGACACCGTTTTCAACATTATTACAGTTATATTGCAGTGCAGTGTTTTGGGAAGGGTAAAAAAAATTGTGGGAAAAGGAGAAAATGCTGGTTACCAGCATTTTCTCCTTTTCTCACGTTTTCTAAAGGCTTCTTTCTCAGGGTCGTTAAAACTCGGGATTGTGTGGTAAAGGGCTAAAGCAAGTCATCTCATTCAATGAGTCCATTTTGTGTAAGAAGTGGCCTAATCATCAGGTAGAATGGTATTTTGACATGCAGAAAATTTACCAATAGCAAAATGTTTCGACTCGCGTCCACCAGTGTGGACTGTGCAGGCTGGTCTATACTTTTTGCAGAAGTATTAACTCTTCACTAAACCACAAAATTTTAGACCAGTCCAAACTGAAAGCATTTGCCGACGACAAAATAAATGTGACTGAAAAATTGAATATGCTTGGGGAAGGGTAGAAAATATTGTGAGAAAAGGAGAAAATGCTGTTTACCAGCATTTTCTCCTTTTCTCACAATGTTTTCAAAAAGCCCTCCTCCTCAGGGTTGTTAAAACTTGGGATTACGAAGAAAAGGGTTAACCACCTTTTCACAGATTGTAGGTCAGTTAATTTTCAGTATAGCTGAATGTGCTGGCTTTTGACCTAATTCTTAGTACTGATAAAGAATGAATAGAGGGTTAATTTACGACTGGTCAAAAATATGACATGTTTATTCAGCAGGCCACTGTTGGCATATTTGCTTATACCCCTGTCACACCGAACTCGTTCTCACTACGTTCCGAAAATTGTTGTCAAACTGACTCAAACTGTGTTCGAACGGAGTGGACATAGTAGCAACCTTTTACGATCTGTTTACAAACTTCATGGACGGGCTAGGACGGGAAGGGTGCTCCAGAACTTTGAGCTTGCTCAGAATCTTTTGCCGTCCATCCCGTCCTATAATTAGACGGAGTGACAACATACTTAAAACGAGATGGACGTACTACAACGGACCTACCATACTTCGATCCCACAAGGGACGTGTAACGACGTTGTGCAGTGGGCATTCAATTGGCAGTGCGCTTGCAAATCGAATGAAATCATACATTCTACCTGACCGCAACCGTTTTACGATTTTTGAGAATAGGACAATACGTTCTAAGAATAAGTTTGGTATAACGGGTGCTTTAGGCATCACTAGGCCGAAATTACACGTCCTACCCCGACAGCAACCCGTTTTACGATTTTTTTAGGACGGGGTAAGACGTTCTAGGAACTAGTTTGGTGTGACGGAGGCTTTACCATTTATGAAACCACTACCAGCATTGCTACCACTAATCAATCTTGATTCATACCATAGCAAATTAATGTATAGAGAATGGTCCTTTTTTTTGTTTTGTGCTGTTGAAAATTTAGTAATTCAAAAGCATTTTCCAATAACCCAATACCGGTAAGTGCTTCTTTTCAACCAGTGTTTTCATTTGAATAAAATTTTACTGAGTTCATGGGACCCAATGCAACTGCAAAAGTTGAGTCCCATTGCCTTCTTTCTGAGTCCCTTTTTTGCTTGCATAAATGGTTGGTTTTATTAAGGCCAAATTTAGTAAGTGCATAAAAAGAAGAAGCTATTTCGATGACGACTGTATGGAACCTTTCGCTGATTTAATGTGCTGTGCACGCAGGCGACTGTTGCTCGAAGTAGTATGTATCTTACGTGACGATGGAACTTCTTTGAAAGTCCATAAAATCTGTTGGAAAAGCCTATTTCTGCTTAGTTTCATATCAAATCAAACACATTTAACTCTTTACCAAATGACATGATTTTAGACTGGTCCAAATTGAAAGCATTTGCAGACGACAAAAAAAAATTGACTGAAAAGTTTAAATTTGTTTTGGGAAGAGTGGAAAACATTGTGGGAAATGGAGAAAATGCTGTCACTTTTCTCCTTTTCCCACAGTGTTTTCAAAAGGCTTCTTTCACGAGGTCATTAAAAGTCGGGATTGTGTGGTAAAGGGTTAAAAGAATAAAGCAATATGGATAAATTTTTCTTAGAATCTTGGAAGGCAGGATTTTTCAGCCATTGGTCTTGGGAAGATTGTGAATGCTTTTTTTTTCTGGCCCTGGAAGCCATCTTCAGGAAAGAAATTTCAGACAAGAGCTGCTTAACTGTGATCAGTTTGCTGGAAAGGACAATAATCATGAGCTCAACGCAGGTAACCAGTCGAAGTCGACAACAAAGAGATCTACTTTTATCAATGTTCTCATTATATCGTGGCATACCAAGATCTATTTATAGACACTTTGGAATTGCAATGGTCAGTTTGTACAAGAAATGTTAAATCTTTGTATCGGGTATTTTGCATTGTTATCATAGATCTAGTTAAATCACGGTTTTGACCTATTCTTGACTGCGTCCAAGGGATGCGATCAGCTTTTATATTTTGCGTCTAAGCTTATTTTTGTGTGTATATGGATACTTTTACGTCTAAAACGGAAACCCTGTCAACAAAATGAAAAATGTTGAGGAAAAAGAGGCAATTTCTTGCAAAATATATTTTCATAGTTTCACTTCATATTGAGCCACGGAAGAGTTTCAATATTCATATTCTGGTATCTCTATGCTGTCTGTCTTTTTTAAAGTTCTTGCTTTTCTTTAATTTTTCAGCTGTTAGAAGACTCTGTCAGGATGTGAAGGAAGAAGTTATAGACCACAATGGTGAAAGCTATACCATTCTGTTTGAAAAGTGTACAAAATGTGAAATTCCGTTAGAATGGCAGACGATGGAGGTACGTACAAGTATAAAAAAGCTGTTTTGACAGAGCTGCCGGCTTGTGTTTATATCCCACGCAAAACAAATGTTTTCGGGGGTATACTGGAATCAGCCTGTCTGTCCATCTGTCCGTGTGTCCGTCTGTGTACAAAATACCACTAATTTTGTGTCGCAAACTCCTCCTCCAGTTTTCTTTCAATTGTATTGAAACTTTGCACATACATTCATCATATATTGAAGGTTTGCAAGACGCAATTTTCATCCTTCTCCTGCTTCATGAATTATCTCTCCTTGAACTTGACACTTTTTTTTCTCCTGGCTTCTGTTTCTTACCTGTAGAGCGCTGAATAAACTTAACATACACTATAAAGATACATGCTTACAGCCTGAGAAAAAAAAAACCTAAAAACAATTGATAGACTGTAGAATGGTTCAAAATTTAGTCAGCTGTCTAAACATTCACAACATGTATAGGGTAAGGGAAAAATACAGTTATTGGAAATCTCCGATTAAAAATTGGAACGTCATAACAGTGATAAATTCTTTGATGGCCCCAAGAAAATGAAATGCATTTTCCATTGTTCCTAAATCTATGCAACCTTGCAACCGTCAGGGGCAACATTTGGCATGTAGATACAAGAGTGGTTATAGTTCGATAAAATGAAGATGCAATGGATTAAAAACTGGGGAAAAATAAGAATAGATGTATTTTTAAATAGCTGATTAAGTAGAGGTATCATCTTCCTATATCTAACCATTAGAGCAATGAATAAGGGGCATTTTGACCCTGTACCACGCAATCCCGGCATGTAATGATCCTGAGGAAGAAGCCTTTTGAAAACATTGTGGGAAAAAGACAAAATGCTAGTAACCAGCATTTTCTCATGTGGTAAAATCAAATAACATAATTTTAGCTTTGACCAAATTGAAAACACTTGTGGATGACAATTTAAATGCTACTGAAAATATGAAAGTTGTGTTTCGTAGGGTAGAAAACATGTTGGGAAAAGGAGAAAGTGCTGGTTAACAGCATTTTCTCCTTTTTCTCCGATGTTTTCAAAGGCTCTTTGTCACAGGCTTGCTAAAGGTCTGGACTGTGTGGTAAAGGATTAAACGGCTGATGAGACAGTGCTGCCAGCTTTTTATTTAACCCTCAGAGCTCTGAATAAATCTCACAGACTTTTTAAGTTCAGAAATCAGACCCAAGTGGTTGCAATTTTAACGTAGCATTTTTGTCCAGAATTTCTCATCAAAACAGCAATACAGATCAAAGTTTTTGTGCAATCTGATCTTGATCTGCACTAGCCACAAAGGAAACTATAGTTATAAAAGGTCTTCTTGTGTTAACCTTTTACCATGCAATCCCGAGTTTTATCGACCCTGAGGAAGTAGCCTTTTTTAAACATTGTGGGAAAAGGAGAAAATGCTGTTAACCAGCACTTTCTCCTTTTCACAACATGTTTTCTACCCTATGAAATACAACTTTCATATTTTCAGTAGCATTTAAATTGTCATCCACAAGTGTTTTCAATTTGGTCAAAGCTGAAAAAAATTATGTTATGCTGGTAACCAGCATTTTCTCCTTTTCCCACAATGTTTTTAACTTGTTTTAAAGACAACTGTTGCCATTTCAATCATATTTGATTTGTGGTCTGCAAATGCTTTCAATTTGGACAAGTCTAAAATTCTGTTTTTTTGTAAAGGGTGAAGTATTTATCAACAGAAAGCTGTTGTTTGCAAATTTTTAACTTGACCGATCACACGATCTCAAGCTACAATAGAAATGTGGAATATTATACAGAATATTATGTTGTCGTAGCTATCCTGCTGTTTGCATTTGATTTGAGTCATGTGAGAAAATTGATATCGTGTGAGACTGAAGGATGTCAAGATGTCAAAATTTTCTTACGCAATGAAAACGGCAAAATTTTGTAATTACTGACATTTTATTCGAAAACGGTGAACAAAATGAGACAGTTCATGGTGTGGAGTGTAGTAAATTTTTTTTTATGATTCGTGGTTGAATATTATAATGTTATATTTTGACTACTCAAATTGCAAATCATTGCATGCTTAGCCTGTGTGTGAGTTACATCATCTTACCATATTTGGAACCGTATTTCAGAGCGTGTAGATTTGGATTTTTTTTTTTCTGTTGTGTGTGTTATTTCATCCAATTGTGATGCTTGTATTTGAGCCAGAAACTTTATATAATGGAACATCTTCGCAAACCAAGGATACTGACTCCACTTTGTTCGTTACGTACGTAACGAACAAAGTGGAGTTAGTATCCTTGGCTTGTGAAGATGATAATGAAAAAGATTATGTCATGCTTTTCAGTAATTTATCAATAAATAATGGTGGATTATGATTGTGTATTGCATGGTTACGACCAGTAAAAAATACTGATTTCATACCGAAAAAAAACAAAAATCCTCTATATCTTTATTACAATTTGTATATAAAAACATCACTTGTTACTAAATCTATAAACACACATCATAGGAAGTTGGTCTACTACAGAAAAAAGATGATACATACTAGTGGATATTTAACAAATACCCTTCTTTCTATCACATTATCTTCCGCTAGACGTGGCATTTTTCAAATACATAACCTATCTGATATTAACATTCTTGGTACAGAACCGGACTACATTTGAAGGTGGCAATCAAGGCAGCAAATCTGAAAATAAAGTATATGTTTCCAGACTAAAACCTACCTTGTATGATTCATCCAGCCATGTTTAGCTAGCATATAACCTATGCACCAGCCATTTAAATCATAGTCCCTATAAGATTGAGAAAAGGCCCGGGAATAAGCCCAGCAAGATGGGGACGTTGTTTATGGTTGTCAGTCTGTTGCACAAATCTCGGTTTTCCCCATGCCTTTATTTAGAAACTGTCTACAGAGATTTGCAGTAAACAGTGGTATTTTATAAAATAATTCTCCCCTTTGAAATCATTATATTTTCAAGAAATTTGTAGCGAAAAACTGGCTTGATTATTTCACATATATATATTTGTAGCTATTTGCTGCTTGCTATTTCACAAAAAAGTCATATGAATTTCAAAATAGACAGGTCACATCTACAAAGAATATTGACATGCGCAGACAAGATTTTCTATCATGGTTTGTTGTAAGTTATGACGCACAATGAATAAACCGCAATGGTGATAGCCAAGGTAGATTATTCATTGCACCTAATAACTCACAACCATGGTTTATTGAATGACAAACCATGGTACAAAGAAGATTATTTTGATTCTAACATGGTCAACACTCGATCAAAGGGGAACAAGTTAAAAAACAGAGAAATTTTTGTTGTCATTTCACACAAGTTTCTTCCGTGAGTAAACATCACTTTCATGACGTAATCATACATCATGGAGAATAAGACCGAGAATGTTTTTGAGAATGGTTTGTGAATACAGAACCTGTTGTCATCATGATTATGAAAAAGTTTATCCAATGGACTGTCTGCAGTTTATGCCAGATCAAACTAGCATTGGTCCGAAAACAGTTTAACTCTTTAATCCTTTACCACACGATCCCGACTTTTAACGACCTTAAGGAAGAAGCCTTTTGAAAACATTATGGGAAAAGGAGAAAATCTTGGTAACCAGCATTTTCTGCTCTTCCCACAGTGTTTTCTAACATATCACAGGCAGAAATCATTTTCGCATCATTTAACCATTTCCCAAACAAGCCCTGGTTTTCACATGTTTGCAGTACAAGTCTTTTGAAAACACTGTGGGAAAAGGAGAAATTGCTCGTAATGAGCAATTTCTCCTTTTCCCACAGTGTTTTCTACCCGTTTTGAGAACTTTCTGCCATTTTCATCAAATTGAAAATTGTTGTCTGCAAACTCTTTCAATTTGGACCAGTCCAAAATTTGTCGTTTGGGAAAGGGTTAATTTGTCACCTGCAAATGCTTTCAATTTGGTCCATGCCCAGATTTTGTCGTTCGGTAAAGAGTTAACATGCAATCCCGACTGAAAATGAAGGCTTCTGAAAACATAGTGGGAAAAGGAGAAATTGCTGGTAACCAGCATTTTCTCCTTTTCCCACAATGTTTTCTACCCTACCAAATACAGATATCACCATGTAAGCTACATGTGATAACCATCTGCAAATGCTTTTGATTTGGTCCAGTCCAAAAATTTTGTCATTTGTTAAAGAGGTAATTTTAATCTCTCTATAAAAATGCTAAGAATATAGACCTAGTAAACTAATGATTTATCAGTAATGCTGCGTGAGAAAAATTGGATTTGAGCCATGCTCTGTGAAAAGGGAGCTTAATGCATTTGCGAAAAGTATCAATCCAGGTCTGCAGTACGTGCAAGCTGACCTGGGTCGAAGCTTTTTGCTATTGGTAAATTTTCTGTATGTCCAAGGACCAGTCTACCTCATGATTAAGTCGGTTGTTAAAAAAGGCCATTAAGGATCCACGATTATTTGATGATTTGTTTGACCAGTATCATGTATCACGGAGATGCATTAAGCCCCCTTTTGCCAGAGCATGGCTGAATTATATTAATAACAAGTACATGCTTAGTTCTGTAATTATCTGAAAAATAATTTGGTAACAAACCTAGAAGTTGAAGTAGAAGGCACTGGCAATTTTTAGCGAGTTAAATTTGGGCCCTGTAGGAACACTTAACCCTTTCCCAAATGACAAATTTTGGACTTGTCCAAATTGAAAGAGTTTGCAGACGACAATTTTAAATTTGATAAAAATGGCAGAAAGTTATCAAAAAGGGTAGAAAACACTGTGGGAAAAGGAGAAATTGCTCGTTACGAGCAATTTCTCCTTTTCCCACAGTGTTTTCAAAAGACTTGTATTGTAGACACGTGAAAACCAGGGCTTGTATGGGAAAGGGTTAAATAGGTGCTTGTATTCATTGGTTCTTGAAATAGACTCTTTTCCCAGAATGCCTCCAAAATATGTGCTGGACCAGGTAGCTCAGTCAGAGGTGTATAACACTTGACACCAATGCGTCTTTGTTTTGAAATAGCAGCTTGGTCAATTTCTTTCGGAGGACTGATGATAGTGGTTACAATAGGAATCATTCGTCTCTCTCTGGCCAATCATGATTTTGACAATGCTTATGTGGGAAAACCGTCAGTGGTTTGGGAAGAAAAGTGTGTGATGTGCTTGTTAAAGAAATTTCAGGAAAGCATGGATAGTTGCACTGGGTGGGGCGATGGAACTGAAATTGTACTGAAAACAGCCTTGGTAACCATACAAACAATAAAATCAGAAATCTGTCTCATGCATGGGCGTAAAAGGTGGTAATTGGGAAATAGTTGGATAGAAATTATGGGGTAAGACGAAATCAGAAAAGTATTCCAATGAAACTTGTTTTGTTTTTTAGGCTGCTGTAGATCAAGCTCCTGAAAGTGGTACCTCAGCATCACCAAATTCAGATCAGCCGCCATCCAGTCATGGGCCTAAACCCAGTAACACGCAACATGGTAGTATGCAAGGAGATGGGCAGCGAACGTTTTACCAAAATTACCCACCCCACCCTGGATTTGCCTTTGGTTTTCCAGTGCAACATGGAATGGGGTTTCCCTTTACACAGGCACAGCAGCATCAAGGGGGGATTCCTCTCACCCAGGAACAGCAACAAGCAGTGTATGCTCAGATGTTACAGATGCGATTTGGCCACCCTCAGCCTCAGTTTCAAGGACAACCTGCGAAACCAAGGGAACCACCACCTCCTTACAACAGTGGTGGGAATCAAGGCTATTTTCCTGAACGTCCACAAGGAGAAGATGCGACTTACGTAAAACAAGGTATTAATCTAACCCTTTACCAAACAATCCAGAAGTTTTAAACCTCAAAGGTCCAGAAGTGGCCAAAAACACAATGCAGGTGATAAAATGCATTTAAATATAAATCATACCATTTAAAAGTATGGAAAATATTCTCAAGATGAAAATCTGGGTCCGTATTCACCAACCATTCTTAAGAATATTCTTGGTCTTGTTCTCCAAAATTTTCCAAATTTGAAAGTAACACACCTTCTGATTGGCTAAACCATTTGGTTTAGCCAATCAGAAGGTGTGTTACTTTCAAATTTGGAAAATTTTGTTGTTGTGTGGCTGGTCTAAGATAAAGTTGCAGGCAGAAAAATGAATTTTACAGTCAGGCAAAAAGTCAACAAATGGTAGGTTTAAACTTGTTTTGAAATCAATTTCTCGGCCAGCATCTAATACTGGGACCGACTGTACAATAACAGATTGTCATCTTCACATTAATTTCCATACTGTTAAATGGTGTGACTGAAATTTTAGATGCACATTCACTAGGAATTATGTGATTGGGGAGAGAGAGAGAGAGCAGAATAGAGGGACATTTTGATAAATTGCAAGAACATGTTTCCCAATTGATATCCCATGTTTGGACTGTGCAGGCTGACCTTGGTCGATACTTTTCGCAGGTGCATAAAGCCCCTTTTTCACAGAACATGGCTCAAATATGTGTAAACTAAAGCGTTGAATGAACCCATAAGACATTTTCAGTCTAGAAGTAAGACCCCTAATATGTGCAAATTCAAGGTTGCTTTTGTCATTAGAGTTTAAACTAAGCGGACAGTGTTGATCAAAGATCAGATGTGCAGTCTGATCTTAATCTACACTGGCCGCTAAGACTGTGGTTTTGAAAGGTGCTTAACTCTTTACCAAACACAAAAATTTTAGACTGGTCCAAATTGAAACCAGTTGCAGAGACAAAATAAATTTGACTGAAATATTAAAATTTGTTTCAGAAAGGGTAGAAAAGATTGTGGGAAAAGGAGAAAATGCTGGTTACCAGCATTTTCTCCTTTTCCCACAATGTTTTCAAAAGGCTTCTTTCACAGGGTTGTTAAAGGTTGGGATTGTGTGGTAAAGGGTTTTAACTTTTAACAACCCTGAGAAAGAAGCCTTTTGAAAACATTGTGGGAAAATTAGAAAATGCTGGTAACCAGTATTTACTCTTTTTCCCACAATGTTTTCTAATCTTCCCAAAATAAATTTCATTTTCTTAACCTCATTTATTTTGCCGTCTGCTATTGCTTTCAATTTGGACCAGTTTCTGTCATTTGGTAAAGAGTTAAAGGATTAACTCTTTCCCAGATGACAGAAATGTAGACTTGTCCAAATTGAAAGCATTCGCAGATATGTCGGGTCAAAAAGTAGGTCACTAGGCCAATTTTTTCAAAAACCTTTTGAGCACCATAGAAGACGGCCACATTTTCAGCCTGATGCTCATGTAACATGGTCAGAATGTTTGTCTTGATGGTATCTTGGACAAATTTTAAATCGGGTCATGTTGGGTCAAAAAATAGGTCACTAACATTCATTTGTTTTACATCCTTAACCCTTTCCCAAACGACAAATTTTAGACTGGTCCAAATTGAAAGAGCTTGCAGACGACAATTTTAAATTTGATGAAAATGGCAGAAAGGGTAGAAAACACTGTGGTAAAAGGAGAAATTGCTCGTTACGAGCAATTTCTCCTTTTCCCACAGAGTTTCCAAAAGACTTGTACTGCAGACACATGAAAACCAGGGCTTGTTTGGGAAAGAGTTAAACCAGGATCTCTTTAGCTTTATCTCATGTCGATAACTTTACTTTGCTGAGTGCTTTAGTGCCAGTGGCCCTCTTGTTATGCAGTGATACCTCTCTTTGTGTGGTATCTGTCACTTTTAACCCGACAGCATTAAATAGAATGTGTGGAAAAAGGAGAAAATGCTGTTTACAGATGCCAAGTACCAGCATTTCCTCCTTTTTCCACATTGTTTTCTTCCCTTATTGAAACAAGTCTCATCATTTTAACCACATTTGATATATCATCTTCAGCTGCTTTTATTGGGTTAACTCTTTACCAGGTAAAAACAACAGAATTTTAGACTTGTCCAAATTGAGAGCCTTTGCAGTCAACAACAAATTAAATGTGACTGAAAAACTAAAATTTTATTTGGGAAGGGTAGAAAAACATTGTGGGAAAAGGAGAAAATGCTGGTTACCAACATTTTCCCCTATTCACACAATGTTTTCTAAAGGCCTTTTTCTCGGGGTCATTAAAAGTCAGGATTGTGTGGTAAAGAGTTAAAGAAATATTTGTCACTATTTGTAGGGCCTGTACCCGACAAGGCCACATTAGATCAGGAGAACGTTCTACAGAGATTACAGGAAAAGGGGCAAAAAGAAGCAGAATACAGAACTCCTGGTATGTTTGGCATTTTATGCTACGTGGACATTTTTAACATGGCTATTTCACAGTAAAACTAGAGCAAAAAGCAGTCGGGCATTTTTTTTTTTCTAGTTTGACAATACATTTTCCTGTAAGCGATTGGAATTTTGACAAATTGCGCTGTCACATACTATCACACGCTTTATTAATATACATACGTTTAACTCTTTACCAAACGACAAAATTTTAGACTGGTCCAAATTGAAAGCATTTGCAGACGACAAAATAAATGTAAGTGAAAAAATGAAATTTGTTTTGGGAAGGGTAGAAAACATTGTGGGAAAAGGAGAAAATGCTGGTTACCAGCATTTTCTTCTTTTCCCACACTGTTTTCAAAAGGCTTCTTCCACAGGGTCGTTAAAAGTCGGGAGTGTGTGGTGAACGGTTAACTCATCACCACACAATCCAGACTTTTAACGACCCTGAGAAAGAAGCCTTTTGAAAACATCGTGGGGAAAAAGGAGAAAATGCTGGTAACCAACATTTTCTCCTTTTCTACCCCTTAATGTTTTCAACCCTTCCCAAAACAAATTTCAATGTTTCAGTCACAGTTATTTTATTGTCTGCAACTGCTTTCAATTTGGACTGGTCTGCAGTTTTGTTGTTTGGTAAAGAGTGAAATTGTACAAACCAAATTTGTCTGCAATTCAATCCTTAAAAATTTTTGTTTATATTAACTCTTTACCACACAATCCCAATTTTTAACCCTTTTCCACACAATCCCGACTTTTAACGACCCTAAGAAAGGGGCCTTTTGAAAACATTGTGGGAAAAGGAGAAAATGCTGGTAACCAGCATTTTCTCCTTTTCCCACAATGTTTTCTACCCGTCCCAAAACAAGTTTCAATTTTTCAGTCACATTTATTTTGTCATCTGCAATTGTTTTCAACTTGGACCAGACTTAAATTTTGTCATTTGCTAAAGACTTAATGACCCTGGGAAAGATGCCTTTTGAAAACACTGTGGGAAAAGGAGAAAATGCTGGTTACTAGCATTTTCTACCCTTTCCAAAACAAAATTTCAATTCTTGAGTTGCATTTAATTTGTCGTCTGCAAATGCTTTCAATTGGACTGGTCTGAAATTTTGTCACGTGGTACAGAGTTAAGCAGGCCCTCTTAATTAACTCTTTACCACACAAGCAAAATATAGTCTTGTCCAAATTGAAAGCATTTGCAGACAACAGTTTAAATGTAGCTTGAAAGATGGAATTTGTCCTTGATAGCATAGAAAAATTTGTTGAAAAAGGAAAAAATGCTGGTTACCAGCATTTTCTCCTTTTCTGATGTTTTCAAAAGGCTTCTTTCTTAGGGTCGTTAGAACTCATGTTTGTGTGGTAAAGGGTTAACTCTTTACTAAATGACAAAATTTTGGACTTAACTAAATTGAAAGCATTTGCACATGAAACATCAAATATATTTCAAATGATGACTTCTATCTTTGATAGGGTAGAAAACATTGTGAGAAAAGGAGAAAATGATGGTTACCAGCATTTTCTCCTTTTCCCACAATGTTTTCAAAAGCATTCTCTTTTTGGGTCGTTAAATCTCGGGATTGTGTGGTAAAGGGTTAAGCAGCCAGTGGGCCTTTAAGATGCAAGATTTGCAGCAAAAGGGTTAGATAAGTAAGATGGACATATCTTGGTCTGTATTTACCAACCATTTTAAGTTGCATTCCCATTTGATTTCTCATGAATTTCCTCATTTTAAACAGGGTTGCAGATTCTGATTAGCTAAACCATTTCTGATTGGCTAAACCATTTATTTTTCAGTCAAGACCAAATCTTTAAGCCAATCAGAAATTATGTACTTTTACGACTCTTTACTGAACATAAAATTTTTGGATTTGTCCAGAACCAAAGGATTTGCAAACAGCAAATTGAATTTGGCTCAGCTAGTAAAAATTGTCTTTGAACAGGAAGAAAGCATTATTAGAAAACAAGAAAAAACTGGTTAGCAGCATTTTCTCCTTTTCCCATTATGTTTTCAAGAACCCTTCCTCTTCAATGTCGTTAAAAATCAGGGTTGTGTGGTAAATGCTTAAGCTGTTACCGAACAGCATTTTGAAGGTGGCCTAAATGACAAAATTTGTCCTCAGTCGGAAAGAAAACATTGTGGGAAAAGGAGAAAATGCTGGTTACCATAATGTTTTCAAAAGCCTTCTTCCTCAGTGTCTTTAACCCTTTACCACACAATGCCGCCTTTTAACGCCCCTAGGAAAGAAGCCTTTTGAAAACATTGTGGGAAAAGGAGAAAATGCTGGTAACCAGCATTTTCTCCTTTTCCCACAATGTTTTCTACCCTATCAGTAGAAAACTGCACCATTTGACCCACATTGAAATTTCGTCAGCAAATGCTTCCAATTTGACAAGGCTAAAATTTTGTCGTCTGGTAAAGGGTTAAAAGTCGGAATTGTGTGGTAATGGGTTAATTAAGAGTACATACTAGACAGCATTTTGAATGCTTAGCAAATACTGATCCTGTTTTGTGTTGTTTCTTACAGAGAACTTAGACAACAGGCAAACAGATGACGGTACTACTACACCTGAAGAGAGCGATGAGAGAGACAATGTCGAGAAGACAAACAAATTAATTCTGAAAGATTTACCGAGTGAAGCACATCGAGATTTTTTACAGTTGTATTTTGAGCAGAAAAAACTTGGTGGTCACACGGTATCCAGTGTTGAGGTGGACGAGGAGCTAGCCATGTCGCTTATTGAGTTCAGCACTTCTGAAGGTATGTTAACTCGTTACCACACAGTCCCAACTTTTAATGATCCTGACAAAGAAAGCTTTTGAAAACATGGTTGGAAAAGGACAAAATGCTGGTAACCAGCAATTTCTCCTTTTCCCACAATGTTTTCTACTCTTCCCAAATCAAACTTTAATTTTTGAGTCACCCTTATTTTGTTGTCTGCAAATGCTTCCAATTTGGACCAGTGTAAAATCTTGTCGTTTGGTAAAGATTCAAACTCCACTTGTAATGACATTGGAAGTAATGATGAATACCAAATATTATGTTTTTAGTGACTCTCCTGGTGCTTGTATTTTATTTGAGCAAGGCGAGAAAATACGATATTGCACGAGACGGAAGGTAGAGTAGGATGTCAAAATTTTCTTACGCAGCGAGAAGTAGATACAAGCACCACGAAAGTTATGACAACATAATATTTCTTTTCTAATATGCCTACCACTTTCAAAGAAAATATTTCGTAATTATTGACATTTTCTTCGATAATGGTAAACAGAATAAAAGGAAATGATAGTAAAGTAACTTTGATTTTATAAATGGTGGATGAATATATGACCAATCAAATCGCAAACGATCTAAGACGGAACTAACACCATGGTTACCAGCATTTTCTCCTTTCCCCACTATGTTTTGAAAAGACCTCTTTCCTCATTGTCATAAAAATACGGGATTGTGTGGTAAAGAATTGAGATACAGATTGTTTAACCTTTTACCAAACGACAAAATTTAAGACCCGTCCAAATTGAAAGCATTTGCAGACGACAATTTAAATGCGGCTCAAAAATTGAAATTTGCCTTGGGTAGGGTAGAAAACATTGTGGAAAAAGGAGAAAATGCTGGTTACCAGCATTTTCTCCTTTTCCCACAATGTTTTCAAAAGACTCCTTTCACAGTCGTTAAAAATAGGGATTGTGTGGTAAAGGCTTAAAATGCTTTATCTTATCGTTTTACTAGGATCCTATAACGTCAGGATGGTTGGGGTTTGAGCCTCACTGGATCCAATGGGTTTTTCATGGGAGTGTCCTTGGGCAAGGCACTTCAAAGCCCTAGCCTAGTACTGGTGAAACACATGAATATGTGAGCTGTTGCCGTGATACGACAAAAATAATATTGAAAGCGGCGTAAAACACAGTTCAATCAAACAGGATTGTTTGGTAAAGGGCTAAAGTCTTTCTGATGAATTTCAGCTGTTGAAGATATCCTCAGTAGAACACCGATAACAATCTCCGGACAACAGATCAGAGCCAAGGCTTATTTTGAAGTCAAGGAAGTGCAGGAATTATGCACTGTAACAGTGGATGGTCTGCATGATGTGGATACAGAAACAATTGAAATGTATTTTGAAAATGAGAAAAGATCAGGAGGAGATGAAATAGTGAACATAGATCTGGATGAGGACGGTACAGTGGCTTACATAACATTCAGTTCAGAAGCAGGTAATGAAATTGTTCATTAACTCTTTACTAAACGACAAAATTTTAGACCAGTCCAAATTGAAAGCATTTGCAGACAAAAGAATTAATGTGACTCAAAAATTGAAATTTGTTTTAGGAAGGGTAGAAAACATTGTGGGAAAAGGAGAAAATGCTGGTAACCAGCATTTTCTCCTTTTCCCACAATGTTTTCAAAAGCCTTCTTCCTCAGGGTTCTTAAAAGTCTGGAATGTGTGGTAAAGGGTTAAGTCTTTGCCAGATGACAAATTTTAGACTGGTCCAAATTGTAATAGGTTGTACAACTGTTCGAATCATGAGGCAGACTGGTCCTTTGACATGTAGAAAATTCACAAAAAGTGAAAAAAAAAATGTCTGGAATCAGCCGGCCTTACTGACCATTCTTCTATCTGTCCCAAACTCCCTGCTTTGCTTTGCTTTTATTGCACTGAAAGTTGTTCAGTTATTAACAAGGCACCAAAAGTGAAGCAGTCTAAAATTTTGTCGCTAAGTAAAGAGTTAACCCTTTTCCAGACGACAAAATTTTAGACCCGTCCAAATTGAAAGCATTTGCAGACGACGATTTCAATGTGGCTCAAATGATGCAATTTGTCTTTGATAGGGTAGAAAACATTGTGGGAAAAGGAGAAAATGCTGGTTACCACAATGTTTTTAGAAGGCTTTTAGGGTTGTTAAAAGGTGGCATTGTGCGGTAAAGAATTAAGATACCTGTAGTGACAGTTTTAGTTCAAAATTGCAGTTGCTAGAAGAGTTGTGGAGAGAGAAAATCATATTTTACGTGGAAAACATTTGGAGGTGACATTATGGCAGCCACCAAAGCAATCTTGGAATGTGCCGTCACCGGAGCCAGAGCAGGAAACAGAACCCCTGCCTGCTGATACGATCCTGATTCATGGTTTAGACGATACCATCGATGAACAGATGCTTGAGATGTACTTTGAGAATACGAAAAGGAGTGGTGGGGATGATATAAAAGATCTGAAGATTCATGAGAACAAGGCTTACATCACCTATATGTCAGAGGAAGGTATGTGACTTGATGTCTTGTGGGCATTGATAGTTCAGTGGGTGGTGCAGAGTGCTTTTACTTTTGGGAAGCTATCAGAAAAGAAATTCTTGATTAAATGGGCCCTTTAGCATTTCTTGCTTGGCGTTAGACTTTTTTTTTGGGTTATTTCTTTACCAAATGATAAAATTTTGAACTCAACCAAATTGGAAGTATTTGCAGACAACAAGTTAAATGTTGCTCAAGTGATGGTTTCTATCTTTGATCTGTTAGAAAACATTGTGGGAAAAGGAGAAAATGCTGGTAACCAGCATTTTTTTCTTTTCCCACAATGTTTTCAGAAGCCTCTTTCTTCAGGATTGTTAAAACTCAGGCTTGTGTGGTAAGGAGTTAACACTGATAAATATGGTCAACTGTACTCCTCTTTGCAAATGTAAAGAAAATGAATAGTTACATGTGGGAAAAAGCTGAAAATACAGCATTCAAATTACCAGGTGGTTGTTTCGCCGTTAGTTACTTCGTCTGTGTTGTATGAGATCAAATATGACTCAGTCATACTTGTATTTTTTTTTTTCATATGATGGTCACAAGTCATTGATCACGATACGATCCCACAATCCATAAAGAAATTCTTGCGGGATATCAGAAAATACCTTTAGAGATGCGTATTCCATAATGTTATCACCCTTTCAAAGACAAATACCTTAAGGCTTTATTTGAGCAGGGTTCCCATTCATGTACATACATGCATAATTCACACACTATATTGAAAAATCAAGCACAAAAGTATGTAATGAAACATGCATGCACACACAGGTTTCAGAGCTCCCCCTGTCTGTCGCCAGTGGCGCCAATTGGGACAAGTTTGAAAAAATGTCCCCAAAACTGATTCACTGGCAAATGTACTGGCAGCAATTAATGTCTTTACATGATACATGTATCTGAAAGATCTAAACTCTTGACATATTCAATAAGTATCAAGGATGCTCAGGTCACTATTTATCACAGCTAATCAAGCTGTCGTGTCATGTATTTAAAAGTATGTATGATTTTTCTAGTGTGAAATCTGAGGTTTTGGAGATACATTCTACCCTAATTGACAAATTCACGTCAGATCAAGCAGAAATACTACTCCAAAAATTAACTTGCATGAAAATAAGATTGCTGCAAAAGACATGAAAACCCATGACACAACAAAGATTGGTTTGACATCACCTGATCATAGGCATTTCAATCTGTTTTATGACTTTAAAGAGTGAATTTAAATTATTCTCTCTATAAAATAAAAAAGTGAAAACTAATTAGTGTCTGAAATTGACAGTGAAATGGAAAGTTCTACTGGCCATCAGGTTGAAAGTTGTACCTCTGAATCTGGTCCCTTGTGTAAGGAAACATTGCAAGCAACTTCTTTTTTAACCCTTTCCCAAACGACAAATTTTAGACCCCTCCAAACTGAAAGAGTTTGCAGACAACAATCTTAAATTTGATAAAAATGGCGGAAAGTTCTCCAAAAGGGTAGAAAACATTGGGGAAAAGGAGAAATTGCTCGTTACAAGCAATTTCTCCTTTTCCCACAGTGTTTTCAAAAGACTTGTACTGCAGACACGTGAAAACCAGGGCTTGTTTGGGAAAGGGTTAAATTACCCATATTGTTTTCAAGAGCAGATGACTGCAGAGTGAGACTCATCGAAACACCAGACCCTTTGTAGAAGCTCTGAAATTGTCATTATTTTGCGCATTCCTAGAATTTCTCTTGCACTCACAAACTTGTACCCCAAGGATTGTATGCACTTCCCAAACAAGACATGAGTGGGAACACTGCTAAGGAACATCTAATTTTGTTATCAGCAAATGTTGTCCAGGGTACCCAGTCACATACTGCAGTACGTAATTCATGTATAAATTTTACTCCGTGCGTACAAATGTTTTGTGCTTACGTGCACGCATGCACTGTCAAAAGTATGCATGTACAAAATGGAAAGTAATTGCGTACACTGCACGGACAAATTAGATACCATTTCGTATTGCATGTCCTCTGTGATGTTAAAATAGCCAGATCTACGAACATCATCTTGGACAACGAGCATCAATCTGTCTACGCTTCCTTTTTAAAGCAGTTCTAATGTACTTACCAACTTTGAGAGGGGAATAAAGGTGAACAATCTTCCATAAAGGCGGTCACTTATCAAAACTCATGGCCATGTTCAGCTGTTAAACCCTGACCACCATTGCGCTTATATCTAAGTATGTGCATGCCATGGAGACATATGGTGCATCCATGTAATCACCAAATGCACAATTTACTAATTTAATTTAGATCCCATTTATTATGGTAAAGGAGCTAGGGTGTTAAAATTCATTAATAAAACTGAAACAGCCCAAAGTTACTATGTACCCCCTAATTTTTCTTTGTACCCCAAATTCAAAACCTAGGGGGTACAGTGAACCCCCAATTTTTTCTTTGTACCCCAATTCAAAACCTGGTGGGTGCATGTACCTCCAAATTGAAAACCCAGTGGGCATGCTGTTTTCTTCATGTACTTTGGGCGAATTTGATAATATTTTGCCTGGTCAAGGCTTGATCCTGTACCAACCAATTCCATGTTTTAACAACCCTGAGCTTGATGGCTTTGGAAAACATTATGAAAAAGGAGAAGATACTGTTACCAGCATTTTCACCTTTGCCCACAATGTTTTCTATCCTTTGAAAAGAAAACCTCATCATTGAAGCAATAATTAGTTTTAAATTTGAGCCATGCTCTGTGAAAAGGGAGCTCAATGCATCTGCGAAAAGTATCAACCAAAACTTTTCGCTTTTGGTCAATTTTCTGCATGTCAAAGGACCAGTCTATCTCATTATGCAGTCGATTGTTCCAGAAAATGCATTTTATGGATTCACAAGTATGTGATAACTTGCTTGCTATTGTGGATCGCAGAGGTGCATTTAACCCTTTATCGTACAGTGCTGCCTTTTAACGACCCTGGGAAAGAAGCCTTTTGAAAACACTGTGGGAAAAGTAGAAAATGCTGGTTACCAGCATTTTCTCCTTTTCCCACAGTGTTTTCTATCCTGTCAAACAAAAATTGCACCATTTGAGCCACATTGAAATTGTTGTCTGCAAATGCTTTCAATTTGGACAAGGCTTAAATTTTGTCGTCTGGTAAAGGGTTAAGCCCCCTTTTGCCAGAGCATGGCACATTTGTATAATATTATGTTTTTAACCCTTCACCACACTATCCCGAGTTTTAATAACCTTCAGGAAGAGGATTTTTTAAAACATTGCAGGAAAAGGAAAATAATTAGTGGTAACCAGGGTTTTCTCCATTTCCCACTATGTTTTCTACCCTTTAACTCTTTACCAAACGAAAAGTTTTTAGGGCAGTCCAAATAGAAAGCACTTGCAAACAATGATATAAATGTGACAAGAAAATTGAAATTTGTTTTGGGAAGGGTAGAAAATGTTGTGGGAAAAGGAGAAAATGCTGGTTACTAGCATTTTCTCCTTTTCCCACAATATTTTTTTAAAAGGCTTCTTTCTCAGGGTCATTAAAAGTTGGGATGGTGTGGTAAAGGGTTAAAAGACAAATCTCATCATTTTGAGCTACATTTAAAATGTCCTATGCAAGTGCTCTAGATTTGGACAAGTCCAGAATTTTGTTGTGTAATAGATAGGGGATCTTACATGAATGTTTATGTATTATCATTTTTATCAAACGAGTTGACTAAAATTATATGACGCGAGCATTGGCGAGCGTCATATACATTTTAGTCAACTTGTTTGATAAAAATGATAATACATAAACACGAATGTGAGATTCTACTTATCACATAAAACGAATGACAGACAAATAAGTATCCTGCATCATCACCTTCAGCCTTAATACCATTCACGGGTCCATATTTACAGTTGTTGTTCGGTTTCAAATGTGTACATACACAAGTAGACAGCTCTTTGACATTTCCACTGAAAATAGAATGAAACAGCTTTTAGAGGGGATAATTTCACCTATTTCCGCAATATTGTTGATTTTGAAAAACTTCAACTGCATTTTTTTTGTTTTTATTACACGTGAAAATAAAAAACTTCCCACGCTTATACGCCATAGCAACAATGACGTCATTTTTCTGCAAAACGGTGTAGGAGTTTAAATTCCGGCACGTGCTGTGGCAGGTTTCTCCGGATTCACACGCTCATGACTAAAAACTAATCAGAACCGGGACCTAAAAAATGATAATACACTTGTGTATTATCGAAAATAAGTCTTGGGTTTAATACACTGCTGGAGGAGGTTTTATGTGATAAAGATTTAACCACAACATTTTAGACTATTCTAAATTGAAACCATCTGGAGATGACAAAATAAAAGTGACTCAGTAATTGAAAGTTGTTTTTGGAAGGCTAGAAAACATTTTGAGAAAAGAAGAAAATGCTGGTAACCAGCATTTGCTCTTTATCCCACAATGTTTTCAAAAGGTTTTTTTCCTCGGGTTCGTTAAAACACAGGATTATGTGGTAGAGGGTTAACCCTTTCCCAAACGACAAATTTTGGACTGGTCCAAATTGAAAGAGTTTGCAGACGACAATTCTAAATTTGATGAAAATGGCAGAAAGGTCTCAAAAAGGGTAGAAAACACTGTGGGAAAAGGGGAAACGAGCAATTTCTCCTTTTCCCACAGTGTTTTCAAAAGACTTGTACTGCAGACACGTGAAAACCAGGGCTTGTTTGGGAAAGGGTTAATGTGGAGGCATCTTAAAATTTGATGTCTGATAAAGAATCAAACTTGAGTTAAATTTATTCTTAAAGTGGCCCAGAGAGTGATAGATCGGGGACAACACACCTTAAAGGGTCTTGAACTTACTGTTTCCATGTGGGAACCAACCAGAGATGATGCCACAACAAGGGAGCCAAATGATTCCCAAGAACCTGTATGTACTATCGAAGTCACTGGTATTGACACGTCTATGGACAAAGACACACTGGCATTGTATTTTGAGAACACCAAAAGGAGTGGTGGAGATTTTATTCAGGAGCTTGATATAGACTATCATAACAGGAGAGCTTTTATTACATTTCAAGATGCTGAAGGTAAGGAGGTCTGTATCAATATACAGACATTTCTGACAGTTGACTAGACTATTAAATTTTAGAGTTGCAGTTTTTCTGCTGGTTTAGAATTTTTGAGAGTCATTTATGACCCCTATTTCTAAATTTTTGGTGTCGTACAGAAATCTCAAAGGCCACTTTTTTAAATGCATATTTAAAGCTACTTGCACAATTAAAAGTTTTACCATTTTCGATTTAGTTAGCCGTTAAATTAATGTTTTGGGACGTTTGCCTTTTCCTGTTAGTCTCAGCCGACACGGAACTGGAAATGGTTTTCTTTGTCTGACAAGGCCCGGATATTTAACACATTTGTTGATTTTCTATTTTTAGCTCCGCTGGCCGAAGGCCAGCGAGCTATTGTCATGGCGTTGTGTCCGTCGTCCGTCCGTTCGTCCGTGCGTGCGTCCGTAAACTTTTTCTTTAAAAAACTTCTCCTCAGAAACTATTGACTGGATTTTTACCAAATTTCACAGGAATGTTCCTTTGGTGGTCCTCTTTCAAATTCCTTCAAATAATTGTGTTCCATGAAGAATTCTGGTTGCCATGGCAACCAAAGTAAAAAAACCTTTAAAAATCTTCTCCTCCCAAACCGCTATTTGGATAGCATTATTATTTTGCAGGAATGTTCCTTAGATACAGGTTTACAGAATTCCTTTAAAAAAAAATGATCTGTCAAAAAACATGGCTTTTATGGGAGACTCATTTTCCTTTTATGGTATAAAGTAAAATCTTTGAAAAATTTCTTCTCTAAAACTATTCATTGGATTTCATTGTTGTTTTGCAGGTAAGTTCCTATGGTGGTTGTCTGCCAAATTGTTTCTATGGTGGTTGTATACCAAATTCCTTTTAAAAAAATGATACACCTAAAAACACATTTTTTTATAGACAAGGCTTATATTTCAAAAAAATGTTCTTCTCCAAAACTATTTATTGTGTTAGTTTTATCGACTAACAAAGAAAAAGGAAGAAAATTGGATTGACTTGACCTAGTCAGGGCTGTCCTATTTAAGCCCACACATTTTCCTTGGTATTAAGATCACAATTTACTCCAATGATATGCTATTAGTTAGTACTAGTAATAAAATATCACTGGCCATAAATAAGATAAAAGCTTGAGCACCTTTCACAACTTGAGCTTTTCAATTTTGCCTTATTACTAAGCCTGAGTAACCATGCCAAGATAAAAAAGAAAAAGTATTTTAATAACAAAACCCCCATGTTGTAGGTACTTTATAGTCCTTTTGATATAGAACAAGAGAACCTCTGCACTTTTATTAGTTCTGGTAAAGGTTTGTTGACCTACTAATGAGTAAATGCAGAGTGGACAGAAGGGGTGTAAATCCTGGTGACCTGGTACACAGTGGGACAGGGCTTTACATTTGTGATAAGGCATTAATGTTACCCAGTCAAACTGATCCCGCAACTTCAGTACACCAGAATTAATCTGTGCCCTGGAGCAGGATATTTGATTTATGTAAATGCATTTGTAGACCATTTTGTGTTGTTTGCCACAGAAGACATTCTAACTGTGACTGTGAAAAGTTGATTATTAGGGATTAGGTGTTCATTGTATGCCAGCATATTTTATTCTATCTGGTGTATTGATGTAAGTTGATCTATATTGCTATAACATTCATTCATTTACCCTCCTAGCTGTTCTTTTAGATTACCCCTTTACCACACAATCACAACTTTTAACGACCCTGAGAAAGACATATTTTCTATATTTTGATGTTTCCCCACCCAAAATGGTTTGTGAAAGGACCTGTTGCAGACAACATATCTTCAAATTAGTAAGACATATATAAAAAAGGATAGAAATTATTGTGGGAAACTAAGAAAATGCTGGTTACCATTTTTTTCTTCTTTTCTCACAAGTTTTTTCCATACCTTTTTTCTTCAGTGAGCTAAAATGCAGGATTGAATGGTAATTGTTAAAAACTTCTTTTCGCCACTATAGAAATATCAGGCCTGTGGAGAGATACAGGCGCTCAAGCGCCTCTAGTTTCAACATTTTCAGCGGGTTTACTCATGGAAGCATTATGGGAAAACTAACATTTGTTTTCACAGAATGTTTTTAGAAAGATCCTTTTTCGACTGAGCACAGCTCTTGGAAAATTGGCTCAATATATCTTTATTAAGGCAGCGTTTCAGAAAGTCTGCGTTTCTGCGTTTTTGATGCACAAAATGAAAGGCTGGTGCTACAGAATTAACACATCACGTCTTCCTTGGAGCAACATAAAGAGAACAGTGTTTTCATTTTAGTTATACAGAGACTTGCAGATAAGGAAATCATTTTGGAAAAGAATCTTCAACTTTAACTATCTAGGCAATCGGTTAACCCTTTCCCAAACGACAAATTTTGGACTGGTCCAAATTGAAAGACTTTGCAGGCGACAATTTTAAATTTGATGAAAATGGCAGAGAGGTCTCAAAAAGGGTAGAAAACACTGGGAAAAGGAGAAATTGCTCGTTACGAGCAATTTCTCCTTTTCCCACAGTGTTTTCAAAAGACTTGTACTGCATACACGTGAAAACCAGGGCTTGCTTGGGAAAGGGTTAATGCACCCGATATAGATACTAATTTATATAGCACATTTCTTTAAAGATACATCTATACTCATTTTCAGACAGTTTCTAACCCATTTCATCTTTATTTTTTATGACACTATATTCATTCTTGTATCTTCATACCAAATGTCGCACCTGACAATTGTAAGGTTGCACAGATTACGACCGGTAGAAAATGCATTTTATTTTCTGGAGGCCAACAAAGAAATCAGTATTTGTTTCTGGCTGTAAATCAAAGACAAATCCATTGAGTTTCTTTATTCCTAACACTATATATATTGGTTATTTATCTATGTTTACACAGCTGACTAAATTCTGAACCATTCTACAGTCTATCATGTTTTAACATTTTTTTTTTTCACTCTTGCTGTAAGGATGTATCTTTAAGAGTTTACCACAGAGAAGCCTGCGCTTTAACATCTCTTATGAAAAAAGTTTTTTAATACATTGAGGGAAAAGAAGAAAATGCTGGTAACCAGCATTTTCTCCTTTACCCACAATGTTTCCACCATTTTCAAAAGTAAAGTCCATCATTGTAGTGTTATTCGATTTTTTGGTTGGAAATGGTTTCAATTTGGACAAGTCTAAAATGCTGTCATCTGTCTAAGAGTTAAAAAGCATTAGAGCGATACAAGGCCATAATGGCCCTCTTGTTTTATTTGTAGTTGTTTGGTTAATGGAAATGTTATTTGTTTTTGAGGAGGTTGCAAACACTTGTTCTATATCTGTAATGCTTAGAAAGGCCCATTATTGCAGGGTCCTTAACCCCTTACCAAACAATCCCGTGTTTTCACGTCCCTGATGAAGAGGCCTTTTGAAAACATTGTGGGAAAAGGAGAAAATGCATTTTCTCCATTTCCTGCAATGTTTTCTACCCTTTCAAAAACCTTCAGTTCATATGTACCACTTTCAAATTTGTTGTCTGCAGATGTTTTCAATTGGAAGGGAGCTAAATTTGTCATTTGGGAAAGGGTTTACCAAACATCAAAGTTTTTGACTTGTTCAAATTCAGTGCATTTGCAGATGACAAAAAAAGTCTCCCGAAAATTAAAATTTGTTTTCGAAAGGGTAGAAATGATGGTGGGAAAAGCTGGTTACCAGCATTTTCTCCTTTTCCCACAATATTTTCAAAAGCTTTCTTTCAAGGGGTCTTTAACCCTTTACCACACAATCCTGACTTTTTAACGACATGGAGGAAAAAGCCTCTTGAAAACATTGTGGGAAAAGGAGAAAATGCAGGTAACCAGCATTTTCTCCTTTTCCCACAATGTTTTCTGCTCTTCCCAAAACAATTTTCAAATTTTGAGAAACATTTGTCTTCTGGTAAAGCTTTAAATTTGGACTGGTCTAAGATTTTGTTGTTAAGTAAAGAGATAAAAAGTAGGGATTTTGTAGCAAAGGGTTGAATCACAGGACTGTATGGTAATTTATTTTTCTTTTAGTTGCACAGAGAGTTGCAGATAGGGAAAACCATTCACTTGGCAAAAAGAATCTTCAAGTAAAACTCTGTAGACGATCATTTGATATACCAGATGCAGAAGCCATAACACCCCCAATTTGTACAGTTGAAGTCCAGGGTGTGAGCCCATCTATTGAGGAAGAGACATTGACAATGTACTTTGAGAATGAGAGACGGTCTGGCGGGGGTACAGTGCTGAATACAAACCTGGATAAATCAACAGGCACTGCCTATATAGAATTTGAATCTGAGGAAGGTACGTTCACAGTTGATTTTAGATCATGGGATTGGTAGAATTACGCTACAAATAAGCAATTTGTACAAGTGAAAAATTTTTGTAGGCCACATCTCGTGCATTTTTAGCTCGGTAGTTTTTGAAGAAAACGTCAAGGTATTATCATAGCCCTGGCATCGTCAACTGTTTTGTCTGCATCCTCGTCTGCGTGCGAAAACTTTGACATTTTATAATATCTCTTTTTCAAACTTGGACAAGTTATCAATTATCAAAAGGAGAACCTGTTCAACAAGGGCAGGTAACCATCAAAGTATTTATGACATAGTTGGGCCTCTTTCTCAACATAGAATTTTCAAGAAAACTGACATTTTATATCTCTGTTTTTACTGAAGATGTTTGCTTCAAACTTGGACAATTTGTTCATTATCAAAAGGGGAACCTAAACAGTAAGGGCAGGTAACCATCAAAGAACTTTTGACAGAGTTATGCTCCTTTTTTGTGTTGGAATTTTCTCTGAACTAAAGCATCTGCAGCAGAGCATGGGCACCCACATGCAGTTCTCTTACTTTTTTTGTGACACAAAGCCAAAATGTCAAAATATTTGTTAAAAGCACCATTTGTGGACACCACGTGTCCAAAATACAATCGATATCAATCAGGTCCATTTAAGGTTATCGGTGTCAGCTGTCTTTAAATTTTGTTGCTTGTGTGTTGGCTTACGTAATGAAATGATGTCATTTATGAATCAGAATCTAGATAATGCTCTTCAAACAGCTTGTAGAAAGTAATTATAAAGGTCTTTATTCTGATCCTGAGTACAGTGATATGTGTAGAATTGCTTGAGATTGCAAAACTTACAGGTAAAGTCATGTTTCTGGTCAAATAGGATTGAAGATTCGGGAAAGGAATATGTTTTAGAGTCAAATACAGTGTTTATCCCTTTCCCAAACAAGCCCTGGTTTTCACGTGTCTGCAGTACAAGTCTTTTGAAAACACTGTGGGAAAAGGAGAAATTGCTCGCAACGAGCAATTTCTCCTTACCCGACAGTGTTTTCTACCCTTTTTGAGACCTTTCTGCCATTTTCATCAAATTTTACTATTCACAGTCTTAACCTTTTCATGTAAAACTTTGAGTAGGCAGGGAATGCCCAGCCACTCAATATTATATAAATATTATATTTTATGCAAATTAAAAGTTACACATAACCTTTCATCATTTAAAATCACACATAATACTTCTTAATTCAACTCTTTTATTATTATTGATGTATTCAAACTTTTTCAGTTGAAACAATTCCACTTTTATTATCTTTTAACACAGATATGCGCGCTAAATGACCAAAGCTGTCGATGCGCCATAAAACAACATTCATTCATTCATTTCATCAAATTTAAAATTGTCGTCTGCAAACTCTTTCAATTTGGACCAGTCCAAAATTTGTCGTTTGGGAAAGGGTTATATAAACAGATGAATACTGGAACTTATTGTTGATTTTCGTTTTGAGAGTGCATGTCAAAATTTCAAGAAAAACCTTTATTTCTTTATATGAACTTCTTTGGAAGTGGATAGATGAAAAAACAAAAAAAAAAATCCATGAAAAACAAGTGTTGATTTGATGTTGTCCAATCAGAGACACTTTCCAGCTTTAATTATGTTTTGTAACAATTTGCAACAATTTATTTACATACATTCTGGCTAAAAGATTTAGATACTTACTGACTAAAGCATAAAGTATGAGTTAATCATTAGGTAATTATTTTTTCGTTTTTCAGTGAAATAAAGTCATTTCAATGAAATGTAAAAATAGCAATCAACCTGCTGTAGCCAGACATCTTGTCTTGCAAAATGAGACAACCAAAACATGTAAAAAGTATTAATCATCGACAAAACTTCTGTCAGGGCTCACCCTAGACACAGGAAATTGGGAGAAGTGACTTCTCCCTTAGCCCAGAAAGGGGGGGGGGGGTGGAGGGACTTTAGGGAGAAGTGGAGACAGTTCAATAAGAAGTTCAATACAGGCAGAACAACAAACTTTATAAAACAAGTGTATATGATACAGTATTACACTTATTCATTGTTAACCCTTAACTCTTTACCACACAACAAAATTTGGACTGGTCCAAATTGAAAGAGTTTGCAGACGGCAATTTTAAATTTGATGAAAATGGCAGAAAGTTCTCAAAGAGGGTAGAAAACACTCTTTACGAGCAATTTCTCCTTTTCCCACAGTGTTTTCAAAAGACTTGTACTGCAAACACGTGAAAACCAGGGCTTGTTTGGGAAAGGGTTAAGCTGCTAATCGCGACTCACTGACCTTTTGCGGACAGTGTAGATCAAGATCAGACTGCACAGAACATACAGTCTGATCTTTGATATACGCTGTCCAATATGGTATTTTCTTTCCGGTGAAATCAACCTTGAAACCGCCTTGTTTGAGTTTTTGGTATTGTGTACAAATCTCGGTTTCATTTATTGCTTAGCGTATCTCTTTACCACAAGACAGAATCTTAGACTGGTCCAAATTGAAAGCATTTGCTGACGACAAAATCAATGCAAATGAAAAAGTAAAACTTGTTTTGGGAAGGGTAGAAAACATTGTGGGAAAAGGAGAAAATGCTGGTTACGAGCATTTTCTCCTTTTCCCACAATGTTTTCAAAAGGCTTCTTTCTCAGGGTCGTTAAAAGTCGGGATTGTGTGGTAAAGAGTCAAGTATTAAAAACATGGAACAAAATAACAGAATGCAGTTTGAGGGGAGGGAGGGGGGGAACCATTTTAAACAACAACAACATAAAAAAATCAAACAACTACTATAAGAAAATGGCACATAAGGAAAAAGAGTTTTAATCTCTAATTGATGGTGTTTACAGAGGACAAGATGATGCCAGCTCAAATGTTGGTACAATTGAGCCATGCTCTGGCAAAGGGGGGCTGAGTGCATCTCCTTAATGCATTACACCAAGCAAGACATCACCTAATCACAGATCCTTAAAATCCATGTTGTCAAACAACCAATCAGGTAGAATGGTCCTTTGACATACAGAAAGTTGATTAATAGCGATTAATTGATTAAAGTTGATTAATAGGGAAAAGTTTCGGCCCAGGGTAGCCTTAGGAGGTCATGCGCGGACGCGGACCTTAGGAGGTCATGGTGTCAATTTCACCTTTACAAAACAAAAATGTCTAATTTAATCCTTTGCCACGTATTCTCGAGTTTTCAAGACCCTGAGGAGGAAAGCTTTTGAAAACAATGTGGGAAAAGGAGGAAATGCTGTTGTTAATGAAATTTTTTGTTTCAATTCAAAGACTACAAAAACTACATTACCTATGTGAAAATCAGATAGAAAGTGACTAAAAATAGTGGTCTGAATCTTAACCCTTTACCAAACGACAAAAGTTTAGACTGGTCCAAATTGAAAGCATTTGCAGACGACAAATAAGTGTGAACCCAAAATTGAAATTTGTTTTCTGAGGTATAGAAAACATTGTGGGTAGAAGCATTTTCTTCTTTTCCCACAATGTTTTCAAAGGCTTCTGTCTCAGTGGCGTTAAAAGTGGGGATTGTGTGGTAAAGGGTTAATCTTCTAGACATCTTTTACCCATACTCCTATACATTAACCCTTTAACGACCCTGGGAAAGAAGCCGTTTGAAATCATCGTGAGAAAAGGAGAAAATGCTGGTAACCAGCATTTTCTCCTTTTCCCACAATGTTTTCTACTCTTTCAAAGAAAAATTGGACTGTTCGAGCCACAATGGAATTGTCATCTGCAAAATGCTTTCAATTTGGACAAGGCTAAAATTTTGTCGTCTGGTACAAATTCAGAACAACTAGTATCCATTCTAAGCCACAAGAACTCAAACAAACATATGTTTTGAAATCACTGCGATCTGTTTGGCATTGATAATCTGACTGTAATCTGCAGCATTGTCTGTGACAGCGTCTGTGGTTTCATCTGACCTGATTCTGTTAGGGGAACTCTAATTTTGAAAACCAAAGGCTTCTAAAGTACATCGCTTCCAATCCAGTCTCAATCCAACATATGAAAAAGTTTTACGGGACCGAGGACAATTTCACAAACAAGATAGATAGATTGCAATCTTTTTTTTAGAAAAATGAGACACAGTCTGCAGTATTACGAATCACAATTTCTCGATAAAGAAGTATATGAATAAAGATCAAATACTCTGATTACGTAAATTATCTAAATTTAGATAAAGTTGGAATTCAGAATATTGCAAGGTCAAATTGTTTTCCGAAAATCATTTTGTCTTATTGAGATAGGCATATGTCTGTATCACGCAAGTAACTTCTGTTCTGTCGAGTGGTTCTCTATTTTTTCATTGTATGTGATTTCATTTTAAGGGTCATTCACATTACCTTGGCACCTGTTTCTCCATGTTCCATTCCATATCGCTTAGTTAACCAATCAACACAATTTGTTTTCTTACCATAAACACTAAACACTTTGCTGATTGGCCGATAATGTTTTTTTTTTTCAATCGATTTTTGTAGGCGAAGTCACTATTTTATTTACTTTATAATGTTACACGTTGAGTGTAAGCTCTTGCATAAAATTTTGAATTGTATTTCGCTTTGATCTATAGCAAAGCGGATAAGAAGAAGGCGACTTTTTTTCCCGAATCCCCCTCTAGGATGTGCCCTAAATTACATTAACTCTTTACCACACAATCCCAACTTTTAACGACACTGAGACAGAAGCCTTTTGAAAACGTGGGAAAAGGAGAAAATGCTGGTTACCAGCATTTTCTCCTTTTCCCACAATGTTTTCTACCCTTCCTAAAACAAATTTCAATTTTTCAGTCACATTTATTTTGTGGTCTGCAACTGCTTTCAATTTGGACTAGTCTAAAATTTTGTCTTTTGGTAAAGCGTTAATTGACACTTTATTTTAAATGTTATCTCCCTGATTTTTTTTCTGTACCAGGAGGAATGTACTTATGATAAAAGGCTTCAGTCTCTTCCACTATTATTACTATTTGTTATAACAAATCTTAGACTATTAACCCTTTACCGCACAATGCCGCCTTTTGACGCCCCTAGGAAAGAAGCCTTTTGAAAACATTGTGGGAAAAGGAGAAAATGCTGGTAACCAGCATTTTCTCCTTTTCCCACAATGTTTTCTACCCTATCAAAGAAGAATTGCACCATTTGAGCCACATTGAAATTGTTGTCTGCAAATGCTTTCAGTTTGGAAAAGGCTAAAATTTTGTCGTCAGGTAAAGGGTTAAAAAGGATTTAATATCAAAGTGTGTATGTTTAGACAGACTGTAACATGACCTGATGAAGTAAGCACTTATCCATACACATAAAATCTTTGTCTACTCTTTACAACACAATCCCGACTTTTAACAGAACAGAATAGAACATTGTTTATTTGACAAAAACTACATAGTTTATAGTTGTACATATTCTATATAATTGCATTCTAAAATACATGTATTTAGTCACGCTATTTTTCTCAGTTTACCACTTACAATTCCAGATGGTATATAATCAGATACTGAATAAGTGAATAAGTGAAAGGGATATTTTCAGTACTGAGAGTATAGATTTGCGGAGGGCAAACTTGATCGTCAACATTGAACGAACAAAGGAACTTTTACATCAGTCAATCGACAGATCGCTTGTTCAACCAGTCTGATTTAACAACCAACCCGCCAGTTGTCCAACTTTCTAATGAAATGGTTTACAGACAGAAAATATATGTATGAATAAATCAAGGAATAAGCCAATCAACCACGACCATACAATTCCTAGGTTTAACGACCCTGACCAAGAAACCTTTTGAAAACATTGTGGGAAACAGAGAAAATGATTGTGACCACATTTTCTCCTTTTCCCACAATATTTTCTACCATATCAAAGGCAAAATTCCTCATTTGAGTCACGTTTGAAATTTTCGTCTGCAAATGCTTCCACTTTGGACAGTTCTTCATTTTTCTTATGTGGTAAAGAGTCAAACAACCCAGAGTTTTACAGTGTCTGATCTAGAGCACGCGATTGCGGGAGTCGCCGATACTTTTTGTGAATCCCGCATATTTTCAAGCCAACTGCGGAATAATCCCGCATTCAAATTTTGGAGAGAATTGTACAATATCCTACCTATTTTTCACCGATTTATGTGTTTATGGAGAAAGATAGACAGATCAAGCACATCACTGTTGCATAGAGTAGCTTCCCTTTTGTATATGGTAGAGTTACCAATTCAACTTAACAGATTTCTTTTAAACAAAAAATTAAACAGCATTTTTATCCAAAAGTCTCGTAAACAATAATTTCGTCATATTTACAGAAATGTTAGTATTTTTGATGTTTTTTTCTGAATATGAATTTATTTTATCGACAATAATATAAAAGGAGGGCAGAAAAAAGTAAATTAATTTTTTCGTCAATTTTTTCCAAAGCCCATTCTGTAAGTTGGGTTGTTTTCCTATCTACTTTTTTTCTTTCCCCCATACTTTTGAGAAATCCCCCATCTTTTTCAAAAGTAAAGGGGGGGATTTTTCTCCTCATTTTTCAAATCCTGGATTAGACACTGGTTTTAACAACCAAGGAAAGGGTGCTTTTGAAAACATGGGAAAGGAGAAAATGCTGGTTAGTGTTAAAATGCAATTCTCCTATTTCCACAAAGCCTACAATTTGAGTGATATTTGTCTCCTACAAATGCTTTCTAATTCAGTATGCAGAGTTCCAGATGGAGGGAGTGATTTTGATTTCAAAATTGAAAATATTAGTTATTTTTCCTCTAAACCCTATGTTATGGGTACTCCTCGTCTCATCAAGACGATTCTAATGAGTACCCACAACATAGGGTTTGGAAGAGAAATAACAGATTTAGAATACCATCACTTCCTCTAATCTGGAGCTCTGAGTATGTCTTAAGATTTGTCGTTTGGTAAAGAGGTAATAAATACACATTGTTGTCTTCATAAAACAGTGGCCAAAAGAGTTGCAAAAAAAGACGGTCATATGCTGAATAAAAAACCACTGAATGTTGCAATACATACACCACACAAACCAAAACCTGCTAAAAGGCGCAGTTTGGCGATGTCAGAAAGGTCAAGGACAGACAAAACCAAGGAATCTAGCGAAGAAAACGAAGAACAGCAACCAACATCTGTTGTAAAAGTGAAAGGTTTGACAAGAATCAAGTCACATGACACAATGCAATACTATTTTGAGAACCACAGACGTTCGAGTGGGGGAGACATCATAGATATTACATACCATGAAGAAGATGATGACATTGTTTTTATCACATTTTGTGACCCACAGGGTGAGTACTTACAGACTTCTTACTTTTTGTTGATTCCATCATATTGATACAGATCTGTAACCATATCAACTCCATCAAACCTAGTAGGACAGTCGGTAGCGTACAGGACTTGTGACCAGCTCATTTGAATACCCAGCTTGGCTATTTTCTGTGGATTGATGATAGTCACTGCAACAAGATTCATTCCTCTTTCACCGCTGATCATTGTTTCAATGATGGTTATGGGGGAAAGCTGCCAGTGGCTTGGGAAGAATGTTGTGCCAAGTACTGATGGAAGAAACTCCAGGAAAGCATGGATAGGTGCACTGGCAGCCACAATAAAATTGAAATAAAGTTGAAAATAACATTTCACACCGTACAAACAAACATACAAACCATATGAACCCTTTACCACACAATCCTGAGTTTTAGACCATGAGGAAGATAGTTTTTAGAAGATTTGTGGAGTTAGCGTATCTGACTTGTGACCTGGTGGTTGCAAGTTCAATTCCCAGATGAGGCAAACTTTCTATCCAGCGATTTTCAACCTCTCACCTCTGATGCATGTGAGAAAAGTAGTCAGAGGCGAAAAATCGCTGGAGAGAAAGCTTGCCTCAACCAAGTATCGAACTTGCAACCACCAGGTCACAAGTCAGATAAGCTAACCACTGAACTACCTGGATGGGCTGCTTTCATGGAGTTTCTTTTACCAGTACCTTGCACATTATTCTTCCAAAGCCACTGGCTGCTTTCCAACATAACCATCATCAAAACAATGATCAGCGGTGAGAGAAAAATGAATCCTGTCACAATGATTATCATCAATACTTGGAAATAAATTGGCCAAGCTTGGTATTAGAACCAGTGATCCAATTGTCTTAAGTCCTGCGCACTACCCATTGCTCTACCAGGCTGGGCTTATAGAAAATATGGTACAATATTTTCCCAGAGCTTCTACCCTAGCCCGTCAGCACAGTAACATACAGGACTTAAACCAGGGGTCACTGGTTCAGAAGCCCAGCTTGACCAGTTTCCTTTCGAGAATTGATGATAATCATTGAGACAGGATTCATTCCTCTCTTGCTGCTCATCCTTGTTTAGATGATGGTTATGTAGTAAAACAGCCATTGGCATGGGAAGAATATTGTGCACTGTACTGATACAACAGTTTCAGGAAAGCATGGATAGTTGCACTGGCTGCCATTATGTAACTGAAATAATATTGACAGCATTAAACACAATGGAAACAAACAAAAGCTCCAGCTTCTGGAAGGAAAGGCATTGCAATGTAAAGCCACTAGGTATGAGCATAGCTTAACTCTTTACCACACAATCCCGACTTTTAATGACCCTGAGGGAGAAGCCTTTTGAAAATTTGTGGGAAAGGTAACCAGCATTTTCTCCTTTTCCCACAATGTTTTCCACCCTTCCCAAAACAAATTTCAATTTTTCAATTACATTTATTTTGTCGTCTGCAAATGCTTTAAATTTGGACCAGTATAAAATTTTGTCGTTTGGTAAAGAGTTAAGAAGGGTATTTGTCGTTATGGACACTTCTAACACTGTGAGAAATGAAAGTCCCTTACATTCTTAGTTGCAGAGAATGTGGCAAGCAGAAGTCATGAAATTGAAGGTCAGTCACTTCAAGTCAGTCTCCATGTTCCACCCAAACCTCGCCCATTTTATAAAGACAAAGTTTTAATCAAAGGACTTCAGAGCACGACCACCAAAGAGTGTCTTTTTAACTTTCTGGAAGCAAAGTTGGGTTCCGTGCCTGTAGAACGGCAAACAGGAGAGAAGCAGGGAGTAGTTCTTGTAACTTTTGATGACCAACCAGGTTAGTTATCCCTTTACCCCAGGATTCTGTATTTTTTATAACCTTAACCCTTTCCCAAACGACAAATTTTGGACTGGTCCGAATTGAAAGAGTTTGCAGACGACAATGTTAAATTTGATGAAAATGGCAGAAAGGTCTCTAAAGGGGTAGAAAACACCGTGGGAAAAGGAGAAATTGCTCGTTACGAGCAATTTCTCCTTTTCCCACAGTGTTTTCAAAAGACTTGTACTGTAGACGCATGAAAACCAGGGCTTTTTTAGGAAAGGGTTAACTCTTTACCACACTAACAAAATTTTGGACTAGACCTAGTTGAAAGCATTAGCAGACAATGAAATGGATTTGGCTCAAATGATGATTTCTTTCTAAGATGGGTTTTCAAAAGCCTCCTTTTTTCTGGGATGATAAAAACGACAAAATTAATGTGACTCAAAAATTGAAATTTGTCTTGGAAGTGGTAGAAAATATTGTGACAAAAGGAGAAAATGCTGGTTACCAGCATTTTCTCCTTTTCCCACAATGTTTTCAAAAGGCTTCTTTTCCAGGGTCGTGAAAGCCTGGGATTGTTTGGTAAAGGGTTAAGACATTTTCATGGATAATGCATATTAGATTTAGACATGTTTAATTCATATTACATTCAGACATTTTATTACATTAACACATTTTCATGTTAATTGCATATTAAATTTACACATTTTCATGGATAATGCTTATTAGATTTAGACATGTTTAATTCATATTACATTCAGACATTTTATTACATTAACACATTTTCATGTTAATTGCATATTAGATTTACACATTTTCATGGATAATGCATATTAGATTTAGACATGTTTAATTCATATTACATTCAGACATTTTATTAAAATTAACACATTTTCATGTTATTTGTATATTAAATTTACACATTTTCATGGATAATGCATATTAGATTTAGACATGTTTAATGCATATTACATTCAGACACTTTATTAGATTAAAACATTTTCATGTTAATTGCATATTAAATTTACACATTTTCATGGATAATGCATATTAGATTAGACATGTTTAATTCATATTACATTCAGACATTTTATTAAATTAACACATTTTCATGTTATTTGCATATTAAATTTACACATTTTCATGGATAATGCATATTAGATTTAGACATGTTTAATTCATATTACATTCAGACACTTTATTAGATTAACACATTTTCATGTTAATTGCATATTAAATTTACACATTTTATGGATAATGCATATTAGATTTAGACATGTTTAATTCATATTACATTCAGACATTTTATTAAATTAACACATTTTCGTGTTAATTGCATATTAAATTTACATATTTTCATGGATAATGCATATTAGATTTAGACATGTTTAATGCATATTACATTCAGACACTTTATTAGATTAACACATTTTCGTGTTAATTGCATATTAAATTTACACATTTTCATGGATAATGCATATTAGATTTAGACATGTTTAATTCATATTACATTCAGACACTTTATTAAATTAACACATTTTCGTGTTAATTGCATATTAAATTTACACATTTTCATGGATAATGCATATTAGATTTAGACATGTTTAATGCATATTACATTCAGACATTTCATTAAATTAACACATTTTCGTGTTAGTTGCATATTAAATTTACACATTTTCATGGATAATGCATATTAGATTCAGACATTTTCATGTGAAATGCTTATTAGATTTAGACAATTTCATGTATAAAGCCTACTAGATTTAGACATACTTCTGTGTAATGAATGCAAGATTTGAACATCTGTTTTCCCTATGAAAGTGCTTGGCATATAATATATATTCCTTTTGTTAACTCTTGACCACATAATAAAATTTCAGACCAGTCCATATTGTAAGCATTTGTAGAAGTCAAACATAGCTGAAATGATGATATACCAGGGGTGTGGAAATACTATGCCCGACTTGTTCGACTCAGGATAAATTGTCTCCTGACAAGTGGCTTTTTTCAGTCTCGTTGTCCGCGTATAAGTCAGGAATATGAGGACAATTTTAAAACAAAGATCTGTTGGATACTTACACAGTGAAATACTAGTGTTCTCGCTTCATACAAAAAATGACATTTCAAATGATAACAGCCAGAGCCGATCCCTGATTTCTGGAAACCCAAAGTACACATTTGGTGTACCTCCGCATTCACCGCATACAACAAGATCGATGTTATATACGGCTGTTTTTGCATGTCGGTTTTAATTGCTTTGAAAAGATGTCTGAACACCTTCAAGATCATCATTATGGAATAAAATAATTTTGTTAGACTAATTAATATTATCATTTAACCCTTTACCAAACGTCAAAAAAGTTTTAGACGGGTCCAAATTAAAAGCATTTGCAGACAACAAAAAAAATGTGACTCAAAAATTGAAATTTGTTCTGGGAAGGGTAGAAAACATGGGAAAAGGAGAAAATGTTGGTTACCAGCATTTTCTCCTTTTCCCACAATGTTTTCCAAAGGCTTCTTTCACAGGGTCGTTAAAAGTTGGGATTGTGGCAAAGGGTTAAGCACCAGTTCAAAGATCTTTGATGATAATGTCACACACATTTTTAATCTGATTTTAAGCAGCTTCCGTGCGAAATGAGCCGTGATTTAGCAGTTATTTTATGACTCAACAGAAAGACATCCAAGTTAAACAGAACATATTTCACTTTACTACATTCTTTGTGAAAACTTTCCACTACACACATACATAAAGCAAAAAGGTGGCATAAAGATCACGGCTTAGATCGGCAGCATGGCGGAGTGTAACCAGCCCTGTTGCCACTTAAGATGTCCAAGTAAGCCTGAAAACTTTACCTGCACAAAACACGTCAGAAAACCCTTAATAACAACTTCTCCAAGTGAATTTCCCCTGACAATTCTTACTTCCTCACAAATAACTTTGTACTGAACCTGAACGGTAAACCGTGGCACACAAATCGAACGGGTAGCTCACAGATACATTAGCAGTACCTACATGTGTGACTCACACTGACCCAGGGGAAAACAAGAAACACTGCCTGGAACGAATGTGTAACTACGAACACAAACCCAGGTGACAACACAAGAACATAAACAGAACATAAAACATTTACTACTGCTAGTGAGCACTAACCACACTGTCTGAAAAATGTAGCCAACATTATTTCAGGTGGTCACCAACAAAACAGCCCAAAGAGTGTAGCCAACACTTCTATATATGACTTCTACTACCACTTGTGAGTACTAACCACACTGCCTGAAAACTGTAGCCAACATTGTTTCAGGTAATCACAAACAACACCGCCTGAAATGTGTAGCCAACACTATTTCAGGTGACCGCTAATAACACCGCCTGGGATCATCTCCAGAGTGTCAGCTCGAAACGTCACTGCATCATTTATGCCAAAGAGCATTACTCATTTTAAATACAAATACCCAAAATATGCACCAAGCACTACACATGTTCACAAATTTATTTTGAGATTGGTGGGTAATGCAATGGAAAGTGCCGAAGCCCAGGACGCACATTGCATTTCATTGGATACATTTTGAAAGAAGTATCGTGCAATCTTAAAAGAACGAACGGCCTACTTGGTTTTCTAATATGAAGACTTAGTATTGATTTTAGCTGTGACGAGATTTTTTATTTAAAGACCACAAAAGAACTTAGAACTGGATACTTTCAAATGTTTCAACCCCTACACGTATTTATTATTTAACGTAACTGTACCTAATTAACATCATTGAAATCTTTAACTGAGATTATTACAATTACACGGCACTTTATTCTGTAATTGTCGAAAGAAGTGGCTGTTGTGTTGTTGAGCCTTAACTGCAAAGGTTGATTGTCTGTTCAGGAATGTCATCTCGGCATGCTTGACGAGTTTTTACTATCCCATGGATGCATTTAATACACCAGTAACCACAACAGCATAGTAAGATCTGTAACACCATTCAGAACAAAACAATTAACTACAACCGTAATCTATCTACCTGTTTAAACAGGGTTTGTGCAATGTGTATATAAGACACTATCGACAAAGAAATGAAGTTACGGACTCAGCAGGAACTAGATAAACAGCTGATAACTGGGATATAGGTGGGCGTGCGAAAGTTTGTCAGACATGTTTCTGATGCTGTTTCATTGTAAAAGAGCTGGACTGACAATTGAGCACAGGCTTTTATACAGCCATCGATCTTATTCTGATTGGATGAAGCAATCAAAACAACTAAGTATCCCTGCCACTGTCATCAAGGTAAACAGTGACACTCGGCCCCTGTTTCGCCAAAATAACGATTATTATTTTTAATGCCTAAAAATAATAATATTTATCTTCTCTGCTGGAAACTCTCTCTAGTCAAACCAAAACATTTTTCGATTCAGCGATCATTTGACGCATAAAATTGGAGAAAATAGGTCCGTTTCTTTTATTGAAGCAAGCGGAAAGTTAGAAGTCTGAGACTCCGTAACCATTTAGCGGCTCCAAACATTGTACTAAAAGGAAACATGATAAAAAACATGACCAAAAAAAAAAAAACCCACATGTTTTTTAACAAGACGTGGTTGAAAGAATTCCTGTGGTTGTATGTGAACAATCTTACCAACGTTTCTGGTAAGATTGTCGAGAATATCCCCATATTGCTGACATGTCACTTTATGCATGCCGTTTAAAATTGTTTTGTTTTGGACAATTGAGCCACATGGGCGGACAAGTAGATTTTTGTAATTTACTTGTCCATGGACAAGTAGAAATTTCTAAGATTTCCACACCTCGGTATACTGTCTGTTAAACTATAAAAAACTTTGTGGGAAAAGGAGAAAATGCTAGATACTAGCATTTTTTTTCCCTTTTCCCACTTTTCCCATAAGGTTTTCAAAAGGCTGTTCCCTCAGAGTTGTTAAAGCTCGGGATTGTGAGGTAAAGAGTTAAAGCTTTAGTTTTTCCTTGATTTTTTTTCTTTTTTTTTTGTTTCAGATTTTGAGAAGTTATCACAGATATGTGCAAAGTTTCCCTTGGAAGGAGCCACGTTACAGGTGTCCCAAGTACAAGTTTCCAACTGTATAATCGTGTTCAATTTTCCCAACAACACAACTAAAGATACGATATGGTTCTACTTCGAAAACACGAGAAAAAGTGACGGAGGTCCCGTCGACAAAGTAGTGATGAAGGAAGAGGAGTGTTACTGCCTCGTCTATTTTGTTGATTATTCAGGTAAATCCAACCATTTACAAAATGATACTGTGCTTTCATGGCCCTGGAGAAGATATCTGAAACACAATGTAGAAAAAAGAGAAAATAGATGTGAGCCACGCTCTGTGAAAAGGGGACTTAATGCATCAGTAATCATATCGACCCAGGTCAGTCCGCGCAGGCTGACGTGGGCCAAAACTTTTCGCTATTGTGTCAAGTTTCTGCATGTCAAACGACCAGTGTACCTCATGAATCAGTCGTTTGTTATACAAAATGGATTTTATTGATCCATAAATATGTGATGACTTGCTTGGTATCATGGATCATTGCGATGCATTAAGCCCCCTTTTGCCAGAGCATGACTAATGTGATTTTTAGATAGGCTGTTTTGGAAGAAAGCGTAGAGGTGCTGTCTTCGCTCTGTCATCGTCAGCCTCATCTGCATTGTCGTGCAAAAATTTTGATTTTTTTTTTTTTGTTTTGATATCTCTGTTGTGAATAAGGCATTTAGTTTGTCTGCCCTTGATTTTGATGTAACAAAGTTTTATTTTAATTATCAGGTCAGGGGCTTAGTGTTTACTTTTTACATTATTCTGAACAAGGCCACTCCCATGTTACAATAAATCTTTTAACAAACCGTCTTGGTCTCAGTGAAAGAAGGCTTAAAAAAAAAAAAAAAAAGGTAGGAAAAGGAGAAAATGCTGATGACCAGCATTTTCTCTGTTTCCCACAATTTGTGCTACCCTTTCAAAGACAAGCCGCATTAACCCAATCCCAAACGATAAATTTTAGACTGGTCCAATTTGAAAGAGTCTGCAGACGACAATTTTAAATTTGATGAAAATGACAGAAAGTTCTCCAAAAGGGTAGAAAACACTGTGGGAAAAGGAGAAATTGCTCATTAACGAGCAATTTCTCCTTTTCCCACAGTGTTTTCAAAAGACTTGTACTGCAGACACGTGAAAATCAGGGCTTGTTTGGGAAAGGGTTAAACAACCTTTAAATTGTTGTCTGCAAATAAATTCAGTTTGAACTATCCCATATTTTTTTCAAAAGGCTTCTTGCATAGCATTGTTAAAACACAGGATTATTTGGTAAAGTGTTAACCCTTCACCACACAATCTCACGTTTTAGTTACCCAGAGGAAGAAGACTTTTGAAAACATTGTGGTAAAAGGAGAAAATGCTGGTAACCAGCATTTTCTCCTTTTCTCACGATGTTTTCAGACCTATCTCATCTCATTTAAGCAAGATTTATATTGTCATCTACAAATGCTTTCAATTTGGACAATTCTGCATTTTTATCATGTGGTAAAAAGTTACCCAGGTGATTCTTATTGTTGCTATGGTGATGTTTCATTTCAGTTGTGGATAAAGTTCTGGTAAAGAAGCATGTTGTAGGCGATAATGTTTTGAATGTAAAACTCTATCTTGAATGTCTGGGATGTTCCACTGATGACATAATAGAAACACCCGTACAACTACCAGACGCATTTGTAATTCATGATGTTGAGCCTTCGAAGCTGAAATTTATGAGACAGTCGAAAACCAATTGTGAGGCTATCACCCGACAGATGAGTGATGTGTATGCTGGTATAACCTGGCCAGGTAAAGACTGCAAAGCTAAGGATGTATTGATTAATTGCACTTTAACTCCTCAGACAGCCAGTGTTAGAAAACTGGTCAAATCATGGAAGGAAACTGCATTGCAGAACTTTGAAGACTTCATGAGGAACATAGTTGTTGCAAAACATGATGTTCACCAGGAACTTTGGGAGCGAGTCATGGAAAAGATCAGATCGTTGCAAATCACGAACCCAGATGCAGCTGCTCTTCTGGCTGATAAAGAACAAGGTATTATATCCGTGGTGGGTCTCAGGCAGACTGTAGAAGTTGTCTCCAGGGACATTTTAGATTGTATCAAACAGGTAGAAGATGAAACAGAAAAAGAGAAACTGAAGGTGAAAGAGACTTTAACATCACTGAAGTTGATTGAGACCAAAATGTTACTTGCGCAGAAATTTCCCGGTAAAATGGAAGCTAAATTTCCATCATTAAAGGTGAAAATTAATCAAAACAAGAATGAAATAAGTTTTGATGGTCCAGCTGGCAATGTCACAGCTGCTAAAATGGAAATGTTTGAAACAAAAGATACATATGCAAAAGCTTCTGTTGACATGATTGGATGTAGGTCTTTCTTTTCCTTGTATGAGACCAAGCAAGCTAAAGACTACATTGTTAAGAAACTAAAAAATAATCATGTGACTGCTGTTTGGGAAGTTAAGGACCAGACACTAACTGTATGTAGCACCTGCGAAGAAAATGCAAAGAAATCTTTGGAACTTATAAAAAATTGTGTTGTCGAAAACAAAATAAGTTTAACTGCTGAAAATTTAGATTTACTGAAGACGGACAATTGGCAGTCCATGCTAGATGAGCAGAAGCAGAAATATCCTGGAAAAATAGAGTTTGAAGCCCAGCAGAAAGTTGCTTGTGTCTGCAGCACGGATGATATCGTTGATGAAGTTTTAGGTGCAGTGAAGAGATGCCTTAGAAAAAACACCATTATTGAAGATGAAGTTGATTTTGGCAAAAACATAAACAGATTGATTGAAAAGGACCACAAGGATGAAATAGCCAGCATTGGTAAAAAATATGCCAGCCTTAATACACAGATCAATTTCAAAAGGAACAATTCAGGGTTTATTCTTAGAGGCACTAAAGAAGGCGTGGATGAACTTAAAAGGGAGCTACATACCCTCAGAGGCAAGGTTAAACATAAGCTGCATACTATTAAGAGTCCAGGTATAGATAGTCACATGACAAGTAGCAAAGGTAAAGAACACATCAACAGAGTGGAAGAAAAGCACCATGTTGTCATTGACAGCAGCCCAGATAGAGATGATGATGATGATGATGATGACGATGATCCTTATTATCAAAATGCGTCCTCGATGTCAAAAAGTTTTAGTGACATCGGACCGAGGATACATGCAGAATGTACTGCATATGATGTCAAAAAGATTTACACAGCAGAAGGTGATATGACAGAACTTCCAGTAGATGTCCTTGTTAATACTGCTGATTCCAAACTAAGTCTTACAGGTGGCTTAAGCAAAGCGATTTCTACAAAAGGTAAGTGTGAGATGGTTTTTGCTTCACTTACTTCTTTACCACACAATCCCGAGTTTTAATGACCATGAGGAAGAAGCCTTTTGAAAACATTGTGGGAAAAGGAGAAAGTGCTGGTAACCAGCATTTTCTCCTTTTCCCACAATGTTTTCATTGTTATTCAGGACAAATTCCATAACTTTAGCCACATTTAAATTGTTTTCAAGAGATGCTTTCAGTTCGGGCAAGTCTACAATTTGTTCGCGTGGTAAAGAGTTGACCTTGATGGAACCAATCCTGTACCTAACAATCCAGTTTTTCCACAACATTCCATTGGCTCTGTGCCAAACTACAAAATTTTGGACCTGTCCAAATCCAAAGCATTTGAAGACAAAGTGAATGTTCTGACGAAAATGAAAGTTCACAACAAATGCATAGCTCAAATATAAACCATTCCAGCTGAGAGTCGAACCCGTGTGGCTAATATCTACGTTTATAGAGGTTTAAAAGACCAATACACTAATCCCTGAGCTAAAGAGAATTCTCCTTAAGGTAAGACCTGTGTAATGCACTTCCGGTGAACATTGGGCAAAAATTCTAATTGGTAGTTAAATAAGGATAAATAAGGATTTATGCCGAAATAATATTTTTGCACATTTCTAATGGATCAGAAATTCCGTTTATGTCTATCTTGAAACTTTTTTTTGATACTTTTGTTTGTTTTCTAAAAAGGGAGGTAATTATTATCTCTTTTTCAATTGAGAATATAGCGGCCTTAAATTTATAAATGATAATTCAAAAAAGGAAAAAATGGAAAAAATGAAAAGGTGAAAGTAGTTCAATAATACTCATTTTTAATTATAGCTAATTTTGCAGGATGATATTTTAGTGGAAATAGCTGTTTTCCATTACACAGGTCTTACCTTAACGCAGTTGTCAGGTATTGATTTAATACCAAAAGAAGCTATGCTGTAAGGAAGGGGTGATCTCCTGTAACAATGTACTTCAAATTGTTGGATTTGTCCTTGGAAGGGATTAACTCTTTACCACACAATCCCGACTTTTAACTACCTTTATGAAGAAGGCTTTTGAAAACATTGTGGGAAAAGGACAAAATGCTGGTAACCAGCATTTTCTCCATTTCCCACCATGTTTTCTACCCTTCCTGAAACAAATTTCAATTTTTCAGTCACATTTATTTTGTCGTCTGCAAATGCTTTCAGTTTGGACGAGTCTAAAATTTTGCTGTTTGGTAAAGAGTTAATGCATCTGCAAAAGGTATCAATATAATTATGTCTGGGCAGGCTGACACGGGTCAAAACTTTCTGTTTTTTTGTAAATTTTCTGCCTGTCTAAGGACAATTACACCTCGTAAATCAGTCGGTTGCTGGACAAAATGGATTATATTCAGTGTTCCCAGTCACATCTTTTCTGGGGATTGCATGCACTTCATAGAGGACAAGTTTGGGTGTGCTAGAGAAATTCTAGGAGTGAACTTAATGACAATTTTAGAGCTTCTGTGGAAGAAAGTAAGGGTCTGTTGTATTGAAAATTTGTTTTGATGAGTCACTCTACAGTCATCTGTTTTTGAAAACAATATGGGTAATTTAAAAAAGAAGTTTCCTTACTCACTGGACCAGGCTCAGAGGAACAGCTTACATAATGGCCAGTAGAATTTTCCATTTCACTGTCAATACCAGTCACTAATTAGGTTTCACTTATTGTTTTATACAGAGATTTATGTAAATTCACTGTTTAAAGTCATTAATAAATTTGAATAGACAGTTTGAAATGTCAATGATCGGACGATGTCAAGTTGATTTTTGTTGTGTCATGGGTTTTCATGTTTTTTGCAGCGATCTATTTTTTCATGCCGGTTAATTTATGGAGTAGTATTTCCGAATAATTTGACATGAATTTGTTGATTATGGTAGCAAGTTACTTCAAAATCTGTAATTTTACACTAGAAAAGCGGATTAATACCATTCATGCTTGTAAATAAATGACATAACAGCATGATTAGCACTGATAAACAATGACCTTCTTACTTGATACCTATTGTATATGTCAGAGTTTAGATCTTTTATCCCTTAGAGCGCCAAATAAACCTATTAGACATTTGCATCCTAGAAATACGACCCAAATAATTGCAATTTCATGGTTGCTTTTGTCTAGTATGATTCATCAAAGGGGACAGTCAGGGCTCGAAATTAACACTAGCAAACTCGCAAAGTGCGAGTGGAAAATTGATTTTGCGAGTAGATTTTACGACCACTAGCATTTTTTTGCGAGTACAAATGAAAATTTGTTTACCGTCCGTAACGACCCAGTTGTGACTGGTTTGCGTTTTATACCATGCCGACTGGTTTACAATCCTAATCTTAGCTCTTACGGTTCCATTCAGCTATGGAATTTTTTGCAAATCGTAAACCAGTCTATTTTTAGCAGATGACAACAATGTCTAAGCGGATGATTGTTGTCTATACAATCCGGATCAAACGTCATCGGTAATAGTAAAACATTGTTTTAACCATAAATGTTGAAAGATCTTATAGTGTATTTCGTACAGTTATTAATAGCTTGGAACACTACAAGTCTCGAGTAGGAAGTAATGATGATTCGTACCAATTACAATTCGTACACAGCCAGTTTTCACATTTTTTTTCTTTTTATAAATAACATCATGAGAACCTTCTCAGTTAACAGTATTAAAGAATATTGAATACATCATCATCCCACTGGGCACCAACAAATCTTTCTTTCTCTTTGACATTCGTTTTAATGAATGTTAAAAATTTAGTAAAATTTGCTAGTGAGCGTCAATTTTTGCTAGTAAAAATTTTGTCCACTAGCAAAAATTTGCTAGTGGCAAAAAAAGTTAATTTCGAGCCCTGACAATGTAGATCAAAGATCAGGCTGCACATTTTGTGCAGCCTGATCTTGATCTACACTGGCCGCAAACGCAACTATAGTCGTGAAGGGCGCTTTAGGGGTTAAGTATCATGTAAAGACGCTACTTGTTGCCAGCAGATTCGCGAGTGCCTCTGTTTTGGAAACATTTTTTCTAACTTTACCCTATTTGGCGCCACTGGTGATCGACAGCGGTAGCCCTAAAACCTGTGCATGCATGCACGTTTCACTTCACATTCTTGTGCGTGATTATTCAATTAAGTGCGTGAATCACACACATAAATGCGTGAATGGGAACCCTGAGATTAATCCATAATTATACAATAAGGTGCTTGGTATATTGCGAAAGGCAGATGTATTAACCCTTTAACACACAATCCTGAGTTTGAATGACTCTGAGAAAGAGGCCTTTTGAAAACATTATGGGAAAAGGAGAAAATGCTGGTAACCAGCATTTTCTCCTTTTCCCACAATGTTTTCTACTCCTTCAAGGGCAGGTTTCATAATTTTTGATCTTATTACGGGAGATCACTCCTTCCTTACAACATAACTTCTTCCCGTATAAAACCAGACCACTGCACTGGGGAGAATTCTCTTTAGCTCAGTGGTTAGTGTATTGGTCTTTTAAACCTCAATAAACAAAGATATTTGTCGCATGGGTTCGAATCCCAGCCGGAGCTGTTTATATTTGAGCTATGAATTTGTTGCGAACTTCCATGTTCGTAAGAATCTACACTGCAAAAGTGCACTAAGCTGGGCTCACAGCCTAAACGTTAGGATACTGATAAGAGATAGCTGGGACGCAATTACTTAGGTTTATACTCAAAATTATATTCGTACGTTATTAAAAATACATGTGTGCCATCATGCTCTAGCAAAAGGGGCCTTATTGCATCTCTGTGATGCATCATACCAAGCAAGTTATCACATCGTTAATGGATCTATAAAATCCAATTTGTCTAGCACTCGACTGGATCTGGTGGTAGATTGGTCCTTTGACACGCAGCAAATTGACCAATAGCAAACACCGCAGGCTGACGTCACTTGATGCTGTTTGCAAATGCACTAAGATCCTTTTCATCGAGCTCATGTGACAGGCACCGGGTTTGAACTCTACACCAGATGACAAAGTTTAACCCTTTCCCAAATGACAGATTTTGGACTGGTCCAAATTGAAAGAGTTTGCAGACTACAATTTTAAATTTGATGAAAATGGCAATTCCTCCTTTTCCCACAGTATTTTCAAAAGACTTGTACTGCAGACACGTGAAAACCAGGGCTTGTTTGGGAAAGGGTTAAGACTTGTCCAAATTGAAAGCGTAGAAGACAAATGTGACTCAATTGATAAGACCTGCTTTTTAACTGAGAGAAGCATTGTGGAAAAAAGAGAAAATGTTGCTTTCCAGCAATTTTTCCACTGCAATTTTATTTTCAGCCTTCTTCTTAAAGGTCGTCAAAACTCAAGATTGTGTGGTAAAGGGTTAATTCTTTACCAGATGAGAAAATTTCACTTTAAATTTTTTCAAAATTGAATGTAGTTATAGAGTTACAGGTAACATGCTAACTCTTACCCAACAGTCAAAGCTTTAACTCTTTACCAAATGACAAAAGTTTAGACTGGTCCAAATCCAAAGCATTTGCAGACGACAAAATAAATGTGGCTTAAAAATTGAAATTTGTTCTTGGATGGATAGAAAGCATTGTGGGAAAGGGGAAAATGCTGGTTACCAGCATTTACTCCTTTACCCACAATGTTTTCCAAAGGCTTCTATCTCAGGGTCGTTAAAAGTCGGGATTGTGTGGTAAAGGGTTAAATGACCCTTGAGGAAAAAGGCTGTTGAAAACATTGTGAAAAAGGGAGAAAATGCAGGAGAAAATGCTGGTAACCTGTACTTTCTCATTTTCTGACAATGTTTTCTACATTCCAAAAATAGAAATCATCTTTTGAGCTGTACTTAATTATGTCGTCTGCTAATTTGGTCATCTCAAAAATGTTGTCCTATGGTAAAGAGTTAACTCTACCACACAATCAAGACTTTGAATGGCCCTGGGGAAGAAGCCTTTAGAAAACTTTGCAGGAAGAGGAGAAAATGCTGGTTGCCAGCATTTTCTCCATATCCCACAATGCTTTCTACCCTACCCAAAACAAATTTCAATTTTTCAGTCACATTTATTTTGTCGTCTGCAAATGCTTTCAATTTGGACCAGTCTAAAATTATGTTGTTTGGTAAAGGGTTAAATGACCCTTTGAGGATAAAGGTTGTTGAAAATATTGTGAAAAAAGGAGAAAATGCAAGAGAAAATGCTGGTAACCTGCACTTTCTCATTTTCCGACAATGTTTTTTACCGTTCCAAAAATAGAAATCATCTTCTTAGCTATATTGAATATGTCGTCTGCAAATGCCTCAAATTTGAAAACTTTTGTCATCTGGTAAAGTATATCAAATGTTTGAGAATTGCTCTGAAACTAGAAAAACATTGTGGGGAAATACGTCTTTTTTTCCAGGAGGAATAGAAATCCGAAATGCTTGTCAGAGTTACATTCGTGATGAAGGGGAGCTTGGCGAAGGTGAAGCTTTCTTGAGCCCAGCAGGTAATCTTGGGGCCAAGTACGTCGTGCATATTGTCGGTCCGACCTGGAAAGGTGGAGCAAACAATGAAGAAGTAGTGCTGGATGAATCTGTGCTGAAATCCATAAAGAAAGCGTCCGACAAACGCGTGAAATCCGTAGCCCTACCTGCCATTAGTTGCGGTGTTTACAGGTATTAACCCCTTCACCAAACATTCCCGACTTTTAACAACCCTGGGGAGGAAGGCTTTTGGAAACATTGTGGGAAAAGGAGAAAATGCTGGTAACCAGCATTTTCTCCTTTTCCCACAATGTTTTTCTACCTTATCAAGGAAAAAAATCGTCATTTGGGTCATTTTCAATTTGTCGTCTGCAAATGCTTTCAATTTGGACCAGTCAGAAATTTTGTCGTTTGGTCAAGAGCTAAACTCTCCAACTGTAATGTGTGTGTTGTGAACACTTTTGTTACATCTGTTAATCCTCCCCTTTTCCGAAACTCTAACGCCCCAAGACGCGTTAAGAAAAGACGATACAATAATGGTATTTGTACTGCCAATTTTGCAAGTACGAGACAGTCCTGAGTATTAATGACCCTGAGGAAATACAGCTCTTGAAAATATACCATTTTCTCTTATTCCATCAATGTTTTCAGCTGTTCAGAACCTTATTCCATCATTTGGACTGCAAGTGCTTCCAATTTCCAGCATTTTCTCCTTTTGCCATGCTATTTTTAAAAGTTAACAGGTTAGAGAAATTTATGAAACTTTTCCTTTGGATGTTGTTTTAGTTTTCCTGTCAAGAGGGCCACCAGAATTATTGCTAAGGCAGTCAAGAATTTTTTCCGAGAAGTACAAGACAGCACAATCACCGAAGTTTACCTGTGTGACGTGAAAAGTAGCACTGTGGAAAGTTTTACAGAAGCTCTGATTGAGGTGTTTGGAGACCGCAACGTGACAAAACTACCGCATAAACAGCCTTCAGCGAGACCTAAAGCGACTCCAAGAAAGTCAAGTAAGAGTATGACTTCATCCTTGCACTAAAAAACACAAAATCACTTGAATTGAAGGCGGGTGAAGATGACAACCAAAACATTGCGGAATTCTTTCCATATTGCAAAGTTTTGGAATTTTAAGTTGAAACCACTTGCAGATGAATTTAAGGTGGATGAAATTACGAAATTTTTTCTTGACAGGATAAAAACATTGTGGGAAAAAGGAGAAAATGCTGGTTACCAGCATTTTCTTCTTTTGCCACAATGCTTTCATAGGTTTTCTCTCTTGAATCTTTGAAAGTCGGGATGGTGGGTTAAGCGTTTAAACAAAGCTGAAGTTTTTCCAAGGCAAAGTTTTGGACTGGTTCAAATCCATACCAATTGCAGACAACATATTAATTAATTATGGATCCAATTGTGAGATTTGTCTTTGATAGGATAGAAAACATTGTGGAAAAGTAGAAAATGTTGATAACCTTTTCCTACATTGTTTTCAAATACCGTCTTCCTTTACCTTTTACCTAACTACAGAATTGTCAGAATTGAAAAAAAAATACTAATAATAAAAAAAATAAAAATAAAACAATAAAAAATAAGAGTGGCTGATAGGGTGATGTCTATCTTTGAAAGAGTAGGAAACATTGTGAGACAAAGGAGAAAAATGCTGATTACCATGTTTTTTCTCCTTTTTCACCCATTGTTCTCCAGTGCCTTCTACTTTTAAGGTTGTTGCAACCCAAGATTGTGTGGTAAAGGGATGAAACTATCAGTTTGTCCTTTCCATGGTAAAAAAAAACAGCCATGCTCTATGAAAGGGGACTAAATGCATCTGCAAAAAGTATCGACCTAGGTCAGTCTGCGTAGTTGACGCAACTTTTCGCTGTTGATCAAATTTCTGTATGTCAAAGGACCAGTCTACCTTATGATACAGTCATTTGTTAGACAAAATGAATTTTACGGATCCCTGACTATGCAATGCCTTGCTTATAGTATGGATCACGGAGATGCATGGAGCCCCCTTTTGCCAGGGAATGGCTCATATATATTTTTCATCCAAAAGTACAGTCAGTTTTTCAGGCAACCAGTCAATGTATTAACCCTTTTCCTGCTTTATAACTTCAATGAAACTTTAAGCAATGGTGCCAAGCCCCCATAGCTTAGTCTTGAGAACAGGAGGTCGCTGGTTTGATCCCCGGATTGGCTAATTTCTTTCCGAGGATTGATGATAGTCATTTTGACAGGATTCATTCTTCTCTCAACGCTGACCATTGTTTCGACAATGGTTATTCGGGAAAGCAGCCAGTGGCTTGGAAAGAATTCTGTGCGGAGTACTGGTAAAAGAAACTCCAGGTAAGCATGGATAGGTGCACTGGCTGCCGCGCAATAACTGAAATAATGTTGAAAACAGCGTTAAACACCATACAATCAATCAATCAATCATTAAACTGATGGTTAAAACCAATATTTTGATATTTCAAAGTTATGGGAGAAGGGGAAATATCTCCTTATCAGACAGTGTAGATCCAAGATCAGACTGCACATTCTGTGCAGTCTGATCTTGATCTACACTGTCCGCAAAAGGTGCAGGAATCATACTTAGCAGCCCAAGGGATAACCACACAATCCCATGTTTTAACATCCTTTAATAAAAAGGAAAAAGGTATATGAAAACATTGTGGGAAAAGGAGGAAATGGTGGTAATCAGCATTTTCTCCCTTTTCCAAAATGTTTTCGTCCCTTTTGAAGGCAAATCTTAGTTTTTGAGTAACGTCTGGTTTGTTGTAGGCAAATATTTCCCTTTTGGACCATTCTAAAATTTTGTTGTCTGGTAAAGAGAGAGTTAAAATTTTAGACCTCTTCATATTGAGAGCATAAATTTTGCAGACAAGGAGTTGAATGAGGCTTAACCCTTTCCCAAACAAGCCCTGGTTTTCATGTGTCTGCAGTACACGTCTTTTGAAAACACTGTGGGAAAAGGAGAAATTGCTCATAACGAGCAATTTCTCCTTTTCCCACAGTGTTTTCTACCCTTTGGGAGAACCTTCTGTCATTTTCATCAAATTTAAAATTGTCATCTGCCAACTCTTTCAATTTGGACCAGTCTAAAATTCATCATCTGGGAAAGGGTTAAATGATGGGGTTTGTTATCAAAGATATTTACCTGCATTTTGTCCTTTTCCAATTATTAATTTGGCTATTTTTCAAGAAAAGTTATGTATTGTGGTAGCCCTAGTGTTATCATCGTTTGAGATTTTATGATATCTCTGTTATTACTGAAGATATTTGCTTCAAATTTGGACAAGATTTTAATTATCACAGGGGAACATGTACAACAAGGGCAGATAACCTTCATAGTATTTTTGACACAGTCAGGCCCCTTATTCGAGTTAGGAGTTTCACAAAAAATCAAGTAACAGCATCTGAGTGTTGCCCACTGCCCTCCCTACCCCCCGCCCCAATGTGGTGCTTTTGATTTTACAAGTGTCCATTCTCTTTGTTGTTAAAAATACATAATTATAATACCCCCTAAGTATGAGGAATTAGGCATTTAGGTTGTATGTTCATTGGCATTCATAGATGCAGTTTGCGTCATCCTTCCCTAAAATTTTCTATCCAAAAACTTTAAAGTGACTATAGTATTGGTTTTCATTCATTTATAACCTAATTTACAGAATTTGGTTTCCTGTGTTTGAATCAACAAATACATACGACCCCAATGAATGAAAAAAGGTTACAGATTTGTTGTTGGGAACCAGTCTATGTCAGGAAAAAATTATGTCCGGTCACAATTCGTAAACAATCGTTGAAAGTTCATACTGTGTATCGCTAGAGTCATTTCAACCCAACAGAAAAATTTTAATACCTTGCCTGATAAACTTTCCAAATCTACGACACCAACCATCTATTCTCTGTTTATGGGCCTATGATACTTTTACTTTGGCACAATTCTCTACCAGACAACACAATTTTAGACTGGTCCGATTTGAGAGCTTTTGCAAACAACAAAATAAGTATGGCACAAATAATTGGATTTGTATCAGATTGACTAGAAAACATCGTGGGAAAAGGAGAAAATGCTGGTTACCAGCATTTTCTCCTTTCCCCACAATGTTTTCAAAAGACCTTTTTCTCAGGATCATTAAAAGTTGGGATTGTGTGGTAAAGGGTTAACAAAAAAAAATTATGGACTGGTTCAAAATGCTTCTTCAGATGATGAAATAGATGTGTATCAAATGATAGGGTTTGTCTTTGAAATGATGGAAAGCATTGTGGGAAAAGGAGATAGTGCCGTTTACCAGTAGGGGTGAAACAATACGGTAAAAAGCGTATTGCAATATATTGCAATACGGCTGACCCGTATTGCAATACGTATTGCAATATGCTGTATATGCTGACATTTAGCATATCTGACCACTTGTAGTCACTGTTAGGGTAGCATATGCTCAAAAGGTGATAAAGAAAACTAGTACATGTGCTTGGAACTCTTCCATTCTTTCAAGATAATGAACTAAAAATCAATTGTTTCGCATGAACAAGTAAAAACAAACTAAAATTGACTAGTCTTTAACACTCGCTATCTTGACGATTTTTGTCTGCCATTTTTTTTCTTCAAGAGCGTACTTGTTTATATAAAAACCAGCGCTACTATACCGAACTTCGGGACATGGCTCAACAGAGTAGACAGTGCGATGCACTAACTTACTCAGTTGCTTACTGCACTAACACTAATACTTTGCAGCTTAACTACTGGAAAACGCAAAAATAAGTGTGAGCAAAGTTATAAGAAATGAATAACATACAAACTCCATTGATCCAAAAGCATTAAAGCTCGACGTTTATTTGGAGTTCGTGTCGTGAATTTTATGTGGTCATAGTTTTACCTAAACACCGGTGACACTGCCTGTGGAAAAAAATAAACAACTTTCGCTTTCGGAAATCTTTAGAACTGTAAGTTGAAAAACGATCGATTTCTGACAGAATTTTTGGGAAAACCGGACTTTCTGATGCAATTAAGAGAAGTTGACATATTGCAGAAATACCGATACGGTAAAATTCGAACCGGTTTCGGTTTTTTCTTTGAATAGACCGCGGTTAATCGGTTAATCGGTAAACCGTTTCACCACTATTTACCAGCATCTTTTTTTCTCATATTACCAGCATTTTCTTTCTCCTTTTCCCACAAGGTTTTCAAAAGCCTCCTTCCTCAGGTTTGTTTAAACATTGAATTGTTGGTAAAGGATGAAACGCTGTGGAAGTACATCTTTGTGTTGTTGTAAATGAGCCATGCTGTGTGAAAAGAGGGCTTAATGCATCTGCCAAAAGTGTTGACACTTCTCAGCCTGAGCAGCCCGCACAGGCTTACCTGGATTAATCCTTTCCCAAACGATAAATATTAAACTCGTCCAAATTGAAAGAGTTTGCAGACGACAATTTTAAATTAAATGAAAATGGCAGAAAGTTCTCAAAAAGGGTAAAAAACACTGTGGGAAAAGGCAATTTCTCCGTTTCCCACAGTGTTTTCAAAAGACTTGTACTGCAGACACGTGAAAACCAGGGCTTGTTTGGGAAAGGGTTAATAGAGGTGCATTCAATCCCCCTTTTGCCAGAGCATGTCGTGAATGGTTTTGTTTTGTAGGGCCTAAAGTACAACCTGCAGATGACAGCTCCGATGATGATCCTTATGAATATTTAGATAAATGTATGTATGCTTTAAAGGCCCAATAGTACGGAGCCCGGTAGATGTCATGCTCTACACATTTTTTATTTCGAAATAACGAAATCCTATTTCAAGAAAACGAAATACTAAATCATTAAAACGAAATGCTATTTCCAGAAAACGAAATACTATTTCGAGAAAACAAAATACTAAATCATTAAAACGAAATGCTATTTCGATAAAACGAAATGCTATTTCGAGAAAACGAAATGGGTATGTTCAGAACACTTTGTTGTCATCGTCTGCCATGCGAGATGAGTCTGTACAGTAAGAATTTATTAAATCGGCAACAATTTTCTTTTAAACCTATATCATTATGGATTTTATGGCCTTTAATTTTTCTTAATCGTGACTTTGTTCTAATGATTTAGTATTTCGTTTTCTCGAAATAGCATTTCGTTTTCTCGGAATAGCATTTCGTTTTCTGGAAATAGCATTTCGTTTTAACGATTTAGTATTTCATTTTCTCGAAAAAGCATTTCGTTTGAACGATTTAGTATTTCGTTTTCTCGAAATAGTATTTCGTTTGAACGATTTAGGATTTCGTTATTTTGAAATAAAAAATGTGTAGAGCATGACATCTACCGGGGTTGGTACAATAGTGACCAGATGTAAACATTTGTTTGTATAGAATATTAATGTGATTATAAGGGATGGAATCAATTAGTAATTTTAGCAACCAAAACACACACAAAAAATAAGGTTGTTCATTTAGTAAATTATTAGATATGCATGTATGTTTTTAGCCCGGCTGTTTTTGGAGAAAATATTGAGGTATTTTCATAGCCCTGGCATTGTTGTTTGTGTCATCAAGCAAAACCTTTGATGTTCTGTCTTTATCATTACGTAAGACATTTACTTTAAATTTGGACTAGAAAACATTAAAAAGAGGAACCTATAAAACTGAGGCAGGTTACCATTAAAGTGAGATATGCTGTATGAAAAGGGAGCTTAATGCATCTCCGAAAAGTATCGACCCAGGTCAGCCTGGGCATTCCTTGCAGGCTAACCTGTGCCGAAACTTCGCAACTGGTCATTGTTCTGCATGTTAACCCTTTACCACACAATCCTGACTTTTAACGACCCTGTGAAAGAAGCCTTTTGAAAACATTGTGGGAAAAGGAGAAAATGCTGGTAACCAGCATTTTCTCCTTTTCCCACAGTGTTTCCTACCCTTCCCAAAACAAATTTCATTTTTTCAGTCCCATTTATTATGTCGTCTGCAAATGCTTTCAATGTGGACCAGTCTAAAATTTTGTCATTTGGTAAAGAGTTAAAGGACCAGTCTACCTCATGATTCAGTTGGTTGTTAGACATAACAAATTTTACAGATCCCTAATTATGTGATGTCTTGCTTAGTACGATGCATCACGAAGATGCATTGGGCCTCCCTTTTGCCAAATATTTTTGTCACAGTTGTGTCCCTTTCTGACTTACAATTTTTCACTAAAAGCAACCGTAGCGTTGGCTACTACATGCAGTGCTTTTGACTTGATCAGGCAACAGGTGTCCGTGATATTTACATGCGCTGTCCAATGTGGTTAACTCTTTACCAAACGACAAAATTTTGGACTTGCCCAAATTGAAATCATTTTTAGAGGAAAATTTGTACACGGTTCAGATGATGAAATCTGTTCTTGATTGGATAGAAAACATTGTGGGAAAATGAGAAAATGCTGGTTACCAGCATTTTCTCGTTTTCCCACAGTGTTTTCAAAAGGCCTGTTCCCCAGGGTCGTTAAAACTCGGGATTGTGTGGCAAAGAGTTAAATTCTGGAATGATCATTTTTTTGAAATTATCAGTTTTTGATGGTCTGTCAACTAGAGGTCTGATAAGTGTGTAAGCATGTGAACTTCACAACCAGCAGATTGATACGCATGAACAGAACGGCTGTTGTTGGTGTGAAATTTCCCAATGCTGTTTGGCACCCAATTGCTTAATCCTTTACCAAACGGAAAAATTTTAGACATGTCCAAATTGAAAGCATTTGCAGACGACTAAATCAATGTGAATGAAAAATTAGAATTTGTTTTGGGAAGGGGAAGAAAACATTGTGGGAAAAGGAGAAAATGCTGGTTACCAGCATTTTCTCCTTTTCCCACAATGTTTTCAAAAGGCTTCTTTCTCAGGGCCGTTAAAAGTCGGGATTGTGTGGTAAAGGGTTAATGATACTAGTTAAGTCTGCACCAAATGGTAAAAGTTTGGACTTGTTCAAATTCAAAGAATTTGCAGACAACAAATTCCGTTTATCTCAGATCGTGGGATTTGTTTTCGAGAGGGTAGAAAACATCGTTGGAAAAAGAGGAAATGCTGGTTACCGGCATTTCCTCCTTTTTTCCACAATGTTTTCAAAAGTTGTCTTTCTCGGGGGTTGTTAAAACTCAGAATTGTTTGATAAAGGGTTATATTAAAATGAAAAACATTTAAGCCATGCTCTGGGAAAAGGGAGCTAAATGTACTTCCATGATGCAGTATACTAAAAATTGTCACATATTAATGGATCGATAAAATCCATTTTGTGCAACAACTGACTGAATCAGTATTTATGTAAAATCGTTCTCGGTCTATTTACCAATAGTGTGAACTTTCAACCCGTGTCAGCCTGCACAGACTGGGCAGGCTAATATGGGTCTGTTTTTAGCTCACCTTAGCACAACGTGCTAAAGGTGAGCTATTGTGATCGCCCTATGTCCGTCGTCCGTCGTCCGTCGTCCGTCAACAATTTCTTTAAACATCTTCTTCTCCTAAACGACTGGGCCAATCTTGATGAAACTTGGCAGGGATGTTCCTTGGGTGAAGCTCTACCAAAATTGTTCAAAGAATTGAATTCCACCCACAGCTCTGGTTGCCATGGCAACAAAAATGAAAAAAAAGCAAAATCTTTGAAAATCTTCTTCTCTGAAACTAGAAGGCATAGAGCTTTGATATTTGGTATGTAGCATCTCCTAGTGGACCTCTACCAAGTTAGTTCATTTGATGCCCCTGGGGTCAAAACTGGCCCCGCCCCGGGGGTCACAAGTTTGAGCATAGTAACAAAGAAGGAAAATTTTAAAAATCTTCTTCTCTGAAACTTGAAGGCGTAGAGCTTTGATACTTGGCATGTAGCATCTTCTAGTGGACCTCTACCAAGTTTGTTCATATGATGCCCCTGGGGTCAAAACTGGCCCCGCCCCGGGGGGTCACAATTTCCAACATAGGAACAAAGAAGGAAAACTTTAAAAATCTTCTTCTCTAAAACTAGAAGGCATAGAGCTTTGATATTTGGCATGAAGCATCTCCTAGTGGACCTCTACCAAGTTTGTTCATATGATGTCCTTGGGGTCAAAACTGGCCCTGCCCCGGGGGTCACAAGTTCAAACATAGGAACATAGAGGGGAAACTTTAAAAATCATCTTCTCTGAAACTGGAAGGCGTAGAGCTTTGATATTTGGTATGTAGCATTGCCTAGTGGACCTCTACTAAGTTTGTTCATATGATGCCCCTGGGGTCAAAACTGGCCCCACCCCGGGGGTCACAAGTTTGAGCATAGTAACAAAGAAGGAAAACTTTAAAAATCTTCTTCTCTGAAACTTGAAGGTGTAGAGCTTTGATATTTGGCATGTAGCATCTCCTAGTGGACCTCTACTAAGTTTGTTCATATGATGCCCCTGGGGTCAAAACTGGCCCCGCCCCGGGGGTCACAATTTCCAACATAGGAACAAAGAAGGAAAACTTCAAAAATCTTCTTCTCTAAAACTAGAAGGCATAGAGCTTTGATATTTGGCATGAAGCATCTCCTAGTGGACCTCTACCAAGTTTGTTCATGTGATGCCCTTGGGGTCAAAACTGGCCCTGCCCCGGGGGTCACAAGTTCAAACATAGGAACAAAGAGGGGAAACTTTAAAAATCATCTTCTCTGAAACTGGAAGGCGTAGAGCTTTGATATTTGGTTTGTAGCATTGCCTAGTGGACCTCTACTAAGTTTGTTCATATGATGCCCCTGGGGTCAAAACTGGCCCCACCCCGGGGGTCACAAGTTTGAGCATAGTAACAAAGAAGGAAAACTTTAAAAATCTTCTTCTCTGAAACTTGAAGGCGTAGAGCTTTGATATTTGGCATGTAGCATCTCCTAGTGGACCTCTACCAAGTTTGTTCATATGATGCCCCTGGGGTCAAAACTGGCCCCGCCCCGGGGGTCACAATTTCTAACATAGGAACAAAGAAGGAAAACTTTAAAAATCTTCTTCTCTAAAACTAGAAGGCATAGAGCTTTGATATTTGGTATGTAGCATTGCCTAGTGGACCTCTACTAAGTTTGTTCATATGATGCCCTTGGGGTCAAAATTGGCCCTGCCCTGGGGGTCACAAGTTCAAACATAGGAACAAAGAAGGAAAACTTAACTTTTTTTTTCTCTTAAGTGGGTAGGCATAGAGCTTTGATATTTGGTATGTAGCATCTCCTAGTGGACTTCTACCAAGTTTGTTCCAAGGATGTTGCTTGGGTCAAAACTGGCCCAGCCCCTGGGGTCACAAGTTCGAACATAGGAACAAAGAAGGAAAACTTTAAAATTCTTCTTTTTCTGAAACTGAAAGGTGTGGAGCTTTGATATTTGGTATGTTGCATCTCAGAGTGGACCTCTACCAAGTTTGTTCATATGATGCCCCTGGGTCAAAACTGGCCCCGCCCCGGGGGTCACAAGTTCGAAGGTAGGAACAAAGAAGGAAAACTTTAAATTTCTTTTTCTCTTAAAAGGGAAGGTGTAGAGCTTTGATATTTGGTATGTAGCATTTCCTAGTGGACCTCTACCAAGTTTGTTCATATGATGCCCCTGGGTCAAAACTGGCCCAGCCCCGGGGGTCACAAGTTCGAACATAGGAACAAAGAAGGAAAACTTTAAAATTCTTCTTTAAAACTTGAAGGCGTAGAGCTTTGATATTTGGTATGTAGTGATTCTCTTCTAAGTTTGCTGCCCATCTAAGCGCAACAAGTTCATTGAGTTCAAAATTGGGTCATCTTGGGTCATAAACTAGATCACTAGGTCAAATTAAAGAAATACCTTGTTGGCACTCTCGAGGCCACATTATTTGCTCAATTGCCTTGAAAATTAGTTAGAAAGTTTGTCTTTATAAAGTCTCACATAAATTAATTTGGGTCAACTTGGGTCATAAACTAGTTCACTGGGTCAAATTAAATAAATATCTTGTTTGCACTCTGGAGGCCACATTTATTGCTCAAATGACCTGAAATTTGGCCAGAATGTTTGTCTTGATGAAATATCAGATGAGTTTGGATTTGGGTCACCTGGAACCATAAACTAGGTCACTAGGTCAAAATAAAGAAATACCTTGTGGGCTCTCTAGAGGCCACATTCTTTACTTAATTGCCTTGAAAATTGGTCAGAATGTTTGTCTTTGTAAAATCTCACATGAGTGTGAATTTGGGTCAACTGGGGTCATAAACTAGGTCACTTGGTCAAATTAAAGAAATAGCTAGTGGGCACTCTAGAGGCCACATTTATTATTCATTTGATTTGAAAATTGGTTAAAATGTTTCTTTTGATATAGTCAGTGACCAGTTCAAATTTGGGTCATCTGAGGTCATAATCTAGATCACTAGGTCAAATTAAAGAAATATCTTTAGGGCACTCAAGGCCACAATTTTTGCTCAATTGACTTGAAAATTGGTCAGAATGTTTGTCTTCATGAAATATGAGTTTGAAATTGGGTCACCTGCGGTCAAAAACTAGGTCACATGGTCAAATTAAAGAAAAACCTTAAAGGCACTCTACTAAGGTGAGCGACCCAGGGCCATCATGGCCCTCTTGTTTTGTTTGTTTTGTTTTCTCAGTTGTGTTAAACCCTTTCCCAAACGACAAATTTTGGACTTGTCCAAATTGAAAGAGTTTGCAGATGACAATTTTAAATTTGATGAAAATGGCAGAAAGTTATCAAAAAGGGTAGAAAACACTGTGGAAAAAGGACAAATTGCTCGTAACGAGCAATTTCTCCTTTTCCCGCAGTGTTTTCAAAAGACTTGTACTGCAGACACGTGAAAACCAGGGCTTGTTTGGGAAAGGGTTAATGGATCGATAAAATCCATTTTGTGCAACAACCAACTGAATCAGTATTTATGTAAAATCGTTCTCGGTTTTTTTTACCAATAGTGTGAACTTTCAACCCGTGTCAGCCTGCACAGACTGGGCAGGCTAATATGGGTCTGTTTTTTTGTTTGTTTTGTTTTCTCAGTTGTGTTAAACCCTTTCCCAAACGACAAATTTTGGACTTGTCCAAATTGAAAGAGTTTGCAGACGACAATTTTAAATTTGATGAAAATGGCAGAAAGTTATCAAAAAGGGTAGAAAACACTGTGGAAAAAGGAGAAATTGCTCGTTACGAGCAATTTCTCCTTTTCCCGCAGTGTTTTCAAAAGACTTGTACTGCAGACACGTGAAAACCAGGGCTTGTTTGGGAAAGGGTTAATGGATCGATAAAATCCATTTTGTGCAACAACCAACTGAATCAGTATTTATGTAAAATCGTTCTCGGTCTTTTTACCAATAGTGTGAACTTTCAACCCGTGTCAGTCTACACAGACTGGGCAGGCTAATATGGGTCTGGTTTTTTTTTTGTTTTGTTTTCTCAGTTGTGTTAAACCCTTTCCCAAACGACAAATTTTGGACTGTTCCAAATGGAAAGAGTTTACAGACGACAGTTCTAAATTTGATGAAAATGGCAGAAAGTTCTCAAAAAGGGTAGAAAACGCTGTGGGAAAAGGAGAGATGGCTCATTACGAGCAATTTCTCCTTTTCCCACAGTGTTTTCAAAAGACTTGTACTGCAGACACGTGAAAACCAGGGCTTGTTTGGGAAAGGGTTAAGCCCCCTTTTCAGGGAGCATAGCTCATTTCATTGACATAGCAATATTCAGTCTACAGTTATTTTTTGTTTTATTTTGTCAGACCAAGATAGAGGCAACCAGCAAAATGTAATGTTTGGTGGGATTTCTGTCAGAATAGTGAAAGGTGAAATAGCCAAGGAATCGGTATGTGCTCATAAGATTTTTCTTTTGGTTTTGTTGAAAGATGTAATTATTTGTGAGATTTAGATGTATTTTTTTTTTTATTGTTATTTAGCACTGTAACTCTTTACCAAACGACAAATATAGATTGGCCCAAATTAAAGGCATTTGCAGACAACAAATTGTCCATCAAATGGTGGAATTTGTGTCTGAAAGTGTAGAAAGCATCGTGGGTAAAGGAGAAAAATGCTAGTTACCTGCATCTTGATGCAATCCCCTTCAATGGTCCATAGCAGATCAAGAATAGATAAATTATAAACAAATGCACACGTTGAATAATGGTGAACATAGTGAACAGTCTTTAATGGTTAACCCTTTCCTAAACGACAGATTTTAGCCCCTCCCAAACGGAAAGCATCAGCAGACAACAAATTTGAAAGTGGTACAAATAAACTTAAGGTTTTTTGACAGGGTAGAAAACATTGTAGGAAAAGGAAAAAATGCTGGTTACCAGCATTTTCTCCTTTTCCCACAATGTTTTCAAAAGGCCTCTTCCTCAGGGACATGAAAACATGGGATTGTTTGGTAAAGGGTTAAGGGGGAAAAAAAAATTTAAAAAATGATTTATATAAATATTTTTAAACCAAATGTCGTACTTAAGGGTCAAATTTTGGCCATTTTCTGCAAAATGTTGCATTGGCATCACATCACTTCAGTAAGTTGGATATTTAACCAGTGTTTTTTTTTGACGAAGTGTTTTTCAATAAAATGTTATGCAGAATTTCAAAAGCCACTTTCCTCAGGATTGTTAAATCACAGGATTGTTTAGTCAACTATTTACAAGACGGCACACTCTTGGCCTTGTTAGTATTGAAAGCATATGCAGATGTCAGTTGAAATGATAGAATTTGTCTGTAAAAAAGAAGAAAAGCTTGTGGAAAAAGGAGACATTGCTCGTTACCAGAAAGAATTACCAGACAGAAATGCAGAAAAAAAAGATTAATTTTGTCTGATAATTGAAATGAGCCATGCTCTGTCAAAAGAGGGCTAAATGCATCTCGGTGATGCATGATACCAAGTGGGTCTTTACATGATTATGGATCTGTAAAGTCAAGTTTGTCTAACAACAGAATGAACCATAAAGTAGACTGGTCCTTGGGCATGCAGAAAATTGACCAATAACAAAAAGGTTCGGCCCAGGTCAGCCTGCGCAGAATGCGACCTGGGTCGATACTTTTTGCAAATGTAATAAGCCCCCTTTTCACAGAGCATGGCCAGTGTTCTGCCAAGGATTTTAAAAAGTAGAGACAAATGTCTCGCTCATCCAGAAAAGTTTGAGAAATTTCATTTTGCATATACACACCTTCAGTGCCTATGAAAAACACTACATTGTAATAGTTACTGGTTCCGCAATTTTTGATATGCGACAGGAATCGCCTTTCACCGATTTTTTCTGCGACATTTTTAATTTTTTAGCGAGAAAATCGCAAATACCCGGCCACGGCAGAACATTGATGGCTCATCAGTGTTGTTGATTTTCAGGTGGAAGTGATAGTCAACACTACTGCTCGCAATCTTGACTTGAAAAATGGTGCCGTATCGGCATCCTTGCTGCGAACAGCAGGGAACCAGCTTCAGGTCGAAATCCACCAGAAGTACCCAAATGGTATCAAAGATGATGAGATTGCTGTCACTTCTGGAAAAGGTTTAAAATGTCAGATGGTCATCCATACGTCACTGATGAATTGGGACAACAATGTAGCAAAGAAGGTACGGTAACTTTTCTTATTGTATACCTGAAAACTTTCTGGCTCAAATACATGTGTGACACTTGGATAAGATAACACAAACAACAGAAAACAAATGAGCCATGCTCTGACAAAAGGGGGCTTAATGCATCTCCGTGATGCATGATACAAAGCAAGCCATCACGTACTTACGGATCGATAATAACCACTTCCTTTTAATAACCGACTCGATCATGGATCATGGGGTAGACTCGTCCTTGGACATACAGAAAATTGACAAATAGCGAAAAGTTTCGGCCCAGGTCAGCCTGCGCAGACTGCGCAGGCTGACCTGGGTCGATGCTTTTCGCTGATTCATTAAGCCCCCTTTTCACAGAGCATGGCTCAAATCTTTATCTACACACAAGAAATATGGTTCTAAATATGCGCCGATGATGCACATCATGGGCAGAAAAAGTACATATTGATTTGCAGTATGCAAATGGTCAAAATGTTATTCTATAATATTCATCCGCCATCCGTGAAAACAAAGTTACCGGCCACTTTACCATTATTTCTTTTATTCCGTTTACCGTTTTCGAATCATATGTTACTAATTGCAAAATTTTGTCCTTGAAAGTAATAGGCAATAAAAAAAAGGAATAATATGTTGTAGTAACTTTTGCTGATGCTTATATTTAATGATATATAATTGTGCAAGAAAATTTTGATATTGATTTTGATTTTGAAAGCATGGATAGGAGCACTGGCCGCCGTGATATAACTGAAATAATGTTGAAAACGGCGTTAAACACCATACAATCAATCAATCAATTTTCTTTGATTGGGTAGGAGACATTGTGGGAAAAGGAGAAAATCCTTGTTACCAGGATTTCCTCCTTTTCCCACAATGCATTCTAAAGGCTTCTTTCCCAGTGTCGTTAAAAGGTGGCATTGTGCAGTAAAGGGTTAACACCACAGAAACAAACACATTGTGCAGTAAACACATTGTGCAGTAAAGGGTTAACACCACAGAAACAAACAAATCTTTAGAAAGGTAGAAAGCATGGTGGGAAAAGGAGAAAAGGCTATTACAAAAACATAAGAGCCATGCTCTGGCAAAAGGGGGGTTTAATGCTTTACCACACAAGAAAAATTTAGACCTGTCCAAATTGAAAGCATTTGCAGAAGACAATTCAAATTTGGCTCTAGTAGTGAGAGTTGTCTTTGATTGGGTAGAAAACATTGTGGGAAAAGGAGAAAATGCTAGTTACCAGAAGGCCTCCTCGTCAAGTGTCGTTAAAAGTCGGGATTGTGTGGTGAGGGGTTAACCCTTTCCCAAACAAGCCCTGGTTTTCACGTGTCTGCTGTACAAGTCTTTTGAAAACACTGTGGGAAAAGGAGAAATTGCTCGTAACGAGCAATTTCTCCTTTTCCCACAATGTTTTCTACCCTTTTGGAGAACTTTCTGTCATTTTCATCAAATTTAAAATTGTCGTCTGCAAACTCTTTCAATTTGGACCAGTCTAAAATTCATCGTTTGGGAAAGGGTTAATGCTCCTCCATGATGCAGTGTAGTAAGCATTCATTACCTAGTTATGGATCTATAAAATCCGTTTTGTCTAACAACCAACTGAATCTTGAGGTAGAGTGGTGCTTGGACATACAGAAAATTGATCAAAGTAAAACGTTTTGACACAGGTCAGCCCTGTGTGAACTGTGCAGGCTGACCGGGGTTGATACTTTTTGCCTATCTGTAACATGAAGTCTGAGGTTTATGCGAAACACAGCAACTCAAAATTTTACACTCATCCAATTTGAAAGCATTTGCAGACGACAAATCAGATTTAGCTTAACTCTTTACCACACAATAAAAATGTACACTAGTCCAAATGGAAAGCATTTGCAGATGATATTTTCAATGTAGTTTAAAACATTTGTCTCTTAAAGGGTAGAAAACATTGTGGGAAAAGAAGAAAATGCTGGTTACCAGCATTTTCTTCTTTTCCTACAATGTTTTCAAAAGGCTTCTCTCTCGGGGTCGTTAAAAGTCGGGACTGTGTGGTATAAAGGGTTGAATAATGATTTATCTGTACTGCTCCATGCATAACAGCTTATTATTATGCCAACCCTTTACCAGACGTCAAAATTTTAGCCTTGTCCAAATTGAAAGAATCTGCAGACAACAATTCTAATGTGGCTCAAACAGTACAACATTGTGGGAAAAGGAGAAAATGCTGGTTTCCAGCTTTTTCTGTTTTTCCCACAATCTTTTCAAAAGGCTTCTTTCCCAGGGTCGTTAAAAGGTGGCATTGTGTGGTAAAGGGTTAACCCTTAAGCTGCTAAATAAGTGAATTGAAACTTTCAAGTTGATTGTAAAAACACTAATTTTGCTATTTCAAAGGTGGGGGGGGGGGATATATCTGTATCCACTGTATCCAACAGTGTAGATTCAAGATCAGACTGCATATTCTGTGCAGTCTGATCTTGATCTATGCTGTCTGCAAAGTCCCTTGAGTCGCGCTTAGCTGCCTAAGGGTTACTGTCTGATTGTTTTTCTGTCATACCTGAATTGAAGTTAATGTCTTGATTTAACCTTATTTGGCCAATTTCTTTCCGAGGATTGATGATAGTCATTGCGCCAGGATTCATTCCTCTCTCACGGCTGACCATTGTTTCGACGATGGTTATGTGGGAAAGCAGCCAGTGGGTTGGAAAGAAGATTGTGCGGAGTACTGGTAAAAGAAACTCCAGGAAAGCATGGATAGGTGCACTGGCCTCCGTGATATAACTGAAATAATGTTGAAAACGGCGTTAAACACCATACAATCAATCAATAACCTTTTTCCACACAATCCCATGTTTTAATGATCCTGAAGAAGATGGCTTTTGAAAACATTGTGGGAAAATAAGTAAATGGTGGTAACCAGTATTTTTTCCTTTTCCCAGAATATTTTTTTACCCTATCAAAGACATAAATTATTATTTAAGCTAAATTTAATCTGTTGTCAGCAAATACTTTCAACTTGGATGAGTGTAAAATTTTGTCGTCTGGTAAAGAGTTAACGCTTTACCACACAATCCCGACTTTTAACGACCCTGTGAGAGAAGCCTTTTAAAAAAACCTTGTGGGAAACGGAGAAAATGCTGGTCACCAGCATTTTCTCCTTTTCCCACAATGTTTCTACCCTTCCCAAAACAAATTTCAATTTTTCGATCACATTTATTTTGTTGTCTGCAAATGCTTTCAATTTGGACCAGTCTAAAATTTTGTCGTTTGGTAGAGAGTTAATGATACAGTGAGCTTTGTGTAAATTTTCAGGCCTTGCATACCCTGATGAATAACTGTTTGAATGAAGCCGACTCGAAGGGTTACAGTAGTATAGCTTTTCCTGCCATCGGAACTGGTAACCTGGGTTTTCCAAGAGACGTTGTAGCAAAGGAAATGTTCACTGTGATATACAACTTTGCTCGAGCTAACCCAAAATCAAGTATAAATGATGTACGCTTCATTGTTTATCAGAAAGACGTTGGAACTATAAGTGTAAGTATTTGATATTTTTCTGATTTATGCAGCTGTTATATAGTCTCCAGCTCTTGTTTATCCAGCCAAGCCCCGTAGCTCAGTCGGTAGCATACAGGACTTGAGAACAGGAGGTCGTTGGTTCAATCCCCGGATTGGCCAATTTCTTTCTGAGGATTGATGATAGTCGTTGTGACAGGATTCATTCCTCTCTCACCGTTTCGACGATGGTTATGTGGGAAAGCAGCCAGTGGCTTGGAAAGAATATTGTGCGGAGTACTGGTGAAAAGAAACTCCAGGAAAGCATGGATAGGTGCACTGGCTGCCGCGATATAACTGAAATAATGTTGAAAACGGCGTTAAACACCAAACAATCAATCAATCAATCAATCTTGTTCATCCAGTAGCTAAACCCTTCACCACACAATACCCACTTGTAACGGCCCTGAGGAAGAAGCTTTTTTGAACGTTGTGAGATAGGAGAAATTGCAAGTAAACAGCATTTACTCCTTTCCCACCATGTTTTCTAACATTTCAAAGACAAATTCTGTCAATATAATATGTGTCTGCAAATGCTTTTAATATGTACAGGTCTAGAAATTCGTTGTTTGGCAAAGGGTTAACTGGGTACTAGGTGACAAAGTTCTAGATAAGTTAAAGTTTAACTGCCCGGAGTAAACAAAGCAGGTCTTAACCCTTTACCACACGAGAAAAATTCAGACTGGTCCAAATTGAAAGCATTTGCAGATGACAATTCCAATGTTGCTCAAATGGTGCAATTTTTCTTTGATAGGGTAGAAAAAATTGTGGGAAAAGGAGAAAATGCTGGTTACCAGCATTTTCTCCTTTTCCCACAATGTTTTCAAAAGGTTTCTTTCCGATGGGCGTCAAAAGGCGGCATTGTGCAGTAAAGGGTTAAATAGAGATTTTTACATGAGTGTTTATGTATGATCATTTTTATCAAATGAGTTGAGTAAAATTTATGACCCGAGCCTTGGCGAGCGTCAGATACATACACCATTCAGGGGTCCATGTTTACAGTTGTAGTTTGGTTTCAAATGTGTACATGTATACACAAGTAGATAGATCTTTGACATTTACCCCGAAAGTAGAATGAAAGAGTTTCTAGAAAGGATGAGTCCGCCTAATTTCGTAATTTTGTTGATTTGAAAGACTTCCGCTGCGTTTCTTGGTTTTTATTAAACATGAAAATAAAAAACTTTCCACGCATATACGTCTTGGCAACAGTGACGTCATTTTTCCGCAAAACGGCGTAGTCGCACAAATTCCGGCACTTGCTGTGGTTGGTTTCTCCGGCTTCACGCACTTATGACTAAAAACTGAATAGAACCGGGACCCAAAAAACGATAATACACTAAGTGTGTTATCAAAAATAAGTCATGGGTTTAATACACTGCCGGAGGGGGGTTTATGTGATAAAATGCATTTAAATTTATATCGTACCATTTATAAGTATGGAAATTATTGTGAAGATGACAATCTGTCATTGTATGGCTGGTCGCTGGCGGAAATATTAATTTCAAAACTAGGTTAAAGCCTGCCAGGTCACTCTGTCTTTTGTTTACTTTTTGCCTGATTTTAAAATTTATTTTTCTCTCAGTGACTAACACTTGGATCGACCGTACAATAACAGATTGTTATCTTCACAATATTTTCGATACTTTTAAATGGTATGACTTAAATTTTAATGCATTTTAACACCTGCATTGTTTTTTTGGTCGCTGTCGAGCCTTTCATGTTACAGGCATCTTAACTTTTTACCACACAATCCTGACTTTTAACGACCCTAAGAAAGAAGCCTTTTGAAAACATTGTGGTAAAAGGAGAAAATGCTGGTAACCAGCATTTCTCCTTTTTCCACAATGTTTTCTACCCTTCCCAAAACAAAATTCAATTTTTCAGTCACATTTATTTTGTCCATCTGCAACTGCTTTCAATTTGGGCCGGTCTAAAATTTTGTTGTTTGGTAAAGAGTTAATGTAGCCTAACCCTTTACCATACAATCCTTAGTTTTCAACGCTGAGGAAGAAGCCTTTAGAAAACATTGTGGAAAAAGGAGAAAATGCTGGTAACCAGCATTTTCTCCTTTTCCCACCATGTTTTCTACCATTTCAATTAAAGAGATCATCATTTAGCTACATTTGTATTCTACTCTGGTTACCAGCATTTTCTCCTTTCCCCACAATATTTTCAAAAGTCTTCTCTTTCAGGGGCATTAAAGTTCAGATTGTGTGTTAACTCTTTACCAAACGACAAAATTTTAGACTGGTCCAAATTGAAAGCAATTGCAGATGACAAATTAAATGTGACTCAAAAATTGAAATTTGTTTTGAATATATTTTGAAAGGTAGAAAACATTGTGGGAAAAGGAGAAAATGCTGGATCCAGCATTTTCTCCTTTTACCACAATGTTTTCAAAAGGCTTCTTTCTAAGGGTCGTTAAAAGTCGGGATTGTGTGGTAAAGGGTTTAGTGGTTGAATTTGCTTTGAATGGATAGAAAATATCAGAAAAGAAGTATACTTATCATAAGCATTGTCTCCTTTTTCCTCAATGTTTTCTTATACTTTCTTCCTATGGGTCGTCAAAACATAGGATTTTTTGGCAGAGGGTTAACTCTTTACCACACAATCCCGATTTTTAACGACCCTAAAAAGGAAGTATTTTGAAAACATTGTGGGAAATGGAGAAAATGCTGGTAACCAGCATTTTCTCCCTTTCCCACAATGTTTTTTAACCTGTCAGGAAGAAATCCAATCATCTGAGTCACATTTAATCTGTCGTCTGCAAATACTTTCAATTTGGACCAGTCTAAAATATTGTCATGCAGTCAAGACTTAACCCCTCAGAGTGCTGAATTTATGAAATAAACCTGTTCAGTGAAGAAAAAAGTATGAAATATTGTCATTTCGGGTCGTTTTAGCCAAAAGAAGTAAAACAAAATGCTGACAATGTTGATCAGATATCAGACTGCACATTCTGTGCAGTCTGATCTTGATCAATGCTATCAGCAAAAACAACTTAAGTTGGTTCCAGCACTTACAGAATTAAAGTTGTATTACATTGCCAACTTTTTACAGGCATTTGAAGCTGAGGAGAAAACAAGACTGTCTGGGAAGGGAGCCAGTGGATATCGCCAACTGCAACAAACCCAGTCAGCCTCCTCAATGTTTAAAGATGTTTCTCCGGATGAATCCGGTAGGAAAACTTTTTTTAGTATGGCTGATGCACAGGATAATAATTCAAGTCTTTACCAGGGTCCACATTCACCAACCATTCCTAAGGATATTCATGGTCTTATACAGAAGAATTTTCTAGATTTGAAAGAAACTCAGCTTAACCAGATGACAAAATTTTACCCTTGCCCAAATTGAAAGCACTTGCAGACAACAATTTCAATGTGGCTCAAATGGCACAATTTTTCTTTGATAGGAAAGAAAACATTGTGGGAAAAGTAGAAAATGCTGGTTACCAGTATTTTCTCCTCTTCCGACAATGTTTTCAAAAGACTTCTTTCCCAGGGGCGTTAAAAGGCGTCATTGTGCGATAAAGGGTGAACTCTTTACCAAACGACAAAATTTTGGACTGGACAAAAGTGAAAGCATTTGCAGACGACAATTTAAATGTTGCTAAATTGATGATTTCTGTTTTTGATAGGTTTGATTGATTGATTGTATGGTGTTTGACGCCATTTTCAACATTATTTCAGTTATATCGCGGCGGCCAGTGCACCTATCCATGCTTTCCTGGAATTTCTTGTACTAGTACTCCGCACAATATTCTTTCCAAGCCACTGGCTGCTTTCCCACATAGCCATTGTCGAAACAATGGTCAGCGGTGGGAGAGGAATGAACCCTGTTGCAATGACTATCATCAGTCCTTGGAAAGAAATTGGCCAAGCCGGGGATCAAACCAGCGACCTGCTGTTCTCAAGTCCTGTATGCTACCAACTGAACTATGTGGCTTGGTGTTTTTGATAGGATAGAAAACATTGTGGGAAATAACTCCATTTCCCACAATGTTTTCAAAAGACTTTGTCTTAAGGGTCTGTAAAAGTCAGGATTGTGTGGTAAAGGGTTAACCATGTGGTTTAGCCGATTAGAAGTTGTGTTACTTTCAACTCTAGAAAGTTCTTGAAAATTGGACCAAGAATATTCTGAAGAATGATTGATGAATACGGTCCCTGGTGACCAAATTTTAGACCCCAGCAAATTGAGCGTTTTTGAAGACAACAAATTTTATTATGTGGCTGTAATATTGGGGACTTTCTTCTTTAACCCTTTATACCGCACAATGCCGCCTTTTGACGCCCCTGGAAAAGAAGCCTTTTGAAAACATTGTGGGAAAAGGAGAAAATGCTGGTAACCAGCATTTTCTCCTTTTCACACACTGTTTTCTACCCTACCAAAGAAAAGTTGCATCATTTGAGCCACATTGAAATTGTCGTCTGCAAATGTTTTCAATTTGGACAAGGCTAAAATGTTGTCGTCTGGTAGAGGGTTACAAGGGCTGAAAACATGGTGGAAAAAGAAGAAAATACTGGCTACTAACTTTTTTTCTCTTTTTCCCACAATGTCTTCAAAGACATCACCCCTCAGGATCATTTTACTCTTTACTAAACGACAAAATTTTAGACTCGTCCAGATTGAAGCATTTGCAGACAACAAAATAAATGTGACTCTAGAATTGAATTTTGTTTTGGGAAGAGTAGAAAACATTGTAGGAAAAGGAGAAAATGTGGGTTGCCAGCATTTTCTCCTCTCCCCACAATATTTTCAAAAGGCTTCTGCCTCAGGGTCATGAAAAGTTGGGGTTGTGTGTTAAAGGGTTAAAGTTTGGATTGTTTGGCAAAGGGTTAATTTTGCGTCCTGAATCTTGTTTCTGTCTCAGTTGTTTGCTTCTTGAGCTTGCTCCTCCTCTCTATGAGTCATCTTGACCCTTGGAATGTAATTGGTAAACTTTTTCAAAAGATTTACATAAGGCTTAATCCCAGGGACAAATCTAAAAGCTTTCACAAAATACTATTACAATAGGCTTCAACCCAGGGACTTAAGTTGAAAAAGACAATTACATTAAGCTTAAACCTAGGGACTTAGTTTGCAAAAGACTTAACTTAGGCTTGAACCGGGGACTTAGTTTGCAAAAGACTATTGCATTAAGCTAGAACCCAGGGACTTAGTTTACAAAAGATTATTATGCTAGGCTGGAATCAAGGGACTTAGTTCACTAATGACAACACTAAAGACCATTGCATTACACTTAATCTCACAGACACAGTTTGAAAGCTTGTACAAAAGATTAGTACATTAGGTTGGAACTCAGGGACTTGATTTGAAAACTTCGAAAAAAGCTTATTACATTACGCCTGAACCCGGGGACTTAGTATGCAAAAGAGTTTTTTATAAGAACCCAGAGACTTGCTCAATGCAAAAGACCGTTACATTAGGCAAGAACTAAGGGACTTACTTTGCAAAAGATAATTACATTAGACTTGAACCAAGGGACATACATTGCAAAAGACAATTACATTAGGTTTGACATCAGGGACTTAGTTTGCAAAAGTTAGTTACATTAAGTTTGCTTGGAGGAACATCAGGGACTTAGTTTGTTAGTCAATTACATTAGGTTTGCTTGGAGGGACTTAGTTTGCAACAGACAGTTACATTAGGTTTGATCCCAAGACTTAGTTTGCAGAAGACAATTACATTAGGTCTGATCCCAGGGACATAGTTTGCAGAAGACAATTACATTAGGTTTGATCCCAAGACTTAGTTTGCAGAAGACAATTACATTAGGTTTGATCCCAGGGACATAGTTTGCAGAAGACAATTACATTAGGTCTGATCCCAGGGACATAGTTTGCAACAGACAGTTACATTAGGCCTGATCCCAGGGACATAGTTTGCAGAAGACAATTACATTAGGTTTGATCCCAGGGACATAGTTTGCAGAAGACAATTACATTAGCTCTGATCCCAGGGACTTAGTTTGCAGAAGACAATTACATTAGCTCTGATCCCAGGGACATAGTTTGCAGAAGACAATTACATTAGGTTTGATCCCAGGGACATAGTTTGCAGAAGACAATTACATTAGCTCTGATCCCAGGGACATAGTTTGCAGAAGACAATTACATTAGCTCTGATCCCAGGGACTTAGTTTGCAACAGACAGTTACATTAGGTTTGATCCCAAGACTTAGTTTGCAGAAGACAATTACATTAGGTCTGATCCCAGGGACATGGTTTGCAGAAGACAATTACATTAGGTCTGATCCCAGGGACATAGTTTGCAGAAGACAATTACATTAGGTCTGATCCCAGGGACATAGTTTGCAACAGACAGTTACATTAGGTCTGATCCCAGGGACATAGTTAGCAGATGACAATTACATTAGGTCTGATCCCAGGGACATAGTTTGCAGAAGACAATTACATTAGGTCTGATCCCAGGGACATAGTTTGCAACAGAGTTACATAAGGTTTGATCCCAGGGACTTAGTTTGCAAAAGACAATTATATTAAGTTTGATCTGAGGAACTTAGTTTGCATAAGACTATTTTATAAGACTTTTAGTCAATGCAAAAGACAGTTACATTCACCTTGAACTGAGGAACTTTGCAAAGACTATTACCCTACGCATGAGTTTGCAAAAGTCAATTGCGTTAGGTTTGCTTGGAGGGACTTAGTATGCAAAAGACAATTGCATTAGGTTTGATCCCAGGGACATAGTTTGCAAATGACAAGTACATTAGGTTTGCTTGAGGGACTTAGATTGCAAAAAAAACAACAAAAAAAAAAACATTTACATTGTTTGGGAAAGGGTTAAAAGAGTAACTTGAAAAAGAAAAACATTGCAGGATATTAAGACCACAATGGTTACCGGCATTTTCCTCTCCTTTCCACATAATTTTCAAAAGCCTTCTCCTTAAGTGACAAAAAGGAGTATTTGGTAAAATAAGATAAACTCAAGTTTTGAAGTTGAAAGAGCCACCTCTAAAAATAGTAACAGATCTGAGGGATTACATTTAAATTTTAGCTCACCAATGTAAATTGTTCAGATGATGTACAATTGTGCTTGCACACACGCTGTCTCAACCATTTCAGAGGGTCTGAAATAATTTAGTTTATTCTTTTAACCGTTTACCAAAAAGTTCTGAGTTTCAATGTCTCTTGGTGAAAGGGTATACGTAATAATGGAGGAAAAGAAGAAAATGTTGATAACCAATATTTTCTGTTTTTCCCACAATGATTTCAGATACCCTATCAAGCCCAAATTTGATCGTTTGGGCTACCTTTAATTTGTTGTCTGCAAATGCTTTCAATCTGGACAGTCCTGAAGTTAAATGGTGTTTTGTAGAGAGTTAACAATACAAGTCACATCATTTGAGTATCATTTTAACATGATACAAGCATTCTTTCAAATTTATATCCAAGCCCATACATGCTTATTAGGACTTCAAGCCTTTCCCACACAATCATGTCTTAATGACCCTGAACAGAAAGACTTTTGAAAACATTTCTGGAAAAGGAAATAACACTAGTTACCAGTATATCCTTTCTGATACAAGCCCAAATGTTTGAGTGTCATTTTAACCCTTTACCACACAATCTCGACTTTTAAGGACCCTGAGGAAAAAGCCTTTTGAAAACATTGTGGGAAAAGGAGAAAATGCTGGTTACCAGCATTTTCTCCTTTTCCCACAGTGTTTTCTACTCTTCCCAAAACAAATTTCAATTTTTGAGTAACATTTACTTTGTCGCTTGCATATGCTTTGAATTTGGAGTAGTCTAAAATTTTGTTGTTTGGTAAAGAGTTAAGTAGTTAATTGGTAGTCTGCGAATGCTTTTAATTAGGACAAGTCTAAACTTTTGTTGTTTGGTTAAGAGTTAACTTTTTCACTCTGTAGACTACTAGCTTCAAAAACATTTTGGCTAAAGGAAAAATTCCTTATTATGGCCTGAGTGACTTTAGTGAATCAGTGCCCTACACTTAACACATACTTAGGTCTAAAAGAAGAAGAGCCCTGGTCTTGTATCTGAACTTCCTTGTATCCAGTTCTTCCTGTCTTGCTGAGCCCCAGTAATGCAGTTGGTAGCGTACAGGACTTGAGAACCGAGAATTGCTGGTTCAAATCCCGAGCTTGGCCAAGTTTTCAGAGGATTGATGATAGTCATTACGACAGGATTCATTTCTCTCTCACCACTGATCATTGTTTCAACAATGGTTTTGTGAGAAAACAGCCAGTGGCTTGGGAAGAATATTGTGCGAAGCACTGGTAACAGAAACTCCAGGAAAGCATGGATAGGTGCACTGGCCACGGCAGTATAAATGAAATGATGTTGAAAATGGCATTAAACACCATACCATACATTTCTTTACTCTAACAATCCATTTCATATGTGCAGTGCCTTGAGAAATAGAGGATCTTACATGAGTGTTTATGTATTATTATTTTTATCAAACGAGTTGACTGAAATTATATGACGCGAGCCTTGGCGAGCGTCATATACATTTTAGTCAACGAGTTTGATAAAAATGATAATACATAAACACGAATGTGGGATTCTATTTATCACATAAAACAAATGACAGACAAATAAGTATCCTGCATCATCACCTTCAGCCTTTACAACGTTCATGGATCGGTGTTTACAGTTGTAGTTCGGTTTCAAGCATGTACATACACAAGTAGATAGGTCTTTGACATTTACCCCGATACTTGTGTTCATACACAAGTAGATAGGTCTTTGACATTTACCCCGAAAGTAGAATGAAACAGTTTCTACGGGGGATAATTCCACCTATTTCTGCAATTTTGTTGATTTTTAAAAAACTTCAGTTGCATTTTTAGCTCACCTGAGCACAACGTGCTCAAGGGGAGCTTTTAGGATCACCCGGTGTCCGTCGTGCGTCTGTGTGTCGTTTATCGTGCGTCGTCAACAATTCTTTAAACATCATCTCCTCCTAAACCACTGGGCTAATTTGGACCAAACTTGGCAGGAATGTTCCTTGGGAGGTCCTCTTTAAAAATTGTTCACAAAATATGATTCCATCAAAAACTCTGGTTGCCATGGCAATGAAATGGAATTTTCTAAGAAATTCTTTAAAAATCTTCTCCTCTGAAACTGCAAGTCAGATTTTGAAATAATTTGACAGGAATGTTCCTTGGGTGACCTTTTTCAAAAGCTGTTCACGAAATTTTGATATGTCGAAAAACATGGCTCTGGTGAATGGGAGCTACTAAGTGCACCATATGGATATGAAGAAATTCTTAAAAATTCTTCTTGTCTGAAACCGCTGGTCAGATATTAAAATAATTTCACAGAGATATTTCTTGGGTGACCCTTTTCAAAAGTTGTTCACGAAATTTAGATCCATCAAGAAACATGGCTCTGGTGAATGGGGGCTACTTGCACTATACGGAAATGAAGAAATTCTTAAAAATTCTTCTCTGAAACGGCTGGTCAGATTTTGAAATAATTTCACAGAGATGTTCCTTTGGTGACCCTTTTCAAAAAGTGTTCGCAAAATTTTGATCCGTCTAGAAACATGGCTCTGGTGACTGGTGTCAAATTAAAGCAATACCTTGTGGGCATTCTAGAGGCCACATTTTTTGCTCAATTGACTTGAAAATTTATCAGAATGTTTGCCTTAATTAAATCTTGGAATAGATTGAAATTGGGTCATCTGGGGTCATAAAGTAGGTCACTGGGTCACATTGAAGAAATACCTTGTGGGCACTCTAGAGGCCACAATTCTAGCTAAATTGACCTGAAAATTGGTCTACATATTTGACTCGATGATATCTCGGATCAGTTAGAAATTGGATCTCATAGGGTCATAAACTAGGTCACTGCGTCAAATTAGAGAAATGTATTGTGGGCACTGTAGAGGCCACAGTTTTTGCTCAACTCACCTGAAAATTTGTCAGCATGTTTGACTTGATGATATCTTAAATGCTTTTGAAATTTGGTTACATAGGGTCATAATCTAGGTCACTAGGTCAAATTACAGAAATACCTTGTGGGCACTCTAGAGGTGACAGTTCTTGCCCAATTCACCTGAATCTTGGTCAACTAGTTTGTTTTCATGTCTCGGATGAGTTTGAAATATAATCACATAGGGTCATAAACTAGGTCACTAGGTCAAATTGAAAAAAAACATTTTGGACACTCCGGAGGCCACATTTTCAGCTTAATTGACCTGACAATTGGTCAGAATGTTTGTCTTAATAATATCTCAGATGAGTTTTAAATTGGGTCATTATGACCCTGGAGTGAAATTTCGCCTAATGACTGAGGTGAGCGATCCAGGGCCATCATGGCCCTCTTGTTTGGTTTTTGTTACACATGAAAATAAAAAATTTCCCATGCATATACGCCTTAGCAACAACGATGTCATTTTTCCGCGAAACGACGTAGTAGTATAAATTCTGGCATGTGCTGTACCAAGCTAACCAGTCACAAACCTCTGCAGAAAGTTAGCAGTATCTACCGTAATTCACCAATGTATTCGAACAGAAAAAAATGATTAATTTTTTTTTGAGTGTCGGAATCTTTAAATTATCATTTTGAAAAACACTGGCTAGCCGAAATAATAGGTTTTACCTTGTTGTCCGCATGTATGTCAGAAATAAGAAGGGTTAAATCCGACAAATTTGGATCTATTTATAGCACCAATGAAGGGGTCAAAACTTTAGTGTATCTAAAGTTTCAGCGTGTTTTCAATCTTAAAAGTACTTAATTTAAATATTTTCTTAATTTCTTAGGCCTAAAAGCAGTAGCTTTCTAAAGTCATAATTCAGTAGTAGATGGTATATTTCCAAGTTCAGACTGCACATTCTGTATAATCTGATGTCTATCTACACTGTACGCCAACATTTTGAACTCCGCCATCTTGCCATCAACAAAGTGAATTAGCCATCTGTCAACAAAATTTCACACCTGTCGCAGGTACACAAATAATTGCAGCAAAATTTGTATTATGGGTATGACGTAACCTGCAGATCATCCAGAGCAAGAAGTTTGTAATGCCCCTGTTTTTGTACACTCTGCTAAATAGATCTCCCTGGTTGCATGCTGACCTCCAATCAATATAAAATGACCACGCAATAAACCTGTATCATGCCCACTTTATAGTAGCTGATAGCGCCTTTTTGTGTTTAGTAATGGTTTTTTCAAGAACACCTGGGCAGCTGTGTCACATAATTTGTGTAGTCAGCAGAAAAAAAAGTGTGCAAGTTTTTTTCTTCAGGAAAGATTCCTTGCAGCCGAAATAAAAAGGAATGCACACGATAACTAATGCATTAGATCTAGTTATATAGACAAATGGACTACCGATAAATAAAGGAAAGAAACAATGACAATTACTATTTATAATTTCTTTAATATTGTTCATGGAGGGACAATTTCACGCTTCTGCAGGTGCCTTTTGAAAATGTTATGAAAAAAGGAGAAACTGCATGCACAACACCAAAAAGTCTAGAAACATTAAACCCTTTAAGCACCTTTCAAAACTAGTTGCTTTGGAGGCCTGTGAAGATCAAGATCACACTACACAGAATGTTTGGTCTGATCTTTGATCTAAATCTACACTGTTTTTGTGAGAATATTTCAACAAAGACAACTTTGGTGTTGCAGGTTTTTTGGTCTTATTACATGACCTAAAATAATGGCTGAGTTACTATGTTCATAACGATGAATTTCTGCAATGCAGAAATGTGCAAATATGCAGCCGAACATTACCAGAAACATTTTCTAAAAAAAATATGTCATAATCAGCTATTATTTTGGAAAATTAATGTTACAGGCTGTCTGACCATATAGGAAAATTTATATTTTGGACTGTACAGAGTAAGGACTCAAAATAAATTATTTTTGAAAATTTTTGACCATGTCCGAACTTTTAGGGTCTCCGAATACATTGGCAAATTACAGTACCTCTAAAAGGTTCAGATAAGCATGCAACAATATCTGTCTGGTGTGTGTCTGATCAACGGTCAGACAGAAGTCTTGGTACCCAACGGTCTGAGAGCCTAATCATTGCTAGATCTTCTATAAGAATGGAATGTACACTTGCCTGTGAAATCCCAACTGTACTGGCTATATATCTGTCTGTAACTGGCTTCTGATCCATAACAATATCATGGACTTTATTGACCATTTCTGGGGTTGTAACCGTGACAGGCCTTCCAGGAAAGGGGTCACCATCAAGGCTGTGCCTGACACACCAAAGTTCTACCACCAAGCTTTCCTCTGTAGCACATGAAGTGGTATCATTCCCTAGTGTTGCTACCGTATCAGTATGGATATCCACAGGTGCTAGACCTTTCTTAACCCTTTCCCAAACAACAGATTTTGGACTGGTCCAAATTGAAAGAGTTTGCAGACGACAATTTTAAATTTGATGAAAATGGCAAAAAGTTCTCAAAAAGGGTAGAAAACACTGGGGGAAAAGGAGAAATTGCTCGTTACGAGTAATTTCTCCTTTTCCCACAGTGTTTTCAAAAGACTTGTACTGCAGACACGTGAAAACCAGGGCTTGTTCGGGAAAGGGTTAACCCTTTACCAAACCATCCCGTGTTTTCACGTCCCTGAGGAAGAGGCCTTTTGAAAACTTTGTGTGAAAAGGAGAAAAATGCTGGTGACCAGCATTTTCTCCTTTTCCCACAATGTTTTCTACCCTGTCAAAAAACCTTAAGTTCATTTGTACCACTTTCAAATCTGTCTTCTGCAGATGCTTTCAATTTGGAAGGGGCTAAAATTTGTCGTTTGGGAAAGGGTTAAGCAAATGTTGAATTACTGTTCTTCCGGTAATTTTGTCCATTTTGTAAAAGTCTTAGCTTGTTTACTTAACCCTTTACCACACGAGAAAAAATTCCGACTGGTCCAAATTGAAAGCTTTTGCAGACGACAATTCCAATTTGGCTCAAATGGTGCAATTTTCCTTTGATAGGGTAGAAAACATTGTGGGAAAAAGAGAAAATGCTGGTTACCAGCATTTTCTCCTTTTTCCACAACGTTTTCAAAAGGCTTCTTTCACTTGGCGTTAAAAAGCAGCATTGTGCGGTAAAGGGTTAAGAGTGCTACTTCTAGGACACACAGTGACTAAATGACTTCACTCTTCTGGTACATAACCTTAACTCTTTACCACACAACAAAATTTTAGACTATACCAAATTGGAAGCTGCAGACGACAAATTGAGAGTAATTCAAATGATGATTTCTGTCTTTGATATGGTAGAAAACATAGTGGGAAAAGGAGAAAATGGTGGTTACCAGCATTTTCTCCTTTTCGCACAATTTTTTCAAAATGCTTTTCCTTTGGGGTCATTAAAACACAGGATTGTGTGGTAAAGAGTTAAATAGTCAGGGAATAGTAGAGCTGAGAAAGTATATCCCTGCTTAACTCTTTCAATACAAGCTCACAACTTGTCAAATAGCCCATATATCAATAGCAAAATGTTTCGACCCATGGACTGCAAGGCTTTAAAGCCTCTTTTCACAGAGCGTAACTGATTCATGTCTAAAGTACAGAAGAACCTAAATTTTACCAATTTGTCATTTTTAGCTTCGCTGGCTGAAGGCCAGCAAGCTTATGTTATGGCCTTTTGTCTGTCATGGGTGTTAACTTTTATTTCAAACATCTATTCTAAATTTTGACCCAAACTTCACAAAAATTCTTGTGCCAAACCATAATTCCTAGGGCTACCAAATTTGGATCACTTCAGAATTGGTTCAAATTTAGCCATGTAATCAAAATTAGCCGTGCCTCAGGTGTCTCATGTTGCTCTATATTCAGAAAACTTTGAAAGTCTTACTGTTTGTAACCATAAGGCCAATACCCATATTGTTTGGCCTGTGCCTTTATCTTGTTGACCTCTACCAGGATTCAAGTAAGTAGATCTCTGTTGTGAAAAATGGCTTTACCCTGGGTTCACAACTTTCACCTGGGCTTTCGTAGAGAAAAACCTTTACAAAACCATTTGACCTAGAATTTTAATGTTTGTTAGATAATAATCACCCTTGTTAACTCAATTGTAAAGTATTACCATTCATCACCCCTGGGACATTCAGTAGCGAAACCGTTGTTTCTATGAATATTTATAAGATTGCGAATTACACCCAGTAGCCGATCGAATTGTCGATAACATACTCTCTTGTAGTGGAGGATAATTACATTTCTTCCATTAGTATGAATAAACCGGGTAAAACCCACATCGTTATCCATGAATATGGCGGCTGCCGGTGGGCCTTCCGCCTGTTCTTGTTGACAGAAATACATCCTGTTCTCCAACCAAAGCTGCTAGGGCTCTAAGCTGGAACTCTTTTTGTGAACTTTTGTCAATGATGTTCATGGCCTCAGCCATATTTAAAGTATTGCCAAGCTTGATTTGAAACAAGCAATTTGATTGGTTGTAGACGAGGTAATAGAAATGATGGCATAGTTATGGTTGATAAAAATAGATTAAATTTTCTCACTGAAAAACTGAGATTACCAATCAAAATGCCTCATGAATAATTCGTGAGAATGAGAAAACATACGCGAGATAACCCAGGGCGATGAATGCAGTTTACCGAATACATCAAAACTGGGTCAACGAGGATGGGTAATAATGTACGTTATTAGCTAGTGGAGTGATACATGGCCTTTTCTCTTTGAATTGTCAATTCTGTAAATGAAAGGTTTTATGATTGTGTCAGACATTTTTAAAATGAAGGACAGAAAAAAAACTATCAAAGTACAACAATTTCCTTGTTTTCTTAGGTTTGAACAACTTCTGGTAAAAAGCTATTGCGAAAGAGAACATCTAGATCAGACAGCAAAAGCATACCATCTTTTCTTCAGTCAAAACTCCTCAAAATTTACAGAATTAATAATTCTAAGAATCCAAAGCAAAGCCATATTTAGAGATTTGAATTAACATTGTTAAGGAGATCATACTTAAGTGAATGTCTGACATATCAAAACCTTTCATTTCAGACTCGGAAGAGGACTCGGACGAATAAGTTGTGTACCTCATCCTATGCCGTGTTGAATTCCGTGTGGCTGAATTGATCAACAAACATACCTGGGACAAGAATGAAGCCACAACACATTTTGTATACTGTGTTGCTGAATTGAAAGCCATGATACATAAAATTTTGTATACCTTGTTGCTGAATTAATTAACAAACATACCTGGAACACAATATAAAGCCATAATATACTTGTATACAGTGTAACAAGAAATAAAATCATAATACATTGTATGCCGAGTTGTATACTGTATTGCTGAATTGATGAACAAACATACTTGGCAAAAGGATAAAGCCAATATAAGACAGTTTTATGCCGTGTTGCTGAATTGATCAACAAACGTAGTTGAAAAAGAATAAAGCCAATATTATACAGTTTTATGCCGTGTTGCTGAATTGATTAAAAAACATAGTTGAAAAAGAATAAAGGTAATATTATACAGTTTTATGCCGTGTTGCTGAATTGGATTAAAAGACATACCAGGAACAAGCATAGAGTCACAATAGATTTGTATTCCGTGTTGGTGAATTGATTAACAAGCATACATGGACAAAGAATAAAACTATGATACAGTTACATGCCAGTGTTGCTGAATTGATTAACCCGTAGGCTGCTGAGAACAACTCACTGACCTTTTGTGTTCAGCATAGACCAAGATCAGACTGCACAGAATGTGCAGTCTGATCTTGGATCTACACTGTCCGATAAGGAGATATATTTTTCCTAAAAATAAGTTTGAAATAACATTATTTGGGTTTTTACTAGTATGGGTTCGAAAATTTCATTTCAACTATTCAGCAGAATAAGGATTGATAAATATACCTGCAACACAGAAACAAAAAAAAACGTAATATTGATCGATCCTTGGGGCTCTGAATTTATTGACGGGGACCGTTTTCCTCCTTTAACTCCTTACTAAACCCTTTCCCAAACAAGCCCTGGTTTTCACGTGTCTGCAGTACAAGTCTTTTGAAAACGCTGTGGGAAAAGGAGAAATTGCTCGTAACAAGCAATTTCTCCTTTTCCCACATTGTTTTCTACCCATTTTGAGACCTTTCTGCCATTTTCATCGAATTTAAAATCGTCGTCTGCAAACTCTTTCAGTTTGGACCAGTCCAAAATTTGTCGTTTGGGAAAGGGTTAACGACAGAATTTTAGACTGGTCCAGATTGAAAGCCTTTGCAGACCAAAAATTAAAAGTATGTGAATAATTGAAATTTGCCATAAATTAATAGGGTATAAATTATTGTGAGAAAAGAGGAAAATGCTTTTTACCAGCATTTTTCCCTTTTTCCTCAATGCTTTCCAAAGCCTTTTTCGGTAAGGTGATTAAAAGTCGGAATTGTGTAGTAAAGGGTTAATCACATAAGTCCAAGTTTAAAGAAACCTAACAGAGAAGGCTTTTGAAAACATTGTAACTGGTAACCAGCATTTTCTCCTTTTCTCACAATGTTTTCTACCCTTTCTCTGACCATTCCCATTATTTGAGCGTCTTTCACCATCAAGTGCTTAGAACAGATCGGTCTAAAATGTTGTTGTCTGTCAGGTTTTAACCCTTTACCACACAATCCTGACTTTTAACGACCCTGAGAAAGGAGCTTTTTGAAAACATTGCGGGAAAAGGAGAAAATGCTGGTAACCAGCATTTTCTCCTTTTCCCACAATGTTTTCAACACTTTCAAAAACAAATTTCAATTTTGGAGTCACATCTGTCGTCTGCAAATACTTTCAATTTGGACAACTTAGAAATTTTGTCGTTTGGTAAATATTTAAAGACTCAGTCACTTTGAACTGAACAATTCAAGAAAATTATTATTTCACCCTTTACCAAACAACAAAAGTTTGGACTCTACCAAATTGAAAGCATTTGCAGACGACAGATGTAGCTTAAATGATGATCTCTGTCTCTGATAGGGTAGAAAACTGTTTAACCCTTTCCCAAACAAGCCCTGGTTTTCATGTGTCTACAGTACAAGTCTTTCGAAAACACTGTGGGAAAAGGAGAAATTGCTCGTAACGAGCAATTTCTCCTTTTCTCACAGTGTTTTCTACCCTTTTGGAGAACTTTCCGCCATTTTCATCAAATTTAAAGTTGTCGTCTGCAAACTCTTTCAGTTTGGAAGGGTCAAAAATTTGTCGTTTGGGAAAGGGTTAACCCTTTCCCAAACGACAAATTTTGGACTGGTCCAAATTGAAAAGAGTTTGCAGACGACAAATTTAAATTTGATGAAAATGGCAGAAAGTTTTCAAATAGGGTAGAAAACACTGTGGGAAAAGGAGAAATTGCTCGTTACGAGCAATTTCTCCTTTTCCCACAGTGTTTTCAAAAGACTTGTACTGCAGACAGTGAAAACCAGGGCTTGTTTGGGAAAGAGTTAAACAGTTCACACAATGTTGTCAAACACCTTCCTTTCCAGGGTCATGAAAACCAGGGCTTATTTGGTAAAGGTTTAAATAAAATGATTTCAGCCTTGTCCAAATTGAAAACATTTGTAGACAACAATTTCAGTGTGGCTCAGATGGTGCATTTTTAGCTCACCTGAGCACGAAGTGCTCATGGTGAGCTATTGTGATCGTGCTGTGTCCGTCGTCCGTTGTCCGTCGTCCGTCGTCAACTTTTTACCTTGTGTACGCTCTAGAGGCCACATTTTCAGTCCAATCCTCATGAAACTTGGTCAGAATGTTTGTCTCGATAAAATCTCGGACGAGTTCGAAATTGGGTCATGTGGGGTCAAAAACTAGGTCACTAGTTCAAATCTTAGAAAAAACTTGTGTATGCTCTAGAGGCCACATTTTCAGTCCGATCCTCATGAAACTTGGTCAGAATGTTTGTCTTGATGAAATCTCGGACAAGTTCTAAATTGGGTCATGTGGGGTCAAAAACTAGGTCACTAGGTCAAATCTTCGTAAAACCTTGTGTACGCTCTAGAGGCCACATTTTCAGTCCGATCCTCATGAAACTTGGTCAGAATGTTTGTCTTGATAAAATCTCGGACGAGTTCGAAATTGGGTCATGTGGGGTCAAAAACTAGGTCACTAGGTCAAATCTTCGAAAAACCTTGTGTACGCTCTAGAGGCCACATTTTCAGTCCGATCCTCATGAAACTTGGTCAGAATGTTTGTCTTGATAAAATCTCGGACGAGTTTGAAATTGGGTCATGTGGGGTCAAAAACTAGGTCACTAGGTCAAATCTTCGAAAAACCTTGTGTACGCTCTAGAGGCCACATTTTCAGTCTGATCCTCGTGAAACTTGGTCAAAATGTTTGTCTTGATAAAATCTCGGACGAGTTTGAAATTGGGTCATGTGGGGTCAAAAACTAGGTCACTAGGTCAAATCTTCGAAAAACCTTGTGTATGCTCTAGAGGCCACATTTTCAGTCCGATCCTCATGAAACTTGGTCAGAATGTTTGTCTTGCTAAAATCTCCGACGAGTTCGAAATTGGGTCATGTGGGGTCAAAAATTAGGTCACTAGGTCAAATCTTAGAAAAACCTTGTGTACGCTCTAGATGCCACATTTTGAGTCAGATACTTGTGAAATTTGGTCCGAATGTTTGTCTTGATAAAATCTCGGATGAGTTCGAAATTAAGTCATGTGGGGTCAAAAACTAGGTCACTAGGTCAAATCTTAGAAAAACCTTGTGTGTGCTGTAGAGGCCACACTTTCAGTCAGATACTTGTGAAATTTGGTCAGAATGTTTGTCTTGATAGAATCTCGCACGAGTTTGAAATTGGGTCGTGTGGGGTCAAAAACTAGGTCACTAGGTCAAATCTTAGAAAAACCTTTTGTACACTATAGAGGCCACATTTTCAGTCCAATACTCTTGAAAAATGGTCAGAATGTTTTTCTTGATTATATCTTGAAATAGTACGAAAATGTGTCATGTTGGGTCTAAAACTAGGTCACCAGGTCAAATCTAAGAAAAACGTTGTGTATGCTCTAGAGGCCATATTTTCTGTCCAGTACTCTTGAAAGTTGGTCAGAATGTTTGCCTTGATAATATCTCTGACTAGTTTGAAAATGGGTCATGACGGGTGAAAAACTAGGTCACTAGGTCAAATCTTAGAAAAACCTTGTGTATGCTCAAGAAGCCACATTTTCTGTCTAATACTCTTGAAAGTTGGTCAGAATGTTTGTCTCGATGATATCTCAGTAGCATTTGAAAATGGGTCATTTGGGGTCAAAAACTAGGTCACGTGGTCAAATATTAGAAAAACCATGTGTACACTGTTGTGGCCACATTTTTTGTTCAATACTCTTTTAAAGTTGCTCAGAATGTTTGCCTTGGTAATATCTTGGATGAGTTTGAAAATAGGTCATGTTGGGTCAAAATCTAGGTCACTAGGTCAGATCTTAGAAAAACCTTGTGTATGCTGTAGAGGCCACATTTTCAGTCCAATACTCTTGAAATTTGGTAAGAATGTTTGTCCTAATGATATCTTGGACCAGTTTAAAAAATGTGTTATGTTGGCTGAAAAACTAGGTCACTAGGTGAAATCTTAGAAAAACCTAGTGTATGAATGACTCTCAGAAAGAAGCCTTTTGAAAACACTCTTTCAAAGTGAGAAAATGCTGGTATCCAGCATTTTTTCCCTTTTTCACAATGTTTTCGACCCCTTTGAGAGACCAGTCCCACAGCTTGATCCACATATTATTTGTTTTATGCAGAAGGTTCAGACTGATGAGTTTAAAATTTTATTGTTTGGTAATACATATATCTCACAAGACGTTGGAAATTGGTTGTGCTTGGTCAAAAGGCTCAGGTGAGCGACTCCAGGGCCATCGTGGCCCTCTTGTTTCTTCGATAGGATAGAAAACATTGTGGGAAAAGGAGAAAATGCTGGTTACCAGCATTTTCTCCTTTTCCCACAATGTTTTCAAAAGGCCTCTTTCCCAGGGGTGTTAAAAGGCATCATTGTGCGGTAAAGGGTCAAGACTGTTATTCTACTGTGATCATTGAGTGACTAGATTTTGTCTTGGACTATGAATTTAAGACTTTAAACTAGATATGTAGTGACTGGCTGATGGATTATTGATGATAAGTGAAGATTTAAGGACTTTGAATTGGATAAATATACATAGTAAAATTAGTGTTGCACCCCCTGTGTTTTTAACTTGTTTAATTTTCTGGTGTGCATGATATGAAATGGGTTGGAAATTAGAATATGGCTGCTGTATACAAGAACAAACAAATCTGTTGTCTCTGAAATGGAATGAACTGAGGTATCCCTTAACCTCATGGCAGCAGCTACTGATCGAGCTGTTTCAACCTCTCGTGAGAGGTGTGAGACAAAGATTGCAAGCTGTTTTGCATCCCCCCGGTGGAAGTACGCATTATTGCCTGATTTTGTGTGTCCATTCTCTGCAGGTCACTTTCAACCTGTCGTAAGTTTTGATATTCATGATTTTAACCCTTTACCAGACAACAAAACTTTAGCTGTGTCCAAATTGAAAGCATTTGCAGACGAGAATTTCATTGTGGCTCAAATGGTGCGATTTTTCTTTGATAGAGTAGAAAAAAATTGTGGGAAAAGGAGAAAATGCTGGTTACCAGCATTTTCTCCTTTTCCCGCAATGTTTTCAAAACGTTTCTTTCCCAGGGTCGTTAAAAGGTGTCATTGTGTGGTAAAGAGTTAAAAAGAACAAAGTATAAAATATTTTCATTTAATTTACATGGTTTTCTATATAATTAATTAAACTGTTGGATTGTTAAAAATGTTGTTATTTCCTTCTATAAGTCTTGACCTTGTGTGCTTTTTAATGTCTGTCTAAACTTCTCAAAGTCTGGCCAAATTCTACCCATTTTGAAAAGCTTCTCCCAATTCTTAGACTAGAGAGAAGCCAATTCTCTCCAAAGTCTGAGAGTTGGCAGAGGCCTGCTGTGAGTTTGACAAAATGATTGAAAACTTCGATAGTATCATAATTAGTGACTAGATACTTATGAAAGATTGCAATGGACTATATACTTAGGACTTTGATTGAGATATCAGTTAGTGACTAGGCCTGCTGTGAGTTAGATAAAATGATTGAAGACTTCGATAGTATTATGATTAGTGACATATTGATGAATGATGGAAATGGACTATATACTTAGGACTTTGAATGAGATATCAGTAAGTGACTAGACTTGCTATGAGTTAAATAAAATGATTGAAGACTTTGATAGTATTATGATTAGTGACATACTGATGAATGATTGTAATGGACTATAAACTTAGGACTTTGAATGAGATATTAGTTAGTGACTAGACCTGCTGTGAGTTAGACAAAATGATTGAAGACTTCGATAGTATCATACTTAGTGACTAGATACTGATGAATGATTGTAATGGACTATAAACTTAGGACTTTGAATGAGATATCAGTTAGTGACTAGACCTGCTGTGAGTAAGACAAAATGATTGAAGACTTCGATAGTATGATAATTAGTGACTAGATACTGATGAATGATTGTAATGGACTATAAACTTAAGACTTTGAATGAGATATTAGTGACTAGCTTATGACTGCTTGTTGATGGGTTAGGGTTGAACAGTAAGACTTGGACATTGATTATTTAAGAATTTGATTACATTATGGTTGGTGACTAGATATTAATGGATGATTGTCATAGACAATGAATAAAGGATTTTGAATAAGGAATCAGTCAGTGACTATGGGGATAAATGATTTTTCAATCGTGAAGAATAAAAAAAATTTTGAGCTACAAAAAAATATTGAAGACAGTTAGTGTTCGTGACTAGATGTCGATGAGTGATTGTCATAGACAATGAACAAAGGACTTTGAATGACAAATAAATCAGTGAACAGGGGATGAATGATTGTTCAATAGTGAAATTTAAAAAAAAAAAACTTTGAATAACAAAAAGAAAATAACCCATTACCACATAATCCCGACTTTTAATAACCCTGTAAGAGTGTAAGAGAAGGCTTTTGAAAACATTGTGGGAAAAGGAGAAAATGCTGGTAAACAGCATTTTCTCTTTTTCCCACAATGTTTTCTACCCTATCCAAAACAGAAATTTTCTCCTTTCCCTACAATGTTTTCTAACCTTTCAGAAACAAATCCTATCTATCATTTGAGCTACATTTGATATGTCGTCTGCAAATCCTTTCAATTTGAACCAGTCTAAAATTTTGTCGTTTGGTAAAGAGATAAGACAGTCAGTGACTAGATGTTGATAAGCGAGTGTGTAACTCTTTACCAGACGAAAAAATTTTAGACTGGCCCAAACTGAAAGCAGTTGCAGACAACAAAATAAATGTTACTGAAAAATTGAATTTTGTTTTGGAAAGGTTAGAAAACATTGTGGGAAATGGAGAAAATGCTGGTAGCCAGCATTTTCTCCTTTTCCCACAATGTTTTAAAAAGGCTTCTTTCTCGGGGTCATTAAAAGTTGGGATTGTGTGGTAAAGAGGAAACTCTTAATCAGACGAAAAAATTTTAGACTGGCCCAAATTCAAAGCATTTGCAGACAACAAATTAAATGTGGCCCAAATGATAGGATTTGTTTCTGAAAGGTTAGAATGCATTGTGGGAAAAGGAGAAAATGCTGGTTACCAGCATTTTCTCCTTTTCCCACAATGTTTTCAAAAGTCTAATCTCCCAGAGGCGTAAAAACTCGTCATTGTGTGTTAAAGAGTTAACTCTTTACTAAACAACAAAATTTAGACTCTTCCAAACCGAAATCTACAGAAGACAAGTCAAAGGGTGGTACAAATAAATGAAGTTTCTTGACTGGGTGGAAAATATTATAGGAAAGGTTGAAAATGCTGGTTACCAGCATTTTCAACTTTTCCCGCAATGTTTTCAAAAAGGCCTCAGTCTACAGAAGACAAGTCGAAGGGTGGTACAAATAAATGAAGTTTCTTGGCAGGGTGTAAAAAATTGTGGGAAAAGTAGAAAATGCTCAGGTAACCAGCATTTTCTACTTTTCCCAGAAGGTTTTCAAAAAGGCCTCATCCTCAGGATCATCTAAACTTGGGATTGTTTGGTACAGGGTCAAGACTTTGTTTATTAATCAGCGACTAGCTGACAAATAGTGGTTGGTAGATTTATTCCTTTACCCTACAGTCATTCCGTGTTTTATTGAGTGACAATCCTGAAAAAGAAAGCTTTTGAAAAACATTGTGGGAAAAGGAGAATAAGCAGGTAACCAGCATTTTCTCCTTTTTCCCAAATGTTTTCAACTCTGTTACAGGCAAGCCGCATGACTTGGGCCACCTTTGATTAGTTGTCTGCAATTGCTTTGAATTAAGACAATTCTAAACTTTTGTTGTGTGAGAAAGGGTTTAACACATAGAAATTGATTAATTGGTTGATTGATTGATCCGTTGATTGATTGGTTGATTGGTTAGTTGGTTGGTTTATACATTGATTGATTGGTGTTTTTATGTTGCTTTCATCATTATTTAAGTTATATCTTAGCAACATGCACGCTTGTTCCAGGTTTTCTTGAAACTAGGCTAGGGCTTTGCAGTATCTAGCCAAAGGACATGCCAATTTTCATAGGAATCCTTTGGATAGATACTGCAGAGCTCTAGCTTCAAGAACCTATGCTTCAAGTTTATGATTGAACCTCAGACCAATAGGTTTCAAATCTGACATAATTATTATTGAGCACACAGGACCCCTTTTTTTTTTATTCCTGTACCACACAATACTGTGTTTTAAGACTTCTGAAAACATTCTGGGAAAAGGAGAAAATGCTGGTAACCAGCATTTTCTCCTTTTCCCACATTGTTTTCTACTATTTCTGAAACAGAAATCTTACTTAACTCATTACCACATGACAATATTTTAGACTGGTTCAAATTCAAAGCATTTGCAGACAACAGATTAAACAAGCTCAAATAATTTGTTTCTGAAAGGTTAGCAAACATGGTGGGAAAAGGAGAGAATGTTGGCTACCATAGTTTCTCCTTTTCCCACAATCTTTCCAAAAATCCAATTTCCAAGGGTTGTTAAAATCTGGATTGTGTCGTAAAGGGTTAAGGACACAATAATTTAACTCTACCGCACAATCAGGGGTTTTAATGACCCTGAAGAAGAAGCCTTTTGAAAACATTGTGGGAAAAGGAGAAAATGCTGGTTACCAGCTAACCAGCATTTTCTCCTTTTCCCACAAGGTTTTCTACCTGTCCCATGACAAATTTCAATTTCTAATTCACATTTAACTTGTGATAATCTATGTTCTGCTTAGTTATTTAATTAGATCTGTTGAAGACAATACACACATTTTCTTATTCTTTGATCCCCAAAGGTTACTGGTGTTTACTTCACTATTTGGTCTATTTGTGACTGGACCAAATTGAAAGTATTTGCAGACAACAAAATAAAGGTGCCTCAAAGGGTGTGCTTTGCTTCCAAAAATGAAGAAATCATAGTGAGAAAAGGAGAAAATGCTGGTTACCAGCATTTTCTCCTTTTCCCACAATGTTTTTGACAGGCTTCCTCCTCAAGATTGTTATAATTCGAGATTGTGTGGTAAAAGAGTTAAACTATCCCAAAACATAAGGGAGATATTTGTGAAAGCATCGTGGGAAAAGGTGGAAATGCTGGTAATAAAAAAATGCTGGTAACCAGCATGTCCTCCTTTTCCCACGTTTTCTACCATATCAGAGAATTTAACCCTTCACCACACAATCAAGATTAATGAAGATGGCTTGTGAAAATATTGTGGAAATGACAGAAAATGCTGTTAAGCAATATTTTCTTCTTTAACTACAATGTTTTCTAATCTATCTGAGGATATTAATGTATTGTATCAATTCTAAATGGTAACCAGCATTTTCTGCTTTACCCACAATGTTTTCTGATTCTGTGATTCGTATCAGTCCAAACTTGTCTGCATTTGCTTTGAAATTGAAAGAGTCTTAACAGCATTTTCTCCTTTTCCCACAGTGTTTCTACCCTTCCCAAAACAAATTCCAATTTTTGAGTCACATTTTTAGCTCGCCTGAGCACAACGTGCTCAAGGTGAGCTATTGTGATCGCCCTTTGTCCGGTGTCCAGCGTCTGTCAACAATTTCTTTAAACATCTTCTTCTCCTAAACCATTAGGCCAATCTTGATGAAACTTGGCAGGGATGTTCCTTGGGCGAAGCTCTACCAAAGTTGTTCAGAGAATTGAATTCCACCCTTAACTCTGGTTGCCGTGGCAACCAAAAGGAAAAAAATGCAAAATCTTTGAAAATCTGAAACTAGAAGGCGCAGAGCTTTAATATTTGGTATGTAGCATCTCCTAGTGGACCTCTACTAGGTCACTGGGTCAAATTAAAGAAATACCTAGTGGGCACTCTAGAGGCCACATTTATTATTCAGTTGACTTTAAAATTGGTTAAAATGTTTCTTTTGATAAAGTCCAAGACCAGTTCAAATTTGGGTCACCTGGGGTCATAATCTAGGTCACTAGGTCAAATTAAAGAAATACCTTTAGGGCACTCTAGAGGCCACATTTTTTGCTCAATTGACATAAAAATTGGTCAGAATGTTTGTCTTCGTGAAATATGAGTTTGAAATTGGGTCCCTGGGGTCATAGACTAGGTCACTTAGTCAAATTAAAGAAATACCTTTAAGGCACTCTACTCAGGTGAGCGATCCAGGGCCATCATGGCCCTCTTGTTTTTGTTGTCTGCAAATGCTTTCAATTTGGACGAGTATAAAAGTTTGTCGTTTGGTAAAGAGTCAATTTTGTCATTTGAGAAAGCGTTAGCTCTCGACGTCGCAGCAAAATTGTAGACTAAACCAAATTGATAGTATTTGCAGACGACAAATCAAAAGTAGATCAAATTATGAGATTTGTATTTAGAAGAATAGTAAACTTTTTGGGAAAAAGAGGAAATGCTGATTAACAGCATTTTCTCCTTTTCACACAATGTTTTCAAATGTTGTTACAACACAGGATTTTTTGCTAAAGGGTTAACCCTTTACCAAACGACAAAATTCTGGAATGAACCATACTGAAAGCATTTTGCAGACAACAAGTCATATGTAACTAAAATGGTGATTTCTGTCTTGGATAGGATAGAAAACATTGTGGGAAAAGGAGAAAATGTTGGTTACAGGCATTTTTCGTTTTCCCACAATATTTTCAAAAGGCTTCTTTTACAGGGTCTTTAAAAGTCATGATTGTGTAGTAAAGAGATAATCTCATTTGAACCAATTTTTGTATTGGCTGTCTGCAGATGATTTGAAGAGTCTGAACTCTTTACCAGACGAAAAAAAGGTAGACTTTTCCAATTTCAAAGCATATGCATTTGATAATTCAAATGTGACTGAAACGATGGAATTTGTCTCTGATAGTGTCGAAACATTTTCAGAAAAGGAGATTGATTGATTGATTGATGTTTTAAGCTGCTTTTAACCCTTTACCACACGACAAAATTATAGCCTTGTCCAAATTGAAAGCATTTGCAGACGACAATTTCGATGTGGCTCAAATGGTACAACTTTTCTTTGATTGGGTAGAAAACATTGTGGGAAAAGGAGAAAATGGTGGTTACCAGCATTTTCTCCTTTTCCCACAATGTTTTCAAAAGGCTTCTTTCCCAGGGGCGTCAAAAGGCGTCATTGTGCAGTAAAGGGTTAACACTATTTCAGTCATGTCACTGCAACAGCTCGCATAGTCATGTATTTCCTGGGTTTCTTCAGCAGTATAGGCTAGGGCTCTAAAGTGCCCAAGGACACGCCCATGAAAAATCCAGTGGATCCAGTGAGGCTCCAACCCAGGACCTTTAGGTCCCGAGTCCTCTACTATAGCATTGAGCCACGCAGGACCCTTAAGTGCTGGTTACCAGCACTTTCTCCTTTCCCCAAAATGTTTTCAGAATCCTACCTCCCCAGGGTTGTTAGAACTCGGGATTGAGTGGTAAAGGGTTAAATTTGTCATGTGGCATAGGATAAAGATGTTGAGGGCAAATCTGCAGAACCTACTGCTCACATGAGCTGGCATTGATTGGATTTTATGATGTTAAACACCATTTTCAACATTATTTCAATTGTATCATGGCAACCAGTGCATCATGCTTTCCTGGAGTTCCATTTACCAGTACTTGGCACAACATTTTTCTCAAGCTACTGGCTGCTTTCCCACATAACCATTGCTGAAAAAATGTTCAGAGGTGAGAGAAGAATGAATCCTGTTGGAATGACTATTATCATTCCTCAGAAAGAAATTGGCCAAGTCGGTGATTTGAACCAGCAAACCTGTTCTCAAGTCCGGTTTGTTGCCGACTACCCTACTGGGGATTGACAGAGCTGGCATTATATCAATCCATAGTCTCTATGAAAGCATATGAGCTATGCCCTGTGAAAAGGAGGCTTAATGCATCTCCATGGTGCCTTGTACCAACCAAGCCATCACATAATTATGGATCAATAATAGCAACCATTTTTAACAACCGACTAAATCATGAGGTAGACTGGTCCTTGGACATACAGAAAATTGACCAATAGCTAAAAGTTTCTGCCCAGGTTAGCCTGCGCGGACTGCTCAGACTGACCTGGTTGGATACTTTTCACAGATGCATTAAGCCCCTTTTCACAGAGCAAGACTCATATGGAAGTTTTGTTAGCTAATCACAAAACGACAAAAATTTGGAGTTGTCCAAATTGAAAACATTTGTCAACATCAATTCAAATGTCACTGGAATTATGCTTTTTGTCAATGAAGGAATAGCAAAAGTAGGAAAAGAAGAAAATGGTTTCAAGCATTTCTTCTGCTTTTAGCTCCACTGGCCAAAGGCCAGCAAGCTTATGTTATGACCCTGTGTCTGTAATCTGTGTGTCCGTCTGTGTAATAACTTTTATTTCTGTCTCTGTGTTAACTTCAAACATCTTCCTCTCTGAAACTACCTATCCAAGAAACTTCAGAAATGATCCTGTCATGGTCCTCTTTCAGAATTTTTTGAAAGAATCTTTTTCCTGTAAATAATCTTGCCGCCATGGCAATAAAACTGAAAAATGTTGGAAGTCTTTGAGAATCTGTGTGTCCAACACAATAAGGCCTGGGGCTACTAAAATAGGCATGTAGTTTCATTTCATGGACTTCTACTAAGATTCTTCTAATTATAGCCCTGGGGTCAAAAATTTCACATGGGTTTATATAGTGAAAATCTTAGAAATTCTTCTGGTTCTAAACCGTAACACCTAGGGCTACTAAATTTGGCATGTAGCTTCATTAAATGGACCTCTGCTAAGATTCTTCAAACTGTTGCCCTATGGCCAAAATTGGCCCTGCCCTGTGGGTTACAAGTTTTAAATTGGCTTATATTATAAGTGAAAACTTTAACAATCTTGTCGTTCCTAACCAAAAAGCCTAGGGCTTTTGACTTTTACATGTTGCCTTATGTAGTGAACCTCTGCCTAGAGTCTTCATATTATAGCCTTGTCAAATTTTGCCCTGCGTGGGCAGTCACAAGTTTTGCACGAGCTAATATACAGAAAACTTTAAAAAATCTTCTTCCTAAGGGTAAGACTTAGGGCTACTGAATTCTGCATGTATATTTACCTGGTGGACCTCTACCAGTGTTCTTTAAATTATAGTCCCAGGTTCAAAACTAGCCCTGTCCCACAAGTCACCAGTTTAACATAGGCTAATATAGTGAAAACTTTAAAGATCTTCTTGTTCCTGACTGTGAGCTACAGCTGTAATGTTTGTTGAGTGTTATCATCTTGTAGCCTTCTTCCAAATTTTCTTTAAGTTAAAGCCCTGATGTCAAAGTTTGCTCCATTCCATGGGTCATAATTTTAGCAGGTGCTTATAGAGTGAAAATTCTTAAATTCTTCTTGGTCCGAACCATAAATCCTAGTGCTGCCAAAATTGGCACATAGCTCTATCTTGTAGATCACTTCTGAATTATTTTAACTGTCTCATGATTTACAGGGGCTTCATTACATCAAGGATGATTTGAAACTCTTGTTTATAACCATATGGCCTAGACCTGTATTATTTTGTATGTGGCTCTGTAGCTTGTATATAAAAGCTATGGGCTTTCATATAGAAAACATCAATAAGGCTTCTTGTTCAAAATCATTTGGCTTAGAAGCGTAATGTTTTGAATATATGGTTTGTACTAATTAGCCAGTGGAGCGATATAGGGCCATCAGGACCCTCTTGTTTTGCAATGTTTTTCAAAAGTGATGTTTTTCATTGGGTTGTAGCCTGGTCTTATAGGGTTGTTGAAACACGGGATTGCTTGGTAACAGGTTTGGTCACTTATGGTGAAAGTTCCAGTTACCAGCATTTTCTCCTTTTTCCCACGTTTTCAAAAAGTCACAGTTGGTGAAAAGTTTACTTTCCTTTGTTAAATCTTAAGGACCTTGAGGAAGTAGATATTTGAAACATTGTGGGAAAAAAATGCTTGTTACTAACATTTTCTCGTTATAGGTGGCCTGGACAGAGTCCAGAAGGAGCTACAAATTGCTCAAGGTGAGCTTTTGTGATCATGCTGTGTCAGTCGTCTGTCATGCTGTTGTCAACAGTTACCTTGTGTGCACTCTAGAGGCCACATTTTCAGTCTAGTACTCAAGAAACTTGGTCAGAATGTTTATTATATCTTGGACATGTTTGAAATTGGGTCATGTTGGGTCAAACAGCAAGTTATTGGGCAAAATCTTAGAAAAATCTCAGTGCACTCAAAGGCCACATTTTCTGTCTGATACTCTTGAAAGTTGGTCAGAATATTTTGTTATTATAATATCTCGGACAAATGTAAAATATGGCCACATTGCATCAAAAAGTAGTTCAATGGGCTAAATTGCAGAAAAGCTTGTACGCACTCTAGAGGCAAAATTTTCAGCCTGATACTAATGAAACTTAGTGTGTTTGTCTTGATAATATCTTAGGCAGCTTTGAAAGTGAGTCATGTCAGGTCAGAAAGTAGGTCAGTGGGACATATTTTCAAAAAACCTTGTGTGTAGTAGAAAGGACACATTTTCTGTCTGATATTCATGAAAATTGGTCAGAAAGGTTTGTTTAGATGACATCCAGTACAAATTCAACACTAGGTCATGTCAGGCCAAAAAGTTAGTGACTGAGACAAATCTTAGGAAAACCTTGTGTGCATTCTATAGGCCTCATTTCATTCTGATACTAATGAAACTTGGTCAGAATATTTGTCTTTATATCTAGTATGAATCAAAAGTTGGGTCATGTCAGGTCAAAAAGTATGTCAATGAGACAAATCTTAGAAAAAACTTCTCTGCTTTCTAGAGGCCACATCTTAGAGTCAGTTACTCCTGAAACATGGTCAGAATGTATTTCTTGATGAGATCCCTGATAAGTTAAAAAATAGGTCACATTGGTCAAAAAGTAGGTCACAAACACTCACGTCTTCTACATCATCACAACCAGGAATTCTTCAGCTTTATCAGTTCGAGAATACTTTATTCAGGTGAGCGCTTTAGGGCCAATAATGGACCTCTTGTTTCAAAATTTGTTAACTCTTTACCAAACAACAAAATTTCAGACTAGTCCAAATTGAAAGCATTTGCAGACGACAAAATAAATGTGATTGAAAAATTGAAATTTGTTTCGAGAAGGGTAGAAAACATTGTGGGAAAAGGAGAAAATGCTGGTTACCAGCATTTTCTCCTTTTCCCACAATGTTTTCAAAAGCCTTCTTTTTCAGGGTCGTTAAAAGTCGGGATTGTGTGGTAAAGAGTTAATATTGAAAAATCTGAATAGCTCTTTTCAACCCTTTATCATACAATCCTGAGTCTTCATGACCCTGACAAAGAAAGCTTTTGAAAACATTGTGGGAAAAGGAGAAAATGCTGGTAACCAGCATTTTCTCCTTTTCTCACAATATTTTCTACCTATCCAAGGTCAAATACTATCATTCAAAAAACATTTGAAGAGTCGTCCGTAAATTCCCTCCATGGACAAGTCTAAAATTCAGCTGTTTGGTATAGAGTTAAAATCTGCATATCATTTGTAATCTAAAAATGGAAATTTAGAAATCATGGCATGACACTGTGTGACTTATGGTGATTGTTTCTGTAGCAAACAACAAAACTTTAGACTTGCCCATTCTGGAGACATTTGCAGTCAACAAAATGTAATTAACTCTGTACCACACAAGAAAAATCTTTAATTGTCCAAATCAAAACATTATTTTGCAGATGACAATTTTATTTTGGCTCTGATGGTAGACTTTGTCTTTGATCGTGTAGAAAACATTGTGGGAAAGGGCGAAAATGCTAGTAACTAGCATTTTATCCTTTTCTCACAATGTTTTCGAAAGGCCTCTTCCTTAGGGTCGTAAAAACTTAGGATTGTGTGGTAAAGGGTTCAACTCTTTACCAAATGACACAATTTTAGGAATGTCCAAATTGAAAGCATTTGCAGACGACAAAATAAATGTGACTCAAAAATTGAAATTTCTCTTTGGTAGGGTAGAAAACATTGTGGGAAATGGAGGAAATGCTGGTTACCAGCATTTTCTTCTTTTTCCACAATGTTTTCAAAAGCTTTCTTTCTCAGACTCATTAAAAGTTGGGATTGTGTTGTAAAGAGTTAATGTTGTTCTGTTGATGGAATTGACTCTAAGATGGTGAAAAACACTGTTAGAAAAAGGAGAAAAAATTCTGGTTACCTGCATGTTGTCCTTTTTCCCTTTTTCCTTTAATGTTTTCTAAAGACTTCTTAGAAAAGGTTGTAAAAACATGGCATGTAAAGGTATATATCTTTCCTTTTTGGTAGATGGTGATTCCTTTCCCAAACCTCATTCTGGGTTGAAAAGGTCCAATATTGCACCTGCCATGTATCCACAAACTGATGGTTGGCTGGCGGATGAGGACATCGATAAGGCATCTCGATTGATTAAACGTCAGAAACCAGATATAAATGGGTTTCTAGATGTATCAGTTGTTACTTTAGGTCTGGATGTTCAATTAAAGGATCCGTTTATACAGATTATGAACTGTGATGGTCAGCACTGGATAACTGTTTCGACAATTGGTTGCGCGAAAAATTCTGTAAAGGTTTACGATAGCATGTATCGACATATTAGTGAATCTACAGTGAAAGGTTGGTTTGGGATTCTGTCACTGGATCTTAGCAAACGGATCATCGTGGAAATGCCAGCATTTCAAAAACAGCTTAACAAACGTGACTGTGGAATATATTGTGTAGCTGCTGCCTTGTCACTGGCATTAGGAAAAGATCCGTCAAATGACAGATATGATCGTTCAAAACTAAGAAGCCATTTCAATGGTTGTATGCATTCTGGTCACATGACAGAGTTCCCAGAATTCCCTGGTGATGTAGAAAGACTTCCATATAGGAAATTTGTTGTTTATAAATGTTGTGTATGTCAGTGTGCCATATTTCTAGAACATGAGGGGAAAGTGTTCTTTTGTGATATATGTGGATTGCCCTGCCATGTACCGAGAGAAAATCTAAGTAGTTGCTCATCTATAAATGCTGAAGTAAAACTGTGTCGGTCATGTTCTGGATAGGGCATAATATATTTTGGAAAGGTCATGTGATACTTTCGAAAGGTCATGTTATAATTTGAAAGGTCATTCGCCTTTTTGATTGGTCATATATCATTTAGAAAAGTCATGTATGCTTTGCACTTTTCCCAAAATGAAAAGTTTATTTTACTCTTCTTCCAAACTAAATGTATGAGCAGGTACCAAAGATTAAATTGGAAAAACGTAATTACTTCGTAAGCTATGGCAAAATTTTTGGACCTGCCTTTGTTAAAAGATTTGCAGATATAGCTACATGTAAAAGGATGGAGTTTGCCCCTGTGAGGAAAGAAAACATTGTGGAAAAAAGAAAAACTGCTGGTTACAAGCATTTTCTCCCATTCCCAGATTTTTTTCAAAAGCCTTCTTCTTTTGGGTAAGTTGAAGCTCAGGATTGATAAGGAAAGGGTCATACAATTCTGGCAAGTCTACCAGAGAAGAATAGTAAGCATGTTGGATTATGCATGTTTTTTTTGGGGGGTATGAAAATTCTACTGCCAAAAAATGGGCATAACTGTGTCAAAAATGTAAGGAGGATTACCTGCCCTTTTGGCATATTGATTGATTGATTGTATGGTGTTTTACGCTGCTTTCAACATTATTTCAGTCATACCATGGTGATAGATTACATATTCATGTATGTCCTAGGTTTCATCAGTTACTAGGCAATGGTTCTAAAGTGTCTTGCCCAAGGACACTCCACAAAAATCCCAGTGCTTCCAGTTAGGCTTAAACCCAGCACATCCAGGTTACGTAAGACAAGCCCTACACTTTACCACTGAGCCATGCATGACCCCGACAATAAAAAGTACAATACACAACCTTTAGCATTTTGTTCCAGAACAGCACAGCTAATGAATGCAGTCATGGAGGAGTGTCCATTTATACATTATATATGAGCCATGCTCTGTGAAAAAGGGACTTAATGCATTTACAAACCGTATTGACCCAAGTCAGCCTGCACAGCCTACACAGGCTGATCTGGGCTGAAACTCTGGTTTTAGTAAATTTTCCGCATGCCGAACGACCAGTATAGCTCATAGTTCAGTAGATTTTAATACAAAAACAGATGACTGTAATGACTTCCTTGGTACCATGCGTTACGGATACACATTTAGCCCCCTTCTGCCAGAGCATGGCTTATATACTTTGGCCAGATTGCTTTTGCGATTGCTAACCCTTTACCACTCAAAACATGTGTTAGACTTTGCCAGACCCAGAGTATTTCCAGACAAGTTAAATTTGGTTCAACAAATGAAATGCTGGTTACCAGCATGTCTTCCTTTTTCCCACAATCCTTTCCTCTCATAATGCTTCTTCCACAGAGTCATTAAAACCTGGGATTGTGTGACTGCATTAACTAAGCAGCCAACTTCATTTACTAAGCATTTTCTAAGCATTTACTAAGGTTAATTGCATTTACTAAGCAGCCAAAGGCAAATGGTTCTTTTGAAAAAAAAAAAGAAAAAACCAATGGCATTTTAACTCTTTACCAAACAAATTTTCAGACTGGTCCAATTTGAAAATATTTGCTGACGACATATTCAAGGTGGCCCAAATGATGAAACTTGACCTTGTTAGGATAGAAAACCTTGTGGAAAAAGGAGAAAATGCTGGTTACCAGCATTTTCTCCTTTTCCCACAAGGTTTTCAACAGGCTGATTCTCCAGAGTCCTTAACTCTTTCATTGCCAGTGTCACCTTGGACATCTTTTGCGAATGACATAGATCAAGATCAGACTGCACAAAGCGTGCATCAGACTGCACAAAGCGTGCAGTCTGAACTTTGATCTACACCGTCCGCTACTTGATACTAATCTTCAACCCAAATCGGCTTCAAAAGCAATGATACATATACTTTTAGACCTAGAGAAATGTCGTATTCATTTATTTGGCAGCGAAAGAGTTAAAAGTCTAGTAAAGACTTAATGACACTGTAAAGAATAGGAATGCATTGACCTTTAAGATAAGTGCAAAACAATGCATGAAAAAGTTTGCCATGAATATTTGGAGATGTTGTTAGAAATAAAAGTGCTGAGTCTGGGTTAAGTTGCTTTTCTGAAAAGTGTAGACCAAGATCAGACTGGATGTTGTGTGCAGTCTTATCTTTAGATTTACTCCATCCAAAAAAAAAAATACTGAAGTTGCCATTGGCAATGAAAGAATTAAAATGTCAATCCAAAAGTATTTTGTCTTTATTATATTCATATATTGCCAACAAAAGTGTTTGCTGTAAGCAGAGTGTGTTGAACAGAGTAAAATTTATCGATATTTATTTATAATGATTTTACTTTACTAGTGTTCAGTAATAAACATTTTACCTTGGCTTGAATTATTTTGAATCATTGAATGAAAGGTCATTTTACTTCCTGTCTTTCTGTCTGTCTGTCTGTCCGTCTGTCCTCTCTATCTCTCTCTTTCTCTCTTTCTCTCTCTCTCTGTCTCTCTTTTTAATGCTATCAGTTTGTGGTCATTTATAGAGTTACTTGGTGCTTTAACTCTTTACTAAATGACAAAAATTTAGACCATTCCAAATTCAAAGCATTTGCAGACGACAAAATAAATGTGGTTCAAAAATTGAAATTTGTTTTGAGAAGGGCAGAAAACATTGTGGGAAAAGGAAAAAATGCTGGTTACCAGCATTTTCTCCTTTTCCCATAGTGTTTTCAAAAGCCTTCCTCTGCAGGGTCGTTAAAACTCGGGATTGAGTGGTAAAGGGTTAACCCTTTCCCTCATAACCATCTTTGAAACAATGGTCAGCGGTGAGAGAGGAATGAAACCTGTTGCAATGTTTATCATCAATCCTTGGAGAGCCAGGGATTGAACCAGCACCTCCTGTTCTCAAGTCCTGTACGCTTAAGACTGAGCTACTGGGGCTCAGCTCACCACATAATTTACAAAATTTTACATATTATTTTGATGATGTTTAGCAATGTTATTTCAGTTATAACATAGCAGCAAGTGCACCTATTCATGCTTTGCTATAGTTTATTTTACCTGTACTTTGCACAATGTTCTTTCCAAGCCACTGGCTGTTTTCTGGTCTTTAGTTCTAACCGCTACCAAATGAGCTGCTTAGTCTTAAAGTAATAATTTTTTGATGAGAAGCAATTTGCGCAGATATCAGTTTGAATTCGTTTGGCTGCAAACAGACTGCTCTTTCGTATGATGCCTTTCAGTGCACTCTGATCTGGACTTAAAGCTTTTAGCTGCAAATGCTGTTCTTGCAGGTGGTATAGATCAAGATCAGACTGTTTTTTACACACTCTGATCTTGACTTTATAAAATTGCTCAGAAACTTGCTTTACAGATCTGTGCTCACCCAATACTAAACAATTAACAGAGACACTTTCGGAAAAAGTCTTTTGAAAACATTTTGGATAAAGGATAAAATGCTGGTAACCAGCATTTTCTCCTTTACACAGACTGTGTTCTACTATTTTAAAGAAAGATATCTTTCGAACTATGCTGAATTAGTTCTACAAATACTTAAAATTTGGATGAGTCGTAAATTTTGTCTTTGGTAAAGAGTTAACCCTTTTACCAAACAGTCCAAATTTTAACAACTCGGATGAAAAAGACTTTTGAAAACATTGTGGGGAAAAGAAAGAGATGATGGTAACCAGTATATGCTTTCTATCCATTCAAAGATAAATCCCCATGATTTTTGCCATGCATAATTTGTTGTTTGTAAATGCTCTCCATTTGGATAAGTCTAAAATTTTGTTGTCCTGTAGAGAGATAAATATGTAATTCTTTACCAAACAACAAAATTTTACTTTAAATTGAAAGCATTAAATTTTACAGACAACAAAATTAATGGGGCTCAAATATTGAAACTTGTTTTTGGAAGGATGGAAAACATAGTGGGAAGAGGAGAAAATGCTGGTTACCATCATTTTCTCCTTTTTTCCACCTTTTTTTTAAAAAACTTTTGTTAAACGGGGTCACAATAAACATGGAATTGCATTGCAAAGAGTTTAACAGCTAAAAAACGTATTAAAATGGTATATTCCAAGAGTTTAATTCAGCGTTCAGTCTTTACATTTTCACTACTTCATTTCAGTTCTGCGATATATAAACACGGCAGCAGATGATAAAATTGTAGACTTGTCCAGATTGAGAGCATTTGCAAAATTAAGGTGACTCAGATATTGAAACTTGTTTTTGGATGGGGCAGAAAACATTGTGGGAAAAGGAGAAAATGCTGGTTACCAGCATTTTCTCCTTTTCGCACAATGTTTTCAAAAGGCTTCTTTCTTAGGGTCATTGAAATCTGGGATTGTTTATAAAGATGAACGATCATTATCTTTTTTTAATTTTTTAAGATTCTGACAAATCTGGATCGTATGAAGAAATTGATGATGATGATGACGACGTGACCAAAGCTCTTGCCATCATTGTGGAAAAAGGAGACATCACAAAAGTAGAGTGTGACTGCATTGTCAACAGTTCAAATGATCAGCTAGATTTAAGCAAAGGTAAAGTCATGTGACCTAAAAATGAGCCGTGTCTGTGAAAAGGGGATTTAGTGTGTCTGCAAATAAATTTCAACCTAGGTCAGCCTGATCTGAGTCAAAACTTTTTGCTATTGGTCAATTTTCTGCCTGGTCAACTTTTGGCATGGTCAAAGGACCATTCTACCTCGTGATTCCGTTGGCTGTTAGAAATGATGGATTGTAGGGATCCGTAATTATGTAATGACTTGCTTGGAATCACGCATAACAGAGATGCATTAAATCCCTTTTTGACAGAGCATGGCTCAGTTCTTAAAACCATTTACCACACAATACCAAGTTTTAACGACCCTAAAGAAGAGGGCATTTGAAAACAGTGTGGGAAAGGAAATGCTCCTTTTCCCACAATGTTTTCTATCCAATTAAAGACCGGTTTCATTATTTCAGCTGCATTCTGTTCTTGATCTAGACTGGCGGCAAAGGCAATTTTAATTGTGAAAGGCCCTATAGGGGTATACTGTGAACGTTTAGAAAACATTGCGGCAGCCAACTTTACACAGAATTCTTCCCAAGCCTGTGGATTCTTTACACCTTACTATTGTTGAAACAATGATTAGTGTTGAAAGAGGAACAAATCTTGTCGCAATGGTTAAAATCGGTCCCTGGAAAAAAAAATGGCTGAGCTTTGGATTGAAGCAAAAGACTCCCTGGTTTCAAGTCCTGTATTTTACAGACTTAGCCACTAGACTCAGCTTATCTACAAACACAACTGAACCATGCTGTGGCAAAAAGGGACTTAATGCATCTCCGTCATCCATGATACTCTTACGAACATGAAAGTTCGCAACAAGTGCATAGCTCAAATACAAACCGCCCAGGCTGGGATTCAAACCCTTTCGGCAAATATTCTCGATTATCAAGGTTTGAGAGACCAATACAATAACCACTGAGCTAAGGAGAATTCTCCCTAACGCAGTTATCAGGTTTTGATTTTATACGGAAAGAAGCTATGCTGTAAGGAAGCAGTGACCTCCCGTAACGCACCCCCTCTTAAGGGAAGTCATCATTTGATGACGGAAAGCCTTATTAGGCAGGAAGTCTATTATTTGGACAACAAATGGCTCAATGGCCAATAATGGTCAGACAACAAATGGCTAAATGGCCAATTCAGGACGAGCCCTCATCTTACGAACATGAAAGTTCGCAACAAATGAATAGTTCAAATACAAACAACCCAGGCTGGGATTTAAACCCTTTTGGCAAATATTCTCGTTTAACGAGGTTTAAGAGACCAATACACTAACCACTGAGCTAAAGAGAATTCTCCCTAATGCAGTTGTCAGGTATTGATTTTATACGGGAAGAAGCTATGCTGTAAGGAAGGAGTGATCTCCCGTAGAAATACCGAGCAAGTCATCACATGATTGTGGATCCATAAAATCCAGGTTATCTAAAAACTGACTGAATCATTAGGTATACTGGTCTTCTGACATGCAGAAAATTGACCAAAAGCAAAAAGTTTCAGCCCTGGTCAACCTGCGCTGAATACAGAGGCTGACCTAGGTTGATACCTTTTGCAGATGCATTAAGACCCCTTTTCACAGAGAATGGCTCAACTTGTGCTTTGCTCTCTGAGGATTAACTCTTTACCAAACGACAAAATTTTAGACTTGTCCAAATTGAAAGCATTCACAGACAAAAAAACAAATTTCACTCAAAAATTGAAATTTGTTTTGGGAAGATTAGAAAACATTGTGGGAAAAGGAGAAAATGCTGTTTACCAGCATTTTCTCCTTTTCCCGCAAGGTTTTCAAAAGGCTTCCTTCACAGGGTCGTTAAAAGTCAGGATTGTGTGGTAAAGGATTAACCCTTAAAGCGCCTTTCACAACAATAGTTGCCTTTGCGGCCAGTGTAGATGTAGATCAGGCTGCACAAAAGGTGCAGCTTGATCTTTGATCTACACTGACCGCTTTGCTGAGACACTAAACATAAAAAGTGACCACAGAATTGCAATTATCTTGGTGTTATTCTAGGCTGAAAATGTCCATTGGGTTTATTCGGCGCTTTAAGAGTTAAAATGATTATTTTTATTGTTTAGGTGCAGTTTCTCAAGCATTGGTTAAAGCTGGAGGTGCCAAGTTAACTGAAGAGTGCAAGAAGAAAGGTATGTTGGAGGTATTTTATTAGGTTGGCAATTTCCGAAGAAAACATTGAAGTATTGTCATAGCCGTGTTGTTATCTGTGTCTGCTTCTGCATTGTTGTCGTGCAAAAAAAATTAATATTTTAGAATATCAGTTATTACTGAAGATGTTTACTTCAAACATGGACAAGTTATTAACTACTAATAGGAGAACCTGTGTAACAAGGGCAGGTAACCACTAGTATTTTTGACACAGTTATGCCCCCTTTTTTATATAGAATTTTCATTTAAATCGAAAAAATGCAGCAGAGCTTTGGCATCTGCATGCAGTGCCCTTGTTAGCTTGGCTGTTTTCAAAGAAAACATGAGGTATTGTCATAGCGCTGGTGGAGGCGTTATCATCACGTGTGTTGTAGTGCAAAAACATTAACGTTTTATAATATCCCTGTTATTACTCAAGATGTTTGCTTCCCTCTTGGACAAGGTATTAATTATTAAAAGGTGAACCCATACAACAAGGGCAGGTGACCATCAAGGTATTTTTAACACAGTTATGCACCTTTCTTGACTTAAAATTTGATTTGAAAATTAAGGAACTCCAACTGAGCTTTGGCAGTCACATGTGCTCTTGTTTTTAATCCTTGTAGTGCTTTTTAAATTAAATATGATGTTTGCAGACAGTATTAAGGATGCAGATACTTCATAGAGGGTGTTTGTTTTTTTCGTTGAAAATCAAATCATCAGGTGAACATCATTGGTAGTATTTTTAAGAGTGGTGCAACCACAAGTGGAAATATTACTGTGTGATGTTCATGAGATATAATGATATTTGATCTTTCACTGAAAAAAGAAACAAACAAATATTCTATTTGAGCAATGCTCTGGGAAAAGGGAGCTTAATGCTTCTCCATGATCCATGGTACCAAGCAAGTCACCACATATTTATGGATCAATAAAATCCATTTTGTATAGCAACTGACTGATTCATGAGGAACACTGGTCCTTTGACATACAGAAAATTGACCAGTAGTGAAAAGTTTTGGCCCAGATTGATACTTTTCGCAGAAGCATTAAGCCCCTTTTCACAGAGCATGGCTCATTTATTTCATGCTTTTTTCCCCATTTTTGTTAGGACTCGTGAAGTATAGGGGAGCTCTCGATATTTCTGTACCATCAAACGGTAAATTCACTGACCGAAACGGTGAAATTATCAAACCATAATCAACCATTATTTCCCGATAAATTGCCAAAAAGTATGAGATCAAATTTCAAAGTTTAAATTGTAAGAATATTTGGCAATAAGAAAAAACTGACAGTGTAGATACAATTTAGTTTTTGAGTCACAGTAATCTTGTCGTCTGCTAATGCTCTCAATTTGGCTAAGTCTAAATTTGTGTCATCTGGTACAGCATTAACCCTTTCCCAAACAAGCCCTGGTTTTCATGTGTCTGCAGTACAAGTCTTTTGAAAACACTGTGGGAAAAGGAGAAATTGCTCGTGACGAGCAATTTCTCCTTTTCCCACAGTGTTTTCTACCCTTTTTGAGAACTTTCTGCCATTTTCATCCAATTTAAAATTGTCGTCTGGAAACTCTTTCAATTTGGACCAGTCTCAAATTTATCGTTTGGGAAAGGGTTAAGAGAGGTTGTATGTGATCATGGTGGACGTTTGTTGTACATATTACAGCTAGAGGAATGAAGACTGACGGAATAGTAATGACAGGTGCACCCGGGCTTCCATTTAAACACATCATTCACGTTGTAGCCCAAGATTCCATCAGTGCATGGAAAAAGATGGTCAATAAATGCTTCAAGATGGCAGAAGCCCAACAGCTCAAAAGCATTGCTTTTCCTGCTCTTGGGACAAGTAAGTTCTATCACGTTTAACTCTTTACCACACAATCCCAACTTTTGATGAGAGTAAGAAGCCTTTTGAAAACATTGTGGGAAATGGAGAAAATGCTGGTAACCAGCATTTTTTCCTTTTCCTACAATGTTTTCTACCCTACCCAGAACAAATTTCAATTTTCAATTCAAATTTACTTTGCTGTCTTGAAATGCTTTCAATTTGGACAAATTGAAAATTTTGTCATTTAGTAAAGATTTAAAAGTTTATGAAAGAATACTATGTTTTTTAGGACTCTTATGAAGGTAACCAGCATTTTCTCCTTTTCCCACAATGTTTTCTACCCTATCAAAGAAAAGTTGCACCATTTGAGCCGCATTGAAATTGTCGTCTGCAAATGCTTTCAATTTGGTCAAGGCTATAATTTTGTCGTCTGGTAAAAGGTTAAGAGTTAATTCAGCTCTCTAAGACTTAACAACAACATGTTTTGAACAATCTTGACCTACATTACATGGTACCAGCATTTTCTCCTTTTCCCACAATGTTTTAAAAGCCTTTTATCTAGGGTTGTGCTGAGCCCGCTAGCTCATTGGTAACATACAAGGCTTAAAATCAGGGGTGGCTGGTTTGAATTCCCAGCTCGGCCATTTTCTTTCTGAGAAATGATCATAGTTATTGTCACATAATTCATCCAGCTTCATCTCTGATCGTTGTCTTGACAGTGTTTATGTGGGAAAGTAGCCAGGGGCTTGAGAAGAAGAAATAGTAAGAAAACATGGATAGGTGCTGCCTTGATATAACTGAAATAATGTTGAAAACAGCTTTGCACTCCATACAAACATATAAAAACTTGGTATTGTGTGGTTAAGGCATAACAGTATAAATTTACTTTTACAGATATCCAAGGTAATACAGCTGAAATTGCCGAGACAATGGTTCTCTCTCTGCGAGAGTTTGAAGCCAAGCCTCACCATCATTTACAAAAGGTGCACTTTATAATATTTCAATCCCACATGGTGGAGATTTTCAGGAAAGCGGTGGAAAAGGTCAAGGTGCCAGGTAAGGGACGTTTTTCCCTTTTCAGTAGTTTTATTGGTAAGGCTTTTTCTTGAAAGTCTTCTTTGACAAAATTATTGACATACCTGGCTTTTTTTTTTTTTTTTTGCTTTTAAGTCTCTTCCACGAGACAAATTCTAGTCTTCTCCAAATTTAACTCTTAGGCTGCTAAGCGTGACTCAAGGATCTTTTGTGGACAGTGTAGATCAAGATCAGACTGCACAGAAGGTGCACTCTGATCTTGATCTACACTGTCCAATAGGGAGGTATTTTTCCCCCAAAAAATTACCTTTGAAACAGCAAAGTCTGGATTTTTACTATCGGCTTGAAGGTTTCACAGAGCTCCAGATAAGAGGGAGTAATGGTATTCTAAATCCATTATTTCTCTTCCAAATCCTATGTTGTGGGTACTCATTAGAATCGTCTCGATGAGACAATTCTAATGAGTACCCATAACATAGGATTTAGTGGAGAATAATTAATATTTTCAATTTTGAAATGAAAATCACTCCCTCTGTCTGGAGCTCTGTTTCATTTCACTTATTTAACAGGATAAGGATTAAAGCATCTGCAGACAATTAATTAAAGGTGGCTCAGAAGTGGACAAACTTTGTTTTTGGGAAGGGTATGAAATATTGTGGGATAAGAAGAAAATGCTGGCTACCTTTTTTTTAAGTCCCTTTTCCCATAATGTTTTCAAAAACCTTCATATTCAGGGTGATTAAACCATGGGCTTGTTCCATGAATGGTCAAAGTTTTCACCAGTGATGATTCCAACATGACTCATTGGTGACCATGTGAGATTCATAACCCAGTGGTCTCAGGTTTAAAGCTGAAAGTATTGGGGATTACTTGGGAGTATCTTAGGGCCAGCATTTTTCTCCTTTCCCCACAATGTTTTTTACCATATCAAAGACAAATTGCACCATTTGAGCCAAATTGAAATTGTCACCCAAAATGCTTTCAATTTGGACAGGTCTAAATTTTTTTTGTTTGGTAAAGTGTTAAATGATTATATTTATCCTTGAAAGGGTTGATAAGCATATGTGGAAAAGGAGAACATGCAGCTTACTAGCATTTTTCTTTTTCCAACAATGATTTTAAAAACCTTTTACAAAAGTGGTTTCATGGTTTCAAAAGCCTTCTGCCGTAGGGTTGCTAAAGCCCTAAATTGCTTGGTGAAGGGATGAGTCTTGAAAATAGCCCAAGCCTAGCCCTGATTGAGTTTAGGACACATGTGAATAACTCTTTAACCCTTTTCCAAACAAGCCATGGTTTTCACATGTCTGCAGTACAAGTCTTTTGAAAACACTGTGGGAAAAGGAGAAATTGCTCGTAAAGAGCAATTTCTCCTTTTCCCAGTGTTTTCTACCCTTTCTGAGAACTTTCTGCCATTGTCATCAAATTCAAAATTGTCATCTGCAAACTCTTTCAATTTGGACCAGTCCAAAATTTGTTGTTTGGGAAAGGGTTAACACACAGTCACTTTTTGGACTTGTCCAAATGGAAAGCATTTAAAAGAAAAAAAAAATAAACATTGGTATTGTTGAAATTTTCTTCTTTTTCCCCAGCCTGTTATCAGAAGTTTTTTTCCCTCAGGGTTTATAAAACTCTGGATTGTTTGGTAAAGGATTAACCCTTTCCCAAACAAGCCCTGGTTTTCACGTGTCTGCAGTACAAGTCTTTTGAAAACACTGTGGGAAAAGGAGAAATTGCTCATAACGAGCAATTTCTCCTTTTACCACAGTGTTTTCTACCCTTTTTGAGACCCTTCTGCCATTTTCATCAAATTTAAAATTGTCGTCTGCAAACTCTTTCAATTTGGACCAGTCCAAAATTTGTCGTTTTGGAAAGGGTTAACTGTCATTTCCTCTGGATCCTGCACATCCTCATTGACCCAGTTCCAATGTATTCCGTAAACTGCATTCATCGCCCCTGGGTTATGTTTTCTCGTTTTCATGAATTATTCATGAGGCATTTTGATCGGAAATCTCAGTTTTTCAGTGAGAAAATTTAATCTATTTTTATCATCCATATGCCATCATTTCTATTTTTACCTCATGTACAACCAATCGAATTGCTTGTTTCAAGTCAAGCTTGGCGATACTTTAAATATGGCTGAGGCGGTGAACATCATTGACAAGAGTTTACAAAAAACATTCGTTGTCACCTGAAAAGAGTTCCAGCTAAAAGCCTGAATTGTCAAAATGCAAATGCCACAGAAGGAATGCCCACAGGCGGCCGCCATCTTCATTGATAATGATGTCGGTTTTACCCGGTTTATTCATAGTAACGGAAGAAAAGTGATTATCCTCCACTGCAAAAGAGTATCGTTATGTTATCGACAATTTGATTGGCTATTGGGCATCATTCAGAATGTTATAAATATTCATAGAAATGGCGGTTTCGCAATTGAATGTCCCAGGGGTGATGAATGGTAATACTTCACACCTGGGTTAACGAGGATGGATCCTGCATGGCTCTGTTATTAAGTGAAGTTAATCTGGAGACTCTGGGTTCAAGCCTAATTGAAGCAATGGGTTTTTTTTGTGAGAGTGTCCCTCAGCAAGACACTTCAGAGCCTTAGCCAAACACTGATAAAACCCAAGATAAGCACGTATGTGTTAGCTGTTGCAGTGATATGACTGTTATTATCTTGAAAGCAGCATATAGCACCGTTCAATCAATCTAAAAAGCCATTACCACACAATTGCTAGTTTTAACGACCCTGGGAAGTTAGGCTGTTGAAAAAAATGTGGGAAAAGGAGAAAATGCTGGTAACTAGCATTATCTCCTTTTTCCACAATGTTTTAAAACTTTACAGAAATAAAGCCAATCACTTGTGCTACATTTGATTTGTTGTCTGCTGATGTCTTCAATTTTTACAAGTCTATAATTTGGTAGTTTGAGGAAGAGTTAACCCCTTTACCACACAATCCTGACTTTTAACAACTCTGAGAAAGAAACCTTTTGAAAACATTGTGGGAAAAGGAGAAAATGCTGGTTACCAGCATTTTCTCCTTTCCCTACAATGTTTTCTACCCTTTCCAAAACTATTTTCAATTTTTGAGCCATGTTTATTTTGTCATCTGCAAATGCTTTGGATTTGGACTAGCGTAAAAATTTCTTGTTTGGTAAAGGGTTAAATCATTTTTAAAATCCAGTATAAACAAACAAACACTCATTCATTTACTCAGGTTCGACTACCAAACTTTCACTAAAGAGTTCCTTGCAAACAAAGAAAAAGAAGAGAAAGAGTGTCAAAGTTGATAATAGGGACAGATTTCGGATTCGGATTTATTCGTTGAGCATGAAGAATATTGATGAAGCGATAGATTGCTTGGAAACAATTATCCGCAATGAAATAAAAAGAGAAGTTTTTGATGAACCTACTCTCGGAAATTTGCCAGATCAAAAGGTATGTGTGGCTCTGCAATGCTCTATATGGGTACTGGTATAGGTTTTATTGTTAGCTATTTATCAAGCAATCCAGAATTCAAGGTTCCCAAGGAGAAAGTTTTTTAAAACTTTGTGGGAAAAGGAGAAAAATGAAAAAAAAAAAAAAAAAAAAAACAGCAGTTCACTTTCAGTATGGACAAGTCTTTATTTTTGTTGTGTGCTAGAGTTATTGATTCTGAAATTTACTTGCCTTTGGGAAGAAAGCTGCTGAAAATATTGTGGGGAAAAAAACATTGCTAGTAATCAGCACTTTTCCTTTTCAAGCAATGTTTTCTATCCTTTAACCCTTACCACACAATGCTGACTTTTAAAAAAACATTGAGGAAGAAGCCTTTTGAAAACATTGTGGGAAAAGGAGAAAATACTGGTAACGAACATTTTTTTTCTTTTTCCCCAATGTTGTCTACCTTGTCAGTTACATTTTTCATCATTTGAATCTTACTGAAATTGCCGTCTGCAAATGCTTTCAAGTTTGACCAATCTACATTTTTCTCATATGGTAAAGTTAACTCTTTACCTAACAACAAATTTTTGAAATAGTCCAAAATGAAAGCATTTGCAGACGACAAAATAAATGTAACTCAAAAATAGAAATTTGTTTTTGGAAGGCTAGAAAGCATTGTGGGAAAAGGAGAAAATGCTGGTTACCAGCATTTTCTCCTTTTCCCACAATGTTTTCAAAAGGCTTCTTTATCAGGGTCGTTTAAACTCAGGATTATGTGGTAAAGGGTTAAGAGGTGGGGATGGAGTTGGGATAACTATTTGGCTTTCGAGTAACTGATGAAAGTTGCAGTCATCAGCAAGCCTTCCAAAAACACAATTCATACTTTTTATGTTGCGTTTATTTTATTCTCTGCAATTGCTTTCAGTTTGGGTGAGTCTCGGATTTTGTGGTCGGGTGAAAGACTTACACCTTCCTGCCTGACCTGAAATTTAAGACTTGTCTGTATTGAGATTATTTGCAGGGGACAAATAAGATGTGAATGAAAAGATGAGGCTTCTTTTTAGAATAGTAGAAAACATTGTAGGAAAAGGAGAAAATGCTGGTTACCAGCATTTTCTCCTTTTCCTTCAGCGTTTTCAAATTCCATTTCCTCTGGATCATCCAAACTCGGGATTGTCTGGTATTGGGCTAACACACTTTTCTGTATTTTTGTAGAGGAAGGATATATTAGCACTGTCTAAAAGGTTCAACGTAGAGATCAGATTTACATCCAGGACAAAATTAGAGGTCATTGGAATGATACAGAGTGTTATGGATGCAACCAATCGTATTCATGGGTAAGTGATACATGTAAGTTCTCTGTCTCTCTCTCTTTTGCTCTCTCTCTCTCTCTATCTCTCTATCTCTCTCTCTCTGCTACCTGTTATTGTGCTAAGATAGAATTTTGTTGTTAAGGTCACTATTAACACAGCTCCTCCCTCTCTCTCTCTCAGTCTCTCTCACTCTCTCTCTCTCTCTGCCTGCTTTGGACCAAGATAGCTTGTTTGTTAGCATAATTCCTTGAAACAAGAGCTAGGTCGGTACGTGGGAAAGGTTTGCATCTTAGGTGCACGTTTTACCAAGTTTCACTTTTTACACACTTCATCTTACAATTTGAAATTTTTGTTAGGGTCTACTCTAGCATATTAAATGGAAAGAATTTCATTTTGAAAAAATACAACAAATCAAATTACAAATGCCTGTTTAACCCTTTCCCAAACGACAAAGGTCTCAAAAAGGGTACAAGTCTTTTGAAAACACTGTGGGAAAAGGAGAAATTGCTCATAACGAGCAATTTCTCCTTTTCCCACAGTGTTTTCTACCCTTTTTGATAACTGTCTGCCATTTTCATCAAATTTAGAATAGTCATCTGCAAACTCTTTCAATTTGGACCAGTCCAAAATTTGTCGTTTGGGAAAGGGTTAAACATAATATTCCTTATGTATGTACTACTTCTTCTAGAGGCATAACACAAGACTTAGTGTAAAATGCATTGGTCGCAATTTCAACATGCAGCAGTAAAAAAATCAATTTTTTCAAGAGCTGCATCCACTGTCAATTTGGACAACTCTAAATTTTGTTATATGTTAAAGAGTTGAGCGGATTAACTCTTTACTAATTTGCAGAAAACAAAGTAAATTTGGCTAAAAAACTGAAATTTAAATTTGAAAGGTTAGAAAACCATTGTGGGAAAAGAAGAAAATGCTGGTTAGCAGCATTTTCTCCTTTTCCCACATTGTTTTTAAAAGGCTTCTTCCTCAGGGTCGTTTAACGTCGGGATTGTGTGGTAAAGGGTTAAGCTAAGGTTAACTTTTTCCCATTCTCTTACCAACCCAAAGGAAGAAGGCTTTTGGAAACATTGCCAGAAAAAGAGAAAATGCTGGTAACCAGAGAAAATGCAGTCTACCTGAATTTGTTTTCCACAATGTTTTTAAGAGGCTTTTTTCTTGGGGTTGCTAAAAATCTGGATGATTTGGTAATGGAGTCACTCTTTGACCATAGAACTAAATTCTCAAAGATTAAATGTGGCTTAAATGGTGGAAATAGTCTCTGAAATGGTAGAAAACATTGTGGTACTTGGACAAAAATGCTCTTTCTCCATTTCCAAGAAGCCCTCTTCTGCAGGGTCATTCAATTTTTGGGATTGTGTGGTGGAGGGTTGGAGGGTTAACTCATCACCAGTCGACAGAATTCTATACTGGTCCATATTGAAAGCATTTTGTGAACAATATAATAAATGTTACTCAAAAATTGAAATTTGTCTTTGGAAGGGTAGAAAACATTGTGGGAAAAGGAGAAAATACTAATTACATTCTTCCTAAAATGATTTTAAAAGCTTTCTTTCTCAGGGTCGTTAAAAGTTGGGAATGTGTGTAAAGGGTAAAACCCTTTACTATATGAATTTGTGGTGTGAGAAACTGTCAGTGATTTTCTATGACTATCTGTTTTCAGTTGGCTACGCGAGGTTGAACGCAACGAATATGAAAAGAAAGAGGCTATGCAACTAGCACAGATAGTCCAGTGGTTCTTTATTGAAATCACCGATCAGAAGCAAGAACTGTTGCCATATGATCCCTCAGTAAACTTGCTCATTGAGAATGCCTTCAAAAGTGGGAAACAACATGTCGAATTCAAGTGAGTTTAATTTTTCAGTTCATATTAATTGTGATGGAAGTTAATGTACAATTAGATTTTATCACCTAACCTCCCCACTTGTCATAACTCAGCCAATTCTGTACCTACATCTAACCTCGTCCGTATGAAGGAGGTTTCTGTTTTGAACTACCAATCACATGACCTTAACCCTTTACCACACGATCCTGAGTTTTAATGACACTTAGGGAAAAGCCTTTTAAAAACTTTATGGGAAGATGAGAAAATGCTGGTAATCAGCACTTTCTTCTTTTCCAACAATGTTTTCTACCCTGTCAAAGACAAATTCCATCATGTGCACTACATTTAAATTATTGTCTGCAAATGCTTTAAATTTAGACAAGTCTATATTTTGCTTGTGTGGTAATGAGTTAAACATGGCGGCGCCCATGTAAATTGCTAAGCAACTACATGAACAACCTCTGTGAAGTTATTCACATCTGTCGATCTGTGGATGAAAGCTCCCAACGGAATCGAAAAACCATATTAGAAATCGAATTTACAAACTGGTTCCTGACGGAAATATTCTTAGATAGATATCGGTAGAAAATTGTGACTCATGTTTTCTTTTTAAGAGGAGTCTTACAATTTCAATTACGGTGAAACAGTGTACTACTGGCAAAGAAATGCACCATGTAGGTACATATCAAGCTACGTGATACAGCCTAGAGACCTGATCGCCAGATCACCCGAGGCTTGCCGAACGATAATTTCACATGTTTAAGTGTATTACATTCAAGCCAAATTTATCCAGACTCCACTATTCTGGAAATCTTGCAATTAGGAAAATGTACCAGGGAAAAAGTAGTTCTGCACAAATTTTATCTTCTGCACAAATTTTATCTTAACTTGGGAAATCCGTCTTCCACAACCAGTTTTAAATAATGAAGAACAAAGGGTTGAAAAGACATCACAAAGGTCATACTAACCCCATAGAATATAATAAATTATATAAAAGAGAAACATGTGCAAGAAAAACTGGGTTATGTCAGTTTAGGGTTTGCGCAAACATTAACTCTTTACCACACAATGCAGCCTTTTGACGCCTCTGGGAAAGAAGCCTTTTGAAAACATTGTGGGAAAAGGAGAAAATGCTGGTAACCAGTATTTTCTCCTTTTCCCACAATGTTTTCTACCCTGTCAAAGAAACATTGCACCATTTTAGCCACATTGAAACTGTCGTCTGCAAATGCTTTCAATTTGGACAAGGCTAAAATTTTGTCGTCTGGTAAAGGGTTAATTTCCTTTGCTCTTTTTGCAGTGATAACGAAGGTACCAAGTACATCATTGATTTCCAAAAAATGGAAGAATATGCAGATGGTCAACCAGAGGATGCGGTTAATGTGATCAGAAGGGACCGAATGAAAGGTAAGACCTACGCTGCACCATTTAAACCTTTCCCAAACAAGCCCTGGTTTTCACGTGTCTGCAGTTCAAGTCTTTTGAAAACACTGTGGGAAAAGGAGAAATTGCTCATAACGAGCAATTTCTCCTTTTTCCCACAGTGTTTTCTACCCTTTTTGAGACCTTTCTGCCATTTTCATCAAATTTAAAATTGTCGTATGCAAACTCTTTCAATTTGGACCAGTCTAAAATTCATCGTTTGGGAAAGGGTTAATTACAAAGGTTTCACTGCATTTGTGCTCTTATGTGCACACGAGATAAACCTGTTTTGTACTTATAACTCAGATGATTTTTATTCAAAACTTCATTTTGACTGATTTAATCAGACATGCCAATTTTGAATGCTTGTAATCTTTTTCCATCAGAGAATTTTGTCGTAACTGGTATGTCTTATGCCCAAATTTTACTTTTGTTTAACTATTTACGACACAATCCTGGGTTTTTGATACCTTGAGAATGTTGGCTTTTGAATACACACAGGAGAAAATCATAGTTGTCGGCATTTTCTCCTTTTTTCAAAAATGTTTTCTACGTTTTCGAAGACATTTTCCATTGTTTGAGCCACATTAATTTGTCATGTGCAAAATTCTTACAAATGGAAAGGCATTGAATTTTCCTTTGTGGTAAAGAATAACATTCTCTGAGACAAGTTTTATAAAACTTTGTAACGTGCAACGACCTGGTCACCCATCCAGGCACTAACCTAATGCACGCTGCTTAACTTCCACGGAGAGAAATGTATCAAACCGCATCGCTGTGAAAGCTAGCTCAACAGCGAGACAGGTTTGAAGTGCTTATATATCTAACCTCTCTCCGTGACATTACTCTCCCCTACGAGAAGTCTCGACCCCGAGACTTATATACAAGCATGTATATACAAATAAACCAGGGGAATATACATGGGTAAGGCAACTCCAGTCCGGCAGTTGTCATCATCCCACTTCGGCCACCAAATGTAACGTGCAACGACCAGGTCACCCATCCAGGCACTAACCCAATGCACGCTGCTTAACTTTCACGGAGAGAAATGCACCAAACCTCATTGCTGTGAAAGCTAGCTCAACAGCGAGGCAGGTTTGAAGTGCTTATATATCTAACCTCTCTCTGTGACAACTTTATCTGAAAAAGCCAACAAATATCAGATTCTGTTAATCATAGATCTTGCACATTGTAGATCAGAATAAGCAAAGCTGTACATGTACACATGGTAATTTCCCTTGATTAAAACAGATTAACTTCTCTGAAAGAATTTCATAAATCGATGTCACATATTGTATCACACGATGCTTATCTCAAATGTGTGTAAGATAAGAAAACTTTTATATTACAATGAAAACAAGGGAAGTTATGTGATAAAAGAAAATTTGTGTATAACACTGGCAACAAGGGAGAATATGAAATAAAAAAAAAATTTGACGTCATAGGACCATGATGTGATGGCTTTTGTTTTTCTGTCCCCTATTTCCAAAAACAAACTGTCTTGTCAATTTAACTTGCAAAACTTCTTAACTGGTAAAGCTTATGGTTCTCGTCTATGGTTAAGATTAAGTAGTAATTTTCCAGCTTTTTTTGGTACTATTTTATCCTTTGGAGAAAGTGAGTTGGTCATTTTCATTAATCTTTCATGAATAATGTAGGTTTTGCATATAGAGCTAAACATACATCTGTAATTGTAGAGAATTAGTAACATGATAAAGAGATTCTGAAACACATCTGTTGGCTTTTGAGATAAAATTTTATTAAACCTGTAACACATGACCCCAAGTCTTAACTGAAGAAGAAGTCTTTAAAAACAATTGTTGGTAATGGGAAAAATGTGGTAGGCAAAATTCTGTCCTTTACACACAATCTTTTCTGTTCCTCCAAAGAAAAATCCTATCATTTGTTTCACATATAGTATTTTGTCTGCAAACAATTTCATTTTGGTTGAGTTTAAACTTTATCATCTGGTAAAGTCCTAAACCAGTCTAAAGACCGTGAGCCATCTTAACGCTTTCAGCGCCATAGGCGAAAACAGGAACTTTTGCAGATGGCATAGATCAAGATCAGACTGCACAGAACATGCAGTCTGATCTTTGATCTATACCATCCGCTTGTTTAGTCAAGCCTATGCGATAAAAATCTTTCTGGGTTTAAGTGGATTGTATTTTCAGCTGTCAAAAGAAGTCGAGTTTATTTATTTGGCGCCGAAAGAGTTAGCGCTTTACCACACAATCCCGAATTTTAGCAATCCTGAAGGAAGAAGGTTTTGAAAAACATTGAAGGAAAAGGAGAAAAGAACCCTGGCAACTAGGATTTTCTTCTTTTGCCATGTTTCTACACTATCGAAGACAGAAATCATTATTTGAACTACAATTTTTTCATCATCTGCACATCTTTGCTTTCAGTTTGGTTGAGTATGGAATTTTGTCAGTTGGTAAAGCGTTCGTAACATTCTGAGATTTTATCTCAAACACCATTTTATGTCAGAACAGTACACCTTGCTTTCTTTTGAAATAAACCAGAGGGATCTTTTAACATACCGAAAAATTGGACAGATATGGGGAAAGACAATGTAAAAGTGATCACCTTGCTGAATACCGACAAGGAGTATCTAGACGTTGTTGCAGCATTTACAAAGTCGGTGAACAGTCCAAATTTCGAAGTGACCAGGGTAAGTTGCGATACTCAGACCGCTTTATAACACAGTTGTTGGAATCCATTAAAAAAAATGTGTTTAGCATTTACCACACAATTCTTAGGTAGTAAGGAACCTGCAAATGCTTTCTATTTGGACCAGTTTAAAACTTAGTAGTCTGCAGACAGCAATATTTTCGACCCTTGTTTATTGACAGGTGTAAAGGCACTCCTTTCTAAAACATATATTTCCATTTATTCATTTATTTAAGGCTTTTTGGAAGGGTGAAATTGGTGAAAGTGACAAAGGTTGCTTTGAAAAATTAGGACCCATTCCTCACCAATTGCCATACTGTAAGATAACAGGACCAATTCCTCACAAAATACCTTACTTTGAGATCACAGAACATATTCCTCACAAATTACCTTTCTTTGAGAAAGTAGGACCAATTCTTCACAAGTTGGCTTTCTTTTAGTAGTGGAACCAATTCCTCAAAAATAACCTTTCTTTGACAAAGTAGGACACACTCCTCACAAATAACCTTACTTTGAGGAGGAAGAACTGATTTCTCACATATTACCTTACTTCGGGAAGAAGGACCAGTTCCTCATGAATTCCCTTACTTTGGGAAATAGGACCAATTCGTCAAACATTGCCCTTTCTTTGAGAAAGGACCAATTGCTCATAAAGTCCCATATTTTGAGAAAATAGGACAAATTCCTTACAAATTCCTTTCTATGAGATGTAGGACCAATTTCTTACAAATTACCTTACTTTGCAAAAGTACAACAAGTTCCTCATACAGGATCTTACTTTGAGAAAATAGGACAAATTTCTCACAAATTATCTTACCTTGAGGAAGTAGAACCAATTCCTTTCAATGAATGAATGGTCATTTACGCCACTTTCAACATTATTTCAGTTATACCACGGCGATAGCTCACATATTCATGTATTTCCTTGGTTCCTCCGGTACTAGGCTAGGGCTCTGAAGTGTCCTGCTGAAGGACAATCCCACGAGAAACTCAATGGATCCTTTCAAATTACTTTGAAAAAACCGTACTAATTCTTCACAAATAACCTTACTTTGTTAAATTCTTCAGAAGTTACTTGACTTTGAGAAAGAAAGACAAATTTCTCACTTTGAGAAAAAAGGACCAATTCCTTACAATTTACCTTACTTTGCAAAAGTTTGATCAATTCCTCACAAGTAACCTCAATTTGAGAAAGTAGGACCAATTCCAAACAAGTTTCCTTACATTGAGAAAGTAGGACAAATTTCTAAAAGGGCACCTTACTTTTAGAAAGTAGGACCATTTCTTTACAAATTACCTCACTGTGAAAAAATAGAACCAATTTCTCACAAAAAAGAGAAAGTAGGACAAATTTTTAAAATGCTAACTTACTTTTAGAAAGTAGGCCCATTTCCTTACAAATTACCCCACTTTGTGAAAGAAGGACCACTTCCTCACAAGTTAATTCACTTCGAGAAAATAGGACCAATTCTTCGTAAGTTACCTTTCTTTGAGAAAAAAACGTCATATCACTCATAAATTGACGTACTTTGAGAAATTGGAACCAATATTCAGAAATAACCTTACTTTGTTAAATTCTTCAGAAGTTACTTGACTTTGAGAAAAATGGACAAATTACTCACTTTGAGAAAATAGGACCAATTCCTTACAATTTACCTTTCTTTGCAAAAGTTTGATCATTTCCTCACAAGTAACCTCACTTTGAGAAAATAGGACCAATTCCAAACAAGTTGCCTTACTTTGAGAATGTAGGACAAATACCTCACAGGGCATCTTACTTTTAGAAAGTAAGACCACTTCTTTACAGATTACGTCACTTTGAGAAAATAGAACCAATTCCTCACAAAAAAGAGAAAGTAGGACAAAATCCTAAAATGGTACCTTACATTTAGAGAGTAGGCCCATTTCCTTCCAAATTACCCCACTTTGTGAAAGAAGAACCAATTCCTCACAAGTTAATTCTCTTCGAGAAAATAGGACCAATTCCTCGTAAGTTACCTTTCTTTGAGAAAAAGAATGTCATATCACACACAGATTGTCGTACTTTAAGAAACTGGAACCAATATTCAGAAATAACCTTACTTTGTTAAATTGTTAAGTTACTTGACTTTGAGAAAGAAGGACGAATTTCTCACTTTTAGAAAATAGGACCAATTCCTTATTATTGTTTCGGTCATAGGGCGATCTCATGGTGGTGTTTTGGAGAAATGTAGGAGGGATTTTGCTTGGCCTGTTTTTGATTTGGTCTGTATTTTAGGCGTTGACCTAGGTCCCACCCAACCGTGAAAAAGTTTCTTAGGAAAATATACGACTATAGGATTACTGGTGGTGTTAATTTTCTCTTTTTTTTTTTGTAGGGATAACTTCCAAGAGATATTCTGCCAAGTCCGATTAGGCATAATAGATTTAATTTAATGAGGTTATACTCCTGGAATCAAAGAGTGATATTAAATGTATCAAAATTAAACTCCTAAAGTTTACGAATTGTTAGATAGCGTTGTGTGCATAACGCTACATTTTCTTTTTTTTTTTGTTACAGAAGGAAGTAAACATATTATTTTGCTGCATGTGTGTGTGTGTGTGTTGTGACCAACGGTTTTGTACCATCTTTTTAGTGCTCAAACGACTGTTGAGTGTTTACTGAGGTTATACAGTTACAGTTGTCCGAATTGGAGATGTCACATACATTTGTGTGTACTGTTTACCTGTTATAAGCCTACTGGAAGCACCAGGAGTCGAAAGAACAAAACATAAATCCTTAAAAGTTCATTTAGTCGCTCATGTTTTTAGCTCCACTGGCCGAAGGCCAGCGGGCTTATGTCATGGCCCGGTGTCCGTCGTGCGTCCGTCCGTCCGTCCGTCCGTGCGTTAACTTTTATTTCAAACATCTTCTTCTCTGAAACTACCCATCCAATTTTCATGAAACTTCACAGAAATGATCCTGCCATGGTCCTCTTCAGAATTTCTTGAAAGAATTTGATTCCTTCAAAAACTCTGGTTGCCATGGCAACAAAACTGAAAAATATTGGAAATCTTTAAAAATCTTCTTGTCTGAAACCATAAGGCGTAGGGCTACCAAATTTGGCATGTAGCTTTATGTAGTAGACCTCTATCAAGTTTCTTCAAATTATAGCCCTGGGGTCAAAATTGGCTCTGCCCCAGGGGTCACAAGTTTTACATAGGCTTATATAGAGAAAACTTCAAAAATCTTCCTGTACCAAGCCATAAGGCCTAGAGCTACCAAATTTTGCATGTAACTATATCTAGTGGGTCTCTACCAAGCAGGCCAAAATTTTAGCCCTGGGGTCAAATATGGCCCCGCTGCAGGGGTAACAAGTTTTACATGGGCGTACATAGGTAGACAACTTAAGAAATCTTCCAGTACCTAGCCATAAGGCCTAAAGCTACCAAATTTTGCATTTAGCTTGATCTGGTGGGGGTCTCCAAAAGTGCCCAAATTACAGTCCTGGGGTCAATTTGGCCTCATGCTGGGGGGTGGAGGGGGGAGGGGGGGCGAAGGTGCACAAGATTAACATGGGCTTATATAGGGAAAACTTTTAAATCTTGGTGTACATAGCCATAAGGCTTAGGGCTACCAAATTTTGCATAATTATAGCTCTGTCTAGTGGACAACTACAAAGAGGGCCCAAGTTACAACCCTAGGATCAAGTTTGGCCCTGCACCAGGGGTCACAAGTTTTACATGGGTTTATGGAGTGAAAACTTCAGAAACCGTCTTGTTACTAGCCATAAGGCAAGAACTCCCAAATTTGGTCATAAACATGTGCTTATAGGGTGAAAATTCAAAAAATCCTTTTGCTCCTAACCGCAAACCCAAGGGCAAATCTGGAGCACTTTTGATTTTTTTTTTGAAATTAGCCTTGCATTAGGGGTCTTATGTTTTACAGAAGCTTCATATGGACGAAACTTGAAAATCACCGTATTTATAACCATACAGCATAGACCTGTATTATTTTGGCATGTGGCTTTATCTTGTGGACCTCTACCAGGGTTCAAGTGATTATCGCTCTGGGATCAAAAATGGCTTTTCCCTGCGGGTCTCAACTTTAACATGGGCTTTTACAAAGAAAACTTTGTAAGTCTTCATTTTGAAACCATTTGGCTCAGAATTGAAATGTTTAGTATTTATGGTTTATATTTATAAGCCAGTGGAGCAATACAGGGCCATCATGGCCCTCTTGTTGATAATTAGACTACACCCCCTGCAAATTCTGCTCGACCAATAACAAGAGAGGATAGGTAAATCTTAGGTTCTGTTGATAAACAACAAGTCTACTAAATTTATCAGAATGTGTTATCAGATCTTTGTAGATACACATGTTTGCATAAAAGGTAAGTTCGGATAGACATAATGGGAAAAACTGTAATGCAAGCGCTTGTTGTGGACACTTACAAATTTTCTCCTGAGGTAGAACGGTCCATAGTCTAGGTAGGTTTTATGCCGATGTTTTCAGTTGTCGACTGGGGGCCGAAACAATGTGATAATTTGAAGAAAATAGGACCAATCCCTCATGAATTACTTTTATTTCGAGAAAACTAGACCAGTTCCTCACAATTTAACTTGCACTGAGAAACTATTACTAATAAATCACTGACTCCATTACTTTGAGAAAACAGGACAAATTCATCACACATTACCACTCTTCCAGAAAAAGAACCAATTCCTCACAAATCACCCAACTGTGAGAAAATAGGACTTCTTCCTAAAATTAAATCCTTACTTCGAGAAAACATGACCAACTCCTCACAAATGACCTTAATTTGAGATAGTAGGACCAATTTCTCACAAATTATCATTTTTGAGAAAGTATGACAAGTTCCTCATAAGTTACCTTTTTTTTAGCTCACCTGAGCACAAAGCGCTTATGGTGAGCTAATGTGACCGTGCAGCGTCCTGCGTCTGGCGTCAACTTTTTACTATGTGTACGCTCTAGAGGCCACATTTTCAGTCCGATCCACATGAAACTTGGTCAGAATGTTTGTCTTGATAAAATCTTAAATGAGTCCGAAATTGGGTCATGCGGGGTCAAAAACTAGGTCACTAGGTCATATCTTAGAAAAACATTGTGTACACTCTAGAGGCCACATTTTCAGTCCGATCCTCATAAAACTTGGTCAGAATGTTTGTCCTGATAAAGTCTCGGACGAGTTAAAAATTGGGTCATGTAGGGTCAAAAACTAGGTCACTAGGTCAAATCTTAGAAAAACTTTGTGTGCGCTCTAGAGGCCACATTTTCAGTCAGATACTTGTGAAACTTGGTCAGAATGTTTGTCTTGATAAATCTCGGACGAGTTCAAAATTGGGTCATGTGAGGTCAAAAACTAGGTCACTAGGTCAAATCTTAAAAAAATCTTGTGTGCGCTCTATAGGCCACATTTTCAGTCAGATACTTGTGAAACTTGGTCAGAATGTTTGTCTTCATTAAATCTCGGACGAGTTCGAAATTGGGTCATGTGGGGTGAAAAACTAGGTCACAAGGTCAAATCTTAGAAAAAACTTGTGTGCGCTCTAAAGGCCGCAGTTTCAGTCAGATACTTGTAAAGCTTGGTCAGAATGTTTGTTTTGATAAAGTCTCGGACGTGTTCAAAATTAGGTCATGTGGGGTCAAAAACTACGTCACTAGGTCAAATCTTAGAAAACCCTTGTGTACGCTCTAGAGACCATATTTTCAGTCCGATCCTCATGAGACTTGTTCAGAATGTTTGTCTTGATAAAATCTCGGATGAGCTCGAAATTGGGTCATGTAGGGTCAAAAACTAGGTCACTAGGTCAAATCGTAGAAAAAACTTGTGTGCGCTCTAGAGGCCACATTTTCAGTCCGATCCTCATGAAACCTGGTGAGAATGTTTGTCTTGATAAAATCTCGGACGAGTTTGAAGTCGGGTCATGTAGGATCAAAAACTGGGTCACTAGGTCAAATCTTAGAAAAGACTTGTGTGCACTCTAGAGGCCACATTTTAAGTCAGATACTTGTGAAACGTGGTCCGAATGTTTGTTTTGATAAAGTCTCGGACGAGTTCAAAATTAGGTCATGTGGGGTCAAAAACTACGTCACTAGGTCAAATCTTAGAAAAAATATTGTGTACGCTCTAGAGGCCAAATTTTCAGTCGGATCCTCATGACACTTGGTCAGAATGTTTTTCTTGATAAAATCTTAGACGAGTTTGAAATTGGGTCATGTAGGGTCAAAAACTAGGTCACTAGGTCAAATCTTAGAAAAATCTTGTGTCCGCTCTAGAGGCCACATTTTCAGTCCGATCCTCTTGAAACTTTGTGAGAATGTTTGTCTTGATAAAATCTCGGACGAGTTCGAAATTGGGTCATGTAGGGTCAAAAACTAGGTCACTAGGTCAAATCTTAGAAAAATCTTGTGTACGCTCTAGAGGCCACATTTTCAGTCCGATCCTCATGAAACTTGGTCAGAATGTTTGTCTTGATAAAATCTTAAACGAGTTTGAAATTGGGTCATGTAGGGTCAAATGCTAGGTCACTAGGTTAAATCTTAGAAAAACATGGTGTGCGCTCTAGAGGCCACATTTTCAGTCCGATCCTCGTGAAACTTGGTGAGAATGTTTGTCTTGATAAAATCTCGGACGAGTTAAAAATTGGATCATGTAGGGTCAAAAACTAGGTCACTAGGTCAAATCTTAGAAAAAACTTGTGTACGCTCTAGAGGCGACATTTTCAGTCAGATACTTGTGAAACTTGGTCAGAATGTTTGTCTTGATAAATTCTCGGACAATTTCGAAATTGGGTCATGTGGGTCAAAAACTGGGTCACTAGGTCAGATCTTAGAAAAACCTTGTGTGCGCCCTATAGGCCACATTATCAGTCCAATACTAATGAAACTAAGTCACAATCTTTGTCTTGATGATATCTTGGAAGACTTTGAAACTGTGTCACCTCAGTTCAAAAACTAAGTCAATTAGGAAAATCTTGTGTGACCGAAAATCAGTCAGAATGTTTGTCTTGATGAAATCTTGGATAACTTCAAAATTGGGTCTTCTGGGGACATAATCTAAGTCACTAGGTCAAATTAAAGAAATACCTTGTGGGCAGTCTAGAGGCCACATTTATTGCTCAATTGTCTTGAAAATTGGTCAGAATCTTTGTCTGAATAAAATCTCGGATGAGTTTGAATTTGGGATACCTTGGGTCATAAACTAGGTCACAAGGTCAAATTAAAGAAATACCTTGTGGGTACTTTAAGAGGCCACATTTATTGCTGAATTGACTTATAAATTGGTCAGAATGTTTTTCTTGATGAAATTTCAGATGAGTTTGAATTTTGGTCAACTTAGGTCATAAACTAGGTCACTAGGTCAACTAAAAGAATTTTCTTGTGGGCACTCTAGAGGCTACAATTCTTACTCAGTTGACCTGAAAATTGATCAGCACGTTTGTCTTGATAAAATCTTGGATGACTTCAAAATTTGGTCCCATAGGGTCATAAACTAGGTCATTAGGTCAGATTTAAAGAAATATATCTGGGCGCTCTAGTGGCCACAGTTCTTGCTCAGTTGCCCTGAAAATTGGTCAGCGTGTTTGTCTTGATAATATCTCAGATGAGTTTGAAATATGGTCACATAGGGTCATAACTTAGGTCACTAGTTCAAATTAAAGAAATACATTTTGGATACCCGGAGGCCACATTTTCCACTCATTTGGTCAGAATGTTTGTCTTGATAATATCTCAGATGAGTTTTAAATTGGGTCATTATGACCCTGGAGTGAAATTTCGCCTATTGACTCAGGTGAGCCATCATGGCCCTCTTGTTAGAAAGAAGGACCCATTCTTAACAAAATGTCCTTAGTTTCAGAAAAAAGAACCAATTTCTTACAAATCTCCTTACTTTGAGAAAGTAGGGCCAATTCCTCACAAGTTATCTTACCTTGAGAAAATAGGACTTGCTCCTTACAAGTTACTAAGCAACATTATAACGCAAAGAACATTGCTTTAAATATTTGTCTTACAAACAGTCATGGCTTTAACAAAAGGATTTTGAATGGATAGCAAATAATGTTGGAAAAAAGAATAATGCTTGTTACCAGTACTTTCTCTTTCTTCCGTAATGTTCTCAAAAGGTTTCTACGTCTGGGTTGTTAAAAAATAGGATTGTTTGGCGAAGGTTAAAAAGGGATTTTTTTTCTGGGAGACAAATCCCGAATGGCACATATTTTTTATTTTGGTTTGGCAGCCCCTTAGTAGGTATTCACCAGATATTCTTGGAATGTTCTCAGTTTGAAAGTAATGCAATGTCTGATGGGCTAAACTATTTGATTTTAGCCAACCAGATATTGTGTAACTTTCTAAATCTAGAATCATACTAAGTATACAATTAAGAATGGTCGGTTGATTGTATTTGAGTTTAACGCTATTTTAACAGCTTAGTGTCACGGTGGTCAGTGCACCTACGCATGTGTTTCCTGGCTTTCTCACACCTGTACTAACACAACTTTCCTTCAAAGTCACTGACTACTTTTCTCACATGCATCAGAGGTAAGAGGCAAAAAAATAGTTGGAAAGAAAGTTTGCCTCAACAGGGTATCAAACTCGCAACCACCAGGTCACGAGTCAGATTCGTTAACTACAGAACTACCCTGGCGGGCTAAGAATTGTCAGCAAATATGGCCACTGGTCTTCTTTGTTTCAGGTTGACAGGATTCAAAACAGAACTTTGTGGATGCAGTACCACGCTAAGAAGAAACTTCTCGATGATACAAACGGCAAAACGATTAATGAGAGGATCCTTTGGCATGGCACATCTGTGGATACTGTAGATAGTATAAATGCTAATGGCTTTAATCGGAGTTATTGTGGAAAAAATGGTATACAGTTGCTCTCTGAATTGCTAAAAAAGTCAGATTTTTAGATAGTTAACCCTACAAAAAGAAAAAAAAAAACTGTGTTTAGTCAATTCTTAGGTGAAAGGCTTAAAAAAGTGCTGGTAACAGCCATGTTCATCAGCATTTTTTTTTTCATCAGCATTTTCTCACTCTCCTTTTAATTTTTGCTACCCTTTCAAAGTAAAATTCATCCATTTATGGCCAGGTATATCTTGATGTATGCAAAATTTGTGCTTTCAATTCAGAGAGTTCTAAACTAATAACAACCAGTAGAGAATTATCCATCTTTTTATTTTCTGGTAAAGGCTAATCGTAAATGTGATTTTGTGGTAAAGATTTATCCAAGATATTGTTATGTAGTAAAAGTTGTCCAAGGTATTTTGATCTGGTAAAAAGATATGTCAATTATTATTATCTTTTAAAGAGTTATCCAAAGTATTGTTATCTGGTAAAGAATTATCTGAAATATTACTCTCTGGTGAAAAAATTGTATACAATATTGTTATTCGAAAAATAGTTTTATCTTTCAACTAACCAAATATCCATACAACACCACTGATGCACTATTTATTTTTGATATACCATGGATGTTTATAGAGCAGCACGGATTACCCATGTTTAAGAAAAGCATTTCATGAAGTGAAATCTGACGTCATGTTAAACTTATTTCAAAGAAGTGAATTAGGTTTCAATCGTGAATAATATCAAAGCAAAGCATCAGTACAAATGACATGAATATTTTGCAGAATAGATATCTTAAAGACTCAAAAGACATGCTATATCCAGTAATTATATAGTTGTGGGTTCGAATCTTGGCTTTGTCAATGTGAATTAGGGCCAGTAAACCAGTTCGTTTGCTTATACTATTAATTTTGAGTTTGCCGTTGTTAGAAATGATAAACACTAAAAGATCAGACGTTAAAAGATACATTTAATACGTACATAGTATTGTCGTACATGTATATCAAATATATCTAACTTGGTTGTGAGAACTCATAATTGTCTTGCCAAAAGCTCGATAATTATCAATTCTCCCAACCTTGTAAAATATTTTTGATATACCCCAAAACTATGCACGTATTATGTATATCCAAAATATTGTTATCTAGTAAAGAATTAGATCTAACCTATATTTATCTGCAGCCATCTTAACAATGCAATGACTCCAGTCTTATTTATAATCTGAAAATGTCTAGTGGGTTTATCCGGCGCTCCAAGGGTTAAAGCACACCATTGTGTTGCAGAGGGTTAATATGGTAATAAGTTAGATCTAACTGTTCTTTTCATTCTCTTTTCAGCAACTGCCTTTGGGGACGGGGTCTATTTCGCCGTGAGTGCATCCTACTCCTGCAGTGATACATATTCCCGACCTGACAGCACAGGGATTAAACGAATGTACATGTGTCAGGTGTTAACGGGAGAATACACCATGGGAAAGGGAGGAATGAGAGTACCCCCTCCTAAAACTGGCGGAGCAGCTTCTTCTCTGTATGACTCGGTGGTGAATAACAAGGACTCTCCATCCATGTTTATCATATTCCATGATACCCAAGCATACCCGAAATATTTGATTCAGTTTAAGAAAAAGGCCTAATTAGAGACCAGTCTAGTACTCTTGTTTAATAATAATAATTGGTGTGCAACACACGAAAGGATCCTTCGGACATATGCGTAAAAGTGTGTCGTCCCAGATCAGCCTGTGTAATTTGTGACTAATCCGAGACGACACTTCCCGTTTTTGTGCGATTTTCTATTTCAAGAAAGTCTACTGTATGACAGAATCTTATGTAGTCGTAAAGTGCCGTCTCGGATTAGCCTGCGCCATGTTAGCACTCTGAGGAATAAGTGTGGCCCAAATGATGGTATTTGTCATTAATAGGGTAGAAAATATAGCGAGAAAATGTTGGGCACCAGCATTTTCTCTTTTTCCGACGAAGTTTTCAAAAGTTTTATTCCTCAGGGTGACTTAAACTCGTGATTGTGTGGGTAAGGATTAAATGTAGCCAGAAATTCATCAAGTGTTTGTAAATGTTTGACATTATTGATGTAGTTAAGCAGATGACAAAACTTTATACTTGTCCGTTTAGAGAAAATTTTCAGATGACAATTTAAATGCATGAAGATTGACAATTGCCGTCAAATCTGTAATTACTGTTGTTAACCCTTATCCTGCTGATTTTGAATGTTTGATGATTACAAAAATAGAGATGACTAGGTTTAATGGAGTTTATATCACAGAAACTAGTGATAGAGGAGGGGAGAGTGCAGAACAAGATCTAACTGCACATAATTTATTATGTGCTAGCTGCTCTTGCTTTACATTTCCACCTCTTTGGTCACGAAAGGCAGGATAAGAGTTAAAATTAGTATTATACCATAGAGCGCCAAATAAACCCAACATACATTTGAAATATGGAAATGAGACCCAAATATCAAGGTCTTGTGCAGTCTTATCTTGATCTACATTGACTGCAAAAAAAACTAACGTTGTGAAAGGTGCCTTTAGGGTTTAATGTAGTCACAGTCTGTGTGGATTTGACATGTATGTGTAGTTAAGTTCATAAAGATTTAACATCTGTAGTCCTATGTTTTGATATGACAACTGTGATCATGATCTATCATGATTGACCACTGTATTCATCATCTGTGGGTCCATATTCACCAACCATTCTTAAGAACACTCTTAGTCTTATTCTCCAACATTTTCTGGATTTATAAGTAACACAACTTCTGATTGGCTAAACCAAATGAAAGTAACATAAATTGTGTTACTTTCATATTTGGACAATCTTGGAGAATAAGACCAAGAATATTCTTAAGAATGGTTGGTGAATACGGGCCCTGTATTCATAATCTGTATTGATTGACAACTGTTGTCACAATGTGTAATAATTCAACAACCTTATTCACAATCTAGAAAGTTTTGAAAACTGTATTGACAGTGTAATTATTTGACAACTAGATAGGTTCATTTAGGTTTAACATCTTTAGTCATGATATGTATTGATTTGACAATTATAATGATAATTAAGGGTTGAGTGAATATTTTTGTGTTCCATCGAGAAATAAAACGCAATTGCCTTATTACATGGCTTAACAAAACGCCCTTCTTGCCCTTGAGAAATAAAATGCATTTGCCGTATTATATGGCAAATAACGCCCAGAAGGGCAACTGCATTTTATTTCTTAGTGGCAACACAAAACTTGCACTCATCGGGCGTTATTTGCTCTGTAATAAGCAAATGCATTTTATTTCTCAATGGCAACACAAAAATATGCACATAACTCTTATAACTGCAGTCGCTGTTCACTTGAATCAATTTTCGAAAATGACAGAAAGCAAAACACATTTGACAAATGCAATAGTAAACAAGTTATTTTCCCTAGGCGGCGCGCGTCTAAATAAACAATAGGGATTTTTAGCCTTGCAACATATTTTGTCAGTCGGAGGCGGCCATTATGCCACTTCGAAATCAGTCCTTTCAATGATTTTTTGAAAATCTTGTCAACTGTCTAAACTTGAGGCTGAGCAGATGATACGTTCATTCGATTGACATTTTTATTGATATTTTGCTCAGAATATATACATATATACACTATATACACACCGTCGACAGGCCTGTTCTCGAGGGATAGATCAGGCTACCTGTTTTCCATCCGGACATGATCCGAATTTTCTTGCAATCTATGTTAAGTGAATGATGCTGGCACGGTGTCACAGCTATCAATTTACAAACTGCGATAAAAACAAGGAAATGAACATGATTCTATTAAAGGAAATATCGGTTTAACTGACAAATTTCGTATGAGATCTAATTACCTTTTTCTCTTTTTCTGATCAATAGACGCCGGTTTATCGTGCTGTCCCATGTTTAAGTCCTCTCGCCAACTAAGCTCAGAATGAACCAGTGACAAAACATGAAATAAACTTCGTTTGCACGAATAAATTTTCTGTTTAAACAGTACACTAAATTTAATTCAGTGACCTGGGTTTCATAGAAATAGGTCACTGACGTACCGAATGATGTAATTGATGACGTCGGACATTAAAATCCTTGACTCACTATTGGCACGGTGTATTATCTATGTTTAGGGGTACAAATAAAGATTATATACATTTTGTTCAGGTTTATTCGTGTTTTTTTGTTTGTTTTTTTTTTTTTTTTTTTCCAAATTTTTCACGTAAAAGAAATCAATATATCTGTATTGGCCAGTTTTAGCGATGGAAATTTTAAAATGGCACATAAAGAGCTTGCATGAAATCTAAAGTTAGACCAACGATAACAACTTGGAAAAACTGAAAATAGTCCCGCTGCGTTCATCGAAAAATAACCTGAAGTTTTTATCGATTTCGACCAATCAAAAAAGGATTTGTGCAATTATCCTGTATTGAATGACAACTGTTGTCATAACCTATATTAGTTTAACAAATATATTCACAATCTGTAATAATTTAACTATTTTAGTCTCAGTATTTGATGATTTGACAACAATATTCACAATGTGCTATGATATTGTAGCTTTTTTCACTGTCTGTGAAAATATGACAACTGTATTTACAATCTGTAGGGATATAACAACATAGTCTCCATTGATTTGATAACTTCGGTCACAATCTGTATCGAGTGACAGCTGTAGTTAAAATCTGTAGTGATTTGACAGCCTTAGTCATAGATTTAATGTAGATTCGACAACTTTTGTCACAAGCCATATGGATTTGACAACAGTCTTTCAAAAATTATACATTGAATTGACAACTATAGTCGTAATTTTTTTCATTTTTAACAACCGTATTCACAATATTTTAATATAGATTTGACAATTTTAGTTTTACTCTCTGTATGGATTCGACAGTTGTTGTTTAAATCTTTATTGAATTGACAACTGTAGTCATAATTTTGTTAGATTTGACAACTTTAGTCATAATACTTTAATATAGATCGGACAACTTCAGTCAAAATCCCTACAGATTAGACAGCTTAGTTTTATCTTATTTGTGTTTCTGTTACATGCACTATTTGATCCTAAATGCATAATGCAGTGCATTATTGCAGGCAGAGTATATTAAAATCAGACTGCACAAATTGTGCTTTCTGATCTTTGGTCTATACTGTCCAATGCTATGATATTTTTTTGTCAAAATGAATTTTGAAGGCACAATATTTACAGTTTGGCTATCGGATGGATTTTTTCAATTAGTCGTTTAACCTTTTGTCACATAATCCCAACTTGTAATTGCGCAAGAGAAGAGGGCTTTTGAAAACATGGTGGGAAAGGGAGAAAATGTTAGTTACCAGTATTTTCTCCTTTTTTCCACTATGTTTTGTACTCTATCAGTCAGAAGTCATTATTTTGAGCCACATTTAATTAGTTGTATGCATATGCTTCACGTTGGACTAGTTTAGAATTTGGTAAACACTTAACTCTTTACCAAACTGTAAACTTTTGGAATAGACCATATTGAAAGCTTCTGCTGAAGATAAAATAAATGTTGCTAAAATGATGACTTCCAATTGATAGAGTAGAAAACATTTTGGGAAAAGCAGAAATTATTGGTTACCAGAATTTTCTCCTTTTCCCGCAATAGCTCGCAAAGCCCTCTTCCTCAGGGTCGTTAGAAGTGGGGATTGAGTGGTTAAAGGTTAAGAAGTTTAAGTGTTAGTTTCTGATTTTCACCTTTTGGTGTAACTTTTTATTTTCTTCCTTTTTTCTAAATGAATAATCTGGCCGTTCTAGTTTACAATAGTTCCTTTTGCTATGCTCCTTTTTGTGAAGAAATTCCATTGTCACGGATTATTAAGGTACAAACTATATACCGCCGGTATCTTACATAGTATTTTGTATTTATCATCATTTTTATTTAAAGGCCTAGTAGTGGTCAAAGTTAAACAATGTCGATGTCAAATGCAATTAAATTTAAATCATACAATTTGAAAGTTTGAAAATTATTGTGAAGGTATGATTGGTTAGTCGCCGGCAGAAAAATGAATATAAAAACCAGGTAAAAAGTAAACAAAAGATAGAGCGTCCCGGCAACTTTTGACGTACAATGTAGTTTTGAAATTTACTTTCCTGCCAGCAACAAATACTTGAACCGACCCTACAAAAACAGAATGTCATGTTCACAGTAATTTCTTTACTTTTAAATGTTATAATGAGTTTTGTTTGAATGCATTTTAACACCTGAATTGTTTACTTTTGGCCGGTACTGGGTTTAAAACAAATGGTATTTCATTAAAATGTATTGCAATGAATTACATTCTGCAAGGCTTGGCAAGCACCATATAGCAAACAAGTTTAATAGAAATGGTATCAAGTAAACATGGATGTGGGTTTTAATTATGGTAGCACATAAAATCTGTAAATGAACAGACACACAAGCAATAGCATTATAGTTTATTTGCTGTTAATAAGTGCGGGTATATTTGAACACACTCAAGACAAAGCTGAATCAAAATGTCTTTCCAATGCTACCTACTCCTGCAGTAATACATACTTCAGACCAGACAGCAGGCGACTTGCAGTCTGTCCTGTTGTGAAGAATTACTGAGCCAGTCATGCAGCCGGCCTTGTGTGCAATTGACCTTTCTGCAAACGCGAGTTTGGCGCGCCCACCCTAGTAACGCGGTATTTCAGCCCTTATGCCCGACAAACAAACCCGAAAATGGCGTCGAATACATAGAGAAGGAGAGATTATTTCAGTTTTATTCTAGCTTATGTTTCGCTATAATTAAAGTACCCAAAGCTTTTTGCCCAACGTTCTTTTCAGTTGGGACTAAATCGGCAAAGTAACAAGAAAAAATACTTTGAATAATATCATATTTATGGAAAATTGAAAAATGAAAATAGCGCAAATATGTAATAATGTTCCTTATTCCATGTTTGGTCACAGCATTTAAACTAAAAAATACATTGTGAGTAGATTTCTGTCGGCATTATCCATAACTTATAATAGGGGCATAAGCTTTTTAGACATTTCGTCAGTATATAATATGTCAGTTTGACTGTAAACAGTATAAGAAAAGGTTACAGTTTAACTCTTTACCACACAAACCCGTGCTTTAACGACCTTGAAGAGGGAAATTTTAGAAAAGTTCCTCTTCTTCCTTAGACGTTTTCTGCCCTTTGAGAGACAAGTCTCATCATTGGAGCTACTTTTAATTTGTCGGCAGCAAATGTTTTCAGAAGAGAAGAATCTAATCTTTTGTCGGATAAAGATTGAATTAACACCTCTAACACCTTTTTGAGTGAAAAGCAAGTTTATTGTAAGTAATCAATTAGGTGGTTTGTCGTATTTTTAACAGACGTATGTTGTAAAAAACCTCTCAACTAGGAGAATGTTTGGTCACTTGGGTGATTGTAAGGATTATAATGATTTGGAATGGACTTGCATTTATCAATCAGGCAACAATCGTTGGGAAAAACAACCGTTCGAGTCAGGCAAAAGTGACATTAACAGTCACATGCAATCGTCTTAATGAAACAAGAACAAAATGTCAACTTATTTTTGAAACAGGGTGACGAGTGGCTGTCAATAAAATATCCCCCTTCCTGTCGCTCGTTTCGTATGAAACGATTACAACTTGCAGCGGCAAGTAGTTTGGAATTTGAAAGATGTACGTGCAGTTAGATTTCAATACAGGTAGTTTAACAAAACAGTACGGCATAATCGTTCTTTCTTTCCAGAAAGTCTGTAAAAAGAAAAACCTTGCTTTTCTGTCGTTTGATAAAGTGGTTGTTTTTTTCGGAATCCTCGTTAAATCTACCGGCGACATTTTATGTAGATCTGGTTTTTGGAATGGTTAAATTTAGTTTTACTTTCAAGGTATATAATTTAACAAGTACCTTGCCACATGATTCTTACGTGTAACTTTAATCCATTTTGAATTAATTATTGTATAATCTAGTCTTAGAACTATGGTTTAAACAAAAAGAAAACAATTACATTGTCAGTAGTAAAGTCTATCACTTTGTCTTACCCTTGTGTTTACATGACACGCAATACTGCGTTTTGATTGGCTGATAGGACCTGTCAATCAAAACTGGCAGAAAGGTCAATTGATTGAACCAGTCATGTAGCCAGTCTTGTGCACAATTACTGAACCAGTCATGTGGTCAGTCCAGTAGAGAACAATTACGGAACCAGTCATGCAGCTGGTCCTGTTGAGAACAATTTTTATTGAACCAGTCTTGTAGCCAGTCTTGTTGTAAATGATTACTGAACCAGTCATGTAGCCAGTCTTCTTGTGAAAAATTACTGAACCAGTCATGCAGCCGGTCCTGTTGAGAACGACTGCTGAAGTAGTCATGTAGCCAGTCCTTTTGAGAACAACTGAACCAGTCATGTAGCCAATTTTATAATTCATTTATTTTCGTGTTGTACCTTTTAACCATTTTCCTTACAAACCCTTTTCACATAATTTCCAAACAGTTTTAACGACCCTGAGAAAGCAGGTTTTTGAAAACATTTTGGGCAAAAGAGAAAATGCTGGCAACCAACATTTTCTCTTTTTCTCACAATGTTTTCGACCCTTCCGAAAACAAATTTTACCATTTGTGCCTCAAATACTTTGTCGTTTGAAAATGCTTTCAATTTGGACTAAACTAAAATTTTGTCGTTTAATTTTAAACCGGTTTAAATTGAAACCAATGGCAGAAGACATGTCTTAGAGTGATATTGATGGGATTTGTCTTGGAAAGGACAGAAAACGTTGGTTGCCATCATTTTCTTCTTTTTCCACATTGTTTTCAAGAGGCCTTTTCATCAGGGTCGTTAAAACTCAAAACTCTGTGATAAGGGGTTAGGATGGCGGTTTCTTTATTCAGAAAGGAGCATAGCATTATGTGGACTGTAAATTAGCAGTTCCAGCGTGATTGTTCTATAAGTCGGGGTCAATACTGTTTGTTTGTTTGTTTGTTTGTTTGTTTGTGAGTTTTGTTTGTTTGCAACCAGTGCACCTATCCATGCTTTCCGTGATTTTCTTTTTATCTGTACTTTGCAAAATATTCTACCCAAGCCCCTGGTTGGTTTCACACATAAACATCATCAAAAGAATGATCAGCAGTGAGACAGGGATGAAATTTGTTGAAATGACTAATATCATTCCTAGGAGAGAAATTGGCTTAGCTTGGGATTCCAACCAGCCATCCCATGGTTTAAGTTCCTGTACACTATCAACTGCATTACCAGGCTTGCTTATAGTTGTAATTACTTTTACCTAAATATACAATATCATTTTTCTTTTACTAACATAGGCTGATATTCAGCAACCTTTCTAGAGTGTACTCAAATTTTACTTCATGTACTACATTTCTAAAGATTTTTCTATGTGATAAGAAACGCAGTATTGCCGATTATATGGTATGCAAACTTTACAGCCAGGCTATCATTACTTTCATCTATAAGTAAAGAGTTTTAAGGTTTACTTCCTGTCAATTCTGTTACAAACTTACACACTTTTGGAATTACATGTACCTTTTGAATCAACAACCTTTTGACAAGGTGTGAGGCATTTTTGTCGTGTATTTCATTATGATATTTGTCACGGGTTTCTTTGAATGGGCATTTACCGAACAATCCCAAATTTTAACGACGAGAGAAAGGTGGCTCTTGAAAACATATGGGCAAGGGAGAAAACGCTGGAGAACATATTTCTTTCTCCCCCACAATATTTTCTACCCTTCCAAAGGCAAATTTCTGTTGTTGAGTTACATTTATTTAGTCATTTGCAATGGGGGGTGGGGGGGCAGTTGATTGATATTGTGGAAAATCTTTAGGACATGACTGTTAACCCTTCTTTTAGGGGATGCTGAAAAAATTACCTCTAATAGGACTCAAGTTCATAACTCTCAAAGCCAAAATTGGCAATTCTACGAACTAAGTGACGGAGCCAAACGATTTTTTGACTGTGTTAAAAATGGTCTTATCCCATAATATGCAATAACAGCTTTACTATTACTAATGGAATAGCAAATTTACAGTCAAAATACAGAACAATTCTTGTGTTTTCGCAAATTTACAGTCAAAATACAGAACAATTCTTGTGTTTTCTACATATATTTTTATCTCTGTTTTAATTTTAAAACAAAATCTGGTTAAATGCCCCTTTTAAAGCATGGATTTGATGTGGGCACTAACGTTCTAAATAAAGAAATAGACTTAGAATGCTATTTTAAAATATTGGTGGATGCATAGCCTTCACGCTATGCAAATCATTTTTGATGCCTTATTTTTGACTGATGTTGACTTTGCACAAGGTTTTTTGTCCTTTTCATGATATATATTTGATCATCTGAGACAAATCTGATTTGTCTTCTGCAAATGCTATAAATTGGACAAGTCTAATTGAAATTTTGTCATCTGGTATAAAGTAAAGACTGACAATACATTGATTTCTTTACATTTTTTTTTTTTTTTTTTTTTTTTCTTGTCATACATGTCTAGAAAAATTAAGAAGATATGTATGTGAATTATAAAATGATAGCCGTTGTATCCCCCATACCTGCCCTATAGACAACATGCAACCTGATTTATTGCTGACAGCTACTGGTTGTCATTTGCACCAATCAAACGGCGCGTAATAGAATGCCATTACTACTGTTTGAAAATAATGGAGGAGTTCGAGCTTTGGCCAAAGTTTCTATGACACCCACACAAATTACTATAACCAGGACAAATTTATCAAACTCACTAAACAATTCAGTCTTTTGTGATAAGAACTATCTTTTTGCATAAATAAAATCATTATTTAAATTTCCAAGTCTCGTGCTATCTCATGAAGTGTCAGACCACGCTGATTTCTACCTTACGGCTTTGGGTGTTATCTGTTGTTGATAAATCGATGATAGGTTGTTGGTGTATGTGTGTAAGGAATCAAATGGCGAAAAAAAAATTTTTACAATACTTTAATCTATGATAACTACATTGTTAACTTTCAATCTACGATACATTATCTGTTTCAGTACAATAAGTTAGACGCGTTCTTGTTTTAGTTCTTTAATTTAGATACATTTGCTTTTTAGCTCTTGACTTGCAATACCATTTCTTCCAAGTTCATCAATTTGCGATTGATGCCACAATAGAGGCCATAAAATCAATGCAGGTGTTAAAATGCATTTACATTTAAATTGTACCATTTAAAAATATGGAAAATATTGTGAAGATGACAATCTGTTATAGTGTGGTAGGTCCAAGTGTTAGTCGCTGGCAGTTTAAAATCAGGCAAAAAGTAAACAATTGATAGAGTGACATGGCAACTTTTAACCTAGTTTGAAATTAACTTCTCTGTCAGAGACTAACAGTTGGACGGACTGTACAGTAACAAATCGTCATCTTTGCAGTGATTTCCATTTTTTAAAGTTGTATGATTTAAATTCAAATGCATTTTAACATCTACTTTGTTTACTTTCTGTAGCTATTGTTACTTTAATGTAGATACATTCTTGTTTAACAACTATGTGATACAGTCTCTGATAAGTACTTTAATTTAGATAAACTTTTCTGTTTAGTACTTTAACCCTTTACCGCACAATGCCACATTTAGACGACCCTGGGAAAGAAGCCTTTTGAAAACATTGTGGGAAAAGGAGAAAATGCTGGTAACCAGCATTTTCTCCTTTTCTCACAATGTTTTCTACCCAATCGAAGGAAAATTGCACCATTTGAGCCACATTGAAATTGTGTCTGCAAATACTTTTGATTTGTCGTTCGGTGAAGGGTTAATACACAAAACATTGCCTTTTTAAAACTTCCAACTTCTGATAAATTCCCTGAATAGATTTATTTTGCTAGTGTGAGTGTGTGTGGCTTGAGCCTGGCTTTTGTATCTTATGCGCAAAAATTTTTTGTCATAGATCTAGAAAAATTGGAAAGATGTGTATATGTCAAGTGCGATAACTTCAGAGCTACTTATTTGATGCTTTTGTTTAGTTTCAATTTTTCGATAAAGTTTCTCTCAAGCGCTTTGATTTAGACACATTCTCCTTAAAGTACATGTACTTTCATTTCAATAAATTTTGTGTTTAGTTCTTTGATTTAAGATGCGTTCTCTGTTTGGTACTTTAAGATACATCCTCTGTTTAGATCTTTAAATTACAAAACATTCTCTGTTTAGTGTTTAAGTTTCCTAAACATTCTGTGTTAAGTATTTTTATTTACAGAACATTTTCTGTTTGATTTAAGTCCTAATAAACTCTCTTCACAAATTTTTCATGCTAGTGAGAGTATTTAGCAGAACCTTGTCTATATAATGTCTTATTCACAAAATTGGGAAAAGGAGAAAATGCTGGTAACCAGCATATTTCCATATGTATTCCTATGCAAGTGTACAGATACCTAAATAAGACAGCATACATTTCAACATGTTTAAAACTAATTTTCTGTTTTGCGATCATTTTCGAAATACTCCTATCAGTTATCAATGGCTGCAAACTTAGACAATGAGAAAATAAAACTTTGGCGGAGGCAAAGGAAAACTCTCATATAGTTACAAGTCAAGACATAAAGAATTCCAATGATTTTGTTTTTTCATCTTCTTCTGACTCTGTTAACTCTTTGATTTTAGACTTGCCCAAATTGAAAGTATTTGCAGAAGACAGTATAAATAAAACTACAAAAGAAAACATCGTGCAAAAAGGAGAAAATGCTTGTAAAGATTTTCCTCCTCCTCCCGCAATATTTTCAAAAGGTTTTTTTTCCTCGGGGTCGACTCTACAAACACGGGAATGCTTTTTATTACGACCCTTGGTAATCAACATCGTTGGAGAAGGAGAATACTGATAACCACCTTTTTGCTCCTTTTCACACAATGTTTTCGATAATTTTACAGACAAATCCCACCTTTTGAGCCAAATATGATTATGAATTCTATCTTCCTTTCTCAATATATAGCCAAGTCTAAAATTTGTCATTAATCAACCATATTCCAGACTGTGGCTCAAGCCGGCGATTTAATGAATTTGTGTAAGTGTTAGTGGAAAGAGGAAGAAACGCTGGTTACAAGTCCATAGTAAAAGCTTGTTCGGACAACAAATATGAGATGAGTGTCTTTGAAAATGTAGTAAAAAATGTGGGGGAAAAAAGAAAGAGAAAAATTCTGGTTACTAGTTTAAAGGCCTAGGAGCGACTGAAAGGTGTTCAATCATATAAATGTAATTTATACCATTTAAAAATATTGAAATTATTGTAAAGGTGACAATCTGTTATTTCACAGTCAGTCCAAAAGTAATTTACTGACAAAAAAAATTAAAACTAGGTTAAAAGTTGCCAGCTCGCTCATTCTTTTGTATACTTTTTACCTGGTTTTTTTTTTACCTGGTTTTATAATTGATTTTTCTGCCATCGAATAACTATTGTACTGACCAGACAACAACAGATTGTCATCTTCACAATAATTTCCATTATTTTAAATGATATGATTTACATTTGAATAAAGCCGTCACCTAAAGGACCCTTGAAATGTGCTTGCTTAACCCTTTCCCAAACGACGAATTTTGGACTGGTCCAAATTGAAAGAGTTTGCAGACGACAATTTTAAATTTGATGAAACTGGCAGAAAGGTCTCAAAAAGGGTAGAAAACACTGTGGGAAAAGGAGAAATTGCTCGTTACGAGCAATTTCTCCTTTTCCCACAGTGTTTTTAAAAGACTTTTACTGCAGACACGTGAAAACCAGGGCTTGTTTGGGAAAGGGTTAAAATTGGTGCTTGTTCTGTATGGACGCATTTTAACACTCTATATTTAGGAACGTCACTATACGCTTGTTCTGTTTACAACCCTTTACCACACAATCCCGGCTGTATTGAGGAAGAAGACTTTTGAAAACATTGTGCTGCTTACCAGCATTTCCTCCTTTTCCCAAATTGTTTTCTAGCCATGACAGACATGGCATCTGTCATGTCTGTCAGATGCCATGTCTGACAGAGATGTCAGTCTAAAGTAAGTACCTGTCACTAAACTGTGTAGATTTACGTAGACTTTTGGGGGAATATACACACATACGATCCCCCAAATGTATAAACTACCGTACAGTTATGCAGATGTGTTTAACCCTTTCCCAAACGACAAATTTTGGACTGGTCCAAATTGAAAGAGTTTGCAGACGACAATTTTAAATTTGATGAAAATGACAGAAAGGTCTCAAAAAGGATAGAAAACACTGTGGGAAAAGGAGAAATTGCTCGTTACGAGCAATTTCTCCCTTTCCCACAGTGTTTTCAAAAGACTTTTACTGCAGACACGTGAAAACCAGGGCTTGTTTGGGAAAGGGTTAAAAAAAAAAACATACTTGTAAAGTTACGCAGTTTATTGAAGTTTGTTTCCAGACTTGATCCTTGCTTACTTAAACTGCGAACGAGAATTTCGGCTGGTCTGATCTTGATCTACGCCATCCACCACGACATTATCTTTCACAAGGTGGCATTTTTCAAATACATCACCCATCTGATACGGGCATTCTGGGTAGAGAACAGGACTATTTTTTTAGGCGGGAATCAATGCAACGAATTTCAAAATAAAATATACGTTTACTCTCTAAAACCTACCTTATACGATTCACCCAGTAATGGTTAGCTAGCATATAACTTATGCACCAGCTATTTATAATCATAAGCTCCTATAAGCTTGGGAAAAAGCCCCGGTATAGGCCCAGCAAGGTGTGGACGATATTTTTGTTGTCAGTCTGTTGCACAAATCCGGGTTTTCCCCATGTCTATATTTAGAAGCTGTTGACAGAGATTTGCAGTAAACAGTTCTAAAAATTCTAAAAAAAATATTTTCCCGGTTTGAAATCATTTCGTCCTTTAAGAAGTTTGTAGCAACAGACTGGCTTCATTTTTCCACAGACGTATTATTTATTGCCATTTTCGCCTGCACTTTTTAAGCGGCAATTTACGCACTGCGTATTGATATATGTCCATTTTTTATCACGTGATGCGTCATAGCAGACAGGTCAATCTTCGAAGATTATGACATGCGCAGACAACGATCACTACGAAATACATATTACTTGAAAAACGCCTCAATACAATATGAAATATATAGCAGTATTGAAACGTCACCGGAAGTGGGTGTTACCTTGTACGATTTTAAATTTCGGGGTAGCAGTCTCTAGTTATAACCTGTAAACAGGTCCCAACTAAAAACCTGAATAAATAAACGGAAACAATTATTTGATCGGCATGTATTTCATGAACATGAGTTGTTTTTTTTTTTTTGTGTGTGTGCGTTAACATCAGTTTATTACACATTGGCATGGTCTTGGGAAGCAGAAAGTCTGCATAAAAAGTTAAAAATTGTTTATAAATGAGCCAGGCACTAGCAAAAAGGGGCTTAATGCATCTCCGTGATGCATTGTACCAGGCAAGTCATCCCATAGGTAAAATTCAAAATTCATTATGTCTAACAACCGATTATATCATAAGGTAGTATGGTCTTTTAACATACAGAAAATTGACCAATAGCGAAAAGTTTCGGCCCAGGTCAGCCTGCGCAGGCTGACCTGGGTCGATTCTTTTCGCAGATGCATTAAGCCTCCTTTTCACAGAGCAGGGCTCAAATTCATATTTCATAGCATTTATATCACATCATGATATAAAACCTTTACAGTGTTGCCCTACAAAAATACATGTATACAAAAACCTGAACAAACAAACGAAAACAAAACGAAAAATAAAGATAAAAACAGGATTTAACTTTTAGAAGAAATTCATGGGCGACTTCACGTGCCCCCCCTCCCCCCCCCCCCCCCCCATTTTTCCAAAATCTTTTATCCTCAGAACCGTAAAACACTGACTTTGTTGTTAGATGGATAGATTATTAAATGAGCCACGTTCTGGCAAAAGGGGTTTAAATGCATCTCTGTGCTGCATTATACCGAACACGCCATTACATAATTCTGGAAACATGAAATCCATTTTTTCTAACAACCGATTAAATCTAAGGATAGAATGGTCCTTTGACATGCAGAAAATGGGCCAAACGCAGAAGTTTCAACCCGGTTAAGCCTGCGCGGACAAAGCGGGCTGAGGAGTATCAATACTTTTAGCTTGTGCATTAAACCTCTTTTCCACAGACCATGGGGCAAATCTTTTCATGATTTGTTTTGTTCTCAGGAACCCTATGCCAATCATTACTCAGGAACCCTATGCCAATCATTACCCAGGAACCCTATGCCCATCATTACTCAGGAGCCCTATGCCAATCATTACCCAAGGAACCCTATGCCAATCATTACCAAGGAACCCTATGCCAATCATTACTCAGGAACCCTATGCCAATCATTACCCAGGAGCCCTATGCCAATCATTACCCAGGAACCCTATGCCAATCATTACCCAGGAACCCTATGCCAATTACCGAGGAACCCTATGCCAATCATTACCCAGGAACCCTATGCCAATCATTACCCAGAAACCCTATGCCAATCATTACCCAGGAACCCTATGCCAATTTTGACCTGTCATATGGAATTTGCAAAAATAAAATATCTCAAAATGAGTTCTGCCTTATTACGTATCGACAAAGTTTTAAACTAGTCCAAATTGAAAATGTGCATACGACAAAAAGAACGTGACTGAAAATAGAAACTTGGTTTGGGAAGAGTAGAAAACATAGTGCTAAAAGAGGAAAAAAATGCTGGTTACCATTATTTTCTGCAGTTTTGTTTACCCTGTCAAAAAACTTATGTTGATTGTTACCATTTTCGATTATTGTAGTCTGCAGATACTTTAAGTTTGGAAATATCTCAAATTTGTCGTTTCTGAAAGGGTCGAAATGAAAATTAAGCTTTAGAGTGCCAGAGCACAATTTATGTTGGTAATAAATTGCAGACAGTGTTGATCAGGAGCAGACTGAACAGAACACACAATCCGAACTTGATTTACACCGTCGGTTATTTTGTAACACACTCTTGCTATAACAACCTTGAAATTCAGTAATTTGAGTCTGTGTGTGTGTGCGTAAAAAGTCGATCAAATGTTGCTAAAGGTTTTGCGAATTTAATTGAAAAGCTTATTTCTTACCTTCAGATAGTTACACATTTTATAGTCTTGGGAGGCAGAACGAGCAAGAAAGAAGGGGTAGAGGTTGCTTAAAAAAATCATGTTTCATAATATTAATAGCATATCAAATCTTTACAGTGTTGCCCTACAAAAGTACATGTTTTTTTCTAAATCTAAACAAACAAACTATAACAAGCCATGCCAGCCTTGAAATTGCAATATCATTTTCGAATTGAAAATTCCATTTCATTGAATCAGTGCCCTTAGGATTAACCTGTCATATAGTAAAAGTTAATACCCTGAGTGTTGGCTAAAGCTGACACTGTCCGTTCCGGTTAAATATTCAATAGGATATTATTAATATTTCCGATAAAAAATTCGAGATTATTCCTGGAATAAACCACAAAATTCACCACATAGTCGAGCAGATCGGTTCTTGTGAAATTTTGGAATCCATTGCTGAACGAATGATCCTGAAGTGAACACGAAGGAAATACTGTGTTCCAGTAAAAACTACCCGATCGTAGAATTCGGTCAATGTCGCACAACATAGTGGTGAATCTTTCTGCTGTATTACCCAAGTCGATTTGTATGTCAAATCTTGCTGGGTAATTGGAAATGATATGTGCCCTTAATGTCATGTTTTGTAAAGTTGAGTAGGCCAACCGCAACATCGAACCCTGAAACAAGATACAGTTTTCAATTTGAAGTGTAGTGATAAGAACAGGACCAAAAGAAACTGAAAGTTTTCTCATGGGTTAGTAATTCAGTTAATTCAGTTTGTACCTGGTAAGCAAGAAATTTACACTCGGGTTAGGAAATCGTTTTTTTTTTTCTTATTTTGTTTTTTAATGTACACTGCACGGATAAATGGTGGAATTTTGTCGAAGTGTTAATAGACTTTGTTTTCTTTTTGTAAAATTTTATCATTTGATCAATGCATCATTATTCCAGAGAACTTAAGTGCGGATTTAATGACAACATAATAGAGTCGTGAATACTCACACATTTTACGAACACCTTGCCGTGAATCTTATAGTACCGATACTTACAGCTTAAAATTTCAGTACCACATGTTTGCAAAGAATGTGGTGTTTTATAACACTATTATAGTAACATTAAGTTTGGACAATAACCATTGAGTCACACAAGATCTTCCCTACGCATGACAAGTGTTTGCTCAGAAAGTGATTTTTTATGACACCTCGATGGTATCATTAAATCCGGCCATAACCATTGAGTCACAGATTATCCCCTATCCACGTGTTTTATAGGATTATTTATTTTAAAAAAATATGAGAGAACAGAATAGAACATTTCACTGTACAGGTCATAATTGTATAATGCATTATTTGACACCAAACGACATCGTGAATCATACAAAAAGTAAAGAAAATCCTATGAGATGTACAACCTATAAGTATACCTGGGTCCGTATTCACCAACCATTCTTAGGAACATTTTTAGTCTTACTCTTCAGATTTTTGCAAATTTGTAACACGCCTTCCCATTGGCTAAACCAAATGGTTTAGCGAATCGGAAAGTGTGTTGCTTTCAAATTTGGAAATTCTTGGAGAATAAGACAAAGAACGTTCTTTAGAACAGTTGGTGAATACGGACCCTGGAAACTGAATAATGCCTAAGATATGAACTTTTGAAGTTGCAAAACTAATACATGTATTTGTAATCTCTAATGCAGCATTGAACTTGAGAATACATAAAGGACCGGTCAGATCATTAGGTAAAGAAAAGACTTCATATACCGTGATATAAAATTATGAGCTATGCGCTGTGAAAAGGGGGCTTAATGCGTTTGCAAAAAAATATCGACCCAGGTCAGCCTGCGCAGGGTGACGTGGGCCGAAACCTTTTGCTATTAATCAATTTTCTGGATGTCAAAGGGCCATTCTATCTCTAGATCCAGTCGATTGTTGGACAAAATGGATTCCATGGGACCATTAATTATTATTGATTGATTGTATGGTGTTTAACGCCGTTTTCAACATTATTTCAGTTATATCACGGCGGCCAGTGCACCTATCCATGCTTTCCTGGAGTTTCTTTTACCAGTACTCCGCACAATATTCTTTCCAAGCCACTGGCTGCTTTCCCACATAACCATCGTCGAAACAATGGTCAGCGGTGAGAGAGGAATGAATCCTGTCGCAATGACTATCATTAATCCTCGGAAAGAAATTGGCCAAGCCGGGGATCGAACCAGCGATCTCCTGTCCTCAAGTCCTGTACGCTACCGACTGAGCTACGGGGGCTTGGCTCATGGATCCAGAATTGTGTGATTGACTTGCATGGTACAACGCATCAAGGAGATGCATTAAGCCCCCTTTGGTCAGAGCATGGTCCGTATGAAGGATCTATTTACCAGAGGATAGTATGCGTCCACATTCCATGCATTCAACAAAGTCGCACTGAAGTCTATGTTGTGGTCATTGGCCTGTGTATACAATAAAATATAATTATATCAACATGTAAATGTAAATATAGATGGTGAAGCTTTAGCGGTGCTTTGGGAAAATGGTGTTTAACCCTTTACTGCACAATAACGCCTTTTGTCGCCCCTGGGAAAGAAGCCTTTTGAAAACATTGTGGGAAAAGGAGAAAATGCTGGTAACCAGCATTTTCTCCTTTTCCCACAATGTTTTCTACCCTATCAAAGAAAAGTTGCATCATTTGAGCCATATTGAAATTGTCGTCTGCAAATGCTTTCAATTTGGACAAGGCTAACATTTTGTCGTCTGGTAAAGGGTTAATGTATCTTCGTGATACATATAAGGTTCCGCCGAGCAAGTTGACACGTGATATGGGTCTTTTTTTTTTTTCTGACAACCTTCTGAATCCTTAGGTAGAATGCTCCATTAACCCTTTCCCAAACGACAAATTTTGGACTGGTCCAAATTGAAAGAGTTCGCAGACGACAATTTTAAATTTGATGAAAATGGCACAAAGTTCTCAAAAAGGATAGAAAACACTGTGGGAATAGGAGAAATTGCTCGTTACGAGCAATTTCTCCTTTTCCCAAAGTGTTTTCAAAAGACTTGTACTGCAGACAAGTGAAAACCAGGGCTTGTTTGACATATATCAACCTTTTGTCTGTTAAATCGCCCAGAAAGTTAAACGAATTACCAAACTTTATGTATTGTACTAGCCTGTTGAGAAATGAATCATTGAATATACTAAAGTTACCTTTCATACAACATTATGTGGTCACTTATTAAGCAATGTTACTCACATTTTCATCATAAAATGCTTCTATCGTGTATGATTTTTAAATTGCTATAAAATATATTATTTAAAAACATATTTTATTAAATATAATAATTACATACATGTTAACATTCTAAACATTCAAATTACACGAAAAGGATTGGAACGAAAGCTGTAGGCTTATAAAGTTCCTCCCCTATAAGTCACGTCATCGTCGGTTGGTTAACAGTAGCATACTGAATATTGTAACAAAATATGGTCAACTGTATACACGTCTGTAAAATATGTTAGTTTTAATGTACAAAAGATAAAGTTAGTAGTGTATAGTAATTGGTTCTCAAACATCTGTAGTTTAATAATTGATAATGAAATTTCTGAAGTTTTAGACTTGTCATCTGTTGATCCTAAAGATTTTGATCCTTTACCAAACGACACAATTTTAGAAAGGTCGAAATTGAAAGCATTTGCAGACGACAGAATAAATGTTTCTCAAAACTTGAATTTGTTTTAGGAAGGGTAAAAAACATTGTGGGAAAAGGAGAAAATGCTGGTTAGCAGAATTTTCTTCTTTTCCCACAATGTTTTCAAAAGCTTTCTTTCTCAGGGTCGTTTAAAGTCGGGATTGAGTGGTACAGAGTTAAAGCTATTTTCAGACAAACACTGTTAGATTTTTCAATATTATATATTTTTACAGTTTCAGAAACTTCTTCGTGTCATCTATACAGACATCTTAAGAAAATTCTGGTTATGAAAATTATCGACATTTTTTTCCCTTTCTAGTTGAGGAGATTAAGGATATGTACTTCTAGATTAAGGTAGTACCATTCTAATGAAAACTGTTTCCATAATAATATTATCCTAAAAAATGTGCTATGATTAAAAGTGAGTATTATTGTAATACTTTGACCAAGCACTTTTTCCATTTTTTCATTCTTAGAATTATTATTTATAAATGTAAAGCCACTCTATTCTCAATACAAAGAGATATAATAATTACCTCCCTTTTCAGAAAACTAGCAAAAACATCATCAAATAATTTCAAGATAGACAACAAATGAATTTCTGGTCGGTTAGAAATGTTCAAAAATATTATATCAGTATAAATCCTTATTCGTCAACTAATAAGAAATTTTATTCCATGCTGCACTAGAAACGTTAGGATGGTAACACCTTAAAAACACAGTCAGGTCGTTTCGGTAAAAGGCAAAATACCGGTACATAGAAATAATACAATTTGTTATTTAAGTAATCTTGAAAAAATCGAGGATAAATTTCATTTCATCGTAAATTGTCCTTTGATAAAGATCTATCCAGAATGATTGTACGAAGATAATCAAAGTAAAGGTAGACGACAAACATAAAGTATCTCAAATTATGGGATTTATCAGGATAGAAAAAAAATAAGGAAAAAGAGGAAAGTGCCTTTTTACACATGGTCGTTAAACACGAGATTAATTTTCTTTTACTTTGTCGTCGTTGTTGTTCTTGTTGTTGTTGTTGTTGTTTTGGGTTTTGTTAGTGCATTTCCATCGCAAATGAAGTTGCTACTGATCAAAGTTTAGAATCAGATAGTGAACGGTGTAGATACAAGATTGTGATCTGTGCATTCTGATCGTGGATCTATACCATCCTAAAAAAGCTACAATCATTCGTGTAGGCAGTGAAAGAGTTCAGTTTAAACAAACAAACAAAAAGAAGTTCATACCATTTCCTCCATAATCTGACCGACTTCTCGCAGTGTTTCATTCATTTTTTGTTTTAGGGAAACAAGATCGCAAGCTCTGTAACTGTCATGAAGCCGATTGTTATCCCGTCCTACACAAGGCTCGCATGTGTCTATTCTCGATCGTCTTGGGTGATTGTGATGGCCATAAATCTGTATCTGTTTGCAGGCTAGTACTGTCAATACTGCTTGTAAGATAATCAATCAATCAATCAATCAATCTTTTGATAGGAATGGTGCTAAAATTTCAATTGATTGGTCATTTTAAATTTCGAGATCACTAGATGCAATATAAAAAGGTACCGATTTGGCATTAAATACTGAAATGCAGAATAAGTACAAAAGGAAGGGAGATAAGAAACCAGATTATATCAATTTTAACTCAAAGTATAAATTTGATACCACGTATCAACGATAAAGATAGCGTGATGACCCTTTACCACATAATGTTAGACTTGCCAAGATTGAAAACATTTGCAGACGACAAATAAAGAGTGACTCAAATGAAGAAATTTAGCTTTTCTATGGCAGAAAACATTGTGGGCAAAGGAGAAAATGCTGTTTTACCAGCATTTTCTCCATTTCTCATAGTGTTTTCAAAAGCCAACCTCTTAGTGCCGTCAGAACACGGGATTGTTTTGTGATGGTAAACTAGATATTTGTTTATTTTCTATCAAAGCGGTTATTCTACTCGGTCGCAAAATCGCTTTTTTTTTTTCTAGACATAATGGTAATATTCAACAGTCACACACAGAGCTCGGAATCTTTAGATTAAGTCACCATGAATATCACCTTAAAAATTACTCTTCACCAGAAGACACATTAAATCTTTACCACACAATCCCAAGTTGCAACGACCCTGGGGAAATAGGCTTTCGAAAATCTTGTGGAAAAAAGGAGAAAATGCTGGTTACCAGCATTTTCTTCTTTTCTTGCAATGTTTTACAGATAATCACCATCATTTTATCTAAACTTGATTTGTCGTCTGCAAATGCTTTCAATTTCGACCAGTCTCAAAATTTGTCGTTTCTTAAAAAGGTAAATGTACTAGTCCATACTGAAAGCATTTGCAAACAACAAGTTTAATATGGCCCAGGTGATTGAATTTGTCTTTGAAAAATATAGAAATAATTGGAGGAAAAGGAGAAAATGTTGGTCACCAGAATTCATGCTACTTTTCATCAGATTTTTCCTTTAGGTCGTTAAAACTCAGTATTGTGTGGTAGGGAGGTTTTTAAATGCAAACAGGGACATCTCCTTTCGTAAAATTTGAAAACGTTAAAATTGATGACATGAGTCGATACTTTTTGCAGATGCATTAAATCCCCTGTTCACATACATTATTAGCATGGCTCTTTTAAATCAAATAAAACATTGTTTCGGAACGGCGGTATGTTAAACATAATGAAAGGTGATTCAATAACGGTCAAACTGTTTAATATTCTAAGAATTTTGGACCTTTAAAAACCTCGGATTTGAGCTGGTTAAAAGGATTCGAGTGGCGCGAGCTAGAAATGCTTACTTTTCTACATCAATATACATAAACTTTTGGGTATTTAACACTAAAAGAGGCATTCATACTATTTGATTGAATTGTTAAGCCGATTCTCTGTTACAACTCAGATATTTGGGGGTTTAAATATTACTCTATTATGGAAGAAGTTTTTATTTTTTTGGCGAATTTGTTTGTCTTAAAAGAAATGCCACTGTCTTTCTTGCTCTGAATGATTGTGGTAGTTGTCTGCTCAATGTATCATACATGACAAAATTTATCGAGTACTTCGACACTTTATTCATCCTTGACTAATCGAGTGGAATTTGTAACCCTGTGATTCGCCGCTAACTAGATTTGTATACTAGTTACCTCCAAAAGCATCGAAACCCATTAAAGCATTGCTTAATACGACCCTATCTTGTTTTTTTTTTTCTATTATGACGTTGAGAGTCTTTCTTGAAGTTCTTATTCCCATTCATACACATTTCTGGAGTAATTTTTCTCATTTCTCAATGACTGGCTGATTTAGGCAACCCAAGTGTTCTAGGCTGCGGGTTATAAACATTGTCCTTCAAAAATCCCCATAAAAGAAAATCAACGGACTCGGGTCTGTGAAATGTGGCAGCCAAACTTAGTCTGTATCATATGACGTAGCATATCAAGTGGTCATCTTGACATAAATGGCGTCAAAAGGTAATTATAACTTTATATTCTGGGTCCGTATTCACCAACCATTCTAAAGAATATTCTTGGTCTTGTTCTCCAAAATTTTCCAAATTTGAAAGTAACACACCTTCTGATTGGCTAAACCATTTGGTTTAGCCAATCAGAAGGTGTGTTACTTTCAAATTTGGAAAATCTTGAAGAATAAGTCTAAGAACGTTCTTAAGAATGGTTGGTGAATATGGACCCACCTTGAGTTCACTGAAAACTTTAAAATCAGACGATTAAGATGGTGTATATTTCCAGTAAATATTCAAATATTTCGTTATTTCAAAAAAGATTAAAAAAGTACCATATACACGTATTATGGAGATTATAGAGAAATACACATCAAATCATGTCAAAATTCTTTTCAGAAGTCTTCAAAATAGATTTAAATAAAATCGTCAGTTCTTCAAATATAGAAAATTAACATAGATTACAGTTTTTTTTTTTCTTGCATTAGGTTTCATGTTAATCTATATGTTACTCAATTTTATGTATATTCCGTTTACTTGTGTAATGGGCCGTTGGCATATTACGAAGTAAACATGTCTGATACCAAAGCCTAAAGTGTAAGTAAACATGTCTGAAATGAAAGCCTAAGTTGTTAAAATTTGTTTCACAATCGATTTACAAAATAACTAGTAAAAAAAAAAACTTGTGAACTTTTCATATAACTTGTTTAATCAGTTATCTTTTTTATGAACAAATGACAAATTTAATTATTGTAGTAATTTATTGATAGATAAATTGATAATTTGATCAATAAATTAAGACGTAACACTTATCCTGCTAAATAAAAGAAATGAAACTTTCAAACCGATAGTATTAACCAAAATTTTCCTATTTCAAAGGTCTTTTTGGAGGACAGTTATTCTCCGTATCGGACAGTGTAGATACAAGATCAGACTGCACGTTCTGTGCAGTCTGATCTTGATCTACGCTGTCCGTGAAAGGTCGGTGAGTCGCGCCTAGCAGCCTAAGGGTTAAACAGCCTGATAGATAGAACTTTCTTCTCTTTCTATTTAATTACATTTCTTCAGTGATCCTTGTTTCCAATTTTAGACCAAGAGCTGAAACTAATCATTGAATCTTCTCGTATAAATTTGTTTTTACTAATGGACACTAGAATAATAATCTTTGACAAAGGTTTACCGAGTGCTAGAGTATTCAATGCAACCATTCTTTAGTCCTTCTTTTTCTCTTCCTATCGTTTGCTTATAATTAAGGTTTACTGAGCTTTTCTGGTACCGTTGTCATACTGGACAATGGATGGTTGCTTCATATATATATCCTTCAAGTGTCCTATTTTTAGAACGCCGATTCCATATATAGAATATCTCGAAAAACCCACCTGTAAGTGGCACAAGGGTCATTTTTCTACTTCCTGAATCCGATAGCCACATCTAAAGGTCATCCCCGAGTCTTTATTCATCAACCATTCTTTAGAACATTCCTAGTCTTATTCTCCAAGATTTTCCAAATTTGAAAGTAACACAACTTATGATTGGCTAAATTAAAAGGTTTAGCCAATCATACGTTATATTTTTTTTTTCAAATTTAGACAATTCCAGACATCACAACATCACATAGGAAGTATATAACCCAGATCTTATCACGTGACAGGTTCGTAAAATGATCTGTCCACTGATTCAATTAACCCTTGTCCTAATTACCAACATGCTTGTACACCCCACCGGAACAAAGCTAATGAAAACATTTCTGATAAAGTAGAAAGTACGTATCAACCAGCATTTCCTCATTTTGTCATAAGATTCTTAGTCTTTCAAAGACATATTTCAACATTCAGACAGCATCAAACTTATCATCTGCAAAATCTCACATTTTGGATAAAGTCTACAATGAGCTCCTCTTGTACATACGTAGTTTGCGCTTCATTTCACAGGACCATAATTTAGTCCTTAAACTGGCCTGTATAGAAAACACTTGCAGACGACAAATTAGATGCTTCTCTAATAATGGAATTTGGTTTTGAGAGATCAGAAAATATTGTGGGAAAAGGAAAATGGCTGGTTACCGGCATTTTCTCCCTTTTTTCCATAATACTCACCCCAACAAAAAGGGGGTTGCAAGCATGAAATAAATAGAATAATCGGTTTTTTTTTCCGGTGATCTCGTGAACATCATTTGGTAATATTTTCACGCGTGGCTTTGTCCTTTGTGAAAATAGTGAAAATAGTTCCGATGATTTCCGATCGACGAAATAAATTTTGTTCTTTCACCGAAACAAAAAAAGCCTCTTTATCTGTACTTGAAGACAAAATATTGGTTGCAATCAAATGTGGCTGTCAGCTGTATACCATACTACTAAATTTTAGACCAGCCGAAATTCAAAGTACATGTATATGCGACTCAAAAGTCGAAATATTCGGAAGAATAGAAAACATTGCGGAAAAAAAAAAACCAACAGAAAACGCTGATTGCCAAAATCTGATTTTTCGTCTTTTTTCGGCAAATTTTTAACAAATTCAAAGAAAAGAAAATACTTTGGAAATAACGTTTCCAGCAGCGAAGTATGACAATGAGAAATGAGCCATGCTCTGGCAAAAGGGGGCTTAATGCATCTCCGTGACGCATTGTACCGATCAAGCCATCACATAATTATGGATCCATAATAGTCACTTTTTTTGACAATCGATTGAATCATAAGGTAGACTGGTCCTTTCACATCCAGAAAATTGACGAATAGCGAAAAGTTTCGGCCCAGGTCAGCCTGCGCGGACTGCGCAGGCTGACCTGGATCGATACTTTTCGCAGATGCATTAATCCCCCTTTTTACAGAGCATGTCTCAAATATTTTTTGTTGCGGTGGCAAGGGAAAAACCTAATCCATTTAGAATTCAAAAAGAGTCATACTCTGCCAAAAGGGGGCTTAATATATCTCCGTCATTACATGGTAATGGATCGATAAAATCCATTTTGTCTACCATCCGACTGAATCATGAGGTAAACTGATCCTTTGGACATGCAGAAAATTGGCCAACAGCAAAAGGTTTCGGCCCAGGTCCGATACTTTTTTGCGGATGCATTAAGCCCCTTTTTCGCCGAGCAGGGCTCAAATAAAGAAAAATCCCAATGAAGATGTTATCTACTGCTAAATTATTGGCCTTTGCTCTCCCTGTTTTATCAAATCTTTTATCAAACCACATTATTTTAGATTTTTCCAAATTGAAAGCATTCGCAAACCATAAGGCCAGTCACATGGTTGCTAAATTGGCTGATTTGTCCTTGAAAGGTTAGGAAATTTTGTGAGTAAGGGGAGGGAGTACTGATTACTAGCTCTTTTTCCCCTTTCCCACAATGTTCTTGATAGTTTTATTCTCCAGAATGGTTAAAACTAGGGTTTGTGTGGTAAAAGCTTGGCATAATTTTAGATTTGTCCCAATTGCAATAATTTGCAGATAACAATTTAAATGCGACAAGAAAAACCAAACTTTTTTTGAAGGATGGAAAATTTTGCACACAAAAAAGGAGAACATGCTGTTAACAAACATTTTCTCCTTTCCACAATGTTTAAAAAAGCTCTATTCCTCAGGGTCGCTGGAACACTTGGTTGATTGGTAAAGGGTAAAAAACTTTATATCAAATTACCCAGTGTTTCTTGTCGGTGGGAAATAAAATCATCGAAAACATCACAGGAAAAGAAGAAGAATACTGGTCATGAGAGGAATGATGATAACAAGCATTTGATTCCTTTTTCTCACAATGTTTTCTATCATTTCATAGACAAATATCGTTCTTTGAGCTACACATGAGAATTTATTCTCTGCTTTCAGTAAACCGAAGTACAAAAAGTCACCTGCCTCCTTACTAGACAAAAAGTAAATGGGCCATGCTCTGGCAAAAGGAGGCTTAATGCATCTCCGTAATGCATTATACCAAGCAAGACATCACCCATTCATGGATTCATAAAATCAATTTTGTCCAACAACCGACTAAATCATGGGGTAGAATTATCCGTTGACATGCCGAAAATTTGAAAATAGCGAAAAGTTTCGGCCCATGTCAGCCTGCGCGGACTGCGCAGGCTGACATGGGTCGATACTTTTCGCAAATGCATTGAACGCCATTTTTATAGAGCATTGCTCAAATGGACTTGTCCAAACTGTAAGCATTTTTTCACCATATATCAATTGTAGCTTAATGATTGAATTGGTCTTTGAAAAGGGGGAAAAAAAAAAAAGAGAGAGAAAATGCTGGTGACCAGCATTTTCTCCTTTTTCGCACAATGTTTTCAAAAAGCCTACTCAGGGCTGTCGGAATAAGCGATTATTTAGTAAAGGATTAAGTCGGCAATTTCGAAATAGTGCACTGAGGTGATGACCCAATGAACTAATAGGTAGTATGATAGTTTCAGTAGCGATGCGTTGTCGGTGGGTCTTTCACCTTTGACAAAAGGTGCGTGATAGCATTCAGAGGAAATAGTTCTTTTCGGTGAATTGCGGTGAAATCTGACCCCAAATATCAGAATGATCATCGCTATGGCAAAAGGGGATTTAATGCATCTCAGATATGCAGCATCATGTGGCGTGCAACACATGAAAAAGGGCCTTCGGACATTTGCGTACAGTGTTGTCCCGGATTAGCCTGCGCAGTCCGCGCAGGCTAATCCGAGACAGCACTTTATGACTTCATAAGATTTTTTCATACAGTAGACTTTCATGAAACTGAAAATAGAGCAAAAACGGAAAGTTTCGTCTCGAATTAGCCACAACTTGACTATACAGGCTGATCTGGGACGACACACTTTTACGCATATGTCCGAAAGCCCCTTTTCGTGTGTTGCACGCCATATAATTATGGACCCATAAAACCCACTTTGTATAGCAACCGACTGAAATATGATGTAGAATAGTCCTCGGACATGCAGAAGATTTACAGATAACAAAAAGTTTCGACCTATGCCAGCCTCCGCGGACTGCACAGGCTGACATGGCTCGATACTTTTTTTGCAGACGCATAAAGCCCCCGTTTTTGCAAGAGCATGGCTTAAATATTTTCGACGCAGATTCTTACATACCCAACGTATTTTTTTAAGACTTGTACATGATGTCATTCCTTGTATATGGCGTGCAACACACGAAAAGGGGCCTTCGGACATTTGCGTAAAGTGCCTGCGCATTCCGCGCAGGCTAATCCGAGACAACACTTTACGACTACATAAGATTTTTTCATAAAGTAGACTTTCGTGAAACAGAAAATCGCACAAAAACGGGAAGTGTCGTCTCGGCTTAGACACAGACTGCACAGGCTGATCTGGGACGACACACTTTTACGCATATGTCCGAAAGCCCCTTTTCGTGTGTTGCATGCCATATGTCAAGCGTGCGTAATAAGGAAAATTCTTAACTCTTTACAAAACGACAAAAATTTTACACTGCTCCAAATTGAAAGCATTTGCAGATTTGCAAGTTTGATTTGGTAAGGGTAGAAAACTTTGTGGGGAAAGGAGAAAATGCTGGGTACCAGCATTTTCTCCTTTTACCACAATGTTTTCAAAAGGCTTCATCCTCAGGGTCGTAAAAACTCGGGATTGTGTGGTAAAGAGTTAATTCTTTACCACATGACAAAAATTTATACCTGTCCAAATTGAAAGCATTTGCAGACGACAATTTAAATGGGGCTCAAATGATGTGATTTTTGTTTGACAGGTTAGAAAACATTGTCTTTTCCCAGAATGTTTTCAAAAGGCTTCTCCCTCAGGGTCGTTAAAACTCGGGTTTGTATGGTAAAGAGTTAGGGGGTACGTAACGTCGGCAACAAGGGGTAGCAAGAAGATATTTGCTAACTTTCCTATTTTCATTTTCCGGACGAACAGTTAGATGTGATCCTGCCGTAAAACAAGTGAAATTTGGAAACAGTCTGATATATTCGGAATTTCTTCTATAAGAGCAATTTTCTAATTAATCTTAAATCTTTACCAAACGACAAAATTCAAGACTGGTCCAAATTAAGAAAAACATTTGCAGACGATAAACTCACCGTAGCTCAAAAACTGAAATTTGTCATGGAAGGTTAGAAAACATTTTGGGAAAGGAGAAAAATACTGGTAACCCGCATCTTTCTCATTTTCCCACAATGTTTTCAAAAGCCTACCATCATTTTCTCCTTTCCCAACAATATTTCCCGAAGCCCTCTTCATCAAGGCCGTCAAAAATCGGGATTTTGTAATAAAGTGTTGAAATATTTTGGCATATTAACCATTTACCCCCGACTTTCAAGGACCCTGAGGAAGAAGGCTTTTGAAACCACTGTGGGAAAAGGAGAAAATGCTGGTTCCCACAGTGTTTTCTACCCTATCAAAGACAAATTTCTATCCTTCTTCTACAACTGCTAAAAAGCCAAATGTTGTTTTGAAAGGCGCTTTAAGTTTTTCCCAAACGACAAATTTTGTACTGGTGCAAATTGAAAGAGTTTGCATACGACAATTTTAAATTTGATGAAAATGGCAGAAAGGTCTCAAAAAGGGTAGAAAACACTGTGGGAAAAGGAGAAATTGCTCGTTACGAGCAATTTCTCCTTTTCCCACAGTGTTTTCAAAAGACTTGTACTGCAGACACGTGAAAACCAGGGCTTGTTTGGGAAAGGGTTAAGTGTTTACACTTTTAATTGTTGGAGGAATTTTCTCCTTTTTCCAGATTGTTTTCTTACCTTTAAAAGACAGTTCAGCCAATTTAGCCACGCTGAATTTCTCGTCTGCAAATGCTTTCAGTTTCGACAAGTCTAAATGAATGTTGTTCGGTACAGGGTTGAAAAAACACAAAAAAACCAAAACTAAACAAAACAAAACAAACAAAAAAAAAAACCGATGTACCAATGACTTGAGCCATGTTCTGTAAAAAAGTGTTTAATGCAGTTTCAAAAAAAAAAACAATATCGATTCAGACCAATCCTCGCAGGCTAACCTGGATTGAATCTTTGTTTAATTGGTCAATTTTCTGCATTTCAAAGGACTATTCTACCTCGTGATTAAGTCTGTTGTTAGAGGAATGGATTTTATGGATCCATCATTATTTGATGACTTGGTTGGTACCGTGGATCAGAGAAATGCATTTAACCCGCTTTTCGTCAGAGCATAGGTCATGTAGCGGTAGATCAAATCTTTAATGGACTTTTTTATGAGTTTATTGTATTGAATAAGGGTTTTCCCTTGCCGCCACAAAAACTATATTTCTCATCTTCATACTAAGCAGGTTGGAATGACTGACGGGGGCGTAGCTAGCTCAAAATAAAGTGTACGCAAAAGTAATACCGAAGGATTTACCCGAGGCGTCAACTGCTGAGAGAGATGAGAATGATTTCCTGAGAGTGTCTTGGGGCTTTCCCCCAGAAAAAGTTTTGAATTGAAGAAGCTATTTTGTGGTCTCTGGTGAAGCTTTTTTTGGCAAGTTCGTTTGATTGTTTGTTTGCAAAGTCTACATAACTGTAGTTTTGCGTACAGGCAGCCACGCCCCAGGCTGATACGCGTATTTCCAAAGAAATTTCCTAACCGTAAAAAAAAGTGTTCAAAGTTGTTGAATTAATCCTTTACTAGAAAACTGAAGAAAAAAAAAAAAAAAAAAAAAAAAACAGACGTTACTAATCAGCATTTTCTCTTCTTCCCACACCGTTTTCTACCCCTTTACAAGAAATTTTGAATTTTGAGTCCCATCTTTTTAGCCGTCTAGAAACACTTTTAACAAGTTTAAAATTTAGTCGTCTTGTAAAGAGTTAACAAACGACGTTATTTGAGCCACATTTGATTTGTCATCTGTAAATGCTACAAATGAGTTAGTTTAAACATATTTTATTCATAAAGTGAATGGGGTCGGGCCACACGTTCTTACAACTTAGATTCGGCCTTCCCCTACAATCGAATTAACAACAGATGAAAGATAATGGAAAACAAAACATATAGAGACATGGTGTAAATGATTAAATATAAATGAGTTAAGCTCTTGCAAAAGGGGGCTTAATGCATCTCTGTGATTCATTATACCAAGCAAGTCATCACATAATTATGGATCCATTTTGTCTAACAACCCACTGAATCATGAGGTAAACTGCTCCAAAAAACAAAAAAGTTTCGAGATAGGTCAGCCTGCGAGGACTGATCAGGGTGACCTGTGTCGATACTTTTTGCAGATGCAATTAACCCCCTTTTTACACAGCTTGGCTAAAATATTTTGTCTTCTAGCAATGAGAAATATATAATTCACCGTAACTCTTTACGAGACAACAAAATCGTCAACATTGTGGAAAATCGGAAAATGCTGGTTACTAACATTTTGACCTTGTCCTGTAAAGTTTTCTAGCTTGCCAAAGCCAAACATAATCAGTTTAATCACATTTACATTGTCGTCTCCAAAGGCATAAATGTGTTGTGTTAACCCTTAAGCTGCTAATCGACCCACTGACTTTTCGCGGGCAGTGTAGATCAAGATCAGACTGCACAGAACGTGCAGTCTGATCTTTGATCTACACTGTCCGATACAGTTTTTTTCTTTCCGGTGAACCTTGAAATCGCAGTGTTTGGGCTTTTAGTATTGAGTAGAAATTTGCGTTTCAGTTATTCAGCAGCTTATGTGTTAAAAATATTTTGAATCAGTAAACAGTACTTGATAATATAATCACGTTCGTTTCCTGTACAGATACTACAGGGACAGAGGGGTTATATTCAGATTACTAGATGGGGGAAGGTCTAGACCGTTTGTTGCAGACAACCAGATACTTGCATCTTTTGTACTTCAGTTGTTCCTCAGCCTCATTTAATGTTTAGACAAGCATTTAAACACTTTGCCCTGGTTATCTCATTTGCATTGATTAAAGGGAGATAAAAAGTGCTAGCCATAACATAATGCATCAGATGTATGTCTATCGTTCTTCCATACGTCAATGTACAGCTTTCCAAGCACTTACGTTTTTTAAAACATCAGCAGAAAAAGAAAAACCGGGATCGTATTTACGAGGAATTGTAAAATGCGTTTTGATTCTAAATCTATTTTTCAAGAAGTTTCACATTCCAAAGAGGCGCAATTTCCGATTGACTAAAGCAAACGGTTTTGCCAATCAGAAATTGTGTTACTTTGTAAATTCAGAATTACACCAAGACAGCTGTTTAAAACGGATGGTGAATCTTAAATTTCAGAATTCTTTCCGTTGACTACAATATTTTCATACTTACTCGTTCAAAATAGGTGGACAAGTGCTTGAACCTGAAACTATTAGGTTTTATTTACTGCATATACATATGTATATACATGTATATATGGTTTTTCGAACTTTCTGTAACACGCAAAAAGAATGATTAAAAATTCAGTGAGAAAAGAACAACAAATTATCTGATGCCATGCAATCGAGTGCCATTTTACTTCCTGCAACCGTTTCTGTTTCATCCACAAGAAAGATTTTACCCCGCCCTTAAAAATCTCTTCTATAACAATGTATCGTATGTAGTAAGCGGAATTTTCTAAACTCTTCAGCTGCTAAGCGGCATTCAAGGATCCTCTGTAGACAGTGTAGATCAAGATCATACTGCAGAGAATGTGCAATCTGACCATAGATATACACTGTCAGTTACGATGAGATATTTTCCCGAAAAAAAGCCGTTAAATCGTACTATACAATTTCAAGTATTAACGACCCAAAAGAAGGAGTTTGAAAACATTATGGTCCGAAAAGGTGAAAATGCTGGTAACAAGCAATTTTCCTTTTCTCACGATATTTTCTGCTGTGTCAAAAACAACTTCCGTGATTAGAGAAGCATTCCATTTGCTTCCTGCAATTGCTTTCGATACAGACTAGTGTTAAATTTTATCATCTGGTAGAGGGCTAAGGGTTAAAAAAGGCCCTGTAAACTGACGGCTTACCTATTTACAAGACGAGGACATAATTATAGGCTATTAAAAGTTCAGAGATTTTGCAGAAGGCAAGTTTGATGCCATTCGATTTTTGAGATGTCTTTGAGGCGATAAAAGTCTTTTGGCGAAATGAGAAAATGAAGGTTGATAGGTACTTTCTCCCTTTTCAGAAATGTTTTCATAAACATTGTTGCGGTGGTTGATACAAACACTGGGTTAATTAGGACAAGGGTTAATTGAGCTAGCAGACAAATCATTTTACGAATCTGTCACGTGATTCTGTCGGGATGATATACTTCCTCTGTGGTTATGACCCGGAATGGCCATCAGGTGTGGCAATCTGACTCCGGACATAGAAAAATTACCTTTGTGTCATCAACATATGGTTTTTTTTTTTTTTTAATAGTCTAAATATAGAATGGATATTCTTAAAAAAGAATACTGGCTGATTATATATGAAGCAAACATCTACAATCAAGCATCACAACGGTACCAGAAAAGCTCAGTAAACCATAGTTACAACGAAAAACTAAGAAGGACAAGAGAAGGATTACAGAATGGCATTGATTAAACTAGCACTCGGTAAACTTTATCAAAAGTTCTTACCTAGTGTCTATGGTGGCATATTTCTGCCACGAGATACGAGATAGCTATCATGATAATTTTAGAGAACTATCGCGATAAAACAAACTTTCCTGGAAATATTATCTAGATAACAAAAACTTTCACGATAGGAATATCGCGAAATTTCTAACTGTTATCACGATTTTTTTTTTTACGCTGGTGCCCACAACTGACATTCACGGTATCTATAATTAAATATGGTTTCGGATCATTTTTGTCTCCTGTACAGTCAAAAACTTCCGAGTTCATCCAAATGGTGATTTTTCTATTTATAGATATCGAGAAACGGGTAGAACTATCGCGATAATTTTACCTCGATGTCAGTTTCGTGCACGAATGAGAAATAATCAATATAAAATTTTCAAGATAACAAAGTTTATCGTGATATTTTTTTCAGAAAACTTTTCACTATCTTCATAAAATTTCCAGGAAACTTCGAATTATCGTGAAAGTTTTCTAAAATTATCACGATAGCTATCTCGTATCTCGCGGCAGAAATATGCCACCATAAGCGTCCCTTAAATTACCATGATAATAATAATAATAATAAGAGAAGGTTCAAAATCAAATGGACTTTTTAGTGCAAATTTGGTACCTAAAATCGTAAATTTAGTAGAAAGCACATGTTCTTTTGCCACATTTGGTCTTTTGTTCTATTCTTAACCCTTTCCCAAACAAGCCCTGGTTTTCACGTGTCTGCAGTACAAGTCTTTTGAAAACACTGTGGGAAAAGGAGAAATTGCTCGTAACGAGCAATATCTCCTTTTCCTACCGTGTTTTCTACCCTTTTTGAGACCTTTCTGCCATTTTCATCAAATTTAGAATTGTCGTCTGCAAACTCTTTCAATTTGGACCAGTCCAAAATTTGTCGTTTGGGAAAGGGTTAAGCAGCATTCGAAACCCCAATAGTCAGAGCACAAATTGAGAATCGGCTTAACCATTGAGTCAAAGTGTTTAAATGCTTTTAAACGCTTTTGATGTAAAATAAACAGATTTCCACTGTATGCTAAACCAAAGCAATTTTTTTCTCTCTTTTTTTTACGCCATTTGATGAGCCTTAGCATATGACCAGCATAAATGCTATCTTAATAACGAATGAATTACAGTAAAAAAGATAAACTGCACTCAAACCGATACTCTGTTTGTGGCAAACAAACATATAAAACAAAACGTGAATTTGCTGAAGACGATAGAAAATTGTAAGAATTTAATCTAAGAATTCCAAGAAGGGAATCGTAGTATACCGTCTGCACGGTATAAATTTTTCACCGAGCATGGCTAATTTATAATACCTTATTTATAATACTGGTTTTAGTGGTATCGAAATCAGAATGATGTCAATAGAAAATGCTCTGAAATTTGAAAATCATCACTTATGACAGTTTGAAGTGTTTACAAAACTACAAAATTTTGGACTTTTCTTAATCCAACACAATGACATACAACAAATGAACCGTTGTTAGAATGAATGGATTTGCCTTTGAAGGGTGGAAAACACTATCCTGGTTACCAGTATTTTCTCCTTTTTCCCCCTTGTTTTCAGAAGCTTTATTCTTCCGGGTCGCTGGAAACCCGGGGGTAGTTGGTAAAAGGTTAACATATTCAAAAAATTCATTCATTCGTTTATTTATTCATTCATTATTTTGTATGCAGCATCTGCGATACTAGCCTGCACACAGATGAAGATTTACGGCCACCATAATCATCCAAGATATATTTCGAGTATAGATACATGCGAGCCATGTGAAATGCATAATGACAACCGGCTTCCGGACAGTTATAGAGCTTGTGATCTTGTTGCTCTAAAACAAAACATGAACGAAACGCTTAGAGAAGTCGGTCAGATAATGACTGAAATGGTATTACTTTTTCTTTTGTATTAGTTCTTTCATTACGAATAGGGATGAAAATGGCCTTTGAGGACAGCATAGATCCAAGATCAGACTGCACAGAATGCGCAGTCTGTTCTTGGGTCTACACCGTCCGCTACCTGTTGCTGAACGTTCATCAGTGTCAACTTCATTTGCAATGGAAATTTACTAATAAAACAATAACAACAACAACAACAATAACAGAAACAACAACTACGATTACGATATAAAAGAAAATCTCGTGATTTAACCCTTTACCGCACAATGCCACCATTTGACGCCCCTGGGAAAGAAGCCTTTTGAAAACATTGTGGGAAAAGGAGAAAATGCTGGTAACCAACATTTTCTCCTTTTCGCACAATGTTTGCTACCCTATCAAAGAGAATTTGCACCATTTGAACAACACTGAAATTGTAGTCTGCAAATGCTTTCAATTTGGACAAGGCTAAAATTTTGTCGTCTGGTAAAGGGTTAAGACTCTCAGGAAGAAGGCATTTACTGCTCTTTTCAACATAATGTGGGAAAGCAACCAGTCTCTTCGAAAGAATATTCTACAAAGTACTGGTAAAAGAAACCACATGACTGCAAGGATAGATGCACTGGCAGAAGCGATATAACTGAAATATTGTTGAAAACGGCCTTAAGGACCGTACAATCAATCAATCAATCAGTCTCTTTCTAAAATTGACCCTATCGTGATAAATTCCATGATTTTAGCTAGATCTATGTTTTATTTTGTGGATCCATATCTCGTGACAACTTGTTTAGTAGAATCATATTACATTTCGAAGATGCGTTTAAAACCCCATTTTCAGAGAGTACCACTCAAATTGCACCGTGCATTTATTATATAAATATATATGTTTATATATATATTTTTTATTTCATACACAGACTTATGACTACAACATAGGCTTCAGTGCGATTTTGTCAAATTCAAGAAATGCAGAAGCGTATTATCCTCTGGTAAATAGACCTTTTCTATGTTTTTGTGTTTATGAGGCTTTTTTCCTTACGTAGTTTTCTGACTGGTGTTTAATTTATTCAGTTTATTCTCGACTTAAATGATGTATTAGAGATTACAAGTACAACTATGCTAATTTCAAAGGTTCATATTTCAAAAGATTATTTAGTTTCCATGTAAACTTATACGTTTGATCATTACATAGGATTTTCTGAGCCTTTTAATGATTCATGTTGTCGTTTAGTGTCAAATAGTCTACTATGTGTACTATGACACCACATGATGACATGTACAGGTTAAATCAATCAAATGTTCTGCTCTCTCTCTCTCTCTCTCGTTCAGTTCTGTTTTCAAGAAACCCATAACACACGTGAATGGGGAAGATACTTTGTGACTCATACTTATATCTGGACGTAACGATATTATAGTGATTCATATTCTTTGCAGACACTTTGGCGTGGGTCTTTTTTTTTAAATCCCAGAACACGTGGAGTGGAGGTGGATCCTCTGTGGCTCAATGGTTATGTCTGATTTAATGATACCGTAATGGAGTCAAAATAATTCATATTATTTACAAACACTTTGTCAGATAGCGAAACTATGTCTTTCATGACACGGGCTACCTTTCACTTAACATGCGTACGCATAGAATGCAGTTTCGGTAAACAAGCATCAGGTCTGAAAACGAGTTTCACTAACATTCATAACTCTGCGATTTAAGTAAATATTTGCATACCTACACGTCAACTTAAATTTTTGGATGAAGCAGGGAAGGTAGGAGTGTGTATGTACAATTCAAAATAACTTGCGTATATCTACATAGTTTAGTGCAAGGCAGCCAAGGTGTTAGAAAAGAGTATTTACAACACCATTATGTTAACACTCAAGCTTCTGAATAAATGAAACACAAATTTCTACTCAGTACTAAAAGCCCAAACATTACGTTTTTAAAGTTGATTTCACCGTAAAGAAAATACCGTATCGGACAGTGTAGATCAAAGATCAGACTGCACGTTCTGTGCAGTCTGATCTTGATCTACACTGTCCGCAAAAGGTCAGTGGGTCGCGATTAGCAGCTTAAGGGTTAAAATCAAATCCGAATGGGAGTTTGTTGAAATGTGATACATAGATCAATCGATAAAACTTAGCACATAAGTCAGAAAAGCCTATGCACCTTAGCACTCCGTCAAAATTGCAGCATTAATCCGCGTAGTGTAAATAAAGAAGTAAAGAAAACGTCATTCTCCATCCTGAGTGCAAATTTCTTATAGCTGAACGGCAAAACAGTGAGACTTGCTAAGAGTTAAACAGAATGGTTTCTCGATAGAAATATATAAGACTAACTAAAACAAATCTCTTTAAACGATATGCTACATTCCTAAAAATACATATACAATAATTCCGAAATACATTTACCGGTTCTGTGTTGTTTTCGGTTGTTTGTGCGTATACAAGTCACATAATTGGAGAGGTCATCAGACCTCTCCAACAGTGGCGAGTTTAAAACGCAGACTGCCACAGAATTCGCTGTCTAAATCCATTTTTCTTGCGAAATTAGTATGGTACACAGTCTGTTTCGTCATGGTTTTGTAAATAAAGCAAAATAAAAAAACCGAAATAAGAAATAGACGTGGTTCTATTTTTAGGAATGAAAGACAACTCGCCCCAAAGACAACTCGCCCCACAAAAAAAATCGTCGTGTAGTTTTATAAATACGTTCAGGTGATAGTAATAAGAGCGGGGCGAGTTGTCTTATATGTGGGGCGAGTTGTCTCATAACTTGGGGCTAGTTGTCTTCTGAGTCGAGTTGCCTTGTGGCGAGTTTTTTTTTAGGGCGAGTTGCCTTGGGGGGAGTTTTCTTTGGGCTAGTTGTCCTGCACCCACTTTTAGATATGACGAATTTCAGAAAAGATTTGTTACAATTATTTGCCATGATTCAAATGACCTCTCAAATAACTTTAATTCTTCATTAAGCAAATAAATCTAAGCAGAAGAAAAAGTATGATGAATTTTGTCAAAAAAGAGAAAGAAGACCGCTGGACAAGACAATGCGACTTGAGAAGGCGGAAAGAAGATCAAATGACCGTCATGTAAAGCAAAAGAGGTTGAAATTAAAGGCCAATAAACTATTTGAAAACACTGACGCTGACCTCTCCTGGCTTCTTTTTGAAAGAAGCCAACTTGTATGAACCTACTGTTTACTCACTGTTACAAGAGCGCACTCAGGAGGGTACAGGGCTGGAGACAAGGGGGTTGCAGGCTCGACTCCCCATCTCGGCGAATTTCTTTCCAAGGATTGATGATAGTCATTGTAACAGGATCCATCGCATTCTCTCCGCTGATCATTGTATCGACGATAGTTATGTGGGAAAGCAACCAACGGCTTTTGAAGCATTTTGTGCGAGGTACTGGTTAAAGAAACTCCAGAAAACCATGGAGAGGTGAACTAGTCGCTACGGTGTAAATGTAATAACGTTGAAAACGGCCTTTAACACCATAATTATAAAGAAATATACTGTTACGAGACTATGGGAAAGCTTTCAGCTTCTGTTGCTCCTTCTTTCGTTGACGCTCTTCTTAAATTACTCGAATTTGAAAACTACTCCTCTTTTCAGGGTTTGATGCTGCGGACGGCCTACTCAACTTTACAAAACATTCAATTAAGGGTATCCATCATCTCCAACTACTCGGATGTACAGATCGACTTAAGAAATATAGCAGGAAGACTCACCACCATGTTGTGCAACATTCATAGAATTTTAAGATCAGGTAGTTTTTACTGGAACGCTCAACATCCCTCGTGTAGACTAGAGAATCATTCGTTCAGCGGTCGATTCAACGATTTCACACCCACTCATAGGCTCAACTATGTGGTACATTTTGTGGTTTATTCCAGGAATAATCTTGAATTTCTTATCGGAAATATCAATAACATCTTATTGAACATTTAACATTTACGGACGCCGCCAACTTTAGCCAACACTCAGGGTAAAATCTTCTACAATATGACAGGTTAACTATAAGGGCAGTGATTTCATGAAATGGATTTCTCACGTGTAAAAAAGGCCAGATTATTGCGATTTTTAAGGTTGTCGTAGCTTGCCATTGTTTGTTTCATTAGGATTTTTACTCATGTATTTTGGTAAGACAACACTGATTTTTTTTTTTTTTTTTTTATATATCATGATGTAACTTGATAAAAGCTGTGAACTACGCATATTTAAAATGATTTTTTATCCTTTTTCTTTGCATTTACTGCTTCCCAAGGCAATGACAATGTGCAAAAAACTGATGATAAAAAAAAAAACTTCTTTTCATAAAATATATACCAGCAGAGACATGATAAACTGAGAAAAGATTGTTTATGTCTTGGATTGAGAAAGTTTATAGGGCAAGGCGTACGAGTTTTATCCGGTGAGTCGAGGGAAATGAGCCGGATAAAATTTTCCAATTCCAGACACCAAACATCTATTCTGTTTTTTCCTGTTTCGCATTTGTAATCCATAAAAACACATTTCGACATCTTTTTCAGTATGATTAAAGATGAAGAGCTGTTTATTTAAAACGTACTTATACTGTAAATGCAGGTGCAGTAAAAATGTCATGCATAGTGTATGATTTATGTCATGAAAAGGACGTTTATCCACAGGAAAAAAAAAAGAAGGTGTTGTCGAATACAGACCACAGTTTATCTCTTTTAGTGTTTTAAAACGTAAAAAGAACATCTAGCAAAAGATCAATGGATGTAATAAACATGCTATTACTTTATGAGCCTCTTCAGCTGAGTAATAACCTGTAATTATCTTCCAGCCAACCGAATATCCGTTCAATAACACCTATGCGATAATTATTTTTGATATACCAATGGTATTTACAGAACAAGAATTAAAATTATGCGGGTAAACGTCATGTGTTATGACGTAGTCAACATCATTCATGACGTCATTATTACAGATAAATCTTAGTCATCTGTATAAAAATTATACTGCTAAACTCGTGTTTGTCGTTGTCAGAAATAACAAGCACCGACAAATCAGTTGAAAGGTAAAAATAATACGTACACAGTGTTGTTGTATATGAAAACTTTCTAATTCGGTTATGAGAATTGACACTTATATCCCTAAGGCTCAATTCTCCCAACCTCTTTCGATACTTTTGATATATGACAACACTATTCATGGATTATGTATGTCATCGAGTGAAAAGCAATAGCAATATTTTCAATTCCTTTCATCGAGTGCAAAACAATGGCAATAGGTCGTGCAACACATGAAAAAGGGCCTTCGGACATTTGCGTAAAGTGTTGTCCCGCATTAGCCTGCGTAGTCCGCCCAGGCTAATCCTGGACAGCACTTTACGACGTCATAAGATTTTTTCATACAGTAGACTTTCGTGAAACAGAAAAACGAGCAAAAACTGGAAGTGTCGTCTCGGATTAGTCACAGACTGCACAGGCTGATCTTGGACGACACACTTTTACGCATATGTCCGAAAGCCCCTTTTAGTGTGTTGCACGCCATATAATATTCACTAGTAGCTACGCTACTTGTAAAAACATAGCCCTTGCTTTCACTCCATTAAAGAAAAGAATTTCGATAATACACTGTTTAAAACAAACAGTAAAGCCATACAATGGGAACATTGAAGAGTTTACTAAAATAACATTTTCTGGGGATTAATAATTTGGAAGGGCTAAGGCAACCAGCCGTATTTTTTTTCAAAAGAATCTAATCAAGTTTACACAAGGAAGGGAGATAAGAAGCGGGGGAAAAGTAGTTTAGGCAAGAAAAATATAAGAAAATCACCGGTGATTTCATAAAGTTATAATTCACAGTTAGATATCTATAAACCACTGAAAAACATAAAAGAAAAGTGTTTAATGATTATAATGTTTTTTCTGAACAAAACAAACGATGACAATATTTGATTATCTATCCATCTACTGGACTCTCCAATGTATTAAGATCCTGATGACGAAAGTTTTTAGAAAAATGAGAGGATCGAACATTTTCTTCTTTTCCATCGATGATTTGTGCAGTTGGGCCTTGATCTACAGTGTTAAAGATAACATTTGAAATTGCTCATGATTGTCAAAAGTTTTAACCTTTTTTTGTTGTTGTTGTCATTCTTGTTGTCTTCACTTGTTTGTTATGGCTTTTTTATACGTGTAGTTTTGTTGGGCAACGTCGCAAAGATCTGATATTATGATGTTATACAATAAAAGCTATGAAATATGAATTCTTAAAGAACCTTTTAGTTTTTCTTTTAGCTTCGGCTCCCGAAGACGATGATAGTATGAAATAAACTGATAATAAACACTCCTCTTCACAAAATTGTTGACGTAAAAATAATCTTTTCAATAAGACTTTCAAAACATTTAGAAAAAACTGTCATTTTATTATGACATGAAAATGTTATTTCTTATAACCGCTTCATCAAAAAAATGAAACCATCGGAACGCGCGAGAGGTACAATGGTTCAAGGTATTTAATTCAAACGTTTATCCCGTCCCACCTCAGAAGACGGATTTTGAAAACATTGTCGGAAAAAGAAAAAATGCAAATGCTGGTATCCAGCAATTTCTTTTTTCCCACAATGATTTCTATCCTTTCGCAGGAAAAAAAATCATTGTTTGCGCCATATTCAATTTGTCGTCTGCAAATGCTTTCAATTTGGATAAGTCTAAAATTAAATCTAGGAATCTTATTGAAATAGATTCGTGATTACGGACCCTGGTGATCAATATCAAATGCATTGATTTCATTCGAATGGATGGAAATATTTTCATATCTGGGAAATTCTGAAAAAACTGTAAACCCTTCCAAAACAATTCCGTGCTTTAACAACACGGGGGGAGAAGTCTTTCTAAAACGTTGTTGATTTTAACGAGAACATCAGTCGAAGGTAGTATCTGCAGATGTTATCAGTTCTTATCCGAAAGAGTCCTTCACTCCCATAGTTGCCTTTATGGCTCTTTGATCTACTCTGTCCTCCTTGCTGAAAAACTACAGCACCTTGGTCTTATTTTAGACTGACAATGTCCGCTGCGTTTATTCGGCGCTCTAAGGGTTAAGAGTCTAAACAGCTACAAGATTCATACGCCGCCAGAAAATAGTTCCACTATTTCAGGCGAAGTTATATATCAGCCGCCCTCTTCCAGTTTCAAGAATCATTTTGTTATATTCAAAAAGTTCATAGAACCACGTAGCATATAGACAAAGAAAATACAATAGTGGACATACAGTAAAAACCTGTCTTAGTCACCTTCTCTATTTACTTATGAACCTCATGCATATATTGAATTCCCACAATGTTTTCTAACATTTAGAGAAGACAAAGATGTCATCTCAGATATCTTTTATTTCAATTTTGAAGGGTCCAAATATTGTTGCTTAGGAAATGTTTAACTCTTTAGCTGCTGAGTGCGACTCAAGGCGCTTTTGCAGCCAGTGTAGAACAAGATCGGACTACACAGAACGTGCAGTCGGATCTTGGATCTACACTGTCCAATTAAGAGATATTTTTGTGCTAAACAATAACTTTTTAACTTGCAATATTTGGATTTTTACTGTATGCTGGCAAGTTTGAATTAACTTATTTTGAAGCTTAAGTGTTAACTTCTTAAATATTCAAACGTCACTAGAATGTTGCACTATTTCAGCCAATGTTATTTATTATCACCCCCTTGTATTTATTTTAGAAAAAGGTCATAGACATATGTGGCATAAAAAATACAGATATTGAAACAGTGGACATTCGATTAAACCGGCTTTGTGGCCATCGCTATTAAACTAACAACTTATATTATCACTTAACCCAACGATATTTTTTCTTTTTTGTGACCGGGGTAAACCAAATTAAAGTCGGTTGTGGTCATTTAAGTACTTTTATTCAAAGAATAAAAGATATTATAAACAGCCAGAAATATGGAAAAAAAATAGCGGTCAGGATAAAGAATACACAATGTATATATATATACATAAATACAATCACAAATATGATAAATACGGGACGAAGGGAGGATAAAACTTACCAAGGAGGAAAGAAGAGGTCTAGGAATTTTGTGCAGGATTACATATAGATTTTACGCTTCTACGACTGTCCCTGAAGGAAGACGGCGCGGGACCGCGGAATAAACAAAAGATTATACTAGTGCGTACGCATACAGTACTCAAAAAACGCACGAATAAATTTAAACACCGACAACTGTCGGTAATTTCCGTAACCGTCTCCGTACAAAGAAATACGGAGCGCGGCATACGAAAAGTAAACCTCTTTACATTCTCCCGCTCTCCGGAAAAAATGTCTCCTGACATTTCTAAATCGACATGCTCCTTAGGTCTATATACATGACATAACAGTAAAATAAGTAAAGACTAATCTAATCTCACTACGTTAATCTCATAGTTGACAAAAAAAATAAGAAGAGAAGCAAGTAGGCTCTATCTACGTAGAACTTCTAAACGTCGCTACGCAAGGTGCACTGAATGAGATTAAACTGAAACTACAGATTTGAAACTTTTGGACAAACACTCCATCATACGATGTAGTGGCTAAAACAGGACTAACCCACTCCCAAAATCGGTCAGGAGGTTTCCGATTACGGATGGGTCTAGGAGATATCCGTTGCTCCGGTGAAGTTCGGTAAGCTTCAGACAAGTTTTTCGGAAACTCGACCCCTTCATTAGGTGAAATTACCCGAGAGTTCCTGGTGGGGGATGCACTGGAAGAAGGTAAATGAGTGAAATGTTTATTAACACGAGAAAGGTTAGGAGAACATGGGGGCGATACTCTACGGCGGATATGGGGTAGAACATACTTTGGCACAAGTATTTCCCTTTCAGATTCCGAATCAGTACCGGCACTGCTGATTTGATTGTCACCCAAGGTTGACAAAGAAGTTTTCTTACGAGTACTCCTATCCTTGGATGAAGATAAGTGCTCCTACTCAAAAGCCAAAGAATTAATAGGAAGCAGCATGTTCCTGTGCAGAATTTTGATGCGACCGTGATTTCCTTCTCGTTGAACCTTAAAAACTGGAATGTCAAGATTAGGCTGAGAAACAATGACATAGACGTCACTGTCCCTCTTGTCGACAATTTTATGAGTTGAAAAAAAATCCAACTTTGCGGACAAGTACCCTATCACCAAGTTCATGTTTAGAGATTTTAACTCTTTTGTCATAGTTAGCTCTATTGCGCTCAGCAGATTTGCCTGCTTCTTCTGCAGCTGACGTATATGCAAACTCAAGCCGTTTACGCAGCTTCGATACATATCCGGAGTGATCCTGAGATGTTGTTTCACCGTTGGTGGGGTCTGTTCCGAAATATGCATCTATGCTTAGCCTGGGTTGCCAGCCGAACATTAAATGATGAGGGGCATATCCAGTTGAATCGTTGCGGGTAGCATTGTATGCTTGAACAAGCGGAGGGATAAAAAGTTTCCAATCAGACTTCTGCTCGTTTGTTAAAGTCCCGAGCATTTTCAAAAGCGTCTGGTTGAAGCGCTTGGCTTGTCCATTGCCCATAGCATGGTAAGCGGTAGTGCGGGTTTTACAGATTCCAGCAAGCTTACATAGTTCCCGGATGGTCTTGGACAAAAAATTTCGACCTTGGTCGCTGTGAAGCTGCTCTTGAAAGCCATAATACTGGAAATAACCTTCATACAAAGCTTTGGCCGTAGAGTGAGCTGTCTGATTTTTGCATGGGATAGCTTGTGCAAACCATGTAAAATGATCAGTAATGACAAGAATATTTTTTTCTATTCCTCCCTTACACTATTCCAGCTTGAGAAAGTCAATACAGACAAGCTCCATTGGTCTGGTAGTTACAATGGGGACTAATCCTGCAAAAGAACGATTCACAGGGGTTTTATGAAGAATGCATCTCTGGCATTGTTCACCCAGCGATTGACATCCTTTTCCATTAAAGGCTAATAAAATCTTTGCCTGGCAAGCCAAAGATATTTTTCCTTGCCCTGATGACCAGCTTCGTCATGAATACCTTGGAGAGCGGTTTTCCTGTGAAATTCAGGAAGAACAGGTTGTTTGATTTCATTGCCATCTTGGGTAGCAGTTCTGTATAGAATACCGTTCTCAACAAAATGACGGTCCCATACCCGAGAAAATTGTTTCACCGATTGAGGTTTAGAGGAAAGCTTACCCTTCACCCCTCCCTGAAGAGAACAGGTACCCAAAGAGGTAAATAACTCTGGAGATGGTAGGATCATTGTTCTGCTCGGTCTTCTAACTGATGGAAGCAACTTGTTTAACGAGTTGCTGCTCCTCACTGGCCACATGAGCAGCAGCAATCTCAAAGACAAAATGTGCTAGTGGAGCTGAGACTGATACAGCTTGAGTTTGATGAATAGCTTTTAATTCATCATGGATAAACCATCAGCATCGGCATTACGTTTTCCACTGCGATATTCGATGGTGAAATTGTAATTAGCTAGTTCGGCTAACCATCTATGCTGAGTAGCATCAAGTTTCGCAGTTGTGGTGACGTAGGTCAAGGGATTATTATCAGTTCGGACAGGGAATTCGTTGCCATACAGATAATCATTAAATTTATCCATAACGCACCACTTTAAAGCTAAAAACTCTAGCTTGTACGCCGGATAGTTTCGTTCACCTGGACTAAGATTGCGACTTGCATAAGCAATCACTGGCCCAACGCCATCTTGCTTCTGATAAAGTACAGCACCAAGACCAAGTGCACTAGCGTCTGTATGGACAATAAATGGTAGTGCGTAATCTGTATAGGCTAAAACAGGAGGAGAAACAAGCTTGGCTTTAACAGAATCAAATGCTACTTGTTGTGCCTCACCCCAAACCCAAGGTGTTGCAGATTTTGACTTTTTGGACTTTTTCTTGGACTTTTTATTACACCGTGGCCTTGTAGTAGTAAGTTGAGTGGCCATATGATACGGGCGTAATTCTCCCCGAATTTACGGTAAAAACCCGTGAATCCTAGGAACTGTCTCAAAGACTTTAGATCATGAGGAACGCGCCAATCCTTAACTGCGGAGATCTTTTCCGGGTCTGTAGAGATACCTTCATCTGACACAATGAGACCGAGATAAGTTACTTTAGTTTTGAAAAATTCACATTTGGAGGGTTTAACCTTCAAGTTATTTTGATCAAGGCGTTGGAAAACAGATTGCGAACTCTCTAAATGTTCGGAAAAAGTTGAGAAAATATGAGAACACCATCAAGAAAAATAAGACAATCTCTTACGTGCATGTTCCCCATACATTTTTCCATCATACGTTGGAACGTAGTTGGGGCATGAGTTAGACCGAAGCCCATCCGATTCCACTCATAGAATCCCAGAGGACATACGCTGAAAGCTGTTTTATGCTTGTCCTCTTCTTCAATTGCACATTGCCAATATGCACTGTGAAGATCAAGTTTAGAGAAAAACTTGGCAGAAGATAAGACATCAATTGTGTCGTCAAAGCGAGGAAGCATGTAGGCATCCTTTCTGGTCATGTTGTTGAGCTTTCGCCAATCAATACAGAAACGAAGAGCCCCTGATGGTTTACGCACCAACACATCATTAGACGAATATAGGGAATCAGATTCACGTATTCACGTATGACATTTGCATGTAACATTTCTCTGATGTGCTGACGTACTTCTTCAAACAATGAAGGGGGTATACTGCGATATGGTTGTTTAAAAGGTGTGTCATCCTCTAGGATAATTCTATGTTTGATAAGATTGTTTTTTCCAATATCTTTATTGGAGTTACAAAACGCATGCCTCCATTTACCGAGGATCTGATAAAACCTATGTAGTTGATCAGCAGAAAGATTAGAACTATCTACAGAGAAACCTAAATCTTCAAGGGGTGTTTCGGCATTTTCTTCAGTATAAATGTAAGAAGTAAGATCATCCACAACCTTTGCTTCTGTGATTTCACACAAGTTCGCTTCTGGTTTCAAGGACAAGGTCTTTCTAAATTTGAACAGGAATTTTCACTGAAGACGTAGAATTTATTTTAATAACTCTGGGACAAACTAGATATCCCAACGTCTCGTCTGAAGACTCTGTAATAACAGATGAAATATTACTGTTCAAGTCCCTGGCCATGCCATTAACTGTGACTGTCTCGAATGGACCAAGCTTAAAAGATTTACGTGAGCATGCCTTGACACAAAATGAATGCGAACTAATACCTTGCATTGCAAGAATCCATTGTTCTGGAATATCTTCTGTTTGAATATCAGAATTCTGAATGAAATATTTACAACATTTGTACCTATGACAATAGAACATGACATGTTGAAATCATTGTCTGGGATGACGAGAATCGGTACATCCAAATTAAAAGAAGATAAAAACGGTAAAGAAATTGTTGCCTCGAGATATCCACTGTATTTCATGGACGAACCATCAGCTATCGAGAGAGTAAGGCCTAGCGAATCAAGGGGCAAGATCTTAGCATTTGGTTGCAACTGGTTAAAAACTGACTGACTAATCGTTGTGACCATTTATCCTGTGTCTAAAAGACAAGTCAATGTTATCCCATTAATGATAACGCTATGCTGGTTCGAAGAGCCAACAAGTCTTTCAACGAAGGAATCAGATTGGGCAGTGAAATCACCAACCTCTGTTTTACCCGCAACAGAAGTGGTTAATCTTTTGACTGCTCCTGTTTATTTTTTACTGCTTAGAAGGACTTTGTGACAACTTATTTCTTGGGCAATTTCACTGTAGATTCTGATTTTTACCCTCTCTCGCTGTCTGCATAGAGCTTTCAACAGAAAAGATTAGCAGAACAGATTATCTCACACTGAATTCATACGTCCGTACTCATTCAGAGTGTGACAACTTTGGAAAAGTTTGCAGAATCAATCAGATGTCTTTAGTACATACCCGGTATATGATAAACGAAACTAAAGAAAGGCTGATTTTCACATGAATACCGTAATAGAACAGTAGGAAATAATAGGATCAAAATTTAACAACTCGTTCTGAGAGTAACGGTATATATAATATAGGAAACGCAGTGCACGAGAAGAACTCTTATCTTAATGTCAGCTCGGTTTTGACAAGATTTTTAACCATCAAGGATAACAATCTTAACAAACCGTCTAAAAAATGACTATTGAAAAACACGTAGCTTTTCAAGGATGCTACAGAAATCGATTTAGCGAGATTTCAAAACGCATGTAATGGAAATCTGGCAAAATCGCAGTTAACAAAAAGAACTAACAGAGCGTGTAATAAGAGCAAAGGGTGAACTTACATAAAAATTTTTTATCCTTCCCTTAATTAACAACAATTCTCCAATACACAATATCACTGTACACTGTTTCCTTGCACAATATAGCCTATCACAGTGTTGCACTAAAACGATAATTCACTAGAAAACGATTCACTAAAACAAAACTGATCCACTAAGACGGTAAGATCTTCCGGTGTGAGCTGGAAAATGTAGAAAAGGTGAAACGCGTTGCACGGTGAAGTCCGTCAGTAATGACAAATGCGTCTACCACAAAGTATGAACCTGTGGAGATCAAAATGAACGAAGAAATGCTGGGTGCTGCTGTACAAGAATCGGAAAAATATAAGTTCGTTGTTCAGCGGGCCAGAAAGCAGTCTGTGAACTCCAAAAACGGATCGACCAAGATGAATTCGGATCCGATACAAATTCAGGTGGTCGGAGTATCCTTCACTTGGCTGCTATTTTTGTCGGGCAGCCATTTTGTGACTGGGGTAAACCAAATGAAAGTCGGTTGTGGTCATTTAAATACTTTTATTCAAAAAATAAAAGATATTATAAACAGCCAGAATTATGGAAAAAAAATTAGTGGTCAGGCTAATGATATGTTTTAATGTATATACATAAATACAATCACAAATATGATAAATACGGGACGAAGGGAGGATAAAACTCACCAAGGAAGAAAGAAGAGGTCTAGGAATCTTTTGCAGGATTACATATAGATTTTACGCTTCTACGACTGTCCCTGAAGGAAGACGGCGCGGAAATGCGGAATAGGGAAAATATTATACTAGTGCGCACGCATCCAGTACTCACAAAATGCACGAGGGAATTTAAACACCGGCAACTGTCGGTAATTTCCGTAACCGTCTCCGTACAAAGAAATTTCGCGGCATACGAAAAGTAAACCTCTTTACATTATCTTTCTCTAAACCAGGTAAAAAAGTAAACAAAAGATGGAGAGACCTGACAACTTTTAACCTTGTTTTAAAATTCGTTGGATAAGGGTGTTTTCTTGCCTCCGCGGAAAGTTTATTTCGATCGTCTTAGTTTGCAGCCATTGATGACTGACAAGAGTATTTCCAAAGTAGTCGCCGAACAAAAATTTAGTTTGAAACATGTGGATTTTCAACATATTTACTCTCTTATATATTGTCTCGTTCAAATGCTTCCAATAAGGACAAATCTAATTTTTTTGTATTCTAGTAAAGATGCAAGGTGGATTTAATCTAAACTCCTGTGCAACACCAACTTTACGACACAATACAATCTGAGAATGGCTCAATATCTGAAGCAATTGAATATAACAAATCAAATACGGTTTATATGGTAGAGAGGAAAAACAGGACGCGATCTTTTTCTGTATAACGGTTTCCACCCCAAAAATATTAACTCAACCTCTTTCCACGATTTTAACCCTTAGGCTGCTCAGCGCGACTTACTGACCTTTTGCGGACAGCATAGATCAAGATCAGACTTCACAGAACGTGCAGTCTGATCTTGGATCTACACCGTCCGATAGGGAGATATTTTTTCTCTAAAAATACCTTTGAAATAGGAAAATTTGGGTTTATCCTGTAGGTTTGAATTTTTCATTTCTTTTATTTAGCAGGATAAGGGTTAAATACAGTCCACTAAAACTCAGCCATATCTACATTACTAATCATGTGACTGAGCAAGTAGACAGAATCGATCAAAGATCAGATTGCACGTTCTGTGCTGTCTGATTTTTTCCGCAAGCCCCTGCTTTTGTCGTTGGCACTGAAAAAGTTAAGTCTCCCTAACACACCACTGATGATGTAATCCAAAATCTGTCCCTAGTGAGCACTTCTATTATTGATCATCTTCTCTTGCCGCTGTTTACTATTAAAATGGCAATAAACTTCCTGTTTTGAGGATTTGTCTTTTTTTATCCGTCTTCAATAAGTATATTGTGTTACTTATTCAAAACAGAAAACGTCAGAAAGATTTCTTCGTGGCAAAATCATTCTTCATTATAGAGGCGAAGCCTGTTCTGTCCCAAGCGCCTGTAATTGTCACGTGATCAAACAAATACTTTAGTGGTATTAGCATTTGTCTCTTGATGATGACGTAGATACTTTCTGTAGAAACATTCGTTTTATCACAACATACCGCTGGCAGCGATTTGATCCTTCGGTGGTATCCGTGTATTACAATACAATAAATACAACACAATATTTTTATTTGGAAAAGGCCATCGGCCCATGATACAGCGTAATAAGTATACAAGTGGAACAACCCATGATTTGCGTAAAAAAAAAAAAAAAAAATATATAGAATCTGACATAAACTGACATCTGACAGAAAGTTACAAAGTGTCTGAAAATTCCATTAGGTGAGCTTCTTGCACGCTAAAGAACACTCCTGCAAACGAGCCAAACAAAACTCCATTGTTTGTTTTGAATCCGTATACGCATACGCAAAGAATCAGGTGCTTGTTCTTAATATAGATTTACCCCATCTGTCATGAGTTGGTAAGAGTGAAGGGAATTCCGTGAAAACATTTTACTGGTCATTTGAACAGAAAACGTTTTTATTTAACTCTGATGAATGCTGAAGAAAGGATGTCAATCTGACGGTTTCTTGGTATCACATAGAGTCAACTTTGGGGTGTTGCAACAGTTGTCTACTTTTGAAAACATTTTGACCAAAAGAGAATTTTCTCTAATCCAGGAATTTCTCCCTTTGCCCATATTTTTCAACTACGTAAAATGAGCCATGCTCTGGCAGAAGGGGGTTTAATGCTTCCATGATATACTATACCGCGCAAGTAATCACGCAATTGTGGATTCATAAAACGAAGTTTGTCTAACAACCAAGTGAATCATTAGGTAGACTTGTCCTTTCACATTCAAAAAGTCGACCGATAGCAAAGGCTTTCGACCAGTGTCAGCCTCTTCGTAATGCCCAGTCTGATATGGGTCGATCCTTTTTGCAGATGCATTTCACCCCATTTTCAAAGCATGAATATATGTAAACACCTCAATGTGTACAGTTACCTTTATCTTACAAGAGTGTTTACAAAATTGAGGCTGGGAGGTACGGGTGGAGGATAAGTAAGTATGGTTTCGAGTGTTCCACCCGCATCCGAAATGCTGTTTTTTGTTGGATTGTCCTTTTCGAAGGCACTTCAGAGCCTTAGTACGGTGCTAGTGAAACTTAGGAAATACCCTTTTAAACTAGAACGTTGTTACCGTGTTATGAATGAAATGTTGTTGAAAACAGCGTAAAACACCTCTTTGTTTTGGTATGGTAAATTTATTACTAAATCGCGGCCGTCTCCTATAAATGTGATACAGAAGCAATGAGAACCAATGCATATTCAGAATATAGATGGCGAGGGCGCCTATCAGGACCACTTGATGTAGGCAAACAAATTAAGGCATTCGACATTTCAATAGAGGAAAGTCAGCCTCAATTTATATATGTGCACATGCACTTAAACACTATGCCCTGCCTATCTCATTTGCATTATTAATTAAAGGGAGATAAAAATGACAGCCATTACTAAATGCATAGGACTTACGGTGTAGCTCCTGTGGTTCTTCCGTACGTCGATGAACAGTTTTTCAAGCAATTAGGGTTTCAAATTATCTGCAGCGAACAACTGTAATTGCGATTAAATTCGAAATTTAATTCTCAAGACTTTCTATTTCTTTCTAAATGGGTGCAAGTTCCGATTGACTATACAAAACTGTTTAGCCAATCAGGAATTTTGTTACTTTACCAATTAGTGCTCTCTAGAACTGTTGGTGAATGTAGACCAAGGCTGGTGAATCTAAGATATTCAAAGAAAATGAGAAGTTGCTCATCGTTAGAATTGAATTAATTCCATTGACAACAATATTTTTATTCTTTATTGTTCAAAACAGATGTACAAGGCGTCGAACCCGATTCCATTACTTTAAAAACATGATTTTGCATGATTCTTTGGGAAAAATGAGAACTGGAAAAATTGTTTGATAGCATGCAAATGGGTCCATTTTATTTCCAAAAATAGTTTCTGTTTCATTCGAAACAAACGTTTTTCCTTACCCTAAAAGAATCTCTTCGGTATCAATATATCACATGTAGTTAGCGGAATTTTTGTAAACCCTTTGGCCGCTTAGCAACACTCAAGGAACTTTGCGGACAGTGTAGATCAAGATCAGACTGCAGAGACTGTGCAATCTGACCCTAGGTATACACTGTCCGTTACAAAGAGATTTTTTTTCCGCAAAAAGACGCTGTTAAATCGTACCATACAATGCCGAGTTTTAACGGCCCTAAAGAGGACCTCTTTTGAAAATTTCATGGGGAAAGGAGAAAACGCTTGCCATCAGCATTTTCTCCGTTTTCCACAATGTTTTCTTCTCAAAAAAAAAAAAAAAAAAAAAAAAAAAAAAAATCCCTACTGGAGCAGCATTTAATTTGTCGTCTGGAATTACTTTAAGTACAGACAAACTTTGAATTTCATCAGCTGGTCGATGGTTAAGGGTTCAAACATGGTCCTTTAAAATGAAGTTTTAATTTTTTTTTTTTACAAGACGAGAACATTGTTGACTTGTCAAATAAAGAGATTTTGCAGAAGACATGCTGGATGCCGTTCGAATATTCCGAATTGTCTTTTAGACACGAAAAGTCCTTTGGCAAAAGGAGGAAATGCTACGTAATAGGTACTTTCTCCATTTTCATAAATGTTTTCGTCAGCATTGTTCCGGTGGGTGGTACAAGAACAGAGGTAGTTTGGAAAAGGGTAAATTTAATTAGCTGACAGATCATTTTACAAATCTGTCTCGTGATCTGGTCGGGGTTATATACTTCCTCTGTGGTGTTGACCGGGAATGACCATCAGGTGTTGCAAAAAGACTCCGGAAGTAAAATGACCTTTGTGTCACCTATAGATGGGTTTTTTCGAGATATGATAAATATGGAATGGGTGTTCTCAAAATAGAACACTGGAAGCGAAAAACCTATTGTCCAGTACAACAACATTACCGGAAAAGTTCAGTAAACCTTACTTATAAGCAAATGATAGGAAGAGAAAAAGAAGGAAAAGAAGGGCTACAGAATGTTTGTGTTGAATACGCTAGCATTCGGTAAAATTTTATCAAACAGAAATTATTTTTCTAGTGTCCATTTAATCAAAAATGTCATACGAGATGGTTCAATGATAAGTTCCAACTCTTGGTGTAAATTTGGGAATAAGAGACTAAACAAATTGTACAAAAGTTCAGTATTTGTCCGGCTGCGTTTATCAGCTACCATGCTGCACTCTGAGTGCGGTTTGATCTTGATCTACACAGTCCGCAAATTGTTAAAAATACTCTCTATCTAGCAAACCTCAGTATTTCATATTAGGGTGACTGCAGCCTGAACAGCACTGTGGTTCAGCTTTCTAGAAATATTGTGGTATGTGTCATTGTGGAAAATTTAAAACGTACATTTTAGATCAGAAGGATTTCTTTCAAAATCTTTATCTAAATGCCTGGTATCTACTAATATCCCCATGACCGATGTACTACCATATATTGCATTTTCCATAAATTGCATTTTCTTTTTCTTTTACCAAATTTAGATTTTATCGTTGACTCCCATAAACCTTTATTTATATAGGCTCTTAACTAGATGTGTAATTAATACTGGTTTAATTATTGCAGCGCACTGCTTGGCATACTCTCGACTCTTTACCCTTGACCTGCTATGTAACTAAAATGAAACTTTCAGGTCGATAGTACAAACCCCAATATTGCTATTTTTTTAATACCTCCGTGTCGGACAGTGTAAATTCAGGATCAGACTGAATGTTCAGTGCGGCCGGATCTTGATCTACACTGTCTGCAAAGAGTCAGGGAGTCGCGCGTAGCAGCACAAGGGTTACACTACATGTATTTATAGTTCTAGTGTAAGAACAAGATTGGGAATATATCATTTCGATATTGTACATATTCTACTAAGAAGGCATCCCGATCCATTCCCGCACCAAATTACTGTTTGTGCGAGGCGCCCGAACAGCATGACATTAATAACTGTTTGTGACTGGGATACTTCGGGCGCAAACATAAGATAAGACAGTAGCCTTGTTGGGCACCACCCAAATACACTGCTCTTGAAGAATGTGCGTTCGCGTTTCTTACTATAAAATATTACGTAAGAAACGTTAGATTTATCTGTTTATTTTATTGAACATTTTCCTGCAATGAAAATTATTTCTTTCATCTTCAAACTTAATACATGTAGTCTTATCATACTGTATTATGCACAAGTCATTTAAATAATTTTTAATCGTGTATTAATCCTGTGCGGTTTTCCATATTGTGATCAGGGTATGCTTTGTAATTCGGCACACTGCAAAATCAAAACATATACCTGATCATTAGTGTGGCATACACGTATTGTTTTAATATCTGAATGTGGATACTTTCCTTTTACAATGTATCTTACCTGCTGAATTAAATCCGCTATCACCTTTTCCCATGAAATCTGCATTACTCCAAGCCTATGTTTCGGATCACGTCAGAATGACTGGTTTAAAGTATGTAATTTAAAAACATGCCCGTGAACTGTGTGGGGCAGTACTATCCTCTCAGCATACACGCTTTTCTTCATTCCTTCCTTTACCTTTCTCAACCGAGACATTTACGTATTGCTAAATCAGATTGCTTGTATTTCCTCACGTTGTACCTTTGTACCTGAGCGTAAATAAAGTTTGTTGTTGTTGATTATTTTCGACTAATTATTTTGTAAATCTACTGTGAAAAAAAAATTAACAACTTAGTCTGTAATGTCAGACAAGTTTTTATTTATGCTATATACGCCAGGACACCGGTTGACGGACCATACATGAAATTACACACTTTTGTCCTTTTCCCACAGAATTTTCAAAATTCTATTTCCCCAAGGCGATTGAAACTCTGGATTGTTTGGTAAAGATTTAATTTGCCATCCGGTAAAGAGTGAAAAAGTCCTATTCATGGTGATTTAATCTAAATATCGCGACCTTGTGTGTGTGTTGGGCGGGGGGGGGGACATTTTTAGCTTTTCAGCATTAAATACTTTACCACGGAGACTCTTCAATTATACATTTATATTTAGAAATGTTGTGATTTTGCAATCGTATAGAAAAATCGCTTTAAAAGAAATAAACAATTAAATATCTAGTCGGCAATTATTAAAGTGTTTCTACGACAATTATAGGCTGTCTTCTGAAAACACTGTGGGATAAGAGAAAATGTAGTACAACAGCATTTTCTCCTTTGCCCACAATAGTTTCTGCCATAGCAAGGCTAAATTTCTTCATTTGAGTCAGTCTTTATTTGTCGTCTGCAAATGCATTCTATCTTAACAAGTCTAAAATTATGTGGTAAAGGGTCATCACGCTATCTTTATCGTTGATACGTGGTATCAAATTTATACTATAAGTTAAAATTGATATAATCTGGTTTCTTATCTTTCTTCCATTTGTACTTATCCTGTATTTCAGTATTTAATGCTAAATCGGGATGTAGTGATCTCGAAATTCAAATGACTAATCCAAATCTGAAATTTTAGCGTCATTACCAAAGTTTCATTCATTCATTCATTCATTATCTTACACGCAGTATTGACAGTACTAGCATTCAAACAGATACAGATTTAGGGCCAGCATAACCATCCCAGACGATCGAGAATAGACACATGCGAGCCTTGTGTAGGACGGAATAACAATCGGCTTTATGACAGTTACAGAGCTTGCCATCTTGTTTCTCTAAATCCCATAATTTGGGCGACCTATAGTTTGTCGTCTAAAAATGCGTTGATTATCATAGTATAATTATCATGGATAAATCCCTGCTAAATAACTTGAATGAAACTTTTCAAGCCGATAGTAATAACCCAAATATTGCTATTTCAATGTCATTTTTTTTTTGGGGGGGGGGGGCATGTCTTCTTATCTGACTGTGTAGATCCAACATCAGACTGCACGTTCTGTGCAATCTGATCTTGATCTACGCTGTCCGCAAAAGGTCAGCGAGTCACGCTCAGCTGCCAAAAGGTTAAAAAAGCCTTTTAAATTGAAATGTATATTCATCCTCGATTTTTTTCAAGAGTACATAAATAACAAATGGTATTATTTCTATATATTCTGCTTTAACGGAAACGATCGGACTGTTCTCTTGATGAGTGAGGATGTACTTAATCCAGAAATTTATGTCCTTAACTAGAAAAAGCAACTCATCTAGATAATTGTCCTACACTGAATTTTCTTAAAATGTCTGTATAGATGAAAGGGATAAGCTTTTGAAACAGTTAAAACACCATACTAAATAAAAAGAAAAGACTTAACCCTGTTTCCCTTGCAATAGCTTTGCAAAATTTTGAATCAACAGATGTTAAAAATACAAAAACGTAAGAAATTCTACCATTCGTTAAGCTACTTGTGTTTTAGAGCGATCACTATGAACTTCCACCATATCTTTAATGCATTCAAGGAGATTTGAGGTCTGAAAACTTAGGACATGTCAATAAAATGTGATATTCATATTCACTGGTTCTGAAAATACAATTTCTACACATTGTTTCTTTTAGATCGATATTTGTCTGACGTCCTTGTTCAGTTTCTAATTCATGAGAAACCTTACGATAATTTGGCTGAGCAAGATTAAGGAAAGTTGCAATACATTGTGATCTAATTTGCTTGATAACTTAAATGTCTATATACCGTAATGTGCAATATAATTTGGATGGTTTCCATCATTTTCTCCTTTTCCAACGTTCAACTTGTACAAGTCTAAAATTTTGCATATAGCAAAGAGTAATACACGATATGTAATTGAGTGATGCTTTGGGAAAAGGTTGTTTAATGCACCTGCAAAAAAATATCAACACAGGTCACCCTGCACAGGTTAATAGGGTAAATGCATGCCGACCTGAGTCGAAACTTTTTGCACTAGTAAATGTTTTGCTTATCAAAGGACCGTCCTACCTCATGGTTCAGTCGGTTTCCAGAAGTATATCAAACCACAACTTGATTGGTAAAATGGTATATGCATAACGAAGATACATTTAATCCTTTTTTCTCGGAGCACAGCTGAAATCGTACCATGTATAATTATGTACACATACATGTATATGTTTTATTGGTATACACAGACTTATGAATACAGCATAGACTTCAGTGCGGCTTTGTTGAATTCAAGAAATGTAGGTGCACACCATCCTCTGATAAATATACCTGTTCATGTTTTATGTATATGAGGCTTTTTCCTTCAGTGCTGATCTGACAGGTGCTTATTCTAGTCTGATCTTCAATGCTGTATTAGAGATAATCAGTACTAGTATGGCAACTTCAAAGTTTGTATGTAAAACATGATTCAGTTTCCATGTATACTTATACGTATGTTCATCGCATAGGATTTTTATATTGAAGTTGTCGTTTGATGTCAAATAATGTATTATATGGCGTGCAACAAACGAAATGGGGCCTTCGGACATATGCATAAAATTGTGTCGGTCCAGGTCAACCTGTGCAGTCTGTGACTAATCCGAGACGACGCTTCCCGTTTTTGTGCGATTTGCTGTTTTACGAAAGTCTACTGTATGAAAAAATCTTGTGTAGTCGTAAAGTGCCGTCTCGGATTAGCCCGCACGGACTTCGCAGGCTAATCCGGGGCGACACTTTACGCAAATGTCCGAAGGCCCCTTTTCGTGTGTTGCACGCCAATATTATAATGACCTGTCCAGGTTAAATCAATAAAGTGCTCTGTTCTGTTCTCTCTCTTTCTCTCTCTCTCTCTTAAATGAATAATTCCATAAAACACGTGGAAGGGCGGTGCTCAGTGGTTATGTCCAGATTTAATAATACCTTCCTGTTGTCATAAAAAGTCAAGTTTTGTACACACACATTGTAAAAAAAAATTATCAATTCCTAACAGACGTAGGGGATATCCTGTGTGACCAAATGGTTACGTCTAAAGTTAATGATACCATAATGGTGTAGGAGAAATTCATATTCTTTGCAAACATCTTGTAATAAAATTTTAGGCGATAATTATCGGAACCATAACTTTCATGACAGGGTATTCGTAACGTGTGTATGTTATTATTAAACCCACATTTAAGTTCGCTGGAATAGGCGCATGGATCAATCGAGTAAATCATGCACAAAGACAGAAAAGCATATTTACCTAAGCACTTAGTCAAAATTCTACCATTAATCCGTGCAGTGTACATAAACGAAAACCACGTGACGCCCCAACCAGAGTGTGAATATCATACTGTTTACTTACTATTACGGCCCACGGGAGGGCTTTCAGATTCTATTGGTCCTTCTCATATTACTACTCTTTGAACTTGAAAACTTTTCTTTTTTTTCAGGCTTCGATGCTGCGGTTGGCCTACTCAACTTTACAAAACATAACATTAAGAGTAAATATCATTTCCAACTACCTTGCAAGAGTTGGAATACAAATCGACTTAGGAAATATAGCAGAAAGGCTCACCATCATGTTGTGCGACCGACCGAATTCTACGATCAGGCAGTTTTTACTGGAAAACCGTATTTCCCCGGTGTAGACTACAGGATCACACATTCAGTAACGGATTCGATGATTTCACAAATAATTATCTGCTCGACTATGTGGTAAATTTTTAGGGTTTATCCCAGGAATAATCTCGATTTTATTTTATCAGAAATATCAATTACATCATACTGAACATTTAACCGTTACTGACGCCATCAGCTTTAGCAAGTACTCAGGGTAGGAAGATACAGTCTGACAGGTTACGGACATTGAATTGATGAAATCAACTTTTCTCCTGGAAAAAGAAAGTCAAATTATTGCGATTTCAAGGTTGCCATAGCTTGTCACAGTTCGTTTGTTTATGTTTTGTACACGTGTATTTTTGTAAAACAATAACACTAAACTTTATTTGTTCCACGTATGTAAACATACATCATGGAAATAAATAAAGTAACATGATCTAGAGATAAGAATGTGATTGGACCTTGAAAGTATAGATTCTGTAGGAGAAGGATAGAGAGTGGAGTGGAGAGGTCATGAAATGGGAGTGTGACATTTATCTATAACGGGAAAATCAATGAAAAGCTTGAATAGAGGCGAACAGTTATGTCAAGATACATACCGTAAGTTGCTTATAAGCAGATATAATATGTATCAATTTTACTAGATCTAGTCACAGAAAAATTTTGCGTCGGTGTAGACCACACCGAATAGTGGGTTCAATGAGAAATCCATTATACCGAGCAATATCTCCTTCAACCCATCATAAGAATGCGGCATACACCGGTAAAGCGGATAAGAAGGTGGCTGGTATTCTGTTTGTTCCATATGCAAATCAGTACATCCTAGTTTTATTGTTTTAAAGATACATGTTATAAAATAGCAGAAAGTGTGGACATAGCTCATGCTGCACAGATGACATCTGTCCACACCAACAGCAAAAGTGAGATATTGTCCGGGTGTGTGTGTGCATGTTAATAAATTTATATATGGCATGCTAATAGAGTTATATAATCACATATAAACAACAACGGCAATTGATAATATTAATAATGACGATAGTGATAATAGTGACTATGGTGATAACATTAAAAATGGTTGGTGATGAACAAATTAAGCATTATAGTACATTCAACAGTTCAAAACTTACAGTGAATACAATGTCATACTCTTTACAGTACACGATTCCCGTGATCCGTAATAACGGGTAACGTATTTGATTTTCCATTGGGAACCGTGATATAGGCCAATCAGGGTCACTCACACGTGCTGAATGCTTCTTAACTGAAATCGTGCTGGTTGAGACAAGACAGTCATTGGAGACATTTCAATCGTTTGTAAAACGTAAAGTTTTGTTATTCAGAAGATGTAGTGAAACGGAGAAGGTTGGAAATACAGTAAATGGTAAGTTTTGTTGTTCTTTTTTAGCATTATTTCGTTTTAGACTCAAACATAAAATGACCACGTCTTCATTTATTTCAATACGTGATTTTGAGTTACTGTCAGAGTGACTCAAATTAACAATGACGACGATTGGAATCACATAAATCTGTTTCATGCTCACAGTGCAGACAAGGTCAGACTGCAAATGATGTGCCATCTGATCAGAAAGTCTCACTGCATGCACCATACAGATTGTAGGAAGAACTTGGCAACAAGAGTAACAAAAAAAAAAACAAAAAAAAAAAAACAGGGAGAAACAGGGAAATTCTAGGAGATAAAGGGCCAGGTCAAACCACAAACAAAGGCGGGATCGTAAATATGGCTGCTGTTTCGGCGGGAGCGGGACAAAGGGAATCGTCAACAAAGGATACAACAAATGTACAAGCCAATGATTGTGAATCAAGTGCATTTATCAACAACAGTGATACAGATACTGGATATAAAACAGTCAGAAAAGAAAAACGAAAACGAGTAAACATGGGAGACCGTCAAAACACAGGTGAGAGTCTATGTGCGCAAAAATATTTGACCAACAGCGAAAAGTTCTCCTTTCTCCTAGATAAGCTAAATAAAAATGAACAATTAGTGAAATCATTTGAAGAAAAACTGAATTCTGAAGTTGATCAGAGTTATAGAGCTTGAAAACACAATAACGGCTCAAGAGAAACGAATCACTGTTTTAGAGTATAAATCCGTCGATATTGAAGCCCGGTCTCGTAAAAAAAACCCTATTTTTCGTTGTATTAATGAGAGTATTAAAGATAACTGTACAGAAAAAAATAGTTTCCTTTGTCCGCATGCAAATGGATATCCATGATGTTATTGTTATTGATTGAACACCTCGACTTGGCAGGTTTAAAAAAGGGCTTTACCAGGGCAACACTGTAAAGATTTGATATTATGATGTAATATAATAATTGCTTTGAATTATGGAGTTGTAAACAATCTTTAACATTTTCTTTTCGCAGTCTGATTTCAAAGACAATGACGATATGTAATAAACTAATGATAGAAAGTCTTTTACGTAAAATTAATTGCCCTTAGCAACATTTGACAGATATGAGCCGTGCAGAAAAAGCATTTATTTATTTATTTATTTATCTATTTATTATCTTTTTTTTTTATATGAAAATATTATTTCAATAACTGTTTCATCAAATCATCTGATTGCGAGAGGTACCATGACTTACGGTCAATAAATCAAACGTTTAAAGTTATCTTCGTCTGCATTCACCTGTTAATCATAAATTATATTCTTGGGCTTGTTCCTAAATCAGAAAGTACCACATTTTTTATTGGCTTAACCATTCAATTTAGCCAATCAGAAACTGTTTTTCTTTGAAATTAAGAAAATTCTTGAGAATAAGACAAAGAATCTTTTCAAAGATAACTATTAAAATAGATGTAAAAACTTTCATGTCGGGGAAAATCTGAAACCTGTATCCCTTTACAAATTTTTATTTTAACGATACTGACGAAAAGGTCTTTTGAAAATGTTTCGGTTTTTTTTTTAGCGAATTTTAGTTGAAAAGCACCGATTTCAGATTTGGTATCTGCAGACTGTTGCCATCGATGAAGTCTAAGATTTGATGTTTGGCAAAGAGTTTTATACGCTACCAGTAAGTATTTCTACCACTTAAACACATATTATTTTCTAACCCCTACTCCCTTCCTTGAGTTTCAAGTTTTATTATTATTTTTTTCCAAAAAAGGTCATAGACCCATGCAACATGGACAAATAGAAAAATGTGACAGTGAACATAAGGTAAAATCTGTCACAAATTGAAAGCATTTGCAGACGACAAAATAAATGTAGCTCAAATGATGATTTCTGTCTTTGATGCGGCAAAAACATTGTAGGAAGAGGAGAAAATGCTGGTTTTTCCCACAATGTTTTCAAAAGCCTCCATTTTCAGGGTCGTTAAAAATGGGGATTGTGTAGTAAAGGATTAAACTAGGAACATGTGTTAAGCAAGCATAATATGTTGCGTTCCGAAACAGGGCTATGGCTTTAAAAGGCCCAATGCATGTGTTACGGTGAATAATACCAGTTAAAACTATGGAATTCATCGTGAAAATGACAAATCTGTTACAGCACGGTCGGTCCAAGTGTCAGTCGCTGGTAGAAAAATAAAATTTTAAAAGTAGGTCAAAAGGTCGCGTTATCTTTTTCTTACTTTTAACCTGGTTTTAGATTTCATTTACCTGACTAACGCTTGGACCGACTGCACAATAACAGATTGCCATCTTCACAATATTTCTTTACTTTTAAAAGGTATGGTTTAAATTCAAATGCATTTTTTTACCCGCATAGTTCACTTTTGGCTGCTATTGGGGCCGTAAATGTACCTGTATTATAATTAAACAAGTACCTTATTCAGGAATTCTTGCCCTCTTGAGAGCCATGCTCTGTGAAAAGGCGGTTTAATACATCTTATAAAAAAAAAAGAAAAAAAAGTATCGACCATGTCAGGATGCGCAGTCCACGCAGGCTGACATAGGTCGAAACTTTTAGCTAGTAGTAAATTTTCTGCATGTAAGAACAAGTCTACCACATAATTCAGACGGTTGGTAGACAAAATTAGTTTAATGGATCCATGATAACAATGTGCTGAATGGCTTGGTGTATTGCATCACGGAGATGTATTTAAGCCCGTTTTGCTTAACTCTTTATCAGACAACAAAATAATAGACTTGTCCAAAAGGAAAGCATCTGCAGACTACAAATAAAATGTTGTCCATATGGTGAACGTTGTCTTTGAAAGGGAAGAAAAATATGTGGGAGAAGGAGAAAATGCTGGTTATTTGTATTTTCTATTTTTCCCAAAATGTTTTCAAAACGCCCACTTCCTCCAGTCCGTTAATACTCAGGATTGTATTGTAATGGGCTAACATACAAATAGACTGTATTTTACCACTCGCCTTTGAAGTTCCATTGGCCTATCACGAAACACCGAAATTTCCATTGCTTCATTCCCGGACACTGCTACTGAAAATAGCACATTTGCGAATTGCCTCTATATGGTAAAAAGTAACAGAAGGTGTGCAATAAAATCGAAGAAAATTTGGCTCCCTATCTGGTTTGAAAGAGAATGTTTAACCGAAAGCGGACAAAACAACCTGGTAATCGGTATATAAGGTTCGGAAATGACTTTTGTTAAGTACACTGGTATTTGAAAACCTCAAACGACTCTTGCAACCAAACAATGGCACTGATCTCATGAGTTTTGTAAGAGAGTTTACATTTTCCGGGGCCACGTGTTGACGTCACACAATTCATAATCTGGTAGCGAAGTATAACTCGATTAATTATGACAAGACGCGCCAAAGTTCTTGACCAATAAACTCTAAATACGCATTTGAAGTGATGCGAAATGGAAGATGACATTCGCGATACTGAATTAGATGAAAAAATGAAATTTGACAGACAAAATATTATTTTAACAATTTCATTAATACATCAAATAAATAAATAAATGAATAAATAAATAAATCTTTGCTTAAAAAAAAAATTGAATCACATTAACTGCGGAATAATGAACTGTGTGACGTTTCATCAATACATCAAATAAATAAATAAATAAATCTTTTGGTTAAATAAAATTGAATCACAATTCGCTGCGGAATGCTTAATTGCAAGATTCATTTGCGACCTTCGAATATCAGGGAACAAACGAAAAGTAATTTCTGAACCCATCTGCACCGATCACTGTCTTTTTTTTCCGTTTTTATTTAAATATTCCCTTTGAAACCTTGTGTTATTACAAACGATATAGTAACAACGCACCGGTTTGCTATCTTAAGTAATGGTGTTCGATGATGGTGCAATGAAAATTTTGGTGTTCCATGATAGACTAATGGGATATCATTGACTTCAGGTTTTATCGATGGAAGCATAATGCATTGTACAAATCCACACCATAAGGAAGTTGAGAAGAATAAAAAAAAAAAAAAAAAAATACAAAAATGTTGCTTGATACCTAAGTACAAAATATACAAAATAACACTTCTGATGAAATGAGAAAAGTACCAAGTGGTTGTGTGTAGTGTTGAGCAGAATGTTTTTCGTCCATTTTTATGAGATTAGACATGACGTCATCATACTGATTTGTATACGGCTGCACTTAATCGAGCCACTGTAATTGGTCATGCTACGTTCCCATAAGTCTTTGTGGATCTCTGACGTTAAATCTAAAAAAAACTTATAAGCTATTTAGTCCATAAATGGAGTACTATTAAACTGTTTTTTTTTAACCATTGTCTTTCTTCTTTATAGATGATTTACCAGCGATAGCCCTATTTAACTTAGCGATGAATCATTTTTGAATTTTGGTGACATTATAAAAATTTGAACAGCCCACCCTTTAAACCATAGTTTCAATACCAAATTAAGATTTTTTTTTTAATTTTATTTTTCCGCTGGAAAAAAAGACTGGACTAAATTGAATTCAGTTCAGTGTTTTTGCTGTCCAATGCTGGCCGACAAAATGGCAGTTTGTTGAGACAGGGAAATTTATCCTTTATATTATCCAGAAAAGGCAAGGAGTAGGCAGCGTGTTCCGTAATAAGATAGGCTGTCTCGTCACCATCGTCTCTCAAAATTAAACCTCTCTCCCGTGGACTCCCTAGATATAACAGAAAATGGTTACAATGAAAACAACGAAGTTTATTACATACCTGAAAATTTTCAGACTCAAATACTTGCGTTGCATGCGGATAAAATAACACACACGACAGGAAAAAATCTGTATCTGCACACTGTGAAATACGGTTCCAAATATGGTATGATGACGTACTTCACGCGCAGAATACGTATATACTGCTTTGCGAATTGATTAGTCAAAAAATTTTATACAATATTCATCCGCCACTCATAATCAAAGCGTTGAAAGCACTGGTGTGGCATTTGTCAAGGGAGCCATTGTGTGAATTAATAATTTGAAAAATAAAGCAGAGAAATAGTTTCAAAATATTCGCTTGAAAGTCAATCTGCTATGTAGTCATGCACAATCCAATGGAGTAACGTGCAATCTTGTGAGACAAACAAGTCCTGGCGAACAAGGCCAGGGACGAAAAAGCCCAGGAACGAACTGGTTTGGGACGATCAAGCATGGAGTCAGGAAACAGAGATTGTGTGTATCATTACGCTAATAGAGGACCATTGCGGATCAAACTATTTAAGATAAGAAAAGAAGTATTTCCATGATCGATGGTCTAATCCAATTTATTTTAAAACGCCATTTTATTTTCATATTTGGGTGTAATCGAAACACATATTTGTCATAGAAAAATTGAGTTAAATTGGGTTTACTTTATTCGGTTCTGCACAAAATACGATACGTGATTTTCAAAATGCCGTATTGAACTCATAATGGCATTGTTTTCGACAAATGCCAAAAAAACGAAGTTACTGGCCACTTTATCATTATTTCTTTTATTCAATTTACCATTATCGAAAGAAATGCCAATAATTGGAAAATTTTGTCTTTATATGTGGTAGGTATATAATAAAAGGAATAATATATTGTAGTAACTTCCTTGTTGTTTGTATTAACTTCTCGCTGCGTAAGAAAGTTGTTGGTCTCGCGCGATATAAAATTTTCTCAAGCTACTCGAATTAAATACAAGCACCAGGAAAGTTACTTAAACATAATATTCCGTATATTATCATCCTTTTCTTTTCTTCGTCAAACTTAGTACAATTACTTAAGAAAAGGTAATTCATGGCTTTCATTCAGGTTATTTGATCTGGGCCCGTATTCACCAACCAGTCTTGGTTTCAGTCTAAGTCTTGTTCTAGATTTAGAAAGTAACACAACCTCTGATTGACTAAACCATTTGGTTTAGCCAATCAGAAGTTGTGTTTGTTCCAAAGTTAGAAAATTCTTGAGGATAAGACTATGAATGTTCTATAGAATGGTTGGTGAATACGAACTCTGACCTCATAACAGTACAACGACAGCTCATGTCACTGAAATTGACAAATCTTGTTTATGTAAATACACTTTTGTAGATCCACTTTGGTATATAGCCTCGAATTTCGCAGTAAGCAGTATCAAACTTTGGACCGTTCCGCAACTTCGACAGAAGTATCGGCATAATAACCGATAAGACATTTGTCTAAACTCTGATAGGAGCTGAATATTAGCGGCCCAGTTTGCTGTTGATAATTTGAAAACTCACAAGGTGAATGTGTCAAAGCCTTTTGCATTACATTTTTGTTGTAGCTTTAATACACACATTTCCATAGATGATGATGTTTCTGTTTGTTCAAACTCAAATGATCTTGTGTACAATGGATGTGGGAATGTGGGGTCCTGCGTGGCACAGTGGTACAGTGTAGGACTCAAATCTGCGAATCCCGGGTTCGAACCTTACTTTTTTTTCGTTGAAGTGTCCTTGAGCAAGACACTTCTGACCCGTAGTCTAATACTGGTGAAACCCAGGACATGCATGAATATATGAGATATGAGTGGTCACCGTGATATGACTGAAATAATGTTGAGAGCAACCTAAAACACCATTCAGTCAATTCCATCAATGTACAATGGACGTAATTTTTCTATGTTCGTTGCATGATAAAATACCATAGTCTCCATCGATCTGAATGTCAAGTGGCACATGAGAGAAATAGACAACACAAACCTTTCACAGTGTTATCTAGTAAAAGGGAGACAAATCCACCAAGAAACATGGGCGAACCTACAAACCCTCTAATGACCCCATTTATCGTCTCGTTTTCTGAAAAATATTAATCGCATGTATAAAATAAAGGGCCGGTGTAATGCAGAGAAATGACCCTCCCCTACAAAATGACCCATGGGTAAAGCCAGTTCTGGTGTAATGCAGAGAAATGACCCAATTGTCGTCTGCAAACTCTTTCAATTTGGACAAGTCTAAAATTCATCGTTTGGGAAAGGGTTAAATAGCTTATAAACCGTATTTGCGCCATGCTCTGACAAAATGAGTTTTAATGTTTTATAGTAAGCATGTCATCATTGTATACTATGGAGCGATAAATCCATTTTGTATAATACCCGACTGAATCTTGTCATCATTGTATAACTATGGGGCGATAAAATCATTTTGTATAATACCTGACTGAATCTTGTCATCATTGTATAACTATGGAGCGATAAAATCCATTTTGTATAATACCCGACTGAATCTTGTCATCATTGTATAATTATGAAGCGACTGAATCTTGTCATCATTGTATAACTACGGAGCGATAAAATCCATTTTGTATAATACCCGACTGAATCTTGTCATCATTGTATAACTATGAAGCGACTCAATCCATTTTGTGTAATACCCGACTGAATCTTGTCATCATTGTATAACTATGGAGCGATAAAATCCATTTTGTTTAATACCCGACTGAATCTTGTCATCATAGTATAACTATGGATCGATAAAATCCATTTTGTATAATACCCGACTGAATCTTGTCATCATTGTATAACTATGGAGCGATAAAATCCATTTTGTATAATACCCGACTGAATCTTGTCATCATTGTATAACTATGGATCGATAAAATCTATTTTGTATAATACCCGACTGAATCTTGTCATCATAGTATAACTATGGAGCGATAAAATCCATTTTGTATAATACCCGATTGAAACTTGTCATCATAGTAACTATGGAGCGATAAAATCCATTTTGTTTAATACCCGACTGAATCTTGTCATCATAGTATAACTATGGAGCGATAAAATCCATTTTGTATAATACCCGACTGAAACTTGTCATCATAGTATAACTATGGAGCGATAAAATCCATTTTGTGTAATACCCGACTGAATCTTGTCATCATTGTATAACTATGGAGCGATAAAATCCATTTTGTATAATACCCGACTGAATCTTGTCATCATTGTATAACTATGAAGCGACTCAATCCATTTTGTGTAATACCCGACTGAATCTTGTCATCATTGTATAACTATGGAGCAATAAAATCCATTTTGTTTAATACCCGACTGAATCTTGTCATCATAGTATAACTATGGATCGATAAAATCCATTTCGTATAATAGCCGACTGAATCTTGTCATCATTGTATAACTATGGAGCGATAAAATCCATTTTGTATAATACCCGACTGAATCTTGTCATCATTGTATAACTATGGAGCGATAAAATCTATTTTGTATAATACCCGACTGAATCTTGTCATCATAGTATAACTATGGAGCGATAAAATCCATTTTGTATAATACCCGACTGAAACTTGTCATCATAGTAACTATGGAGCGATAAAATCCATTTTGTTTAATACCCGACTGAATCTTGTCATCATAGTATAACTATGGAGCGATAAAATCCATTTTGTATAATACCCGACTGAATCTTGTCATCATTGTATAACTATGGAGCGATAAAATCCATTTTGTATAATACCCGACTGAATCTTGTCATCATTGTATAACTATGGAGCGATAAAATCCATTTTGTATAATACCCGACTGAATATTGTCATCATAGTATAACTATGGAGCGACTCAATCCATTTTGTGTAATACCCGACTGAAACTTGTCATCATTGTATGACTATGGAGCGATAAAATCCTTTTTGTATAATACCAGACTGAAACTTGTGGTACACTGGTCCTTTGACATGCGGAACATTGACCCATAACAAAAAATATCGACCGAGGTCAGCTCGCACGGACTGGTCAGTCTAGGCATACTGCTGTCGATACTTTTTGCAGTTGCATTAAGCCCTCTTTTCAAAGAGCAGGGTGCATTTTTATTTATTTATTTATTATTTTGTTTTGTTTTACCTTGTTGGAAAGATTCATTCAATCTACAACACGAACATGGCTGAAAATCCCCAGCTCGATCAATTTCTCTCTGAGGATTGATGATAGTCAATGCGACAGGATTCATTCCTCTCTCACCGCTGATCATTGTTTCGACGATGGTTATGTGGGAAAGCATCCAGTGGTTTGGGAAGAATATTGTGCGATGTATTGATAAAAGAAACTCTTGGAAGGCATGGGTAGGTGCACTGGCCACCGTTATACTACTGAAACAATGTAGAAAAGGGTTTTAAACAGCAAACAAACATTTGGACCATGCTCTGTCAAAAGGGGGCATAATGCATATACAAAAAGGAACGATTCACGTCCACAGTCCTCTCAGGCTGACATAGATCGAAACTTTTTGCTACTGGACAATTTTCTGCATCTCCAAGGACTATTTCACCTCATGATTCAGCCGATTGTTCGGGTCAAAATGGATTTTATGGATCCGTAATTATGTGATCACTTGTTTGGTATATTGTATCAAGGAGATGCATTAAACTCCCTTTTGCAAGAGTATGACTCATTTATATAGCGACCAATGAGGTTAATACTTACCGAACTGTAATGAGTCAGGATAGGCGACAATCCACTCTGGAATTATAATGCCTGCGTAGACCGATAACCCAAATATCGCGAGATTTCTTGATGACGTCATGTCAACTGATCGTAAGGTGAATACGCCAATAGAGGCGAGGATTCCAAATCCGACGTACATAGCGCCCCCTACTATCGGGTCAGGCATGGTACACAAGACCGCCCCCAGTTTACTTACAACTGCCAGAACGATGCATATTATTCCAGCCAGACTTAGGCACGATCTGCTTGCAACCTGCAATGAGGAATTTAACCCTTTGCCACACGTTTCCGACTTATCCCGACCCTCAAAAAACTTTTGGAAACGTTATGGGGAAAGGAGAAAATGTTGGTAGCCAGCGATTTCTTGCTTTTCCCACAACCTTTTCCACTTTTCCAAAACGAATTTCATTTTTTAGTCACATTTATTCTGTCGTCTGCAAATGCTTCTAGTTTGGACAAGTCTAAGATTCTGTCGTTTGATAAAGAGTTAACCGCTGATAAATAAACAACAACAACAACAACAAAACAAATACATTCACGTAATTCACCCCTAATCGAGCACAAGCTGTCCTCTTTATTGAAATGGCTTTGAAATGCAGATCTGTGTTTCTGCGTGACAGTTATTGAATTTAAAACAATGTACTATTTATCATTTTTAACCCTTTACCAGACAATAAAATCTTAGCCTTGTCCAAATTGAAAGCATCTGCAGACAACAATTTCAATGTGGTTCAAATGGTGCAATTTTTCTATGTTAGGGTAGAAAACATTGTGGGAAAAGGAGAAAATGCTGGTTACCAGCATTTTCTCCTTTTCACACAATGTTTTCAAAAGGCTTCTTTCCCAGGGGCGTCAAAAGGCGGCATTGTGCGGTAAAGGGTTAAAGTGGTACAACTGCTTGTGACATGATGTGTCATATATCATATTTGTTCATACAGGAATATTGAACAAATGGCATTGACTCTGTATGAGATAGCTACGTCATTGCACAAAGACGATTCGGTAAGGGGCTGTAACGTGTCATGCTAATTTACGCGATACTCATAGGCTTTCATAGCCGTGCAAGACACTACAAACAAAATGGCCTAGACAGATACTGCTTTACAATGATACGTGTTATTTGCCTGTTCATATTCTCACTCATTCATTTGCTCATTCATAAAATCAATTGACTTGTTACAGTAATGACCTTTTCAGAAAGTACGCAGAAGAAATATCATGAACACTAAGACATACTTACTTTACTGATCCCAATCAGCGCTACATTGGGGGTACTTGACGTTGTGGCATGTCCTGCCCCCATAATGCCAGACAGTACACTACCCAAGCCCTCGAACAGAATCCCACGGTTGACGGCGTACCTCGGGGGTGGGGGAGAGCCCGAAATATCAGCTGCAGCATAGTAGTCTCCTATAGATTCTAATATCGACGATATTACGGCACAGAGAAAACCGGCGCATATCGTCGTATTAAAAAGAGGAGTCCCGAACTGTCCTGAAAATACAAGAATTGAAGACAAATCCAGATTCAGATTTCTTAATTCTGTAAATAAGGCCATCGGCCCATAGTACATAACATACATAATATCTACAATACCTTTTTTATAGAGAGAAGGAGGGAGAGAGGGAGAGGCAGACGGACGGACGGACGGACAGGCAGGTAGGCAGGCAGGCATGCAGGCAGACAGACCGACAGACAGACAGACAGACAGACAGACATATGGTAACCGGAAATTTAATCCATTTCTTCTCATCTGGTGTCAAACCCGGCAGAATCTATAGATTTCTATCTAGATACGGCATGTAAAACCACAGAAAAATTGATATCAAAACTATCACTGGTATCTGCGTACCTGGATACGGCATGTAAAAAGCCAGTCTATGTAATATCAAACCAGTCTTGAAACTTTATTACCTGGATTTGCCATTTTCATTCACGTTTTACTAATATTTTATATTTTCTGACCTGGATATTGCATGTACAACCACGGAGTACTCGATATCTGCGTGGTCAGATTATATGTGTACAACCACGAGAAAATTTTCTATCTACTTAGCTGGATAAAGTATTTACAACTAAGGGGTGTTTGATATCAGCTTACCTTTTTAGGGTACCTACAATCACGGAGTAATTTGAATCTGCTTACCTGGATGAGGTAGGTGCAACCACGGTGTATTTGTGATAATGTATGAACAACGACGGAATATTTGATGGCTGCCTTCCTGGATAAGGTATGTACAACCACGGCTTACTTGATAGCTGCTTGCCTCGATAAGGTATGAACAACCGAAATTTATTAGATAGCTGCCAAGCCCCGTAGCTCAGTCGGTAGCGTACAGGACTTAAGAACAGGAGGTCGCTGGTTCGATCCCCGGCTTGGCCAATTTCTTTCCGAAGTTTGATGACAGAAATTGCGACAGGATTCATTCCTCTCTCACCGCTGACCATTGTTTCGACGATGAGTATGAGTGGGAAAGGAGCCAGTGGCTTGGAAAGAATATTGTGCGGAGTACTGGTAAAAGAAACTCCAGGAAAGCATGGATAGATGCACTGGCCGCCGCGATATAACTGAAATAATGTTGAAAACGGCGTTAAACACCACACAATCAATCAATCATATTAGATAGCTTCTTTGCTTGATACGGTATGCACAGTGACTGTTTATTGGAGAACTGCTTGCTTTGCAAAGGTATTAACCCTTATCCTACTAGATAATTTTGCTATTTCAAAGGTATTTCTGGGGGAAAGATATCTCCTTATCGGACAGTGTAGATCCAAGATCAGACTGCACGTTCTGTCTTGATCTACACTGTCCGCCAAAGGTCGATGAGTCTTACTCAGCAGCCTAAGGCTTAACAGTCGCGGCTTATTTGATACTGAACTGTTCTCGATGTCTGCTTACCTGGATATGGCATGTGCAACCACGGTGTATTTGATATTGAACGGTTTTCGACATCTGCTTACCTGGATATGGCATGTACAACCACGGTGTATACGATATTGAACGGTTCTCGACATCTGCTTACCTGGATATGGCATGTACAACTACGATGTATTTAATATTGAACTGTTCACGATATCTGCTTACCTGGATATGGCATGTACAACTACGGTGTATTCGATATTGAACTGTTCTCGACATCTGCTTACCTGGAGATGGCATGTACAACTACGGTGTATTCGATATTGAACTGTTCTCGACATCTGCTTACCTGGATATGGCACGTACAACCACGTTGTATTCGATATTGAACTGTTCTCGTCATCTGCTTACCTGGATATGGCACGTACAACCACGTTGTATTCGATATTGAACGGTTCTCGACATCTGCTTACCTGGATATGGCACGTGCAACCACGGTGTATTCGATAATGAACTGTTCCCGATATCTGCTTACCTGGATATGGCACGTGCAACCACGGTGTATTTGATATTAAACTGTTATCGATATCTGCTTACCTGGATACGGCATGTGCAACCACGGTGTATTTGACAATGAACTGTTCTCGATATCTGCTTACCTGGATATGGCACGTGCAACCACGGTGTATTTGATATTGAACTGTTCTCGATATCTGCTTACCTGGATACGGCATGTGCAACCACGGTGTATTTGACAATGAACTGTTCTCGATATCTGCTTACCTGGATATGGCATGTACAACCACGGTGTATTTGATATCAAATCGTTCTTGATATCTGTCCTAGCTTTGTGACTTAGGTCAGATAGGTCATCCGTGAAAACTCCGCATGTGGTCAAAATACCGCAGGATAACCAGGTTACCAATATACTCCAAATAATCTATAAACAAAAAATCTGATATAACTCTTACTCGATAAACCTTTCATTAACAGTTTATATTATTGTTTGTTTTGGGGAATACATGTTTAAAATCACGGACCTTGACAAGATAATATAAATGTTGTCGAGTTGGGTTTATAAATTATCTCGTCACGGTCCGTGACTTTAACCCTGTTATCCTAAACATAAACAATAATATAAATTGATAATGAAAAGTTTATCGAGTAAGAGTTATACTGCTGGACTTTTGCAAAATATTATCAATACAGGGCCTGTATTCGACAATTATTCGAAAGTGAAATCTCTAATTCTATAAATTAGAAAGTTGTATTAGTTTTAATTTCTATTTTCTATTGTGTTCCTTTGAAATTTAGAGAATTTATCGAGGACTATATTGCAGGGGTATTGGTACAACAACTATTCATTCTTTGAACATGAAGTATAGCTCTTACTCGATAAACGTTTCATTATCAGTTTATATTATTGTTTATGTATGGGATAACAGGTTTAAAATCACGCACCGTGACGAGATGATTTATAAACCCAACTCGATAATTTGTACATCATCTCATCATGGCTCGTGGTTTTAAACATGTATTCCTAAAAAACAAACAATAATATTAACTGTTAATGAAAGGTTTATCGAGTTGAGTTATAGATGTGTTTCTTGGGCGTCTACGACCATTTTCAACAATGAAATGTCAGTCATAATTATAACGACGGCTAGTTCACCTACGGAGGGGAACTACACGGCTTTACAGGTGCAGACTGAGTTGTACTTTCTTTTACAGCTATACAGAGTCACGTGGTGAACACGTACCGGAACCGGAACTAACAGATGACGAGGATGAAGAGGAAAATACTGCAAATAATATGTCGTCTATACCTAACAGTATGCAAATAGAAGAGACTGATTATCAAATAGGCTGGCCATTTTGATTGTTTACTTATTTTAGTATGTAAAGTGTTCCTGTGTAATTCGTCCTGAGAAGCAATCGATTCAGGAGTAAAGGAGTGGGATTGCCTAAGCAATTGGTTTACACGATACAAGTGATATTACACTGCACGGATTAATGATGGAGCTTTGACGAAATGCTAAGGCAAATGGCTGTCTCTGAAAATGTTTTTTTCTGTCTTCTGTGCTTAATTTTATCGATTGATCAATGCATCGTCCGGACTTAACGATATCGCAATCGTGTCGGCAAAATCTCGAGAACTCCCCGCTACAGATTTTGCTTGGCAAAGTGGTGGGGGGCAATATTGCAAGAAATGTACGGAATGAATATTGAAATGGTGAATACACAAGTCCTACGTATTCACCATTTCAAGATTCATTCCGTACATTTCTTGAGTTATTCCCTACAAAATTGCAGAGCAAACTCCGTGGTGGGGAGTTCCTAGGATAACGTCATGGTGTCGTAAAATTAAATATTCACACTCTTTGCAAATACCTCGTCATGAAATTCTAAGTTTCGATACCCATCCCTCAAAATTTCAGGACAGGGTGTTTGCAAAGAATGAACCCTTCATCAATCCTCCGACTGAAGTTTTGCCAAGCTGGTGTTCGAAGTCAAAATTCTAGATTACTAACCCCACAGTCTCAAGTAAGCTTGAGCAAGAAAAGAGGAAAAAAGGAAAGTTCATTAAAAGGCGTGCAGAAGCAGTTCTAGAGCTAGACTTTTTTTTTTTTTCTTTTCAAGACATTTCTATTCCAACAAAAACTTCGAATCAATTGGAATATTCACATTATTGTGAATTAGAAAACTTTACATGTAACTCTATCGAGAAAAGGTGTCACACCACTGTTTTTTTTTTCTAATTAAAAATTTAGGGTAAATATTACCATTTTTTGACCCTCTAGTTTACTTTTATGCCAAACCCACAGCTTTGTTGTTTCTATCAAATACATGTCTAGCGATCTACACAAGAAGCCAAAAAGCTGGCGTCTCATCCGATTGTGCTTTTCGTTATTTCACCAAAAACACATTCACCATAAAAAAGGCCCTTCGTGGTGGTAGACCGTGTTCTTTTATGTGGTCACAGGCACAAAATAGGTCGCAAGAAGTAACTAATGTGTTCTCAGTTTTCACAGAAATTATCAAATCAACATCAGATACATATTTTAGACCTGCCCTTCCAGTTTTATTGATAAAACGATGCAGCAGAAGTGCTTTCAATCGAAATTTCAAACGGGAAGCACAAAATGTTCTAAATTACAACCAGGAAGCACTTAAATTCTTTGGATGCTAAGCGCGACTCACTGACCTTTTGCGGACAGTGTAGATCAAGATAAGACTGCACAAAACGGACAGTGTAGATCAAGATCAGGCTGCACGTTTTGTGCAGTCTGATCTTGATCTACACTGTCCGATAAGGAGATAATTTTTCTCCCAAAAAATAAACTTGAACTAGCATTATTCGGGTTTTTACTATCATGTTGAGAATTTGATGTTAGTTATTTAGCAGAGGATAAGGGTTAACAGAATGGGTAAATGAGAACAAATACGTACAGGGAACATTCGAAACACCGGGATTCGTAACATTTCCTTTTCGTTCTTTCTTCTTAAACAACCTGTGGTCAGAGGGACCCTTACATTGTCCATGTACAGCATAAAAACTGCTGTCAAAATTATACACCTGAAGATAAAACCAGAAAACGCGTTTCGTTTGCTTGTTTGTCTGTCTGTTTTAGTTGAACGGAAGTTTGTTTTAGCAACATGTGGTCTAAAGTACCCGAACATTGTTCTTACATAGCACAAATATTGCGGTCAAAAGTATACACCTGAAGACGGAATAAGTAATAACACTGTTAAAAGTGTCAATCTAATTGCTTGTTTGTCTTCCTGTTTTAGTTGAACAGCGGTTATTTTTAGCAAACTCCAATCAAAAGCACCCGAACGTTGTTCATATTAAGCATGAAAACTGCAGTCAAACCTATACACCTGAAGATAGAACAAAAGTAACATTGCATGAAGTGTTAATCTGGTTGCTGTGTTTGTCTGTCTGTTGAAGGTGAACACTAGCTTTTAAATCAAGAACTAATACAATTCAGACGAATAATTAATTCCAGGATAGAAAATTAACTTTTCAGCATCTCTCACTTGTATAACTATATTTCACTATTTTGTTATCAATGTTAGTATTATATTCTTCCATGATACATGACTGTCATTTTCATAACATGCATATATGAATGTATTTGTGACCATGAGACTTTGTGCTTTAAGTCAAAATAAAGATTCTGTTCTGTTCTGTTTAAAGTTTTGATCGAACGTATGTTTGATACATTACCTGCCTACAACGTGTACTGTTTGGATGTACAAATCAGTGATGCACTTAGCTCCATGAGATCAATTTAGAAATAAACGAGCTATCATCTGTGAAAAGGGGGTTTAATGCATCTGCAAAAAAGTATCGATCGAGGCAAGCCTTCGCAGTACGCGAAGACTGACCTGGGTCGAAACGTTTCGCTATTGGTCAATTTTCTGCCTGTCAAAGGACCAGTCTACCTCGTGATTCAGTCGGTTGTAAGACAAAATGGATTTTATGGATCGATAATTACGTATGTGATGACTTGCTTGGAATATTGCGTCTCCATGGTGCATTAATCCAGGCTTGTTACTAGCATTTTCCCCTTTTTCCACAATGTTTTCAAATGCCTTCTTCTCCAGGCTCGTTAAAATCGGGATTAAAGGTTAAGGTTTAGGTAAAGGTAAATGTTTAAATCCCACGATCACATGGAGATTGGAAGAGTTCAAGTTTGTCGTTGGATAAAAAGTCAACCTTTATCCTGCTAAATAAAAGAAATGACACCTTCAAAGCAATAGTATAAACCCAAATTTTCCTATTTCAAAGGTACTTTTGGAGGAGAGATATTTCCTTTTCGGACAGTGTAGATCCAAGATCAGACTGCACGTTTTGTGCAGTCTGATCTTGATCTACGCTGTCCGCAAAAGGTCAGTAAGTCGCGCTTAGCAGCCTAGCAGTTAAAAACTGGACGCTATGGTAAAAGCCACAAAGTGTGGGTCACTGCCTTTATGGTCGTACCCCTCTTACGTATATATACAGTGTACTTTATAACCGTGGGCACAAGGAAATAATTCTACATCACGTAATTTCGTGCGTATGAATACATCAGGTATTTTTAGCTCCTTTCCTCCATGACACGAGTTCAAAAAGAGTAATTCGGCAACACAATTGGGAAATGTGACTGACACAAGTTAACACTGAAATACGTGGTGAAAACATTGTGTGACAAGAAAACCTTGCTCGTTGTGACCAGTAGCTTAACCTTTTTTTTTTACTGGAAAACATGCATTGAGTTTAATTTCAATATTCTACGAGAAAAGATATATGCCCTTGGTGATATGAAACGAATAGCCGGAGTTTCTAGTCCGATCATTTTTTTCCTCTTTCATACTCGGACTTTATTTTGCAAAAAAATGACGTCATTTTTGACAAAATAATGTCCGAATATAAAAATGGAAAAAAAAAATTGATCGGACTGGAATGCAGGCTAATAAACGAAATACGTGTACTAGAAATATGCAGACTCGTTGGAGACAGTGTCATGAGGGTAAAGGCTCAGCCACTAATAACATTGCTTCAGGGTTCGATCCGTGGTTAGCGGTTTCAGCCATTGGAGGTAGGCCTACATCAACCCTGGCGTATGGTAGGTATACTGGTTTTAGACAAAATCATCGACCTTGAAGAATGGTGCTTTTGAAAGCATTATGGAATAAGAAGTAAATGCCGGCAACTAGAATTTTCTCCTTTTTCCACAATGGTTTCTACCTCAGAAAAGACAACTCATCATTTTGGGCTACATTTCATTTGTCGTCTGCAAATGCTTTCAAATTGGACGAGTTCGAAATTTTTGTTGTCTGATAAAGATTTAAGCGAAAGAAATTTATCATTTTTTTTTCGGAAAATATGAATTGTACATACATGGAAGAAATTCCCCAGTGTGTTCTAGCCAACGAGAGTGGAATTCTGTACAGCGACAAGCCAATCAGCGACAAGACAGTGGCTATGGTCAATGGACTAATAACCGACAAGAAAAACCCGACAAGTCCTGTCAACCCGACAATAACCTCAAACACTGAAGCGACGCACAAGGAACCTGCAATCTGAACGGATTGGCGCTTTCATTGCCAATGACGACTCAAGTACCTTAGCGGATGGAGTAAATCAAGATCAGACTGCACGGTACGTACAGTCTGATCTTGATCTACTCCACCCGCTACCTTAAAAACTGACGCAACGCACAACGAACCTGCAATCTGATTTGATTGACGCTTTAAATTGCTTTATTCACTTTTTCCTCTTATAGAGAAAGATAAATAATTTCAATTTCACTGGTGTTTTCTGTTAGAAAATTTTACTCCATAACTAACTAAACAAATCATAGATTTGACTTCACTTTCTGTAAAATCTTATTTTGTTCGACGTTTTCTGCAAAATGCAGTCTGATCTTGATCTACACTGTTTACAAAAGGTCAAGAGTCCAACTTGGTCCTTATTCAAGAGTGACCATAAATTTTGCACGAAGAAAAACGACGAAATAAGTAAATAAATAAATAAATAAAGTTTTTCTTTTCTAAATTATGTCTATTTTAGACCTACCTCACGTAGTTTCCGGTGCATTTCGATCGTCATATCAGGTTCAAGAGGTTGGTCGCCGGCATTTAGACTGCTCGAGTTAAACGTTATGTTGTTACTTATTCCTGAGAAATAACAATTGAAATCAAAATTGCGTATGAAAACTTGTTGTTGCTGTTGTTGTTGTTGGGGAGGGTGGGGGAATGCAAAAATAATAAGACAATTTATTTCTAAGGCTAATCGGAAGCGAGTGAGTGATAAAAGTTTATAAGTTTACTGTCAGCCAAGAAAGATTTACTTCATAATCTTGTTTGAAATTACGAGTATGTCATCTCGGCATTTCGCCTTTTATATAAATAAATCGAGACTCTTTGTTAAAGGTGCAACAAGTGTTGCTATTGAACGTGGTATAAACCATTGTACTGGTTATCAGAAATTTATCATTTTCCTAGGAATTAACCCTGATCATGCAAAATAAAAGAAATAAAACTTTCAAGCCGGTAGTTAAAGCGAAAATTTTGCTATTTCAATGGTATTTTTGGAGGAAAGATCTCTTTATCGGACAGTGTATATCCAAGATCAGATTGCACATTCTGTACAGTCTGATCTTGATCTACGCTGTCCGCAAAAGGTCAGCGAGTCGCGCTTAGCAGCCTAAGGGTTAAGTCCGAACAATATGATACAATTTTAGACGTATCCAAATGAAAGCAATTGCAGACGAGAAATTAAATGTTAAGCAAGTGGTTGAAGTTGTCTTTCAAGGGATAGAAAACATTCTGGGAAAGGAGAAAATTAAATGAGTCATGCTCCTTGAAAAGGTGGCTTAATGCATCTGTGAAAAGTATCGACCCAGGTAAGCCTGTGCAGTTTGCGCAGGCTGACCTGAACCGATACTTTTCGCTATTGGTTAATTTTCTGTACGTCAAAGGATAATTCTACCTCATGATTAAGTCGCTTGTTGAAAAAAGGTGCCTTTTATGGATCCATAATTATGTGATGTCTTAATTAGTAGAAAACATCACGGTGATGTATTAAGTCCCCTTTTGCCAAAGCACAGCTCAAATGGATTTGACGATGCGTTCATTTTTGCTCTTCAGTATTTCATAAACGGTTTGAACCTAACTTAGATTTACCACCTCACTCATCATTCCGCAAACTTCGGGTGATCCGCCGATAAAATTCCTCGGCTATATTACTTTGTGTAATATTCACATACATCTTGGATTTCTTTGCCGGAAATAGACCGCTTCGCTACTATTTAAATTCATAAGACTCCACTGAAAAAATACCAGATTCTCCATTTTCAAAAGAAATTGTTCTAAATATATTTCCTTTGTTAAAAAGTTTTCGTTTTAACGTTTTCGACAAAAGTTTCATCTGACAGAGCGGTACAGCGGCCACTTTGCTTGCAAACAAACGGGCACTATATTGGATGACCTAGTTACTATAAACAGTAACTCATCTGCTTAAAAGGATGTCCCGCGAATACCCATGATTTCCTTATATGCAAATGAGTTACTAAAAATAGTAACACCATGGACGAAAGTAGGTCAAGATGGCCGCCGATTACGTCATCTTTGTTTACATTTAAAGAGACCCCTATACTACTTGACGGATTGACAAATTTAAATAAATTTTTACTATAGTTGTCGCCTTTCGTTGATAAAACAGTTTCATGCTCGTCGCCATGGTATAGATCGTGTGATTGAAAAAAATGTCAACGGAAATTGCCTTGATAGGGACGAGGTTAGATGTAGTTTACGGAATCAGCCGTGCTGTGACGAGTGCTAGCTCGGTAGATTACCGCATTCGTTACAACTTGGCCGATTCCGTAACCTCGTCAGTATCAAACAGATTTCCATATATGCTATCGGTCATATGCTCTTAAACATGACGGCGTCCATGAAAATCGTTCAGCACCGACATCTACAATCACGATGACGTTATTCACATCTATCAGTCTGTCGGTGAAAACTACTAACGGAATTCATAAACCACAGTAAAAATTGAAATTACATACTGTAAGTGATCAGGTATGTTTTAGAAAGATTTCGATAGAAAATTGTGACTCGTGTTTTCTTTTTTTAGGTGGGGCCTCACAATTTTAAGATCAGCAAAGCGTTGTATTTCCGCCGACGAAATGTACCGTGGACGTGCATATCGCCCATCGCAATACAGCCGCGGGATTTGATCAATGGATCATCCGAGGTTTGCCGAATGGGACGAGGTTAGATGTACTCGTAGTTTACGGAATCAGCCGAGTTGTAACGACTGCTAGCTCAGTACCTTGGCTTTCACACTGCCATCGTTTGTCCGATCTCATAGCCACAAGCGGTAGTAAAAATGTCGAGCAAACACCTTGAAAAATCGGCAGTCTACAACAGAGATATTGTGAAGCAACTTTACAATATTACCAAACAACTTCACTCTTATCCTGCTAAATAAGTGAAATAAAACTTTAAAGCCGTTAGTAAAAACCCGAATAATGTTATTTCAAACTTATCCTTTTGAGAAAAATATCTCCTTATCGGACAGTGTAGATCCAAGATCAGACTGCACGTTCTGTGCAGTCTGATCTTGATCTACACTGTCCGCAACAGGTCAGTGAGTCGAGCTTAGCAGCGTAAGTTTTAACACTTTACCAAAGGACAAAAGTTTAGCAGGCTTGTCCGAATTCAAGGTACTTGCAGAAAGCAAATTAAATGCCGCTAAAATAATGGAACTTTTCTCTGAAAGGTCAGAAAACATTGTGGGAAGAGTAGAAAATACTGGTTACCAGCATTTTCATCTTTTCCCACTATGTTTCCAAAGACCCGCTACATCAGGGCAGTTGTGTGCCTCGGTGCAGTAAAAGCACGGTTCAATTTAATCCTTTTTCAAGATAACAAACCTTTAGACCAGTCCAAATTGAAAGCACTTGCAGGCATCAAATTAAATGTGGGTCACATGATTTGGTTTATCTGAGAAAAGGAAGAAAACATTGTGTTGACAGGAGGAAATTCTGATTACCAAGGTTTTCTACTTTTCCCACAATTTTTTTTAAAGCCTTCTCCACCAAGGTCGCGAGAAGTAAGCATTGCATGGATTACTAAAATTACATTTATTGCGTGTAATTTCTCGTTTTGGCACAAGGTCAAGGTTAAAAGAGAGAGCGAGAGAGAGACAGAGAGAGACAGAGACAGAGGAGGGGGGGGGGGGGACGGGGACTTTAAGCTTTAGGCTCTACACCAAGACCGTAAAAGTTTACAATTCATATAATATATACCTTACTCCTATAAGTGGCTGCAAAGCGGTGCATATTCCGTTCATGAATAAAGTAGTTCCAAATACCTTGGCTCTGATTGGATGACTGGGTGGTGCACAGATGACGTCAGATATTACGTAGGCAGTTGTTAGGGCGCCACCAATGCTCAGTAGCACATTCTGGAATGTCACATGTCCGTATATTTTGGCAATGAATTAGTAAGGTCCGTGTTTTTAATATAAATGTATATACCTACTGTTTGTCACGTGGTTGAAAAAAAAAAAAAAGGACTTCTTGTACTAATAATGGATTCTTTTGTTTCTGAGCTTAATTCTTTTTAACTTTTCTTATCTTACAGCAGCCTGCATTAAAACAAAATAAACTGCACCGTCGATTTCAAAAACTTACCGTCATCTTTCGACTTTCGAATGCTGCTTTAAAGTCAGAATGTAATAATATATTCATAAGTATGCTTTAACCCTTTACCACACAATCACGACTTTTAACGACCCTGAGAAAGAGGTCTTTTGAAAACATTGTGGTAAAAGGAGAAAATGCTGGTAACCAGCATTTTCTCCTTTTCCCGCAATGTTTTCTGCCCTTCCCAAAACATTTTTTTTTTTTTTCAATTTTTCAATCACATTTACTATGTCGTCTCAAATGCTTTCAATTTGGACCAGTCTAAATTTTTGTCGTTTGGTAAAGAGTTGGTCTATTCGGGAAGAGATGGATTTCTTTATACACTCCGTACAACTCTGTAAGCACATAACACACATATTAGCCATGCTCTGTGAAAAGCGTACTTAATGCATCTGCAAAATGTATCGACCAAAGTCAGCCTGCACCGTCCGCGCAGGCTGACCTGGGTCGAAACCGTTTGTTTATGGTCTATTTTTGCATGTCAAGGGACCAGTCTACCTCATGATTTAGTTGGTTGTTAGACGCTATGGATGCAATGAATCCAAAATTATGTGATGACTTGCTCGGTATCATGCATCAGGCCCCCTTTTGCCAGAGCATCGTTCACGTCTTTTGTAGTGGGTGTTGGTGTCAGTTACGTGTGTTTTTTATATTGAAAAAAAAAAATGTAAACAAGCTTGAATTTTACAATTAGAAATTTTAGTAAACTTCTAAATGTCTCCGTGTTTTCTTTTTCTTTTTAATGCACATGGCAATAAACCATCGTTTATGCATCCTTTCAGCAATAACCGTCAATCAATCAAACAATCAATCAATCAATTAATTTATTTATTTATTTATTTATTTATTTATTTATTTATTTATTTATTTATTCAAGAGTTAAAAGCAGAATCTGTCTGGTTATTCCTGAGTCAAGAAACATTCTGAATTCATTTCTAATTTTCAATAACTTTTCTAACACTCAAAGTGACGCAGTTTCTGATTAACCAATTCAGAATGGTTGGTGTATGTGGGCCCGGGGGTGGAGCATCAGAATGGTTGGTGTATGTGGGCCCGCTGGGGGGGGGGGGGGTGGGGGGTGGGTGGGGCGAGCATTACCTGAAGGGCAACTGAAAGCATCACACCAAAGGGCGGAACATCGTCTACCGTGTACAGGATATCCCACGTTTTCTTGCCCTTTGTCCCACTGTTTGTCCCTTCTTGGTCCTGCAGTTTTGTCCCACTGTTTGTCCCTTCTTGGTCCTGCAGTTTGGTTTCCTCACTGTATGTATCACCAATGTCTACTGGTGTTTCTAGTTGACACGGCATTTCTGTCTCCTGAATTCTTCACAGAGGAAAGAATTTGAGCGTGCTCTGGTAATGGGGGCTTAATGCATCTCCATGACGCATAGTACCATGCAAGTTATCATATCATTATGGATCCATGAAATTCATTTTTTTTTTTTTAAACAATGAACTCTTTACCGCACAACCCCGACTTTTAACCCTTAACCCTTTCCCAAACGACAAATTTTGGACTGGACCAAATTGAAAGAGTTTGCAGACGACAATTTTAAATTTTATGAAAATGGCAGAAAGTTCTCAAAAAGGGTAGAAAACACTGTGGGAAAAGGAGAAATTGCTCGTTACGAGCAATTTCTCCTTTTCCCACAGTGTTTTCAAAAGACTTGTACTGCAGACACGTGAAAACCAGGGCTTGTTTGGGAAAGGGTTAAAGCGCTGGAACCAACTTAACTTGTTTTTGCTGACGGTGTAGATCAAGATCAGACTGCACAGAACGTGCAGTCTGATCTTTGATCTACACTGTCATCTACTTCAATACACCTTCTGGCGAAAACAACCTTGAAATGACAATATTTCGGATGTTTTTCTTCACTGAAAAGGTTTATTTAAAAAAATTCAGCGCTCTAAGGGTTAACGACCCTTTTTAAAAACCTTTTCCCACAATGTTTTCTACCCTTCCCGAAACAAATTTCAATTTTTCAATCACATTTATTTTGTTGTCTGCAAATGCTTTCAATTTGGACTGGTCTAAGATTTTGTCGTTTGGTAAAGAGTTACATGCAGACAGTTGGCCAATAGCAAAAAGTTTCGACCCATGTCAGCCTGCGCTTATTGCCATGTGTCGTATATACATTAAACCCCCTATTCACAGAGCATTGCTCATGTATTTTCTTACGTTTTAACCCCTAAACATTCTAAAAAAAAAAAAAGAAAAAAAAGAAAAAAAAAAATTTTTTTTTAAATTCATTGTTAAGAAAAAAACAAAGCGATTTCAAAGTTCTTCGTGGCTAAAAAAAAAAATCTCGCCGCATCAGACAGAGTAGATCTAAGATCGCACTGCACGTTCTGTGCAGTCTGTTCTTGGATTTACACTGTTCGTAATAACTGGTTAATTCTTGCTTCGCAGCTTAAGGATTGAATAGTGCTCTGTACGGTCTGATCTTAATCTACACTGTCCGCAAAGGCTGATCAATCCGTGCTTAGCAGCTTAAGAACTGAATAATGATCAACTTACTGTACGTGAAACAATTCTCGATGTCAAATCAAACCAGTAAGTCACCTATACATATATATATATTAACATTAGTAGACCAGTTTAAACGTTATTAAGCAGAATACTTTAACATATACACTCACGTGATCTTTATTTGACCTTTAACATCTTACATCAATGAAACCCATTTTTATCTTTTTCATCCGGCCAAATACAGGACCGTCCGAGGTTGTCAAAAATTGAGTACAGCCATTGAATGCGAAAGGGCGTGTTTCTAGCGGGTGTCACACCACTGGATTTTTGCTTCATTGGAAATAGACTAAAATTCACCAACTCTGCTCCTCGGCCGTACTTAAACTGCAAACCCCACAGCTTTATTGTTTGTCCAGTAGTCTAAACATGATGCTGAAAGAAAATGGCAACTCAACCGATTGCGGGTTTTTTTTTTTTTTCCAATCCCATCTGAAACACAACTACCCATGAACAATTACCATGAAAAAAAGGGCCCTTCTGGGTAGTAGACCATGATCTTAATGTGGGCACAGGCACAAAATAGTTTCCAAGAAATAATACACTTGACCTCAGTTTCCATAGAAATAATCAAATCAATACCAGAAACGCATTTTAGACCTGTCCTTCCATTTCCTCCGATAAAACAGTGCAGCTGAAGTGCTTGCGACCAAAATTTCATAGGCGATTACTTTTGTGTATTACCATCCGTAATTAGATCGCGGTGGTGCGACGCCAGAGTGCCCGAAGCTTGGATCGTAGCACGATCCTATACAATCCGGGGCTGAAGGCATGATTTTTTTTGGGGGGGGAGGGGGGGGGGGAGTGTAGAGCAGGGGAGAGGTTCTTGGTAAAATAATCCCGTTGTTTACGACCCTAGGAAAAGCCTTAGAAAAGAGGGCCATTGAGAGCAGTATATGGATAGTAAAAAGATGGGGTAACCAGCATTATTTCTATTAGCGAAATGCGTCTCAAATGACGACGTCAACTGAGAAAAGGAGTCCGTTAGTGTATTCTGAGGAAAATAGGAGACCTAAGTTTTGTCGTGAAGCCGGGCCCTGGGCCCGTATTCACCAACCTTTCTTACGAACATTCTCAGTCTAATTCTCCAAAATTTTCTGGATTTGAAAGTAACACAACTTCTGATTGGCTAAACCAGTTGGTTTAGCCAATCAGAAGTTGTATTACTTTAAAATTTGGACAATCTTGGAGAATAATACTAAGAATATTCTTGAGCATGGTTGGTGAATACGGGCCTAGCTGATTCCATTAATTCCTTATTCACCGTTGTGCGTTATTTCAACGATATTAACATTCTTACGAACATGAAAGTTTGCAAGAAATGCATAGCTCAAATATAAACCACTCCGGCTGGGATTCGAATCCTTACGGCAAAGATCCTCGTTTATTGAGGTCTAAAAGACCAATACACGTACCCTAACCCCTGAGCTAAAGAGACTTCTCCCTAACGCAGTTGTCAGGTATTGATTTTATACAGGAAGAAGCTATGCTGTAAGGAAGGAGTGATCTCCCGTAACACACCCCATCTTGAGAGAAGTCATCATTTTGATGATGGAAAGCCTAATTAGGCAGGAAGTCTACTTATTAGACAACAAATGGCTCAATGGCCAATAACGGGCAGACAACAAATGGCTCAAAGGCCAATCCTGGGCGAGCCCCCATCTTACGAATAGGAAAGTGCGTAACAAATGCATAGCTCAAATACAAACCGCTCCGGCTGGGATTCGAACCTGTGCGGCAAATATCCTCGTTTATCGAGTTTAAAAGACCAATACACTAACCACTGAGTTAAAGAGACTTCTCCCTAACGCAGCTGTCAGGTATTGATTTTATACGGGAAGAAGCTATGCTGTAAAGAAGGAGTGATCTCCCGTAACAACAGGTACATGTATATTGGACGGCAGCCGCTGTCTTGGAAAAAAAATGTTCTGTGAAGTTTTGGTAAAAGTTCGGGGATGCATGGATTTGTGAACTAGTCGCCGCATGTACTGTACCTAAAGTGTTGAAAACGGCTTTTAAAACCAAACTTTCAACCAACCACTAAGTTCTCTGGTTTTAGAGCGTACGAGATATACATGTATGTTTAAAAACAATCGAAGTTTTATACGTAGTTTCCTAATATTTCCCTACAAAAATCAAAACATGAAAATGTGAGTTACCACAAGCTGGCTTTGTGTACTGTGCTAAATTATAACGATGAAAAAGCATAATAATAATAATAATAATTCAATATTTTTTTGTAGATGCATTAAGCATGACTCGGATCAGGTAGATTTGTACATGTGCTTCGCAGTCATCATAATTCCCGTCTTATTTCTTGACCAAACGGCATAATTTTAGACTTACCCAATTTGAAAGCATTTGTAGACGACAAAAAAAATGTGACTTCAAAATTGAAATTTATTTTCAAAAGGTTAGAAAACATGGTGGAAAAAGGAGAAAATACTGGTTACCAGCATTTTCTCCTTTTTCCGCAATGTTTTCAAAAATAATCTATTTTTCTTCAGGGTCGTTAAAACATGGAATTGTTTGACAAAGGGTTTACCCACGCACAAAAATAAGTTGTTTTCAGACAACAGTGCTAAAGGAATTACTGCCAGGTCTTTGCCCGCTTTGCCTTGGTGAATTTCTGAATAGACCTATAAATTAATTCGCATAACGTCCCATTTAATTAATTGATATTTATGTATATGCAGACTGACCGTCCTTGTTATTTATACACAGGCACGATTAGTTATTTTGTTTACCTGTTGAGATCATTTCCGTCTCTGGGTATCTAAAAGAACCAATGACCGCATACCACATGGCGTAATGCCAAACCAGCGAAAGTAAAGAAATCAACGACTCCTACTTCCGGCTGCAGATGTTTCTCTCTTTTGCTTTTAACCTTTGACCTGCTGAATAAGCGAAATGAGGCTTTTAAGGCGATAAATAAAACCTCACATTTTGCTATTCCAAAGAAGAAATCAACGACTTCTGCTTCCTGCTGGAGAGGTGTCTCTCTTTTGCTTTTAACCTTTGACCTGCTGAATAAGCGAAATGAGGCTTTTATGGCGATAAATAAAACCTCACATTTTGCTATTCCCAATTTTTTTTTTTTTTGTGTGTGTGTGTGTGTGTGTGTGTGTGTGTGTGTGTCTTTTTTTAATGGGGGGGGGGGGTATATCTCTTTATCAGACAATGTAGATCCAAGATCAGACTGCACGTTATGTGCAAGCTGATCTTGATCTATACCTTCCACAAAAGGTCAGTTAGCCACGCTTAGCAGCCTAGGGGTTTAGCTAGGTTCTGTGTGTTTTGAATAGATTGGTATTCCAAACCGGACATTGGTACAACAGATCGAATCACGTGACTCTTTTACGGTCAAACAAGAATTAGAAAAAAATCTTTAGTATCGACGTTGATGTGTCGATCATCAAGATCTTTAACCAGTAGTAGTAGTAGTAGTAGTAAACGATTTCCAACCGGCCACTTTTCTGTCAATCCAGTCGATTTTTTCTAAGCTCTGACAGGATTGAATAATGTATAAACCTGTATAAGACTAGAGTTTTAAACTTTAGACCTGTCCATATTGAAATCTTTTGCGTTATGCTCTGTGAAAAGGGGGATGTAAAACATCTGCAAAAAGTGTCGACCCATGTAAGCCTGCGCTGTCCGCGCAGGCTGACATGGGTCGACACTTTTTGCTTTTTTGTACATTTTCTCTCTTTCCACGGACGACCATTCTATCTGATGAATCAGTCGGTTGTAATACAAAATAGACTTTACGGATGAATAAAGGATGACTTGCTTGGTAATACACATCATGGAGACGCATTTATCCCCCTTTTCACACAGCTTCGCTCGTTTAACCCTTTACCACACAATCCCGAGGTTTAACGACCCTGAAGGTGAAGGCTTTCGAAAACATTGTGAGAAAAGGATAACTTGAATGCTGGTAACCAGCATTTTCTCCTGTTCTCACAATGTTTTCTACTTTACCAAAGAACTTTGGCTCATTTGTATCATTTTCAAATTTGTCGTCTGCAGATGCTTTCAATTTGGAAGAGTCAAGAATTTGTCGTTTGGTAAAGAGTTAAAGACAACGTATGTGTACAAAATGTGGCTCAAAAAAAGGAGACCTGTTGTTGAAGAAACAAAAAAAGTATTGAGAAAATGGAAAAATGCTGGTTACCAGCATTTTAGCCTTTTCCAACAATGTTTAACAAAAAAAAAAAAAAATCATCGTTTGAGTCATTAAATACGTGATTCCTTGATAGGGAGATCTTACATAAAATTCTTGTTCTGGGGTGGCCATTTTCCTGCCTGCGTAAAAAGAAATTTAATTTATGTTTTAACATGATAAATAGATAGATAGATAGATTTTATTGACTTATACAAGATTTTATTGACTTATACATCGTCATATACAATAGCAAGCAATGATAAACATGAACAACCGATAGTAAACCAAGGGCAATAACTGTTACATGTATATCTTACAAACGTGAAGAATCTGCTCTGTATGTGAAGCTGTCAATTTCGTATACTTTTTTTTTTTTAAATGTGATATTTCCGTCTCAATTTTTTCATATCACCTTTTATAGATATGTTTTCCTTTGTCTTTTTCGTATGATTTTGAACCAACTGTAGAGAGTGAATATGAATATTATTATTATCTCCTACACTGCTAAAAAGAAAGAGAGTGAGAAAATAAATGAGTTTTCATCCAATATTAACAAGAAATATATTTAAAAAAGAAGACGGTGTAAATTTGCCAGCAAACAGGCATAGGCCCTTACAGTAAACATGTCTACCTTTTGACCAATCACAAATTTCTGTTTATTCATTTGTTATCAGTACCAAGAAGTAGGTCAAAACCCAGCACACTCAGCTTCGCCGAAAAAACAAATATTTCAGTTTCAATTTCTTATCGTCTTAACCACATACATAACCACGTGACCAGAATATTTTAATTCAACAGACTTACCAGTACGTAGGTGGGTTTTTTAAAGATATTTTTTTTCGGCGTAGCTGGATGCACTGGCTTTTGACCTACTTCATGGTACTGACCACTAATAAAGAATGAATAACTGGTAATTTTCTATTGGTGAAAAAAAAAAAAAAAATGTGCGCATGTTTATTCGGCGGACCGCTTCTGACAAGTGTTGCTACTGCTAACTGATACCCAGGGGCTTTAATTCATACCATAGCAAAATACATGTAATGTAGTAGAGAATGGTTGTCTACCACTCCTTCCGGAAACTTTTATAATATACTTGTATGTCATAACCCCATGTTGTACCTGTTTGTACCTGGGTCGAATAAAAGAATTGTTTTGTTCTGTTCTGGCATTGGAATTTAGAATAAAACGGAATTTTAAAAAAAAAATCTTGTGCTATTTGGAAATTTAATATTTTCATAACCGTTACCCAATAACCCAATACTACTTTTCAACAAAACGAAAAACCGTCATAAAAAGAGGCAACTGCCCTTTGAGGTTACTTTTCATTATTTTACTTCATATTGAGCCACCAAAGAGTTTCAGTGTTCATATTCCAGTACATTGTATCTCTTACGCCGGCTATCTTTTTTTTTTTTAAAGATATTTCATGTTTTCTTTGGTGTTTACGGCTGTTTTTCAACATTATTTCAGTTATAAGGATGAGGCCAGTGCACCTATTCACACTTTCCTGCCGGTTCTTTCACCAGTACTTCGAACAGCATTCTTTCCAATACAATACAGATATTTCATTGGTGACTCAGGCCTCCGCCCAATTACACATATACATTGCTGCATCTGCGAAAAGTATCGACTCAGGTCAGCCTGCGCAGTCCGCGCAGGCTGACCTGGGTCGAAACTTTTCGCTATTCGTCAATTTTCTGTCTATCTCATGATTCAGTCATTTGTTAAAATTAAAAAAAAAAAAAAAAAAAAAAGTGGCAATTATGGATGCATGATTATGGGATGGCTTGCTTGATACAATGCATCACAGATGTGCATTAAGCCACCTTTCGTCAGATCATGACTCATGCATCTTTTCCAGCCCTAAAGTTATTGAAAAAACTGTACATTCTTTCCAAGCCACTGGCATCTTTCCCACACATACACTTTTGAAATAATGTTCAACGGTTGGAAAGGAGTGAATCCCGTCGCAATGACTATCTCAGTCATCTGGTCATGATGGGGAACCAGAACCAGCAGCCACTGATTTTTAAAGCCTGTACCGGCTTAGATACCGGGGCTCTGCAAATACATAAGGTCTTTTTCTAAAGATTCTCTTTCGTTTCTCTCTCTCTCTCTCTCTCAGTGTATCCACATTTATACTAAATAATTGACGTTATGCACTTCTTGTGCTGTAAAGATACTTTTTTATTTGTTCTTCTTTCCTTTTTCTAAATATGTATTCATCTCTTGCCCCCCCCCCCCCCCCCAAATAAAAAGCTAATGCATTTTTTTTTTTTTTTCATTTTGATAAATTTTCATGTGACTGTTCATTTCTTCTGGTTTTGCTATTATGGCCAAAAATCATACTTTGTGCTAATCTAAAAATGAAAATCAAAACGAGAAAAAGGAGGGAATTCGGAAATAAAATGACAAAAATCATTTAAAAAAAAAATGAAATGATGTGCCAACCTTTACTTCCAACCGTTTACCATATAGTCCCGTGTTTTAAAGACCCTGTGGGACAAAGCCTTGGAAAACATTGTGGGAAAAGGAGAAAATGCTGGTAACCAGCATTTTCTCCTTTTCCCACAATGTCTTCTTTCCTTTCACTCTCAAGTTCCATCATTTGAGACACATTTAATTTGTCGTCTGCAAGTGCTCTGAATTTGGGCAAGTCCAAAATTTTGTCGTTTGGTTAAGGTTTTAAACTGTTTGTAACACTTCGAACACAATTTACTTCGGAATCAAGTGATCAAAATTAACTAACGACATTTTAGAAATAAACAAACCAATCACGCTAATTAATAAATGTAATTACGTTTCAGTTATTCTTTAATTGGAAAGATTAGTCCTACATTCGTCCAGTAACACTGACTTTCCGGCTTTATTACAAAAGAGAAATTTTGACAGTTTTTCCCTGGGCTGATATTTCCGTGCAAATGTTTGCCAAACATCGCCTGTGTTTCCTTTTTTTAATCTTTAGACGTGTTCAAGAAAAATAGTAGGTGTGAGGTAATTTAGAAAACCGCCCATTTTGATATAAAGCTTCAAAGGTTGAGAATTTTGGTTAAAAACGTATATATAGACGGTAGAGTCGTTGAAACGATTCAAAAGTGTAGTGCTATGATTCGAAGGATTAACTTTCGTTAGGAAAAGACAATGAGGTAAGTTTAACTTATAGATCTACTCACGGGACAGTTTTCTTTTTTACTTTTTTAAACCTTAAGCTGCTAAGCGCGACTCACTGACCTTTTGCGGACAATGTAGATCAAGTTCAGACTGCACAAAACGTGCAGTCTGAACTTGGATCTACACTGTCCGATAAGAAGGTATTTTGCCTCCCCCCACCCCAAATAAGTTTGAAATAACATTATTCGACTTCAGACAATCAGCTTGAGAGTTTTGTTTAATTTATTTATCAGGATAAGGGATAGCTTTTTACAAATCGACAGAATTTCAGATCAGTCCATACTGCCAGCATTGCAGACGACAAATTAAATTTTGCTCAAATGATAATTTATGTCTTAGATAGGATTAAAAAGAAATTCCCCTTTTTCCCACAATGTTTTGAAAACCCTTCCGTACTAGGGTCTTTAAAACTCAAGCTTGCAATAAAAAGGGTTAAAGATCTACTTACAATGCATGAGTTTGGTTTTTTCGTCAGATAACCGCCGTACCATACAGCCCTCTATTTTAATAATCATGAAGAAAAAAGACTTGCAAACATCATGATAAAAGGGGAAATGCTGGTCGACAGCACTTCTCCTTTTCCCACAATGGTTTCTGCCTTATTTCAGGACAAATCTCATCTATTTAGCTACAGTGGATTTGTAGTTTGCAAATGCTTTTTCGAATTTTGACAAGTTTAATATTTTGTCTTCCCCCATCCTTGAAAAAAAAAAAAAAAAAAAAAAAAAACTGGTACAGAATATTGAACATAAAACATAGAACATTTCTTGCAAGAACTTGAACTACATAGCAGTTCATCGTTACAATACAAAACAAAAACCAAACAAACATGTAGCATACATGGAACAGTTACATTATAAACTCGAGAAATAACATCAAATTTTAGATATAAGTCGCGCTATGGCAAAAAGGGGATTAATGTATCTCTGTGATGAATGATACCATCAAATCGTCGTGTTACTATGGATCCATCGTTGTCTGCGCATGTCATATTCTTCGAAGATTCGACCTGTCTATGACGCATCACCCATCCCCCGTATACCGGGGAAAAGTAGGGCTTATATCGAAGCTATTAGCCTATTACCAAAGCATACCAGCCGATATAGCTCAGTAGGTAGAGCGTAGGACTCGTGAACACAATGTCCTACAGATTGTGGGTTCGTATCCCCGGCTGGCCAACTAAAATAAGACTAATAGTCTTTCGGATGAGACATTAAACCGAGGTCCCGTGTGACGGTGCTATACGCCGAGCACGTTAAAGAACCAGGCGAAGCTCTCAGTAGTTTCGACCTGTATCCTTGCACTATCCCCCGTAACAACTAACCGTCTTCTGGGGGCGTCGCTCAGATGGGCAACCGGTAGCGACGATAAATAAACGGAAATAACCAACCAATTACCAAAGCATGTAGGGGCTGTTTTAATAAATGGTCGGTGCATAGGTTACATGTTAGCCGATCATAGCTGAATGAATGGCACCCGGTAGCGTTTTATTGAGTAAACGTTTATTTTATTTGAAATTCAAAGTCACGGTTGTTGTTCTGAAAAATTACTCCGCTACTGTACCCAGGATGCCCAAATTAGATACTAAACTGGTACCCGTTGTATCTCCCGTAACCGTCCGATAGCAGGCTGCCAGTTTAATTAGATACATGTGTATTCGTAGAATGCCATCTAGCGGGAGATAATGGTGGATCCATATAATCCTATCTAAATCATGAGATAGACTGGTCCTTTGACATACAAAAAATTGACAAATAGCGAAAAGTTTCGGCGGCTGACCTTGGTCGATTCTTTTTGCAGATGCATTAAGCCCCCTTTTCACAGAACATGGCTCATATGTTTTGTTTAATCGTAAATGTAAGGATTGATTAAATTTTATTTAACCCTTTACCACACAATCCCGACTTTTAAGGACCCTAAGGAAGGAGGCTTTTGAAAACATTGTGGGAAAAGGAGAAAATGCTGGTGACTAGCATTTTCTCCTTTTCCCAAAATGTTTTCTACCCTATCATGAACAAATTTCATCATTTGGGTCACCTTTAAATTGTCGTCTGCAAATTCTTTCAATTTTGATCAATCTAAAATTTTGTCGTTTGGTAAAGAGTTAATGTAAATTGCAGAAAGTAACGTAGTTTAATTGCTTAATCCTTAGGCTGCTAAGACCGACTCACTGACCTTTTGCGGACAGTGTAGATCAAGATCAGACTGCACAGAACATGCAGTCTGATCTTGGATCTACAATGTCCGATAAGGAGATATTTTTCTCCAAGAAATAAGTTTGAAATAGCATTAGTCGGCTTTACGATCGGCATGTCAGTTTCATTTCAGTTACATAGCAGGATAAGGGTTAATTCAAATTATTATTGCAGGATACGATCGAAAATCACCATCTTTGCAAAGCTTGATAAACTGTGAAAAAAGGTTAGAAACGAGAAACAAAATGACATATGATATCATCAGGTTACTATACACATTACTTATTGTCGCCTCTCCGGTAGAGTTATCTGTCTTTGGGCATTCTTATGCAAATATGACGAGAAAATGAACAAGTCTCGCGAGATAGCGTAATATTATCGGGACTTACACGGTTAACTTAATACTAAAGGACAAAATTTTGGAACGGACCAAATTGAAAGCATTTACAAGCAAAAATGTTGCTTACATGTTGATTTCTGCCTGTGATACGGTATAAAACATTGTGGGAAAAGGAGAAAATGTTGGTAACCAATAGAAGCTTTTGAAAACATTGTGGGAAAAGGAGAAAATGCTGGTGACCAGTATTTTCTCCTTTTCCCGCAATGTTTTCAAAAGCCTTTTATTGCAGGGTCGTTAAAAGTCGGGATGGTGTAGTAAAGGGTTAACTGGTCCCCATTGTAGATAGACAAGTTACAACTGGCACTGTGTCGTTGCTTTTCATTGGGCTACATGTATATCACAGAATGACCAATCAGAGCAGCCTACACATTTCCGGTAAGGCTGTCTAGGTAACACTGCGTAATTTGAAACTGGTAATCGAAACTAAAAAGAATATAAGCAGAGATAAACATTAAAACGTGATAACAAAAAGTACAATTCACTTACTCGTAAAGTAAAAAATATCGGAAAAACCGCTGCTATGGAAGTGAGAGTGACCTCCCCTGAAACTTTCACAGTTTCGCGACATGGCTGTTTAAAAAAAAAAAACGAACAGAGTTCTATCCGTTTTTAGTGGCCAGTACCGATCCTATACACTTACTGTATCAGGAGAGGTAACCAGTCTATCTACACGGTGCCCGTAACGTAGCCGAATTGTTAAAAGATGAAAAATGATAAGAAATGAAAACCTTAACAAACGAATCACAGCATAAATGAGCCTTCGTTACTACAGATTTTTTTGCGAGTTGAAAGCAGTTTGCAGACGACAAACTGAATGTAGCTCATCTGATAATTTCCAGCGCTGATTGGGCAGAAAATATTGTGGAAACGGGGTAAAATGCTGGCCACCAGCATGTTCTCCTTATCCCACAATGTTTTCATGGACATAAAAAAAAAACCCTGGACTGTGTTTTGCGGGGCTACATCAGACAACAAATCACTGGGCCTGTCCCAATCTCACCCTTTACCAAACAACCCAGAGTTAAAACGAACCTGAAAATGAAAAACCTTTCACCTGTATCCTGCTAAAAAAATGAAATGAAACTTTCAAGTCGATAGTAACAAACCCAAATTTTGCTTTTTTGAAAGCATTTCTATGGGCAAGATATCCTTATCGGACAGTGTAGATCAAAGATCAGACTGCAGTCTGACATTGATCTACACTTCCCGTAAAAGGTCAGTGAGTCGCGCTTAGCAGCCTAAGGGTTAAAACATTTGGGAAAGAAGTAAATGCATGTAACATAAAGCATTTGTTTTCTACCCACAATTTTTATAAGCCTGTATGTAGGAAAATTCGTCATGAATTAATAATTGTCATTTAATGAATTACGTAAAATTACATAAAATCGTCTGCAATTTTGTTTTCAATTTGGATGAGTTCAAAATTTTGTGGTCTGGTAAAGAGTTAAGAAAAAACATTTGAGCCATGCTCTGTGAAAAGGGGGCTTTATGCATCTGCAAAAAGTATCGAGCCAGGTCAGCCTGCGCAGTGGGCGCATGCTGACCTGGGCAGAAATTTTTCGCCATTGGTCAATTTTCTGTACTCCAAAGGACCAGTTTACCTCATGATTCCTTTGGTTGTTTGACAAAATGGAGTTTTGTGGATCGTAATTGTGATGTCTTGCTTGGTATGTTGCATCACGGAGATGTATTAAACCCCCTTTTGCCAGAGCATGGCTCATTTGAAGACGACAAAACGATTTTGTAAGAGGATAGGTCTTCAGAGGTGTCTATGAAAGATAACGAGCTTTTTTTTGTTTCCATTTCCTGCAATGTTTTCAAAAGGCTTCTTCCTCCGGGTCTGTAACCCTTCACCATACAATCCCTAGCTTTAACAACCCTGTAGAAAGGTTTTTGAAAACAAGCTCGGAGAAAAACTGGTAACATTTTCTCCTTTTCACACAATATTTTCTGCCCTGTCAAAGGCAAACTTCATCATTTGAGCTACATTTATTTTGTCGTCTGCACATGCTTTGAATCTGAGTCTAACATTTTGGTAAAGAGTTAAAGCGTCGGGTCTCAAACCTGCAGAATAGGGAAGGGAACATATATTGAATAGATCAGTCACAGCAAATTGGATGAAATATATCGCTTTGCGTCAGTCCATCTTTTTTTGTTTTTGTTTTTAAGATAATGTCGAAATCTATTATTTGAGACACGTCTAATCAACGTCTGCAGATGCTTTGAATTTGCACCAGTCTAGATTTTTTTTTTCCTTGGGATGTATCGATTAAAATTAACATCCTCACAATCAAATATCATTTTAATGAAAGGGAACGGGATTCGTGTTATGGCTAAATTAGGAAGTAAAAAAAAAAATTTGGCCTGCTCGGGTAGCTCAGTGGTTAGCGTATGTGACTCGTGACCTGGTGGTTGCGAGTTCGATACCCGGTAGAGGCGATTTTTCGCCTCTCACCTCTGATGCATGTGAGAAAAGAAGTCAGTGGCTTTGGAAAGAAAGTTGTGTCAGTACTGGTGTGAGAAAGCCAGGAAACACATAGGTGCGTCACTGACCGCCATGATTAAATGCATTGGTCTGAGCAAAAACTATTTGCTTCGTTTCAACAGCTTTGTTTTAATAGGTAATTAACCCTTTACCACACAATCACGACTTTTAACAACCCTGTGGATGAAAGCGTTTGAAAACATTGTGGGAAAAGGAGAAATTGCTGGTAATTTGCATTTTCTCCTTTTCCCACGATGTTTCTACCCTTTGATAGACAAATTTCATGATTTGTCCTCTGCAGATGATTTCGATTTGGACAAGCCTAAAAAAAATGTCGTTTGTTAAAGGGTTAATACAATTTCTCGAGGTTTAAATTTTTAACCCTTTACCTCTCAATCCTGAGTTTTAAGAACCCTGTGAAAGTAGCCTTTTGAAAACCTTGTGGGAAAAGGAGAAAGAGCTGATTACATCCTTCCTAAAACAAATTTCAATTTTTTAATCATATTTATTGTGTAGTCCGCAAAAGCTTTCAATTTGGACCAAATTGAAATTTTGTCGTTTGGTAAAGAGTTAAGTGACGATATTATAACTTCGTGATTCTGAAAATGACAATGTTACCAAGAATTTCCCCTTTTCTGACGATTTTTGGCAGCGGGTGAAACCCGCTGTCATAGTCCCCAGGTATGAGTTACTGATTTTCAACGCTTACGATATTTATCTAGGTCGAGAATTCTTGCATCCGGCAGCTTTTTCCTGGATACGCGAGGTAAACAAAACTTGATTCCTACACTTGACTAAATAGTTCCTCCATGAATACACAAACGATCATGTATAAATACGCGCTACTCGCGCAGACGACACCCTTTCAAAACTGCCTTACACCTTACGAGTTCATCCGTAATGTTACTGTAGAATAGAAACGGAAAGAGGGCGTCGGTATCTACATAGACCGAAAAAGTGCAAAAGAAAATATTTTCAGAGCAAAAGTTTTTATTAGTCGCCGCGCAGAAGCGCGCGACTATATTTTTAATAGTTTTTCGAGTTAGGAAATGGACAATGGGAATTTCTTTTTTATAGGGGTGTTAAGGTTAACAAGGAATCTTTCTACTTCGCCTTAAACTGGCTTTTTAATTCATTCTTAAACTACGAAGTATATACAATACGATACTATTTTTGCTCTGTTAATACTTACAACATCAAAAAATCCGCCCAAGTATTACTTTTATTTTCGCTATTCGCGAGAAATGGACTCATCCAAATAAATGCCTTGTTTCCATTGGTCAAGGCTGTACAGGTTTCCAGTCATTTCGTACCTAGTTAATTTCGTACCTAGGTCATTTCGTAGATACGATTTTGGTCATTTCATACCTACCCATACTTTCTATTTTGGTCATTTCGTATCCAGTTGGTCATTTCGTATCCACTTTCGTCATTTCGTACACAGATTTAATTATCATTTTGATTATTTAGTACCTAGTTTTTCCTACTATTTGTGTTTTTTGTTGAATGACCACCGCTAAAATTGTACATTGCTGAAATTGTGTTAAATTCCGCCGAAGAACGAGTATGATGGTTATGATTGTATCTAACCATTATTGGTTACTTCTTTCTAAGTTTAGTTTTTAAAATAAAGATTGTTTAGAACCCTTTTGTTTATTTCTCACCAAGTTCTAGATAAATTTACAATGTACTTTGTTGGAAAAAATCTGGAGAGAGACCAGTTTTTCGCTGTGTTGTTCATAAATCGCAATGCAAAACCAATATTCTTTATTAACAGCGTTCACCAAACAGTATAGTTTTAGACTTGTTTAAATTGAAAGCATGCCTTGCAAACTTACGTTCTCTTGAATCATACTATCCTAGGACAGCAACATTTTAGTAACTTGGCCCTGTTTTCAACACTCCCAAACAAACGCGGGTTATCACGTGCGCTGTCAAATTCTTTTGGAAAAACATGTTGGATAAGGAGAAATTACTCGTTATAAGCAATTTCTCCTTTAACAAATACTTTTCCACCCACTACTAGCGAATTTTCTACCATTTTTGCAGCTTTTTAAATTGTCGTCTGTCAACTCTTTGAATTTGGAAGAGTCTGATATTTTTCGTTTGGAAAAGAGTTCAGAGAGCGCTATGCGAGGGTATTAGATACTGTAACAGAAGACAACTTTTGATATAGATTCACAGTCACATCAATTTCATAATGTGTTAAAAAATCTGCTGATGAAAACTGACATTTACTTATTTGCCCTGGCTTTCTTGAAGCATTAAATAAAAAAAATTGCGGCGACTTTGATTCTTTGCATCGACTTTTTCTTGTCGGTGTTTGTTTGCATGATGAATTTTGAGCATAGGGCATCGTAATGGGATTCGTGTAACATCGCCTTTTATCGCCAAAGTCGTACGGATTCGGCTATGACAGGCGATGTTACACGAAAAGTCACCCATTAAGCCTTTGGCAGACGGCAAAATTTCAGCTGTGTTCAAACTGAAAGCATTTGCAGACGACAATTTCATTGTGGCTCAAATGGTACAAGTTTTATTTTATAGGATAGAAAACATTGTGGATAATAGAGAAAATGCTGGTTCCCAGCATTTTCTCCTTTCCCAGACTGTTTTCACAAGGCTTTTTTCTCAAGGTTGTTAGAAGTCGGCATTGAGTGGTAAAAGTTAAAAGTAGTTATAACTGCAAATTATATTATGCATTTACTTGTACAACACAATCTCAAGTTTTAACGACCCTTAGAACATAACTTTTTACAAACATTGTAGGAATGGGAGAAAATGCTGGTAAGCAGCATTTTCTCCTTTTCCAACAATGTTTTCTACCCTATCAAAGATGTACACTGTTTTTGAGCCATGTTTCAATTTTTGTCTGCAAATGGCTTCTTTCAGTATAATTTATTAGCAGTTAATGAAATTTGAACAGCTTGGGTCATAACAGCTGCCAGTGTACCTATGCATGCGTTTCTTGGCTATTTCCTTAAGGTCATGCACTGAATAACAACATGGCATAAATGGTAAGTGGATCAGAAAGAAGACAATGCTGGAAATTTAAACCAGCGGTACCAACTTCAAGTCTTTGAGCTACAAACTCCTTAAAAGGGATCGGCAAAACTTTTATAAAGCATATTATTTGGCCTACAAGGATTTTGAGGTGTAAAACCTCAAAATTATACTAAGACTGGTTTTCAGTACTTTAAGATACCTTTCAAGAATTTCATAAATGTTATGGATTGATATAATAGAAAACATTGGTTAGAAGCACTTTCTCCATTTCCACAAATGTCTTTAAAGGCCTCTTCCACAGGGTCATAAAAACTTGGGATTGTTTTGGAAAGGATTAATATCATTTATTCAAGTCTTGTTTTCTGCATGTGCTCATGTACTAGATTTTATCTTTATTTTAGCCACAAACAAATGAGCTGTGCTTTGGCAAAAGGGGGCTTCTTGCATCCTCGTGATGGATTATACCAAGCAAGACATAAATAATTATTGATCCATAGACCGACCCTTCGATGTACAGAAAATGGACCAATGGCGAAAAGTTTCAGCCCAGGTCAGCCTGTGAAGACTGCACAGACTGACTGCCTGCACAGGCTGACCTAAGTCTATACTGTTTGCAGATCGATTAAGGCACCTTTTTACTTCAAGTCAAGTATAAAGGAAACCTGTGCAAAGAAAGTAATAAGATCTGTAGCTGGCACAAACCCGCTGCCTTCAGTGCGTCAGCGCTTTGATTTAAAACCTTTCTCTTCGTTGTAAAATCACATCTTGTTTCGAAACAGCAGAAAAGGGAGAGGAAAACTAGGACCCGTTGTCTCACACGCAGCCGCTTTAACCCTTAGAGTGCTGAATTTATGAAATGGACCTTTTCAATGAAGAATCACATCCGAAATATTCTCATTTCAGGGTTGTTTTAGTCAGACGATGTTGCTGACAGTGTAGATCAAAGATCAAACTGCTGCAGTCTGATCGTGATCTACTTTGTCAGCAAATAGTTGCTTCCAGCGATTTTAGGGTTAAGAAACAAGAAACCATATTTATGCATATGTACTACCAACAGCATTTTTGCAAATGACAAAAAGTAATAGAGCTGCTTGGCTTAACGATTTAGCTTAACCCTTTTGTGATTTACAGGCCCTTTGCAAACATTGCAAACTGGTAACCTGCATTTTTTCCTCTTCTACAGTGTTTGCTACCCTTCCAAGATCCAATTTTAATTTTGACATTTATTTTGTCGTCTGCAAGTGACATCAATTTGGACATACCAAAAACCTTGTTTTGTAAAGGATTAGAGCTTCTTGTCTCGAAGCAGCGGGTTATGGTGTTAGATGAACAAATTGATAAAGGAAATAAAAGATTTGCAAGTCAGGTGTTTAAAATGCGATAAAAGAAGGAGATAAAAGTGTATCACCCTGTATTTCACCATTCTTGTTTCCTTTTTGTCACGATCGAAAGGACTTGGAGCTGAATGGGTAGAGGTGTCATGTCTCGAAGCAGCGGAAGAGAAAAGTAATGATGCTAAACGATTTCCTCAATCAGTCATAGCAAATTGGGAAAGACAGTAACGGGTCTGCAAATTTGGGACACGGTAGATAATGCGATAAAAGAATTTAATAGTAATATGTCGCCCTGTATCAGGCCACTCTGGTTTCCCTTTTACACCCCTGAGCTCCTTTTGTTCATAGTATTGCAAGGATCACACACACACACACACACACACACACACACACACAAAAGGATTCCTGTACATTTAATCATGAATAGTGCTTCATAAACTGAATTAGATGAATAGTTAAACACCAAACACACAATCAAATATTATATTATTTTCTTTATTTTCCAATACCATGATATGAGGTTGGAACTGAGTACAGAGTATTCCTTTGATGAATACGCTGCCGTAGATTTTTCTTTTTTTAAAGGAAGCGATATTTTTTACACTTTGAAAGGCAATATCCGTCATTTGAGGAGAGTTTATTTTGTCGTTTGCAAGTTCTTTCAATATGAGCAAGTCTAAAATCGTGTCCTTTTGCTTACTCTGTTATTACCGACGGCAAAATTCTAGACTTGTCTAAATTAAAAGAAATTGCAGACAATGGTTAATTAAAATGTACATTTACTTGGAATGATAGGGTTTGTCATTGAACTGGTAGAAAACATTGTGGGCAAAAGAGAAAATTCTTGTTTCCTTTTTGTCACGGTCGAAAGGACTTGGAGCTGAATGGGTAGAGGTGTCATGTCTCGAAGCAGCGGAAGAGGAAAGTAATGATGCTAAACGATTTCCTCAATCAGTCATAGCAAATTGGTAAATAACAAGTTTGCAAATTTTGGGCACAGTAATAAATGCTATAAAAGAATTTAATAGTAATATGTCACCCTGTATCAGGCCACTATGGTTTCCCTTTTACTCCCCTAAGCTCCTTTTGATCACAAAATACAGGATTTCTGTAACTTTTGTCATGTGCTTCAAAAACTGAATTAGATGAATGGTTTAAGAAACCAACACCAAATATATATTACTTACCGGTTCAAAACAATGATATGGGGTTGGAATTGAGTGCAGGGTAAACACTTCATGAAACGCACCCGTGTTTTTACAACACTTACGAAGAATGTTTGAAAAACATTTTTTTTTTTTTTTCGTTTAAAAGTTATTTAAGCAGAATTTATTTTGTCGTTTGCAATATGAGCAAGTCTAAAATCGTATCTTCTGACTAACCCTTTTTTAACAAAGACAAAATTCTAGACTTGTCCAAATCAAAAGAAATTGCAGACAGTGGTTAATTTAAATGAACATGTATTTGAAATGAAGGGGGGGGGGTGTTATTGAACGGATAGAAAACATTCACGGTGGGCAAATGAGAAAACGTTGGTTACAAGCATTTTCTCTTTTTCCAAAAACATTTTCACATGTCTTTACTTTGGGTCCTTCAAACAGGGGATGGTGTTCTAGGAAAAAGCAAATTAGGAAATAGATAATTAGTACATCGCTCAAGATTGCCCATCCTGACTTCACAATTAATACAATTAAAGGCCGCAAGCCATTCTATCTCTGTATATATAACGTCCCGTGAACAAGTACTTTCATTCATTTATGCATGTGACAAAGAAGGCAAACTTAAGGTATATTTTGTAATTCTTAAATCTATACTAGAAATTCTATATGGGATCAACGAGGTTATAAAAATTACATCATATTTGGAGCTGGAAAAAAACATGTAGCACTTAGAATCACTGTGCATTTTCGATGCACGACACACTGCATATATTTTCTTGTTCCGGTTTACTCCTTTCTATGTATATACTGTATTTATATATATGTGAGCCCTGCTCTTGCAAAGGGGGCTTAATGTATCTACGTGATGCATGCTACCAAGCAAATCGTCACATGATTATGGGTCCATAAAGTCCATTTTGTATAAAAACCGGCTCAATTGGACAATGTCATGCACATTATTGACAGATAGCAAAAAGTTTCGGCTCAGGTCAGCCTGCGCGAACTGCGCAGGCTGACATGAATCGATACTTTTTGCAGATGCATTAAGCCCCCCTTTTTCACAGAGCATGGCAATACGAAAAGCATATACAGTGTATTTATGAAATGTATTTGCATTATTTGAAATAAAAATGTATTTACATTATTTGAAATAAAAATCTGTGTCAGCTTCAGTTTATAAACAGCTATGGCGAAAAAAATAAAATGTCAGGAATTCTGGTTACAAATATGTACATGTACATTTAATAAAAATAAACATTTCCTGTCATGGAAGAGAAAACCGGGGCTTTCAATGCCATTTCTAGACTCATTTTTTAATGACCAGAAAAGTAGGCTTTTGGAAAACACTGTAATAAAATTGATATTTTGATAAATATGGTCAGGGTAAAAAATAGTAAAAACAGATAGCAAAAAGTTTCACCTCAGGTCAGCCTGCGCGAACTGCGCAGGCTGACCTGAATCGATACTTTTTGCAGATGCATTAAGCCCCCTTTTTTTCACAGAGCATGGCAATATGAAAAGCATATACAGTGTATTTATGAAATGTATTTGCATTATTTGAAATAAAAATCTTTGTCAGCTTCAGCTTCAGCTATGGCGTAAAAAATGAAATGTCAGGACATTCTGGTTACAAATACATGTACATTTAATAAAAATAAACATTTTCTGTCATGGAAGGGAAAATCGGGGCTTTCAATGTCATTTTTGGACTCATCTTTTAATGACTAGAAAAGTAGGCATTTGGAAAACACTGCAATAAAATTGATATTTTGATAAATATGCTCAGGGTAAAGTCCTTAACACGTATCCTGCTATAGAACTTAAATGAAACTTTTAACCCTTTCCCACACTATCCCGAGTTTTAATGACCCCAAGGAAAAAGACTTTTGAAAACATTATGGGAAAAGGAGAAAATGCTGGTAACCAGCATTTTCTCCTTTTCCCACAATGTTTTCTGTCCTTTCAGAGACGAATTTCAAATTTTGTGCAACATTTAAGTTGTCGTCTGCAAATGCTTTCGATTTGAACCAGTCTAAAATTTTGTCGTCTGGCAAAGAGTTAAGCCGATGGTAAAATCCCGTATAATGCTATTTCAAACTTATTTTTTGGAGAAAATTATCTCCTTATCGGACAGTGTAGATCCAAGATCAGACTGCACAGAACGTGCAGTCTGATTTTGATCTACACTGTCCGCATAAGGTCAGTAAGTCGCGCTTAGCAGTCTAAGGGTTAAATCTTGTTTTTTAAAGCACAAACTAGAAAAAGAAACTTTCCCAACAAAATGTCAATCATTCTCGGTAAATTTTAAATAATGAGTGTTGCATAGGAAACGGAGCATTTTTCGATTGCAATTTTTTTTTTTATTTTCTATGAAAAGAACAGCATATCCATTCAACACACAGCAAAAACTTTTGTCAACTAATAATTAATTCCTCGACTGCTTTCAAGGAGAGCGCGCCGTAATCAAAACACAGACATAAGCCATTATAAATCTACTATTGAGCAGTTTCGCTCACTTCTCAACATGCAGATATTAAATACGTTACGATCAAACTTTATGAAATGAAAACAAAGATTTCTATACAGTTTCACATCAATGTATCATCATATTTAAATACGTATCTAATTTTATCAGCTTTACATTCACAACATGTCTGAAAAAAAGGCATGGGTTGAAAAAATAAAATATTGTTTTTCATTTATATGGCATCATACACTGGGTTCATTTGTACGTGGTATGTAAGTAGAGAATTTTCTCTCTCTCTTTTTTTTTTTTTGAAAACTTTTGTCTGTTTTGTTATGTACTAGAAATAGAAAGAATCTTATTTCATTGCCGTTTGTAAAGTTTTCGACGCTAGGTTTCGAGTTCATCAAAAAGTTCATCAAAAAAGGCCTAGTTCGTCCCAATAATAAATCGGTTCTGGGCAATTTTGGCAAATTTATTTTCTATGCAACGAAACAAAGAAATAACTGCAAATGAACTAACTTCTACAAGCTACTTCTTTAACTATAGATAGCCTGGATTCCAGTCTGATCATTTTTTTTTTTAATATAATCGTGGGTTACTTTGCCAAAAAAATGACGTCATTTTTGAAACAGTAACGAATAAAAAAAAAACGGAAAAAAAAAAAAAATGATCAGACTGGAACCCAAGCTAACTAAGTATCTCATGTGAACCTTTGACTTATGTAACTATTGCTTATCTATTGATATTTACTGGATATCTATCGAAATACCTTGTCATAAGATCTTTTGCCACCATATTTCAAATGGCTATGTACCAGTGGTACTTTTACGTCAATAGAATGTGTGTTCTGTACTCTGCATTAATTCGTTACCTTCATTAGTCGATGATTTTTGCGTATTGCAGCAGTCCGCTTTTGATCTATGCTCTGTAAAAAGGGGATTTAATGCATCTGCAAGAATAATCGATTCAGATCAGCCTATTTTGTATCATGTATCACGGATATACAGTAAGCTCCTTTTTTTGTCAGTGCATGTCTCACATGTAAAAAAAAAAAAATAGCTTATGTCAAGCAATTTCTCTTTTTGCCACAATACAAGTATTCTTCTATTTGTGTGATCATTTTACCGGAATGATTCCGAGGCTGCTTGCTGCAAATGAGAACCTGAAATGTATTATTCTTTATATCTTTTAGTTTAAAGTTAATTAATATAATGCTTTCCTTTCGATTCCATCTGGTGGTTGTTTGTGTAATTGCATGGCTTTGATATGGCTATTTCCTTACCATAGTAAACACAAGAAGCCTTTGTGGACAATGTAAATCAGAGATCAGACTGCACATGAATCAGAGTAAAATGTTCTGTTTTTTTTGGCAAGGTAAGGGGAAAAAATGAATTGGGACAGGCGTAAAAATTTGCCGATTGGTTAACCCTTTTCCAGATGACAAAATTTCAAACCAGTCCAAATTGAAAGCATTTGCAGACGACGTTTTGGGAAGGATGGAAAACATTGTTGGAAAAGGAGAAAATGCTGGTTACCAGCATTTTCTCTTTTTCCCACAATGTTTTCAAAGGGCATCTTTTTCAGGAACGTTAAAGGTCGGGATTGTATAGTAAAGAGTTAACCAAAGGGCAAATTTTTACATCTGTCCCAATTCATTTTTCCCTTCCCTTGCCAAAAATAACAGAACCTTTCACTCATGTCAGCTCGAAGTCCGTGTACAGGTTAAACCCTAAGAGATATATATGATAATAAAAAAATATATATGATAATAAAGTCAAGTCAAGACTTGATAATAAAATTTATTATACGTACAATGGGCTCGAACAGTTCAGAAGAACCATATGGTATACAAGAAGACTGCAGATGGACAATACGCGTATCGGCTTGATTGATCTATCTCTGAAAGCCGCTTTAATTGCCCCTAATCGTAGATTTTGTGATTCCCTTCATCGAATCCCTTTGCCCCGACTATGCGTTTTATACGATCATGAGGTAACAGACATTGTGTTAAAAGGAGAAAATGCTGTGACACAATTCGCTCTTTTTTCCCACTTTTTTTTTTTTCCTGTTGAAGACAAGTTTTGGTCCCGTTATTGGGGACAATTTCACTTTGTCGTCTTGAATTTGTCTCAATGTTGAGGTAGCTTTGGCAGACATGTTGCGAAAAGGAGAATATGCTGTAAAAACATTTGCTCCTTTTACCACAATATTTCATCCTGTGAAAGGATTACATTAACATGTACATAAATAATGACCATTACAAGCTCGACACTCTATTAAATGTTCCTTGGTAGACGACCAAAATGTCGACACACCCAAATTGGAAATATTTGGGGACGAAAATTTTGAAATGGCTCCATTAACCCTTTCCCAAACGACAAATTTTGGACTGGTTCAAATTAAAAGAGTTTGCAGACGACAATTTTAAATGTGATGAAAATGGCAGGAAGTTCTCAAATAGGGTAGAAAACACTGTGGGAAAAGGAGAAATTGCTCGTTACGAGCAATGTCTCCTTTTCCCAGAGTGTTTTCAAAAGACTTGTACTGCAGACACGTGAAAACCAGGGATTCTTTGGGAAAGGGTTAAAATGGGGCTGTTTACTCTTAGGGTGCTAGGCGTGACTCACTGACCTTTTGAGGACAGTGTAGATTCAAGATCAGACTGCACAGAAAGTGCAGTCTGATCTTGAATCTACACTGTCCGATACAGACATTCTTTTTCCTAAAAACAACTCTGATTTAGTATTAATCGGGTTTTAACTACCGGTTAGAAAAAAAAATCATTTCACTTATTTAGTAGGATGAGGGGTTAATAATTAAAAAAAAAAGGAAAAGGGCGATAATTCTATGAACTATTTATTCTTCCTTTTCCGCAACGTTTGCTAAATCCTTCTTTGTGAAGGACATAAAAAAAAAAATATGCAATTGTTTGGTGACGTGATGGTGCAGAAAGAGAACGTATGGACTGCCAGAATCTGGATGGAGAGGACAGTTTCAAATTAAATTAAAAAAGTATTGACGACGAAAATTAAATCATAGATTGTGAACTGTGGATTGTGCTTGAGAAAGAGTAGAAACATCGCAGATGCTGGTAGCCAGCATTTTCTCTTTTTCCCTCTCTGTTTTCGGAAGGCTTCGACATTGTTTGGTAAAGTGTTAAACCCGTAAGCTGCTAAGCGCGCCTCCAAGACCTTTTTGCGGACGGTGTGGATCAAGATCAGAATGCACAGAACGTGCAGTCTGATCCTGGATCTACACAGTCCGATAAGGATATATTTCTCTCCAAATATAAGTTTGAAATAGCATTTTTCTTGTTTTTACTATCGGCTTGAATGTTTCATTTAACTACTTACCAGGTTAAGGGTTTAATTATGCCACCCTCGCGCGCGTGTTGTACACTTCTATATCGCAGATGTGCTGTATTACGCCCTTCAAGTCGATCACGTGACTATGGATCCAAAAAAGCCGATTTTTTACAAGATCTTTCTTGGCAGTTGCAGATCCACCGTTAAAGGATTTATTTGTATTTTTCTCTTCCAGGATCAGTTTGGAAATTCCGGAAATAGTGAGTATTTTTTTTTCTCCTTTATCCTTTGGAGCCCTTAATTGATGAAAAGGGCCTTTTCAATTTGGACCAAAAAAACCCCGAAATATTGTTATTTCAAGTTTTTTTTTTTTTTCTCTCTCCAGAATATCGGAAAAAAAAGAAGGGGACAGGGAAGATCCAAGATCAGACTGCACGTTTATACAGTCTGATCTTACTCTACACTGTCCACGAAAACACATTTAGTCCGCGGAGGGTGACTTTAGAAAGTTTCGTAGATGCACGGTGGGCCTAAACAAAATCAGACGACACAGAACGTGCAGTCTGATCTTGGATCTACATCTTTCGCAGTCTGGTGCTAAACTAAGACCATAGGGGATTTCCGTTCACAGTGAAACTTTCCTTTTGAGATCTCGAAATTTATTGGCTCGCGCATTCAGCACAAGTACTGGGTCCGTATTCACCAATCATTCTTAAGAATGTTCTTAGTCTTGTTCTCCAAGATTTTCTACATCTGAAAGTAACACAACTTCTGATTGGCTAAACCAAATGGTTTAGCCAATCAGAAGTTGTGTTACTTTCAGATGTATAAAATTTTGGAGAATAAGACTAAGAACTTTCTTAAGAATGGTTGGTGAATACGGACCCTGGTGTAGTTTCCAGGAAGCAGAATCGAGAGAGATTGGTATTAATTGCAAGAACTTGTTTCTCAACCGATGTAAAATAAACATGGTTTAATTGATCTAATTGACAAAAACTAAAATGTTCCTAGTTTCTAGACAGCACAACCTTTACCAGACAACATATTTGGACTTGTTAAAGCTGAAAAAATGCAGACGACAACAAAATAACTGGCTGGAAAATAAAGGATATTGTCTCTGGAAGGGCGAAAAAAAAAAACAGTGTTGGAAAAGGAGAGTGTTTATAACCAGCATTTTCTTCCTTTTCCCAAAGTGGCTCAACTGATCAGAAGTGTCTTTCAGGGGGTACAAAACATAGTGGGTAACCAACATCTTCTACTTTTCCCACGTTGTTTTTTAACCGTTTAGAAACAGACCTTTTGTGCTACATTTAATTTGTCGTCTGCAAACGCTTTGAATTTGAGCCAGTCGAAAATTTTTGTCGTCACACAATACAGAGTATTAACGACCCGAACAAAAGAGGCTTTTGAAAACATAGTGGGAAAAGGAGAAAATGCTGGTAACCAGCATTTTCTCCTTTTCCCACAATGTTTTCTAACCCAACTTAAACAAATTCCATCATTTGACCCACGTTTAACCCTTTCCCAAACAAGCCCTGGTTTTCACGTGTCTGCAGTACAAGTCTTTTGAAAACACTGTGGGAAAAGGAGAAATTGCTCGTAATGAGCAATTTCTCCTTTTCCCACAGTGTTTTCTACCCTTTTTGATAACTTTCTGCCATTTTCATCAAATTTAAAATTGTCGTCTGCAAACTCTTTCAGTTTGGACCAATCCAAAATTTGTCGTTTGGGAAAGGGTTAAATTGAAGTCTCCACATGCTTTGAATTTGAGCCAGTGTAAAATTTTGTAGTCTGTTAGAGAGTTAACCCTTTATCAAATGACAAAATTTTAGACTAGTCCAAATTGACAGCATTTGCAGACAACAAATTAAGTGTAGCTTAAATGGAGATTCATGTATTGGATAGGGTAGAAAACATTGTGGGAAAAGGAGAAAATGCTGGTTACCAGCATTTTCTCCTTTTCCCACGATGTTTTCAAAAGGCTTCTTTGTGAGGGTCGTTAAAAGTCAGAATTGTGTGGTAAAGGGTTAAAGCACCTTTCACAACTATAGTTACATTTATCATTGAAACCAGTGCAAATTAAGATCAAGCTGCACAAGTATGCAGTCTGATCTTTGATCTACACTGTCTGCTTTGCTTAGACACTCTAGACAAGAGCGAACCTGAACTCTTTACAAAACGACAAAAAATTTTAGACTAAACCAAATAGAAAGCAATTGCAGAAGACAAAATAAATGTCACAAAAAAAATACTGAAATTTGTTTTGGGAAGGGTAGAAAACAATGTGGGAAAAGGAGAAAATGCTGGTAACCAGTATTTTCTCCTTTTTCCACAATGTTTTCAAAAGCCTTCTTTCTCAGGGTCAGAATTGTGTGGTAAAGACTTAAAATACATAATTGGATTTTTAATTTACAGACATACACAATGTTCAAGTTCACGCCAGCTAAAAGTGCAAACAGTGTAGACATTCCAGAGATTATAACACCACCAAGCCATGAAGGCACAACCGTGGAATGTTCTTTGCAACCTGCGGACACTCCGCTCAGTGAAAACTCAAACTTGGGTTTAAACGGTTCCTACTCAGAGGTAAGATTTATACTTAAAACTCTTTACCAAACGACAAAAATTTAGACTGGTCCAAATTCAAAGCATTTGCAGATGACAAATTAAAGGTGGCTGGAATGATGAAATTTGTCCTTGATAGAGTAGAAAACATTGTGGGAAAAGGAGAAAATGCTGGTAACCAGCATTTTCTCCTTTTCCCACAATGTTTTAAAAAGGCTTCTTCCTCAGGGTCATTAAAAGTCGGGATTGTGTGGTAAAGAGTTAAATCTTTACCAGATAACACAATTTTAGACTGCTCGAAATTAGAAGCAGATGCAGATGACAATTTAACCTTTTACCACACAATCTGGAGTTTTAACGACCCTAGCAATGAAGGCCTTTGAAAACATGTAGGAAAAGGAGAAAATGCTGGTAACCAGCATTTTCTCCTTTTCCCACAATGTTTTCTACCGTATCAAAGCAGTATGAATTAACCCTTTACCACACAATCCTGACTTTTAACACCCTTGAGAAAGAAGCCTTTTGAAAACATTGAGGGAAAAGGAGAAAATGCTAGTAACCAGCATTTTCTCCTTTTCCCACAATATTTTCTACCGTTCTCAAAACAAACCTCAAGTCTTCAGTCAAAATTTTTGTTGTTGTCTGCAATTGCTTTCAATTTGGACTAGTTTGAAGTTTTGTCGTTTGGTAAAGAGAACTGAACAAGGTGGATGTCAAGTTTATCCTGTTTAAATAATACAACCGTGAAACATTCAAAGCACAGAAAACATTGTTAGCAAAGAGAAACAGTTAATAGGAATACTGATATCATTACAATTTTTCTGAGGCAGCAGACAATTGTTGGAACATTGTAAAAAAATAGAGAAATTGATCATATCAAACAATTTCTCCTTGTGCTTCGATGTTTTCTGGTGTCGGATGTTTTAATCCCTCCACATACATTTTAGCCATGCTCTGGCAAAAGGGGGTTTAATGCAACTTTGTGATGGACCAAGCAAGGCATGACATAATTATGGATCCATGAAAAACCAGTCTAACAATCGACAGAAAATTTACAGATAGCCAAAAGTTTCAACCCAGGCCAGCACGCATATACTGGGCAAGCTGACATGGGTCTACTTTTTTGCAGATGCATTCAACCCCTTTTTCACATAGAATGCCTCTTTTCTATGTTTAACTGACATCATTTTTATGTTTACAAACAACAAAATTTTAGACTTGTACAATTTGAAATTATTTACAGTCGACATATTGGACATATTTCCAAATATAAATCTATCATAGGGTAGAAAGCATTGTGAGAAAAGGAGAAAATGCTGGCGACCAGTATTTTCTCCCTTTCCCACAATGTTTTCAAAAGGCTCCTTTCTCAGGGTTGTTAAAACTCGATAAAATATGTGGTAAAGATTAAAAAGGTGTCAATTCAAATGCACATTCCTTATCACAAATATTTTTTCTTTGCTAACAGATTATAGATAGAAAGCCACTTAGACGGTTCCATTCACTAGATATAAAAAGAAGTCTGTTCTCTTCCAAACGATTGGCAGAAGAAAAACCAGATGGACACAGCAAGTCACCGGCTGCTAAACGACTGAAAGATATAGAATCAAGTATTGGAGACATCTCTTTCAAGGTGAAAGATACTTAATGTTTGCTTTAGCCTCATTATCCAGTTTTGTGAAATACTAAAAATATTATTATACTGCTAAGAAATTTCTCATGATCTGATTGAATAATATGCTCTGAATACACTGGCAGCTCCCAATTGATGATAGTCATTGCGACAGGATTCATTTCTCTCTCACCGCTGACCATTGTTTTGACGATGGCTATGTGGGAAAGCAGCCAGTGGCTTGGAAAGAATATTGTGCTGAGTACTGGTAAAAGAACCTCCAGGAAAGTATGGATAGGTGCACTGGCCGCCGTGACATAACTGAAATAATGTTGAAAACGGTGTTAAACACCATACAATCAATACAACAATCTGGCAGCTCCCAGGGTATAGCACAGCAAAAGCAAAGATGGCAGTGTCAGATGGTCATGAAAACAAACTGAGTGTTAAAGGTCATGCATTGTAACATTAAAAAAATACTAATGATAAACTAATGGATGGCTGAAACAACCAATGGTTGTTTACTTTTCCAAACAAATCATAAAATGAATAGTTACTTACTTAGTTGTTTAATCCATGTTTAACCCTTTACCAGACGACAAAATTTTAGCCTTGTCTAAATCGAAAGCACTTGCAGACGACAATTTCAATGTGGCTCAAATGGTGCAAGTTTCCTTTGATAGGGTTGGAAACATTGTGGGAAAAGGAGAAAATGCTGGTTACCAGCATTTTCTCCTTTTCCCACAATGTTTTCATAAAGCTCTTTTCAAAGAATCGTTAAAAGGCGCATTGTGCGGTAAAGGCTTAAAAGATACACTGAATGTCTATTGCAGTGACTTCATGCACCAAACTGCACATTTTACCTAGGTTTCAGTGACGTCAGTTTTCAGTGACGTCATTTTTCGTTGTGTTTTGGGCACTCAATAGGGGAATTTGGTTTCTGAACATACTTGATTTGTGAGACCATAAAACACGGAAATTTGGCTGAATACAGGTTGAAATGGGAAAACTTTGCAGTGTAATAAATTTGTTGTACAGTCAGGTGGCAGGGCACTTGGAAACTTGTTCACGGCTGTGGCGAATCATGTTGCTGCTGCGCATGCCGAGGCAGCGACATGATTCACCACAGCGGTGAACAAGTGCCCTGCAACCTGACCAGACAACTAACAATGTATCCTTAACTCTATCACACAACAAAATGCTAGTCTGGTCCATATTGAAAGCATTTGCCAGCAACAAATTAAATATGGCTAAAAGTATGGAATTTGTTTTGGAAAGGGAGAAAATCATTTTGGGAAAAGGAGAAATGAGGTTACCAGCATTTGTTACTTTTCCCACAATTCAAAAGATTTCTTCCTCAAGGTTTTAATTTAATTTAAATTCAGGATTATGTGGTAAAGGGTTAATTCAATACTTGTCCAAACCTATTTCATCATGCTGACACAGTCACTATCAAATATTACACATTTTCTCCCCCCAAAAATTGGCTGAGCTGGGGATTCAAAGGGGGTCCCTGGTTCATATCCTCGGTTTGGCCATTTTCTATCGGGAATTGATGATAGTCATTGTGACAGGATTCATTCCTCTCCCACTGCTAATCACTGTTTCAATGACGGTGATTGTTACGTGGGAAATCAGCCAGTGGCTTGGGAAGAATACTGTGTGAAGTACCAGTAACAGAATTTCAAGGAAAGCATGGATAGGTGTATTACCTGCCCTGATATAACTGAAATGTTGAAAAAGGCTATTAACATAATGTTGGATGGTCTTAAACAATGTTTACAAATACAGTTCTGCTGTAAAATGAGACAGTTTGTTTATAATCTAGAACTTTTACTACTCTAAGGAAGAAGGTTTTAATAAACTTGGAAAAAGGAGAAAATACTGGTAATCAGCACTTTTTACCCTCTGTCACAATGTTTTCCACGTACCCTACTATGCAAAAATTTCAATTCTTGAGTCACATTGATTTGGTTTAGTCAATCAGAAGTTATGTTACTTTCAACTTTACGAAATCATGGAGAATAAAACTAAGAATGTTGCTAAGAATGGTTGATGAATATGGACCCAGATTATTTAAAAAATAGCATTGAAAAGTCTGGATTGTTTTATAAAGGATTTATAAACAAGATAATGTGTAAGGACTTACTGCTAATAATTTACTTAATTTCTTTACTGTCAGAAGCAATAATTATGGTCAGAATGTTTTTAGTCTTATTCTCAAAAATTTTCTAACTTTGAAAGTAACACAACTTCTGATTGGCCAACCAGAAGTTGTGTTACTTTCAAATTTTGAATGGTTTAGCCAATCAGAGGTTGTGTTACTTTCAAATGTAGAAAGTCTTGGAGAATAAAATGTTTTAAAGAATGGTTGATGTATACAGACCCAGATTAATTGTTTAAGTATTAACATTGAAAAGTCCAGATTGTTTGGTAAAGGGTTAATATTTAAGAGAGTTTTTATACTACGATTGACTTATCACTAATTACAATGTATTAATTTCTTTACAGTCAGAAGTAGTTTGGTCCTTTTTCCACAATATTCGTGAAATCTGCAGAGGGCATCCTATGTTATTTTTTGCATGGATTTAACTCTTTTCCCCCATGTCAAAATGTATATACGACTAACCCAAATTGTAAGCCTTTGCAGACAACAAAATAAATTGATATTTGCTTTTGGAAGGGTAGAAAATATTGTGGGAAAAGGAGAAAATGCTGGTTACCAGCATTTTCTCCTTTTCCCACAATGTTTTCAATAGGCCTCTTACCCAGGGTCATTAAAAATCGGGATTGTCAATGTGTGGTAAAGGGTTAATTCATACTGCATATGTATTTTTAGAGTCAAGTTTGTTCTGAGAATGAGGTTAAGACAGCACTGAATTTGTTGTCAACGAACAGTGACCTGATTGCAGATAGTTCCAGACCATATACGTTTCCAACAGTTTCAGGCAAACATCAGGACCTCAAATCTATCACAGCAGATACGGTAAATACGAGCAAAGCTCTGCAAAAAGGGGGATTAATGCATGTTTATGATAAATTATTCCAAGCAAGTTGTCCCATGATAATGGCTCTAAAATCCATTTTGTTTAGGACATGACAGACGCATGTGGTAGAAGGGTTCTTTTACATGCAGAAAATTGACCAATGGCATGAAGTGTCAACCGAGGTCAGCCTCCAACAGACTTGGGTTGATAAAGTGTCAACCGAGGTCAGCCTCAAACAGGCTTGGGTTGATACTTTTTGCATATGCTTCAAACCCCTTTTTGCAAAGCATGGCTCATACCTGTTCCCAAAATTTTTTTAACCCTTTCCCAAACAACAAATTTTGGATTGGACCAAATTGAAAGAGTTTGCAGATGACAATTTTATGAAAATGGCAGAAAGTTCTCCAAACAGGTAGAAAACATTGTGGGAAAAGGAGAAATTGCTCGTTACGAGCAATTTCTCCTTTTCCCACAGTGTTTTCAAAAGACTTGTACTGCAGACACGTGAAAACCAGGGCTTGTTTGGGAAAGGGTTAACCCTTTACCACACAAACCTGACTGAAGTTTAATGACCCTACAGAAGCAAGCATTTGAAAACATTGTAGGAAAAGGAGAAAATGCTGGTAACCAGCATTTCTCCTTTTCCCAAAATGTTTTGTACACTTCCAAAGAGAAATTTTAGTTTAAGAGTCATATTTAACTTGTTGTCTGCAAATGCTTTCAGTTTTGACCTGAATTTTTTATTGTTTGGTAAAGAGATAATGTCACAATAGTGGCCGCCTAAAGTAAACTATGGGGGTGTTGCATCTAAATTAAATCATTTCATTCAAAAGTATGGAAATTATTGTGAAGATTGCAATCTGCTATTATGTGGTTGGTCCAAGTGTTACTCGCGGGCAGGAAAATGAATTTCAAAACCAGGTTAAAAGTAAACAAAAGATAGGGTGACATTGCAACTTTTGACCGAGTTTCTAAATTCATTTGCCTGCCAGTACGTGGCTAACACTTGGACCGACTGTACAATAATAGAATGTTATCTGCCCAATGATTTCCACTTTTAAGTGGTAAAATGCATTTTAAACCCAATTGTTTATTTTTGGCTGCTATTGAGCCTTTAATTCACCACACAATCCCGACTTATAACAACCCTTAGTAAGAAGCCTTTTGAAAACATTGTGGGAAAACGAGAAAATGCTGGTAACCAGCATTTTCTCCTTTTCCCACAATGTTTTCTACCCTTTCCCAAAACAAATTTCAATTTTTGAGTCAAATTTATTTTGTCGCCTGCAAATGCTTTCAGTTTGGTTGATTGATTGATTGTATGGTGTTTAAGGCCGTTTTCAACATTATCTCAGTTATATGGCGGTGGCCAGTGCACCTATCCATGCTTTCCTGGAGTTTCTTTTACCAGTACTCCGCACAATATTCTTTCCAAGCCACTGGCTGCTTTCCCAGATAACCATTGTCGAAACAATGGTCAGCTGTGAGAGAGAGGAATGAATCCTGTCGCAATGACTATCATCAGTCCTAGGAAAGAAATTGGCCAAGCCGGGGATCGAACCAGGGACCTCCTGTTCTCAAGTCCTGTATGTTACCGACTGAGCTACGGGGCTTGGCTTTCAGTTTGGACAAGTCTAAAATTTTGTCATTTGGTAAAGAGTTGAGAGCCTAGTAGCTCAGTTGATAAAGTACTGGGCTGTTTATCTAGAGCTTGCTTGTTGAATCAACAGCTCAGAGAAAATTCTTGCATTGCAACATTATTTATTGCTCTCTCACGGATGAACATGCGTTTGAAAAAGTCCAAGTGGGAAAGTGGCCAGTTGCTTGGAAAGAATGTTGTGTGTGCTGGAATATGAAACTCTATGAAAAATCTACAGATCTTCATAATTACAGTAAGGTTTTAAAGATTTTAAGAGTAAACCCTTTACCACACAATCCAAGTTTTAACGACCTTGAACAAGAAGCCTTTTGAAAACATTGTGGGAAAAGGAGAAGTGCTAGTAACCAGCATTTTCTCCTTTTCCAACAATGTTTTCTACCCTTACCAAAACAAATTTCAACTTTTCAATCACATTTATTTTGTCATTTGCAAATGCTTTCAATTTGGACCAGTCAAAAATTTTTACATTCGGTAAAGGGTTAAAACATGAATTGATGATAAAAATTTCAAATAGACCAATGGAAAGAAAGAACCAAGGCTAACATTTTATAAAAGTCTCTAAAAACAGAGAACACAGTATTTTTCCTGGTGCTTGTATTTGATCTGAGCAGGTTGAGAAAATTTGATATTGTATGAGACTGAACGTCAAGCAAGATTTCAAAATTTTCTTATGCAGTGAAAATACAAGCACCAGGAAAGTTACAACAACGTAATATTCCTTTTATTGTATACTTACAGCTTTCTATGACAGAATTGTGCAATTTAAAACATTTTATTAAAAATCTGTAAACAAAAGAAGACAAATAATGTCTAGGTGGCTAGGAACCTGATTTTTATGAATGGCTGACAAATTTCATAGCCTGATATTTTGAACAAATCAATGAGATATGTCGTCATACCATACTGTTAAATTTTGATCAAATCACAAATCAATACATCATGAACCATGCTCTGGCAAAAGGGTGCTTTATGTATCTCCCCAATGCATGATCCCAAAAACAAGCCATCACAAAATTATGGATCCATATTAGCCAACCGACTTAATCATCAGGTAGACTGGTCCTTGTTCATACAGAAAATTAATTGACAAATAACGAAAAGTTTCGGCCCACAGGTCAGCCTGCGCAGACTGCACAGGCCAACCTGGTCGATACTTTTTGCAGATGCTTTCAGCTTTCAGCCCCCTTTTCACAAGGCACAGCTCATACATATGTATTTTGTGTGCGAGATACATCATCATACCATAATCAAGCATATTTGGAACAGTATTTGGTAGATACAGATTTGGTTTTTCTATCATGTGTGATATTTTATCTGCTTGCAATGCCTGTATATGAGTCTGAAAATTTACTGGTATATAACAAAAAAGAATAATTGACAACATTGGGCTTATCTTTTTACTTGGAAACAATTGTATTCTACAATTATCATAGTGAGAGGAATTGGAGATGACTGATGAATTGTGGTTTTAACACTTTCTTAAAAGACAAACTTAAGACCCTTCCAAATTGAGAGCATCTGTACATGACAAATTTGAAAGCAGTACAAATGAACTTCAACAACAGGATAGAAAACATTGTGAGGAAAGGAGAAAATGCTGGTTACCAGCATTTTCTCCATTTCTCACAATATTTTCAAAAGACCTCTTCCCTAGGGTCATGAAAACTGAGGATTGTTTAGTAAAAGGGTTTATGGTGGAATATGAGTTTGAAAGGGATAGAAAACATTGTGGAAAATTGAGAGAATGCTGAAGTACCATTTCTTCCATTTTCCTCTGTATTTTCAATCGCAGTCTCTCAAGGACATTAACCCTTTACCGTACAATGCTGCCTTTTGATGACCCTGGGAAAGAGACCTTTTGAAAACATTGTGGGAAAAGGAAAAAAATGCTGGTAACCAGCATTTTCTCCTTTTCCCACAATGTTTTCTACCCCATTAAGAGAAAATTGCACCAGTTTAGCCACATTAAAACTGTTGTCTGCAAATGCTTTCAATTTGGACAAGGCTAAAATTTTGTCGTCTGTTAAAGGATTTAAGTGTAGGATAACTTGCAAAATGTTTAAATTTCGGAGAAACAGCTTACTGCTAATGCATAAAGTCATTTCTACTTGAAACTTTTGAAATCTAATATTTTACTTTACAACCCTGAAAATGAGCTTTGGTTCAAGAAATCATCATGGGAAAAGTAGAAAATGCTTGTATAGCATTTTCTTCTTTTTTCCACCTCGTCTTTTTCAAAGACACGTCTTGTCATCATGGGTGCATTGAGTTCACTTTCTGCAAAAGTTTTCAGCCTGGATAACTTAACCCTTAGGCTGCTAAGCATGACTCAAAGCCCTTTTGCGGACAGTGTAGATCAAGATCAGACTGCACAGAGATATTTTTCTCAAAAATTTATTCTGAAATAGCAGCATTCCACTTTTAACTATTGGTTGGAAAGTTATTAGTAGGTTAAGCTTTTACCAAACAATCCTAATGACTGTGAGAAAGAAAGCCGTAAATTTGAAAACATTGTGGGAAAATTAACCGGCATTTTCTCCTTTTCCCACAATGTTAACCCTTTCATAAACAGTTTATTTTGTCTGCAAATGCTTTCAATTTGGACAAGTCTAAAATTTTGTCCTATACAAGAGTGAGAAAGAAAGTTAACCCTTTACCAGATGACAAAATTATAGCTTTGCCCAAATTGAAAGCATTTACAGATTTACAATTTCAATGTGGCTCAGATGGTGCAGTTTTTCTTTGATCAGGTAGAAAACATTGTTGGAAAAGGAGAAAATGCTGGTTACCAGCATTTTCTCCTTTTCCCACAATGTTTTCAAAAGGCTTCTTTCCCAGGGGCATCAAAAGGCGTCATTGTGCAGTAAAGAGTTAAAGTCTAGGTGGTTAACAAAATTTTCATTATATGGCAGATTATGTACATATTAAAGTTGTTGATAATGTATAGACCACACTAGATAATGTATAGACCACACTAGATAATGTATAGACCACACTAATAGTCATCATCAATATGGCACAGATTTAAGATTTTGTTTTTTTGTTACTATTCTTCAGCATCTCTATATAAATCCATTTTTAAACTAGCTGAAGGATGTATTATCTGGTTGCTATGACAACATGGTTGACAAGGTGACAATCATAGACTGCAGATATCCTTATGAATATGATGGAGGCCATATACAGGTATGTAAACATATCAAGAATAATCTCGTAACCCTTTTTTTCAAGTCATTCCATATTTCCATGCCCCTGAGAAAGAAGCATTTTGAAAAAAATGTAGTGGAAATTGCTGGTAACTAGCATTTTCTCCTTTTCCAAAATATTTTTTAAGGGCCTGTTTAAATTGTTATCTTTGAATGCTTTTCCTGTCTCATCCGTATGATCCAGTGTTTTTTATGACCCTAAGGAAGGAAACTTAACTCTTTATACCACACAATCCCGACTTTTAACGACCCTGAAAAAGAAACCTTTTGAAAACATTGTGGGAAAAGGAGAAAATGTTGGTAACCAACATTTTCTCCTTTTCCCACAATGTTTTCTAACCTGCCTAAAATAAATTCCAATTTTTCAGTCACATTTATTTTGTCATCTGCAAATGCTTTCAATTTGGACTAGCTTGAAAATTTGTTGTTTGGTAAAAAGTTTGTTGGAAAGGAAAGGAAAGGAAGAAAATACTGTTAACCATGATTTCTACCTTTTTTGAGGATGAATTTGGCAAATAGTGAGAGAAAAGAATCAAAGGACTCAAAGTCCTGGAAAGCAGATGTGTGAAGTAGCGTAAATCTGTAATATTTTGTAATAAAAAAATAACATCACATGTAACACATGTGCAATCATTTTAAAATGGAGTTAGCAAGGGCAGGGTAAGTCAAAATTATTCTGCAGAGTGGGCCATGCAGAAACTGTTATTCTATTACTGTTTAAGAAGTGGTAATTTGATCCATCAATCTTACTCATTTGTTTGCTGGTATTAGATTTCGGACTACATGTATACTCGTGTAGGACAGTATATACGGTAGTGACAAAAACGAGGTTGAGGTGTATAAGCTGAAAGTAGAATTGGCACAAGCGTGAACGACAGTATATTTGGTTCAGGTCAAACCTGTATCATAGTACAGTGTATGGGCCCATATGTCGTTAAGCATGATGGATTTGGTTCTGGTTAGAACGATCACAGTAAGCAGATGTGCTGTACAAATCCGCTAAAAATGTTCTATAAATAGTACATGGAATAAACTTTTGGAAAAGGAGCATATGTTTTTCCTTTTTCCAAAAGTGTTTCACAAAGCTGTCTAAAGGGGTCATCAGTTCTATAAATATCTTTATCAATCAATCCATGTCTTAACTCTGTACCACACAACAAAATTTTAGACTGATCCAAATTCAAAGCATTCGCAGAAGACAAATCAAATGTGGCGCAAAAAATGAAATTTGATTTGTGAAGGGTAGAAAACATTGTGGGAAAATTTCTTTTGAAAGGTTTTTGAAAAAAATGAGGAAATGGAAGAAGTAAGAAAACATGGAGGGGGTATTTACCCTTCTAAACTGCATTCTACCTTAATTTCTAAAGTAAGAAAATGCATGTAATACAGTTGTTTGAACTTCAAAGGAATAAAAATTCTGATTCGCAAAACTATTTTGTTTAGCCATTTAGAATTTTTGTTCCTTTGAAAATTGAAACAATTCTAGAGACTGCAGTTTAGACGGGTCAATGAAAACAGCCCAAGGTCCTTGAAATGACATTTTTACCTCAGCTGTTACAGAAAGAAAACACAGGGTATTGTCATAGCCTTGTTGTTGTCTGAGTTGTCGTTGTGCAAAAACTGAGATATTTTATCTCTGTCATTCCTTAAGATATTTATGTAGCTTGGTACAGGTATTTGGTGATATATTGTGCGGCCGTATCGACATGTGGTTCGGTAGCTCAGTTGGTTAGAGCGCAGGAACAGTATTCCTGAGGCCCTGGGTCCAAATCCTGGTCGAGCCATGATATTTTTCACCACCTGTTACATTTGGCGCCCACCGTAAATAACCCACGATATGGATGGCTACTGCTTAGGCACCTCGAGAACATTTCACAATGTTTCTCTGTCTCCAGAATTCGGGACAAATTCTAAATTTGGAGGGGGTATATGTAGCCTGGTACAGGTATTTGGTGATATATCGTGCGGCCGTATCGACATGTGATTCGATAGCTCAGTTGTTTAGAGTGCAGGAACAGTATTCCTGAGGCCCAGGGTTTGAATCCTGGTCAAGCCATGATATTTTTCACCACCTGTTACATTTATTTCAAACATGGACTTGTTATTAACTATCAAAAGGAGAACCCATAAAACAGGGACAGGTAACCATCAAAATGTTTTGGACATAGTTAAAACTTTTGCTGAAAATCAATCTATTTCTGAAACCAACTGAAGCCAAGCATTGGCATCGCCATTTGGTGCTCTTCTTCTTTCTTTGAAAATCAAACATTTTTGTAAACTGATTGAAGTCTAAGGTCCTTGAAATGACATTTCTTTTTCTTACTTATTTCCCTCGTCAACCAAATTTTTTTTGTTTATGTTTACTTATTATTTCTTCATTTCTTTATTTATTTTTAAGGGTGCTCTTAATCTGTATACAAGAGATGCTATACAAGATTTCCTGAACCAACATTGCTTTATGGCCGAGGACCAGAAACATATATTAGTGTTCCACTGTGAATTTTCATCTGAAAGAGGTCCCAGGATGTAAGTTACACTATCCATTCCATAATCCTTATTCTTTAAAATTCTGAAAATCTATCTGTACAGGGAGAATATTCAAAATTTTATCGGATGCACTTTGCAAATGGCCGATGCATACTCGTAATTGTTTGGCAAAAAAATTAAACCCTAGACTAGAGCTTGACCCAAGGACCTTTTGCAGACCATGTAGATTAAGATCAGACTGCACAGAATGCAAATGGCCCATGGGATACTTGTAATTGTTAACAAAAAAATTAACCCGTAGACAACTGAGCTTGATTCAAGGACCTTTTGCTGACAGTGTAGATCAGACTGCACAGAATGCAAATGGCCTGTAGCAAACTTGTAATTGTTTGGCAAGTATGGAACAATTTATAACTGAAGGGGTAGAAAATACTGCAGGTAAAGGAGACATTGCTGGTTGCAAACATTTCCTGCTTTTTACGACCTTATAGAAAATCATTTTGACAACATTGTTAGAAAAGAATATGCTGAATAGCAGTATTTCCTCCCTTTTCCACAATATTTTCTACACTTTCAAAGACAGCTTTCACAGTTTGAGTGACATGTATATTTGTCACCTGCAAATGCTTTGGATTTCGGCAAGTCAAATTGTTTTTTGGGGGGTAAAGAATGTTTGACATCTGTGAATGCATAAGTTTTTGATTTAAAAAAAATACTCAGACTAGAGCACAGGCATTTGTTTTGTGATGTATTTCGCCATCTATATAATGTTATATATAAGTCTTATACATGTATATTACATTATGTAGATGGCAAAGTTTGTCACAAAACAAACGCCTGTGGGCTAGAGGCAGAATTAGGTGTAGAGTATTGGTTTTTGCTTAGATAGGACTTTTTTCTATAATGTTTTTAACTCCACTAAAATAGTCCTGTTGAGATTTGACACAACACTTTATCAATCTTGGTGGTCAACCTTACTGATAGCAGGCATAATGCTGAATTTTAACCCTTTACCAAACAACAGAATTTTAAACTGGTCCAAATTGAAAGCTTTGATGATAAATCAACTGTGGCTGAAACACAGAAATTTGATTTGGGAAGGGTAGAAGACATTATGGGAAAAGGAGAAAATGCTGGTTACCAGCATTTTCTCCTTGTCCCACAATGTTTTCAGAAAGGCTTTTTTTTCAGGGTCGTTATAATTCGGGTTTGTGTGGTAAAGGGTTAAGGGAAGGCAAATACACCTGAACCATGCCATGTTAACCCTTTACTGCACAATGCTGCCTTTTGACGCCCCTGGGAAAGAAGCGTTATGAAAACATTGGGGGAAAAGGAGAAAATGCTGGTAACCAGCGTTTTCTCCTTTTCCCACAATGTTACTACCCTATCAAAGAAAAGTTGCATCATTTGAGCCACAATGGAATTGTCATCTGCAAATGCTTTCAATTTGGATAAGGCTAAAATTTTGTCCTCTGGTAAAGGGTTAAAAGGGAGTTGAATGCCTATATTGATCATCAGCAAACTTTTGGCGCCACTAAAAGGTTGGGGTACATCTTGTAAAAAATTAACCCATAGCCTGCTGAGCTCGACTCGAGGACCTTTTGCGTACAGTGTAGATCAAGATCAGGCTGCACAGAATGTGCAGTCTGATCTTGTATCTACACTCTCCGATAAGGAGATATTTTCCCCCATCAATACCTTTGAAATAACAAGATTTGGGCTTTCACTATATGCTTGAAAATTTCAGATTAGTTATTTTGCAGGATAAGGGTTGGTACAGGATTGATTTTATATTCATTCTTTAGGTACAGATTTCTGAGAAGTCAGGACAGAGCAATGAACAAGAACAACTATCCAAAACTACATTTTCCAGAGGTTTATTTGTTAGATGGGGGATACAAAACATTTTTCTATTCACACAAGGTAAAAAAATATTTCAGTTGTGCTCTGGCAAAAGGGTACTAAATGCATCTCCGTGAAACAGGATGCCAAGCAAAGCATCATTATGTTTAAGAAATCATAAAATCCGATTTTGTTCAACAAATGACCTGACCCTTCCTTTACCAGATGACAAAATTTCAGCCTTGTCCAAACTGAAAGCATTTGCAGATGACAATTTCAATGTGGCTCAAATGGTGCAAATTTTCTTTGATAGAGCAGAAAACATTATGGGAAAACCAGCATTTTCTCCTTTTCCCACAATGTTTTCAAAAGGCTTCTCTCCCAGGGTCGTCTCCCAAGGCAGCACTGCACAGTAAAGGGTTAATCATGGAGACAATTTACCAATAACAATAAGTTTCTACCCAGGTCAGCCTGCGCAGGCTGTGCAGATGCAGCAAACCACCTTTTCACAGTGCATGGCTTGGACAACAAAAATTGAGATTCAGTGATACTAAATTGAGAAAGATTAACCCTTTCCCAAATGACAAATTTTGGACTGGTCCAAATTCAAAGAGTTTGCAGATGACAATTTTAAATTTGATGAAAATGGTCGTAAGTTCTCAGATAGGGTAGAAAACACTGTGGGAAAAGGAGAAATTGCTCGTTATGAGCAATTTCTCCTTTTCCCAGTGTTTTCAAAAGATTTGTACTGCAGACACATGAAAACCAAGGCTTGTTTGGGAAAAGGTTAAGATGCAACAAAAGGCATGCTCAAAGAATGGGATTCATTGTTTTCTATTTTTCACAAAATATTTTCTATCGTTCTAACTCTTAACTCTTTACCAAAAGTTAAGCCTGGTCCAAATTGAAAGCATTTGCAGATGACACATTCAAGATGGCTCAAATGGCAGAATCCGTCCATGATAGAGCAGAAAACATTGGGGGAAAAGAAGAAAATGCAGGTTACCAGCATTTTCTCCTTTTCCCACAATGTTTTCAAAGGGCTTCTTTCCCTGGATCGTTAAAACTCGGGATTGTTTGGTAAAGGGTTAAATCAAATGACAAATTGAAAGCATTGGCAGAATGACAAATTACATGCAACTGAAATGATGATTTCTGTCCTTGATAAGGTAGAAAACATTATTGGAAAAGTAGAAAATGCTGGTTTACCAGCATTTTCTCCTTTTCCAACACTGTTTTCAAAGCCTTATCTTTCAGCATCATTTAAACTCGGGATAATTGTGCAGTATACAGCAATTTCTCTACTTTTTCAATGATGTTTTCAAAAGGCCTCTACCTTGGGAATTTAGGTTAGAGGGTGGAGAAAAGGAGAAAAGGGAGGTAACCAGCATTTTCTTCGTTTCCTACAATGCTTTCAAAAGTCAATTTCCCAAAGGTTGTTGAAACATGGGATTGTGTGGAAAAACATTGGACACCTAAAGTTTAAATTTTCTTTCTTCACAAAATAGAGTCTTTCATTTCAATAGAAAATTTGTTTGCAAGCTCTAATTTTTGCTTTGAATATTGCTGATTTCTGCATTAGGGAACATAGGGGCAAATGTCCACCTATGAAGGGGCTAATGTCCACCTCTAGCATTTAATGAAGGGGCCAATGGCCACAATGGGGACAATGTTTCCCATTGTAGAATTGAGAAAAGGCTTTTGTCCGCCTTGCCTATGTTACAGGTCAGGGATAATAACTGGAGAGGCGTTTGAATGCAATGGGATATAGCAAAAGGTATCCAACTGGTTTTATTCACTCCTGTGCCTGTGGATTTGGTTTAACTTTTTACCACCCAGTCCCAAGTTTCAATGACCCTGACAAAAAAGAGCTTTTGAATTATTATGTGAAAAAAGGAGATAATGCTTGTTAACCAGCATTTTCTCCTTTTTCACAATGTTTTATACCAGCTACATTTAATATGGGGTTTGCAAATGCCTTGAATTTAGTTGAGTTTGGAATTTTGTCATAATATGGTAAAGGGTTAAAAAAATGTTAAACTTCCTTCCAGGACTTGTGTCAACCTCAGAGATACACCCCCATGCTCCACAAAGATTTCTCTGCCGATCTGCGCCGTTTTCGAGCCAAATCTAAATCCTGGACGGCGGGGGAGAAAGTCAAAACATCCTCAAGAGTGACTCTGCGGTTTTAAAAATGAGATTATCACAATCATGCTTATTGTTATTCTGATCTTCGTATGGGGATTGTGCAATATATAACCTTTTACCTAACAATCTAGTGTTTCAGTGTCCCTGAAGAAGGCTTTTTAAAACATTATTGGAAAAAGGAGAAAATGCTGGTAACCAGTTTTTTTCTCCTTTTCCCCGTTTTTTTTTTAACCTTTTAGAAACTAATCCAATAATTTAAGCCACATTTAACTTGGTCATCTGTAAATGATTTCAATTTGGACCAGTCTAAAACTGTCACTAGATAAAGATTTAAACAGGTCAATGTTAAGAGCATTTGGAGACAGCAATTTGGATTCATCTTTTAAAACGTAAGTAAACATTATTGGAAAAGGGTAAAATGCTGGTTACCAGCATTGTCTCCTTTTCCTTGTGGTTAAAACGGATGGTTATGAGGTAAAGGGTTAATTAGTGTTTTTCTTCTTTCTCTCACTCTCTCTCTCAAACTGTAAGTAGTGTACAAATCTGTGTATAATGTTTATTTATTATTCAATCCATTATGGGGCAGTCTATTTTAACTCTTTACCAAACGACAATATTCTAGATTAGTCCAAATTGAAAGCATTTGCAGACGGCAAAATGTGGCTGTGGCTCAGAAACTGAAATTTGTTTTGGGAAGTGTAGAAAACATTGTGGGTAAAGGAGAAAATGCTGGTTACCAGCATTTTCTTCTTCTCCCACAATGTTTTCAAAAGGCTTCTTTCTCTGGGTCATTAAAACTCGGGATTGTGTGGTAAAGGGTTAAAAGGAGATACATGTATCAATTGTTGGGGGTCAAAATATAAACTCTGATTTTTTTCAATCTACACTGTTGGCTTCTACACTGTTTTTGCAATATGAGCCTTTTAACTCTTTACCAAAGGCCAAAATTTTAGACTGGTCCAGATTTCAAAGCATTTGCAGACGACAAATTTTAAATGTGACTAAAATGTTTTGGTTTATCCTTGAGTGTAGGATATAGGAAAAGGAGAAAATGCTGCTTACCAGCATTTTTTCCTTTTCCCACTATGTTTTCAAGTGTCCTTTCCCAGGGGTTGTTAAAACTTTGTGGTAGAAGGTTAGCCCTTTAGGCTTTACCACACAATGCCCCGACCCCGAGAAAGAAGCCTTTTGGAAAGGACTGTGGTAACCAGCTTTTTTTCTTCTTTTCCCACAATGTTTTTAACCATATGAAAGCCAAATTTCATATTTTGAGTACCACTAAATTTTTCGTCTGCAAATCCTTTAAATCTGGAAAAGGCTTTTTGTTTTTTGGGCGAAATAGCATATAACTTTTATTACGAGAAATTATCGAATGGTACCTTTTGTCAAGTTGACAGAATGTGTGAGAAAGATTAGTTACAAATTGGAATATTACAATTCAAAGTATTGACAAAAAAAAACCCTTAAGCTGCTAAGCGTGACTCACTGACCTTTTTTGGACAGTGCAGATCAAGATCAGACTGCACAGGATGTTTACCTTGGATCTACACTGTCCGATATGGATACCTTCAAAAAGGCAAAGTTTGGGGTTTCACCAACAGCTTAAAAATTACAATTCACTTATTTAATAGGACAAGGGTTGAGAATATGTCATTTTGAGACTCTCAAAATCTGACACATTACACAATGAATTAGTAGGTTTTTTAAATTTTTCCAACAGCACTGAAAACATTCGCAAACACGCTCTGTGAAAAGGGAGTTTACTGCATCTGCACAAAGTATAGACCCATGTCAGCCTGTGCAGTCCGCACAGGCTGACCTGGGTTGAGACTTTTTGTCACAGGTCAATTTTCTGTATGTCAAAGGACCAGTCTACCTCATGAATCAGTTCACCGTTTGATAAAATCGATTTTATGGATCCAGAATTATTTGATGATTTGCAAGGTAGAATGCATCACAGAAATGCATTAAACCCCCTTTTGCCAGAGCATGGCTCATAAATATATGAGCCATGCTCTGTGAAAAGGGGGCTTAATGCATCTGCGAAAAGTATCGACCCAGATCAGCCTGCGCAGTCCGCGCAGGCTGACCTGGGCCGAAACTTTTCGCTATTGGTCAATTTTCTGTATGCCCAAGGACCATTCTACCTCATGATTAAGTCGGTTGTTAAAAAAAGTGGCTATTGTGGATCCACAATTATGTGCTGACTTGCTTGGTATCATGAAGCACGGAGATGCATTAGGCCCCCTTTTTTCACAGAGCATGGCATGTATCATTTATTCCTTTCATAGCCTCTCCATCTTTCTCGCAATGATTTTCCCTTTGTACCCAGACTTTGCTGTATGCTTGTCTATTCTTTACTTTAGTATGTACACATGTTACCCAAAACAAAAAGTCTGGTTGAATATATTTTAGATTGTAAATACTAGTATTAGCTGGCTAAGATGTATAAAGATATGGCAATGTCTGTCTGTCTGTCTCTGTGTCTGTCTGTCTCTCTGTGTCTTCCTTATTCTCTCTCTCTCTGTCTCTCTCACTCTCTCTCTCTGTCTCCCTCACTCTCTCCCTCTGTCTCTCACTCAGATGTAAATAAATGAGATAAATTATATTGGAATGTGTTATCTCCTTCAAATTTTGTTATACATGTAATTAATAAAAAACATTTCATTGGTAACAATACCCCCCCCCCCCATTTCATTTTTAAGCCTTTACCAAAAACCCTGTGTCTAAGGGACACGGAAAAAACAGTCTTTTGAAAACAAAACATTGTATGAAAATTGTAAGAAAATACTGGTTACTAGCATTTTCTCTTTGTCGCAGTGTTTTTTATTTTTCTTAAAACAATTTTTTGGCAGTAAGGTTAAGCTTATAAGCAAACAGACAAATCATGAAAAATCTAAGACAGTTTGTGAAAACATTGTGGATTCTCCTCTAGCCTAAATTTTTTCCTATCTTTCACAGATAGATCCCATTCTTTCATCCAATTTTGTCATGGGCAATTTTATCGTATGAAATTTTGTCGTGTGCAATTTTGTCCTGTGCAATTCTGTCGTGTGCAAGTGATTTCAATGTGGACAAGCTTAAAATACTGTCATCTTGTTAATGACAGAGTTAACAGTCATGACAAAACAAATGAGCTACAGTTTGGAAAAAGGGGGCTTAATGCATTTTTGTGATGCATGATACATAACAAGCCATCACATAAATATGGATCCATAATAGCCACTTTTTTTTAAACAACTGACCCTATCATGAAGTAGACTGGTCCTTTGCAATACAGAAAAGTGAACCACAGCAAAAAGTTTTGGGCCAGGTCAGCCTGTGCGGACTGCGCAAGCTGACCTGAGTCGATAATTTTCGCAGATGTATTAAGCACCCTTTTCATAGAGCATGGTCCAAATTAAAAAAAGCAAATGAGCCATGATCTGTGAAAAAGGTGTTTAACCCTTTCCCAAACAAGCCCTGGTTTTCATGTGTCTGCAGTACAAGTCTTTTGAAAACACTGTGGGAAAAGGAGAAATTGCTCGAAACGAGCAATTTCTCCTTTTCTCACAGTGTTTTCTACCCATTTTGAGAATTTTTTGCTATTTTCATCAAATATAAAATTGTCGTCTGCAAGCTCTTCAATTTGGACCAGTCTAAAATTTATCGTTTGGGAAAGGGTTAATGCATCTGCAAGAAGTATCAACCTAGGTCAGACTGTGCAGTCCTCACAGGCTGACATTGTTTGAAACTTCTTGCTATTTCTAAATTTTCTACATGTCCTAGGGCCATTACAGCTCATGCTTTGTGACAAGGTGGTTAAATGTATCTACAAAAAGTATCAACCCAGATCAGCCTGCGCAGTCCGCACAGGCTGACCTAGGTCAAAATGTTTTGCTTTGATAGGATTTTCTGCATGTCACAGGACTAATCTACCTTAGGAGTCAGCAAATTGTTGGACACAATTTCGCCGTCTCGAAACAAAGCAAACACAAAAATCAAGCAATTATTTCAAACTATGTAGCTTTTCTGCATCATTCAATGCATCGCTAGTCCCTTCACAACATAAGACCCATGAGGATGGAATCTCCTCTATCCCATAATAGGCTCCTGCAATGGATCCAGCCATAGTCGCTATGGTATCTGTATCACCTCCGTGAGATATTGCATAAATCACAGTCCTCTCAAATGGGTTACGATTCTACAAGAAATGAAAGAAAACCATTTAATTTTTTAACAACAATCACACAGGGTGATTCATAATATTGCTCATGGTTTTACACTCTACTACCAAAAAAACTTAAAAAAGATGTTACATATATCATGTAGAAATTAGAAAATATTCCAGCAGAAAGCTTAACTCTTTACCACACAATCCCTACTTTTAACAACCCTGAAGAAAAACACTTATGAAAAACAAAAATTGAAATTTGTTTTGGGAAGGATAGAAAACATTGTGTTTTCTATCCTTCCCAAAACAAATTTCAATTTTCGGGTCACATTTATTTTGTCGTCTGCAAATGCTTTCAATTTGGACTAGTCTAAAATTTTGTTGTTTGGTTAAGAGTTAAAGCTTTCTCAGAGCATCAGAATCCATCAAAAGTCTAGAGGTATATGTTTTACCACAAACTCTGTTCAAGACGCACCAAGCCCCGTAGCTCAGTCGGTAGCGTACAGGACTTGACAACAGGAGGTGGCTGGTTCGATCCCCGTCTTGGCAAATTTCTTTCCAAGGGTTGATGATAGTCATTGCAACAGGATTCATTCCTCTCTCACAGCATTGGCGATGGTAATGTGGTAAAGCAGCCAGTGGCTTGGAAAGAATATTGTGTGGAGTACTGGTAAAAGAAACTCCAGGAAAGCATGGATAGGTGCACTGGCTGCCACGATATAACTGAAATTATGTTGAAAACTGCGTTAAACACCATACAATCAATCAATCAATGTTCACGTGGCCATTCTATATACCCTTATCCTGCTAAATAAATTAAATAAAACTTTCAAGATGATAGAAAAAGCGTGATTAATGTTATTCCCAATGTGACCCAAAAATTGAAATTTGTTTTGGGAAGGACAGAAAACATTGCGGGAAAAGAAGAAAATGCTATTTACCTGCATCTTCTCCTTTTCCCATAATGTTTTCAAAAGGCCTCTTTCTCAGGGTTGTTAAAACTCGGGATTGTGTGGTAAAGGGATAAAAAGAACTTATTTCATACTTTTCGATAATTTATCAGGAAATAACGGTGGGTTATGGTTTGATAATTTCACCATTTGGACCAATAAGTTTACCGATTGATAAACTCACAGGTACAAAAAGGCTGAGAACTCCTCTGTACTTCGCAAGTCCAAACAAAAAAGGGCTTGCTGGCAAAATAAACAGAATATTTCTTTTTTTTTTTTTTTTGTGAAAGATCAAAATTTAGTTCATCCCATGAACATGATAATTTTATGGTTGTATTTTTACTCTTGGCTGAGCCACTCGTGAAAATATTACTGACGATCTTCACTGGATGAAAAATTTCAATCTTTCACTGAAAAAACTAGAATAACTATCACTAAAGGTGATAAATACCCCCGCCCCTATATTTCATGTCACAGGGGCAATAACCCTGCAATGTCAATTTAGGGGCAATAACTCCGTAATTATTAGGCCAACACTCATGAAATTTGCGCTTTGCACATCTACTGCTCCTGGTGAATATCATGACAAATATCAAGTGAATAAGACTTAAACTGAAGGAATAGTTCTCTGGACAAGAAGTTTTGAGTAAATTCAGGGGTAATTAATTTGGCAAACATTTGAGAAAAATGCATCTTGAACCTCTACTGCTCCTGGTGAATATTTATGCAAAGTATCAATTTAATTGGACACAAAACTAAATGAGTGTAAAAAAGTGTAGACCATGATCTGACAATATGTCTGAGACACAGCGGCTGGTCTGGATCCACGCTTGTTGCAAATGTCCAAAGGTGCCTTTTCGCATAATGTTGGCCAACTATACATATGACAGAAAAGACCCCCTTAAAGTGAATCAGACAGAAACTGTAGGAGGAGTTGTCTGGACAAGCATTTTTAAGTCAAATCAGGGGCAATAACTCAGTAATTCTTGATGGAAATTTTACAAAATGTGTGTCTTGCACATCTACAACTCCAAATGGACACTTCTGCCAAGTATAAAGCGAATCGGACTGAAATTGTAGGAGGAGTTGTCCGGACAAGCATTTTAAATGTGAATCAGGGGCAATAACTCATTAATTCTTCATAGAATTTTCACGAAAGTTGCGTCTTGCACATCTACAACTCCTAATGAACACTTATGCCAAGTTTAAAGTGAATCAGACAGAAACTGTAGGAGGAGTTGTCCGGACAGGCATTTTTAAGTCAAATCAGGGGCAATAACTCAGTAATTCTTGATGGAACTTTTACAAAATGTGTGTCTTGCACATCTACAGCTCCTAATGAACACTTATGCCAAGTTAAAAGTGAATCAGACAGAAACTGTAGGAGGAGTTGTCCCGACAAGAATTTTTAAGTCAAATCAGGGGCAATAACTCAGTAATTCTTGATGGAATTTTTACAAAATGTGTGTCTTGCACATCTACAGCTCCTAATAAACACTTCTGCCAAGTTTAAAGTGAATCAGACAGAAACTGTAGGAGGAGTTGTCCGGACAAGCATTTTTAAGTCAAATCAGGGGCAATAACTCAGTAATTCTTGAGGGAATTTTCACAAAATTTGCGTCTTGCACATCTACAACTCCAAATGGACACTTCTGCCAAGTATAAAGCGAATCGGACTGAAATTGTAGGAGGAGTTGTCCGGACAAGCATTTTAAATGTGAATCAGGGGCAATAACTCATTAATTCTTCATAGAATTTTCACGAAAGTTGCGTTTTGCACATCTACAACTCCTGATGAACACTTATGCCAAGTTTAAAGTGAATCAGACAGAAACCGTAGGAGGAGTTGTCCGGACAAGCATTTTTAAGTCAAATCAGGGGCAATAACTCAGTAATTCTTGATGGAATTTTTACAAAATGTGTGTCTTGCACATCTAAAGCTCCTAATGAACACTTCTGCCAAGTTTAAAGTGAATCAGACAGAAACTGTAGGAGGAATTGTCCGGACAAGCATTTTTAAGTCAAATCAGGGGCAATAACTCAGTAATTCTTGATGGAATTTTTACAAAATGTGTGTCTTGCACATCTACAGCTCCTAATGAACACTCCTGCCAAGTTTAAAGTGAATCAGACAGAAACTGTAGGAGGAGTTGTCCGGACAAGATTTTGCGGACAGACCGACCGCATGACCGACCGACCGACCGACAGGCTGATTCCAGTATACCCCCCACCAACTTCGTTTGCAGGGGTATAAAAAAAAAAGTTTTTAATGTCCTCTGTATATTCTACAGGTAAAGTTGAACGTATTTGCTATCAGTGGAACTGAATGTCCATTTAATACAGGTTGCTTGCTTATTAGAGGTTGCTACAAACACAAGATTTACTGTAAAATATATATACCTCTATACCCTTGATAGATTTTATAGCTCTGAGAAAGCTATAAATAGCTGCTGGAACAGAATCTATGGCTGCAATGTCTGTACCTGAAAAGGCATGAACGTTTATATGAACCATGCTCTGTGAATAGGGGGCATAATGGATCTGTGAAAAGTATCGACCCAGGTCAGCCTGCGTATTCCGCACAGGCTGACCTAGGCCAAAACTTTTCACTATTGGTCATTTTTCTATACGTCCAAGAACCAGTTTACCTCATGATTCAGTCAGTAAACTCTCGTTCTCTATGTATTTGACACCATTTTCTTGTTTGTTAGTAACCAAAATACAGCAATACTACGGTGGGTCTGCCAAGCTCGCGTATGCAGAAAGGTTCTTAAATACCTTAGTTTTTATCTAACAAGGTAGATAATTTGAATTTCACTTTTTTCGCCCATTATGTAGGATTATATTCAAATAATTGTGATGATGTCATATGATCTCATGAATATACATGTCATCATAGTTACCAATTACCAAGCAACCAGCTTATTATTTGAAAGCCAAATCTGTACCTTTTTCCTGCATGTAACTGCCCAGTTTCTTTACGTTTGCAGGGAAAAAGTATGTTTTGTGGTATTTATCAGTGTTGAAAAAAATATTTGAGCTGTGCTCAGGCAAAAGGGGGCTTAATGCTTCTGCATGATGGATGATACCTAACAAGTCGTCATGTTATTATGAATTCATAAAAATCCATTTTGTCGAACAAATGTCTAAATCATGAGGTAGACTGGTCCTTTGACATGCAGAAAATCGACTAATACCAAAAACAGCAAACAGCGCAAAGTTCTGGCCCAGGTCAGCCTGTGCGGACTGCGCAGGCTGACCTTGGTCAATACTTTTCGCAGTTGCATTAAGCCCTCTTTTCACAGAGCATGGCTCACTTTAATTTACAGCAAAAAATCTAAAAAGACCCCTTTAATCTCAATCATTTACTTCAAGAGTGGGCAATCAACAACTGCTTTATGTTAGCAGTCATCTACATAAATATATACATAGTAAAATTAGTGTTGCACCCCCTGTGTTTTTAGCTTGTTTAATTTTCTGGCGTGCATGATATGAAATGGGTTGGAAATTAGAATCTGGCTGCTGTATACAAGAACAAACAAGTCTGTTGTCTCTGAAATGGAATGAACTGAGGTATCCCTTAACTTCATGGAAGCAGCTACTGATCGAGCTGTTTCAACCTCTTGTGAGAGGTGTGAGACAAAGACTGCAAGCTGTTTTGCATGCCCCGTGCGGAAGTACGCAATATTGCCTGATTTTGTGTGTCCATTCTCTGCAGGTCACTTTCAACCTGTCGTAAGTTTTGTTTCGACATTAAATTCCCTGTTTTAACCAAACTTAAACGCTTCTCGTTTTTCTTAAATTTGAAAGCAACATCTAGGCAAAAGATTCCCACTTACCATGAGGTCAAGGGATACCTCAGTTCAGTTCATTTTATGTGCAAAAGACGAGTCTGTTGGTGTATGCAGCAGCCGAATTCTAATTTCGACCCAATTTTATCTCATTCACTTCAGAAAATCAAACCCGGTAAAAAACACAGAGGGTGCAACTCTAATTTTACTATGTATAGTTGAACACCAGAACTGATGTATGGGCCCTTGTGACACTTTCACATCTGCAGCAGACATTATTTGGAAACACTGAATGAAATGCTTCAGATCTCCAGATAAGAGGGAGTGATAGTATTCTAAATCCATTATTTCTCTTCCAAACACTATGTTGTGGGTACTTATTAGAATCGTCTTGATGAGATGACTCTAATGAGTACCCATAACATAGGGTTTAGTAAAGAATGATTAATATCTTCAATTTTGAAATCAAAATCACCCCCTCTATCTGGAGCTCTGTTGCTTATGTCTAACAACTACTATTCTTTCCCATAAAATTTTTAGTATGTAGTATGTGGGACTGTGGGGGTATGAGAAGTCATATTTGCACAATTATCACCCTCGTTAACCCAGGTGTGAAGTATTACCATTCATCACCCCTTGGACATTCAACTGCGAAACCGTTGTTTCCATGAGTATTCATAAGATTGCCAATTACACCCAATAGCCAATCAAATTGTCCATCACATAACAATACTCTCTTGTACTGGAAGATAATCACCGGGTAAAACCACATCAATATCAACGAATATGGCAGCCGCCGGTTGGCCTTCCCTCTGTGGCATTTGCCTTAAGACAATCCAGGGCAGACATTACAAATCCTTGTATACAAAGGCAAATATTCAGAAATATGACATGCTGTTGCAGTCCTTTGGGGTATGTAGCGGGGGAAGGTGTGCTATAGGCCTATATGCACAAATAAACTAAACAAAATTGTGAGCTTGATTTGAAACAAGTGATTTGATTGGTTGTTGATGAGGTAAAAATAGAAATTATGGCATATGGTTGATAAAAATAGATTAAATTTTCTCACTGAAAAACTGAGATTACCAATGAAAATGCCCCATGAATAATTCATGAGAACGAGAAAATGTATGTGAGATAACCCAGGGGCGATGAACGTAGTTTAACCCTTTCCCAAACAAGCCCTGGTTTTCACGTGTCTGCAGTACAAGTCTTTTGAAAACACTGTGGGAAAAAGAGAAATTGCTCGTAAAGAGCAATTTCTCCTTTTCCCACAGTGTTTTCTACCCTTTTTGAGAACTTTCTGCCATTTTCATCAAATTCAAAACTGTCGTCTGCAAACTCTTTCAATTTGGACCAGTCTAAAATTTATTGTTTGGGAAAGGGTTAAGGAATACATTGGAACTGGGTCAATAAGGATAACAATCATGGGCTAACAAACAAAAAAGAGCCCCGAAACTTTGCTTCATAAATAAAAATACTGCAGTATGCTGCATTTGACCCTTTCCCATACAACAAATTTTAAACTCATCCAAATTCAAAACATCTCTAGAAAGCAATTTCCAAATTTGTTCAAATGAACTTAAGTTTTCCGCCAGGGTAGAAAACATTGTGGGAAAAGGAGAAAATGCTGGTTACCAGCATTTTCTCCTTTTCCCACAATGTTTTCAAAAGGCCTCTTTCTCAGGGTCGTTAAAACTTGGGATTTTGTGGTAATGGATCAAAAGTCAATGATCACATACCTAATACTTCATCTATAATTTCCGGAGCTGGCTCATCTTCCTGTGACACAAGTTCTCGTATCTTTTCAAGCTTGTCACAATATTTCGTCGTCTCTTGACTAAATAAGGACAGCCACGGAAAGAAAATTAGAACAAAAATATTGATTGTTTCACTGACTGACTGAATTATCGACTGACTGGTTGATTGTTGTGTAACACCACTTTCACCCTTTACCACACAATCGCGAGTTTTAACGACCCTGAGGATGAAGGTTTTTGAAAACATTGTGGGAAAAGGAGAAAATGCTGGTAACCAACATTTTCTCCTTTTCTCACAATGTTTTCTACCCTATCCAAGAAATATCATATTTTTTGAGCCACAATGACATTGTCGTCTGTAAATGCTTTCAATTTGGACGAGTCTTAACATTTTTTCATGTGGTAGAGGGTTAAGCATGATTTCAGGTATATCTCAACAACAGATAACTTATTAATGAATGTCCTAGGTTTTATGGGTACTAGACCTGGGCTCTAAACTGTCTTCCCCAAGCAAACTTCCACAGGAAACCCAGCCCATCAAGGGAAGACCAAACCCCCATACCACCTTCGAACCCTTTACTAAACCATCCCGGGAAAGAAGACTTTTGAAAACATTGTGGGAAAAGGAGAAAATGCTGGTAACCAGCATTTTCTACTTTTCCCAGAATGTTTTTTACTCTACCAAGGACAGCATCTGCCATTCGGGCTACCTTTAATTTGTTTGCAAATGCTTTCAATTTGGACAAGTCTAAAAGTTTGTTGTTTGGTAAAGAGTTAACCCTTAAACTGCTAAATAAATGTAACAAAAATTTCCATGCAATTGTAAATGAGCAAATATTGGGATTTTAAAGTCGATTTCAACGGAAAGAAAACACCGTATCGGACAGTGTAGATCAAAGATCAGACTGCATGTTCTGTGCAGTCTGATCTTGATCTACACTGTCTGCAAAAGGTCAGTGAGTCGTGCTTGGCGGCTTCAGGGTTAAGAATACTATGAGGACAACAATTTGAAACAAGACAATCATCTATCACGTGTACATCATTTCCATGACTCGTGAACAAAGAAAGCCAAACTTGATCCAGAGGCATTTATTAACCTCTACAACCCTGATATATATAAAGCTTTTGAAAACATCATGGGAAAATGAGAAAATGCTGGTAAGCTGCATTTTCACTTTTTCTGACAATGTTTTCTAGCCTTTTAAAAACTAAACCTGTCCTGTGATCCTTATTTAATCAGTCATCAGCAAATGCTTTCAGTCTAGACTGGTCTTCAATTGTGTCCTGAAATCAAGAAAAATTCTTAACCCTTTACCACGCAATCCCGACTTTTAACGACCCTGAGAAAGAAGCCTTTGGAAAACATTGTGGGAAAAAGAGAAAATGCAGGTAACCAGCATTTTCTCCTTTTCCCACCATGTTTTCTACCCTTCCCAAGACAGTTTTCATTTTTTCAGTTGCATTTATTTTGTCGTCTGCAATTCCTTTCAATTTGGACTAGTCTAAAGTTTTGTCGTTCGGTAAAGAGTTAATTCATATCCTGCGAAATAAATTGCAACTTTCAAGCCGATCGTAAAACCAAAAAAAACATTATTTCAAACTTACTTTTTGGAGAAAAATACCTCCTTACTAAACAGTGTAGATCCAAGATAAGACTGCATGTTCTGTGCAGTCTGATCTTCATCTACACTGTTCACAAAAGGTCAGTGATTCACACTTAGCAGCGTAGGGTTTAAAATCATGCTTTATAGTGTTGCTCCAAATCTGCGAAACATGTGACCTCATGGGGGGGGGCATGTTTGACCCCCAAGGGTAGAAAAAGAAATAGTTCTGAAAAGACTGTGGCAAAAGGACAAAATGTCTTTACCCTTTCAAAGACAAATTTCATCATATGAGCAAGACTTCTATTTATTGTCTGTGAATACTTTCACTATGCTTTCAATAAGGATGCTGAGAAAATGCCGGTTACCTGCATTTTGTCCATTTAACTCTTTACAAAACAACTAAATTTTGGACTGGACCAAATCAAAAGCATTTGCAGATAACAAAAGAATTGTTGCTAAAATGATGATTTCTCTCTTTGAAAGGATAGAACACATTGTGGGAAAAAGAGAAAATGCTGGTAACCTGCATTTTCTCCTTTTCCCACAATGTTTTCAAAAGGCTCCTTTCTCAGGGTCTTTAAAACTCAGGATTGTTTGGTAAAGGGTTAACTCTCTGCAAGACAACTAAATTTTGGACTGGCAAATTGAAAGCATTTTTCAGATAACAAATTGAATGTTGCTAAAATGATGATTTCTCTCTTTGAACGGGTAGAAAACATTGTGGGAAAAGGACAAAATGTTGGCTACCAATATTTTCTCCTTTTCCCACCATGTTTTCAAAAGCCTTCTTCCTCGGGGCTGCTAAAAGCTTGGATTGTGCGGTATAGTGTTAAAATGCCTTTTGCAATAGGTTCATTCCTAAAGGTTGAAAAAAAAAAGAAATGCCCCATGCTCTGTGATGCATGATACCAAGCAAGACATCACATAATTTTGTATCCGTAAGATCCATTTTATCACATAACTGACCAAATCATGAGGAAGATTGGTCCTTTGACATGCAGCAAAACTTAACCAATAGCAAAAAGTTTTGGCCCAGGTCAGCCTGCGCGGACTGCGCAGGCTGACCTGGATCAATACTTTTTGCAGATGCATTAAGCCCCCTTTTCACAGAGCATGGCTCAATGGATTGTTAAGTAAACCGTTAACCCTTTGACATACAATCCCGAGTTTTAACGACCCTGAGGAAGAGGTCTTTTGAAAACATTGTGGGAAAAGGAGAAAATGCTGGTTACCAGCATTTTCTCCTTTTCCAACAATGATTTCTAGCCTTTTCAAAGGATTATCCTATCTTTGAACTATATTTAAATTGTTGTCAGCAAACGCTTTCAATTTGGACAAGTCTTAATTTTTGTCGTGTGTTAAAGGGTTAAAGGCATAAGTACTTTTTTGATGGTTCTGCGTTCTTTGCTGCTGTTTCTCCTTCAACAGAATCCGACCCAGTAGTTTCAGCGGTTTCCGTAGGAACCATTTTGTCACCATTTGATCCTACATTGCTGGAGCCATTAGCATTGTTTTCCTTTGTGTCTGAAAAAATAGATACATACAGAATATATATGGGATACTTTCGGGGGGGAGGGGGGTTTCGGTGAAAAATCAAAATTTATTTCATTGACTGAACATGATGGGTAATATTTTCACGAGAGGTGCAGCAAAGAGTGAAAATATTACTGATGATGTTCTGGAGATGAAATAAATTTCGATCTTTTATAAAAAAAAAAAAAAAAAAAATTTATTTCATGCATCTAACCCCCTTTTTTGGGACTTTCATCAAAATCAAGTACAGTTGTTTCTGTTAATTCCCCGAAGCGTACCCCCATCCATATAAAAATGCATTACAATACCATGTAAAGCGCAAGAAATGTAGGGTAAATGCACATAACTTACGTGATATTTCCCTCTGGTTGAATAACACACGCTTTTTACCAAGGTAACTAGTGCACAGGAACTACTGTTCGAGTGAGATATCAAAAATTTTCTTCACTGCTAGAAGCAAATACAAGCAACAGGAAAGTTACTAAAACGTAAGATTCCTTTTATTATATACCTACAACTTTCAAGGACAAAATATTGCAAACTACTGACATTTTATTTGAAAATGGTAAACAGAATGAAACAATAATGGTTTTGTGGGTAGTAGGTTTGTTTTTATGAATGGCAGATTACTATTATACTGTAACATTTGACGAATCAAATGGCTATTCAACGCGTGCGTATTCCATACACGAGATATGTCATCATACCGTATTTGGAACAGTATTTGACACTGTTTAGATAACAATTTTTTTTCCCTGTTGTGTGTTATTTTATCTGTGTGCGACGCATGTATTTTTACAGATGTATAATAGAAGGGAAATCACAATAAAGAGCCAAGAAGACAAAATTTAAACTAGAAATGTATCCCTAAGACACAGACGTCCAAACATGGTTCTTCAACTCTCTACCAGACATCCGTATTGAAAGTACATGTGCTTGATGACTACAAATTAGGATTGACTGGTTACAAGCATCTTTTCCTTTTCCCACTTTTTCAAAAGCTCCCTTGTACTGGGCTGTTAACTCTTTACCACACGACCAAATTTTAGACTTGTCCAAATTGAAAGCATTTGCAGACGACAACATAAGTGTGACTGAAAAATTGAAATTTGCTTTGGGTAGGGTAGAAATCAATGTGGGAAATGGAGGAAATGCTGGTTACCAGTATTTCTTCCTTTTCCCACAATGTTTTCAAAAGGCTTTTTCTTCAGTGTCGTTAAAACTCGTGATTGTGTGGTAAAGAGTTAAAACGTGATTACGCAGTAAAGAGTTAAGTAAAATAATCTTGTATTGTGAGCTATCTATTTTGTGTAGGATATTACACAATATAAGTGACAATCTCGATATATGATCAGACTGCATTTCCTGTGCAGTCTAATCTTGATCTACACTATCAGCAAATTAACTTAACTTATGAAAGGCAATCTAATCGTTAACCCTTTCCCAAATGACAAATTTTAGATTCTTCCAGATTGAAAGCATCTGCAGATGACAAATTTGAAAATGGTACAAAGTATTTTTGGAAGGGAAAAAAATATTCTGGGAAAAGGAAAAAAGGCTGTTTACTAGCATTTTCTCCTTTTCACACAAGGCTTCCAAAAGCTGTCTTTCTCATGATTGTTAAAGGTCAGTACTGTGTGGCAAGGTTTAACATGATGCCGCAGGCTTGTTTGATATGCATAAACTGGTCCATTGTAGATATGCTTAAACCAATTCGTTGTAGATATACATATTACAACTGGTACAGGCTATTGCATTGTTGCTTTTCATTGGGCTACATGTGTATCACAGAATAGCCAATCAGAGCATCTTACACATTTCCAGTTTGGCTGTATAGGTAACAATGGTGTTGTTTTACACAATGTGAAATTGGTAATAGAAACTAAAAGAATATCAGCAAAATAAACATTAAAAGGTGATACCAAAAATACAATTCACTTATTCGTGAGGTCAAAAATATAGGAAAATCTACTGCTCATGAAGTGAGAGTGACCTCCCCTGAATCTCCATTAGTCTCGCAACATGGCTGTTCTAATAATAAACAGTCAGAATTCTGTCCTTTTTCAGTAGCCTTTACTGATCCCTTTACATTTGCTATATCAAGGGAGGTGACTAATCTATTATATGCCGACTTACCTTCAAGTTCTTTCATTTTATCTTTCAGCTCATCTAAATATTCATTAACGTTCAGTTTGCTAGCAGTCAGTGCCAGGTATACCGCGTAGCACTGAAGTATTGCTCCGTGTAAAGCCCCGTCGTGAGTATGTGTAATTCGGGTGATGTCTGTAACCATATCCTATCCAAAAAAAATAAATAAAGATAATAATCAAAGCACTCGAGGTATGAACAACTGCCTAACATAAATTTGCATTATCTCTTTCCAAAACGACCCTGTGTTTTAGCTCTTATCCTACTAAATAAAGTAAAAACAGAATAATGCTATTTCAAATTTTTTTCTTGGAGAAAAACATCTCCTTAGCAGACAGTGTAGATCCAAGATCAGACTGCACATTCTGTGCAGTCTGATCTTGATCTACACTGTCTGCAAGAGGTCAGCAGCCTAACTCTCTTCTCAGAATTTTGTCTACCCTTTCAAAGACAAAAATCATCATTTTGGAAAAAACTGTAGGAAAATGAAGAAAATGCTGGCAACCAGCACTTTCTCCTTTTCTCACAATGTTTTCTATCCTTTCAAAGATAAATCAAATAATTTGAGCCGTGACTAGCTTGTTGTCTGCAAGGGCTTACAATGCTGACAATATTAATTTTTGTTGTCTATTAAAGGACTAACTCTTTACCAGAAAAATGTAAACTTGTCCAAATTGAAAGCATTTGCAGAAGACTATTTAAATGTGACTCAAATGAGGAAATTTGTCTTTGATCAGGTAGAAAACAATGTGGTTACCAGCATTTTCTCCTTTTCCCACAATGTTTTCAAAAGGCTTCTTTCCCAGGGTCGTTAAAAGGTGGCATTGTGCGGTAAAGGATTAAAGGGAAGGGAACATTGTGGGAAGAGGTGAAAGTGCCCGTCTCCGATAGTTTCTGATGCCTTCTTTTTGGGGTTTAATGCTGGTTACAAGCATTTTCTCCTTCTACCACTGGGGTGTTGCGTGGCTTAGTGGTAAAGTGTAGGACTTGTGACCTAGAAGCCCCTGGTTCGGGCCTCGCTGGATCCACTGGGTTTTTCCTGGGAGTCTCCTTGGGTAAGACACTTCAGAGCCCTAGCCTAGTACTGGTGGAATCCAGGAAAAACAAGGATATGTGAGCTGTTGCTGTGATATTACTGAAGTAATGTTGTAAGCCACATAAAACACTAATCAATCTGAACGTCTCCTTTTTCTGTGAGGGGGGGTAAACACAAGATTGTTTGGTTAAAAGTTAAGTAGCATACAACTTCCTTTTTTTTCCCCCGTAATCTATTCTACAGTGAAAGGTTTCAGTAGAATATAACAACAAGAGGTACCTTTAGCTGATCGAAACTCAGCTTTCTATGATGAGCAAACAATGCGGCAGGTGAGATTCTCATGGCCCCTCCATTCCCATAGGAGCCTTGACCATCAAACTGTTTAGAAGCTGGACCAAAGATGTCCTCACACTTATTTTCTTTCAACTGCCAGAAGACAGACACTACGCTACCACCATACCCTCGTCCACTCTCTTTGTGAAATTCATCAGTAAATCTGTAATAAAATCATCCGTACTTTGTAAACAAAAATAATCAATAAAGCTGTAATAGAACTGCCTGTACCCTTTAGTCTGTAACAAATTCATCAATGAATCAGTAGAAAATTTATTGAAGTACAACTGTAACATATAATTCTTCTGTAATTCTGTTTAAAACAATCACCAGTAAATTTGTAAGAAACTTGTCAGTAACTGATTCAATAATGATTTCATTAGTAAATATGTTATACCTCATCTGTACATATTTAACAGATTCATCAGTAAGTTATTATTTCATAAATACATCAGTAAATATTCACTAAGTTTAGCAGTCAATCTATAATAATGCTGAAGCCAAAAGTATACAGTATTTGAATCCTAGAAACATTATCTGTATACAAGACCCTATTTTGTTGGTACTTTTGGAGATAATTTTAATGAGTACCTACAACAAAGATATCAGAAGAAATATCAACCAATCACTCAAACAACCATTCGACTGATTGACTGATTGATTGATTGATTGATCCATTCCATTCTACTCCATTCAATACCATCCCTTCATCAGTCCATCCATCAACCCATCCATCCCTCCAAAAATCCATCAATCCAACCCATCTATCAATCACCAACCCATCCATCAATCACCAACCCACCCACTCACCCATCCATCCATCCATCCATCCATCCATGATAAAACTTTGTGACAACAGCTGACTTCAAAGGAATACTACAGAAGCTGATAGCTCTGTCTAATCAGCTATTAGATATGAGCCATGCCCTGGCGAAAGGGGGCTTAATGCATCCCCCTGATCCTTGACACCCAGCCATAGTATGGATCTATAGAATCCATTTTGTCTTTCATGAGGTCCACTAGCCCTTGGACATACAGACAAGGAGCGAAAAGATTCGGCCCTGGTCAGCCTGCACGGACTGTGCAGGCTGACCTGGGTCGATACATTTCGCAGATGCATTAAGCCCCCTTTTCAGAGCATGGTTCATATACATGTATATACAGACCTTCAGATAGAGGGAGTGATTTTGATTTCAAAATTGAAAATATTAGTCACTCTCCACTAAACCCTATGTTATGGGTACTCATTAGAATTGTCTTATTGAGACGATTCTAATGAGTACCCACAACATAGGGTTTGGAAGAGAAATAAGGGATTTAGAATACTATCACTCCCTCTTGTCTGGAGCTCTGTATTTACGATATACATAACTTTGCGCCATATCCTTTGGATTAAGTCCATCATTTGCTATCAGTGACTTAACAACACTTCTTGCCATAGCTGTGTCATCTGTATACTCCCATACCTTCTTTGGCTTTTTGGCAGATTTCCCCTCTGATTTTAAACAAAAAAGTTGTTGTTACTCATAGCTCTGTCTTTCCTGAATTTGGTACTGCCATACTAGAATTTCAGCAGTTATAAGATCTACACCTTCTGAAAATTACATAATCTACCTAAAGACAACTGGCAAAATTTAGATACAGAAGATTGTGCAGATGTTTAATATCCTGGAAATTAGCCAGATACCTGGACTCAACAACTTATTCACTGTACCCAAAGCCTATCACACTAGGGTTGTTTTCTCTTGGGGTACCAAGGGCATAGCGTCCATTTTGCACAATATGCATATGCATATAAAAAAATTCCATGGCCACAACCAATATCATATGTGTGTATTGATTTTCCCTTGGTCTGTGTGCCTTTTCAAACAAATAGATGAGTTAAATTGATGCACTGATGACTAGGGAATTCCACTGTGCATTACAGTTATACAATAAATGGTGATGTTTCATGTGATATCACGCTGTCAAGCAAGTGCCCACCACTCACTGTGTGTAAAAATATTTTGTTCCTAGCCATGCTAAAGGGTACTGTATCCCTATCTCTCAAGTCTTCAGGTATAACACCATACCTCTAGCCTCTGAGGTAAGGGGTACTGAGCTGTACCCTGAGACACTGCTTTTTCTGAAATGTTTTCTTACCTCAAATGAAAAAATTTCATTGTTTCAGCCACATTTAATTCTTTACCATATGACAAAATTTTGGACAAGACCAAATTGAAAGCATTACATTTTGAAGATGACATATCAAATGTGTCTCAAATGATGATTTCTGTCTTTGATAGGGTAGAAAACATTGTGGGAAAAGGAGAAAATGCTGGTTACCAGCATTTTCTCCTTTTCCAACCAAGTTTTCACAAGGCCTTTTCTTCAGGGTCGTTAAAACTTAGGATTATGTGGTAAGGTTTAATCTCATTTGTTGTCTGACAGTGCCAGTAGATCTAGATCTACTTTCACTTTTGACTGGTCAAAAGTTTTATCATTTGATAAACAGTTTACTCATTACAGATGTAGATCTAAACTAGATCTATGAGAAATATCGGATGTTCTTAACCAGAGGGGCTAATTTCATACTTTTTTACAGTAAAGGTTGACTATCCTAAGAAAATATGTAATTTTATTATGAGCCATGCTCTGTGAAAAGGGGGCTTAATGCATCTGCAAAAAGTATAGACCCATGTCAGCCAGCGCAGTCACAATCTAGGACCAGTTTACCTCATGATTCAGTAGGTTTTTAGACAGAATGGACTTCATGGATCCAAAATCATGCAATGACTTGCTTGGTAGTACAGATAACTGTCCCCGAAGGTGTTTCTGGTTTTTGACTAGTCGCCTCCAAGGTCCAAATAAGAATAAAACCACCATAAAAATCTCATTATTAAGACTCACTTGCATAGTATCATTCATCACAGAGATGCCTTAACCATTTACACAATCCCCACTATTTACGACCCTGAGAAAAAAAAAAACTTTTTGAAACATTGTGGGAAAAGGAGAAAATGCTGGTAACCAGCATTTTCTCCTTTACCCACAATGTCTTCTGTCCTATCAAAGGCATATTCCATTATGTGTCCCACATTTAAATTGTCATCTGCTGATGTTTTTAATCTGAACCACTCTAAAATTTTATTGTTTGATAGAGTTAAGCTCCCTTATGCCAGCACATGGGTCAATCATTATTATTCCGACAGACTGGTGAAAACCTGGTTACACTCTTAAAAAGCATGAACTTTGCCCCAGTAATTACAACACTTTAGAAATAAAAATACCGATTTCGATTTTCATGACGACATCTTTTAGAACATTCTCGATGGACACTGGACCATTCCATAACCCTTCAAACACCTGTCCCACACAGTCTCCAATCACACCGCCGACAAGGCATCCTTTGTAACGCGACAAAAGTGATGCCATATTTACAGGGTCTGTCTCTCTAGTTTTAGTTTCTGTTTCTTCCAACCCTTTACCAAAAGTTCGACCCCCGAAAGAATGTGAACAATGTGGTATCTCTCTAGAACTAGGAGAAATTACTCCCTTTTCCAAACTGTAGTGTTTTCTACTCTCCGAAGGACAGTTCTATCATCTGATTAACATTCTGTTCGTCGTCTGCAAATTCTTTGAATATTTTCCGTTAAAGTTCAAAACGTGTCCTGTTTTCGGTAAAGGGTTTGGTCTAATCCCCGTCGTCACAGACGCTTTATGTTATCGCAAAGAGGCGGTCTACAGTTTATGTATATTACCCGCCCACATAAATTAGCGCATGAATCCGTTTATCTGGCATACAATTTGGACTAAAAAAAAAAACGCTTTACCCATTTATGTAATCCGAAACGGTAGGATCCTATCGATAAATTTTATAATTACACCAACGATCGCAAGACTGACATATTTTGAGGTGTGAACGAGTTCATGAAATACATGAAAAAAAAAAAAATTATTACGTGTACTAATTAGCTGAAAACAACATGGGACCTAGGCTAGCACGAAAGCTAACATAGAATGAATGTCCATTCATGATATTAAAACATTCCGTGTAAAATAAGTTCAATCCTCCACAAAAAAAAAAAAAAAAAACCACATAATAGAATACAACTCCAATTAGTCTTTCACAACCATATCTAATTTTATTTCAGATATTGGAATCAAAGCAGGCCTGAACAACACACAGTTCATAGAAGTTATGTAACAATTGTGACAGATAATCTTCCGGAGCGGGGACTGAACTCAGGACCTCTAGGTCCAAACTGAACACTCTATTACGTCGCTACAAAAGCTAGCTCAATAGCAAGGCAGTATAAGTGTCCCCTTAAACAAATTCAAGCTATGCATTCGTACACGAATCATCCATGTGCTTTTAGTCTTTTTCTCAAATAAGTGGATGTCCCACTATGGGCGCTGATCATTTCAATGCAACAGTTATGACAAGTAACCTCTCAAAGTGGGGATTAAACTCAGGACCTCTAGTCAAAAGGCAAACGCTCTACCACGTCGCAGTACACGTGTCCCCTTATACAAACACAAGAGCTCTATGCATTTCATTTATCTGTGGGATAGACCAGTATACTATAATTATATTGCCTATTTTTCGAAACCGTCAATACTGTGTATATTTCAACTGTTAATGAATAATTCAATCTCTCTTGCGAGTTAGTCTTTGTACATATATCTACGGAGCATGAAATTAGAATGTTACTGAAAACAATTTTGCATAAAAGCAAGTTAAAAAATCTTTATACATTACTTTTGTATCAGTTAATTTTTCAGGAAAAATAATACAGCTGGAGTGCATGAGTATTTTTGTGGCCGTTATCTGAAGTAGTTTCATCCAGACGGTGATAGTATATCCCATCATCATGCAAAAACTTTGACATTTTATAATACCTCTGTCATTACTTAATGTATTTACTTCAATCTCTGACTAGTTGTAAAACCGTCAAGGGGTGGGGAAACCCATGCAAAAGGGACAGGGAATAATTGTCCGTGAAAATGAACCAACTGAATGGGCAAACAGTATATAAAGTAGCAAATCCTCTATGATTGTCAGGTCACGAATTTCAGGAGCAAATATTTTTCAAAGTTAGATGCCACTTAATTTTGGCAAATTGAGCTTGGCGAGGAAAGTTCTAAGCTTTGCACATTCAATACACCTTTTGGTAGAAGAAGATTTAAACGATAAGCTTTTGGAATTGTGTCGGCTCCTGAAATTATGCAATGTGCGATATCTCAGATCGCAGAAAGCATTGATGATGTGGAAGTGGTCCTGGATGATATACTGGTCACAGGAAAAACACTAGAGGAAGATGATGAATGCCTTGAGAGAGTATTTAAACAAGCGAGAAAATATAAGCCTAAGATAAACAAGGCAAAGTGTCAATTAAGAAAGAAAGAAGTACCGCATGTAGGTCACTTATTGACAGATGAACGTGTAACACCAGATCCAGAGGTGATTCAGGCAATCGAAAAATGCAGGCTCCAAAGAAAAAAAAAAAAAAAAAAAGGCTGATGACATTTATGGGATTTATTCAATACTTAGCAAAGTTTAGGCCAAACCTATCATCAAAGTCTGAACCGTTAAGAGTACTGATGAAAAAGGATATAGTATTTGACTGGGGACCAGAGCAAGAGAAACGTTTTGAAGAAATTAGAGCTATGCCAGTGTTGAAATACTTTCATCCCAATAAACATTACCACTAACAGTGGATAGTAGCTCAAAGGGACTTGGTTCTGCAATACTGCATCAAGGTTAAACCAGTTGCATTTGCATAACAAGCATTAACCCCTACACAACAAAGATATTCTCAAATAGAAAAAGAAACATTAGCTATATAGTATTTGGGGTAAAGAAGTTCAGACGATTATGTATATGGACAGAAAATTACGATAGAATCGGAGCATAAACCGGTGCAGTCAATATTTAAAAAGTGACCGGCAGAAATTCCATTGAGATTACAGAGAATGCTGTCTGATCTGTCTGAATATGATTTAGAAGTTGTAGTTTAGTTTAAAAATACACATTAACGATTTAGAAACAAGTTCTTGCAACTTATACTAATCTCTCTCGATTCTGCTCCTGGGAACTACATCAGTACTAGCGCCGAATGTGTGGGCCAATGAACAATTCCAAAGTTGATACCCGCTATTGAACTCGGGACCGTAAGGTCCCGAGACCAATGCTCTACCTCACAACCATGGACACCACTAGAAGTTGTATACATATCTGGAAAATCAATGTACATAGCAGATCTATACATTGTCGAGAAATTTCAACAGTGAAAGTATCGAAAAACTCCTGAATGAAGAATATAGCATTGCAGGGGAATACTTTTCAATGTCACAAGAAATGTGCAGTCAGTTGGGAAAAGCCACTAAATTGGACATTGACCCTCAAGAGTTGAAACAAACCGTTGAAAATGGATGGTCTAAAGATCGTAGTATGCTTACAGATGAAATTAAATTATACTGGAATTACAAAGATGAAATCACAGTCATAGAGGATTATCTACTCAAAGAATATAAAATAATGATACAAAAAGCATGAGAAATCAGAAGTTGGATTACATACATGAATCAGATCTTGGAATTGTAAAGTGTAAAGCTCGAGCCCGTGACTGTATGTTTTAGCCAGGTACGAATGATGCCATAGAAGATAAATGTTCCAAATGTTACATCTGTGCTAAAAGCCAACCTATAATTCCAAAGGAACCAATGATTGAAACTAATTTGCCTGTAAGACAATATTGTAAAATACTTGTTGACATACTTGAAAACAAACAAACAAATAAACAATATCTCATTACTGTGGACTATTACTCAAAATAGCCAGAAGTTTCCAAATTAGATAATGTCACGGAGAGAGGATAGAAATATAAGCACTTCAAACCTGCCTTACTGTTGAGCTAGCTTTTACAGCGATGCGGTTTGATACATTTCTCTCCGTGAAAGTTAAGCAGCGTGCATTAGGTTAGTGCCTGGATGGCCTTGTATATTCCCCTGGATTCTTTGTATGTAGGTCTCGCGGTCGAGACTTCTCGTAGCGGAGAGTAATGTCACGGAGAGAGGTTAGATATATAAGCACTCAAAACCTGCCTTGCTGTTGAGCTAGCTTTTACAGCGATGCGGTTTGGTGCATTTCTCTCTAGAAGTTAAGCAGCGTGCATTAGGTTAGTGCCTGGATGGGTGACCAGGTCGTTGCACGTTACTATAATATGACCACTAAAAATGTCATTGGATATATGAAATCACACATGTCAAAGTATGGAATTACACGTGGAAGTTATTTCTGATAATACATAAGAATTCTGTAGCTCAGAAGCAAAAAAGAGTTAGGAAAGAGTATGGCTTCAGACACACAACTGCAAGTCCTCATTACCCACAATCCAATGGACAAGTAGAAAGAACTGTAAGGACTGTAAAAAAAACTCATCAAAGTGTCAAATGATCCTTATCTTGCTATTTTGGATTATCGCAATACACTTATCGAAGGAATTAGACTTTCGCCTGCTCAACTGTTAATGGGTCGTATGCTTAAAACTACATTGCCTCAGCCGCCCACCAGGTCAGTTTTCCTGATCACCTTGATTGCTGAAGGAAGGGTTAATTACCGACTGATTATTCTAATATTTTTGCAGTTGTTATTCTAGGTTAATGATCAATCAAATTCACAGACTTTTTTTCCATTGTTTCTTTTTTTAAAAGAAGGGAAGTGTAGAGTATTGGCTTATCAGTTCACCTTGTATAATGTTTATGCATGAGCTGCTATACTACAGGTACCGGATTTGTTTATATTGGAGTTTAACGCCACTTTAACAACTTAGGTCATATCACGGCTGTCAGTGCAGCTACGCATGAGTTTCCTGGCTTTCTCACACCAGTACTGACACAACTTTCTTTCCAAGTCAATGACTACTTTTCCCACATGAATCAGAATAGGTACCCGAGTCTTTGGACATTATTCTATTGATAGCCGTTCTGATAAGGTTCACTGACTACTTTTCCCACATGAATCAGAACAGGTACCCGAGTCTTGGAACATTATTCTATTGATAGTCGTTCTGATAAGGTACATATAACTACAGAGTAAGATTAGAGATTGTGCCAGTGACAAATACTAGATAGTCTGGATTACCTGCTCCTATCACTACATTATCGGGTCAGGCAAAGTGCAATAATGGCGGCCTCCTAGGTGTCCTCAAGCGTACCCCTACATGCTTCCCTGTTTTTCCCAATTTCATGAGATCCAGTTTGATCAGTTAATAAATGAGATCAATTTTGTACAAAAAAATACTTTACCGAATCTAAAACGTGCTGTTGCGGGTATGGTTTAAATATAAATTCGACAATGAATCATTTTAAAAGTAGCCCTGTTTTCGGACGTTATAAAGGTCCATTGACATTTCGGATACTTTAAAAAGCATTTCTGATATGTAGTTTTTCTCACTGAATAAGAACGACATGTAGAAAAAACTCATTGTCATGAGTTTATTGCAAGCGACTGTTTTGAATTCAGCTTATGATCCGATTTGATCATGTGAAATAAAAATGTCCCGTCTCCTCTGCATATTAACTACAGGGGCCGCCATTATTGCACTTTGTCCCACATATTCTTGTAGTACGGCGGGGTACCAGACTGAATACTAGATTGTTATTTTTTAACCTACATATTAATAAAGTACAGTACCCCCCGCTTTTTTAAATTAGATTTTCATTTGATAATGGCATTTAATAATAACTCTTTCATTACATATGATATTTACTTCAATCTTGGACTATTAATTAGTTGTTAACTATCAAAAAGGGAACAGGGGCAGGTAACCATCAAAGTATTTTTGATACGTTGATACAGTTTTGCCTCTTTCGACTTAGAATTTTCACTGAATTGCAACTGCAGCCGAGCGTTGGCACCTGCATGTGGTGCCCTCGTTAAATATTGATAGTTTGCTAGCTATCACCTTTACTAAATTCAGACTTTTAGAAGTTTTGTTCGATTATAAAAATATTTTTACCCCCCCCCCACCAACGTTAGCGACGTATCGAACATCCTGCCTTATAACTGTGCATTGCTACTTCAAGCTTCCCCTCCTGCACCTTCGATATGTTCAAGTTTAAAGCAACAAACAGGGAACCATTAAGTCCCAAAATGGAGTCAAAGATGATCGAGGGTTGAACTACAATCGATAACACAGGGAAATTATTCCAATGAATGATGTTTTTTTTATCTATGAATCGGCTATTTTCACACGACACATTACAACAAGTATGGCAAGTTCACTAATACTGGAAAACTTACATTATAGCGTAAAAGACTTGATTAAAATTTAGATACCTGTGTTTACATTTTGTTACGCAGGTTTCTGTAGCTGAGCGTGGTATTGCGAAATGCTACCGCTTTTCTCAGCAATATATATAGATAAATCTTATTTTGGCAAAAGTTGATCTTCATTCGGACGCTAGCAGTTTAGCAATCAGAAATAGTGTTTCGTAATCAGAAAACGATCGATGTGATTACAGGTAAATTACCGTTGATTAGAAGGGTAGGTCCGCTCTTATTTTTGTCATTGTATCTCCGTCCCTTCCCTTATTGCAGCAGTCATTTTTTCTATGCTTCTGAAAAATTCATAATCTTACCAGTCAGCTTTCAGCTTGTCAAATGTGTTTTTAATTCTAACTTTCAGCTATGAAAATGGTAGTTGATCAACGGTCACAGTAAAATATGCCACGGGACTAATTTACACCACAGGTACACCACAGCAGAAAGTAAAACTCCACAGCACATAAATAATATTTAATGCACATTGTTTATGTTTAAATATCTTAAGATGTGATCTTAAGTATATTGAAGTATAGCTGGGAAATTTTACATATTTTGGTAGTAATTTGATCTTGAAGGACAGCCATACTCAGATTAATGATCTCCGTGATGCCATAGTTGTATAAAATATCAATTTCGTGAATATGTGTGTTTGTACAACTTTAAATAGATTTATTTTTAATTTTGAAGATATTTAACGATATTAAGAATTGAATCATAACTTTGTAAACCCTGTCGTCTCCATATTTTCATGTTAACTCAGATCTGTATAGGATAGTGAAGGGAGATAACTCTAACAGATGTTTGATACTTGTCGTCACTCTTATCTTTAGTCTGGAGATGATACCGTTTACAAAGTGATGATTCAATGCTATACATTGAATCAAATATCCAAAGAATTGAAAAATAAATCTGTTGAAAGATGTACAAACATACATCTTCAAGAAATTAATGTATTGTACAATTATGGCGTCATTAAGATCGTGACTCAATACATGTATTGCTGTCTTTCAAGATCAAATTTCTACCAAAATACATAAAATTTCCTAGCTAGACTTCAATATATAATTGATAACATGATAATAAAGATATCGTAACATAAAAATTAGGTATTGACAGTTATGAATATGCTGTGGCATGTAAATTTCTCCTGTGGCATACCTGTGGCGTAGAACACTGCTGGGGAGTATTTTAATGTGACCCGTTGATCAGAAGGTAAATGATCTGATTTCACATTGACACCAAGATCTTACTGTAATTTACCTTTTTCTGACATAAACACATTGGGTTAGTTTGTAAACAAACGCTCATTATTGATTCAGTTTACTGCACACGTTTGTTAACTTTCAGATCAGCAATCAAGTAATAAGCATGACTTATGGTAAAATTATACCTTCAGTACTTTTAGTTCTTTTCCATACCCAAGCTATTAAAAAAGAAGGCCAAAAATGATGAGAAAAAATACTGTACAGTACTTAAAATGGCTTTTTGAACATGCTCAGTAAATGTTCAGCTTAGTTTTGATTTTCATGGAAGTACCGGTAAGTCAATAGATATTTTCATTAGCAAGCAATCCATAGATTTTAAGACCTTGAGAGAAAATTATTTTGAAAACATTGTAGTGAAAAGGAAAAATGCTGGTGACCAGCATTTTCTACCTTTCCTACAATGTTTTCTACCTTTTCAAAGATAAATTCCACTGTTGAGCGATATTTGTTAAGTTTTTGTCTGCAAATGCCTTGAATTTTGACAAGTCTAAACTTTTGTTGTCTGGTCATAAATTCAACACCATTCAATCAATCAAATATTAACCATAGCTCCAGATCAGAGGGAGTGATAGTATTCTAAATTTATTAATTCTCTTCCAAACCCTATGTTGTGGGTACTCATTAGAATCGTCTTGATGAGATGATTCTAATGAGTACCCATAATATAGGATTTAGTGGAGAGTGATTAATATATTCAATTTTGAAATCAAAATAACTCCCTCTATCTGGAACTCTGATTAACTGTGGCTCAATGTGGCTCAAAGATGGATTTGTTTTTGAAAGGATAGAAGGACGGAGAGTATTGTGGGAAAAGGAGAAAATGCTGGTTTCCAGCATTTTCTTCTTTTCCCACAATGTTTTCAAAAGCCTTTTTTTCAGGGTTGTTAAAACACAAGATTGTGTGGTAAAGGATCAGTTAAATGTTATTTCCCTTTTTCCAGGTCCACATCATTGAACATTAAGATAAAGCCAAGCAATTTTTCGATCATCACAATGGATTGTTTGGCTTAGATAATGGTGGACAAAGGAATCCATATCGTCCTCAAATTACTGGGTATTAGGTAACACGGACTGCAGCACACATTCTTCCTGGAAGGTTGTTTCTATCACAAGTAGGTGCTGATAATTTTGAAAAACCTTTGGAAGTATCTCCTCTTTCACAATGATAATTCTGGAAGAAAACCCACCTGTATTCCAATCGGAGAGGCATGGCTGTATAAAGGAAGATAGTCCCACAATATTCCATTCGTCTAAAACTTTCACCATTGAGGGTAATTCAGAACCGTTTCAGTACAAAGCACATATGTGTCACGAGGAAAAACCTGAAGTATCTAAAGTGCCTGTCCCCACAGCATTATATAGAAAAGATTCTACAGAAATTTTCCCTTATGCAACCCCGATGTTTGTGAAAGAAGAAATAAACCCCTATTATGTTCCTGAACACTCCCTTTTTGTTCAAGAGCAGCCAGAAGTGAGAGTGTTGGAGAAACCCAGGGCAATGTTTTATCAGGAAGAAATTCATACACATCCTTATAAGGCAGCAATGTATGAAAAGCAGGACATTGAAGTATTTGAGGCAACTAATGCAATTTACAGGGAAGAGACTCCAGAAATTATGGGAACAACAAATGCAATGTTTGTAGAAGAAAAAATTGAACCATTTGATTATGCTTCACCGATACGTATTGAGGAACAATCAGAAATATTTCGAACAAATAAATCCCTTTTTATCGAAGAAAAGTCAGAGATTTTACTATCACCAACTGCTCTTTTCGTACAAGAAGATATTTCGACATTTCAGTATCCTAGACCCATGTATATAGAGGAAAAACCAGATAATTCCTGGGCTCCGAGGGCTTATTTCAAGTTTGAAGTACCGGAGGCAGTCGGTAAATTATATACTCTCCATGAGGAAGACAAAACTGTGATTTCGAAGTTAGATAGAGCCTTTGTTGTGGAAGAAGACACTGCAATCACACCGGCTTCTCGGGCGTTTTTTATCAAAGAAGAGCCCCGTGACCTTGGTAACCCAGTCACCTTTACGATTCAAGAAGAGCCTGAGAAGAATATGCCGGTAAAGACAGCATTTCGTAAAGAGGAAAAAATTGAAATTTTCTTTACACCAAATTATATTTTTTTTGACAAAGAGTATGAAATGGAAGAAAGCCAATGAGATGTGTCGAACTTTAAAGCTTTCCTGTTTTCTTTATCCTTTTACCATTCAAGCTGTTTCGCACATCTTGGGAAAGAAAGCTATTGAAAATATCGTGGGAAAAGGAGAAAATACTGGTTACCAGTATTTTATCCTTTGTCCAGAATATTTTCTACTATTTCAAGGTTAAATCCAATCATTTTAGCCACATTGAATTTTTCTACTTTCATTTTTGATATGGGCAAGACTAAAATTGTGTCAGCTAGTAAAGGGATGAATTATCCCTTTTGCAAATGACAAAATTTTAGACCTACCTAAACTCTAAGCATATGTAGATGACTAAGTAAACATGACTTTAACCCAGTACCACGCAGTCCCAACTTTTAACGACCCTAAAGGAAACACCTTTTGAAAACATTGTGGGAAAAGGAGAAAATGCTGGTAACCAGCATTTTCTCCTTTTCCAACAATGTTTTTTACCCTTCCCGTAATAAATTTCAAATTTTCAGTCACATTTATTTTGTCGTGTGCAACTGCTTTCAGTTTGGACTAGTCTAAAATTTTGTCATTTGGTAAAGAGTTAAAACATAAATATGTCTTTTGAAGGGAAGAAAACATTGTGGAAAATTGAAAAAATCCTGGTTCAGTTTTACTAGCATTTTTTCCTTTTTCTTACAATGATTTTAATTTAGTCTTCTTTCTCAGGGTTGTTAAAATTTGGATTGTGTGGTAAAGGGTTAAACGGCCATTTTGCACATGCAGGATACTTTTTTGACAGATCAGACGTCTGTTGGAAAATATTGTAATAAGAGGACAATCACTTTCCAGAGATTGACTTTGGAGCCCAAATGAATATGACAATTTTTAGTGTTTGGACGGCTCACAGTTTTCCCGCTCTCTTTACCAGATGATAAAATTTGAGACTGGTCCAAATTGAAAGCATTTGAAGACAACAAAGTAAATGCAGCTGAAATGATGGATCCTGCCAATGAATGTGTATAAAACCTTGTGGGGAAAAAGGAGAAAATGCTGGTTACCAGCATTTTCTCCTTTTTCCCACAAGGTTTTCAAAACGTTCGTCTTCAAGGTCCTTAAAAGTCGGGATTGTGTGGTAAAGGGTTAACTTTGTATCAAACAATCTTGTATGTTAACAACCATGAGGAAGAAGACTCTTGAAAACATTGTGGGAAAAGAAGAAAATGCTAATAACCAACATCTTTCAATGAAATCACAGAATTTCAGTCACTTTCAACCTGCTGTTTGCAAATGCTTTTGATTAGAAAAAGTTTGAAAATCCATTGTTTGGCCAGAAATATTTACATCTTGCATATCATCTTTTAAAATCATATCATTTTTTTTTCCCCCCTCTTTGTTTTGCTGTGTTACCAAAAGTGATAAAAACCCTTAACTCTTTACCAAACGACAAAATTTTAGACTGATCCAAGTTGGAATCATTTGCAGCTGAGCTGACAAATCAAATGTTGCACAGATTATGAAATTTATCTTTTAAAGGGCAGAAAACAATGTGGGAAAGGGAGAAAACCTGGATATCAGCATTTTCTCCTTTTCACACAAAGTTTTCAAAAGTCTTTTTCTTTGGCTTTGCTAAAACTTGGGATTTTGTGGTAAAGGGGTTAACCAAACAATTCTGGGAGGAAGAAAGCTTCTAAACACATGCTGGTAACCAGCATTTTCTCTTTTTTTGCCGCAATTTTTGCTAACCTTAAAAAAAAAAAAAAAATCCCATCATTTTAGCCACTTTGAATCTGTTGTCTGCAAATGCTTTCATTTTGCACAAGTCTAAAATTTTGTCATTTGGTGAAGTGTTAACTCTTTACCACACAATTCCAACTTTTAACGACCCCTAGAAAGAAGTCTTTTGAAAACATTGTGGGAAAAGGAGAAAATGCTGGAAATCAGCATTTTTTCCTTTTCCCACAATGTTTTCTGCCTTTCCCAAAACAAACTTCAATTTTTCAGTAACATTTATTTTGTCATCTGCAAATGCTTTCAGTTTGGACCAGTCTAGAATTTTGTCATTTGGTAAAGTGTTAACTCTATACCACACACTCCTGACTTTTAACGACCCAGAGAAAGAAGCCTTTTGAAAACATTGTGAGAAAAGGAGAAAATGCTGGTAACCAGCATTTTCTCCTTTTCCCACAATTTTTTCTTCCCTTCCTGGAACAATATTCAAATTTTCAGTCACATTTATTTTGTCGTCTGCAACTGCTTTCAATTTAGAGTTGTCTAGAATTTTGTCGTCTGTTAAAGTGTTAAGCCATAAAAAATGAACCATGCTCTGTGAACAGGTGTTTATTGCATCTGCAAAAAGTATCGACTCAGGTCAACCTGCACAGTATGTGCAGGCCGACCTGGGTCGAAACTTTTTTTTTTGCTTTTGGTATATTTTCTGCATTTCCAAGGACCATTCTACCTCTGCATTTATTATTTGTTAGACAGAATGGATTTTATGCATCCATAATTTGGCGTGCAACATACGAAAAGGGGCCTGCGGACATATGTGTAAAAGTGTGTCGTCCTAGATCAGCCTGTGCAGTCTATGACTAATCCGAGACGACCCTTCCCGTTTTTGTGCGATTTTCTGTTTCAGGAAAGTGTACTGTATGAAAAAATCTTATGTAGTTGTAAAGTGCTCGGACTGCGCAGGCTAATCTGGGACAACAGTTTACGCAATTGTCTGAAGGCCCCTTTTCGTGTGTTACACGCCATTTTGTGATCACTTGCTTGGTATAGCGCCTCAAGGAGGCGACAAAATTTTAGACTGGTCCAAATTGAAAGCAGTTGCAGACGACAAAATAAATGTGACTGAAAAATTGAAATTTGTTTTAGGAAGGGTAGAAAACATTGTGGGAAAAGGAGAAAATGCTGGTTACCAGTATTTTCTCCTTTTTCCACAATGTTTTCAAAAGGCTTCATTCACAGGGTCGTTAAAAGTCTGGATTGTGTGGTAAAGAGTTAAACCCCTTTTTTTTCCACAGAATGGCTCATATCAAACTATTTTTCACGCACTGTTTTGCTGTTTTACCAAAGTGGAATTAACTTGTGATAATGTGATTGCTCTTTTAATGTTTAACTCTTTATCAAACGACAAAATTTTGGACTCAGTGAAATTGAAAGAATTTGCAGAAAACAAATTAAATAAAGCTCAAATGATGATTTTTTTTGTCCCTGATAGGGTAGAAAATATTATGAGAAAAGGAGAAACTTGATAGGATGGAAAATATGAGAAAAGGAGAAAATGCTGGTTACCAGCATTTTCTCTTTTTCCATAATGTTTTCAACACTTTCAAAGACATATTCTTCCTTTTGAGCCATACTTGATTTGTTGTCTGTGTAGGTTTTTACACTTGGACAAGTTTAAAATTTTATCGTTTGGTAAAGAGTTAAAAATTAGATTATTAGGTTTGATTGTTTAGTGTGCCTTATGGGAATTTTGAAGTTTTGGTGCTGTGAAAAAAGTGATACTAAACATTTGATACATGCCCTGGCAAAAGGGGGCTTAATGCATCTCTGTGATGCATTATACCAAGCAAGTCATAACATACTTACGGATCCATAAAATCTGTTTTGTCTAGCAACTGATGGGGTCCCAAGGTGGAATGGTGATTGAGCACGCAGAAAATTATTAAAAGCAAAATGTTTCGACCAAGGTCAGCCTGCATTGACTGTGCAGGCTGACCTGTGTCGAAACTCTTTTGCAGATATAAAAGCCCCGTTTTCACAGAACATGGCTCATTTGTCAGTAATTTCAGCTCAACCAAGTGCGATTTTGTACATATGTTAATTAAGATGTTATAATTGAAGTATCTATGATATGGTTTAGCTGCAATACTGTGGCACATGACAAGGATCAGACCCATTCGGCATACCTCGGGTGATCCGGTGATCAAATCCCTCGGCTGTATCACGTAGCTTGATATGCACCTACACGGTACATTTCGCACATCTCTGGAAGCACACCGCTTTACCGTTATTGAAATTGTAAGGCTCGTCTTTAGAAAGAACACATGAGTAAATTTTCTATCGTTATTTTTCTAAGAGTATTTCAGTCGGCAAACAGTTTGTACATTCAAGTTTTAGCATGGTTTATCAATTCCGTTAGGAGCTTTCATTGACAGATCGATAGAAGTGAATAACTTCACAGTGGTTGTTCATGTCGTTGCTAAGCGATCTACATGGGCGCCGCCATGTTTAAGATCATGTGATTGGTAGTTCAAAATGGAAGCCTCCCTTATACAGACGAGGTTAGATGTAGGTACGGAATCGGCCGAGTTGTGACGAGTGGGATCAGACCATGTGGTCTTTAGATATAGCATGTAGAAACAAGACTTATGTAACCTTATTAGCCATGTATTAACTCTTTACCACACGACAAAAAGGTAGACTCATCCAAATTCAAACCATTTGCAGATGACAAAATAAATGTAACTGAAAAATTGAAATTTGTTTTGGAAAGGATAGAAAACGTTGTGGGAAAAGGAGAAAATGGTGGTTACCAGCATTTTCTTCTTTTCCCACAATGTTTTCAAAAGGCTTCTTCTTCAGGGTCGTTAAAAGACGTGATTTTGTGGTAAAGGGTTAAGTCCAAAGTATTCAGTTACAGATATTCCAGTTAAGGATACATCTATAGTCATTTTAGCCAGTTTTTATCCCATTTCATCCTTAATTTATGAAACTATAATCATTCTTGTATCTTCAAGCCAATTGTTGCCCTCTGACGGTTGCAAGGTTGCACATATTATTACAACGTATAGAAAATGCATTTCATTTTTTGGCAGCTTTGTTGTCATTTCGTGTTTTAAATGACGACAAGTCCCTTGAGTTTCTCTTATCTCTCACACCATATATATTGAAAACTTATCTACGATTACACAGCTGAGCAAATTCTGAGCCATTCTACACACTTTAAAGTTTTAACAGTGTTCTTTCTCTCAGGCTATAAGGATATATCTTTAAAGTAACGCTGATTTAACCCTTTACCACACAATCCCGAGTTTTAACGACCGAAAAAGAAGGCTTTTGAAAACATTGTGGGAAAAGGAGAAAATGCTGGTAACCAGCATTTTCTCCATTTCCCACAATGTTTTCTGCCCTTCCCTAAACAGATATCACTTTTATGGTCACATTTATTTTGCTTTCAATTTGGACTTACACGAAATTTTGTCGTTTGGTAAAGAGTCAAATGACACCATTTCTGTTATTTTAGTAGATTTTTGTAGATACACATGTGACGTGGTATCACAGTTGAAGTATACTGTAAAAACAGGGGCAGAAATACTTATTATTGCAAGTCCAATAGAGTTATATGTCCATTATCAACCTGTATATGTGTATTTTTTATATCATCTTTGCTTATTATCATGCTGTTTATATGTACTAGAAGTATTTTATTTTATACGTACAAATTTTTATCTCATATACATGCACATGGAGATTGATGATAGTCATTGCGACAGGATTTATTCCTCTCTCGCCGCTGACCATTGTTTCGACTATGGTTATGTGGGAAAGCAGCCAGTGGCTTTGAAAGAATATTGTGCAGAGTACTGGTAAAAGAAACTCCAGGAAAGCATGGATAGGTGCACTAGCCGCTGCAATGTAACTGAAATAATGTTGAAAATGGCATTAAACCCCATACAATCAATCAATCAATCAACATGCACGTGGACAAAATCAAACACAATTATGTGATGACTTGCTTGGTATAATGTAGCACGGAGATGCATTAACCCTTTACCAAACGACAAAATTTAAGACTTGTTCAAATTGAAAGCATTTGCAGACGATAAACTAAATGTTCCCAAAATGATTGAATTTGTATTTGATAGAGAAGAAAAAATTGTGGGAAACGGAGAAAATGCTGGTTACCAACATTTTCTTTTTTTCCCACAATGTTTTCTATTCTACCAAAGACAGAAATCGCCATTTGAGTTACATTTAATATGTCGTCTGCAAATGCTTTCAATTCAGTTGAGTCCAAAATTTTGTGGTGTGGTAAAGAGTTAATGCTTACAATTTGGACAAGTTTAAGATTTCATCATTTCATAAAGAGCTGAGTAACTGTTTGGAACACCTCTAGTTACATTTGAGCTGTGGTATAGGAAAAGGGAGTTAAATGCATTTCTGTGACACATTATACCGAACCAGTCATCACATAATTATGGCACCATAAAATCCATTTTGTCTGAAAACTGACTCCTCATGAGGTAGAATGGCCCTTGGGCATGCGGAAAATCTACAAATACAAAAAGTTTCAACTAATATCTGGCTAATATCCGGCTGCACAGGCTGAGATTGGTGGATACTTTTGACAGATTCATTAAACTCCCTTTTCACAAAGCGTTACTCATATGCATATTGTTAGTATAGTTTCTGTGTATACTTAATTTCGACACATTTTAGATGATAGTAAAGAGATCATATACATGTACATTGTTTGTATGTACATGTGTGCACTGTGTGAATTATGCATGAAAACAAAATCATACTCACAGTTTTACCTATTTTGAAGCACATATCTGCTCTTGATATTGATTTACCTGAAATATATTTTTAGCTCCACTGGCCGAAGGCTAGCGGGCTTATGTTATGGTCTTGTGTCCGTCATGCGTGCATCTGTGCATGCGTTACCTTTTATTTCAAACATCTTCTCTAGAACTACCCATCGGATTTTAACGAAACTTCACAGAAATGATCTTGGCATAGCCCTCTTCAGAAACTCTTCAAAGAATTTGATTCTTATCAAAACTGTGGTTGCCATGGCAACAAAACAAAAATATTGGAAATGGTTTAAAATCGTCTTGTCCAGAACTATAAGGCCTAGGGTCACTAAATTTGGCATGTACCTTCATCTAATGGACCTCTACAGAAACTCTTCAAATTATAGCCCTGGGTCAAAATTGGCCCCGCCCCGGGGGTCACAAGATTTACATGGGTTTATAATCTTCTTGTCCTGAACCATATGGCCTAGGGCTATCAAATTTGCCATGTAGCTTCATCTAAGGGACCTTTACTTAGATTCTTCAAATTTTAGGCGTCGGGCCAAAATTGGCCTCGCCCTGGGGCCACAAGTTTTACATGGGCTTATACAGGGAAAATTTTGAAAATATTCTGGTTCTAAATCATATGGCCAAGGGCTACCAAAATTGGCATGTAGCTCCATCTAATAGACCTCTACTCAGATTCGTCAAATTATAGCCATGGGGCCAAAATTGGCCCCACCCTTGGGGTCACAAGTTTTACATGGGCTTATACAGGGAAAACTTCGAAAATACTCTTGTTCTAAACCATATGGCCTAGGGCTACTAAATTTGGTATGAACCTTCGCCTAATTGACCTCTAATAAGATTTTACAAATTATAGCACTTGGGTCAAAATTGGCCCTTTCCTAGGGGTCACAAGATTTACAAGGACTTTTATAGTGAAAACTTTAAAAATCTTCTTGGCCTAGGGCTATCAGTTTTGGCATAAAGCTTCATCTAGTGGATCTCCTCTAAATTTGTTCAAAATTTAGCCATTGTTCAAAGTGAAATAAACCCCCTCATGGTTTATTAAAGAAACTGAAAATCTTGTTTACAACCATACAGACCAGTCCTATATTACTTGTTATGTGTTTATATCTTGATGACCTCCACCAGGATTCACTTAATTATAGCTCATAATTATAGCTTAAAATCGTAAATCATAGGTAAAAAATGGACTCGCTCTGGGGTCACAATTTTTCAGTCATCTTGTTATAAGCCTATAGTCCTAGAGTTGTAATGTTTGGTGTGTATGGTTTGTCAATATTAGCCAGTGGAGCGATACAGGGCCATTGTGGCCCCCTTGTTATTTGATATTATTATGCAATTGTAATATTTTGTCTGTGAACTTTATCCGACAATCTGGTGTATTTACAACCCAAAGGAAAAAGAGTTTTAACCTTTAGAGTGCCAAATAAACTGATGGGATATTTTTAGCCGAGAAAGGTAACCCTAATCATTGTAATTTTATGATTGCATTATGTCAGATTATTTAACTCTTTACCAAACAACAAAATTTTAGACTGGTTCAAATTGAAAGTATTTGCAGATGACAAAATAAATGTGACTGAAAAGTTGAAATTTGTTTTGGGAAGGGCAGAAAACATCATGGGAAAAGGAGGAAATGCTGTTACCAGCATTTCCTCCTTTTCCCACAGTGTTTTCAAAAGGCTTCGCTTTTGGGGTTGTTAAAAGTCGGGATTGTGTGGTAAAGAGTTAAAGTAACAATAGCTGCCAAAAGTAAATAAAGTAGATGTTAAAATGCATTTGAAATTAAATCATGGAAATTATTATGAAGATGACAATATATTATTGTACATTCGGTCCAAGTGTTAGTCGCTGGCAGAGACCTTAATTTCAAAAGGTCAAGGTCACAGGTAAATGTTGTTTGAAAATTGTTTCCGTGCTCTAACTCAATAGCTGTTTGACCTTGGATCACAAAATATTTATACAAGTGTTGCTCATGACCCCAGGAGATGCCCTATTGTTTTGGGGTCATATGGTTCAAAGGTTAGGGTCACAGGTGAATTTTATTTGATAATCGTTTCCATGCTATAACTCGATAGCTGTTTGACCTAGGACCCTGAAACTTAATGCAAGTCTTGCTCTTGAGAAAAGGAGGTGCCGTTTTGTTTTGGGGTCATATGGGTCAAAGGTCAAGGTCATAGGTGAACTTTGTTTGAACTTCGGGCTGCTTCAGTGACAAGGTGCTGGTGGGGGGTATTAATGTCAGCTTTGCAACAGTTCTAGTTTCTCTCTGGCTGTAAGCATGTATCTGTAAAACACTGGATTGTTTGAGAAAATTGAGATTCTTTGTGTATGATATTTGAATGGAAAAAAAAAAAAGTCCTAACATTTCACTTTTATATAAATCAAAGTTTGTGCCAACATTCCTTATTTTTATAGTTTATTCCCATCTTTTTATGTTTTATTTGGTTTGTTTTTAGATTTCTTAGTTGGCGTTCACTCAAAACCAGAGGTCCAGATAAGAGGGAGTGATGGTATTCTAAATCCACTATTTCTCTTCCAAACCCTATATTGTGGGTACTCATTAGAATTGTCTCGATGAGACGATTCTAATGAGTACCCATTACATAGGGTTTAGTGGAGAATAATTAATATTTTCAATTTTGAAATCAAAATTGCTCCCTCTGTCTGGAGCTCTGTTCTAAACCATTTACCACACAATCCGCAGTGTTAACAACACTGAAGAAGACGGCCTTTGAAAACATTGTGTGAAAAGGAGAAAATGCTGGTAACCAGCATTTTCTCCTTTTCACACAATGTTTTCTACCCTATCAAAGACAGCAACCATCTTGGTTAAATATTTAGATACAATGCACAGCTTCTTCACTCAGACATTATGATTACCTCTTTACCCCAAATTTTAGCCATGTCCAAATTGAAAGCATTTTTGACAACAAAGTTAGTGTCACTTCAGAATATGAAACTTTTCTTTCAGATGGTCAAAAACATTTTTGGGAAAAGGAGAAAATGCTTTTTACCAGAATTTTCTCCTTTTCCCATAATATTTGCAGGTTATCAGCATTTTCTGCATTTCTCACAATGTTTTCAAAAGCCTTCTTCTGCTGTAATTAAAAGTTTAGACTGGTAGAGGTTTAATTCAACCAAACGACAAATTCCAGACGCTCCAAAAATAAAAGCTTGTGGAGATGACGAATTTGCAAGTGATACAAATGCCCAGAAGTTTTTATGACAGGGTAAAAAACATCATGAAAAAAAGAGAAAATGCTGGTTACCAGCATTTTCTCCTTTTCCCACAATGTTTTCAAAAAATCTTTCATTAAAGTCGTTAATATTCAGGATTGTGTGATAAAGGGTTAACCCTTAAGCTGCTAAGCGTGACCCACTGACCGTCTGTGGACAGTGTAGATATAGATTAGACTGCACAATACGTTTTTGATCTACATTTTCCGATACAGTGTTCTCTTTCAGGCGAAATCAACTTTGAAATCACAATATTTGGTTTTTTACTATTGCGTGGAAAGTTGTGCCTCATTTATCTCACAGTTTAAGGGTTAAGACGGTTTGTAAAAGAGGGGGTTTCAGCTATTTAGAGCGTATATTAATATCAATTTATTTATGTTTTTTGGTCTATAAAAATGTGAGAAATTGGAATAACTTTTAAATGGCATTCTGTATTTTTACATCTTAACTCTTTACCACAGAGACCAGAGTTTCAAGGTGACATGTGCCCTGTTGGTTGTGGGTTCGATACCCGGCTGAGGCAAACTTTCTTTCCAGTGATTTTTCGCCTCTCACTTTTGATGCATGTGAGAAAAGTAGTCAGTAACTTGGTAGAAAGTTGTGTCAGTACTGGTGTTAGAAAGCCAGGAAACACAATGTGTAGGTGCACTGACGGCCGTGATATGACCTATAAGCTTTTAAAACAGTGTTGCCGAGCCCCGTAGCTCAGTCGGTAGCATACAGGACTTGAAAACAGGAGGTCGCTGGTTCGATCCCCGGCTCGGCCAATTTCTTTCCGAGGATTGATGATAGTCATTGTGACAGGATTCATTCCTCTCCCACCGCTGACCATTGTTTCGACAATGGCTATGTGGGAAAGCAGCCAGTGGCTTGGAAAGAATATTGTGCGGAGTACTGGTAAAAGAAATTCCAGGAAAGCATGGATAGGTGCATTGGCCGCCGCGATATAACTGAAATAATGTTGAAAAAGGCATGTTAAACATCATACAATCAATCAATCAATTTAAAACAGTGTTACGCCCTTCTACAAACAAACAAACAAACACAAAAACAAACAAACAACCCGAGTTTAAAGGACACTGGAAAAGGGAGAACATTGTTGGAAAAGAAGAAAATGTTGGTAACCAGCATTTTCTTTCTTTTGCCACAATGCTTTCTGTCCTTTGGTCTGGAGACAAATTTCATGTTTTGAATAACATTTATCAGAATATTGTCTGCAAGTGCTTTTAATTTGGACCAGACTTAAAGTTTTGTCATGTGGTAGAGAGCTAAGGAATACCAAACAACAAAATTTTATAACTCTTCCAAATTGACAGCATTTGCAGACAACAAATTGAATGTGACTAAAAATTACACATTTTTTTCTTTCACAGGGTAGAACACTTCATGGGAAAAGGAAAATATGCTGGGCCTACTTGCATTTTCTCCTTTTCCCACAGTGTTTTGGAAGAGCCTTTGTAAAGGGACAAGATGTTTTTCACTGTTTTGCTGATGCAAGTAAATGCGTCCCCAAAAAGTTGCAGTTAACTCTTTACCAGACGACAAAATTTTAGACTGGTCCAGACTGAAAGCATTTGCAGACGACAATTCAAATGTGGATCAAATGGTGGAATTTGTCTTTGATAGAGTAGAAAACATTGTGGGAAAAGGAGAAAATGCTGGTTACCAGCATTTTCTCCTTTTTCCCACAATGTTTTCAGAAAGCTTCTTCTTCGGGGTCGTTAAAACTCGGGATTATGTGGTAAAGGGTTAAATTGAAATTCTCTGTGATTTTATTTGTGATTGATATTTTTAAATTAAAATTTTTATTGGACTTTAATGACATGATAACTTGAAATAAGTCTGTCAACCCTTTACCAGATGACCAAATTTTAGACTCGTCTGAATTGAAAGTATTTGCAGACAAGTCATTAAACATAGCTTGACTACTGAAAGTTGCTGTTGAAAGGGTAGAAAACATTGTGGGAAAAGAAGAAAATGCTGTTTATCAGCATTTTCTCCTTTTCCCACAATGTTTTCAAAAGCTTTCTTTCTCAGGATTGTTAAAACTTTTGATTGTGTGGTAAAGGGATAATTATTTCTTAAACAGTCCTACCTTTTAGTGTTTCTAAGGAAAGCCATATCCTAGATCATTGTTTGCAGTGGAGAAAATGCTGGAGAAAATTCTGTTATTGGGCATTTTTTGCCTTTTCTCACAATGTTTTGTAACCACTGTAAGACCAATCCCATCACTGAAACTGCATTTAATTTGTCGTCTGCTTATGCCTTGCATTTGGACAAGTCTAAAATTTTAAAGTAAAGAGATAAAGAAAGTCTGGATTTATGTCATCCTTCTCTCTTCTTTTCATTAACCTCATCTGAACTTTTTTACCAAAAAGTCCCATGTTTTCACGACCCTGGGAAAGAAAGCTTTTCCGCACAGTTTTAATGACCCTATGGGAGAAAGCTTTTGAAAACATTGTGGGAAAAGGAGAAAATACTGGCAATCAACATTTTCTCCTTTTCCAATCATGTTTTCCAAAGATTTCTCCCATAGGGTCGTTAAAACTCAGGATTGTGCGGAAAAGGGTTAGGTTAGATATGTAGAACAGAACTTAAGAAAAATTGCCAGTATTAGTGTAGACGATATATATCCTCTTTGTATAAACCATGGTACAATCTTCGAAAAGCTTATATTTTACATAATGTTAGGAATCTTAGGTATTTTGCATGAATGGTTTTTATTTGAAATGTTGACTGCAAATTGTGTGTATACATATTAACCCTTTCCCAAACGACAAATTTTGGACTGGTCCAAATTGAAAGAGTTAGCAGACGACAATTTTAAATTTGATGAAAATGGCAGAAAGTTATCAAAAAGGGTAGAAAACACTGTGGGAAAAGGAGAAATTGCTCGTTACGAGCAATTTCTCCTTTTCCCACAGTGTTTTCAAAAGACTTGTACTGCAGACACGTGAAAACCAGGGCTTGTTTGGGAAAGGGTTAATAAAGCAACTTGTGCATTATTAACAATGAAAATAGATAGCTACCTACCTCTTGGAATAGATATGAAACATAATTTATGATGCATATTTCATCCCTCAGTCTTGTAACAAATAATCCCATGTTTTTACAACTCAGTAGAAAAAAAAAAACTTTGTGAATATTGTTAGAGAAGGAGAAGATGCTGGAAACCAGAATTACAAAATAACATTGTTCCTCAATTAACCCTTTCCCAAACAAGCCCTGGTTTTCACGTGTCTGCAATACAAGTCTTTTGAAAACACTGTGGGAAAAGGAGAAATTGCTCGTAACCCACAGTGTTTTCTACCCTTTTGGAGAACTTTCTGTCATTTTCGTCAAATTTAAATTGTCGTCTGCAAACTCTTTGAATTTGGACCAGTCTAAAATTTGTCGTTTGGTAAAGGGTTAAATGTTTGTACCAATCATAAACCAAATGGCTCAGCCAGTCATAAACCAAATAGTTAAGCCAATCATAAGCCAATTGCTTTAGCCAATCAGAAATTGTGTTCCCTCTTAGATTCAGATTTAGAGGTAGAATGCAGTTTTGAATGTTTGGTGAATAGCACTTGGCTTTGTTTTACAAAATACTCAAAACTTTTATTATTAGTATTACATGTATTATGTTATTGTTGTTATCACAGAATTATGTTTATGCATTGTATCTCAATGAAATCGGTTGTTATTTCTACTGTTTGTACCTGTGTAACTAAAATGTTTTTAAATCTATGATTGTATTTTTTGTTTCATTTTTAACTCATAAGCTGCTAAGCGTGAATCACTGACCTTGTGCAGACAGTGTAGATCAAGATCAGACTTTTCTTTCCGGTGAAATCAACTTTGAAATCATAATATTTGGTTTTTTACTATTGCATGGAAATTTTCGTTTCATTTATTCAGCAGTTTAACTCTTTACCACACAATCCCGACTTTTAACGACCCTGAGGAAGAAGCCTTTTGAAAACATTGTTAACCAGCATTTTCTCCTTTTCCCACAATGTTTTCTACCCTATCAAAGGAAAGTTGCACCATTTGAGCCACACAGAAATTGTCGTCTGCAAATGCTTTCAATTCGGACAAGGCTAAAATTTTGTCTTCTGTTAAAAGGTTAAGTAGAAAAAGGGAAACCCAAAAGGTTAGGTGACCCTCAAAACATTTTGACATAGTTACACCCCTTTGTTGACGTCCATTTTCACTCAAAAACAATTGCAGCTTCTTGAGGTGCTTCTGTTTGTGGCTTTCCTTTGTGCAGCGGGCTCAAAAAGAAACCGTGTGATTGCCGTTTGCGCATTGTCAATTGTTAGGCTTTCACCAAAAAATCTGTGTCTTAAACCTTTGAAAACAGAGTGGAAAGAGGAGAAAATGATTGTAATCAATATGGAAAGGCATAAATTTCTTTTGTGTGGCAAAGGATTCGCCTGCACGCTAGCTTTTCAACTCTGTCATTATGAATCTTTAAAAAAAAACCCTTCTGTTGTCATCTCAGGAGGCCACATTTTTATCTAACACTGATAAAGTTCTTGCAGAATGTTTGTGTTGGTGATATTTCATGTGGGTTTAAAAGTGGTTCCTATTGGTTCAAAAAATAGGACAGACAAATTAAGAAACAAAACTGAACTTGATTGATTAAATGATGGTTTACACCACTTTCGATGCTATTTCAGTCAAATCACAGTAACAGCTCACAAATTAATGCTTTTCGTAGGTTTTAGCAGTTTTGGGCTTGGGCTCTGTCAAAGGATTCTCCAATTAAAAATCCCAATGCTTCCAGTGAGGCTGGGAAAAATACCAGAACACACTCTAGAGGCTACAATTTTGGTCCAGTGCTTAGATAATTCCTCAGAGGCAGTACCACGATAACAAATTAAGTTTTTTGGTCATGGTTAACCCTTTCCCAAACGACAAATTTTGGACTGGTCCAAATTGAAAGAGTTTGCGGATGACAATTTTAAATTTGATGAAAATGGCAGAAAGGTCTCAAAAAGGGTAGAAAACACTGTGGGAAAAGGAGAAATTGCTCGTTATGAGCAATTTCTCCTTTTCCCACAGTGTTTTCAAAAGACTTGTACTGCAGACACGTGAAAACCAGGGCTTGTTTGGGAAAGGGTTAAACCTTTTTGTTTTTCAACCATAATTCATACAAAGGCGAGCGATCCAAGGCCATTATGACCCTCTTGACTATATACTGGTTTCCACCGAAAAAAATGGGTATGTTGAAGGAGGTTGGTCTCGACAAAACTTTTGTCATTCTCCGAGAGCTACAAATGCTTAGGTGAGCCATCTAGAGCTATCATGGCCCTCTTGTATATATTGATTTCCACTCGAAGCTTTGGCCATGTTGGAGAAAGTTGGTCATGATAACTTCATTTCATAATTCTCTCTGAGCTACCAATGCGACCAACCAGGTGAGCGATCTAGGGCCATCGTGGCCCTCTTTGTTTTTCAGGTAAACCGATGGAAAACCTGAATTAACGATTTTCATCAAAATTTTGCCATAACATGTTGAATTATGACCTTGAAAACGTTAATCACTGCAAAGGACTTTTTTTAGGTAATGTAGATGAAAATCAGACTGCATTTTGCAGACTGTGCAGATCAAGACAGCAAAATTTCGGAACATGTATATGATGTATGCTCTGTAAAAAGGAGGTTTAATGCATCTGCGAAAAGTATCCACCCATGTCAGTCTGCGCAGTCCGCATGGGTCGAACCATTTTGCTCTATGTACTTTTTCTGCATGTTCAAAACAAACTACGAGGTGCTGATAGATAATTTTCACCCAAGGAAATTGTATTGCTTGGCCAAACTTGAAAAATTAGACCTGTTTACCCTTTACCAAACGACAAAATTGTAGACGAGTCCAATTTGAAAGCGTTTGCAGACGACAAAATAAATGTGACTGAAAAATTAAATTCGTTTTTGGAAGGGTATAAAACATTATGGGAAAAGGAGAAAATGCTGGTAACCAGCATTTTCTCCTTCTCCCACAATGTTTTCAAAAGCCTTCTTAATCAGGGTCGTTAAAAGGCGGCATTATGTGGTAAAGGGTTAACATGGCGCGGTCTAAAATCTCTGTGACCTGACCTTGACCCCAGGTTGTATAAAGTGCGTGATTCGGGGTCAACAGATAGGCTGGAATCGTGTTTCTAGCATCCTAGACTGGTATCAGTCCGTTAAGTAGAGCATTTTCATAAAATAAAACACAGAATAAGACTGCAAAGCAAATACACTCATAGAATGTTCTCATGGTCTGTATTTCAGATAAAGAGCAAGTAACAACACATATTCCTGAGGGTTTACAATAGTTATGTACCTTGTTTATTAGAATGACTCAAATGCAGGGCCTGAATGCCAGGCTACTAGCATCCCTGTGTGCTGTTGTAAATCTTTACTAAACAGTCCTGTGTTTTTTACGACCCTGTATGAGACAGCTTCTGAAAACATCGTGGGAAAAAAAAGGACAGTATGCTGGTAACCAGAATTTTCTCCTTTCCATGCAATGATTTCTTAATTTTCAACGACAAAGCCGATGTAAAATTACGTGTTGATTTTAATACAGCCATACAATGTTCATAATTTTTGTACGAATAGCTAATCTAAAGGCTCAATAGCGGTTTAAATAAAACAGTGCACGTGTTTAGATGCATTTAAATTTAAATTATATCATTTTAAAGTGTCGAAAATATTGTGAAGATGACAATCTGTTATTGTGTGGTAGGTCCACGTGTTAGTCGCTGGCAGGAAAATGAATTTTAAAATCGGGCAAAAAGTGAACAAAAATAGAGTGACCTGGCAACTTTTAACCTAGTTTTGAAATTAATTTCTCTGCCAGCGACTAACACTTGGACCGACTGTACAAAAACAGAGTGTCATCTTCATAATAATTTCCATACTTTTGAATAGTATGATTTAAATTTAAATGCATTTTAACAGCCGCTCTTTTCCTTACTGGCAGCTATTGTTACTTAAAACTTGAGAAATGTTTGCATATACAGTGGGTGGGGTTCGATGATTTATTTAATCTTACAGTATATTTATGACTAAACTGACCGGCATCCTCCTTTACTGTCCCCTTTACCAAGATATTTCAGTGTTTTGTTATTCTGAGGAAGAAAGCCTGTTTAACCCTTTCAGCGCCATAGGCGAAAACAGGGACTTTTGCGGACGGCATAGATCAAGATCAGACTGCACAGAACGTGCAGTCTGATCTTTGATCTATACCTTCCGCTTATTTGGTCAAGCCCATATGAGAAAAATCTTCCGGAGACTCAGTGGATTCTATTTACAGCCATCAAAAGAGGCCGAGTTTGTTTATTTGGCGCCGAAAGAGTTAAAACCTTGTGAGAAAAGGAGAAAGTGGCGGTTACCAGCATTTTATCCCTTCTCTCTACAACATTTTCTTCATTTTACCCTTTACCACACAATTCCGACTTGTAGCGACCATGAGGAAGCAAGCTTTTGAAAACATTGTGGGAAAAGGAGAAAATGCTGGTGACCAGCATTTTCTCCTTTTCCCACAACGTTTTTTTAACCTTTCGAGTATGAATTTCACTTTTTGAATCTCATTTACTTTGTCGCCTGAAAAAGCAGACAGGTCCACATTTTTGCAATTTGGTATTTATGTGTACGATGACGGTCGATGCTGTAATATTCGGCAGGTTAACGGATCTAGCTTTTCAGCTGTGCAGGGTAACATCATTTAACTTATCTCTTAACCTGCTAAGTGCGACTCACTGACCTTTTGCGGACACCGTAGATCAAGATCAGACTGCACAGAACGTGCAGTCTGATCTTGGATCTACACTGTCCGGCAAGGAGATACCTTTCCTCCACAAATACCTTTGAAATAGGAAAATTTGGGTTTTTGCTGTCGGCTGGAAAGTTCCGTTTCTTTTATTTAGTAGGATAAGGGTAAAAACATTGCGAATGGTTTAGATTAGCCTCGCATTCAGGCCCTGCATCAATCTCCGAGCAGAGTTGTCGTTCGTTACTCTCACCATATATCTCTGCAACGGGCTAAATGACAAGAATCTTGTCAAACCGAGGAAAACATGTTTTGTTACTGTTTAACTGTTTCATGTGTAGCATAATAAAGTAGACAAAGGAAATATGATTCCGGATACATTATAGGTGCATTCAAACTGATGAATTTACCTGTATACAATGGAACTATTTTTTCAAGCTTCTTTACTGATCAGAATCTTACGCCAATTGTAAAAGAAATGACTGCGCCCATGAATGATGACAATTTAAACAAAATTAAAAAACAAGTTATCGTCCTTTAAAAGACATTTAAGCTTTTCAGAAAATCCCTCTTTTTCACATTTCCTACCACTAAGTCTGATTGGCCGTATGCTGTTTGAACAGCACACAAAACAATCGATTGGTCTTTCTTTCACCGACGTTTGTGTCGCCATTTTGAGTTATGGTCATGTGACGAAAATATCCACTCGTCACAACTCTGCCGATTCCGTACCTACATCTAACCTCGTCTGTATAAGGGAGGCTTCCATTTTGAACTACCAATCACATGATCCTAAACATGGCGGCGCCCCTGTAGATCGGTTAGCAACGACATGAACAACCACTGTGAAGTTATTTACTTCTATCGATCTGTCGATGAAAGCTCCTAACGGAATTGATAAACCACGCTAAAATTTGAATGTTCAAACTGTTTGCCGACTGAAATACTCTTAGAAAGATAACGATAGAAAATTTACTTATGCATTCTTTCTAAAGAGGAGCCTTACAATTTCAATAACGGTAAAGCGGTGTGCTTCCGGAGATGTGCGAAATGTACCGTGTAGGTGCATATCAAGCTACGTGATACAGCCGAGGGATTTGATCACCGGATCACCCGAGGTATGCCGAATGGAAAATATCACGTGATGACGGACTACTTTCTGAGCCAACTACAGAGGTGAATATGGGAATGATCCGTAGTGCAAGAGAGTGGCCCTGCATTTGAGTCATTCTAATAACCAGGGTACACAACTATTGTAGACCCAGAAATATATGTTGTTACTTGCTCTTTATCTAAAATACAGGTTACACCAGACATTGAGAACATTATATGAGTGTATTTGTTTTGCAGTTTTATTTTATGATTTTTTTTTTAAATGAAGATGCTCTATTTAACGGACTGACACCACTCTAAGCTTAGATCAGCATCTGTCTTTATTGAAAACATTTGCAGACCACAAATATACTCGTAGTGTGGCTCGAACAGAAGGATTCTACCCCTATGAAAGAGAAGAAAACATTGTTGTAAAATGAGAAAATGATGGTAACCAGCATTTTCTCCCTTTCCCACAATGCTTTGAAAAGCTGTCTTCTTCGGGGTGTTTTTAAAATACGGACTCATTGAGTGAAAATTCAACATTTGGAGAGCATTAAGGTGCTAAGCGCGACTCACTGACCCTTTGCAGACGGTATAGATCAAGATCAGACTGCACAGAACGTGCAGTCTAATCTTGGACCTACACTGTCCGATGAATAGATATTTTTCTCCAAAACACAAGTTTCAAATAACATTATTCGGGTTTTTACTATCGGCTTGAAAGGTAAATTATTTAGCATGATAAGGGTTAAAATGCCTACTTAACCCTTTCCCAAACAAGCCCTGGTTTTCACGTGTCTGCAGTACAAGTCTTTTGCAAACACCGTGGGAAAAGGAGAAATTGCTCGTAACGAGCAATTTCTCCTTTTCCCACAGTGTTTTCTACCCTTTTTTGAGAAATTTCTGCCATTTTCATCAAATTTAAAATTGTCGTCTGCAAACTCTTTCAATTTGGACCAGTCCAAAATTTGTCGTTTGGGAAAGGGTTAACTGACAGATCTATAATTTGTAATCTAGCCACTCAAAGTGATTTATGGTTGCCATAAAGCAGGTTCCTGTCCTATTTACCTCGGATAAAATTTTTTTTAACCCTTTATCAAACGGCCCCGCGATAAAACGACCCTGAGGAGAAGGGCTATAGAAAACGTTGTTGGAAAAGGTGAATATTCCGGTATCTACATGTCGCATTTTCTTTCCTTTGCGGACAATATCGCAACCTCTCGAAGACAAATTATTTGAGACACATTGCACGTGTCGTCTGTAAATACTTTCAAAAGCGACGAGCCTGAAAAAAATGGTCGCCTGATAAAGAGTTAAAGGCCCAGTAGCGGTCAGAAATAAACTTTGCTGGCGTTAAAGTACATTTAAATTTGAGCCATGCTCTTGCAAAAGGGGGCTTAATGCATCTCCGTAATGCATTATACCTATCAAGCCATCACATAATTATGAATCCAAAATAGCCACTTCTTTTTTTAACAATCGACTTAATCAAGAGGTAGAATGGTCCGTAGACATACAGAAAATTGACCAACGGAGAAAGGTTTCGGCCCAGATCAGCCTGCGCGGACTGCGCAGGCTGACCTGGGTCGATACTTTTCGCAGATGCATTTAGCCCCCTTTTCACAAAGCGTGTCTCATTGGTTTAAACATATCTTATTGCCATCTTTATACAAATCATACAATTTATGTACAGGACACACAAAAACAGATACAAGTTAGGCAAAAGGATCTTGCCACAGGTTCTCACAACTTAGATTCGGCCATTCCCTTTAGATAATCTACGAACTATGAAAGTCTTCTAAAATTCTAAAATCATAACAAATGTATATTTCTGATTATTTCTTACAAAAAAGAAGACAGTTATTTTCCAGGCCATGAATTAAATTCTTTCAAGTGTTCGTAACTGAGAATTTACAAGAATTTAAGGATGGAGAAGTGTAGAATACCTGGTTGTCAGTCAATGACATGGAGGAGAGTGATAGTAGACAGGCGTAGTATGGTGACTTAAGGCTGTAAGACGTCTATGTAAATCTCTCTGTAGCTTTAATGTAATGCCCTCGTCGCACCAAACTAGTTCTTAGAACGTCTTACCACGCGTCCTAACGAAATCGTAAAACGGGTTGCGGTCGGGGTAGAACATGTAATTTTGGCTTAATAATGCCAATATTGCACCACGTCGTAACACGTCCCTAATAGGATCGAAGTACGGCAGTTCCGTTTGTAGTACGTCCATCTCGTTTTAAGTACGTTGTCACTCCGTCTAATTACAGGACGGGATGGACGGCAAAAAATTTTAGCAGGCTCAAAGTTCTGGAGCACCCTTCCCGTCCTAGCCCGTCCATGAAGTTCGTAAACAGATCGTAAAAGGTTGCTACTACGTCCGCTCCGTTCGAACACAGTTTGAGTCTGTTTGGCAACTATTTTCGGAACGTAGTGAGAAGGAGTTCGGTGTGACGGGGGTATAAGATTGCACGGCGGAAAAATTGTGCAATTATCTTCTAATCTGAGACTGAGATCTAAAAAGTACGGAATCCTGTTTCCGCCACCCACTTTTCGACCTACGAGGAACTCGAAAAGTAGAAATTAGGCACACTAACTTCCACTTTTCTAGCAAAAAAGTTACCTCGAAAAGTCGAAAAGTTGAAGTTTTTGACCTGACAATTGTCAAAAAACTTTCGACTTTTCGACATCACGTTTGTCTAGAAAAGTAGAAATTAGGAAGTACTAACTTCAACTTTTCGCGTTAAACTGCTTGGTCGAAAAGTAGAAAAGTGGAAGTTTTTCACATGACATTTGTCAAGAAAACTTCCACTTTTCGACCTAGAAAAGTCAAAAAGTCGAAAAGTCGAAATTAGCCGATTAAAACTTCCACTTTTCTAGTTAGGACTAATTTTTCGTAGGATAAATTGGCCGCGGGACCGGTGACACAGGAATTTTTACCCTAAACTGGCAGCCTGTTATCGATCTTTATTTTATGGTCTATCGGACGGCTACGGGAGATACAACGGGTACCAGTTTATTTTTACTCCCACACCGGCTCAAACATTATTCGGTGCTGATAAACAAACATCCCGTGATAATCAGTGAGCCTAATTTCTACTTTTCGAGTTCCTCGTAGGTCGAAAAGTGGATGGCGGGAACAGGATTCCGTAAAAAAGTAATATATTTTCGTTTAAAAGATGGAAACGGCGAAATTCATGTCTCATTTAAATCATACCATTCAAAAGTGTGGAAATTATTGTGAAGACGGCAATGTTTTATTGTATGGTCGATTCAAATGTCAGTCGCTGGCAGAAAAATGAATTTTAAAACGAGGTAAAGTGAAAGCAAAAGATACAGAGCCCTGGCAACTTTTTACCTGGTTTTAAAATTCATTTTGCTGCCAGCGACTAACACTTAAACCGTCATCTTCACAAAAATTTCCATACTTTTTAAATCGAATGTTTTGAATATAAAAGCATTCGGAAACTCGCATCGTTTATTTCTGGCTGCCACTGGGACTTTAAAAAAGACCTTCAGCAGCTCTATCGTGGCGTTACCTTTGTCCTGCTGAATGAAACCGATAGTATAAACCCAAATTTTCATATTTCAAAGGTAATTTTGGAGGAAAGATATCTCCTTATCGGACAGTGTAGATTCAAGATCAGACTGCACGTTCTGTGCAGTCTGATCTTGATCTACTCTGTCCGCAAGAGGTCAGTGAGTCGCGTTTAGCGGCCTGAGGGTTAACATGCCACCACGTAATATTTTTTTCTAATGAATAGGGGCCCTTTGCCTTCTTGTTGGTTTTACTTCGAATGTTAAGTTTTGTTTATCATTTTTTTTTTCTTTTAAACATACTCAGAGGTCCAGATACACCTGTACCATCTCGGTTTCATCTATACCAAACGAAAGAACTTTAGACTTGCCCAAATTGAGAATTTTTGCAGACGATTATATAGATAGTTTTGTCTCAAAAATAAAAACTCACCTTTGAACAGGTAGAAAACATTGTGGAAAAAGGAGAAAATGCTGTTTACCAGCATTTTCTCCTTTTTTCTACAATGTTTTCAAAAGCTTCCTTCCACAGGGTCGTTAAAACATGGGATTCTTTGGTAAAGGGTCAAACCCCGATCACGATAGACCAAGGTCACGCTACGTCAGTATTGAAGCGCACTCCTCACAGCTCGACCTTTCCCGTAACTGCATCTTACCTCGTCCGTATCAATAAGGTTACCGCTTTGGAATACGTTCAGTCACATGACCTTAAACATGGCAGCATCCATGAAAATAGATTATCAAAAAACAACTACAATGAAGTCATTCACATTCTATCAATTGTCGGTGAAAACTGCTAACAGAAAAAATATACAAACTGTTTGTCAACGGAAAAGAACTGTGACAAATTGTCATCTTCACAATGATTTCCACACATATAGATAGTATGATTTAAATTTGAATGTATTTTACCACCCGCATAGTCCACTTTTTACCGCTACTGGGCCTTTAAGATGGGTATCTTGTAAATGTTAGAGAGTTGGCAGCCAGTTTAGTAATGTCACCGAAAAGGTTTATCTTTAAGTTTGACCGGCCTTTCCACTGTCAGTTTCGGGACAAACACATCCATGTAGATAACAGCAAAATATTTCAAGTTTAGTTTCGAGGACGAAATTAAGATAAAAAGCAAGAACGCTGCAATAAGATAATACGTGTTATTCGTAAACAAAATTCAACTCGCCCTTCATTAAATTTCGTATTTCGATATCGGTTATAATGATAATGGCTTAGGGAGATATGCACCGAGGACACGTCCAACCTTGTTTCATAATAACTTTGCGGATCAGTTTGCTCTTAACCAGATTAGATAATTGATAAATTTGATGAATATTGGCTAATAATTTCTCGGTATGCGGTGTCTTTAATCAATTGATCTGTTCACAAGATTATTTTAATTCTAAACAGGGATTCTATAGATACGATTAGCTGCGGTTTCCCCCATATTTTAAGGACATATGCCACAGTTTTTTTTTCCTATGGACAGATTTTTTTTCGCTCAGATGATGATATAATCTATGCGAAGTACAAAAGAGCAAAGAAAAACATTTGTTGCGGAGCAAAATACAAAGAGAGAGTTCTTCTATGCGGATAACTCTTGTCAAAATTACAGAAAATATGCTTTAATTTGAAACCACAAAAAAGGTTCTTAACCCTTTCCCAGACGACAAATTTTGGACTGGTCCAAATTCAAAGAGTTTGCAGACGACAATTTTAAATTTGATGAAAATGGCAGAAAGTTATCAAAAAGGGTAGAAAACACTGTGCGAAAAGGAGAAATTGCTCGTTACGAGCAATTTCTCCTTTTCCCACAGTGTTTTCAAAAGACTTGTACTGTCGATACGTGAAAACCAGGGCTTGTTTGGGAAAGGGAACTACTGCTCAAATAAATGACTTTTCCTAGAAATGTGATATTTGCCAATAGTAAAAAGGACTGATAGAAAGAATTAAGGCATTTAACAGGTCACAGAAGTAATTAGAAATGTTCTTACGTGTCAACAAAAACGTATTTTCTGATAAATTTTCTGCAAAAAAAAAACCCTTTCAGAGCACGGATTTTTTTCCTAAATTTTGCACAGAAATAGTGCTTTCTAATACCTTTTAAAAATGTATATCAAGCGGAGTATTTTTATGAGATACGGTGCATTTTTAAAAGTTATTGACATAATGAATTATCTCCCTTTAAAATAAAATGTCTATTTTGGCGTGATTTGGCATCCCAATCATTTGTAAATCTCCAATTTTCATTCCGTGTCTTTGACGTCAAGACATTCAAAAGGCAACCAACATATTACAGATAAAAATATATTATCTTTCTGTCATACTTACCTAGCGGAATATAATAAATTTTATAAAATAGAGACATGCGGAAACCGATGAGCACCAGCCGATATAGCTCAGTAGGTAGAGCGTAGGACTCGTGAACACAATGTCCTACAGATTGTGGGTTCATATTACCGGCTGGCCAACTAAAAATTACTAATAGTCTTTCGGATGAGACATTAAACCGAGGTCCCGTGTGACGGTGCTATACGCCGAGCACGTTAAAGAACCAGGCGAAGCTCTCAGTAGTTTCGACCTGTATCCTTGCACTATCCCCCGTAACAACTAACCGTCTTCTGGGGGCGTCGCTCAGATGGGCAACCGGTAGCGACGATAAATAAACGGAAATAACCAACCAACCAAAACCGATGAGCAGGAAAAACTGTGGCATAAGTCGACCTTACTCTTTCTCTGCAAAGTAAATAATATTATCGATTTTTTATAGGAATAAGAGCATACTTCCGGTGCAGGTAGAGATAGCTTTGATCGTAGTTAGATCTTCTTTTTGATAGGGTGGCTCAAGGTATAGAATCAAGATAAGACTGCACGTTCTGTGTTGTCTTCTACTGACCTACGCCGCAAGTAAATGCTCTCTGTATCGCCATTCTGAAAAACGGGATTAAATACACCTGCAAAAATTAGCTACTCGGGTCAGCCTGCGCTTTCCGCGCAGGCTGACCCTTGATCGATACTTTTTGCTATTGGTCAGTTTTCTGTATGTTAAAGGATCAGTCTATCTCATGATTCAGTCGGTTGTTAGACAAAATGGAATTCACAGATCCGTAATTGGTGTCACACCACCGGTTTTTTGCCATATTTAAAATAGAGTGAAATTGACCATCTTTAAAGCTTTACAAATCGCTTAATGGCAAAACTTTGGCTTTACCATCTCTTGCTCTCAAAAGTACAGTCATAGTCCTTCAAAAAAAATGCATAAAAAACAACATGTCACCCGATTGCGTTTTTCGCTAAATCCCAATCAATACAGGCACCCTAGAAATTGTCCTCTCAAAAACGCCTGTTCGCCGCCATGACCCCAATTTTTTGTTCCTCCACTGACATAAAAAAGTCCAATCAATATATGATAAAATCACATCTAAATGGTCCCCTACTACCTAAATTTGAAGCAAATCTAAATTGTATACCACAAAGCCCTCTCAGCTCCACGAAACAGTGCAACCAAAGTGCTACTGCAAAATTTCACATCGGACTACTTTTGACTACCACAACCCGGAAGCAATCTCGCAGTTGTGCGACACCTATATAATACGGAATTTGACTTTAAAGTCAGGTTTTTTATGCCTTTTGGCTGAATCCGAGTATTGCGACAAGGAAAAAATTAGCCAGAGAGAAATCAGGGCCATTTTCAAAGAGAAAACCCATTTTTCTTAGCATGGTTGTTTTTGCGGCCAAGACCTAAAAAAATGGAAATTTTAAGCCCAATGACCACTCTTACAAAATCAAACATATCTTAGCCAAAACCAAACGGATTTACATGAAATAAAAAGTATACTCTTCTGGATTTTTTAACCCATTTTCATTTATATAAATTGAAAACATTGCATGAAAAGTAGCCTTTTGACCTAAAAAAAACACCCATTCTGATGGCTTAAAATTCAGGGTTTTCTTCATTTTTTATCTCTAAATTCTTCCATGTGACCAGCCAAATGCACATTTCTAAGCTTTTTATTCTATAGTCAAGCATTATCAGTCAAAACAAGGGTGGAATACATGAAAGAAGGAAAGCAGATGGCCTTTATAGAACATGACAGACATGAACCCTAATCTTCATGAAATACCAGTACTGCAAAATTTAACTACACATGGCTCCTTTTGTCACAATGTTTTCATTTATGACAAATGATGAATAATATCTACAGATCAGACTATCTATGATGTAATCACTGGCGCTCGATCATTATTCAAAATCGTTGCTCGATGTGTAACCTAATAAATAACATGGTAATCAAGGCAAAGTAGACTCACCTCGTTTGAGACGGTCGTAATTTATATCGTGAACGTTATTCGCTCCATAATTCAATGTTATTCATCAGAATACATGTTTAAATCGACAGTTACATGGTAAAGTTATTCATAAACGTCCAATTAATACTGCACGCGACACTTTTTTCGTTGCATTCACAATTTTAGGCACATTAACGTCAGTTTCCTCACTGGCTCACTTCCGGTAACCTCCTATGACCTTTTCAAAATGATACGAGTCATCTGATTGTTTGGCATATCATGACTGACACTGGATGTATAAATGTGTTATCCATACTTCGAAAAAAAAAAGCCCATTAGCTCAGTCGATAACATACCAGACTTGAAACTATGGAATCTCGGGTTTAAATTCCTAGCTCTGCCAATTTCTTTCCGATGACTGATGACAGTCATTGCAGCAAGATTAATTCCTCTCTCACCACTGATCATGATTTCCACAATGGTCATGTGGGAAAACAACCAGTGGCTTAGGACGGGTATCATGCAAAGTAATGCTTAAAAGATCTCATGGGAAGCATTTATAGGTGAAATGGTTGCCCCAATTAACTGAAATAATGTTAAAAATAGCATTAAACACCATTAAACTAACTGATTGATTGAATAGTGCTTTACGTCACTTCTAAAGTTATTTCAGTCATATCATAGCCACAGCTCACATAGTCATGTATTTCATGTGTTCCACCAGTACTGGAAGTGTCTTGCCCAAGGGCACTCCCATAGAAAATCCAGGGGATCCAGTGAGGCCAAAGCCCGGGGCCTCCAGGTCAAGAGTCCTACACTTTACCACTGAGCCACGCAGGACCCCTTACTAACAACCAGCACTAAATAAGATCTACACACATTATTTTTTCCATTTGCAAAGTACATTCTCACATAGTTTTAGTCCAGCAAAAATGGATAAAGAAATAGCTTATCAAAAACTTCAGCATGAGAAAGCAGTACTAAATTTTGCAACAAGAGAGAAAAAAGGAAGTAAATTTTGAGAGAATACAATTTTAATAAAAGTTTTGGACCTAAAATGATAATTGTCATGTTCTGTAATGTCTTCTTTTTTTTTATTCTTTTAAATGCTGAGAATGAAAACACGACTTTTGCAGACAAGATGAACAAGTCAAGTGAAAAAAACTGCTCAAACTGATATGCTGTTTTTTTGAAATTGTACATTTAAAATAGCCCTAAGAAACAAAGATAATGCTGGAACACTTTATCTGTAAACTTTGCCACCATGTACATGTAATGGAAAATTAAGTAGTCTGTCAGAAAAAGTACATGTACATGTTTTAAAATTTCTTTACCAATAATTCTGTGTTTTCACGACCCACAGCCAGGAAAAAGTCTTTTGAAAACATTATGGGAAAAGGAGAAAATGGAAAACACAGATAACCATAGTTTTTCTTTTTCTTGTGACATTTTCCACATTTCAAAGAAAAAACTCCCAAGCTTTTCACAAATTATATTTTGTTGTCTGCAAATGGTTTCAATATGGACAAGTGTAATATTTTGTAGTCTAGTACAGAGACAATGGAAGAAATTTATTTCTGATAACAACTTCAAAAACTGTGAAGTCCTCCAAGTGCCTATTCAAGATGTGCAAACTCAACATTCCCTTTAATGTTTAATTAGAATGAACAGGAATAAAAACATTTTGTTGACAGCCCAGAACTAAGTATATGTGAGAATGTTGTCAATGGCTTGGAAAAAAAATTGATGTAGATCTACTAATCTAAATAAAAGGAACAAATATTGATATTTACAGCAGGAAATCTGTAAAAATGCAATCATTCAAATAAAATGATTGAGTGATTGTATGGTGTTTAACGCCGTTTTCAGCATTATTTCAGTTATATCGCGGGGCCAGTGCTCCTAAGCATGCTTTCCTGGAGTTTCTTTTACCAGTACTACTCACGATAATCTTTCCAAGCCACCGGCTGCTTTCCCATATAGCTATCATCGAAACGATGGTCAGCGGTGATAGACGAATGAATCCTGTTGCAATGACTATCATCAATCCTTGGAAAGAAATTGGCCGAGCCGGTGATCAAATCAGCAACCTCCTGTTCTCAAGTCCTGTACGCCACTGACTGAGCTACTTGGACTCGTCCTTTCAAATAAAAACTAGACTGGTAGATTAAATAGTGTTTTACATTTTAAGTACTATTTCAGTCAACATGGAGCAACTGCCCATTAATGAAAATGTTTGCCAGGTTTATCAGTATGATGCTTGGGCTTTGAAACACTTTGCTCATGGACAATCCAAGGTTTTCCCTGGACTTTGGCATGGTTGGGTCATTTGACCTCCTAGAAATGAATTCAAGAAGGCAAACATCTTAATTTTGGGGGGACATTCAGAAAATTTAGGGGTCCTAAATTAAAAAAAAAAAAAAAAAACGGGGTGAGGGAAAACCCCGGACAATCCCATGTTAAGCCTACAAAACAGATAAGGATAACACTGAAGAATTTTGGATCTCTACTCAAATATGGTTACTTCTGAGTCATGGCATTTTGGCATTGATCTTTCAGCTGGGAGCACCTGTACTGCACATGACACATGGTCTATACATGTTATCAAAGTTATGGGCCAGAAATGAACACAACACTGAAGACCTACAGATATACAACACTACATGCTATATATCTGTTTATTGTATTATGGCTAGGCCATAAAAAGACTGAGGGGATACAATGATTTATGTTTAATCCTTAAGCTGCTAGGCGCAGCTCAAGGACCTTTTGCAGACAGTTGTGGATCAAGATCAGACTGCACAGAACAATCTACACTGTCCGATAAGGACATGTTTTTTTTCCCCTGAAAAATACCTTTGATAGCAATTTGGGTTTTTATTATCGGCTTAAACGTTTCATTTCGCCTATTTAGCAGGTTAGGGGTTAACACAGAGTCAGTTAACCCTTTACCAAACAATCCTGGGTTTTCACGACCCTAGGAAAGAAGGCTTTTGAAAATATTGTGGGAAAAGAAGAAAATGCTGGTAACCAGCATTTTCTCCTTTTCCCACAATGTTTTCTGCTCTATCGGAGAGCTTAAGCCCGTTTGTTCCAAAGTTGAATTTGGCGTTTGCAAATGCTTTGAAATTGGACTAGTCCAAAATGTTGTCATGTGGTAAAGAGTTAAGTATTTGTACTACCAGTACTACCAATTAAGTCCTCTAGACTGAGGCTGTCAAATAATTGATTAATGGTCAAAACAGTGCTGATATGAACCGAGTTTCAGGGTTCTAGGTCAAACATCTACTGAGTTAGAGCACTGAAATGATTTTCAAACAAAAGTTCACCTGTGACCTTGACCTTTGATCCATGTGACCCTAAAAAATAGGGCACCTCCTTGGGTTATGAGCAACACTTGTATAAAGTTTCAGAGTCCCAGGTCAAACGATGTTTGAGTTAGGGCACTGAAACAATTTTCAAACAAGGTTTACCTGTGACCTTGACTTGTGACCCATGTGACTCCAAAATAATATGGCACCTCCTTGAAGAAAAAATTGAGGTAGATCTACTAATCTAAATAAAAGGAACAAATATAGATATTTTTGCAGTGATATAACATTAACTACAGCAGGAAATCTGTAAAAATGCAATCATTCAAATAAAATGATTGAGTGATTGTATGGTGTTTAACGCCGTTTTCAGCATTATTTCAATTATTTCGCGGGGCCAGTGCTCCTAAGCATGCTTTCCTGGAGTTTCTTTTACCAGTACTATGCACAATATTCTTTCCAAGCCACCGGGTTGTTAGCAACATTTGTATAAAGTTTCAGGGTCCTTGGTCAAACGACTTTTGAGTTAGAGCATGGAAATGAAAATGGGGACCAACAGACAGACAGGATGAAAGCGGTATACCCCCACCCCCCTCTACTTTGTGGAATGGGGGGGGGGGGGGGTTACCTATGCCTATTTAAATTCCATTTACTATCATTTTATCACAAAGTAGAAAACATTCTGGAGAAATGTTTGATAGTATCATAGATTAAAAAAAGCAATGGAATTAAAAAATACTAAATAATTGTCTGAGAACACAGTAAGTATAAAACGTATGAGGAAAGTCACACTTTAACATTTTTCTTGTGTTTAATGCTATTTTCAACATTATTTCAGTCATAAAGCAGCAGCTGCTACACCTATCCAAGTTTTTTTCCAGTCTTTCTTTTACCAGTGCTTAGTACATTCACAGGCCTTTGAAGTTCCATTGGTCTGTCACGGAACACTAACATTTTTCTTGGTTGATCATCGAATACTTGCGAATTGGTGCATCGCTTGTATATCAGGGAATACTCAAATTTTCATTCACACCGTTACTACAAATAGCACATTGGCGATCCGGAAAATGTGGAAGCTTTTTAATATTTTTCAATCAGAACTACAGCTTGATCGCAAGAGCCTTTTGGAACTTTCGAAGGTCAGGATACAATAGAAAAATCATTCGCGAACCCATGTGCAACGGTTACTAGCTTTATTTTTCAATTTTCGGTAAAATATTATCTCTGAAAGGGTACAGGGGCAAAAATTTTCTTCGATTTCGTTGCACACCTTGTCTTATTGGATAGGTCATCAGACCTCTCCAACAGTGGTGAGTTTAAAAGGCAGACTGCCGCAGAAATTGCTGCCTAACTCCATGCATTTCTGCGAAATTATTCTGATACACAGTCTGTTTTCGTCATGGTTTTATAAATAAACCGAAATAAAAAAACAAAATAGAAATAGACGTGTTTTGTTTTTATATGACGGATTTCAAAACGGATTTGTTATATTGATTTGATTGAAAATGACCTTTCCAACAGTTGTAATTTTTCATTAAACAAATAAAGCTATACATACAAAAAATAATTTCGTTAAAAACGAGAACACAGCGGGAAAAGATCACGCGACTTGAAAACGTGGGAAAAAGGTCATGTGTCTGTCATGTAATGCGTAAGAGGTTTCTCCTTTTTACACAGCGGCAATCATATTATGCCTTACTTATTTGTTTACATGTACCAAAATACATTGAAATTAAAAGCAATAAGCTATTTGAAAACATTGAGGTTGACCTCTCGGAGTTTCCTTTTACCAGTACTTCTCACAACATTCTTCCCAAGCCAATGGCTGCTTTCCCACATAACCATCGTTGAAACAATAATCAGCAGTGTGAGAGGAATGTATCCTGTCACAATGACTATCAACAATCCACTGAAAGATATTGGCCAAGCTGGGGATTCAACCAGCAACTGGCCCCCAGCTGGGCGGGGGGATAGAAATAGCTCAGCTGTCGCACTACAGCCGGGGTAAGACCCCCCCCCCCCCCCCACTGTGCCTGCCTGTTTGCCGTGGGCTGCAACTCGTGTCGTTCGATGACGGGATCCTGGTGGTTGAGTGGATTCAGAGCTCGGCCCTTTGATGGCTCTGTTTTCGCAACACACCACTTTGGCCTTGAATTGAATTAAACGAGGGGTCAGGAAGGCCCGTTCTGATCAATCGGCTGGTCACGCCGAGCCCTAGGGTGTTTCTCTGACTTTGTTCTCTATAATCATACACAGATACATCATTTCTTTGTCATCAGTTGCTGTATGTCAATACCCTAGAAGGCGGTGGCTCATGGGCTAATCGAGTGAAGGTTTGTGTTTGATTGACACTTGTAACCGCCCAAAGTTAGTCTATGCTTGGTAGGACATTCTGCGGGCCTACATTTGTCCGGTCTAGCCCTTTCACTTCGAGTATATCACCGATGTATCCCTGTCATGATCTGTGTTAGGTTTCCCCAGATCATGTCCCCATGTTGGGCTCCGAGGCGGGTGGGGAGCATCGGTGATGAATATTCAAAAACAACTATGGCTTCTCAAAAAAAGGCCAAGCGTTTACTGTCCGACTCCGATTCAGAATCGGATATTTCAAGACCAACAACATTTGCTCGCTTTTTAGTTATTGAATCAGTTGACTCTTCTAAACCTGTTACAAAACTGTCTCCTTTCGTAATTGAAAAATCTATCTCATCAATTTTAGGCACTCCTAAATCTGTAAAAAAGCTTAAGAATGAAACCTTGCTTGTTGAATGCTTCTCGCAACAACAGGCTAGAAACCTGCTTGGGCACAAAAAACTGTTCAATTGTGAAGTGAAGGTTTTTCCTCACAAGACACTTAATACCTCAAAGGGAGTCATTAGATGCAAAGAATTAAGCTTCTGTGACTCTCTGGAAGAAATTAAATCCAACCTTAAAGGTCAGGCTGTGTCTGATGTAAAAAGAATCTCGATCCTCAGAAATGGTATCCGTAGAGATACACATACATACATTCTGACATTCTCAACACCATCTCTTCCTACTTCAATTAAAATTGGATTTCAATCAGTCAAGGCCGATGTCTATGTGCCTAATCCGTTGCGCTGTTATAAATGCCAACGGTATTATGATAAAAATCATTTGTACAGTTATATTTAATTTGTCGTCTGCAAGTGCTTTCAATTTTGTCAGAAAATCACGTAAGATTAGCATTCTTTTGATGTGCATTTGAGATTCTTCTTGAACGCTTATTGTGACTTTTATCCTGCCCAATACGATGTTGATATGCTTCGCAGACAATGTGATTGATCAATATGTGCTGTGGTCCAACCAATCGCAATCTCTGTGTTGGTTTGATGTACAATTGAAGTACAATTAGGTTCCATTAACTCTTTACGACACAATCACGACTTTTAACACCCCTGTATAAAAAGCTCTTTGAGGGCATTGTGGGAAAAGAAGAAAATGCTGGTAACCAGCGTTTTTCTCCTTTTCCCACAATGTTTTTCTTCTTTATCTAAAACAAAAATCACTTGTACAGTTATATTTAATCTGTCGTCTGCAACCCCTTTCAAATTTGACCAGTCTAAAATTTTGTCGTTTGGTAAAGAATTAACTGTGTGTTATATCCATTTCTTCTCTATCTAAAACAAAAATCATTTGTACAGTTATATTTAATTTGTCGTCTGCAAGTCCTCCCAATTTAGTCAGAAAATCACGTAAGATTACCATTCTTTTGATGTGCATTTGAGATTCTTTTTTAACGCTTATTGTGACTTTTATCCTGCCCTACACGATGTTGATATGCTTCGAAGACAATGTGATTGATCAATATGTGCTGTGGTCCAACCAATCGCAATCTCTGTGTTGGTTTGATGTACAGTTGAAGTACAATTAGGTTCCATTAACTCTTTACGACATAATCACGACTTTTAACCCTTTCCCAGACGACAAACTTTGGTACTGCACCAAGTTGAGGGCATTTGCGGACGACGGTTCAACTCTTGCTGGGGAGATGATTTCTGTCTATGATGGGGTGGAGGGCATTGTGGGAAAAGGAGAAAATGCTGGTTACCAGCATTTTCTCCTTGTCCCATAGTGTTTTCAAAAGGCTACTATTCCAGACCCGTAAAAACCAGGGATTGTTTGGGAAAGGGTTAACACCCCTGTAAAAGAAGGCTATTGAGGGCATTGTGGGAAAGGGAGAAAATGCTGATAACCAGCGTATTTCTCCTTTTCCCACAATGTTTTTCTTCTTTATCTAAAACAGATATCATTTGTACAGTTGCATTTGATCTGTCGTCTGCAAGTCATTTCGATTTTTACCAGTCTAAAGTTTTGTTGTTTGGTAAAGAATTAACTGTGTGTTATACTCAATACCATCCTACACATATCCTTTTTACATGCTTTTGCGGACAGTGTGAGCTATGGATCAGACTGCATGTACGTGTGGGCCGACTTTTGTGGATTATGGTTGGCATGCGTATGCATGTAGTTTGATTTTGAATCACTGTTTTCGTTAATGTATATGAATTCAAATTACTGTCACCTTCACTCAGCCATTTAGAGATATATTTTCTTTTTTTCGGAAAATATAACCTATGATCGGCCTGCATGTCGGTGCAGTCTGACCTCAGTTGACTTCTTTCGTTTTCGTTTTATATACATTTGAATGTTATTAAGCTGTTTATTGTAATCCTTATTCTGCTATGTTGAACTACTTTGTTATGATTGTAAAAGATCGGCTTGCGTATGCTTGCGGTCTAATTCTGTCGCACCATGTTCATTCTTTGAATAGTTAGGCTTCATTCATTGCAAGTCTTACTCTACCATACAGAGCTATACCTACTTTTTCTTATTGAGCAATGTGTGACATGATTGGCCTGCATAGGGGTGCGTTCCGATCTCTATTCTATTTCTCCGTTTTTTGTTTTATGTACATAATAGTTTCATTCACTGTTCATTGTTTCTCTTATTCTGCCATGCAACTATTTTGACATTGTTTTGCGGACAATGTGTGTCGTGGTCGACCGATACATATGGACAGGCTGACCCCGGCTCATTTTTCTCCGTACTTTGTCTTATGTACATACGATTTCCATTCATTGTTCATTGTTTGCATTATTTTTCTATGCAGAATTACTTTTTTTTTACAGACAACGTGTGCCGTGGTCGACCAGTAGTACCTACATGCAGGTTGACCTCGGCTCTTTTTTTTTTACGTTTTTGTTTTATGTACATGTAAGTTCCATTCAATGTTTTTTGTTCCCCTTGATTCGCTATGCAGAACTATTTTGACATCTTTTGAGGACACTGTGTGCCGTGGTCGGCCAGTGCATCTGACGGCTTTCCCTTTTTCCTTCCCTTCTTTTCTTATCAACATTTACTTTTCATTCCATTTTAACGCGCTAGTTTGAAACCTTGACTGTCCATTAACACGAATTCTTACGTCTTGAAATTAATACTTTTTGAAACAATGCGGAAAAAGAAATAATTGGCATACATGTTTACTCCTACCGCTTCCCTGAATTAGTTACAGACCGAAGGTCAAACCCAATTTTTGGGTGGCGGCCCGGTTTTTAGGTTTCAAATTTACGATTGAGATCCGCTAATAATGTATTGTGTAAAAAAAAAAAAAAAACGTGTATACAGAAATATCCACTCTCGCACAATGTACACAAATTCTCTTTCAGTTTTTTTATCCTTTCTACTCAAACATTACTCAGAATACCCGAACATAACATTCACCCATACAATGCATTTAACGGTAAACTATACTGGTTACAACGGAGAAATTAAAAATGATGATATATTGATAACACTGATGCTTCTGATGACCGAATATAGGTAGTTTGAAAATTTGTTCCTACAATTGTCGTGGACTGAACAATACTAAAAAACGATTTGATATATTCACACTCTTTAAAGAAAAGAACGTTGACATTTTATGTTTACAAGAGACTCACTTTTTTGAAGAAATTGAAAATAAAATTTATCAAGAATGGGAAGGAAATTGCTTCTTTAGTCATGGTAGTTCAAATTCAAAAGGAGTAGCTGTTTTGATAAAAAAAGGTACAGATATCAAAGTTTTAGCATGCAGAAAAGATAATAATGGACAGTTTATTGCTCTCAATATATCTTACAGCGACAAACAAATTATACTCGCAAATATATATGCACCAAATACTGATAACCCTGGATTTTTTATAAATGCTTTTAGTCATATTGATTCTTTTGGAAAAATGGATAATATCATTGTATGCGGTGACTTTAATCTTGAAAAACATATTGAAAATGAAATTTCTTTTTTAGAAACAAATTTAAATGAAACGAATAAAGATAGGTTATCTTCATTACAATCAGAGTTAGAAAACTTACGAAAAGAAAAACTACATGGCTCTTTTATTAGGTCTAGAGCAAACTGGGTCGACAGTGGAGAAAAAGTGACGAAATATTTCTGTAATTTGGAAAAACAAAATATTGCATCAAAAACTAATTCCCTTTATAGAAACAGAAGATGGCAATCACTTATTTGACCAAAGGGAAATCCTTAATGAAGCAAAACATTATTATGAAACTTTATATAATGAATCAAATAATTTGATTGACGTCAATTTAGAGGATGACTTAAAAAACTGTACTTCAAATAAGCTAGACGAAAAGCAGAAGAAGGAACTTGAAGGACTATTACAATACAATGAGGTAACACATACACTCAAAAACATGAAAAATGACAAAAGCCCAGGAGGGGATGGTTTTACTTCCAATTTTTATAAGGTGTTCTGGAATAAGATAGGTCATTTTGTTGTAAGAGCATTAAATCACGCATTTATTTCTAGATCCTTTTCACCAAATGTTAAATTAGGAACTATAACTTGCATAACAAAAGATAATAAACCAAAAAAGTTTTTAAAAAACTGGAGACCTATCACTCTTTTAAATGTTCTGTATAAGCTTGCATCTGGGAGTATTGCAAATAGGATGAAACACGTTTTGGATCATATCATATCAAGCGACCAAACTGGGTTCTTAAGAGACAGGTTTATAGGTGAAAACACAAGACTAGTCTATGACATTATGCAATATTGTGAAGAACATAGAATACCTGGAATTTTAATGTTAATAGATTTTGAAAAGGCCTTTGATTCTCTATCATTTAATTTTATTGAAAAGACGCTTGAATGTTTTAATTTCGGTGTAATGTTCAAAGAATGGATTAAATTATTTCTGCACAATACTGAGGTATGCGTACAAATAAATGGTTTTCTTTCAGATTATTTCAAAGTCAGAAGGGGATGTCGACAAGGTGATCCAATATCCGCTTATATTTTCATCCTTTGCACCGAAATTCTTAACATTAAATTAAAGCACGATAGAAATATAACAGGACTAAAAATAAAAAAAGAAGAATATATCATATCACAATTTGCTGATGACACAACACTCTTTTTAGACGGTTCTGAAAAATCGATTAAAAGTACTCTTGAATTACTAGAAAAATTCTCACATATTTCTGGCTTGAAAGTTAATTTCGACAAAACAAAACTTATATGGATTGGCAGTTTGAAGTATAGTACAAGATCTATCAAGACGAAATGGAAATTAACATGGGGGGAAATAAAATTTAAACTTCTTGGACTGGAGTTCCATGTCGATCTAAATAAAATGATAAAGTTAAATTTTGAAAGCAAATTCAAAAGCATTAATAACACTATAAATTATTGGAAGAAAAGAAAACTAACACCAATTGGAAGAATAACTGTAGTCAAAAGTCTTTTATTACCTTTACTCACACATCTATTTATTAGTTTACCATCACCAACGAATGAATTTATGAAACAACTGAACAATACACTCTATGAATTTGTATGGGACGGTACTGCTAAAATTAAACAAACTGTCTTCACAAAAAATTATATGGAAGGAGGTCTAAACATGATTGATGTCAATAACTATAATAAAAGTATGAAAATTAAATGGATAAGAAAACTAGTTGCTTGCGGTAAAAGTTGTCATAAATTCATGAATAATGTAATTGACACACACAAACTATTTAATTTTGGAATGATGTACTGTGAAAAAATTATTACCAACATAAGAAATGACTTCTGGATTGATGTTTTAAAATCTTTTATGGTATTTACCTCTAAATGTAGTTTTACAAAACTGCTGGATGTAGTTAACATGCCTCTGTTTTTTAATAGCAATATTTTGGTAGATTCTAAGCACATTTATAATAAAATATTATACGATTGTGGTATAAGATATGTAAAGGATCTGTTAAATGTAGATGGAAGTTTTAAAAATTGGTTGGACATAAAAATATTGACTAGAAACAAAGTGAATTTTTTAAATTTCTATAGCATTACAACATCAGTTAAAACTTTCCTTTCAAAAAATCACATTTTGATTAAAAAGGATGCTTTAAAAGGATGTCATAATCCTTCTATTAGTTGTTATTTCTTTCATATGCTTACTAAAAGTAACATAAATAAACATGTTTATAACATTTTGACACACAATGATGAAATACCTTCGAGTAGAGTTAAGTGGGACTCATTATATAACAACATAAATATAGATTGGAAGCAAGTTTATGGAAATGTGTTTCAATGCACAAAAGACACTTACACACAGTGGTTTCAAACAAGAATAATACATAGAATAATTCCAACAAATTCTCTGCTTTTTAAAATGAAATCGATAGATACTAACTCATGTACATTTTGTAAACAATATGAAGAAACTATTCTACATTTATTTCATGACTGTGAACACACCAAATCATTAATTAATCATATAGCAACAATTTTAAGTACTTTTGACCATACACTGCAAATTGATAGTCGAACTTTACTTTTAGGCACACGTACATCAAACGTACCATTAGACAGACTACTTTTAGAACTTAAGAAATATATTTATCACTGTAGGAATAAACAAAAAATACCCTCAATGATCGGCTTTGAAAATACTCTAAACTTGACCTTGAATATTCATAAATACACAAACACACATGAAATTGACAAATGTCACATGACAATTGTAGAACATGTTTATCAAAGTCTCCTTTGCCAGTATAGTGCATAGGTAGTAAATATTAACGAATTTCTATAAAATTTCTGAAAGATTCCAATTTCTTTACTCCATATGCACATATCCACTCACCCCCCCAGACACACATACTTACATCTATTTCATGTTTTTTTACCCTGATTTCTGATTCTCTCTCTCTCTCTCTCTCTCTCTTAATAAGGCCACATTCAAGTGATGGAACAACTTTACAAAAAATACAATTTTTGTTAGGTATATGAAACATCTTTTGTTTAAGAGTACTAACAAATTATTTAGAAACCTACTAACATTGAATTGTAAGGTATGGTGGGAGATGGCCACGACTCCCATCATACCAGTTGACGTGGCTAATAAAAATCTAAAAAAAAAAAAAAGTTTCAGAGACAAAAAAAAAAAAAAAAAAAAAAATGCCAACGGTACGGCCATCACGAAAGTAATTTCAAAAGTACCCCTGTATGTCCGAAATGTGCTTTTGAAGGGGAAAACCATGACCAAAAGACTTGCAATAATCCTCTTCTCTGTGTCAATTGCAAGTCTTCTCATCCTACCTATTCCAAAGAATGTTCAGTCTGGAAAGATGAGAAAGAAATCCTATCAATCAAATTTAAGGAGAATGTTACCTTTTTGGAAGCCAGGAAAACAGTTGAAAAACGCAGGTCTGATCAGGCATTCTCCAAAAGTTTCCTGAAATGACTAGTGAACTGAAAGCTCTCATTCCCAGTGTCGAGGTTACAACACCTTCCACTCAGACTCAGCCTGCTTCTGAAACAAACAAACCCTCTTCTGCACCCCCAAAACCCACAGACTCTCGAAGTATTCCTCCACAAAAAACCCCAAAGCCCTCTTCCTCTTCACAAAATATTTCTTCAAAAAAAGCTTCAAAGCCATCTGCCCCTTCAAAAGAGCCTCCTAAGAAACCCCAACCTCCACCTTCACAGTCTACAAATAAATCTAACGCTCCACCTAAAGATAACAAATCTTATCATGTACCCCGATCACCAAAAAGATCTTCCTCGAAATCTAAACCACAGTCCAGAGATAACCATGGATCCTGTGAAATAGCAGTCACAGTAGATGATCCGGTCCCTACCTCCAACAGATTTTCGGAGTTAGAGGACATGGATGCAGATACTGAAAATCTGGAAGGTGAGGCTTCAGATTCAGAAGCCTCTATCTGGTCCATTTCTAAAGATACTTGGAACAAGGACACTGACACTTGGCACTCGTCCAAACCCGAGACAACTGTAATTAAATCTTAATCTATTTTAAAATGTATTGGTTTACGGCCTCTTTTTTTACTTTAGCTTTTATACTCTCTTCATGCACTATGGATACCATAATCCAGTGGAATTGTCGAGGTCTAAAGTCAAACTTTGACGAACTTTCCCTTGTAATCAATGATCACAAACCAGTTGCTGTTTGTCTGCAAGAAACCTTCCTTAAGCGGGAGGATGATATTTCTGTCAAATATCATTCCATTTACAATAAAGTCTTTACCGAAGGCGAGAAAGCTAGAGGTGGTGTTTCTATTATTGTCAATAACAACATTCCTCATAAAGTTATCTCTCTTAACACAAACTTGCAAGCTGTTGCCATCAGATTATCTTTACACAGTGCCGTTACACTATGTTCTTTATATCTCCCCCCAAACACACCTATTAATGAGACCAATCTGAATGATCTCATTTCCCAATTGCCATCCCCCTATATTCTTGCTGGGGACTTTAATGGTCACAATGTTATGTGGGGTTGCAATGACACTAACCAGAGAGGTTTACAGTTGGAGAACTTCATTTCGAATAACTCTTTATCTTTCATGAATGATAACAAATCCAAAACCTACTTGCATCCAGCAACTGGATCTTACTCTTCTATTGATTTAACCTTATGCAGCCCAGTCTTACTTCCCGATTTCACCTGGAAAGTGACTGAGGATTTGTGTGGAAGTGATCACTTCCCTATTATCTTTTCATCTACACAACCACCCAGCAGTGTAAGACCGCAGAAATGGAAGCTCTCTAAAGCCAATTGGAACAGATTTGAAACCCTCTGTGAACAGACCATTACACATGACAAGTTTAGAGATTGCGATGATCCAGCAAAACTTTTTACTTCGCTGTTAACTGATGCAGCTAGACAGTCTGTCCCTCAGACCTCGACAAATCCAAAACGTCCTGACAAGCCTTGGTACAATGATGATTGTAAACAGGCTGTCAGAGACAGAAAACAAACCCTTAGAAAGTTTAATCTCAGACCTACCAAAGAAAATCATGACTTATTCCGTATTTCCAGGGCAAAGGCTCGTCGTACCATTAGAGAAAGTAAGCGCAAGGCTTGGAGACAATATGTCTCTAAATAAAATAGTAGAACTACTACTAAAAAAACCTGGGACATGATCAGAACGATCAATGGCAAAGGCCAACCCCCTCTCAGTCACCTTGAAGTTAACAATACTTCGTTGGAAACACCCCAGGATATAGCTGATGCTCTTGCCGACACCTTTTGCAAAAAGTCCTCCTCTGCAAACTATTCTGAAAAGTTTCAGAGGAATAAAGCCACAGAAGAAAAGAAAAAACTTAATTTCAATTCTTCTACTTCAGAGCATTATAATAAACTATTCACCTTTAAAGAATTAAAATCTGCTCTGAATAAAGCTCACGATTCTTCTCCCGGCCAAGATAAAGTTCATTACCAGTTTTTAAAACACTTACCTTTTACTTCTCTCTCTGCTTTACTTGATATTTTTAATGATATCTGGCAGTCCGGTGATTTTCCTTCGTCCTGGCGAGAGGCACTAGTTATTCCTATCCCAAAACCTGGCAAGGATGCTAGTGACCCAGCCAACTATCGTCCAATAGCTCTTACTAGTTGTCTCTGCAAGACCCTAGAACGTATGGTCAATGACAGGCTTGTCTGGTTTTTAGAGAAAAACAACCTTATCGTTGATGTACAGAGTGGATTTCGTCGCCAGCGTGGTACCATCGATCATCTTGTCTGCTTTGAAACCTTTGTCAGAGAAGCCTTTATTAATAGACAACATGTAGTATCTGTCTTTTTCGACCTTGAAAGCGCTTATGATACGACTTGGAAATACGGAATTCTTAAAGACTTGCATGACTTTGGTCTTCGAGGCCGTCTTCCTCTTTTTATCTCAGCCTTCTTGGATGAACGTCTTTTCCGTGTCCGAGTTGGTAATACTGTCTCGGGAGCCCGTGAACAGGAGATGGGTGTGCCCCAAGGATGTATTCTCTCTGTTACACTTTTTAGTGTAAAAATAAACAGTATAGTTAAAGCTATCTGTCCTGGTGTAGACTGTTCTCTTTATGTTGATGACTTTGTTATATGCTTCAGATCTCGAAATATGAATATTATTGAGAGACAACTTCAACAGTGTCTCAACAAACTCCAAACGTGGTCTGATGAAAATGGCTACAAATTTTCAAAGTCCAAAACAAAATGCATGCACCTTTGTAATCTACGTGGTGTTCATCCAGACCCTGAACTGTATTTGGACAAAACCAAAATTGAAGTCGTTTCTGAATTTAAATTTCTCGGAGTCATCTTTGACAGAAAGCTTTCCTTCCTTCCTCACATCACTGCACTTAAAAAGAAATGCAAGAAGGCTCTTAATCTTCTAAAGGTTGTGGCCCATTCTGAATGGGGAGCAGACCGTAAAGTCCTCTTGCGGCTTTATCGGTCTTTAGTTCGCTCCAAATTAGACTATGGATCTATCGTATACGGATCAGCCCGTATATCTTGTCTTAAAATTCTCGATCCTATACACCACGAAGGCCTTCGTCTTGTACTTGGAGCTTTCAGAACTTCTCCCGTCAATAGTCTCTATGTTGAGGCTAATGAACCTTCTCTTTCTTACAGGAGGGAAAAACTCTCACTTCAATATCTTTTAAAACTGAAGTCAAACCGTTTTAACCCAACTCATAAAGTTGTTTTTAAACCTCAATATAAACGTCTTTTTGAAAGGAAACCAAATGTTATTCCTCCATTTGGTATCCGCATGGAGCCCATTGTAGATAACCTTGGCATAGACATTGAGTCTATTGCCGACTATAAAATCTCTGAAATCCCTTCATGGACACTAAACAGTGCAGAATTCAGATTTGACCTTGCATCCGACAAAAAGTCAGTCACGGATAGAACTGTGTTTCATGCTAGATACAACGAGATAAAGGAGCATTATTTTTCCTTCAAACCAATCTATACAGATGGATCAAAAGAGGGTAATTCTGTAGCAGCTGCCGCTATTTATGGAGAAAGGAACTTAAAGTGCCGCCTTCCAAACAATTCCTCTATCTTCTCTGCAGAAATTAAAGCTATTGATCTTGCCCTTAATCTAGCTGAACATTCTAATTCCAACCGTTTCATTATCTTTTCGGACTCTTTGTCAACATTACAGGCCCTTTCAAATCAACGACTTGAGAATCCCTTGATCTGTACTTTACTTGAAAGGATCTCACAAATTTCTTCTATGAATAGATTGGTGTTCTGCTGGCTTCCAAGTCATGTAGGCATCAAAGGCAATGAAAATGCCGGTAGGTCTGCCAAATCTGCACTTAACCTTCCCATTTCAGATTTTAAAGTTCCACACACTGATTTTAAATCCTCTGTTTTAACACATATCCAATCTTCTTGGCAATCCCAGTGGGATGCTGATGTTTTCAATAAACTACATTCAGTTAAACCTTCCCTTGGTGAATGGTACCCCGTTTACAGGTCTGTTCGTCGAGAAGAAGTGATAATTGCACGACTTCGAATTGGCCATTCACGCATTACACATTCCTGGCTCTTGACCAGAGATGATGCCCCTGAATGTATTCCATGCAATGCACCCTTTTCTGTAAAACACATTCTACTAGATTGCATTGACTTTCAGCCAATTCGTACAAAATATTTCAACGTCGATAGTTTAAAAAACCTCTTTGATTCTGTCAGCGTTGAATCTATTATCGCTTTCATAAAGGAGATTGGCATTTACAATAAACTGTGATATTTGCTTTTTGAGATGATAGGGATTGCCCTGTCACTCAATAATGTCCTTTATACATATTAAGATCACACACAATCCTTCTTAACTCAACTCTTTTACTATTATAAATATATTCAAACCTTTTTCAGTTTATAATCCCATTTTTAATATCTTTTAACACAGACATGCGCGCTAAATGACCAAAGCTGTCGATGCGCCATAAAACAACATTCATTCATTCAACCAGCAACTTCCTGGTCTCAAATCCTGCACACCACCGTCTGGGTTACCTGAGCTTGGCTGTGTGCCAGGAAATTTACATAAGATGAAGTACGAATACAATACATGTATATAGGTATCTATGTCACCTTTTATGATACATTTTCAGCTCAGTTCAAGTGAAACTCTGGGATGAAAAGTATCATTCTTTCATCACTGCATAGTTTTCCAGAGGTGTGGCTGATGTCAAAATCTTGCTGTTCACTGTTGCAACTTCATTCCCACATCCACTCACCACATCCCCATTTTTGTTCCTACATGTAGAAGTTCACAAGATTAGGCGTACACATTTGAAAATTATATATTCAACCTTTACACAGGCAGACTAAGTGTTTTAGCAGCAGACAATTTAAAAAGAAAAAACATTTTAGGGACGGGTATATTTTCTTGTATGTAATGAGCAAATGCATGCTTTCCACAACATTTTGCAAGCTATTTCTTTAAAATTGAGGCTTTCCAAGCCACTAGCTGCTTTCCCACATTTATATCATAACCATCGTCGAAACGTGAGAGAGAAATGAATCCTATCGCAATGACTACCATCAGTCCTCGGAAAGAGATTTGCCGAGTCGGGGATCGAACCAGCGACCTCCTGTTCCCAAGTCCTGTACTCTACCGACTGAGTTGCTGGGCTATGCGTGCTATTGGTTAACTATAATCCAGTTTAAGTTTAACCCTTAACCTGCTAAAAATGTTAAATGAAACTTTCAAGCCGATGGGACCTGAATATTGCTATTTCAAAGTTACATTTTGTAGAAAATAATGTATCCTCTAATCGGACAGTGTAGATCCATAACATAACTCCAGAAGGGCAGGAAACAATGTGGGAAAAGGAGAAAATGATGGTTACCAGCATTTTCTCCTTTTCCCACAATGTTTACAAAGGCACCCTTCCCCAGTATCGTTAAAACTTGGGATTGTTTGGTAAAAGGTTAATAGAATAACAGTTTAACATAATAGTTTAACAGTACACAATGATCTAAATAATGAATGACTGAAGGTATGACAAGGGTTCCCTGACCAGTAGGGATTCTCTACAAGTTAACCTAGGTGTATCTATTAATAGGTTCATTCATAATGTTACAGTTGTGTAGGAATAAGTGATTCTCTGCTTTGCATAGGTCACTCAATTTACATATAAGCAAAGATGTTGTACCTTATAAATGACATCTTGTTCAGTTTATTACTTTGTGACGACATGTTCAAATCGGAGAGGTAGGGATTTAGTGGTTTATGTCTAAATTGTCATGTATAACAGATTTAAGATTTCTAACAGAAAGAAGTATTTTCTGTACGGCAGTATTTGGCAACTGTGGGGTTTTAAATCTAAGTCAATCTTGATGCCTATAGACTTGCTTCGCTAGTCAAAAATGGCTAATATGGATATAAGCCAAGAACTAGATATAATTCGATATAATTCTCTTGTTTTACATTTGCTCTAGGTCGGAAAAACCTAAGCTCAACGTCATAAAGTTTTGGCCACTGCATTTAGTTTTTGAAGTTGTTTGTTGATGGTTGTTGTATGGTGTTTAACGCCGTTTTCAACATTATTCCAGTTATATCACGGCGGCCAGTGCACCTATCCATGCTTTCCTGGAGTTTATTTTACCAGTACTCCGCACAATATTCTTTCCAAGCCACTGGCTGCTTTCCCACATAACCATTGTCGAAACAATGGTCAGCGGTGAGAAAGGAATGAATCCTGTCGCGATGACTATCATCAATCCTCGGAAAGAAATTGGCCAAGCCGGGGATCGAACCAGCGACCTCCTGTTCTCAAGTCCTGTACGCTACCGACTGAGCTACGGGGGCTTGGCAAGTTGTTTGTAGATAAGCACAATGGACATGTATCACTCTACACAGTTACCATGGCATGAGATTATGTCTTATGATAACAATGGTCATTTGTTTTTCCCAAATGTAGATTCAAGTTAGAATTTATTAGATCTTCATTCAAATCATTTTTTAACATGAGAACAATATTATGTAAACAAGCGTACACATATCATGTTAAATTGGGGGCGAGACCCAAGACCGAGTTTTCTTTGGGTCGAATCTTCTCCGGAAAATCTATTTTCTTTCCATAGGGCCGAACCTTGTTGGGGTCGAAGCCATAGCTCTAAACGATCTGTAGGCCTATGCGTTGCAAAAATAAACTATGTCATGCTGCCACATTTATTTATGTAAATTACGTTTGAAGCTATTATAATTTGATCTGTTATGTCTATTAACGCAAAAATTGACACGGCGTGATTTACGATCGGACACATGTACATCCTTCATTCATGGTATGCGATTGGTCATGAATACGTTCGAGGACGAGTCAACGTTACAAAAGAGCAATATCGTGAATAAATCATAAAAAAAAAAAATCATTCTTACCTTAGTTATTCATGCAAAGTAAAATGATTTTGCTTTCCTGTGCTGCAGAAACTTCTCGTCTCCGAGCTACACCGTCGGCGTATTTTAGCAGACAAACGGGGAGGGGGGGGGGTAAATTCACCGGATCAGACAGGTTCGGATCTGTATCTTATTTACATCTCTTTTTCAGAAATATTGTAATGTAACAGGAAACCTTTCGCATACGTTTTCGATCTGATGCCTATTTTCAGTTATTTCAAGGTCCTTGCAATCCCAAATTTTGAATTTTGAATATCATATGTAAAATCCAACGACACGTTTAAAACGGAGGACTTCCAATGGCCACCGGTATGCTCGGAACTACCGTGCGGTACCGCTAGCAGCAAGTACGTTAGCTCAAAATAGTGTTTGTTTACTGGTCATGATAATTGTCTCTAGGCATCATGATTGACCCAGAGTCAAAGTAAACAAAAAAACCCACAGTTTCCAAATACTGCCTCACAGAAAATACTTCTTTCCGTTAGAAATCTTCATTCTGTTATATATGACAATTGTGACAAAAACCATTAAATCTCTACCACTCCAATCTGAACATGTCTTCTTACACAGTAAAAGACTGTACACGATGTCATTTATAAGGTACAAGATCTTTGCATATATGTAAATTAAGTGAACTATTCAAAGCAGACTATTAACTTTTATTCCTACACCGCTGTAACATTATGAATGAATCTGAAAATAGATACACCTAGGTAACTTGTAGCAAATCCCAGCTGCATTAACCCTTACTGGACAGAGAACCCTTATCATTCCCTCAGTCATTCATTATTTAGATCTTTGTGTACACTTTAACTGTTACGTCTTGAATATTAACCCTTTACCACACAATCCCTAGTGTTAATGACACTGGGGAAGAATCTTTGATAACTAACATTTTCTCCTTTTTCCACATTGTTTTCAGCCCTTTTGGAATTAGGTTTCATCAATTTAGCCTCATTTAATTTGTGGTCTGCAACAGTTTTAAGTTTCGTTTCAAAGAATTAAATAGTTCACTACATCTTCTGCTATTGGATATTGACTTATTAAATTGTATGGTGTTTAACGCCATTTTTAACATTATTTAGGTGATATCATGGCGGCCAGTGTACCTATCTATGCTTTCCTGGAGTTTCTTTTACCAGCACCACCGCGACTCAGTGACCTTTTGTGGACAGTGTGGATTAAGATCAGACTGCACAGAAGGCGGGGCCTGTTCTTGGATCTACACTGTCCAATAAGAGGATATATTTTTTCCAAAATGTAACTTTAAAATAGGAATATTCCGGTGTTCACCATTGGCTTGAAAGTTTCGTTTATTTTGTTTTTTCTAGTAGGTTAAGGGTTAAACTTAAACTGGATAATAGTTAACCCATAGCATGCATAGCCCTGGTAGCTCAGTCGGTAGCATACAGAACATGAGATTAGGAGGTTGCTGGTTCAATCCCCGGCTCGGCCAATTTCTGTCTGAGGATTGATCATAGTCATTGCGACAGGATTCACTCCTCTCTCAAGTTTCTACGACGGTTATGTGGGAAAGCAGCCAGTGGCTTGGAATGAATATTGTGCGAAGTACTGGTAAAAGAAACTCCAGGAAAGCATGGATATGTGCACTTGCCACCACTACATAACTGAAATAATGTTGAAAATAGGGATAAACAACATACAATCAATTAATCAAATTTGCTAGTCTGTCAGTACTTTCAGTACTTTGATTTATGCTTACCATAGATATCTGAAAGAAAAATGCACTGTAAACGAGAAAAAAATGTGAAAGCAGAAGGGTAGCTTGAAATCATGTCGGTTCCGGTCCAATCTGGTGATTTTTTACATCCCCTCCCCCACCCCCACCCCCACCCCCGGTAAAACGTGAATATGAATTGAAAATGGTACTTTATCTTTCAAATGCAACAATGACAGCATAATAGCAAACAGTGTTCTCAATGACCAGATTGTACTCTGAAATGCAATTTCTGTCATTTCAAGTCTGTGCATGTACACAAATTGTTCGAAAGTCATTTAACAAATCGGTATCTTGGTAAACTTTCTCTGTGGATGAATAATTCGTACTGAGGTTCGATCAGCCAATCAAATTGATGGTTGCATTTTAAGCCAATCAGGAAGAGCAATTGCATATATACATACATGATGTTAAAAGTGGTTGCGGCTTTTGTGCAAAATTCTGAAAAGCGGTATTACAAAGGGCTAGGCCCCTGATGGGCCCCTAGCCCAAAAACCCGCAGAAAATTATGAAGAAACAACCCCTGTTTACACTAATAATCTTATCATCAGGTTGTTTTATTATCCCTTTACCATACAATTCCGATTTTTATAGGACACAGATACAAGAGAAATTTCAAAGCATTGCGGGTGTTACGGGAGATCAGTCCTTCCTTACAGCATAGCTTCTGCCCGTATAAAATCAATACCTGACGGCTGCGTTACGTTAGGGAGAATTCTCGTTAGCTCAGTGGTTAGTGGATTGGTCTTTTAAACCTCAATAAACGAGGGTATTTTCAGCACGGGTTCTAATCCCAGCCGGGGCAGTGTGTATTTGAGCTTTGTATTTGTTTGGAACTTTCATGTTCATAAGACGGGAGAAGAAGAAATGCAGATAACCACTGGCGTATTGTTCTTAACCGGAAATATATCTGATGCGACGATAAGCTGCCCAGGACAAAGTAACCCGCTATAAATTTGTAATTTCTTAAAACTTTATCAAGTAGCAAACGAAAATCCAAATGATTATCCATGTGCAAATGATATGGACATGCACTCACTTTTCATAATTTTTTACGGGGTTCCTGCGTGGCTCAGTGGTAAAGTGTGGGACTCGTAATTTGGGGCATCAGGAAAACTGCCCCCCCACCCCCTGGAAAACTGCCCTCCGAAAAACTGCTCCCTAAAAACTGCTCCCAGGAAATCTGTCCCCACAAGAAAACTACTCCCTAGGAAAACTGCCCCCCCGGCTGGGAAATTTTTAACTTTGTGATACTAATGCTGATGCTGTTGATTTTTATTTTAATGCATTTCATTTTCATTGATTGAATTTATTCCACATGAATGCACATTTCTCTAGACATTAAGATTCCTTTTGACAGGTTTAACCCTGCCAAGAAGTGATTCTTTTAAAAGGTTTAATCCTATGAAAGGTAATTTATTGCTTTTAAGTATTTACTGTAAAGAATTTTGCGATTCAAACTGTACTCTATTGATTTAAAAAATGCATTGTAAATAATGATAATGTTTGATAAGGATGGCAGTACTTAAAGAAAGAGATGTGTACTTTGCCAAATAGCAAAAAAAGATGTGTTTAATTAGAAATAAACGAAAAATAAAGAGGTAGATGCACTATATCATTCTTGAAAAGTGCTTATTTTTCTTTGTGTATGTATGTTCCATTTTCTTTTATGTTTCCATTACAGTATTAGAACTAAAACAATAAGATAATTAAAAAAAAAATGATAAAGCTGAGATATCTATGGCAATTTCTATTTTATTTTTAATATATAAAATTTTCCATCACTGCCTGATGGGGCTTGTAGATGAGCCAAAATTGGTTTTTTGTTTGTTTGTAAAACATACATAGTGTGGATGGGGCAGTTTTCGGGGGGGGGGGGCATTTTTCCGGGGAGGGGGCAGATTTTCAGAGGGCACATTTCCGGGGAGCCGTTTTCCTAGAACCGTAACCTGGAGGTCCCGGGTTCGAGTGCTATCCGATCCCCTTGGCTTTTCATGGGAATGTCCTTAGGCAAGACACCTCAGAGCCCCAGCCTATTAACTGGTGAAACCCAGGAAATACATGAATTTGTGAGCTGTCGCCGTGATACGACAGAAATAATTTTGAAAGCGGATAAAACACAATTCAATTAATCAATCAATAAAATTATTTACGGTTTGACTGACTGACTGACTGACTGACCATTGATTGGTTGACTAACTAACTGACTGACCGACTGATTCGTAGCTAAAAGACAAAAGAAAGAAAAATGAAACGCATCTTCTGTGAACGATACTACACGCTAAGCCTTCATAACGTGTACATAGCGCTGTCCGGGTTTTAAGTTCTTCAAACCCTATAGGCAAACACAGAATGTCTTTTCTGACGTCATAGATCAGGATCAGGCTATACAGAGCGTGCAGTCTGATGTTTGATCTTCACCGTTAGCTTTGTCAGTCAAGACTACACGTGTATTTCTAAGTTTTAGTAGATTATATCTCCAGCCATAGAAAGAGGTCGGGTTTATAAAATTCGGCTCTGAAAAGGTTTCGCGCGTACAGTATTCTAGCTAGAGAATTCATATTGCTAACATACCACAAGTGACCAGGTAAAGTTCCTCACTTTAGTGGTGTGAACTTTGAGCGTGCCAATTTTACTAATAGATATAGATTTTTCTAGTCATATATGATGGAGTTAATTAAATACTTTTTGTCTCACCTTAACGTTCTCGTGTATTAGATATAAATATTTTTTTTTACTTCTAGCGGGAAAGAGGAGTGTTGAATCTCGGACATTTTGTTTTTGCCAAGTACGAGTTGTTTACAACCTCAACATCGTGTTTACATTCAGAGTTATCTAAAATTTGTTTATGTATAGGCCGTGTATGTAACAGTGTTGGGTTAAGGTTAGGTAACTCTAATCACTGAAGCGCCCTTTACAATTAAAGTTGCCTATGAGGTCAGCGTAGATCAAGATCAGACTGCACATAACGTGGAGTCTGATCTTTCATCTGCACCGTCCGCTTTGCCGAGACATTCCTATTAACTCTTAGGCTGCCAAGTGCGACTCACTAACCTTTTGCGGACAGTGTAGATCAAGATCAGACTGCACAAAACGTGCAGTCTGATCTTGGATCTACACTGTCCGATAAGGAGATATTTTTTCTCCAAAGAATAAGTTTGAAACAGCATTATTCGGGTTTTTACTATCAACTTGAAAGTTTTATTTAACTTATTTAGCAGGATAAGTATTAAGTTCAACATTGAAATTGCAATTATTTTAGTTTTATTGCAAGACTGATAGTGTCTGTCGGGATTATTCGTCGCTTTATGGGTTAAAACCGTAAAATTCAAATCACGTTACAACAAATACATCCATGGCGTAAATTTGTTACGCTTAATAGAAGTTTTTACGTGGAGTTTGGAGTTTTCATTATAGTTATTTCTTTTTTCTACAGTTTTGACGCAGTGTTTTCCCCGGAAAATGTATAACAGACTGCTTGCAGTATTCGCGCTCAGCACGGGTAAGTCCGTTGTTACTTTGAAGTCGTTTGTAAATTTATTAGGAAGAGCGGCTGTCTTGCAACCATAAAGTCCCGAGTTCAATTCCCGGGAACGGGTGCCAACTTTGGGACTGCTCACTGACTTCGGAGCTCGTATTGGTGTGGTTTTCAGAAAGCAGGTTCAAGAAAAATTGAAATTGATTGTTTCTCTATCGATGTAAAATAAATATGTTTAGATAAAATAAATAAATAAATTTAACTTAGTAAAAAGGTGAACTTGGTCCGAGTTTATTCTTTATTTTTTTAAAATTTTTACCAAACGACAAAATTTTAGATTGGTCCAAATTGAAAGCATTTGCAGACGAAAAACAAATGTGGCTAAAAAAATGAAATTTGTTTTGGAAATGGTAGAAAACATTGCGGGAAAAGGAGAAAATGCTGGTAACCATTTATTTTTTTATTTTTTTTCCCCACAATCTTTTCAAAAGGCTTCTTTCTCAGGGTCGTTTAAAGTCGGGATTGTGTGGTAAAGGGTTAAATGACTGGAATTTTCTGTTAAGAAACAATTTGTCAATGAAAAGATAAAAAGAAATATCAATGTTTTCTAAAGCCTGCTTCTCAGGTTCCGCCAAGCCCCAGTTGCTTAGTCGGTAGCGTACAGGACTTGAGGACAGGAGGTCGCTGGTTCGATCGCCGGCTTTGCCAATTTCTTTCCGAGGATCGATGATAGTCATTGCGACAGGATTCATTCCTCTCTCACCGCTGACCATTGTTTTGACGATGGTTGTATGGGAAAGCAGCCAGTGGCTTGGAAAAAATATTGTGAGAAGTATTGGTAAAAGAAAACACCAGGAAAGTATGGATAGGTGCACTGGCCGCCGCGATATAACTGAAATAATGTTGAAAACAGCCTGAAACACCATACAATCAGTCAGTTCTCAGGGTCATTTAACCCTTTACCAAACGACAAAATTTAAGACTTGTCTAAATCGAAAGCATTTGCAGACGACAAAATAAATCTGACTCAAAAATTGAAATTTGTTTTGGAATGGTTAGAAAACATCGTGGGAAAAGGAGAAAATGCTGGTTACCAGCATTTTCTCCTTTTCCCACAATGTTTTCAAAAGGCTTCTTCTTCAGGGTCGTTAAAACCCGTGATTGTGTGGTATAAAGAGTTAAACTCGAGATAGTTTGGTTTTGAAGGGATTTAGGGATATATGCTAGTTTGTTTTGTTATTTACTGTTTTCAAGTACTGTTTCAGTTACGCTCTGTGCACGCCAATGACTGATTTCCGACATTAAACGGCAGTACAGTACAACACATACATGTAGTCATAAGATGACAGACACTTGTCGGTTTTTTTTTTGACATCTGCGCCCACTATAGTCTATCAATAATTAACCCTTATCCTGCTAGAGAAGTGAAAAGAACATTTCAAAACGGTTGTAAAAGCCCAAATAATACTATTTCAAACTTATTCTAAGGGAAAAAAAAAAAAAAAATATCCCCTTATCGGACAGTATAGATCCAAGATCAGACTGCACTTTTTATGCAGTCTGATCTTGATCTAAACTGTCTGTATTAGGTCAGTGAGTCGCACATAGCAGCCTAAGGGTTAACCCTTTACCACACAATCCCAATATTGTATTGTATGGTGTTTAACGCCGTTTTCAACATTATTTCAGTTATATCACGGCGGCCAGTGCACCTATTCATGCTTTCCTGGATGTTCTGTTACCAGTACTCCGCACAATATTCTTTCCAAGCCTCTGGCTGCTTTCCCACATAATCATTGTCGAAACAATGGTCAGCGATGAGAGAGGAATGAATCCTGTCGCGATGACTATCATCAATCCTCGGAAAGAAATTGGCCAAGCTGGGGATCGAACCTGCGACCTCCTGTTCTCAAGTCCTGTACGCTACCGACTGAGCTACGGGGGCTTGGCACACAATCCCAAGGCTCGGCGCTACCGGGGTTCGGCTTGGGCTGGTAAAGATAAGGAGAAATGTGCTCGAGTTTGACATGTATGCTCACTGGAGTACTTAGGTTTGCAGCAATTATTTCCGGTTTTTCAAGAGCGTAAATATGCATACAGGTACGTTTCTACTTGAGCGTCCCTTCACATAAGTTCTATTGGGACTTTTACAAGCTTTTATGCTTCTGTTCCAATTCTTTTAACATTGGTTTGTTGTAGTTTATTTAACACATATAGATTAGTCATGCTCTGGCAAAAGGGGGTTTAATGCTTCTCCGATATGCATGAAGCCAAGCAAGTCATCACATGATTATGGAACCATGGAATCCTTCTCTAAAACAGTCGTCCAAATCATGAGGTACACTGGTCGTTTGACCTATAGAAAACTGGCAAATAGCAAAAGGTTTCGAGCAAAGTCATACTTTTTGCAGATGCATTAAGCCCCCTTTTCAAAGAGCATGGCTCGAATATATTGAATAAGACATATTTAAACGAAGTTCTATTGAGCAACAACCCCGGAGTATCCTTTGGAAAGACACTTCAAAGCCCTAGCCTAGGACTGGTGAAGCCCACCAAATACATGTATGTGAGAGCTATCGCGTTGACATAAAATGAAATAATGTTGAAAACGACATAAAAACCTTTTCAGTAAATCAAACATCATTATTCTGTAGGTATTTGCGAGCGACCTGGACCTTTAGAATCGTGTACAAGCTGGTACATCGCGCACTGCCTCTTAACACTTAAGCTGCTGTATAAAAAAAACCCGCAAATTTCTATTCAGTACTAAAAGCCCAAACATTGCGGTTTCAAAGTTGATTTCACCGAAAAGAAAAAACCGTATCGGACAGTGTAGATCAAAGATCAGACTGCACGTTCTGTGCAGTCTGATCTTGATCTACACTGTCCGCAAAAGGTCAGCGGGTCGCGATTAACAGTTTAAGGGTTAATCTTTATCCTGCTGAATAAGTTAAATGGAACTTTCAAGCCGATAGTAAAAACCAGGATAACGCTATTTCAAACAAACATTTTTGAAAAAAAAAAAACTTGTTATCGTACAGTGTAGATTCAAGATCAGACTGCACATTCTGTGATCTTGATCTACACTGTCCGCAAAACGTCGGTGGGTTGCGTTAAGTAGTCCAAGGATGTTAAATATATTGGTGTCTATATTAAGACATCAAGTTCGCGCGACTATCTTAACCAATCATATTTTGTACCCGATTAAGTGTCCCACGTGATAGTTATTTCGTCATTTCATCGGTCATCTACTTTCATTCGTAATTATGACTTCGATCTTTACCAAACGACAAATTTTAGGCTCGTCCACTTTGAAAACATTTGTAGACAACACATCAAATATGACACAAAAAGTGAAATTTGTCTTTGGAAAGATAGAAAGCATTGTGAGAAATGCAGAAAATGTTGATAATCAGGTTTTCTTTATTTCCCACAATGTTTCAAAAACACTTCTGCTTCTGGGTCATTAAAACGCAGGCTTTTTTGGCAAATGGTTATGCTTCTGAAACTAATCATTTTTCTGTCCCTTTTCCACACAGTTTTAGGTTACAGTGTTGGGTATCAGATCGGTGCACCAGGGAGCACGTGCTTAACCATGTTCCCAAAGCATCATGGGGCTGAGCGGCAAACTGCTCCCTCACCATTTACAATATCTACAAACCAGAGCAGCTACTTTCCCGATGATTACATCACAGGTCAGTCCCGTTATCTCTAGAATACTTATAATCGCAAATCCGATAGATTTATCTCTCTTTGAGCATTCTTCTGCATATTTGGTTAAGAAAATGAAAGAGTCTTGCGAGACAGCGCGATACGTGTAGGTCAAGTACGGTGCCCATAACGTAGACAGAACAGTCACTAACAAATGAGAAATAAAAAGTCTAAATATACTTAAAACCAATGCATCTCAACAAAATGTGCCTCCGTTATACTTTAACGGCGGTCCCGTGTCACTTGTATACAAACAAAAGTCAAAAACAAAAATACAGAATGGGTAACTCGGGTATAGCTCTCACTCGATAAACCGTTCATTATCAGTTTATATTATTGTTTATGTTTGGGATAACAGGTTTAAAATCACCTACCTTGACGAGATAATTTATAAACCCAACTCGATAACATTTATATCACCTCGTCTCGATTCGTGGTTTTATACATGTATTCGCCAAAACAAACAATAATATAAACAATTAATGAAAGGTTTATCGAGGTAGAGTTATATATTTATGTCATCACTTGTATCGTTTAACTCTTTACCAAATGAAAAATAGAAAAAAAAAAACAGATCCAAACTGAAAGCACTTGCAAACGATAAATCAAATGTGTCCCAAATGATAAATTTGTCTCAGAAAGGGTTGAAAACAATGTTGGAAAAGCAGAAAATGCTGGTTCACCAGCATTTTCTCCTTTACTCAAAATGTCTTCAAAAGCATTCTTCTTCAGGCTCGTTAACCCCGAGACTGTGTAGTACAGGGTAAACCAACTACGTCGTCTTACAGAAATAAACTACCATCGATGCGTGGTTTAAACCTTTCCCAAACAAGCCCTGGTTTTCACGTGTCAGTACAAGTCTTTTGAAAACACTGTGGGAAAAGGAGAAATTGCTCGTAATGAGCAATTTCTCCTTTTCCCACAGTGTTTTCTACCCTTTTTGGTTACTTTCTGCCATCTTCATCAAATTCAAAATTGTCGTCTGCAAACTCTTTCAGTTTGGACCAGTCCAAAATTTGTCGTTTGGGAAAGGGTTAAACCTGCTCTACCTGAAGTTCTAACGGTTTGACTTTAACCAGGTGACACTCTATCGACGATAAACTATAGTACAGAGAGTTAACATTTGATTGTATTTCACATAAATCATGTTACCGTTGATTTTTGTTTACGTGTGGTCCCGGAAATAGGTCTAAACACGCCTTTAACTTGAAGAGTTCCACGGTTGGAAATAAGAACTATTGTGAATCAAGTTCTCAAACCCGAAGTAATCGGTCTTGATGATTGTTTCCTGAAAACCTTAACACTTTGGCTGCTGAATAAATGAAACGCAAATTTCTACTCAATACTAAAATCCAAAACATTGCGGTTTCAAAGTTGAATTCACCGGAAAGAAAATACCGTATCGGACTGTGTAGATCAAAGATCAGACTGCACGTTCTGTGCTGTCTGATCTTGATGTACACTGTCCGCAAAAGGTCAGTGGGTCGCGATCAGCAGCTTAAGGGTTAACCTGTACGAACGCCTCGATACGGGAAGTTCCAATGTCGTTTCTAACACCATATCAGTAGTAGTATTGTTACATTCGAAAAGACGCTAGATTTACACTCTGTGAATCGGCGCCATATTTTTACAACCATGGTTTAGGCCTAATCAATTTCTACCTGTTAAAGGATTGAAATCTCGTTTTGCATTAATGTTCATGGGCGAAGACAACGACAGGTCAAACTGTCAAAGCTCCTGTTTCAATGGAAAACTTTTTAACAGAGTGTCCAACGAAAAATGGGGGATTTTGTCACTAATATCGAGAAATGTATTGCTAAAATCCTTTTGTATCATTGATTCGTAGCGTTGAAATTCATAGTTAAAAGTGCCGCAATGTTTCATTACGGGACCAATGAAATACGTTATTACTTTTTGCTCTTAGAACAAGACGCTGATATCCGAATCTCTCACGGTAAATTTAGGCCAAAACAAACTATATATGTGGTTCCAGTCACTTGACCGTGTCTAATTTTTATGCCCGAGGCTAAACATATTTTTCACCAGTTGATTGCTTAATACTTAAAACACCGGCATGTTTGAAGAGTCATCAATTTTTCCTGGTACGACATCTGAAGACAAGAGATCACCTGAACTATAATTACCATGACATAGTAGATCTAGATCAAAGGGATATCAAATGAAAAATAAGCCAAACAAAGGTAAATGAACGCTTTAATATCAACTGTTTATACAGGACATTACAAGAACTATCATAATATTTGAAACTAGAACACATGTTCAGGGGAAAAAAAGTGTTTTGAAAAAATGAAATAATTTTCTTACCTACCTGCCCAAACCCTAAAGTCTTATAGGAACCACATATATATTTTGTTTTGGCCTTATAAATTTCACACACACACACACAATCAAAGTATGCTCGGTATTAACTATTGTTTCATGAAGCACCGTAAAGTTACGTGTATCTGTCATTGAACGTAGCCCTTAAAACGCTTTTACATCTTATGTTGCATTTACGGTCAGTAAGTGTGGGTTAAGGCAAGACTGCACATCACGGGTAGTCTGACCTTTGATCTACACTGTCCGCTTTTCTGAGAGATATTTGACAAAAGCAACACTGAAATTAGAATTAAATGTGTTTGGGTCTTGTTTCAAGACTGGAAATGTCTGGTGGGTGTTTTGGGCGCTCTTAGGGCTAAAACTTTGCCTTACTATTCTAGTTCACAAAGCATAGTGTGGAAGAGCCCTGTTTAAGGGTTTGCTTTCTATTTTCCATAAACCTTCACGAGAATTACACCAGTAAGTATGTGAGTAAAGCACGGGATTGTTTGCTACAAGATACATTATTTTTGTGTGATATGTTCACGTGTTTCTGAATGCATAGATAGATGTATTTATGGTGAGTAAAACGTCTCGCTTTATACCTTGCCAGTGATCCTAAGGTCGGATGCCAGTCCAAGAACATTTACAGGCTTACAGATCAGAGCTCATCCAGTAAACGGGGACACAGAACAGATAGTTGGGCAGTTCCTAGAATGGCCGAAAAACAAAACCAAGGCCATGGACTGTCTAGGCCGTAAGCGGGTAAGTTTGGTGGTGAATGCATCGGTTAGAATACGAACATTTATTTTGATTGATCACAGCCCTTTGAAGCTACATTGGTCGATCAAAGGAACGCTGAAGTGTTCGTATTTCGATCATCGAAGACTGTTAGTAAATATAGCACATTGTCACATTCCCCTCTATATTATTTTGCACGTCAGAGAGGCGATGTGCCAATGTGCTATTTTTAGAAACGCTGTCCGATGATCGAGCAATAAAAAGTGCCGAAAATTCCGTAATAGACAAATAGAATTCCAGTGTCCAATGTATTGATCTACCATAATGCTTTTGTCTTAAAGAACGTGTACAGAAAATGCATTAAGTTGATCAGTTTTAAGAATCTTGTTCTCTATTAAAGATAGCTATGCAGAATTTTTATAATCCCTTCAAACTTAAAAAAAAAAGATTCAGCTGTGAATTTAGTAAGGCGATAAATGACAAATCATTTGTAAAGAACCAAGACAAAAGTTCGAAAAAAAAATTTTTTTCAGTGGTATTTCCTTAATGGAATACGTAGCCTCTTAAGGTATATTTATATTTCGCATAAAAGTTTCGCAGCGACTTGTGGGAATGTCACATGGTGCATAACAAGCGACGATTACTAGTATAATGACGTCATATTTGATGTAATGAAAATAGATGTGTTTACCAATCGCAAAACGACCACCCCTTTATCTTTAGAACGTCCAAAATTGCATTGTTTTTTTAATGAATGTAACCGTATGGTTTATACGTTTGCAAAGGAAAATATATGAGTCATGCTCTGGTAAAAGGGGGCTTAATGCATGTCCGTGATGCATTTGACAAAGGAAGTTATCACATGATTATGGATCCATAATACTCACTTTTTTTTTTAAATAACCGAATTAATCATGAGGTAGACTAGTCCTTGGACATACAGAAAATTGATCAATATCGAAAAGTTTCGACCCAGGTCAGCCTGCGCCGACTGCGCAGTCGATACTTTTCGCAGATGCATTGTTTGCAAGACGAATTGGTGCATTGATGGAAAGAATAGATTGGAAGTTGTACACAACACTTTAATGTGGGTTATCTAGTTTTTATGCCGTAAATCAAAATTTCTGATTTCAAAATGCTTCTCAAAAGCACTCACTGCTCTTTCCACAATGTATATGAAGTACTTTTTTACTAAAGTCAAACTTTGTCATTTCAGCACCTTTAACTTTGTACCAAACGACAAAATTTTGGACTTGTCCGATTTCAAAACTTGGTTCAATTGGTAGAAGTCGTGAGTGAAAGGACAGAAACCACTGTGGAAAAAGCAGAAAATGCTGTTTACCAGCATTTTCTCCTTTTCCCTCAATGTTTTCAAAGCCATTTTGTTATTTTGTAAACAGTTACGGTTGTCCATTGCTGACAGATTAAACTCAAGAAATATGTACATAGTTTATTTATGGTGGCATATTGCTGCCGCGAGATACAAGATAGCTATCGTGATAATTTTAGAAATCTTTCACGATGATTTGAAGTTTCCTGGAAATTTTATCTAGATAGTGAAAAGTTTTCTGATAAAAATATCACGATAAATATTGTTATATAGAAAATTTGATGTTGATTATTTCTCATTCGTGCACGATGCTGACATCAAGGTAAAATCATCGCGATAGTTCTACCCGTTTGTCGATATCTATAAATAGAAAAATCACCATTTGGATGAACTCGAAAGTTTTGACTGTACAGGAGACAAAGATGATTCGAAACCGTATCTAATTATAGATACCGTAAATGTCAGTTGTGGGCACGAGCGTAAAGAAAATCGTATATAACCGTTAGAAATACCGCGATATTTTTATCGTGAAACTTTTTGTTATCTAGATAATATTTCCAGGAAAGTTTGTTTTATCGCGATAGTTCTCTAAAATTATCACGATAGCTATCTCGTATCTCGTGGCAGAAATATGCAACCATATTTATTTACATTTTTTTCGATTTTACAGAACATGATTACGCATGCAAATGGCGTGCCAGTTTCCGAAGTTACTCTGATCTGGCAGGCGCCCAACGTTATTTATGGCGATATTGTATTTGTGTAAGTATTGATTGATTGATTGATTCGTCGATTGATTGATTGATCGATTGATTGATTGATTGAATATATGGTGTTTAACGCCATTTCCAGTATTGTTTTAATTATATCATGGCGCCATTGCAACTGCTAATGCTCTCCTGTAGGTTTTTTTTTTTTTTAACTAGTAGATCTACTTCCCAAAATATTCTTCCTGCTGTCCCACGATACCATCGTCGAAACAATGATCATCGGTGAGAAAGGAAGGAATTCTGTAGCGGTGACTGTCATCAATTCACGGAAAGAAATTGGCCGAGCTCGGGGTTCGAGCAGTGACCCCCTGTTCCCAATTCCTGTACGCTACCGACTGTCGGGAGTCGGCTGTGAAAGTATTGTTTTATAACTAATCAAAGATAAATGTTTCATTTGTTAACTGTTGAAAATTTGAAAACTCGAGGGTAACCTCTTTGTCTCTGAGGACCCACATTTCTCCCAAAAGCTCTCTCCGCCAGGGTTTTAAAGGCACGGTTGTGTTTGGTAAAGAGTTAGTTATTGACAGAATATGGGACAAAAAGAGCTCTGGCAAAAGGGGGTTTAATGCATCTCCGTAATGCATCTACCAAGCAAGACCGCACATAATCAATAAAACCTATTACGTCAATTGATTAACCCTTTCCCAAACGTGTCTGCAGTACAAGTCTTTTGAAAACACTGTGGGAAAAGGAGAAATTGCTCGTAACGAGCAATTTCTCCTTTTCCCACAGTGTTTTCTACCCTTTTTGAGACCTTTCTGCCATTTTCATCAAAGTTAAAATTGTCGTCTGCAAACTCTTTCAATTTGGACCAGTCCAAAATTTGTCGTTTGTGAAAGGGTTAACCGACTTAATCATGAGCTAGAATGGCCCGTGAACATGGAGAAAATTTACAAATAACACAAAGTTTCGACATTGGTTGATACTTTTTGCAAATGCATTAAACATTCTTTTCACAAAGCATGACTCAAATATTTACGAGGACAAGATTTTGTCAGCTGAACAGGGCTAGGTACATCTGTGAATTTAATAAGTTGGATTTTGCATGAAATTTTGCTTGTAACACAATTTGATTTTCTGGCATCTTTTCAAAGTAGGACACCTGGCGTGAGAGAAAATGTAAATCAGTAAAAGTAACGTCTACATTCAGGATATCTATTTAAAAAAAAAAAAAAAAACAAGATGGGAAATTGAGAAAATGGTCTCTGTTGTGAGTTTCTGCATTGGCTGAAAAACAGTCAGCTGTGGTTGTGTTTCCCTCTAGCCATAGACTACTAATACACTAATAACTATAACTCATAAATATTTTATTATCAGTTTATATTATTATTTATGTTTTGGATGACAGGTTTAAAATCTCGTACTGTGACGAAATAATCTATAAACCCAACTCGATAATGTTCATATTATCAAACATGCGTCCCTAAAAATAAACAGTAAAATAAACTGTTAATGAACGGTTTACAGAGTTAGAGTTATATTACAAAGTATACAAATAACAAACATGGTCAGTCTTAACCAGATGTCAAAAATTTAGACTTGGCCAAATTGAAGCCATTTACAGACGACAACTCAAACGTGACTCCAAAACTGAAATGTGTCTTTGGAAGGATAGAAAATATTGTTAGACAAGGAGAAAATGCTGATAACCAGCATTTTCTTCTTTTCCAGCATTGTTTTCAAAAGTCTTCTTCAACGTCGTTTAAACCAATGTCAACGGAAACAAATATACCGATTAACAACAGCGTGGAAAACATTGTGTGTAGGGAGCAAGTACTGCTTTTACTACAATATTTTCCAAAGCTGTCAATCGCATGGGCCTTAAAAGGATAATAACAAAACAGACGACAACTCAAACGTGACTCCAAAACTGAAATGTGTCTTTGGAAGGATAGAAAACATTGTTGGAAAAGGAGAAAATGCTGATAACGAGCATTTTCTTCTTTTCCAACATTGTTTTCAAAAGTCTTCTTCAACGTCGTTTAAACCAATGTCAACGGAAACAAATATATCGATTAACAACAGCGTGGAAAACATTGTATGTAGGGAGCAAGTGCTGCTTTTACTACAATATTTTCCAAAGCTGTCAATCGCATGGGACTTAACGCTGTCCCAAACGACAAATTTTGGACTGGTCCAAATTATTAGAGCTTGCAGATGACAATTTTAAATTTGATGAAAATAGCAGAAAGTTCTCAAAAAGGGTAGAAAACACTGTGGGAAAAGGAGAAATTGCTTGTTACGAGCAATTTCTCCTTTTCCCACAGTGTTTTCAAAAGACTTGTTACGCAGACACGTGAAAACCAGGGCTTGTTTGGGAAAGGGTTAAAAGGATATTAATTTCAAGGAAAACATGTTTGGAATGTCTTTCAGAGTAACATTCGTGGAGGATTTTGACCATTTTTGGATAAATCAGGAGATCAGCCTGAGCTCCGGGGTTGTTATTGATATCCCTCCCGCAGAAGAGGTGAGGCATCTCGCTACTTATAACATAGATAAGCCATATTCTGCCGATAGGGATTCTAACTCTTTACCAAACAACACAATTTTAGACTAGTCCAAATTCAAAGCTTTTGCAGTTGACATAATAAATGTGACTGAAAAATTGAAATTTTTAAAGTTGTTTTGGGAAGGGTGGAAAACATTGTGGGAAAAGGAGAAAATGCTGGTTACCAGCATTTTCTCCTTTTCCCACAATGTTTTCAAAAGGCTTCTTTCTGTAGGGTCGTTAAAAGTCGGGATTGTGTGGTAAAGGGTTAATTAAAGCATCTCCGTGATGCGTTATGCCATGCAAGTTACCATATAACTTTGGATCCATAGGGTCCTTTTTGTCTAACAACCAACTTAATCATGAGGTAAACTAGTCCTTTGGCATGTAGAAAATTGATGAATAACAAAAAGTATCGACCAAGGTGAGCCTGGACAGCCTGACATGGGTCAAAAATTTTTGCAGATGCATTAGACCTCCTCTCCACAGGGCGAGCATCAGAAACAGGTGCGCGCACCTTTCGCTTTCACATAACGGTTAAGATACATTTATATAATTTTTCCCTTTTCGCTTAACAGATTAGACACATTTACGTTTCTTTCTCCTTTTCACATCACGGATTAATCAAAGTTGCAAACACCATTGTCAGTCAATGTTACAAACTGCATTGTTATATTTAGATAAAAACGTAATTCCGGTCATGCACTTTGAATACATTTTGTATAGTGTTTTTTATCATCACCACTGGGATCTCTTCAACTTTATGAATCCTGGATCGCTTTTCTCAGGTGAGCGTTTTAGGGCCGAATGACATTCTTGTCTTGTTACGGATAACATAAATTTACCTGACCCCCCATTCCTTTTCACAAAGGATAAGATACATTTACGTGCCTTTGCCCCTTTCCACATTACAGATGAGATACATTTATATGACTTTTCCCCTTTCCACATTACAGATGAGATACATTTATGTGACTTTTCCCCTTTCCACATTACGAATTAGATACATTGACGTGACTTTTCCTGTTTCCACATTACCGATAAGATACAGTAACTTGACTTTCCCTCTTTCCACATTACGAATTAGATTCAGTTACGTGACAGGTAGCATTTTCTTCTTTATAGAACGATTAACAGCATTGTATTTAAACATGTTTCCTGGTAGGTTTTGTCTTTTGTTTTTCATGCTTGTTTTTACCAAGGTTCAACAAGCCATCGGTATGATAGACTGGTCTCAATGTGGCAAAGAGAAAGGATGTTTCCTGTACCCACAGACGTGTAATGGCTATAACTGCTATGCCGCTGTTACTTACAAAACAGTAAACCAGACCGTGGAATTTGAAATGTTTGGAAGCCAGTCGGGATATGTTTCAGTTGGGTTCTCTGATGACAAGAAAATGGTAAGCTTTTTGGAGACATTACACCTAATAATTATGACATCTATAAGCTTTTGTCAGGTTACTCATGTTTTTGAAGGAGCTCAATAAGCTAACTGATTGATTGATTGACTGATTGATTGATTGATGGGTGGATGGATGGATGGATGGAACGATCGATCGATTGTTATATTGACTGATGGATTGATTGTATGGTGTTTAAAATTGTTTCGGTTATACGAGTACTGCGGCGTCCAGCGATCTATCCATGCTTTTCTGGAGTTGATTGATTGTTTCGCATTTAACGCCGTTTTCAACATTATTTTGGTCATACTGGCATACGGCGACGGCCATTGCACTTATTCATCCTTTCCTAGAGCTTTTGTTACCGGTGCTTCGCACAATATTCTTCCCAAGCCACTGGCTGCTTTCTTACATAATAATCGTTGAAACAATCGATTGATTGATTTATGGTGTTTAACGCCGTTTTCAAGATTATTTCAGTTATATATGGCGGCCAGTGCACATATCCATGCTTTCCTGGAGTTTCTTTTTACCAGTACTCCGCACAATATTCTTTCGAAGCCATTGGCTGCTTTCCCACATAACCGTCGTCGAAACAAAGATCAGCGGTGAGAGAGGAATGAATCTTGTTACAGTGACTATCATCAGTTCTCGTAAAGACATTCGCCGAGCCGAGTAGGGATTTGACCCAACAACCCCCTGTTCTCAACCCCCTGTTCTCAAGTCCTGTACCCAACCGACTGCGCTACAAGGGCTTGACAATAAGCTAGATGAGGACAGCTATGTTTTATAATGACATGAAAATACTAAGATTTGTATAGGGTCTTGACAATTCTACAAAGGAAAGGAAAGAACGGAAGTTTTATTTGGACATAAGGTTGTTATGAGAGCAACAAATATGGATATTTTATTGGGATAATAAGTTCTAAATGAGATGATTACGTTTACCGCAGGGCGACGACGAGACGGTCACTTGTACTTCTGGAGATTTGAACATGGGACTTCAGCGCGGCTATAACCATATTGGGCTGTACAATGAGCGCCAATTAAAGGTAGGGGGTTCAGCTTAGGTATGCAATGAATATTTGAGCCATGCTTTGGCAAAAGGGGGTTTAATGCATCTCTGTGATGTATTATATCAGGCAGTTCACCACATAATTATGGATCCATAAAATCCATGTTGCCTTAGAGCCAACTGAATCATGAAGTAGACTGGTGCATCGACACGCAGAAATTTGACCAATCGCAAAAAGTTTCAACTCAGGTCAGCCTGCGCGGACTGCGCAGGCTGACCTGGGTCGAGACTTTTTGCAGATACATTATGTCCCTTTTTCACAGAGCATGGCTCATATTTTCAATGCGCGCCAATATTTAGTAAGTGTCTTCAGCGCAGAAATAACAACGCAAGGCTATTCAGGGAGCGCCAATAAGAAGTAAGAATCTACAGGGTGGATGTAACCATTTTAAGCTGTTCACGGGGCGTAAATAAAAGGGGATGATCTTCAGCCAGGAAGTAATCAGGCTGTTCATAGAGCACCAATATAACGTGCGGGTAATCCGTGTGCACACAGCCGTGTGAGACTGGGACTGTTCAATGAACGCCGATATTTAAGGTAAAGATCTTCAGAATTGTTACAAGCACATGTGGCTTTTCAATGAACGTCAGTACAAAGAAAATGTCTCAGGCGCTAAATATAACCATGTCCTGTTGATCAGTAAGCGCCAGAGTAACTTGAGGCTGTTCGATAAGGACAAGTATAACGTGACGCTGGTCAGTGGGCGTCAATATAACTTGAGGCGGTTCAATGAGGGCCGGTATAACTTGAGGCGGTTCAATGAGGGCCGGTATAACTTGAGGCGGTTCAATGAGGGCCGGTATAACTTGAGGCTGTTCAATGAGGGCCGGTATAACTTGAGGCGGTTCAATGAGGGCCGGTATAACTTGAGGCGGTTCAATGAGGGCCGGTATAACTTGAGGCGGTTCAATGAGGCCAGTGTAACTTGAGGCTATTCAATGAGGGCCTGTATGACGCAAGACTGTTCAATGAGAGTCAGTAAAACTTTAGGCTGTTCAATTAGGGCCTGTATGATGTGAGGCTGTTCAATGAGCGCCAGTATAACGTGAGGCTGTTCAATGAGCGCTAGTATAACGTGAGGCTGTTCAGTGCGTTCCCGTATGACGTGAGACTGTTCAATGAGCGTCAGTAAAACTTAAGACTGGTCAATGAGGGCTTGTATAACGTGAGGCTGTTCAATGAGGGCCTGTATGATGTAATACTGGTCAATGAGGGCTTGTATGATGTAATACTGTTCAATGAGGGTCTGTATGATGTAATACTGTTCAATGAGGGCCTGTATGATGTAATACTGGTCAATGAGGGCTTGTATAACGTGAGGCTGTTCAATGAGGGCCTGTATGATGTAATACTGGTCAATGAGGGCTTGTATGATGTAATACTGTTCAATGAGGGTCTGTATGATGTAATACTGGTCAATGAGGGCCTGTATGATGTAAGACTGGTCAATGAGGGCCTGTATGATGTAATACTGTTCAATGAGGGCCTGTATGATGTAATACTGGTCAATGAGGGTCTGTATGATGTAATACTGTTCAATGAGGGCCTGTATGATGTAATACTGTTCAATGAGGGCCTGTATGATGTAATACTGGTCCATGAGGGCCTGTATGATGTAATACTGTTCAATGAGGGCCTGTATGATGTAATACTGGTCAATGAGGGCTTGTATAACGTGAGGCTGTTCAATGAGGGCCTGTATGATGTAATATTGGTCAATGAGGGCCTGTATGATGTAATACTGGTCAATGAGGGCTTGTATGATGTAATACTGGTAAATGAGGGCCTGTATGACGTAATACTGGTCAATGAGGGCTTGTATAACGTGAGGCTGTTCAATGAGGGCCTGTATGATGTAATACTGGTCAATGAGGGCCTGTATGGTGTAATACTGGTCAATGAGGGCCTGTATGATGTAATACTGGTCAATGAGGGTCTGTAAGATGTAATACTGGTCAATGAGGGCTTGTATAACGTGAGGCTGTTCAATGAGGGCCTGTATGATGTAATACAGTTCAATAAGGACCTGTATGATGAAATACTGGTCAATGAGGGTCTGTATGATGTAATACTGTTCAATGAGGGCTTGTATGATGTAATACTGGTCAATGAGGGTCTGTACGATGTAATACTGTTCAATGAGGGCCTGTATGATGTAATACTGGTCAATGAGGGCCTGTATGATGTAATACTGGTCAATGAGGGTCTGTATGATGTAATACTGTTCAATGAGGGCCTGTATGATGTAATACTGGTCAATGAGGGTCTGTATGATGTAATACTGGTCAATGAGGGCTTGTATAACGTGAGGCTGTTCAATGAGGGCCTGTATGATGTAATACTGGTCAATGAGGGCCTGTATGATGTAATACTGTTCAATGGGGGCCTGTATGATGTAATACTGTTCAATGAGGGTCTGTATGATGTAATACTGTTCAATGAGGGCCTGTATGATGTAATACTGGTCAATGAGGGCCTGTATGATGTAATACTGGTCAATGAGGGTCTGTATGATGTAATACTGGTCAATGAGGGCTTGTATAACGTGAGGCTGTTCAATGAGGGCCTGCATGATGTAATACTGGTCAATGAGGGCCTGTATGATGTAATACTGTTCAATGAGGGCCTGTATGATGTAATACTGTTCAATGAGGGTCTGTATGATGTAATACTGTTCAATGAGGGCCTGTATGATGTAATACTGGTCCATGAGGGCCTGTATGATGTAATACTGTGCAATGAGAGTCTGTATAATGTAATATTGGTCAATGAGGGCTTGTATAACGTGAGGCTGTTCAATGAGGGCCTGTATGATGTAATACTGGTCAATGAGGGCCTATATGATGTAATACTGTTCAATGAGGGCCTGTATGATGTAATACTGTTCAATGAGGGTCTGTATGATGTATTACTGTTCAATGAGGGCCTGTATGATGTAATACTGGTCAATGAGGGTCTGTATGATGTAATACTGGTCAATGAGGGCTTGTATAACGTGAGGCTGTTCAATGACATCTTGTATGATGTAATACTGGTCAATGAGGGTCTGTATGATGTAATACTGTTCAATGAGGGCCTGTATGATGTAATACTGTTCAATGAGGGGATGTATGATGTAATACTGTTCAATGAGGGCCTGTATGATGTAATACTGGTCAATGAGGGCCTGTATGATGTAATAATGGTCTATGAGGGCCTGTATGATCTAATACTGGTCAATGAGGGCCTGTATGATCTAATACTGGTCAATGAGGGCCTATCTGATGTAATACTGGTCAATGAGGGCCTGTATGATGTAATACTGTTCAATGAGGGCCTGTATGATGTAATACTGTTCAATGAGGGCCTGTATGATATAATACTGGTCAATGAGGGCCTGTATGATGTAATACTGGTCAATGAGGGCTTGTATGATGTAATACTGGTCAATGAGGGCTTGTATGATGTAATACTGGTCAATGGGGGCTTGTATGATGTAATACTGGTCAATGAGGGTCTGTATGATGTAATACTGGTCAATGATGGTCTGTATGATGTAATACTGGTCAATGAGGGTCTGTATGATGTAATACTGTTCAATGAGAGTCTGTATGATGTAATACTGGTCCATGAGGGCCTGTATGATGTAATACTGTGCAATGGGAGTCTGTATGATGTAATATTGGTCAATGAGGGCTTGTATAACGTGAGGCTGTTCAATGAGGGCCTGTATGATGTAATACTGATCAATGAGGGCCTGTATGATGTAATACTGTTCAATGAGGGCCTGTATGATGTAATACTGTTCAATGAGGGTCTGTATGATGTATTACTGTTCAATGAGGGCCTGTATGATGTAATACTGGTCAATGAGGGTCTGTATTATGTAATACTGGTCAATGAGGGCTTGTATAACGTGAGGCTGTTCAATGACATCTTGTATGATGTAATACTGGTCAATGAGGGTCTGTATGATGTAATACTGTTCAATGAGGGCCTGTATGATGTAATACTGGTCAATGAGGGCCTGTATGATGTAATAATGGTCTATGAGGGCCTGTATGATGTAATACTGGTCAATGAGGGCCTGTATGATCTAATACTGGTCAATGAGGGCCTGTCTGATGTAATACTGGTCAATGAGGGCCTGTATGATGTAATACTGTTCAATGAGGGCCTGTATGATGTAATACTGTTCAATGAGGGCCTGTATGATGTAATACTGGTCAATGAGGGCCTGTATGATGTAATACTGGTCAATGAGGGCTTGTATGATGTAATACTGGTCAATGAGGGCTTGTATGATGTAATACTGGTGAATGGGGGCTTGTATGATGTAATACTGGTCAATGAGAACCTGTATGATGTAATACTGGTCAATGATGGTCTGTATGATGTAATACTGGTCAATGAGGGTCTGTATGATGTAATACTGTTCAATGAGAGTCTGTATGATGTAATACTGGTCAATGAGGCCCTGTATGATGTAATACTGTTCAATGAGGGTCTGTATGATGTAATACTGGTCAATGAGGGCTTGTATACCGTGAGGCTGTTCAATGAGGGCTTGTATGATGTAATACTGTTCAATAAGGGCCTGTATGATGTAATAATGGTCAATGAGGGCCTGTATGATGTAATACTGTTCAATGAGGGTCTGTATGATGTAATACTGGTCAATGAGGGCGTGTATGATGTAATACTGTTCAATGAGGGTCTGTATGATGTAATACTGGTCAATGAGGGTCTGTATGATGTAATACTGGTCAATGAAGGCCTGTATGATGCAATACTGGTCAATGAGGGTCTGTATGATGTAATACTGGTCAATGAGGATCTGTATGATGTAATACTGTTCAATGAGGGCCTGTATGTTGTAATACTGGTCAATGAGGGTCTGTATGATGTAATACTGGTCCATGAGGGTCTGTATAATGTAATACTGTTCAATGAGGGTCTGTATGATGTAAAACTGGTCAATGAGGGCCTGTATGATGTAAAACTGGTCAATGAGGGCCTGTATGATGTAATACTGGTCAATGAGGGTCTGCATGATGAAATACTGGTCAATGAGGGTCTGTATGATGTAATACTGTTCAATGAGGGTCTGTATGATGTAATAATGGTCAATGAGGGTCTGCATGATGTAATACTAGTCAATGACGGCCTGTATGATGTAATACTGGTCAATGAGGGTCTGTATGATGTAATACTGGTCAATGAGGGCCTGTATGATGTAATACTGGTCAATGAGGGTCTGTATGATGTAATACTGGTCAATGAGGGTCTGTATGATGTAATACTATTCAATGAGGGTCTGTATGATGTAATACTGGTCAATGAGGGTCTGTATGATGTAATACTGGTCAATGAGGGTCTGTATGATGTAATACTGGTCAATGAGGGTCTGTATGATGTAATACTGGTCAATGAGGGCCTGTATGATGTAATACTGTTCAATGAGGGTCTGTATGATGTAATAGTGATCAATGAGGGCCTGTATGATGTAATACTGTTCAATGAGGGCCTGTATGATGTAATACTGTTCAATGAGGGTCTGTATGATGTAATACTGTTCAATGAGGGCCTGTATGATGTAATACTGTTCAATGAGGGCCTGTATGATGTAATACTGGTCAATGAGGGCCTGTATGATGTAATACTGGTCAATGAGGGCCTTTATGATGTAATACTGGTCAATGAGGGCCTGTATGATGTAATAATGGTCAATGAGGGTCTGTATGATGTAATACTGGTCAATGAGGGTCTGTATGATGTAATACTGGTCAATGAGGGTCTGTATGATGTAATACAGGTCACTTGGATTCTGTATGATGTAATCCTGGTCAATGAGGGTCTGTATGATGTAATACTGGTCAATGGGGGTCTGTATGATGTAATACTGTTCAATGGGGGCCTTTATGATGTAATACTGGTCAATGGGGGTCTGTATGATGTAATACTGTTCAATGAGGGCCTGTATGATGTAATACTGGTCAATGAGGGCCTGTATGATGTAATAATGCTCAATGATGGCCTGTATGTTGTAATACTGTTCAATGAGGGTCTGTATGATGTAATACTGTTCAATGTGGGCCTGTATGATGTAATACTGGTCAATGAGGGCCTGTATGATATAAGACTCGTGAATGAGGGCCTGTATGATGTAATACTGTTCAATGAGGGCCTGTATGATGTAATACTGGTCAATGAGGGCCTGTATGATGTAATACTGGTCAATGAGGGCTTCTATGATGAAATACTGTTCAATGAGGGTCTGTATGATGTAATACTGGTCAATGAGGGTCTGTATGATATAATTCTGGTCAATGAGGGTCTGTATGATGTAAGACTGTTCAATGAGGGTCTGTATGATCTAATACTGGTCAATGAGGGCCTGTATGATGTAATACTGTTCAATGAGGGCCTGTATGATGGAATACTGGTCAATGAGGGTCTGTATGATGTAATACTGGTCAATGAGGGCTTGTATAACGTGAGGCTGTTCAATGAGGACGTGCATTATGTAATACTGCTCAATGATTGTCTGTATGATGTAATACTGGTCAATGAGGGCCTGTATGATCTAATACTGTTCAATGAGGGCCTGTATGATGTAATACTGTTCAATGAGGGCCTGTATGATGTATTACTGTTCAATGAGGGCCTGTATGATGTAATACTGGTCAATGAGGGTCTGTATGATGTAATAATGTTCAATGAGGGCCTGCATGATGTAATAATGTTCAATGAGGTCCTGTACGATGTAATACTGTTCAATGAGGGCCTGTACGATCTAATACTGTTCAATGAGGGCCTGTATGATGTAATACTGGTCAATGAGGGCCTGTATGATGTAATACTGTTCAATGAGGTCCTGTATGATGTAATACTGTTCAATGAGGGCCTGTATGATGTAATATTGGTCAATGAAAACCTGTATGATCTAATACTGGTCAATGAGGGCCTGTATGATGTAATACTGGTCAATGAGGGTCTGTATGATGTAATACTGGTCAATGAGGGCCTGTATTATGTAATACTGGTCAATGAGGGTCTGTATGATGTAATACTGTTCAATGAGGGTCTGTATGATGTAATACTGTTCAATGAGGGTCTGTATGATGTAATGCTTGTCAATGAGGGCCTGTATGATGTAATACTGGTCAATGAGGGCCTGTATGATGTAATACAGGTCAATGAGAGCCTGTATGATGTAAGACTGTTCAATGAGGGCCTGTATGATGTAATACTGATCAATGAGGGCCTGTATGATGTAATACTGGTCAATGAGGGCCTGTATGATGTAATACTTGTCAATGAGGGTCTTTATGATGTAATACTGTTCAATAAGGGTCTGTATGATGTAATACTGGTCAATGAGGGTCTGTATGTATGATGTAATACTGGTCAATGAGGGTCTGTATTATGTAATACTGGTCAATGAGGGCCTGTATGATCTAATACTGGTCAATGAGGGTCTGTATGATGTAATACTGGTCAATGAGGGTCTGTAAGATGTAATACTGGTCAATGAGGGCCTGTATGATGTAATACTGGTCAATGAGGGCCTGTATGATGTAATACTGGTCAATGACGGTATGTATGATGTAATACTGGTGAATGACGGTCTGTATGATGTAATACTGTTCAATGAGGGTCTGTATAATGTAATACTGTTCAATGAGGGCCTGTATGATGTAATACTGTTCAGTGAGAGTCTGTATGATGTAATACTGGTCAATCAGGGTCTGTATGATGTAATACTTTTCAATGAGAGCTTGTATGATGTAATACTGTTCAATGAGGGCCTGTATGATGTAAGACTGTTCAATGAGGGCCTGTATGATGTAATACTGGTCAATGAGGGTCTGTATGATGTAATAGTGGTGAATGAGGGTCTGTATGATGTAATGCTGTTCAATGAGAGCCTGTATGATGTAATACTGTTCAATGAGGGCCTGTATGATGTAAGACTGTTCAATGAGGGCCTGTATGATGTAATACTGTTCAATGAGGGCCTGTATGATGTTATACTGGTCAATGAGGGTCTGTATGATGTAATACTCTTTAATGAGGGCTTGTAAGATGTAATACTGGTCAATGAGGGTCTGTATGATGTAATACTGTTCATTGAGGGCCTGTATGATGTAATACAGGTCAATGAGGGCTTGTATGATGTAAGACTGGTCAATGAGGGCCTGTATGATGTAATACTGGTCAATGAGGACTTCTATGATGTAATACTGTTCAATGAGGGTCTGCATGATGTAATACTGTTCAATGAGTTCCCGTATGATGTAATACTGTACAATGAGGGCCTGTATGATGTAATACTGTTCAATGAGGGCCTGTATAATGTAATACTGTTCAATGAGGGCCTGTATGATGTAATACTGGTCAATGAGGGTCTGTATGATGTATTACTGGTCAATGAGGGCTTGTATGATGTAATACTGGTCAATGAGGGTCTGTATGATGTAATAGTGTTCAGTGAGGGCCTGTATGATGTAAGACTGTTCAATGAGGGTCTGTATGATGTAATACTGGTCAATGAGGGTCGGTAGGATGTAATACTGTTCAATGAGGGCCTGTATGATGTAATACTGTTCTATGAGGGTCTGTCTGATGTAATATTGTTCAGTGTGGGCCTGTATGACGTAATACTGGTCAATGAGGGTCTGTATGGTGTAAGACTGGTCAATGAGGGCCTGTATGATGTAATACTGGTCAATGAGGGCCTGTATGATGTAGTACTGTTCAATGAGGGCCTGTATAATGTAATACTTTTCAATGAGGGTCTGTATGATGTAATATTGGTCATTGAGGGTCTGTATGATGTAATACAGGTTAATTGGGTTCTGTATGATGTAATCCTGGTCAATGAGGGTCTGTATGATGTAATACTGGTCAATGGGGGTCTGTATGATGTAATACTGTTCAATGGGGGCCTTTATGATGTAATACTGGTCAATGGGGGTCTGTATGATGTAATACTGTTCAATGAGGGCCTGTATGATGTAATACTGGTCAATGAGGGCCTGTATGATGTAATACTGTTCAATGATGGCCTGTATGTTGTAATACTGTTCAATGAGGGTCTGTATGATGTAATACTGTTCAATGTTGGCCTGTATGATGTAATACTGCTCAATGAGGGCCTGTATGATATAAGACTCGTGAATGAGGGCCTGTATGATGTAATAATGTTCAATGAGGGCCTGTATGATGTAATACTGGTCAATGAGGGCCTGTATGATGTAATACTGGTCAATGAGGGCTTCTATGATGAAATACTATTCAATGAGGGTCTGTATGATGTAATACTGGTCAATGAGGGTCTGTATGATATAATACTGGTCAATGAGGGTCTGTATGATGTAAGACTGTTCAATGAGGGCCTGTATGATCTAATACTGGTCAATGAGGGCCTGTATGATGTAATAATGTTCAATGAGGGCCTGTATGATGGAATACTGGTCAATGAGGGTCTGTATGATGTAATACTGGTCAATGGGGGCTTGTATAACGTGAGGCTGTTCAATGAGGACGTGCATTATGTAATACTGGTCAATGATTGTCTGTATGATGTAATACTGGTCAATGAGGGCCTGTATGATCTAATACTGTTCAATGAGGGCCTGTATGATGTAATACTGTTCAATGAGGGCCTGTATGATGTAATACTGTTCAATGAGGGCCTGTATGATGTAATACTGGTCAATGAGGGTCTGTATGATGTAATACTGTTCAATGAGGGCCTGTATGATGTAATAATGTTCAATGAGGGCCTGTACGATGTAATACTGTTCAATGAGGGCCTGTACGATCTAATACTGTTCAATGAGGGCCTGTATGATGTAATAGTGGTCAATGAGGTCCTGTATGATGTAATACTGTTCAATGAGGTCCTGTATGATGTAATACTGTTCAATGAGGGCCTTTATGATGTAATATTGGTCAATGAAAACCTGTATGATCTAATACTGGTCAATGAGGGCCTGTATGATGTAATACTGGTCAATGAGGGTCTGTATGATGTAATACTGGTCAATGAGGGCCTGTATGATGTAATACTGGTCAATGAGGGTCTGTATGATGTAATACTGTTCAATGAGGGTCTGTATGATGTAATACTGTTCAATGAGGGTCTGTATGATGTAATGCTTGTCAATGAGGGCCTGTATAATGTAATACTGGTCAATGAGGGCCTGTATGATGTAATACTTGTCAATGAGGGCCTGTATGATGTAATACTGGTCAATGAGGGCCTGTATGATGTAATACTTGTCAATGAGGGTCTTTATGATGTAATACTGTTCAATGAGGGCCTGTATGATGTAATAAAGGTCAATGAGGGTCTGTATGTATGATGTAATACTGGTCAATGAGGGTCTGTATGATGTAATACTGGTCAATGAGGGCCTGTATGATGTAATACTGGTCAATGAGGGTCTATGTGATGTAATACTGGTCAATGAGGGTCTGTAAGATGTAATACTGGTCAATGAGGGCCTGTATGATGTAATACTGGTCAATGAGGGTCTGTATGATGTAATACTGGTCAATGACGGTCTGTATGATGTAATACTGGTCAATGACGGTGTGTATGATGTAATACTGTTCAATGAGGGTCTGTATAATGTAATACTGTTCAATGAGGGCCTGTATGATGTAATACTGTTCAATGAGAGTCTGTATGATGTAATACTGGTCAATCAGGGTCTGTATGATGTAATACTTTTCAATGAGAGCTTGCATGATGTAATACTGTTCAATGAGGGCCTGTATGATGTAAGACTGTTCAATGAGGGCCTGTATGATGTAATACTGGTCAATGAGGGTCTGTATGATGTAATAGTGGTGAATGAGGGTCTGTATGATGTAATGCTGTTCAATGAGAGCCTGTATGATGTAATACTGTTCAATGAGGGCCTGTATGATGTAAGACTGTTCAATGAGGGCCTGTATGATGTAATACTGTTCAATGAGGGCCTGTATGATGTTATACTGGTCAATGAGGGTCTGTATGATGTAATACTCTTTAATGAGGGCTTGTAAGATGTAATACTGGTCAATGAGGGTCTGTATGATGTAATACTGTTCAATGAGGGCCTGTATGATGTAATACAGGTCAATGAGGGCCTGTATGATGTAAGACTGGTCAATGAGGGCCTGTATGATGTAATACTGGTCAATGAGGACTTCTATGATGTAATACTGTTCAATGAGGGTCTGCATGATGTAATACTGTTCAATGAGTTCCTGTATGATGTAATACTGTACAATGAGGGCCTGTATGATGTAATACTGTTCAATGAGGGCCTGTATAATGTAATACTGTTCAATGAGGGCCTGTATGATGTAATACTGGTCAATGAGGGTCTGTATGATGTATTACTGGTCAATGAGGGCTTGTATGATGTAATACTGGTCAATGAGGGTCTGTATGATGTAATAGTGTTCAGTGAGGGCCTGTATGATGTAAGACTGTTCAATGAGGGCCTGTATGATGTAATACTGGTCAATGAGGGTCTGTAGGATGTAATACTGTTCAATGAGGGCCTGTATGATGTAATACTGTTCAATGAGGGTCTGTATGATGTAATACTGTTCAGTGTGGGCCTGTATGACGTAATACTGGTCAATGAGGGTCTGTATGGTGTAAGACTGGTCAATGAGGGCCTGTATGATGTAATACTGGTCAATGAGGGCCTGTATGATGTAGTACTGTTCAATGAGGGCCTGTATAATGTAATACTGTTCAATGAGGGTCTGTATGATGTAATACTGGTCAATGAGGGTCTATATGATGTAATACTGGTCAATGAGGGTCTGTTTGATGTAATACTAGTCAATGAGGGCCTGTATGATGTAATACTGGTCAATGAGGGTCTGTATGATGTAATACTGTTCAATAAGGGCTGTATGATGTAATACTGGTCAATGAGGGTCTCTATGATGTAATACTGGTCAATGAGGGTCTGTATGATGTAATACTGGTCAATGAGGGCCTGTATGATGTAATACTGGTCAATGAGGGTCTGTATGATGTAATACTGTTCAATAAAGGTCTGTATGATGCAATACTGGTCAATGAGGGTCTGTATGATGTAAGACTGTTCAATGAGGGTCTGTATGATGTAATACTGTTCAATGAGGGCCTGTATGATGTAATACTGGTCAATGAGGGCCTGTATGATGTAATACTGGTCAATGAGGGCCTGTATAATGTAATACTGGTCAATGAGGACCTGTACTATGTAATACTGTTCAATGAGGGTCTGTATGATGTAATACTGTTCAATGAGGGCCTCTATGATGTAATACTGTTCAATGAGGGCCTGTATGATGTAATACTGTTCAATGAGGGCCTGTATGATGTAATGCTGGTAAATGAGGGCTTGTATAACGTGAGGCTGTTCAATGAGGGTCTGTGTGATGTAAGACTGGTCAATGAGGGTCTGTATGATGTAATACTTGTCGATGAGGGCCTGTATGATGTAATACTGGTCAATGAGGGCCTGTTTGAATTAATACTGTTCAATGAGGGCCTGTATGATGTAATACTGGTATATGAGGGTCTGTATGATGTAATACTGTTCAATCACGGTCTGTATGATGTAATACTTTTCAATGAGGGCCTGTATGATGTAATACTGTTCAATGAGGGTCTGTATGATGTAATACTGTTCAATGAGGGCCTGTATGATGTAATACTGTTCAGTGAGGGTCTGTATGATGTAATACTGGTCAATGAGGGCCTGTATGATGTAATACTGGTCAATGAGGGTCTGTATGATGTAATAGTGGTCAATGAGGGCTTGTATGATGTAATACTGTTCAATGAGGGTCTGTATGATGTAAGACTGGTCAATGAGGGCCTGTATGATGTAATACTGGTCAATGAGGGTCTGTATGATGTAATAATGGTCAATGAGGGCCTGTATGATGTAATACTGTTCAATTAAATCCTGTATGATTTAAGACTGGTCAATGAGGTCCTGTATCATTTAATACTGGTCAATGAGGGCCTGTATGATGTAAAACTGTTCAATGAGGGCCTGTATGATGTAATACTGGTCAATGAGGGTCTGTATGATGTAATACTGTTCAATGAGGGCCTGTATGATGTAAGACTGGTCAATGAGGGCCTGTATGATGTAATACTGTTCAATGAGGGCCTGTATGATGTAATACTGCTCAGTGAGGGTCTGTATGATGTAATACTGTTCAATGAGGGCCTGTATGATGTAATACTGGTCAATGAGGGTCTGTATGATGTAATACTGTTCAATGAGGGCCTGTATGATATAATACTGATCAATGATGATCTGTATGATGTAATACTGTTCAATGAGGGCCTGTATGATGTAATACTGGTCAATGAGGGCCTGTATGATTTAATACTGTTCAATGAGGGCCTGTATGATGTAATACAAGTCACTGAGGGTCTGTATGATGTAATACTGGTCAATGAGGGTCTGTATGATGTAATACTGTTCAATGAGGGTCTGTATGATGTAAGACTGGTCAATGAGGGCCTGTATTATGTAATACTGGGAAATGAGGGTCTGTATGATGTAATACTGTTCGATGAGGGTCTGTATGATGTAATACTGGTCAATGAGGGTCTGTATGATGTAATCCTGGTCAATGAGGGCCTGTATGATGTAATAGTGGTCAATGAAGGTCTGCATGATGTAATACTGGTCAATGAGGGCCTGTCTGATTTAATACTGGTCAATGAGGGTCTTTATGATGTAATAATGGTTAATGAGGGCTTGTATAACGTGAGGCTGTTCAATGAGGGCCTGTATGATGTAATACTGGTCGATCAGTGTCTGTATGATGTCATACTGTTCAATGAGGGCCTCTATGATGTAATACTGGTAAATGAGGGCCTGTATGATGTAATACTGTTCAATGAGGGCCTGTATGATGTAATACTCGTCAATGAGGGCCTGTATGATGTAATACGGGTCAATGAGGGCCTAGATGTAATACTGTTCAATGAGGGCTTGTATGATGTAATACTGGTCAATGAGGGTCTGTATGATGTAATACTGGTCAATGAGGACCCGTATGATGTAATACTGGTCAACGAGGGCCTGTATGATGTAATACTGTTCAATGAGGGACTGTATGATGTAAGACTTTTCAATGAGGGTCTGTATGATGTAATACTCGTCAATGAGGGCCTGTATGATGTAAGACTGGTCAATTAGGGCCTGTATGATGTAATACTGGTCAATGAGAGCCTGTATGATGTAATACTGTTCACTGAGGGCCTGTATGATATAATACTGTTCAATGAATGTCTGTCTGATGTAATACTGGTCAATGAGGGTCTCTATGATGTAATACTGTTCAATCAGGGCCTGTATGATGTAATACTGTTCAATGAGGGTCTTTATGATGTAATACTGTTCAATGCGGGTCTGTATGATGTAATACTGGTCGATGATGGTCTGTATGATGTAATACTGTTCAATGAGGGTCTGTATGATGTAATACTGTTAAATGAGGGTCTGTATGATGTAATACTGGTCAATGAGGGTCTGTATGATGTAATACTGTTCAATGAGGGCCTGTATGATGTAATACTGGTCAATGAGGGTCTGTATGATGTAATACTGTTCAATGAGGGCCTGTATGATGTAATACTGGTCAATGAGGGTCTGTATGATGTAATACTGTTCAATGAGCGCCAGTATGATGTAATACTGGTCAATGAAGGCCTGTATGATGTAATACTGTTCAATGAGGACCTGTATGATATAATACTGTTCAATGAGGGTCTGTATGATGTAATACTTTTCAATGAACGCCTGTATGATGTAATACTGTTCAATCAGGGCCTGTATGATGTAATAGTGGTCAATGAGGTCCTGTATGATGTAATACTGTTCAATGAGGGTCTGTATGATGTAATACTGTTCAATGAGGGTCTGTATGATGTAATACTGGTCAGTGAGGGCCTGTATGATGTAATACTGGTCAATGAGGATCTGTATGATGTAATACTGTTCAATGAGGGTCTGTATGATGTAATACTGTTCAATGAGGGCCTGTATGATGTAATACTGGTCAATGAGAGCCTGTATGATGTAATACTGGTCAATGAGGGCCTGTATGATGTAATACTGGTCAATGAGGACCTGTACTATGTAATACTGGTCAATGAGGGTCTGTATGATGTAATACTGTTCAATGAGGGCGTCTATGATGTAATACTGTTCAATGAGGGCCTGTATGATGTAATACTGTTCAATGAGGACCTGTATGATGTAATGCTGATCAATGAGGGCTTGTATAACGTGAGGCTGTTCAATGAGGGCCTGTGTGATGTAAGAATGGTCAATGAGGGTCTGTATGATGTAATACTTTTCGATGAGGGCCTGTATGATGTAATACTGTTCAATGAGGGTTTGTATGATGTAATACTGTTCAATGAGGGCCTGTATGATGTAATACTGGGAAATGAGGGTCTGTATGATGTAATACTGTTCAATGAATGTCTGTATGATGTAATACTGTTCAATCAGGGCCTGTATGATGTAATACTGTTCAATGAGGGTCTGTATGATGTAATACTGGTCAATGAGGGTCTGTATGATGTAATACTGTTCAATGAGGGTCTGTATGATGTAATACTGTTCAATGAGGGCCTGTATGATGTAATACTGTTCAATGAGGGTCTGTATGATGTAATACTGGTCAATGAGGGCCTGTATGATGTAATACTGGTCAATGAGAGTCTGTATGATGTAATAGTGGTCAATGAGGGCTTGTATGATGTAATACTGTTCAATGAGGGTCTGTATGATGTAAGACTGGTCAATGAGGGCCTGTATGATGTAATACTGGTCAATGAGGGTCTGTAAGATGTAATAATGGTCAATGAGGGCCTGTATGATGTAATACTGTTCAATTAAATCCTGTATGATTTAAGACTGGTCAATGAGGTCCTGTATGATTTAATACTGATCAATGAGGGCCTGTATGATGTAATACTGTTCAATGAGGGCCTGTATGATGTAATACTGGTCAATGAGGGTCTGTATGATGTAATACTGTTCAATGAGGGCCTGTATGATGTAAGACTGGTCAATGAGGGCCTGTATGATGTAATACTGGTCAATGAGGGCCTGTATGATGTAATACTGGTCAATGAGGGTCTGTATAATGTAATACTGTTCAATGAGGGTCTGTATGATGTAATACTGGTCAATGAGGGTCTGTATGATGTAATACTGTTCAATGAGGGCCTGTATGATGTAATACTGTTCAATGAGGGCCTGTATGATGTAATACTGTTCAATGAGGGCCTGTATGATGTAATACTGGTCAATGAGGGTCTGTATGATGTAATACTGTTCAATGAGGGCCTGTATGATGTAATACTGGTCAATGAGGGCCTGTATGATGTAATACTGTTCAATGAGGGCCTGTATGATGTAATACTGGTCAATGAGGGTCTGTATGATGTAATACTGTTCAATGAGGGCCTGTATGATGTAATACTGGTCACTGGGGGTCTGTATGATATAATACTGTCCAATTAGGGCCTGTATGATGTAATACTGGTCAATGAGGGTCTGTATGATGTAATACTGTTCAATGAGGGCCTGTATGATGTAATACTGGTCAATGAGGGTCTGTATGATGTAATAATGTTCAAAGAGGACCTGTATGATGTAATACTGGGAAATGAGGGTCTGTATGATGTAATACTGTTCAATGAGGGCCTGTATGATGTAATACTGTTCAATGAGGGTTTGTATGATGTAATACTGTTCAATGAGGGCCTGTATGATGGAATACTGTTCAATGAGGGCCTGTATGATGTAATACTGGTCAATGAGGGCCTGTATGATGTAATACTGGTCATTGAGGGTCTGTATGATGTAATACTGGTCAATGAGGGTCTGTATGATGTAATACTGTTCAATGAGGGCCTGTATGATGTAATACTGGTCATTGAGGGTCTGTATGATGTAATACTGGTCAATGAGGGTCTGTATGATGTAATACTGTTCAATGAGGGCCTGTATGATGTAATACTGGTCATTGAGGGTCTGTATGATGTAATACTGGTCAATGAGGGTCTGTATGATGTAATACTGTTCAATGAGGGCCTGTATGATGTAATACTGGTCAATGAGCGTCTGTATGATGTAATACTGTTCAATGAGCGCCTGTATCGTGAGGCTGTTTGATAAGCGCCAGTTTTACGTGAGTAAGGGCAATATGCGTCAGTGTAATGTGAGGCTGTCGAGTAAGCGCCAGTGTTACTTAAGGCTGGTCAATGGGCGTCCGTGTAACGTTAGGCTGGTCAATGGGCGTCAGTGTAACGTGGGACTGGTCAATGACCTCCCGTGTAACTTTCGGCTGGTCAATGAGCTTCCGTGTAAAGTAAGGCTGGTCAATGGGCGTCAGTGTAATATCAGACGGGTCAATGAGAGGTAGTGTAACGTGGGTATGGTCAATGAGCTCCCGTGTAATGTGATGCTGGTCAAAGGGCGTCAGTGTAACGTGGGGTTTGTCAATGAGCTCCCGTGCAACGTGAGCCTGGTCAATGAGCTCGTGTAACGTGATACTGGTCAATGAGCGTCAGTGTGACGTGAGGCTGTTCAAAGAGCGTCAGTGTTACTTGAGGCTGGTCAATGGGCATCAGGGCAACGTGGGGCTGGCCAATGAGCTCCCGTGCAACGTAAGGCTGGTCAATGAGCTCCTGTGTATCTGAGGCTGGTCAATGGGCGGTAGTGTAACACGTGGCTGGTCAATGGACGTCAGTGTAACGTGTGGCTGGTCAATGAGCTCCCGTGTAACGTGAGGATGTTCAATGAGCGACAGTGTAACATGAGACTGGTGAATGAACGCGGGTCTGGTTCATGAGCTCACGTGTATTGTGAGGCTGTTCAATGAGCGTCAGTGTAACGGGAGGCTGTTCAATGGGCGTCAGTGTAACGGGAGGCTTTTAAAAGAGCGTCAGTGTCACGTGAGGCTGTTCAATGGGCGGCAGTGTTACGTGAAGCTGGTCAATGGGCGTCAGTGTAACGCGAGGCTGGTCAATGGGCGTCAATGTAACATGAGGTAGTTCAATGAACGTCATTGTAACATGAGACTGGTCAATGAGCGTCTGTGTAACGTTAGGCTTGTCAATGAGCGTCAGTGTAACATGAGACTGGTCAATGAGCGTTAGTGTAACATGAGACTGGTCAATGAGCGTCACTGTAACGTGTGGCTCTTCAATGAGCGTCTGTGTAATGTTAGTCTTGTCAATGAGCGTCAGTGTAACGTGAGACTGGTCAATGAGCGTCAGTGTAACGTGAGACTGGTCAATGAGCTTCAGTGTAACGTGAGGCTGGTCAATGAGCTCCCGTGTTACGTGAGGCTATTCAGTGAGGACCTGTATGACGTGAGGCTGGTCAATGAGGACGGTCGATGAGCACCCGCACAAGGTAAATGTCTTAAGCGTTGTCTGACTGTTCAATGAGATCCAGTTTGACGTGAGACCGTTAAATATGCGTCAAAACAGTACTTCAAATGCAATAAATGAAGTTATGCATTTATCGTTTATCACATTTTTTTTGTAGGCTGGGCTTATCAACCTCCAAGGTCAGTATGTGGATGGTCGATTGTACTGCAGATTTACTCGGCCCAAAGAGATGTCAATATTTGTGAAACGAGATCAAGTGTCCTTGAGGAATTTTGATTTAGAGAAAGAACACTACCTGATGCTGGCCTGGGGGCCTATAAAAGACGGTTAGTTACTTCAGTTAACTGACAAACAAACATTTGGAATGAAGTGACCGTATGGGAAAAAAAGCAATTTAGCCTTGCTCTGTGAAAAGACGGTTTAATGCATCTGCGGAAAAAAAAGCATCGACCCAAATTAGCCTGTTCAGTCTGCCCAGGCTGACCTTCTCAAAACTTGTATGCTTTTGGTAAATTTTCTGTATATCGAAGGACCGTTTCACCTCAGATTTCAGCCGTTTGTTAGACAAAATGAATCTTATGGATGCATAATTATGTGATGACTGGCTTGGTGTAATGCGTCACGGAGATACATTAAACCCCCTTTGCCTGAGCATGCCTTAATTGTAAGCACCTATAAGCATCGTGGGCAGAAAAGGAAACGTTGGTAACCAGCATTTTCTGTTATTACCTTTACTGTACTTCAAACTATCAGTGACAAATCTCATCATTTGAGTTTGATTTGTACTAATTTGTACTATAATTTGAACGAGTCAAACTTTTTTCGTCTATGAGAAGTTGTGTCAAGAATGGGTCATTCAAAAGTTAGGTAGTGGTTTTTAATCGACGGTAATCAATCAGTGCGTCAAATAATGTAGAAATTGGTGCGAAAACAGCATTTTTCTCTGTCATTTCGATAGACATCTTTCGAGATTGTTCTGAAACAACTTAAAGTAAAGATTGTAATTCTTCTAGAACAACTTGAACTTACATAAGTAACGATTATAAGTATAAACAACTCTTATTTCATGTTACTCGTAAGCTTTTTACTTTTCACGGGATAAATATTCACAGGTGTATTTGACGAGCCCAGTTGTTGGTTGGAATCCACAGGTCGGTACATGTATTTCAGAGGATTTATGAGAGTCATTGCGTCAGGATTAATTCCTCTCTCACCTCGCGTATGTTCATCAGTGGGGAGAGAGGAAGAGATGGCTATATGGGAAAGCCGCCAGTCGTTTGGAAAGAGTATTGTGCAATGAACTGGAAAAGAATCTCCAGGAAAGCATCAATTGATATGTGCTCTGGCTGCCGCGTTATTACTGAAATAATGTCTAAAACGGCCTTAAACACCATATAAACAAAGCAAATCACAAGTGTTTGTAAATCCCCAAATTCATTATTTCTAATCCAGGGTCCGTATTCACAAGCCATTCTTAAGAACTTTCTGAGTCTTATTCTCAAAATATTTCTTAAAAATGAAAGAAGCATAACTTCTCATCGACTAACCTATATGGTTTAGCCTTTCAGAATTTGTGTTACTTTCTAAATCCAGAATTAGACTAAGCATAAAGTGAACAATTGTTGGTGAATACAGACCGAGATATACCATCCTTCTGCAGGTTCTGATGTGATCAGTATCCATAAAGAGTTACCTCCCATTACCTTTAAAAAGGTGAACTTTCGAAAGAACTCGATTGTTCGAGGATCCGCTTTACCTCTTACCCATCAAATACATGGTAAGTAAACATACTACAGAGTTTCAAACTTCGACCTTCAACCTGCTTTATTTCTTTAGCAAACGACAACATTTTAGCCTTGTCTACATTCAAAGCACCCAAGCCGCCGTAGCTTAGTCGGTAGTGTACAGGACTTCAGAACAGGAGGTCGCTGGTTCGATCCCCGGTTTAGCCAATTTCTTTCCGGGGATTGATGAAGGTCATTGAGACAGGATTCATTCCTCTCTCGCCGCTGACCATTGTTTCGACGATGGTTATGTGGGAAAGCAGCCAGTGGCTTGGGAAGAATATTGTATGGAGTACTGGTAAATGAAACTCCAGGAAAGCAGACGACAAAATAAACATACATGTAACTCAAAAATTTAGATTTGTTTTGGAAATAGTGGAAAATATTGTTGGAAAAGGAGAAAATGCTGGTTACAGCATTTTCTCCTTTACCTACAATGTTTTCAAAAGGCTTTTTATTCAAGGTCATTAAAACTGGTGACTGTGTAGTACAGAGTTACGTAATTCACGCTTGTGGACAGTGTTGATTCTAATCTAAACTGCCCTATGTTATAGGATTTTTCTGGCTTCAAGAAGTTTGGCCCTTACTATCTTTTTTTTTTTTCCTATTTAATTATTAAATTGATTAATTGCATTTAAGGTTTAAAGTTAACACTACGCTTGACCATATTTTCTGAAAACGGCTTCGTTTGATCAAACTACGACATAAATATAAGCAATCAGAAATACAAGCTTTCCCAGGACCTTCTAGATGACCCACATATATCACCTCAAAGAGCTGCATTTCTACGCCATATTTCCAAAGCACAGGTGGTGGACTGGAATTCAACTGTCAAAGACGATGAATGTTACCCTACTCATCTTTGGCTGATCGAGTCGAAACTTGTTACCCCCACGATACGCCGCCTACTGGATTTTGATTGTTAACCCTTTACCACACAATGCCGCCTTTTGACGCCCCCTGAGAAAGAAGCCTTTTGAAAACATTGCGGGAAAAGGAGAAAATGCTGGAAACCAGCATTTTCTCCTTTTCCCACAATGTTTTCTAACCTATCTAAGAAAAGGTGCACCATTTGAGCCACATTGAAATTGTCGTCTGCAAATGCTTTCAATTTGGACAAGGCTAAAATTTTGTCGTCTGTTAAAGGGTTAATACACCTAAAATTACATCATCGAACGTAGCGTAGTATAACCCTTTGGGCAAAACCCTTACGTGTTGATATTTCAGAATCTAGTGTTGGAATGTATCCTTAAACTTCATTTATCTGGTTTGTTACAGTAACTTTTGACGTAAATATTGTTCGTCTATTTTTTTTTTTGTAATGATTTACAGCAAATCCGACAATTCTCTCCTGCGGTGGCTGTTTCTATGCACGTTTTGCTGACACACTATTTGATCGATGCCTTTAGAACAGACTGCAATCAATGATTACACGTATCATGGGGATCACAAATTTTAACTCGATCAGTCAAGGGTGGATGGAGCAGCGTAGTGATCATCACCCTTTGCTAGCGAAGATGTTGACGCATTAAAAGACCCCAGATATCAACTCAAAGCCCTGTATTTCTAGGCCATATTTCCAAAGCACGACTTGTCGATGATTTTCATGTTAATTCAATTTTCAAAACCAATGATTATTTTAAAGCTAAGATTCTGTTACATTTTTGTATCTTAACTCTTTGACACAGAACAAATTTTAGACTCGTCCAAATGGAAAGCATTTGCAGATGACAAATAAAAAGTGTCACAAATGATGAGAACCATCTTGGAAAGAGTAGAAAACATGTGTAAAAATGAGAAAATGCCAGCATTTTCTCTCTTTTCCAACAATGCTTTCAAAAGCCTTCTTTTTCAAGGTCGTCAAAACGCTGTATTGTTTAGTAAATGGTTGAATCCAGTCAATATATGTAACCTTTTGAATTTTTTTTCATCGCCTGCTTGGTCTCAGGATCGTCAGAAGTGGGTCAGTCTAGAACAAAAAAAAAACTTCTCCACTTAAATGTGCAATATTCTTTTCTTTTCGTTTCCCTTGATGTTTTCTGCCTATTTAAATTGCTAAGAAGTTGGACAAACATATAATTTTGTCGTCTGATAAACTGTTACATAGTAGCTTCTCAAAATTTTATTTCTTACATGGTATGAGCCAATGTGAGCGATTAAGGGCCTTTGACGACCTCTTGTTTTCTGTTGCAGGTACTTTAATGCTGATTGCCTGGATACTATTGGTTGGAATTGTTACTGTTATAGCCAGATACTTTAAGACAGGATTTGGCGCCAAAACAGTTAATGATGTTAAAGTATGGTTTCAGGTAGGTGCCCTTCATTTGTTAATTCCTCCATGTTGATCTTCCATAGAAGAGTTTCCTTACATATCTGCATGTATTTAGTATGTATATATGTTGGCTTGTGGTAGTAAAAACTTAATATCTTGTTATGGCTGGCCTAATTATCTCTCTTTAATGAAAGCAAATAAGATAAGTTAGGCAAAGCGTTTAGGTTGTGTAAATATATATAGGTGGAGGCAAAAGCATTTTAACCATGCTCTCGCAAAAAGGTGTTAAATGCATTTTCGCGGTGCACTATACCAAGCAAGTTATCGCATAACATCCATTTTGTCTAACAATCGACTGGTTCAGGAGACAGAATGTTCCTTTTACAAATAGCACAAAGTTTCAGCCCAGGTTAGCTTGCTCAGACTGCGCAAGCTGACATGGGTCGATACTCTCTGGAGATACATTAGGCCCCCTTTTCACAGATCATGGTTCATTTCTTTGGAAGTGTTGGATTCAGGGATCAACGTATACGTAGTCTGGTTTTGGTCTTAACTCTTTCGGCGCCAAATAAACAAACTCGGCTTCTTTTGATGACTGTAAATAGAATCCACTGAGTCTCCGGAAGATTTTTACCATATAGGCTTGACCAAACAAGCGGAAGGTATAGATCAAAGATCAGACTGCACGTTCTGTGCAGTCTGATCTTGATCTATGCCGTCCGCAAAAGTCCCTGTTTTCGGCTATGTCGCTGAAAGGGTTAACGTTTTGCTATTTGTTACTTTTCTACATACCAAAGAACCGCTGTACCTCATGATTCGAGAGGGTCAATTTGACACGGCAACTTGCTTGGTACAATGCATGTACGAAGATACAGTATACACCCTTTTCCGAGAGCATCCCTCATTCATTCACTTAGTCTGTTTCAATTGCAGATTCACCGTGCAGCAGCATTGGGGGTATGGCTGTTAACTGTTGCCAGTTTTGTGTTGATATTTGTTGTCATGGAGGGTTTGCCTAAGGTAAGCTTTTGAATGTTATAGACATACTGACTTGGATTAAACGTGTAAACCCCTGAACGTGACAAAGTGATATACTAACTCACTGAGGATTTAACGCCAGTTGTAAACATCTGAATGTGATAGTCTCATTGACTATGGATTTAACCCCAATAATTAACTGGTTGAATGGGATTTAACGCCAGCTGTAAACACTTGAATGTGATACAGTGGTTGAGACAACGCCAATTGTAAAAATTTGAATGTGATAGCCTTGTTGACTTTGGATTTAATCCAAGTATACAACTTGTTGATTGGAATTTTACGCTGGTTGTAAATATCGGAAGGTGATGCACTGATTGACTTGAGCTTTAACCAAAGAAAAAAAAATCTGAATTTGATACACTGGTTGACTTGGGAATGAAGGACAGTTGTAATTATCTGAGTATGATTGCCTAATTGACTGGGGCTTAACTCCAGTTGTAAACATCTGAATGTGATACTCAGATCGACTCATGATTTAACACCAGTTGTAAATATCTGAATTTGACAAACTGATCGACTCAGGATTTAATGCAAGTTGTAAACATCTGAACACAGGCTGGTCGACCCGGGAGTTAACGCCAGATGTAAACATATGAATGAGATAAACTGATTGACTTGGGACATAACGCCACTTGTAAACAAATCTTAATACGAAATACTGGATTTTGTTGGAAGTTAACGCCTGTTGTAAACATCTGAGAGTGAAGCACTTGTTGACTTATGATTTAACGCTAGTTGTAAACATTTGAATGTAACACACTGATGAGATTTAACGTCTGTTGTAGACATCTGAAAGTGAGTGACTGGTCGACTGAAAACTATTGAGTGTAATAGAGATGTCAGCGAGTTGAAAACATCTAAAAGAGTTTGACTGATTGATTCTGGATTTAATGCCAGTTGTAAACAGTTGAACGTGATATACTGTTTGACTTGGAATTGAACGCCAGTTTTAAACGTTTAGATGTGATAGTCTCTGTCGACCTTTGATTTATGTCCAGCTGAAAATTAGACTGCTCGGAATTTAACGCTACTTTTAAACATCTGAATGTGATCAACTGATTAACTTGGGATTTTCGCTAGTTGTAAAGATCTGAACGTACTTGAGTATTGACCCTAAGATGTGATAGACTGATCGATTTATGTAAAATCTGGATTTATCACCTGAGATAAACCTCTATATATGGTAGACTGATCGATTTATCTAAAATCTGGATTTATCACCTGAGATAAACCTCTATATGTGGTAGACTGATCGATTTATTTAAAATCTGGATTTATCACCTGAGATAAACCTCTATATGTGGTAGACTGATCGATTTATTTAAAATCTGGATTTATCACCTGAGATAAACCTCTATATGTGGTTGACTGATTGGTGTAAAACTCGGAATTTATATTGGCTGATTTTTTAGACTGGCTGAAGTATATACCTAACAACCTATCACCCCACTCAAACCACTAAAAGTGATAGAATATCTAATATGAAGTAAAATCTGTATTATTTAACGTGTTTTCATTTTCTAAATGCAGAAAGTCCATGCACACCACGCTCTTGGTATAGCTGTAATGGCGGCGAGTACACTTCAAGTTCTTGCTGGTCTACTCCGTCCGGGCTTGACATCGAAATTTAGAAGAGCATTCAATATTGGACACTGGCTTATGGGTAAACTGACCCACATACTTGCTGGTGAGCTATATACTGTCTTTTTCCACTTCATGCATTTTCCTGAGTCTGCCAAAACGTGAAGCGGGTCCTTTGTGGTTCAATGTTAACCCATTAGGCTTACTAAACAATCCTGAGTTTTAACGACTTTTGGGGAATATGGCTTTTGAAAATATTACGGGAAAAATGCTGCTTACCAGCATTTTTTCATATTTCCATGACGTTTTTATAGATAAAAAGAGAAATTCTGTTAATCGAGTCTCGTTTATTTTATTGTATACAAATACTTTCAAAATCGGCGAGTCTAAATTTTTATCGTCTGGTAAAGTGTAAAGGCATTGAACTCACAATCAGCAAACCCTGAGATCAATTCCTGATGGCGGCACATGTCACATGGACATGTCCCTGGACAGGGCACTGCAGGAACCTAGGCTTAAACCGATAAAACTCGGGAAAATCATAAATTGGTGAGCTGTTGCCCCAGAAAGGGACCTACTAAGTTTGTTACATTAATCAATTCTTTTTATTTTCTAAAACACTGCTGAAAACAAAAAGGATACTTTTCTCTGAAAAGGCTGAGAAACTGGATTTCTCTGTTTGTATCGGAGTTTAATGCTGTTTTAACTGCGCAGGTCATATCAGGATGGTCAGTGCACCTACACATGTGTTACCTGGCTTTCTCACACCTGTACTGACACAACTTTCCTTGTAAATCACTAACTACTTTTCTCACATGCATCAGAGGTTAGAGGCGAAAAATCGCCGCAAAGAAAGATTGCCTTAATCAAAGTATCGAACTCGCAACCACCAGGTCACAAGTTAGATACGCTAACCATTGAAATACCCGGGCGGGCGTTAAGAAACTAGAGGATAGTATTCAATAAAATGGTGCAGTTTTGATGTGTGAACAGGATGTCGTTTTGAGATTGGTAACCCCATCTATTTTCATCACATCCGGTATGACGACATCGTATTTCTTTTAAATAAAATTCCAAATGGACAAGTATTTCCATGTCCATCGTTTGTGCAGCATGATAATTTGTGGTTGACAAGTTCTTTCAATATGGAAAGGTTTGAACTTTTGTCCTTTGGTTTTTGAAGAGGTAATACCTGTCATTATTATTTCATATTCCATTTTAGGTATCACCTTCTATTTTGCCTTTGAGCAAAAATTGATACCAAAGCCCCAAAGGTACTTTGCCAACATTGTTTTAGCAGTCTGGCTGGCCCAGCAACTTCTGTGGGAAGGCTGGTTTGAGGTGAATCAACGGTGCATGAAAAAGGATCATTTTGGTAAGTGCATGTAGTCTACCTCACCAGAAATTGTACAATATTTTCTCACCTTACAACGACATATCCCATTATTTTGAGCCATAGTTGATTTGTCGTCTTGCAAATGCCTTGGAATGTGGATAAGTCTAAATTTGTGTTGACTGTTAAAGATTTCAATTTATCAAACTTCGCTAAATTGTGTTGACTTATTAATTGATTATTTGACTTAGTGGTATTTTACGCCGCTCTCAACATTATTTCAATTATATCGCGCCGAAAGCTGTCTTATTTATGTATGTTCTCGGTTTTATCAGTACTGGGCTAGAGCCCTAAAGTGTCTATCATAAAGGACACTCACACGAAAGGCCCTGTGCTTCCAGTGGGGCTAGAACCCGGGTACACGAGATCACGATTTCTACACTTTACCACTGACTCACAAAGGACCCCTGCTAAATTGTTCAACTTTTGTCAAAGATGTTTATCACCTGGAATTTTAGAATCAACCCTCAATCATTTTTCCCCTTCTTTCCAGATACCTACAAAATGGCACCTATGGACAAAGGAACGGAGAAGAAGACAGATGGTCACCCTGACTCAAACATGACAGTGGAAAATACAGCTCCTATTGAAACCAAATGGTTGTTGTTGTACATTGCATCCCTATTGGCTATCATGACAGCAGCTTTGTGCTCTATATTCTTGTTTTAAGTGGAACATTTTAGCCTGCATGTATCTAAGTATAGGACAGTGAACGAGTGAGGCTGTCTATATCACATTAACAATCCCACGATCGTTGTCTATCTGATTTAGACGACTGGAATGATAAGGCGTTGTATATATGATATATACAGACCAAGAACTAGGCGATATCCAGTAGCTATGGGTTATGGAGAAAACCTATGTCTGAATACTAACACCCTAGGGAATTTGATATATTAATGAGCCACGCTCTGGCAAAAGGGGGCTTAATGCATCTCCGTAATGCAGTATACTAATTCATCGCATAATTATGGATCCATAAAAGCAGCTTTTTTATGATCAACTTAATCATGAGGTACACTGGTCCTTGCATATGAAGAAAATCGACCAATAGCGAAAAGTTTCGACTCAGGACGGCCTGCGGGGATTGCGCAGGATGACCTGGGTCCATACTTTTCGCAGATGCATTAAGCCCCCTTTTCACAGAGCATGGCTCATTTAAATTGCACGCTGAAGAATTTTGATATATCTAAAATTGGGAACAATTACATGAACTTATACGAGTCAAATCTTTTGAGTTTAGCTTTCTTTTAATGATCATTTGTAAGTAAATAATCACTCTGTTTTCATGACAAAGTTATGTAGTGATTACCTCCCTTTGAGTGATTATAAAAACACATAATAATACTAAAAAATGAATTTTGAATCACCGCAGAAAAAAAAGGAAAAGGAAACTTGCCCTGTTTCTGTTCATTTATTCAATCATATGAGCCAGGCTCTGCGAAAAGGGGGCTTAATGCATCTGCGAAAAGTATGTTCCAGGTCAGCCTGCGCGTTCTCCGCTACTGGTCATGTTTCTATATGGTCAAGGACCAGTCTACCTAATCATACAGTCGGTTGTTAGACAAAATGGATTTTATAGGTCCCTAATTATGCGATGACGTGCTTGTATCATGCATTACAGGTGTGCATTAGGCCCCCTTTTCACAGAGCATGGTTCTAATATAAATGAGCGGCGCTGTGGAGAAAGGCGGTATAAAGCATCTATGCGATGCATCATACCAAGCAAATCATCTCATAATTATGGATCCATAATCACCATTTTGTCTAACAAACGGCTACATTCTGAGGTGGACTGGTCCTTTGACATGCAGAAAATTTACAAATAGTAAAACGTTTCGACCAATGACAGTCTGCGAGGATTGCGACAGAGGTCGATTTTTTTTTTCAGATGCATTAAACCCCGTTTTCATTTTCAGAGAGCATTGCTCAATTACTTGAGAAATGTGGCAGAAACGTTACTCACACCTTACCTCAAGATCTTCAGCTTTTCGTAAAATCTATCTTGTCTCATTTTTTTTTTTTTTTGTCTCTTGTGGCTGACCTCTTTTCAAAGCACTGATTACTTGTAACAAGTATCAGCTATCATTTTTGTAGAAAAAAAAAAAAAACGCTAACCTTTTTCCTGCTAAATAAGAGCAATGAAACTTTTATGCCGATAGTAAAATACAGAGTAATGTTCTTTCAAACTAACTTTTTGGAGAAAAAAATATCGGACAGTGTAGCTCCAAGATCAGACTGCACGTTATGTGCAGTCTGATCTTGATCTACACTGTCCGCAAAAGGCAGCTTAAAGGTTAAAAATGCTATGACATGGTGTTTACATTTTTTTTTCAAAATCAAATCGATTAGATGGGAAGATCACACAAAATGATTGGATAATATTTGTAGGGATTAAACAGATACGAAAATGATATTCGAATATTCGTATTTTAATATTCGAATACATTTGAATATCCTCTTTTTAATTCTTTCTGTCAATGTTTGGATTTTGAAAAGCTGAATATTGGTATACGTTCAAACATAGCTTCATCAAAAGCTGTTCCAGGTGATGAAATAAACGAACGAAAGTAAAGTGGAGAAATCGCTGTTCTGAAGGACTTTTCTCACTTTGTCCCAAACACACTAGCATATTATATTACGCACTACATTTATTTTCTTTAGTGTACTTTTTTTTTTCTGTTCAAGATCATGTATATAAATATTTTATTTCTTACTTTGCCAGAATCGTGCTTTTCTTTCGAATTGTGCCCTATTCAAATTTATTGTAAAATAAATGAATGTATGTGCTATTTTATATTCTCAGAACGGTCTGTGTATATCCATATTAAAATACTTTCCAATTTTCTTGGGGTGAGGTGGCCCTTGAAAATAGTCCTGCAAAAGGAAACAACTGCAGGAAACTAACATTTGCCTCTTATTTTCTATCGTTTTGTGGACGAATTCCATCATTTGTGTCATACGCAATAATTCGTCTGCAAATGCTGTCCGTATGGGAGAATCTAAAACTGTTTTGTATGAGAAAGAACGACAATGTTGTAATGGTAAGCTATACATCCTTTTCTCTCATAATTTATTCAGCCATTACTTAAAAAAAAAAAACATGTTTTTTGTGGCATTTGTCGAAGACAATGCCACTATGAGTTCAATACGGTATTTTGAAAATCACGAATTCTAGTTTGTGCAAAACCGAACAAAGTAAACCCTATGAAACTCATTTTTTTCTCAGACAAATAAGCGTTTCGATTGCACTCGGATATAAATTGAAAATGGTGTATTAGAATAAATATATTGGATTAGGCCACTGGTCATAGAAAAACGTCTTTTTTTTTTTTTATTGAAAATAGCTTCGCCCGCTATGTTTTCGATTGACGCACAATCTAACTGCCCGGTTCCGTTCTTATTCGTCCCAAAGCCAGTTCGTTCCTGGGCTTGTTCGTCCCACATGATTTCACGCTTCTCTATAGGATTCTGCATGACTATAAAATAGTTTGTCCTTCAAGCGAATATTTGGAAACTATTTCCATTGTTTGTTTTTTTAAATTATTAATTCCACACAACGGCTCCATTGACAAATACAACGTTTTGACTTTTATCTTTGGCACAACTTTGAAAGATAAAGGAAAATGGCATTTTTTTAAATACATTTTATCGTTTTAACCCCTTACCGCACAATGCCGCCTTTTTACGACCCTGGGAAAGAGGCATTTTGAAAACATTGCGGGAAAAGGAGAAAATGCTGGTGACCAGCATTTTCTCCTTTTCCCACAATGTTTTCTACCCTATCAAGAGAAAATTACACCATTTGAGCCACATTGAAATTGTCATCCGCAAATGCTTTCAAATTGGACAAGGCTAAAATTTTGTCGTCTGGTAAAGGGTTAAATATCCGTGCAACTGCCCTTAACCTTCCAGTTAGCATTATTACGGCGGCCAGCGTACCTGTATGTTCAAAACCCATTACCAAACGCGCCTCGGCTTTAAACGACCCCGAGGAAAAAAGGCTTTTAAAACATTGAGGGAAAAGGAGAAAACGCTGGTAACCGGTTTTCTTCCAATTTAAAGACAGAAATCTTTTTTAGCAAGATTGAATTTTTCGTCTGCAAATGGTTTAAAAAAAAAAAAAAAAAAAGTTAAAATTCATTGTTTGGTAAAGATTAACGATTTTCTAAAGTAGCGCCTAGCCGGATGGTTCGGTCGGTAACGTATAGAGCTGAAAACCAGGGGTTCTCAGGTTCGAATGCGTACTTCGGCCAATTGCTTTCCGGGAATTGATAATGGTCATTGCGACAGGATTAATTTCTCTCTCATCGCTGATCACTGTTTCGACGTTGGTTATGTTGGAAAGCAGCCATTAGCTTGGGAGGAATGTTTGTGCGAGGTACTGGTAACAGAAACTTAAGTAAAGCATGAATAGGTACACAGGTCGCCGCTGTATAACTGAAAGGGGATAAACACCAAACAAAGAGCTATGCTCTGTAGAAAGGGGGGGGGCCTACTGCATCTGCAAAAAAAGTATCGATTCAGGTCAGCCTGCGCAGTCCGCTCAGGCTAACCTTGCCGAACGTTTTTACTATCGGTCAATTTGCTGCATGTCAAAGGAGCAGTGTACCTCATGACTTTCTCGGTTGTTAGACAAACTATATTTTATAGATCCATGATAACGTGAAGGCATGCTCGGTACCATGCATCGTGGAGATGCATTAAGCCTCCTTTTGCCTGAGCATGGCACAAAAATCTACAGAAATGTGTACAAAAGATAAGCCGCTGGATGCTTCAGCCCATAAGACCTTGCAGCTAAGTTTCAAGAATAGAATTTGTCTCTGACAGGTAAGAAGACATTGTGGGAAAAGGGAAAAGGAGAAAATGCCAGTTACCAGCATTTTCTCCCTTTTCCACATTTTTTTTTCAAAAGCCTTCCTGCCCAGGGTCGTTTAAAGTCGGGACTGTCTTGCAAAGGAATTAAGAATATTTTCGAAGATCGTATACTCTCAGGGTCGTACAAAGTACAAGATTGTTTGATATAGGCTAAACTGTAACAGTTGGTAACAGATCGGTCCTAAGGACATAAGGACATTCATATGGTTCTCATTATTTGTTGTATATATGAGCCATGCTCTGTTAAAAGGGGCCTTAACCCTTTCCCAAACGACAAATTTTGGACTGGTCCAAATTGAAAGAGTTTGCAGACGACAATTTTAAATTTGACGAAAATGGCAGAAAGTTATCAAAAATGGTAGAAAACACTGTGGGAAAAGGAGAAATTGCTCGTTACGAGCACGAGCAATTTCTCCTTTTCCCACAGTGTTTTCAAAAGACTTGTACTGTAGACACGTGAAACCCAGGGCTTGTTTGGGAAAGGGTTAACGCATCTGCAAAAAGTATCGATCCAGGTCAGCCTGCGCGGACTGCGCAGGCTGACCTGGGCCGAAACATTTTGCTGTAGGTCAATTTTCTGCATGTCCAAGGACCAGGTTACCCCCATGATTTAGTCGCTTGTTAGACGAACTGGGTTTTGTGGATCCATGATCGTGTAATGACTTGCTTGGTATAGTGAATCACGGAAATGCATAAAAAGCCCCCTTTTGCCAGAGCACGGCTTTATAGATTGACCATTTTCTCTTTCATCTGAAGCTCGATAGTGATTGATTGAACGGTGTTTCACGCCGCTTTCAACATTATTTCAGTCATATCACGGCGACAGCTACAAATGCATGTATGTTCTGGGTCACCAGAACTAGGCTAGGGCTCTGAAGTGTCACGTGATCGATAAAATGCGATTTCTAATCGTGGACGAAAGTGAAAAATGACAGTTCCATAGCTAGAGAAGTTTTCTGGGCTAGGTTTAAAGATACATCTGTAATCGTTTTCAGCCAGCCTTTAACAAATTTCATCTTCTTTATTTTCTGCAAGTTTTTAAGCAATTTCATCCTTATTCTATGAAACTATAGTCACTCTTGTACTTCATATCAAATGTTGCCCCTGTCGGCTGCAAATTTGCATAGATTACGACGGATGGAAAATGCTTTCATTTTCTCGAGGCCATCAAAGAAATCACTGTGATCATAATCTGGTTTTAAGTTGAAGATTTCCGATATATGTATTTATCCCTTACACGTTACATATCGGTAATTTATCTATTTTACACAACAGGCTAAATTCTGAACCATTCTGCAGTCTATCAAATTTTAATATCGTTTTTCTCTCTGGCTGTAAGGATGTATCTTTTAAGGTTTCCAGGTAGTGATCATCGGACGTGATTGATATAACTTTTGAAAACATGGCGGGAAAAGGAGAAAATGCTTGTAAGTTGGTAACCAGCATTTTCTTTTTTTCCCACGTTTTCTACCCTATCAAAGAACTTCGGTTAATTTTACCACATTCAGATTTAACGTCTGCAGATGCTTTCAATTTTGAAGAGTCCACGAAATGTGTCGTTTGGTAAAGTGAAATACACAAATCCCGTCCGAGTTAATTTATCATGTGAAAATCTCCCCATTTACTTTATCGTATGAAAATTCTTTCAAAATTGAAATTGACAGTCTAAAGTGTTAATCCTCAGAGCGCCGAATAAACCTAACAGAATTTTTTTATCCCGGGAATGTGACTTAAATAAACGCAATTTCATGGTTCCTTTTGTCTGCACTGTATCAGCAAAGCGGACAGTGTAGATCAAAGATCAGGCTGCACTAAACGTGCAGCCTGATCTTGATGAACACTGGCTGCAAAGGCAACTATAGTAGTGAAATGCGCTTTCAGAGTTAACTCTTATCTTGCTAAATGACTTTAACTTTCATGCGGATAGTAGAAAAACAGAATAATGCTATTTTAAACTTATTTTTTTTAGGAAAACAGCTCCTTATCGGGCAGTGTAGATCCAAGATCAGACTGCACGTTCTGTGCAGTCTGATCTTGGATCTGCACTGTCCGCAAAAGGTCAGTGAGTCGCGCTTAGCAGCCTAAGGGTTAACGTCTGTTCAAGAATTAGCTCATCATCTCATTAGGGCTTATCAGTCACCTAAATCATACATCAGAGTGCTAATTGTGTAAATGAGAAACATCTTGAGATAATGTTATTCATAACATCATGAAGACGGTCGAATCATTGCGGAGAGAGGCGAACGTTTTAGTTGGTAAAAAGCAATAGTATCAATCACCCGTGTATTATAAAAATCTCATCTTTTAACGACCCCGAAGAAAAAGGCTTTTGAAAACGTGTGAAAAAGGAGAAATTGCTGGTTGTGTGCAAATCATTTGTAAAGATACTTCACAAACGCATAAACAGGGACACTGGCCGCCTCGACATAACTGAAAATCTCTTGAAAACGGGGTTAAACAACGACAAACAAGTGTTGAAAAGTACTATATATTTATAATTTGTCGTCTGCAACTGCTTTCATGTTCAAAAAGTCAAAAAGTCAAACATTTTGTCGTTTGGTAAAGGGTTAAACACCCTTTTGAAGTTGTTTGAAAACATTGTGTGAAAAGGAGAAAATGCTGGTAACCAGCATTTACTCCATTGTCCACAACGTTTTTTTACTCTGTCGTAGAATTTAAGCAGTTTTGCACCAATACTGAATTTGTCGTTTGCAGATGTTTCAAATTTGGACAGGCTTAAAATTTTAGCGTTTGGGCAAGGGTTAGGCTTGGTAAACACAACATGCTAGTTACAACCGTACCCAGATTTTTTCAATTTCTCTCTTTTTTTTTTTTTTTTAATTTTCCCCATCTCCCACAATGTTGTCTACCCTATCAGAGAACTTAAGCTCATTTATATCAATTCTAAATTTGTCGTCAACAGATGTTTTGAATTTTGGAAGAGTCTAAAATTTTGTCGTTTTGGAAAAGGGTTAAAGCCCTCTTTTCAGGGAGCATGACTCATGAATAAATATCTAAATATAATATCGTATTATAAGACCACGCTCTATATTCTATTTACGCCGATTCATCGTGCGATAAAAGAACCAAATACGGTAGTCGGAAATACACCAAATCCAACCATGCTCTGTGAAAAGGGTGCTTAATGCATAATGCATAATGCATATGCAAAAAGTATCGACTCATGTCAGCCTGCGCAGTCCGCGCAGGCTGACATGAGTCGATACTTTTTGCTGTTTCTAAATTCTCTGACTGTCCAAAGACCATTCTACTTCAATACCCAGTCAATCGTTAAGCAAAATGGGTTTTTATGGATCTATACTTATCTGATGACTTTCTTGGTATAATGCATCGCGGAGACGCATTAAGCCCCCTTTTGCCAGAGCATGGCTCAGGTATTTATATCATCTTACAGGGCAGAGTTGCCGAGCGCGCTGTAAAGCACACAATGCGTTAGCTAGCATACGATAAACCGATCGATAAAACATTCTCCTCGCGAGCGGATAGACTGTACTTAGGCCGATATAACGCGTACAAAAATCAGTACAGTTGGATCTAATTTTTGCAAGAAAGCATATGACAAAGTATTCGTGAGAATTAAATCGACTTAAAAGGGAACGTGAAAAAGTAATTTTCTATGTGATCAAATTGTAAGGTAAGTATATTTTTTTTTTCTATTAATCTCCGTTTCAGTTTATTTCTTTCCTTCCCCACTGTATAGACCTAATACTGGATATCTAGATCTGTATTGATTTATGGCCACTTCCACGTAGGTATCTCTGAACGGTAACGCTAGCAACATTGGGTGATATTGCTTATATTAGATTCAAGATGAGACTTCACAGAACGTGCAGTCTGATCTTTGACCCAAGGAAGTGCGCTACCTTCAGCCGCACTAGAGAGAGGACGCAACTTTTTTTAAACTCGTTATTCTACTTAATGATCTTGTATTGAAAACTACCCAAAGTGGAAAAAGTTTGTTTTTTTTTAACCCGCTTATCGCGACTCACTGACCTTTTGCGGACAGCGTAGATCAAGATCAGACTGCACAAAACGTGCAGTCTGATCTTTGATCTACACTGTCCGATAAGGAGATGATCTTTCCTCCAAAAATACCTTTGAAACAGGAAAATTATGGGCTAACACTGTCGTCTTGAAAGTTTCATGCAGGATAAGGGTTAATATATCTAGTTTGAGAAAATATTGGTTACCAACATTTACTCCTTTTCTCAAAATATTTTCTGCTCTTTCATAGACACTTCCAACTGTTTGAGCAGCATCTGTCGTCTGCATCTACTTTTAGTTTGGACAAGTCTAAAATTTTGTAATCTGACGGTCTTGATTGAACTCTAAATAACAAATGATGGTAGATTTCTACTAACTTGATGAAAGTTTTTTTTTTTTTTTTTTTTTAAAGAAAAAGAAAAAAATATCTTGAGAAATGCTAGTAACCAGCATTTTCTCCTTTTCACAAAATGTTTTCCAGTCTTTCAAAAGCAACTCCGATTTTTTAATCTGCAATTAATTTGTCGTCTGCAAGCGTGATCAAGATGGGCAACTCTAAAATTTTGTCGTCTGACAAAGTGTTAGCGAAATATCTGGACAATTTTAGTGCAAAATAAATTCAAAAGTAGTCCATTTTTCATTAAATCTTAATTAAACGTCAGACTTTTCCAAATTGAAAGCATCTGCAGACGACAAGATACATGTGACTCAAAAATTGAAATTTATTTTCGGAAGGTTAGAAAACATTGTAGGAAAAAGGAGAAAATGCTGGTTACCAGCATTTTCTCCTTTTCCTACAATGTTTTCAAAAACCCTCTTCCTCAGGGTCGTTCAAAATCTGGATTTCTTTAACCCTTTCCCAAACAAGCACTGGTTTTCACGTGTCTGCAGTACAAGTCTTTTGAAAACACTGTGGGAAAAGGAGAAATTGCTCGTAATGAGCAATTTCTCCTTTTCCCACAGTGTTTTCTACCCTTTTTGATAACTTTCTATCATTTTCATCAAATTTAAAATTGTCATCTGCAAACTCTTTCAATTTGGACCAGTCCAAAATTTGGCGTTTGGGAAAGGGTTAAGGGTTAGAATTTAAAGTGTGGAATAGATCTGAGCCCGACTAAAATTATCACACCCTAAGCTGCTAAACGCGACTCACTGACCGTTTGCGGACAGTGTAGATCAAGATCAGACTGCACAGAACGTGCAGTCTGATCTTGGCAGTATCGACCAAATTCCACCTGCGCAGTAGCCGCAGGCTAATCTGAATCGAAACTTCAGTTTGCTTTTGACAAATTTCAGCATGTCAATGACCATTCTGTCTCACGAGTCAAGATCCAGACACGTATTTTTTTTTTGTATATGCAAGTAGATATCCATATTATGCTACAAATTGCGAAAATGCATTAACTCCCCTTTCCCCAGAGCACCTCTCATGTATACAGTCATGTAGATTGACGCGAACAATGTCATTTTCTTTTTTCTCTTTTCTTATCTAAAAATCAATTGTCAGAATACACAAATAAGGGGGAATATCGATCAAATAAATAGTCGGCTTTTAACACCGAGAAGCCATTAACCAGTATAATGCCATTAGACCCATCTATCGGAAATTCAGGACGGAAATAATCGAAGATATCTCGTACTGTCCTAGGCGTAGGCATTCGGCAAAGCTCGGATAATCGTTAATCAAATCTGTTAGACACGGAACCGGCCGAGTTTTGACCGGTGAGGTGAAGGGTCAGAACGAAGGTGGCTGGTTTTGGAGTGCGGAGACACCACCATTAACCCTAATCCTGCTAGATAAGTTTAAAAAAAAAAAAAACACTTTCAAGCCGATGGTAAAAACCGGAATAATCCTTATTTCAAACTTATCGGACAGTGTAGATCGGTTGCAGATGCATTGATCCATCTTTTCACAGAGCATGAATCACATGTTTTAAGAAGCTATCCTGTGGTTCTGCGCAACTCAGTGGTAAAATTATATACCTAATCTTGAAGGCCAGGGTTCAATAAGGACACATCAGTACCTTGGCCTTAGCACGGGTGAAACCGAGGACATACCAATCAGCCATGCCCTAAGAAAAGAAGGTTTAATGCATCTGTAAAAAGTTTCGACCCAGGTCAGCCTGCGCCGAGTGCGCAGGCTGACCCGGGTCGAATCTTTTTGCTATTGGTCAATTTTCTACATGTCCAGGGATCAGTCTAGTCTGAATTACCTGCCCCTGCCACTACGTTATAGGGTCAGGCAAAGCGCAATGATGGCGGTATCCATGGCGACATCAAGCTTAGCCCTACATGCTTTCCTGTTTTTCCTTATTCTATGTGATCCAGTTTGATCAGTGAATAAAATGAGATCAATTTTGTAGAAAATATACATTACCGAATCTAAAACGTGCCGTTGGGGGATGTGGTTTAAAAATAAATTTGACGATGAATCATTTTATAAGTAGCCCTATTTTCGGACGTTATATCGGTCCATTGACATTTCGGATACTTAATGCATTTCTGATATGTAGGTTTTCTCGCCAAATAAGAATGACAATTAAAAAAAAAACACTAAATGCCTTAACTGGGTATCTGTGGATTGCATTTACAGCCACCGAAAGAAGTGAGCTTATTTATTTGGCGCCGAAAGAGTTAATACATCACTGAGATGCATTAAACACACTTTTGCCAGAGTGCCACTGGTATTTACGTAAGCTGTTACCTAAACTGACTTGTCATGTTAAAGACGGCGTGAAATGGTGATCAGTCAATCAAACAGTTAAAAAGGTCATCCGACTTTTTCGTCTATATCAGGTTTACGTTGTAACCTTCGTGATTCCCCAGAAATCTGATAAATTCACCCTCTACCAAATGTACCCATGTTTTAACGGTGAAAACATTATTGGGAAAGCAGAAAATGCTTGTAAATGCTTGTAAACAATATCTTCCTACCCTTTCGGGGAAAAAAATAGTCCACATTTTTTATGTCTGTCTGTCCGTCCTTGGGTGCGAACGTATGTCCGTATATTATTTCCGTATGTATGTACGTATGTATGTATGTATGTATGTATGAACGTACGTATGTATGTATGTATGTATGTATGTATGTATGTATGTATGTATGTGTGTGTGTATGTATGTATGTATGTATGTATGTATGTATGTATGTGTGTATGTATGTACGTACGTACGTATGTATGTATGTATGTATGTATGTACGTACGTACGTACGTATATATGTATGTATGTATGTATGTATGTATGAACGTACGTATGTATGTATGTATGTATCTATCTATCTATCTATGTATGTACGTACGTACGTACGTATGTATGTATGTATGTATGTATGTATGTATGTATGTACGTACGTACGTACGTACGTATGTATGTACGTACGTACGTATGTATGTATGTATGTATGTATGTATGTATGTATGTACGTACGTACGTACGTACGTACGTATGTATGTATGTATGAACGTACGTATGTGTGTATTTATGTATGTATGTATGTATGTATGTATGTATGAACGTACGTATGTGTGTATGTATGTATGTATGTATGTATGTATGTATGTATGTATGCATGTATGTATGTATGTATATATGTATGTATGAACGTACGTATGTGTGTACGTATGTATGTATGTATGTATGTATGTATGTATGTATGAACGTACGTATGTATGTATGTATGTATGTATGTATGTCTTTGATTACTTGTTTGTTTTTTTTGTTTTTGTTTGTTTGTTTGTTTGTTCGTTTTCTGCATGCACGAGTCAGAAATTTTGTCGTTTGTCATATGGTAAACTCATTAAAACCTTGATTTCACAGCCAAATTTTGTCATTTGAGTCACATTAAAATAGTCGTCGGCAAATGTTTTGAATTTGGACAAGCCTACATCTGTGTGGTGGGGAATAGAGTAAACGGCTTTTTAACCCTTTCCCAAACAAGCCCTGGTTTTCACGTGTCTGCAGTACAAGTCTTTTGAAAACACTGTGGGAAAAGGAGAAATTGCTCGTAACGAGCAATTTCTCCTTTTCCCACAGTGTTTTCTACCCGTTTTGAGACCTTTCTGCCATTTTCATCAAATTTAAAATTGTTATCTGCAAACTCTTTCAATTTGGACCAGTCCAAAATTTGTCGTTTGGGAAAGGGTTAAACCCTTCAAATTGCAAGCATGGTGACATACAGACGAAAAAGTCAAATGCCCTTATGATGGAACTTGTCCTTGAAAGGGCTGATCTAAAAAACTTCACGGGAAAGGGATAAAAGACTGGTCAGAGTTTATTTTTTTCATTTTCCCACGGTCCTTAAATCCACAGAGGTACAAAACAAAAACTTGGGACTGCGTGTATATTTATCAGCCCAGATTGAGTTCAAAATGACCGTGACTAATAAAATTAAATAATGCAAACTTTTTTGTTTCTTTCATACAACAAAAAACCAGTTGATAACATTGTGGCGAAAGGATAAATTGCTCTTAACGAGCAATTTATTCTTTTGTCACAATGCTTTCAACGGACTGTATTCTTTTATTCAACCTTATCGGTCGTTTATGAAGATCTTTTTTTTTTTCAAAATCGTCATCTACAAATTTGCTCATGAAGTAACAGGCAAGACAATGATGAATGAAAGTTAACAAGCTGTACGGGATTTACATTACAGAGTATCATAGCGTTAAAAGAATGTGTTCGACCGTGTTAGATGGTCAGGTTCCGGTCGCCTCCGTATTTATATCATTCGTAACCATTCGATAGAGTCCGGAAATTGTAATGCTTCGCATAATCGATTGACACTCGCCACGGCTCGGTCAATTCCGTAACTCCCATGGATCATAGAGATTTGCCGACTGATAAATGACCGATCGGAAAAGCACGAAGTACTCCGATCAATAATATGGCCTGTCCTTAACTGCAAATCACACGAAAATCGGATCTAATGCAAAGAATATTTCACGACAAATTTTATCACTTTTCCAGGAGACATTTTTTTTTTTCTACTCATCCATAAAAAAAAAAAAAAATGAAATGTGGCTCCGATGGCTGGATTTGTCTTGGTAAAGGTATAAAACTAAGTGGGAAATGAAGAAAATGCTGGTTACAAGTGCATTTTGTCCTTTACCAACAATGTTTTCATAATACGCCTTCTTCTGAGTTGTAAAAATATTTTCGTTAGATAAGGGGCTATTTTTAGCTCTGTACCGAAAAACCCCGTGTATTAACGACACTGAAGAAGAATGTTTTTGAAAAAGATGTGGAGAAAAAAGAAAAAAAGCTAGTAAGCAGCATTTTTTTCCTTTTCCCACAGTTTTTTTTTTTTATCCTTTAAAAAACAAAACCCATCATTTTAGCTGCATTTAATTTTTCGCCTGCAACTGCTTTCAATTATTTTGGCTAGTCTAAAATGTTGTCGTCTGTTAATATAGTCCTTTGCCACTCAATCCCCGGAATTTTAACGACCCTGAGAAAAAAGGCTTTTGAAAATATTGTGGAAAAAGGAGAAAATGCTGGTAACCAGCATTTTCTCCTTTTCCCACAATATTTTCTGCCCTTTCAGAGAAGAATCCACTGATTAGAATAATATTTAATTTTTCGTCTGCAAATGCTTTCAATTTGGAACAGTCTAAAATGTGTCGCATGTTTGGTACAGGGTTAAGGGTACGGGAAACCGTGACTGCCCATATTCTATCGTTGTTCATCGTATGGGAAACTTATCACTAGTAAGTTAGACTTTTTTTTTCGAGTGTTCGTTTGTTTGGCACTTTACGCCGTCGGTATCATACAGGGCTTCTTCACTGCGGTCATTTGATCAAATCCCAGCTCCGCAAACGTCTTTTCAAAGAGTCCTGATTGTTGTTACGAAAAGGTGGTATTCCTCACTCACAGTTGTAATGCAGCTCTGCGGCTCTAAAGATGAAATTCTCGTTGAAAGAGCTAAAAAAAACACACACATTATTGGGCGAGGGGAAAAAAAAAAGCCCAGTTGACAATATTTTCTCGCTTTGCTACAATGTTTTCAAAGCTTTTCAAGAATTTAAAGCAAAGGGTTTTCTGATGAAGTTTCCTTCGTCATGTGGTGTACCAAGTCGTTTTCGACGGTATTTCAGCTAACTTTAGGGGAAACAATTTGGAGTCTTTCATCAAGGTGTGTTATTGATCACGTGATATTTCCACGAGCCTTTGTGAAACTCTGGCACAAAATCATAAAACACCTTAACCCTTTCCCAAACGACAAATTTTGGACTGGTCCAAATTGAAAGAGTTTGCAGACGACAATTTTAAATTTGATGAAAATGGCAGAAAGTTAGAAAACACTGTGGGAAAAGGAGAAATTGCTCGTTACGAGCAATTTCTCCTTTTCCCACAGTGTTTTCAAAAGACTTGTACTGCAGACACGTGAAAACCAGGGCTTGTTTGGGTAAGGGTTCAGAGGCTCCATCGCCGATGAAGGAAATACGATTGAAAACATTTTTTTCCTTACTTATGTCTGTCTTCTGTACAAGTGGTATGCAAGCTATCGACCCACTTAATTCAGCACTGAATCGTGTTTTTTTTTTTAATTTAGACAGATTGTAAAAGTTTGCATAGCCCCCTTTAAGGCTTGAAATTTACAAATTAGAACAATCATTCCGACCCGTTGTTATATACGGCCCCCTGATGTATTTTAGTACACGCAAACATGTATCCTGTTCGATGACCAACCCGCATAAATCATGTGGTAGAGCGTAGGACTTGTAAACATCAAGTCTTGGGTCACTTGAGGGTGCGGGTTCGAGCCCCACGGCTGGCCATCTAAGATGTCTTTCGGATGAGACGTTAATCTGAGGTCCCGTGTGACGGTGCTATACAACGAGCATGTTAAAAAACCAGGTGTAACTCAGGATGGGTTTCGTCCTGTATCTTGCACTATCCCCCATAACAAAACTAACAGTCTTCTGGGGGCGTCGCTCATATGGGCGACCGGTGGCGACGATAGATAAACGCAGATTCAGTCAATCCTGATAGATCTACATTTCAGCTTTAATTTTCGGTAAAACATATTTCTGTTACTTGATCTAACCTTTTATGTTCAAAGCAATACGTCTTTAGCGACCTTCAGGAACAAGGCTTTTGAAAACATTGTTGAAAAAGGAAAAATACTGGTTACCAGCATTTTCTCCTTTTCCCACAATGTTTCCTATCGTGGTCTTTCTGTGAAAAATTTCAAATATTTCATTTTTTTTTCTAATACTTTCGAAAACATTGTGAAAAAAGGAGTAAACGCTGGTAACTAGCATTTTCTCCTTTTTCCACAATGTTTTCTACCTTGACTTTTCAGAAAAAAAAATCTCCTTGTTTTAATGCTATTTAATCTGGCAGTCTGCACTCACTTTCAAACCAGACAAGTTTGATATTTTGTCATCTTTGTACAGAGTGAAATGCATAACATGTAAGACATTGTAACAAAGAAAGAGATTCGACAAAACAAAATTGGTACTCCAAGAATAAAAAATGTTTGTGTCAATTTTTTTCTGTTTGTCTTTTCAGGTCAAAGGGGGAAAGAACATTACACAGTTTAACATCAGTGAAATATACAGGAATATTCATTAGAATATATTTGTGTATGGTGTCAATTTACAGCCATTTAGAAACAGGTAAAGTACTAAATAGGTGAGCCATGCTCTGTGAAAAGGGGGTTTACTGCATCTGCAAAAAGTATCGACCCATGTCAGCCTGCGCAGTCCGCGCAGGCTGACATGGGTCGATACTTTTTGCACCTGTTTAAATTTTCTTCATGTCCGAGGACCATTCTAACTCACTATTTAGTCATATTATTGTTAGATTGCCCTGATGATTCCTTAATGGAAGAAAACGGTCGGCTATATATATATATATATATATATATATTATGCGACCGCTTGCTTGGTATAATACATTACAAACGTGCTTCTAAAACCCCCTTTTGTCAGGGCGCTGTCCATTATAGTGATTTCATGCCTTTGATTTGGTAGTGAAAAAAAGGATGAATGATATACCTTTCATTATGGAGGATAAAAGACGTTTTTGAATAATTGACAGACATTTAGATTTTGAGATTGGAATATTCACAAGGAAACTAACAGTACTGTGTTATCATATACATTGATCTGTGTATTTGATAATAGTGAATCCAAGATGGCGCTCAATAAATCAGCCTCGGCTGGACCCTCCTCGCTGTTTACCAGCAGTATTCGCGCCAAGCTCACGCCGGGTAACATGCTGCCGAAAATGTCCGGGGACCAGTCTATATTACTGGAGGAGAATTTCAAGCAGAATCGAAACCCAAATGATTTTGAAGTGTCCCTTATCTCAGCCGAGGTGGGCTTATCGGACAGCGATGTGAAGGTATAATCTCTCTCTCTCTCTCTCTCTCTCCTTCCCCCGCCTCCTTTTCCTCCCTCTGTCTCCTTCCCATCTTTATCTCTGTCTCTCTGTCTCAGACAGGAGCTTGTTATACAGAGGAAAATTTCTTCTTGTAGTTTTCTTTTCGAAACTGCAATGCTGTCATTTTAAGAGGCTGGTAACTTAGTAATGATGGCCACTGAAAGAGGTTTGACTTTTTATTTGAGTTTTGAGGTTTCTAAATACCTATCTCCGTATGGTTGCAAAATCAGAGCTTAAAGGGGAGGGGCTAAAGGGGGGGGGGCAACTTTGTTATAAGATTGTTTACCTCCCCTCAAACAGCTAAATTGAGTTCAAGTATCATGTATTTGTACGGGGACAGTTTACTTTTTAGCGGATTTGTATAGCAAATCCACTTACTGTGATCGTTCTGACCGGAACCAAATACATCATGCGTAACGACGCATGCGCGCTCACACTGTACTGTGATAACTATTTGACCTTAACCAAATATACTGTCATTTACGCTTGCGCCCATTCTACTTTCAGTTTTAGATAATACACCTCAACATCGCTTTTGTCACTACCATATATACTGTCCTACACGTGTATACATACCTATAGTCCGAAATCTAATACCAGCAAAAAGAAACTGCGTAAAATTACCACTCCTTAAACAGTTATAGAATAACAGTTACAGCGCGGCCTGCTCGGCAGAACAATTTTGACCTCCCCCCCCCCCCCCCTTTGCTAAATCCATTTTAAAATGATTGCACATGTGTTGCATGTGATGTTATTTTTTATTACAACATACATGTATATCCTCTTTATGCTACCCCACAAATGCGCTTTCCGGGACTTTGAGTCCTTTGATTTTATCAGGGAAAACGGACATTTTTAACGTAAAAAGAAGACAAATAGTTCATATCTCGGGAATGAGAATAGCACGCCGACCAACATTGTTGGCTTGGTGGCTGCCTATGCACTCTGCACACGTGCAAAATATCTGTATGTATATTATATGAGCTATGCTCTACTGAAACGGGACTTAATGCATCTGCCAAAAGTATCAACCCAAGTCCGCGCTGGCTGACCTGGGCCGAAACTTTTCGCTATTGGTCAATTTTTCTGAATGTCAAAGGAACGGTTTACCTCATGATTCATTCGGTTGTTATACAAAATGGATTTTATGGATCCATAATTTTGTGATGACTGGCTTGGTATCATGGATCGCGGAGATGCATAAAGCCCTGTTTTCCCAGAGCAAGGCTCATATATATAGTATATAGACGCAATCCAATTCTAATCTTTGTACAAAGAAAAACATAAGGATTCAATTTGGAAACTCTTACTGTGGCAAACTGCACTGTTGTAATCTTCAATGACTATATCATGGTTTGTTTAACCACATTACCGCACAATGCCTTTAAACGACTCTGGGAAAGAAGCCTTTTGAAAACATTGTGGGAAAAGGAGAAAATGCTGGTAACCCGCATTTTCCCCTTTTCCCACAATGTTTTCTACCCTATCAAAGAAAAAATGCACCATTTGAGCCACATTGAAATTGTCGTCTGCAAATGCATTCAATTTGGACAAGTCTAAAATTTTGTCCGGTGGTAAAGGGTTAATGAGAATATTTCTATTTTCGGGTTTTTAATTGGATCTCCTTTCTCTGTTTTCTTTCGATCATCGTTATTTCTGCCTCTTTCTCCCATCTTTTACCAAACAGTCCGATGAGAAAGATGTCCCTTGACAGTTCTTTTATCCACATTGTTTTCTATCCGTCAGTAGACAAATCCCATAATAACAGAAATTTTGATATATTGTTTAACCCTTATCGTGCTTAATTAACTTAAATAAAACCTTCAAGCCGATGGATCGTACCAAAATGTTGATTGTTCAAAGTCATGGGGTTCGGGGAAACATCTTCTCGGACAGTGTAGATCCAAGATCAGACTGCACGTTCTGTGCAGTCTGATCTTGATCTACACTGTCCGCAAAAGGTCCGTGTGTCGCGCTTAGCAGCCTTAGGGCTGATTTATCAGATGCTTTCAATTAGGAAACGTCTATTTTTTTTCCCTAACTTCAGGTAAACAGTAAGATGTATACATATTTATATTGTTCACTCCACGAATTAACCCTTAAGCTGCTAATCGCGACCCTCTGGCCTTTTGCGGACAGTGTAGATCAAGATCAGACTGCACAGAACGTGCAGTCTGATCGTTGATCTACACTGTCCGATACGGTATTTTCTTTCCGGTGAAATCAACTTTGAAACCACAATGTTTGGGCTCTTAGTATTGAGTAGAAATTTGCGTTTCATTTATTCAGCAACTTAAGTGTTAATGGATGGCATTTGCAAAATTGGGGTAAAGGTTAACAAAAAAATGGTACAAAGCTGTTTATATTTACTTCGATAACAATTTGACAATGACCAAGATTTATTGACAAAATTTAAGGTCGCGTTTCGGTCAATGTGTTTACTTTGTATGAAAATTGTCCACCCTGGAAAAACTAACAATCATAACCAATTTTAATCGGATTTACCCTTGCCGTTTTGCTCCCTTCAAGGGTCAAGGTCGGCTGGGAAATGTTCAAAGTGTTAATGCACGACACTTGTAAGCAACAGGGTCTGTATTCACCAACCATTCTTAAGAATATTCTCAGTCTTATGTTGAAGGATTTTCTAGATTTTAAAGTAACCCAACTTCTGATTGGCTAAACCATTTGGTTTAGCCAATCAGAAGTTATGATACTTTCAAATTTAGAAAATCTTGGAGAAGAAGACTAAGAATCTCCTTAAGAATGGTTGGTGAATACGGACCCAGGTCTCGGGATACGTTAGGAGTAGATAATAAAAGGCTCGAACTGGCTCACCCCCCCTCACCCCCCCTCACCCCCCTCACCCCCCTTATACAACAAAATAAGCTTAGATCCATGTTCTATCTTAACCCTCACCAAATTTCATGTAACACGCCCTCTAAAATCACATGCTCATGAAATCTTTAACTAACTAACTAACTAACTAACTAACTAACTAACTAACTAACTAACTAACTGTTTACGTCAACCGCATGCTCATGAAATCATAAACCAACGAACCAATAGGTGAAGCATTCATAATTAAATTAAACTAACCTCTATCTTAATCCTTTTACCTTTAATTCAATTATTATAACATATCAATCCCTTATCTACTAGATGAAAAATTTTCGAAAAAAAAAAAATTTAATTTTTTAAAAAAAAAAATTTCATCATCACGCGTCATTGCTTCAGATACAGGGATACCGAGTTACAGGGATACCGAGTCAAAGGGATACCGAGTCAATGAGTTACCGAGTTGCTCAAGACAATCACTTACATCAGTTAATCATCGGAAACCCCCCATCAACCAACACGTCATTGCATCAGGCTAACCAACGGCATCAGCTAACCGGCTAACCAACGCATCAGCTAACCAGCAAACCCTTACATCAGTTAACCCCCCGAAACCCCCCATCAACCAACGCATCACGCAATGGCTAGCCGGTTTATAAGTTAGTGGGTGGGTTGGGATTATGAATTAAAAAAAATTGAATTTAAGATTAAAAATCGCACAAAGATAGTAGGTAAAATAATGGCAAGTTTTACTGAAACTAGAGAAAACATGAGTGATAATAATGATAACAATGGTGTCGTCATACGATCACAAGAAGAGTTTGACAGCTTGTTTTATGAAGAGGCAAGCATCATCAACGGTTTGTTTGAAAGTAGAGCAGAGGATATAATAGCAAAAGCAATAAGAAATCTTACCCGCTACTTTAATGCTGTGAAAGAGGAGGATCTTCAGTTTTGCTTAGATGATTTAAAAAACGACATAGCTTTAGATACAGATGTTGATAAGATAAGAGAACGGATGGAGGAAACTTTAGACAAAGTGTTTGAGGATATAGAAGATGAAGTTATACATGCTTTAAATGATAAACATTCATTTTTAGACAAGGATTGTGATGTTTTTAAAAAACAAATAATAGAGAAAGTAGCTGATGTGTTTGACGAATAAGACTATGAAAAAAACATGTTAAAATAGGACTTAAATAATAATCCATGGTATATATTTCATCTTAAGATGATTTACCAATTAAATAAAAATTATAAATATTTAACCTCATAAACAAGGTTAAATATTTTATTTTATTTTTGGTCTTGCTCCCTGTGCTTCATACATTTCTCTTTCTTCTTCTGTTAATCCTTGTAATCTATAATGACCCCATGATAAAGTTCTATAACTTCCATCCCTCAGTATCAAACCCTTTTTATCATCTTCAAAGCTTAATGCTATTTTATTCATTTTTATAGTTGTTAATTCATGAAGTTTACTTTTTATTCCTCCCATAGTTACACAAAAATCTTTTTCAGTATCCAAACAATCTTTATAAGTTTTAAATTTTAGGTCTTTTTTTATTACTGACTTTTTAACTCCTTTACATTTTTTAGTTTCTGATGAACTATCTTCATAAACAAACATACCATTTTTATCAGTTAACGCATTACCATTTTTATCTTTTCTTAAGATAAATTTTTTCATAGCATAAGTTTTTGCTCCTGGACTTACAAATCCAGTTAAAAGATCTCCTTCCATTTCATCCTTAAACTTACCTAACACATTACAATTTTTATCACTATATAATGGATGATTTTTCGGATAATTGCTAAAGTCAAACAAATCATCGGCATCCTCTTTTAAATCTTCATACAAATCTTCAGTTTCTATTTTTAAAACATAACTATCAGTATCAGTATAGCACATAAATACTTTATCTTCACCAAATTTATTTTTAAAATAGTTATAATAATCTTCTAACATAGTTGTTTTGCTAATATCAAGTATGCTTACTCCTAAATAAATTGGCTTATCATATTTAATACTTGTTTTTTTCATATGAACAGCAACCAAATTTTCATCAAATATAGTATGATTATGAAAGTTATGTTTTGCTGTTAACTTTTTAAAACGTTTACTATTTTCACCATTAACTAATTCTATGTTTACTCTATTTCTTATATTTTCCATGGTTTTACCAAAAACAGAATTCATTGCTAACTTCCATAAATTATCTAAAAATTTATTTTTATCCTTCTTTGCTTGTGTTCTTAAAGCCACACACTTATCAACATATTTTTTAATAGCGGTACTCTCTTGATATTTAATTCCACGATGTATTTTTTTAATTTTTAATCCTAATCTCTGATAAGTCTTTAAAGCTTCATGATGAAGTATATATTTTTCCTTATCATTTAAGTTTGGTATTAACTTTTCTACTTTACTAACTTTTAATTTTTCTGCTGCTAAAGGCATTTCATTATGCAAATCATGTAACTCTTTAGGATACTCCAAATCAACCTCCAGGGAACACGGATATTTTTCCCAATTATCTAATTCTTCTTTAGTCATCCATTTAAAACCACCTACAGGTAAAGGCTTACTCATGGCCCAAGGATAAAGACTGTTTTTATCAATATAAAACCCATATATACTAGGTTTAGTTGAATCATACTCATCACCCATATACTTATTGTTTGCTTCAAAATGTCTAATACTTGTCATGCAAACGCCACCCCTTTTTGATGCTTCATAAAAGTTAAGCATATTAATATCAGTAAGTTTTTCTAATTTTATTTTGCTTACCTTAAGCATAGCATCCCATCCATATCCAGGTAAAGTATAATACCAAGCAGGGTCTAAGTCAAATTCTTTATGCATAGAAAATCTAAAGTTTTCCATAACATCAGCTAAAAGTACAACATCTGTTTCATTGTATAGTTGTAAATAATCAGACATAGTTTTGCAACCAAAAACATCCCACACTTTTAACGCGTGTGTTAGATCTTTTTCTTCAATTCCTTCTCCATTTAAGCTTGAATAAAATTCTTCTATAGGTGGTAGTTGTGTTTCTTTTAACTTATCAAAACTATCCATCCATTCATAAGGAAAGATACCCTTTCTACTTAACAATTTTAATTTTTCTTCTGTATAACCACCACGATGTTTTTCTAAATAATACTTTAAATTTTTAAAATTTTTATCTTTTAAATTTTCTACAATTTTTTCTAAACTACTAGCTAAAAACTTAAAACTATCAAGAAATCTTAACTTAATATGTTTATTTCCTACCATAAGATTTTTTGTAAAACTAATATATTTTTCTTCTGTGTTAGGTAAACAATCAATTCTACCACTAGTTTTACCAAGATACTTAATAAAAATATGTGCATCATAACCAGATAAATTATGAAAGATAACAGGTATAAAATTTGGAACTTTTGCTTTAAGATTACAATCATTATGTGCGGCACCTCTATACTCACCAGTAAAATGACAATGATCTCTTACTTTATAATTTTTATGCGTAAATTTACCACCACATATCCAACATTTTACTTCATTTTTATGTTTTCTAACTTTATCTTCAGTTAATTTTTCTATTTCTACTGGGTTTTTATAAAATTCTTTATAAAGTTGTTTAACATCCTTAGTTAAAGTATCTATAAAATGTTTTTCGGCATCCTCACCTACATATCCTCTTAATACTGGTTTCATAATTTCATCATTAAAAGGACAAATTAAATAGTTATAACTTACAGGTATATGCTTTTGTGTTTCAATAGTATTACTTTTTTGTTGTGGTTCTATTTTTTGTAATATACATTCAAAATCAGCAATAACTGCAAATGGTACCATAATTTTTCTACAATAGTTTTCAAACTTTATTAAAATTTTTTCAGGATTTTCAGGATCAAACTTAGGCATTATTAAATCAACTCCATCATGATCTTCACAACGCTCCATATGTTTTTCTAAAAGTTCTTCACTACCAAAATGGTTCATACAAAGCATACAATACTTAACATTATGATTAGAAGCTGTTTGAGTTCTCAGTAAAGCATTAATATTTTTTATTAAAACATAATGTGTTTTTTCTTCTTCATCTTCAATATATAACAAATTTATATGATTTTCTTTTAAACTTTTTATAGTTCTAATACGTTTGATTTTTTCCTTACCTTCTACTATCCCAAAAACATTAACGCTAATTGTTGGATTTTGTCTTTCAAACTTATCTATATCCTGTAAAGAAACAGGATATTTAATTCCTTTCATATTTAAGCTATTTTCCTTAGATTTTAAATCACCAATTCTTTCTTTATTATCATTTTTTGGATTTAAATGCCTTAAAACACACCATTTAAAACATTCATCATCCTTACTTTTCATATTAATACATGCCTTTTTATTAGCAATCCACTTAGGTAGGGGTAACCATCCACCTGCTCTTAATGGTTCATAAATAACACTATGTAACTTTAAATGAACCACACTATTAAACGACCAACCACTACCATTTGAAGTAAATTTAATAAAATTTTCTATAATTCTTTCCATCATATTTAAGTATACTTCTGTTATATCGGTTCCTTCTAAGGAAATCTCATAACTACCAGAAGAAAAATTAGCTTTTACTATTTGTCTATTATTATCCTCTCCTCTTTCCATAAAACATTGAAGATTTAATTTTACTTTATGACTATGCATGCTACTTAAAAGTTTTTCAATTGTTGGTTTTGTTAGCATTAAAAACTCTTGTAACGTTTTAACAGGTATACCGTCTATTTTATGTTCAGTTGCATAATTATTTAAGGCAGATCTATTTTGTAATATTTTTATTTTTTCCTCTCTTTCTTCATCATATAAACTTTTTATTTTATTTTTTAAAGCATTAAGTTCTGGTGTTATACTTGGTTGTTCTACTCTTACATTTTCTAAACTCCTTAGCAAATCATTAACTGAAGTAGTTTGTTGCCTGGTTGGTCTTTGTCTTGGCGGAATATAGGGTGTTGGTTGTAATATTGGTGCATCAATGGCAATGATATCCCTATCTAATATTGAGGGTCCCGTATTAATCAAAAGAGTTATTAGTTCATCACGTCTAAGCCTTGAGTATCTTCTTAATCCCCTTTCCCTTGCTAAATTTCTTAATCCAGCTACATTATATCTATCAAACTGTCGATCCATTTTTTTTAAATAAAATATTCTTTCCTTAAGTCAAATTTTATTATTTTTTTCATAAATAATAAAATTAAAGAATATCAATTCTATATTTACCATTCCATACTCTACCATTCCAGTTTTCAATCGTTTGAGGGCAACGGTCAATATACTTACTAGCCTTGTAAATTGATGGAAACTCTTTCACCTCTTCAGTTTCTACATCCTTTAAGGTAACCCTTTTAGGGTTTTTAGCAATATCCTTTAATCTTTCATAATTAGGAATTTTTTTTAAAAATTTTTTTTCTTCCTCTTCAGGATACAAACCATGCTCTTTTAACACATCAATATACTTTTTCTTGTTCCAATAGGAATACCACTTAATATTGTTATCTGTTAATATTTTCTTAAAATCAGCAACCTTTTTCATTTTATTTAAGTAAAAAATTACTTAATATACTACACTCATCTTATTCCCATCACTCTGGAAGTTAATTAGCCTGTCACTAAGTAAAACTGCATAAGCTATAGTATCTGCTGGACTAGGTGGATTGAATGTTGCTTTAATGTGAATATCAGTAACAGAATACTTAAGTCTTTCACTTTGTTTACTTAAATCAAACACAAACAAAGGATAAAGGATTTTGTAATCTGAAGGAGTAATATTAGGGTTTGATACTAATTCATCCATGTTAAAAAACTTTTTTCTAAATGAAGCAGCTTCACCATATATTCTACTAATTTTATTAGTAACAAAATTTATATCATAATCATATGCAGGAAATTTTCTGGATCCTAGCATAACATAAATATTTTTTGTATTTATGCTGTCAAATATAGCTGGGTTTTGATCTTGACGACCACTTTTTCTAGATTGAAAACCAACAATTAAGAAACGCGGCACCTCAGGAGATGATTTAGATGATAACCTCCAAGTAAAACCTGTTGCTTGCGGAACCGCTATACTATCGCTTTGTATCATTCTATATCCAACTGGAAATTTTTCTTTTTTCTCAATAAATTTAAAAAGTTCCATCCTATTACCATCTTCCGGCTCTACATGAGGCATAAACCAAGATACCTTCTCTAATACAACTTTACCAACATCAGCGGCACCAGCTCTAAAAATTGCGTCATTGTCATTATTTCTTGTTAAGGTTAAAGTTTGTTTCATACCATATAAAACTTTGTTGTAATCTTCACAAAAACCAAATATATGTTTCAAAGGTATCCTAAAACTAAAGGTTCCAACTGGTTCTGAACTAAAAATATAATCCCTTCTTATCTTAAAACCTATATTATTAACAACATCAGCTAATCTACCAGTATCTTTATACCACAATTGGTTTAGCCCTTGTGATTTAGAAAAGTCATCTGGGTACTTTAAAAGTCCAAGCATTGTTGTAGTCTGACCAGGATAATTAATGCTTTCTATCTCTTGCCCACTTAGTTGATATCTGATATTTTTAAACAGATATAATAGTCCATTATTTATTAAGGTTGCCACATCAACTTCATTATAATCAGTATCATCATTTTTTACTAATTTACCTATAATTTGTAAATATGACTCTGAAGGATGATAAAAAATATCTTGAGTTTCGATATCAATCCTAATATTTCCTCCAGGGTTGTTTATATTAGTTCCTGTAATAGGTTCATACTCATGATATTCATATTCATCAATACTATCATCTTTAAAAATCGGTGCTTTAATATTTAGTATATCCATTTTATTATATGCAATTATAATTTTTAAGTCAAATTATAATTGTTTAAATTAATTTGCCCATAGTTGAGGGAATGACTTGTTTTCATCATTTACATACACACCCTTAAGTTTAATATTTTTAATTTTTTCTACTGAAAGGTTTTTTTTCATTTTTAGATAAATTCTATTTCCATAAAGTATGGTTACCTTAGACATATTATTTTCTTTTAGATATTGATTTACATCTTCTTCAAATTCCTTAATGATATCAGCTTTTTCAGGTGACAATTTTAAAGCAATCTTTTTATAATCATAATTTGTATCACTGCTATCTAATACTTCACAATCTTCATCAAGTTTTAAATTAGCATAAAGGATACTAACCTTTTTTGTATTGTATTTTTCATAATGTGTTAAATTAAATTTTAGATTTGTCATTTCTTTTTTATTTAATGTTTATTTTTACTTAACTTAAAGTTCATAATACTTTAACTCCACCACCCTTACTATTTAATTTCTTAACTAAATCTTGAATAGCAATTGCACTACCATCTATTAAAGCATTAATATTTTGCGTTGCAGGTTGAGTTGTTGTAGTAGGCTTTTGTGTATATTTTTCTATAATCTTTTTAGATTTTGGTGTTAAAGCCTTTTGAACTAACTTTTTACCTGCATCAACAGCGGCACTCTTTCCAACCTCTAATGCTTTCTTTGCTCCTTCCTTAGCTACACTCTTACCAACATCAACTGCTGAAGATGCAATTTGTTTAGCTGCTTGACTAGTAAATAGTTTTGTAAGAAAATTAGCTAAAGTATCAAATATTCCTGCTCCTCCATAAGCATATCTTCTTTTAAATCCTCTCTTTTGTGATGTAATCATTTTTATAGTTTAGACATTAATTTTTTATAAGCTTTTGTATCTAATATACGTTGTCTTTTTAATTCATCACAAATACTTACCAACTCATTTCTTACACCAGTATTACCAGCTGCTTTACTTGCCATTAAGAGGTCTAATCTTTCTAATAATGCATTAGGGTCAGATGGGATAATAGTAATTCCTCTACCTAAATAAGGAGAATAAGGAAGATAACGTTTTTCATTTCCTCTTATTGGAGATGGAATTAATGGTAATCCTTTTTCTTTTCCTCTTATTGGAGATGTATTTAATGATATTATTTTTCTACTAGCCTTTTTTTCATCCCAAAAAGATCTAAGAATGTATTTCCACTTATTTGTTCTTTTGTCTTTAGAATTATTATTGTTTGGGTCATTATCTTTATGAAGAGTATTACTTTTTAATATTATCTCCTTGTAATTATCAATATCCTTTTCAGTATATATATTTTTTGGTTCTTTAGCCACAATTAACTCCCACAAACCTGGTGTACCTTCATATTCATTATTATCAATGTAAAAATTATCATTTACAATATCAATTTTTTTATTACCAATATATAATTTTTCATCTTTTTCATAAAGACCATATATTAAATCAACTTCATCTTTATTTTTAAATCTTCTTAACTGAGATAGTTCAAATGGATTAACCATTATTTTTGATATAACATCATCTAAACCTTTTAATTCTAATAAATCAAAAAAATTGGCAATTTCATTTTCTTCTTCATCACTTAATTTTAATTCTTCAAAAACATTCAAAGTAGGAAATTCATCAAGTTTAGTTGTTAATCTACTAATCTTATTAAGGCCTAATTCTCTTGAAATCTCCTTTAATGTTTCTTTTTGTGATTCTGTAACAGGTCTAAAAAACCTAGAAAGTTGATGTTGATATTTAAGTTTGCCTTCTTTCTCTGCAAGCTGATTATCACGAATTCTTTTCTTCAGTGCAACATATTCTTTTACTGTTTCTTCCCTTTTTAAAGGGTCTCGTATCTTCAAAAATGACATTTTTTTTAAAAGTAAAATATTTTTTTAATTTGTGTTGTCTATCTCACATGCACAAGAACACTTAAACTTAGGCGGTTTTAGTTTTAATTTGAATGCCTTTCTACAAGCCTCCTGAATTCCTCCCGTGCTTCTATTCGCCCCTTCTCTATTAAACTCTCTGATTCCTCTAGCTTGCTTTTTTTCTTAGACTTACTTCTAATTTCTTCCTTCATTTGTTTGTATTTTTCCAATTCTTCCATAATTAAAGTAAATTCTGAATGATCTATTTTGTTGTCTGTTATTGCTTTTGATATATGTGTAAGTAGTGTGTTTAGCTTTGAATCAGCCAACATTTTTATCTGAAGATGTTTTTCTGATTTTGTTCTGGTTCTTCTAACCACAAACTTACCCACCAATGCGGCTAACCCAACAACTAAAGCACAGCCTTCTAGAACCATAGTTGCAGGTATCGCTACTACGGTTGATAGTAAAGCGATTCCCCCTGCTCCGGCGCCTAGTGCTATAACGGTTAGTCCAGCTTCTACATTGTCCACATTCTTACTAATCTTTAAATACTTTTTACTTAGTTGCTCTCTTTCCTTAACTTCATTTTCTAGAAAAGTCTGAATTTCTGATATCTTTTGTAACCTGAATGATTGACCGTTATCTCTTGCAGATATTACTGGCTCTAATGATGGCGCATTTGGTATATTTCGTTCTTCTGGTAGCTCTGGATAAATCTTTTCTTTTAGTTCCATTTTATTAACAGCAACATATTTTTTAAATAGAATAGTAAAGACGACACAAAAAGGTGTTTTCTTGTATTTTTTTTATTTTACCAGAGTTGTTTGTAATTGTTGCAACCATGTCATCCACCTCTTCTAATGAAACTTCATTTGTAATAGATAATTGATTAAGTTTAAGATTATAAGATAGAGAAGCTAAAACAAAACCTTTACTCATATTGAAGCCCATACCTAAGGCTAACGTCATCGTTTGTCCTCCTTCTATTACTAACGGTTGTTGAGTAAAAATATCCCATGTAACAGGATTAACTTTTTTAGCTGGATACTTAACTTCTACAGGTTTCCAAAAAATAGTTTTTGGTTGAACTATTTTATGTTTTCCATTTCCAAATTTATGCACATTCATATTTTTTAATTTACAATATTGCACCTAATATAGGAATATTAGCAAATGGGCTATTAGGTCCTAAAAGAAGACCTTTTCCATCATAAATTTTACCACCTTGTTTTAAAAACAATCCATCACCAACGGAACTCAATCCTTTACCTTTGTATGGTTTAAGATATAAACCTTCACCATCAGTTTCTACTTGACAGACGCAACCACCTTTCTTAAGATACAAACCATTACCCATTGCTTTTTGAACTCCTGAAGATGCCAAACCAGATAGTGCACCAATTCCTATAGCAGGTAAAACGGTTCTTGCTAATGTAGGTAGAACTGATGAAGCTAATCCTGCAAATAGAGGTAAAAATCCACCTTCTACTTTCATATTATGCTTAAGTTGTTTAGTTGACATTCTAAACGTTGACCCCTTACCAGCTTTATAAGCTTTTGTAAGTTTATTTACTTGTGGTTTGGTTAATGCTATTACATCATTACCATGAATATCCTCATGCTTTAAACGAATACTTGCCGGAGCTTTGTTTCTAAAAGAATGTAAAATTTTTTCCTTTTGTCCGTCTGATATATTTATTTTAGCGTTAATATAGTTTGTCATTTTTTATATCTATCTTGCTTCTCTTAAATGAAATCTAATTGTTAAATTTTCCCCTCTAAGATTGAGTAATGTTCCATCTTGGTCTGTAATTGATACATTTAAATTATGTATTTCATTTAATGTTAATGGAAGGTAAACAAGGTTTACCGGATTTTCTATAATTTTATATCCTGGTGATACATTTGGAAAAAAACTATAAATTGTATTTTTTTGTGAACCGTTAACATAACTACCCGAAATTAAATCTATATTAACTAGTAAGCTATTAATACTAAGAATATTTACTACATTTTCTGATTCATAAAATCCTTGTGTATATTTAGCACGAGAGAACCCTAATATTTTAGCAATAGAATGTTGTTGGTTAAAATCAACCTGATATCCATTTTCTAAAACAAGAATAGACTTTAAAGTATTAGTATTTGCTGAGATGCTAATATAATATTCTTCATTAACAGCATCATAATGACCCTTTTTTCTCATTTCTTGTTGAATTACATCATTAATATCAACTAGATCATAACTTCCTTCAGGTATTTTTATTTTTACCCATGTTGCACCATTATCTGGTGTATAAACAAAAATGTTATTGCTTGCATCAATATTAGGAAATGAATAATAAGTTTCAAGATTAACCAATGCTATTTCATATTCTTTTTCTTTTTCTAATTTAAGTGGAGGAGTAAATCTTGTTGTAAACTCTGTTTTGTTATCGCTTACGATAATTTGAAATGATGTTTTATGGTTAGTGTTTTTTACTATCTTTTCAAGTAATTCTACTTCCATTTTATAAATTTGTAAAATATATTTTAATGAAAAAATATATTTTTTAATTATAATCTTTGTAATTTCGTGGTATGTAAAAGTTATCAAAACCACATCTATATTTTCCATCGTTAGGGTTCTTAGTTAAATCTAACACTACAAAACCATGAGGTATTTCCCAACACTTTTTACAAAAATTAATAAACTCTGTTTTAGTCATATCATCTCCTACATGATCACTATAAATATGATTAAGATTTTTTAAGTCTTGTCTAAACAAACATATTAAGTTAGCATTTTCTCTAATAGTTTGACGGGGTAGTCTAAAATAATTTTGTGCTAGATAAAAACAATCAGCATTACTATGTCTTCCTCTTACATAATAGTTTTCACACTTGTTTTGTCTTTCTAAAAGTAAGTCATCAAATATCATTAAGTTTTTATTTGATGCATTTAAATATCTTGGATCAGGTACATCACTAGCATATTCAAAAAATTCACAATCAATATCAGATTTTTCCTTAATTGTTTTTGCCCATTCTTCAACTAATGCAGTAGGTGAAATATCTCGGTTTTGAACTTCATCTTTAAATGAGAACAACCTTAATATGTATTCTTTTGGTATTTTTTCTTCAAAAGCTTTTTTAAGTATGCGATATTCTGGTTGAAACAAACTTTTACCAAAAACGTATAAGTTACCATAATCTAACCAATCAGGTCTTAACAAAAGGTTAAGTAAAAGTGTAGTTTTACCACATCCTGATTTGCCTACTATTAAACCTCTGATACTCCTTGGTAAAAGAGGATGGTTAAATCTTTTTGCTAAAGTTTCATTCCAAGATAAATTAACAATTTCCATATTTTAATTAAAAAAATTTATTTTAATATATAAAAAAATGTATTGCGTTAAATGTAAAAAGAAAACAGATACTACTGATATACAGTATACGGTAAGTAAAAATGGTAAAAATATGGCACGAGGAAAATGTGTTGAATGTGGAACAACAAAAACACAGTTTATTAAACAACAAGAAGGTGGTTCGTTGTTAAACAAAGCAATCAATAACTTACCTGTTGAAATGCACTTACCTGGTCATAATTTTACTGGCCCTGGTACCAAGTTAAAGAAAAGATTAAATCCTGATTTAACACCTAAAGAATGGTCAAAGCCTGTTAATCGCGTTGATGAAGCGGCTTATCATCATGATATCTGTTATCTTAAGCATAATGATACTAAAACACGGAATGATGTGTGTGATGCTAATATGCTTAAAGAGTTAAACGGTATCTATAATCCTACTATTAAGGAAAGAATGGAAAGAGGATTGGTTTCATCATTGATAGGAACCAAGAAAAGATTTGGTATGGGTGTCGGTAAAAAAAAAAATATTCACTAGCAGAAGAATTACATAAACCTGTAAAAAGAAAATTTAAGAAAAGGAGAGTTAGAGTAGGGGGTGTCGATAAGATATGGGCAGCAGATTTAGTAGATATGCAAGCATTTTCTAAACTTAATCATGGAGTAAAATTTCTTCTTGCTGTCATTGACATCTTTTCAAAATATGGTTGGCTGGTCCCCTTAAAGGATAAAACAGGAAAATCTGTTTCTGCTGCACTGAAGAGTATTTTTAAGGAAAGAAAGCCTGAGAAAATGTGGGTGGATCGGGGGAAAGAGTTTTATAACAAAGATGTTAAAGATTTGGTTGAATTGTATTCTACTGAAAATGAAGAAAAATCAAGCGTTGTTGAGAGATGGATTAGAACAATGAAAGAAAAAATGTGGAAGTATTTCTCTGCTCACTCAACAAATGTATATATTGATGTATTACAAAATCTTGTTAAGGAATACAACAACACGAGGCATTCTTCTATTAAGATGTCGCCAATTGAAGCAAGTAAGAAGAAGAATAAAAATAAAGTTTGGACAACATTGTATCCTGATTATGACCAAGTAAGGGAGGATATCAAACCAAAGTTTTCTGTTGGAGACAAAGTAAGGATAAGTAAAAAAAAAAGACTTTTGAAAAAGGTTATACTACGAGATGGACTGAAGAGGTTTTTACGGTTTCCAAAGTAAAACAAACGACGCCTATAACGTATAAGATTGAAGATTTAAATGGTGAAGAAATAAAAGGTTCTTTTTATGAACTAGAACTACAAAAAACGAGTCAAGAGGTGTATAGGATAGAAAAGATTATTAAAAAAGGTAAAAAGAAATCTCTTGTAAAGTGGAAAGGTTATTCTGATGAGTTTAATTCATGGGTTGATAACGATGCTATTGTAAATATTTAACTATATAAAAATGGAAAATATTTTAATTGATAATATAACTTTACCAAATAAACCTTTAAGCAATTTTGAGCTTGAGGATGCCGTAAAAAAATTAAAAATAAAAAATTTTAGAGGAACATTTTTAAGAGATACCCTACCTAAAAAAGTAAGAAATAAAGAATGTGGTATATTAAATCTTGATGCTACTGGCGGACCCGGTACTCATTGGGTTGCTTGGTTTAAAGATGGAAAGAAAAAAATTTATTTTGATAGTTATGGTATTCAACCACCTCTCGAAATTATAGATTATTTAAAAAGTCCATTACAATACAATACGGATCAATTACAACAAGCAGGTGAAGTATTTTGTGGACATTTATGTTTATACATTCTTAAAGAGTTGTGCTTGGGTAATAAATTTCAAGATATTTTAAATAAACTTTTTTAGCAATATTAAAAAAAATGCCTGTTGATAAATTTGGAAGAATGGATGAAGTTAAAACAAGCGGTGATGGGGTATCACTTGCTTACATTACTAACAACTTTTTACGTAAAGATGGAACAACCACTGTTACCGGTTCCATAAATATGGATGGTAACACTTTAACAAGGGTTAGTAATCCAGTAAATCCTCAGGATGTTGCTACTAAGAGTTATGTTGATGGTAGTAGCTCAGGGTTGTTAGATGAAAACGGGGGGTATCATATAGAGGGGTATCTAAACATGGGTTTTAATAAAATAAAAAACTTAGATGAACCTGAGGGGCCCAGTGAAGCTGCTACAAAAAGATATGTAGATGGTATTAATGCAATACGAAAACAACAAGATGGTACCTGGTCTGCTGTTGCAGATATAAGCATGAAGGGGTATCATTTAATGGATCTTATAGATCCTGCATCCCCGATGGATGCTGCTACAAAAAGATATGTAGATTATGCTAATCGCGCATTTATTCATGATGGTGATGCATATACATCAAGTAGTGACATTTCTATGGGTGGATGGAGGATTAATGATGTTGCTTCACCTATAAATAATCGACAAGTTGCAAATAAGTTTTATGTAGATAGCATTGTTAGGACGGCCACCGCAGGAAAAAGAGCTTTAAGACAAAACCAAGCTGGGGTTTTCTTAGCAACTGGTAAAATAGATATGAACACTCACCCACTTACCGGCTTACCAAATCCAATAGACCGTGATTCTGCTGTCAATAAAAATTATGTTGATAATGGGGGTGCCATTGTAAAAAATCCTGATGGAAGCTTTACAGCTGCTGCGGATATAAATATGCAAGGCTTTACTATAAAAAATGCTGTGGCTCCCGTAGAAGAAAGAGATATAGCAACAAAATCCTACGTAGATGAAAAAATAGGCATTAAACCAAAACCTATAATTACCGTGTGGGCTGAGGAAAAGGGAGAACTTAAGAAAAACAGCTTTCAGTTTTCATTTGGTAATGGTTTATCCGGTCCATCTCATGCATTGGGGGGTTATTGTTTATCCACGTCAGGAAGAATATTACGCGGCACATTAGTTTCTTTACCAAAAGATGATAATGATTGTATACTTGAAATAACCATATCATCTGCTGAAACTGGAAAAAATATTATTAAAAAACGTGATGAGTTATGTACTTGTACAGAGTTTAATCCTCCTATTGAGGTCAACCAATGTGATGTTATAAATTTTAAAACTGTATCAAAAAATCCAAAGGTAACTAATTCTTATGTAGCTATATTGATAGAATTGGATATGTAAAATATATAACCCAGAAAAAGGGTTAAATATTTATAAAAACTTAAAGTTTATACTATATTCTTCAATGTCATTAATACAACTTTCAAGAAAACTGTGTTCATTTGGGCAATCTATAAATCTTTGTTTAAAGAGAGATAGCAAATTGGTTAAATCTTTACTGTAAAAATGATGTTTAACGCGTATGTTGCTACCACCAGCATAAAATGTTATGTTTAAAGTATCTTCTTTAGGTTGTTCATAAAACATTTTACTGCAGTAATAGTAGATATCACTAAACCATCTTTGATTTTTATAGGGCATAAGACCGGTTCCATTTGTGTAAATGATTTTGTTTGTGTTTATAGGATGAATATTTGATTTATCCTTAAGTAGGTCATTTAGCTTTTGCTTAAAATCTGGCTCTAGTTCTAGCATTTTATTTTTATAAAAATTTTTTTAGTTAATCTATTTCTGCTATTTCATCCACAATGTCTTCTTCCACCACAGCTTTCTACTGTTTATCTGGTTTTGCATTGTATTTTATAAATCCGTTATAACAACTTGCTGTAAATACTGTTACACCATAAATTGTACCTAAAATTTTAAATTTAAATACTATTTCCCTTCTTCGTTTTAAATGACGTTTATTAGTTTTATTTTCTTCCTCATTATTAAATAAAGTAGCTTTCTTTTTTATTAAATTACATGTATCTTTTATATACTCATCAATAAAATTTATCATTTCATCTTTTTTGCTTTTTCCATTAAATTTCTTTTTTTTATCAATAATACTACAAATATTACTAAGTTCTTTACTACCACATTTTTTATTAACTCTATATATAATTTTTTCAATAAAATCATCCAAATACTCCATTATTTCTAGAATGCTATAATCATTTAAAGAGTCAAAAACAAAATTACTTTTAAGTAATTCTTTTTTTTGTGTATGTAAACTAGCAAATTTATTCATGTTTTATATATCTCTGGTTCTTTAACTAACTATGTATGCTGGAACTTTTAAGAGTAAATTCAATTTTTTATTTCTATCAAAGGAATAAAAAATTAAAAATTTTTTTTTAAATTTTTTTTATTCATCAATGTTTATTAAACCGTTTTCTAGTTCTTCTCTTTCAGATATTAGATGATCTAGATAGAAACATTCGTCTGCAAATTCACAATTTTTATCAAACCATTCTTGCATTACTCCACCATATATACTATGGGTTAGGTAGTAAGTATATTTACTTATTTTTTTATAAAACTCTTCTAGTTCTCTAAATTCTTTTTCCAGATTTTCCACATGTTTGTATTCTTCTTCCTCTACGGAAAATGCTATACATGCTCTTTTTGTTATTTCTTTAAATAACTCATATTTATGATCAATATCATTATATGCTCTTAATTGGAATTTGTCTATTACCTGTTTGTCTTTTACAGTTTTACTTGCTTCTATTTCTTCCTTTAATTTTTCCATATTTCTCTTTTAATATGGGTTATATATCATCTTAAGATGAAATATATACCATGGATTATTATTTAAGTCCTATTTTAACATGTTTTTTTTATCATTCTTCTAGATCTGCTATGTCTATATACTCATATCTGGTATCTCCTGATCCATTTTCAAAAAACCCAACAACTTCTCCTTCGGTTCCATCATAATCTTTTCTTAACATTACTCCATCTTCTCTATCGATTGTCCATTCTTCATCATCGCTAAAACTATATGTTGAAAATTCATTGTATGCTTTGTCTAGTAATTCTTCTTTAGTTAAAGTATTATCCTCATAATCATCAATAGTTTTATCGCTTTTTTTCTTTGTTTCAACATAAAACTTTAGTTTGTCTTTAAACAGTCTTATAAATCTATCAACGGTAATATCTGCTTTATCTTCTTTAACATCGTTTTCATGAAAGTACCATAGAAGATCGTCTTCTACTATTGATTCTTGCAAACCTTTTACTTCTAAAAGAATGCAGGAAGCTAGATCGGCTAGTTCTTCTTCTAACCGTTCTTGTATTTTGTTTTTAACATCCAGTGTTTGGTTGTTATCAGTTGAAATTTCTAGTAAGTCTGTCATCTTACCTACTATCTTTGTGCGATTTTTAATCTTAAATTCAATTTTTTTTAATTCATAATCCCAACCCACCCACTAACTTATAAACCGGCTAGCCATTGCGTGATGCGTTGGTTGATGGGGGGTTTCGGGGGGTTAACTGATGTAAGGGTTTGCTGGTTAGCTGATGCGTTGGTTAGCCGGTTAGCTGATGCCGTTGGTTAGCCTGATGCAATGACGTGTTGGTTGATGGGGGGTTTCCGATGATTAACTGATGTAAGTGATTGTCTTGAGCAACTCGGTAACTCATTGACTCGGTATCCCTTTGACTCGGTATCCCTGTAACTCGGTATCCCTGTATCTGAAGCAATGACGCGTGATGATGAAATTTTTTTTTTTAAAAAATTAAATTTTTTTTTTTTCGAAAATTTTTCATCTAGTAGATAAGGGATTGATATGTTATAATAATTGAATTAAAGGTAAAAGGATTAAGATAGAGGTTAGTTTAATTTAATTATGAATGCTTCACCTATTGGTTCGTTGGTTTATGATTTCATGAGCATGCGGTTGACGTAAACAGTTAGTTAGTTAGTTAGTTAGTTAGTTAGTTAGTTAAAGATTTCATGAGCATGTGATTTTAGAGGGCGTGTTACATGAAATTTGGTGAGGGTTAAGATAGAACATGGATCTAAGCTTATTTTGTTGTATAAGGGGGGTGAGGGGGGTGAGGGGGGGTGAGCCAGTTCGAGCCTTTTATTATCTACTGTTAGGGTATGGGTTCGATTCCTACGGCTGGTTGACTGACAATTGCAAATGGTCATTCGAATGAAACCTTAACCCTTGGGCTGCTAAACACGACTCAGGGACCTTTTTCTGACAGTGTAGATCAAGCTCAGACTGCACAGAACGTGCAGTCTGACCTTGGATCTACACTGTCCGATAAGGATATCTCCTCCCCTCCCCCCAAAAAAAATCCTTTGAAATAGCAGAATTAGGGTTTTCAGTCTCGGTTTGAAAGTTTCATTTCAGTTCCTTAGCAGTACAAGGGTTAAACTTAGGTCCCCTGTGACAGTTGATAGATTGAATAGTGTTTTACGCCGCTTCCAACATTACTTCAGTCACAGCACGGCGACAGCTTACATATTCATGTGTTTCCTGGCTTCCACCAGTACTAGACTAGGGCTCTGAAGTGTCTTGCCCAAGGACACTCTCGTGAAAAGCCCAGTGGATCAAGTGAAGCTCTAACTGGGGCATCCAGGTCACGAGTCCTACACTTTACCACCGAGCCACGCAGGACTCTTCCCCTGTGACAGTGCTATACATATACATTAACTCTGAACCAAACGACAAAATTTTGGACAGGACCAAATTGAAAGCATCTGCAGACGACAAATTGAATGTGGCCCAAAAACTGAGGTTTGTTTTGGGAAGGGTTGAAAACATTGTGGGAAAAGGAGAAAATGCTGGTTACCAGCATTTTCTCCTTTTCCCACAATGTTTTCAAAAGGCCTTCTTCTTCAGGGTCGTTAAAAGTCGGGATCGTGTGGCAGTGGGTTAAACACGTTAAAGAACCAGGCGTAACTTAGGATGGATTTGGCGTCCTGTGGCTTGCACTGTCCCCGATAACATAACAAGCAGCGTTCTAGTTGCGATTATGAACAAGCGGAAAATCAATCAACCAATCAATCAATCAAATCAATCAATCAATCAAAGAGCCTTATCTCTTTGTCAAACGACCAAATTTTAGACCGGTCATGATTGAAAGTATCTGCAGACGACAAATTAAATGTGACTCAAATGATGGGGTTTGTCTGTAACTCTTTACCAAACAACAACATTTTTAGAATGGTCCAAACTGAAAGCATTTGCAGACGACATTTTGAAGGTGGTCCAAATGACAAAATTTGTCCTCGATAGGAAAAAAAAACATTGTGGGAAAAGGAGAAAAATACCAGCATTTTCACCTTTTCCACAATGTTTTCATAATGCTTCTTCCCCGAGGTCGTTCAAAGTCGGGATTGTGTGGTAGAGGGTTAAAATGGTTTACTGTATTGTTGAAAGAGACATAGTCGGTGACGCAGGCGGTAGTGTACAGAACATCATAACTGGGTCGCTGGTTTGAATCCCCAACTCGGCCCAATTTCTGTCCATGGATTTATGATAGTCATTGTGACAGGATTCATTCCTCTTTCACCACTGATCATTGTTTTGATGATGGTTATGTGGGAAAGCAGCCAGTGGCTTGGGAAGAATATTGGTATAGGAAACTCCTGGAAAGAATGGATATGTACACTGGCCTCCGCGATATAACTGTACAAAGATTTTAAAAACGGCGTTAAACACCGTACAATCAATCAATCAATCAATCAATCATGAAAGTGACATAAAACCTCTCGAAGAAACAAACAATTGCCAGAGCAGTAGGGTAAAACATTCCCTGAAGTAAAAATTCACCAAGAATCACGTACGTCGCAGTTCGCCGGAAGTCAGGCGTATTCATGAAAGAAACACAAGCATTTTGATTGACAAGTGACAGTTTTAATGGGTTATTTCACGGTCCTGTCTGCCATTTGCTGTCCATTTTATCTTAATAATGACATGAATATTCAAAATTAGATGCACTTAAAATTAAGTTGAACAGTGCATTCCAATGATGGATATTAGGCAACTTACATGTGGTTATGAGTCATGCTGGGTGAAAAGTGGGTTTAACTCTTTACCAAACGACAAAATTTTAGACCAGTCCAAATTGAAAACTTTTGCAGACGACAAAATAAATGTCACTCAAAAACTGAAATTTGTTTTGGGAAGAGTAGAAAACATTGTGGGAAAAGGAGAAAATGCTGGTTACCACCAATTTCTCCTTTTCCCACAATGTTTTCAAAAGGCTTTTTCCTCAGGGTCGTTAAAAGTCGGGATTGTGTGGTAAAGGGTTAATGCATTTGCAAAAAGTATCGATCCAGGTCAGCCTGCGCAATTCGCGCAGGCTGACCTGGGTCGAAACTCTTTGCTATTGCTGAGTTTTCTGCATGTGAAAGGACCATTCTGCCTTATTCTACCTTGTGAATCAGCCCGCTGTTAGGTAAGATGGGTCTACCTTAACCCTTTACCACACAGTCTCGAGGTTTAACAGCCCCCAAGATAGAGCCTTTTTGAAAATACTGTGGGAAAGGAGAAAATGCTTGTAACCAGTATTTTCTCCTTTTCCCACAATGTTTTCTGCCTTTTCAGTGACAATTGCCATCATTTAAACCACGTTTAATTTGTCGTCTGCAAATACTTTGAATTTGGAACAGTCTAAAATTTTGTCGTGTGGTAAAGAGTTAAACGACAACTTCCTTGGTATAATGTGTTACAAAGATATACCAAAACTCCCTTTTTCTCAGAGCATGGTTATACTTTGTTGTCTCGCTGAAATGTCAGGGAACAGACCACGGAAATGATATGACAAACTTTTGAAAATCTACTCTTTACCTAATCACCGACGACAAATTTTTAGCCTTGTCCAAATTGAAAACATTGCAGACGACGATGAGATTTGTCTTTGAAACGGTAGATAGCAATGTGGTTATCAGCATGTACCCTCCTCCTGTGATGCTTTGAAAAACATCTATTAACCCTTAAGCTGCTGATCGCGACCCACTGACCTTTTGCGGACAGTGTAGATCAAGATCAGACTGCACAGAACGTGCAGTCTGATCTTTGATCTACACTGTCCGATACGGTTTTTTTATTTCCGGTGAAATCAACTTTGAAACCGCAATGTTTGGGCTTTTAGTATTGAGTAGAAATTTGCGTTTCATTTATTCAGCAGCTTAAATGTTAAAAGAGATTCTGGATTATTTGGCCAAGGGTCTTAGTATATAAAAGCTAAAAGAGAGTATAATTCTCACACTTGAAGACTTCATTTAGATATTTTACCCTCTCTCTCTCTCTCTCTCTCTCTCTCTCTCTCTCCCTTCTTTTCTCTTCCATCCCTCCCTATCTCTCCCTCCCTTCCTTCCTTCCTCTCTCTCCCTATCCCTCTTTCTCCCTCCTCTCATTCTCTCTCTCTCTCTTTCCCTTCTTCTCCCTTTCCCTATTTCCCTTCCTCTCCCTTCTCTGTTTTCCTCCTCTGTATCTCCCGCTTTCACTTCCTCAGTCTCTCGCTTTCTTCCTTCCTCCCCCCCCCCCCCCCCCCCTCTCCCGTCCTTCTGTCTCTTTCAATAAGTGGGTGTAGAGATCGATCACTCGAATTTGTAACAATTTTGTAAACACTAATCTCAACATATTCAAGTTGAAGGAGGATATTAATTTACACATATGAAGCGACAAGAGTCCGTATACATGCTTCCAGACAGACTTGTATTCCTTATTTGCTAAATGAATAACCCTTATCCTGCTGAATAAGTTAAATGATACCTTCATGTCGATTGTAAAAACCCAAATGCTATTTCAAAGTTAGTTTTATTTATTATATATATATATATTTTTGTTTTGTTTTGGGGGGGGGGGGTGTCCTTATCGGACAGTGTAGATCAAGATCAGACTGCACAAAACGTGCAGTGTAAACCGAAATGTTGCTATTTCAAAGTTAGTTTTATTTATTCTATTTTTTTTTGGGGGGGGGGGAAATGTCCTTATCGGACAGTGTAGATCCAAGATCAGACTGCACGTTTTGTGCAGTCTGATCTAGATCTACACAGTCCGCAGAAGGTCAGTGGGTAGCGCTCGGCAGCCTAAGGGTGAAATGAAACTTTCAAGCCGATAGTAAAAACCCTAATGATGTTACTTCAGACTTACTTTTCTGGAGAAAAATATCTTCTTATCGGACAGCGAAGTTCCAAGATCCTCAGCCGGTAGGACTTGAGAACAGGAGGTCGCTGGTTCGATCCCCGGCTTGACCAATTTTTTTCCGAGGATTGATGATAGTTATTGCGACAGGATTCATTCCTCTGTCACCGCTGACCATTGTTTCGACGATGGTTATGTGGGAAAGCAGCCAGTGGCTTGGAAAGAATATTGTGCGGAGTACTGGTAAAAGAAACTCCAGGAAAGCATGGATAGGTGCACTGGCCGCCGCGATATAACTGAAATAATGTTGAAAACGGCGTTAAACACCATGCAATCAATCAATCAGATCCAAGATCTGTGCAGTCTGATCTCGATCTACATTGTCTGCAAAAGATCAGGAAGTCACACTTGCAGCCTGAGGTTTAAGTACATAAGACATGCATTCAGACAGACAAGATATGTATAAATTATTACTTTATGACCTGTTCTTCCTATCCAACCCTTAACAAAACCCCCAGGAATATATTTTTTGAAAACATTGTGCGAAAAAGGAGAAAATGCTGATAACCAGCATTTTCTCCTTTTCCCACAATGTTTTCTATATTTTCGAATACAAATCCCATTAATTGGGCGTAGTCAGTTTGTTGTCTGCAAAGGTTTTTAATTTGGACATGTCGAAAATTTTTCGTTGTCTGGTACAGAGTTTTGTCCAACCCTTTCCCGAGGAGATCTTGGTAGACCGTATTCTTATCTTACATTTCCTTTTTTCGGTACCAAAATGCCAAAATACTGAGCATATCATCGTCGTCATCAGTTATCATGGATTGTATGATTGTATGGTGTTCAACGCCGCTTTCAACATTATTTCAGCTATATCGCGGCGGCCAATGCACCTGTCCTTGCTTTCTTGGAGTTTCTTTTACCAGTACTACGCAAAGTATTCTTTCCAAGCCATTGGTTGCTTTCCCACATACCAATCGTCGATACAACGGCCAGCGATGAGAGAGGAATAAATCCTGTCGAAATGACTATCATCAAAACTCGGAGGCAAATTGGTCAAGCCGGGTATCGAACCAGCGCTCTCCTGTTCTCAAGTCCTGTACGCTACCAACTGAGCCACCGGGGCTCGGCTCATCAGTTATCATCATGTCCACAAAATAATAATCATTTAAACAAATAATCCACAAATAATTAACCGACATTTTTTATTTACAGCTATGGTATCAACATCGACTAGCAGTTTGGCGACAAAGACAAGGTTTGCCCGCGAACAGTGGCTATGTGAACGAATGAATGGCATTCTCTACCGGCAACAATGAACACTTTCTAGTCAACATTCTATAGGGACGATCGTGAAATAAAACTTTTCCATAGTGGACCTGGTATGCATCATGGGAAATGGAGAATATGTGTCATGCGCTGTGAAAAGGGGGATTAATGCATCTGCGAAAAGTATCGAACCAGGTCAGCCTGCGCGGTCCGCGCAGGCTGACCTGGGCCGAAACTTTTCGTTATTGGTCAATTTTCTGTATGCCCAAGGACCAGTCTACCTCATGATCAAGTCGGTGGTTAAAAAAAATAGGTGTGATGTATCTATAATTATTTAATGGCTTGCTTGGTATCATGTATCACGGAGATGCATTAAACCCCCTTTTGCCGAAACACTGTTTAGATTTATTTCTTTTCAGCTCTGCTGGCAGAAGGCTAGCGAGCTTATGTTAGGGCCTTGTGTCCGTCGTGCATGGGTATGATTTACTTCAAACATTATCTTCCCTGAAACTACCCATCCGATTTGACAAAACTTCACTAAATGATACGTCTGCGAAAAACTCTGATTGTTGTTGCAACGGAACTGAAAATATTTATTTAAAAACAGTTCTCCTGGAAAACTACTACTTAGAATTCTCAACAAATTGGTCAAAATTATGAGTCAAACAAGCTAAGTTAAGCCGGAGTAATTCTCAAGGGAAATAACTCCCGTTTTTTGGTATGGCAGTAAGTTACGATTTACCTATCTTGGTTGTCATACTACACTGTATAGCTGTCACCCGATAAACCTTTCATTATCAGATTATATTTTTGTTTATGTTTGGGATTACAGGTTCAAAATCATAATCCGCGACGAGATAATTTATAAACCCATGACGATAATGTTTATATTATCTTGTCACAGTTCGTGGTTTTAAAAATGTATTTAAAAAAAAAAATAAATAAATAAAAGGTTTATCGAGTTAGAGTTATAACGTGGTTGGTGTTTTGATACTCAAGTTTTCGGGATATAAATTTTTCATACTTGGGTCATGATGACTTATTGTGGTGTTAAAGATAATGCTCAGATGTGTTGGATATGTCAATTAAACATGATTTGTATCATTTAATTTTTGCCCCAAAACTTTAATCTTGACGCTGCTAAACGCGACTCGATGACCTTTTGCGGACAGTGTAGATCCAAGATCAGACTGCACAGAACGTGCAGTCTGATCTTGGATCTACCTCATCCGATAAGGAGATATCTTTCCCATGGAAATACTTTTGAAATAGCAAAATCTGTGTTTTCACTATCGTCTTGAAAGTTTGATTTCACGTAGCAGGACAAGGGTTAACAATCATGCCAAAGAAAAGAAAAGGTTTTTTTTGCTACAAAAGTTCTGAAAATCATCTTGTCAATATACTAGTACTGTTTGTCGGAGTTATTTGAATTTGTTGTGAATAATACTCGATTAGATATGCCTGTATTCATTGACTTCATCTTGTATGGTGGCATATTTCTGCCGCGAGATACGAGATAGCTATCGTGATAATTTTAGAAAACTTTCACGATAATTCGAAGTTTCCTGGAAATTTTATCAAGATAGTGAAAAGTTTTCTGAAAAAAATATCACGATAAACTTTGTTATCTTGAAAATTTTATGTTGATTATTTCTCATTCGTGCACGAAGCTGACATCGAGGTAAAATTATCGCGGTAGTTCTACCCGTTTGTCGATATCTATAAATAGAAAAATCACCATTTGGATGAACTCGGAAGTTTTTGACTGTACAGGAGACAAAGATGATCCGAAACCATATCTAATTATAGATACCGTGATTGTCAGTTGTGGGCACGAGCGTAAAACAAAATCGTGATAACAGTTAGAAATTTCGCGATATTTCTATCGTGAAACTTTTTGTTATCTAGATAATATTTCCAGGAAAGTTTTTTTTTTATCGCGATAGTTCCCTAAAATTATCATGATAGCTATCTCGTATCTCGTGGCAGAAATATGCCACCATAATCTTGGTTTGTAAAAAGATAGACTAGGCTTTTTTTTCCCCTATGAAATTATGAAACTTTATTTCAATACAGATTCCTTACAGTTTGATATCTCTGTTGCTGCCAAATACGTGTATGGCACATTTATTTGAACCATGTTCTGGAAAAATGGGGCTTAATGCATCTCCGTAATGCATAATACCAATCAAGCCAGCACATAATCGTCGATCTATAATAACCAATTTTTTTTATCAACCGAATGAATCGTGAGGTAAACTGGTCCTTGGACATACAGAAAATTGAGAAATAGCGAAAAGTTTCGGCCCAGGTCAGCCTGCGCGGACTGCGCAGGCTGACCTGGGCCGAAACTTTTCGCAGATGAATTAAGCCCCATTTTGCCAGAGCATGGCTCATTTGTAAAGCGATACAAGACCATCATGGCCTCTTTGTTTTGCTTCACCAGCAGATTTTTGCCTTTTTTTTTCATATGGATTTTAAAAACGGTCGCAGAGAAATACCGTAATCCTAGTTGAGGTTATGGGTTAATTTGTTGTTTTTGTCCGTACGTGTGTGTTTATGTATTTGTGTTTATTGTCGATTTTAACATGATTTCTTTCATATCACGAGCAGCTGGTGTAGCTATCCACGTGTAACTAGAATTTCTTTTACCAGCACTTCGCACGTCTCTTTTTAAGTCAAAATCCCGTGTCTCAACGACCTTGAAAAAAGAATATATAGATATATATATATGTGTGTGTGTGTATATATATATATATATAGTGAGAGAAAATGCTGGTAACTAGACTTTTCTCCTTTTCCAACAATATTTTCTACACATTTTCTCCTTTTCCAACAATATTTTCTACACTTTACGAAGCTGACCCGATCAACCTGAGCTGTCATTTGCAAATGAGCCATGCTCTGGCAAAAGGGGGTTTAATGCATTATACCAGGCATATCACATAATAATGGATTCATTTAATCCACTTTGTCTAACAACCGACTTGCCCGCCCGGGTAGCTCAGTGGTTAGCGTGTCGGACTCGTGACCTGGTGGTTGCGAGTTCGATACCCGGTTGAGGCAAACTTTCTTTCCGGCGATTTTTCGCCTCTCACCTCTGATGCATGTGAGAAAAGTAGTCAGTGGCTTTGGAAAGAAAGTTGTGTCAGTACTGGTGTGAGAAAGCCAGGAAACACATAGGTGCGTCGCTGACCGCCATGATATGACCTAAGCTGTTAAAATGGCGTTAAACTCCAATACAAACCAAACTAACAACCGACTTAATCCTGACGTAAAATGCCCTTTGTCATGCAAAAAAAAAAAAAGCTTGAATCAGGCTGCAGTTGCGATGTTTTTGCGGTGAATCTAAGGTATGCTTATTAATATGTCTTACTCATTTACGCTAAATTGCACGCTTTCTTATGCGTTTTTTTTTTTTTCCCCGCAATTCTCTGTGTAACGTAACGTTTATGACGTCACGTTTGTTTATAGCAATTTAATTTATTATGTACTCCTGAAGAAGGCAAATACCGAAACGTTGTACAGTACATAAACTTTAAAATTTTAATACGTGTTGTTGTAGTTATTTAACCCTTTGTCATGCAGAAAATTGACCAATAGCAAAAAGTTTCGGCCAAGGTCAGCCTGCGCGGATTGCGCAGGCTGACCTCGGTCGAAACTTTTTGCAGACGCATTAAACCCCCCTTTTTTCAGAGCATGGCTCAAATACTTTCAATTTGGACTGTCTTTTTTTTTTTTCAATGAGGTATTAACATCTCGGAAACAATGTTCAGCGGTGACAGAGGAGTGTATCCTGTCGCAAAGACTATCTTTAACCCTCAACAAGAAATTGGTCGAGCTGGGGGTTTGAACTCGCGACCCCTTAATTACAAGCCCTTTAGGTCACCGCCTGAACAACTGGGGTCGTATTTGGGTAAAATGAAATGAGCCATGCCTTGGGAAAAGGGGATTTAATAAATCTCTGTGAAATATTACACTAAACAAATCAAAACATACTCTGAATATGTAAAATCCATTTTGTCTAACGACCGGCTGAATCCTGTGGTGATCTGGTCCTTTGACATGCAGAAAATGACAAATAGCAAAAAGCTTCGCCTCAGGTCAGCCTTCGCGGACTGCACAGGGTGATCTTGGTCGATACTTTTTGCAGGAACATTAAACCTCCTTTTAATGGAGCATGGCTCAAATAGATTTTTGTTGAAAAAGCCAAATATATTGTCGACTGGTAAAAAGATAAAGGAAATGGTCGATTGAAAGGGAGGACGATAAGTATCACATAAAGGGAGACAATTCAAATATATTTATTTGTTTATTTATTTGTTTATTCATTTTATGTGTTCGTTTACTTGGAGATTTGATTCGAGTTTAAATTTGAATGTAACAAGCTTGCTGGATTATGTTTGAATAAAATTTGTTTTTGTCCATGTGAAAAATTGTAATTTTGTTTTGGAAGATAGCTATAGGATTTCCCACATTCAGGTTGATTGAATGGTCATTTATTAAATACCTGAAAAAAATCCCGCTCAAATACATGTCGTACGCTGATAAAATATTACACAAGCAAGAAAAACAATCGTTATCTACGCAGTGTCAAATACGGATCAAACCATGGTACGATGACGTATCTCACGCGCGGAATACGCACGTTTTGATTAGTGATTTGATTGGTCCAAATGTTACGCTATAATATTCATCCGCCATTCATAAAATCGAAGTAGTTTACCAACTAAACCAGTATTTCTTTTATTTTCTTGACCTTTTTCAAATAAAATGTCAATAATTAAAGAAAATACTACTTAAAGCTGTAGGTATGTAATAAAAGGAATATGTTGTACTAATTATCCTGGTGTTTGTATTTTCTTCTCGAGGCACAAGAAAAGTTTGAAATCTCGCTCGACCTTCGGTCTCGCGCGATATCAAATTTTCTCACGCTGCTCGGATCAAATACAAGCAGGAAATTCACTACAACACAATGTTCCGTATTTACACTACGTTCAACATTATTTTGGCGACATCTCCACTGTCTGTTTGACATAGTTTTATCAGTACCAAGCTAGGGCCGCGAAGACTTAACCAAGAGCACTCCAACGAACAGGAAGGTCGTGATAGCCATGTTTCGTTCCAATGTGGGGTTCTGCGTGACTCAGTGGTGACGTGTCATGAGGACTCGTGACTTCGAGGCCCCGGGTCCGAGCCTCACTCGATCCACTGGGTTTTTTGTGTGAGTGTCCTCGGGCAAGACACTTCAGAGCCCTAGTCTAGTACTGGTTGATCCCAGGAAATATATAAATATGTGAGCTTTCGCCGTGATATTACTGAAATAATGTTGAAAGCGGCGTAAAACAGTATTCAATCAATCAATCGATTAAATTCGTACCAATGACAAATCAGGGGCGTAGCTAGCCTCAAATAAATTATAACTAAAAGTAATATCGAAGGTATTATCAGAGGCACAAAGTGCCGAGAGGGAAGGGGAGGAATTTTCCAAGAAGGTCTGGAGGGCCCTCTCCATAATTTTTGTTAAATTGTAAAAATTATTTGGTGCTCTCTGGTGACGATTTTTGGCAAACTTGCTTCTCTGTTCTCTCCTTTTTTGTGCAAGGTGTACGCAACTAAGTTTTGCGTACAGGCAGCTTCGCCCCCTACTAATAAACCCGTGAGCTACAGTCTACACAGGTCGTGACAATCATCTACTGGAAGCCATGCCCTTGGTGGCTGTTTCTTTTACCGAATCAAGATTCTATCACCAAAGCTAAAAGAGCTAAACAAAATAATCAGTGATACCAATTATAAATCAGCCATGCTCTGTGAAAAGGTGACTTAATACATTTGCAAAAACATCGACCCAGGTCAGCCTGCGCAGTCCGCGCAGGCTGACCTGGGTCGATGCTTTTTGCTATTTTCAACTTTTGTGCTTATCAAGGACCACTCTACCTTCACAACCAGTCGATTGTTGGACAAAATGGATTTCATGGAGCCATAGTTATGTGGTGACTTGCTTGGTATAATAAATCACTGAATTAAACCCCCTTTTGCCATAGCATGGTTCACTAATGAAATCTAATTTGAATTTTTTGAGGAAAAGATCTGAAAATATTGCTTGACAAAAAGTCGCTGGCCGTCTGCCAATGGTGCTAACGAGAGCAACGCTCGGCTGTTGTTGCTTCATTTCCAGTGAAAATTCTAACTCGAAAATGGAGCATAACTCTGTCAAATATACTTTGATGGTTACCTGCCCTTGTTGTATAGGTTCCCCACTCGATAGTTAATAACCTGTCCAAGTGTAAGGCACAGAAGTAATTAGAGATATTATAAAATGTCGAAGTTTTCGCAAGATGACAGACGCCGACGCCGCCACATCTTCGCAAGCCAAGGATACTAACTCCACTTTGTTCGTTACGTACCCTTGGCCGCTCGCCTCTTTGAAAATCGAAACTCCCGATGCGCCTCCTATCGAATATCACGAGTTGCGTAACCTTTGCTGATGATATTTCTGACCAATCAAAATGCTCGTACTAAAATTTGTTAGGCTATGCATCAAATATGGCTGCCCTTTCGGATTCATCACAAATTTCTGAAATTAATCAGACATACGATGGTTCGCAATCATTTGGCTGTGGAACCCGTCCTGATATTTCACATAATTGATCATGAACTATAAAAACTCATTAAATATCGACCGTCTACTCTTTTTTGGCAAATTTTCGTCACAAACACGACAACTTTCGTTTTTGACGGGCGCCGCCATTATTGTTTTCTGTTTCGCGGAAGATTTCTTGTTACGGATGGTTTGATTGGACGCGATGGGTTTTGATCGCATCCAATGAAATGGCGCAGCGGGAGTTTCGATTTTTAAAGAGGCGAGCGGCCAAGGGTACTACCTTAGTATCCTTGGCTTGCGAAGATGACGGCGCCATGGCCACGTCAATACCTCGACGTTTTCTTCAAAAACAGCCGAGCAAAAATCTTTGTTACCAATGAATAGATCCAACCTGGGACCATCGAATGCTAATCCTACATCTTCACTGCCCCATGCAAGATTGGACGTTATGAGCCCAGATATTATCAGGTAGGTATTAAAATAACGTAAAATAAAACTTTTCACGGTAGAGGCGGGAATTATTGAATGATTTAACCCGTAGGTTGCTAAGCGCGACTCAATGATCTTTTGCGGACAGTGTAGATCAAGATCAGACTGCACAGAACGTGCAGTCTGATCTTGTATCTACAATGTCCGATAAGGAGAGATTTTTTCCTCCCAAAATAACTTTGGAATAGCATTATTTGAGTTTTACTATCGGCTTGAAAATCTTATTTGACTGATTTACTAGGTTAAAGGTTAATCGTACTTTCTATGCAGTGTAACCTTAATCTTCACTGTCCGCAAAAGCGGTCAATTCCATTATCTTCCGCTAGGTGGCATTTTTCAATTACATATCTGTTTGATTTGGGCATTCAGGGTACAGAACCGGACTACTTTTCAAGGCGGCAATCTTCCAGCGAATTTCAAAATAAAATATACCTACCTGGTACGATGCATCCAACCACGGTTAGCTAGCATATAACCTATGCACGAGCCATTTATAGACACAGCCCCTATAAGCTCTGGAAATAGCCCCGGTATAAGCCCAGCATCGTGGGGACGTTATTTTTGTTGCCAGTCTGTTGCACAAATTCCGGTTTTCCCCATATCTATATTAAGAAACTTTATATAGAGATTTACAGTAAACGATGGTACTATATGAAATATTTTTACCCGTTTGAAATCATTATATTCTTAAGAAATATTTAACGAAAAACGGCCTGATTTTTCCACAGACGTAATATTTATAGCCATTTTCCATTTGTTTTTTTTTTTCATCGGCAATTTACGCATCGCGTATTATTATTTATCCTGTGCATAATAGTGATGCGTCATAGCAGGCAGAATATGACATGCAGACACAACGCAGTCAAGTCTATTAAAAAAAAAAACTTTAAAGTTAAACAGCTGAAACAACCACCTAGCTATTGTACAGTTTCAACAATCTATCAGACAAGGCAACAAACGTAAAATGGTGCACTACTTTTCACTGGGTCTTAACTCTCTACCAAACGACACAACTTTAAACAAGTCCGACTTGAAAGCATAAACGTGACTCAAAATTAAAAATTCGTTTTCTGGTGGTCAGAAAGCATTGTGGGAAAAGGAGAAAATGCTGGTTACCAGTATTTTCTCTTTTTCCCACAATGTTTTCAAAAGGCTCCTTTTGTCAGGGTCGTTAAAACTCTAAATTGTATGGTAAAGGTTTAATTTGTATTTATGGTGTTTAACGCAGTTTTGAACAGCAGTTTAATCATATCAGAATCTTTGTTTCTTCCCCTGTGTTTGCCTATCGCGTCACTTTCAACAAAACCAGCTTTCAAAATATTTTTGAATGCAGTGCTGCTAACCAAGCTTAACCCTTTACCAAACGACAAAATTTCAGACTGGTCCAAATTGAAAGCATTTGCAGACGACAAAATAAATGTGACTGAAAAATTGAAATTTATTTGGGAAAGGGCAGAAAACATTGTGGGAAAAGGAGAAAATGCTGGTTACCAGCATTTTCTCCTTTTCCCACAATGTTTTCAAAAGGCTTCTTTCACAGAGTCGTTAAAAGTCGGGATTGTGTGGTAAAGGGTTTTAAAGATGCATCTTTACTCACATCTATATTCGTTTTCAGCCACTTTTTAACCCATTTCATCTTCATTTTATGAAACTATAATCATTTCTTGTATCTTCCTGTCAAATAATGCCCCTGACGGCTGCAAGGTTGCCCAGATTACGATGGATAGAAAAAGCTTTGCATTTTTGGCAGTCTTCAAAGGAATCACAGTTGTCGTTTCTGGCTTTGAATGAGTATATATCCCTCGAATTTCTCTAACACCATATAATTGGTAATTTATCTGTGTTTACAGAGATGACCAAATTCTGTGCCATTCTACACACTTTCAAGTTTTAACAGTGTCTTATTTCGCTAGCTGTAAGAATGTATCTTAAAATTTAAAAACATCTTAACAAATATTTGGGCCATGCGCTTTGAAAAGGGGACTTAATGCATCTGCGAAAAGTATCGAACCAGGTCAGCCTGCGCAGGCTGACCTTGGCCGAGACTTTTCGCTTTTAGTCAATTTTCTGTATGTTCAAGGACCAGTCTATATTATTATACTGTTGATTGTTAGACAAAATGGATTTTAGATACCCATAATCACGAATGACTTGGTTGGCATCACGGATCACGGAAATGCATTAAGCCCCCTTTTGCAAGAGCATGACTCAGTTCTAGTTCTGTATTCCAAGACTAGCCTCCTGTATGGCTGATACCTTCCATCTCTTCCAATCAAATGATTAGAATAGGAATTTGAAAGATAAGAAGAAAGCATGGTGACTATTGTCAAGATACTATAAACAGTGATTGAAATAAAAAGTAATGGAGTGAATAATTTGAGAAATACAAACTAAAAACACTAAAAATTTTGAAAAATATATTTCAAGTTAGTGTTATATAATTAACAATATCGCAGAATATATGTATATAAAAATGTACATATAAAAACTATAGCAGTCATAGTATACAAATGGGTAAGAACATCTTCTCTCATACATACATCCGTCTATGTACTCAGTTTTTCTGTAACAACACCTTACTAGACTTCTCCAAAAAGACTTGTCCAAATTAACGACGTACTTTGTCTTTAATCCTTTACCAGACGACAAAAGTTTAACCTTGTCCAAATTGAAAGCATTTGCAGACGACAATTTCAATGTGGCTCAATGGTGCAATTTTTCATTGGTAGGGTAGAAAACATTGTGGGAAAAGGAGAAAATGCTGGTTACCAGCATTTTCTCCTTTTACCACAATGTCTTCAAAACGCTTCTTTCCCAGGGGTGTTAAAAGGTGGCACTGTGCAGTAAAGGGTTAAAAGGGTACAAGACTGTAGGAAAAGGAGAAAGGCTGGTTACCAGGATTTTCTCCTTTTCCCATTGTGTTTTCGAATGGATTTCTCCACAGCATCGCTAAAACATGGGATTGTTTGGTACAGGGTTTGACAGAAATCGACACATCTATGTCAGTCTGTATCAAAAATATAAAGATCAATCTACATGTGTAATCTCACTCAAATAATGCAAAATATTGAACACTATACATAAAAATTCACCTTTTATCAAACAACCCCTTGTTCCAACAACCACAAGGAACAATCTTTTGAAAACATAGTGTGACTAGCAGACATTGCTTCTCCTTTTCCCACAATGTTTCTACCATTTAAATGATAAATCCAGTAATTTAGGCTACATTCATTTTGTCGTCTGCAAAATTTTTGAATTTGGACTAGTCGTAAGTTTTTCCAACTGGTAAAGTTTGACCTTGACTGTAAAAAGCAGAACCTTGTCCACATGCTCTTGCCCTGGTCAATTTCTTTTAACCTTTGAGGGACAAAGGAAATCTTTGAGGGACAAAGGAAACTTTTGAAGGACAAAAGGAAACCTTCAAGGGACAAAGGAAACATTTGAGGGACAAAGGAAACCTTTGAAGGACAAAGCAAACCTTTGAGGGACAAAGGAAACCTTTGAGGGAAAAAAGAAAATTTTGAGGGCAAAAGAAACATTTGAGGAAGGAGCAATTGCTTTTTTAAAAGCAAATTGCTCTTTTCCCCACAATATCTCCCTTGCTTTAAAAACGGAAAATATGGAAAATACCATTCTTTAGACGCTTGTCTTGTGTAAAACAAAAGTCTTCTTTTTTTCTTTAAAACTAGCCTGTACTATAAAGGGTGAAGGTTGACAGAAATCTATGTACATGTATATAGATTTATATAACAATCGTGAAAAGATTATGTAACAGCACATATTTCTGTATACGACACTTTCAATAGTAACCATAAACTGGTTCTCTTTGTATTTATATACATAATACTTTTATGCAATCAGCGAGATAACCAGTCTAATCTTTTCAGCATCACAGACGAAAACAGAGGCTTTTGCAGATCATGATCAGAGCACACAAAACATGCAGTCTGGTCTTGGATTTGTACTGTCCGCTTGTTTAGTCAAGCCTATATGATAATATTTTCAGCCACTGAAAGCGTCGAGTTTACATCTTTGGCACTGACAGAGTTAAAGGTACAGGGACTATCTGGTTTCCTGACAGATAATTTCACCATTCTCGTTAAGAAATACTAAATATCTAATGTTTTGTATGAGGAGCAGGAATCATGTAAGATAATCAACTACTAAATATATACTTTTAATGCCCAAGCTAATGAACAAAAGCCTTTACATTTCTACGAGACTCATCTTTGCTATAGCCCACATCATTTAATATGACCAGTTTAACATCATTTACATAAAGTAGAATTCTATTGTTATCCAAGTTTCATAAGTATTAGACTATAAATATGGCCTCTAGAGTGCATACAAGGTTTTTCTAAAATTTGATCTAGTGACCTACTTTTTGACCCAACATGACCCAATTTCGAACTTGTACGAGATTTCATCAAGGCAAAGATTCTGACTTCATGAGTTTCTGACTGAAAATGCGGTCTCTAGACTGCACACAAGATTTTGCTAAATTTTGACCTGGTGACCTACTTTTTGACCTTGCATGACCCAATTTCCAACTTGTTCGAGATATTATCAAGACAAACATTCTGACCAAGTATTTGACTGAAAATGGGGCCTCTAGAGTGCACAGTTGTTTATGCCTGCAGGACAGACAACGCACGGCATACACAGCAGGATCACAACAGCTCACCTTGAGCACTTCATGCTCAGGTGCGCTAAAAAGTGGAACCAACAGGAGGGCCATTGACCCTACAGTGCTCAAGTGAGTAAAGTAATCCACTTTTGAAGCTGAAGTGATCCTAGTTTATATGATGCAAAACAGATGAGTGTAAGTGACCTAATTTTTGACCTGACATGACCCAATTTCCAATCTATCCAAGATATCATCAAGACAAACATTCTAACCAAGTTTCATATGTATCGGGCTGAAAATGTGGCCTCTAGAGTCCACACACGGTTTTTCTAAGATTTGGCCTGGTGACCTACATTCTGACCCAATGTGGCCCAATTTCTAAAATAGTCCAAGACATCATTAACACGAACATTTTGACCGAGTTTTATGAGTATCGGGCTGATAATGTGACCTCTATAGTGCACACATAATATAAGATTTGGTGATGCAACATGACCCAATATCAAACTTTTCTGACATATCATCAAGACAGAGATTCTGAGCAAGTTTCAAGAGTATCAAGCTGAAAATGTGGCTTCAAGAGTGCACACACGATTTTCTAAAACTTGGCCAAGTGACCTACTTTCTGACCTGATTTGGACCAATTTTAAACTAGTACAAGATGGCATCAAGACAAACATTCTGACAAATTTTCACGAGTATTTGACTGATAATGTAGCCTCTAGAATGCACGACAGGTTTATTTCTAAAATTTGGCCCTGTGACCTACTGTTTGACCCAACATGATACAGTTTCCAACTTGTCCAAGATATCATCAATACAAAACATTCTGACCCAGTTTCATGAGTATCAGGCTGAAAATGTAACCTCTAGAGTGCACACAAGGTTTTTCTAAGATTTGGCCCACTGACCTACTTCTTTATCTGACATGATCCAATTTCGAACTAGTCCGAGATTTTATCAAGACAAACATTCTGACAACTTTAATGAGTATCAGGCTGAAAATGTAGCCTCTAGAGTGCACACAATGTTTTTCTAAGATTTGGCCCAATGTCCTACTTTTTGACCCAACATGACCAAATTTCTAACTTGTCTGTGCTTTCATCAGAATGAATATTCAGACCAAGTTTCAAGTGTTTCAAGTTGAAAATGTGGCCTGTAGAGTGCACACAAGGTTTTTCTAAGATTTGGCCAAGTGACCTACTTTTTGACCTGACATGACCCAATTTTGAGCTTGTCCAAGATTTCATCAAGACAAACATTCTGACCAATTTTCATGAGTATCTGACTAAAAATGTGGCCTCTAGAGTGCACACAAGGTAAATGTTGACGACAGCACGACGGACGACGGATACAGCAAGATCACAAAAGCTCACCTTGAGCACTTCGTGCCTAGGTGAGCTAAAAAGGGATAAAGCTGTTCATAGATGTTTTGATGCTTTGTATGAATCTAACGTTAAGTTTGAAAAAGTAAGACAAAAAATCAGTAAGAATGAATGAATGAATGAATGAATGTTGTTTTATGGCGCATCGACAGCTTTGGTCATTTAGCGCGCATATCTGTGTTAAAGGAATGATTAAAGCGGATTTTTTTTAGCTAAACAAGATTTCAGACATGTTGACAGAAAAGAGTCGAAATAAGATGGATTATGTGTGATCTTAATATGCATAAAAGATATAATTGAGCAACAGGGCAATCCCTATCAACTCAGAGAGTTTTGAATGATGAACTTAAGATTGTGATAAAAAGATTTGAACAGTCTTAAAATGATAAGAAAAAGTCTTTAAATGATGAAAGGTTATGTGTAACTTTTAATGTGCATAAAATATAATATTGTAATATTGAGTGGCTGGGCAATCAAATCAGTAAGAACAAACACTTTAAAAACCCAGATAACAACGTAGAAATATGCCCTCAAAACCCTAATGCATTCAATCTCCAGTGCGACTAGTTTCAAAGGGAATGCTAAGGTGGGAATTTTCACTGATAGTCTTTTTTAAATGTAGCAATCTATGTTCTTTCTTTTCTTTTTTTCACTGATATTAAGAAAACATCACGTGAAATAACTGATTGAGGGGACAAAGTAATACGTACCTGCTTGAACATTTCTCTGCTCAGTATTTCACTCAGCTGCAATAATATTTTATTTCAGAACAGGCACAATCTTGCAATTCGGTATATCAAATAATTACAACTCCACTTATTCCAGGTATGCCGCCAGATCCCAGCCTTCTTGGAAATTAATGACAACTATACTTCTTCCAAGTATGCAGCTGGGACCCAGCCTTCTTGGCCATCAACATTTACCAACCACCAGCCCCCAGTGTCCTTCTCAACCACAGTGACCTCTTGACCTGTACTCACACTTAACTCTCCATCATGTTCAGCTTCAAAATCAGAGCAAGTCCTGAACACAGAGGTCTTTGGTTTAGGTGCTTTAACTCGAGGTGGTTTCCTAAAATCTCCTGCTCCTTTACTAAGCACTTTTTCTAGATAATTGGCCGGTGCCCAGCCCTCAGCTGTGTCAGAACAAACGTACCACCAACCTTCTGCTTCCTCTAAAACTTCCACTTCTAATCCGATTGAAAGACTTATCTCACTATCATTACCAGCAATGTGTTCAGCTATTGCTCTGTACATATTTTCTTTCTTCACAGCATCTTTTGCATTATTGTTTACCTTATCAGTGATCCCATTATTAGAAATACCTGCTTTAGTGTTCAAGATTGTCTTATCACCTGTACTTGGCTTTACTGGCTTAACAGGCAAGGGTTTGGATTTGGAAGCACTTGAATCGGCTTCACTAGTTTTACTCCCAAGTTTAGCTTTCAAGGCATTTGCAAGTCCAGAGACCCCCACTGGTCTGGAGTCATCATCTGAAGAGTCACTTTTTGTGTCTGTGATTTTACCTCTGTTTACTCCTTTCAGTTTGCCAGGTATTGCTGGTAGTGGTTTGGTATCGTGCATGGTATCTGCATTTTTATCTTCCACTTTATTCCCAGATGGTTTTTGTGGTAATGGGCGTGAAGAATACTTGTGTGGTGGCTCTGTCCTGGCATTATTGAGGGGTTTAGCTGGGGGCTTAGGCGCAGATCCTAAAGCCGGTTTTTGTGGACCTGGAGAAGTGTCTCGATGCTCTACCCTTCCAATAACTTTGGCAACAGGCTTAGGTGTCTGCTGCGCACTTTCTCCATTTAATTCTGAACTGTTGGATGATCTATTTTCAAACTTGGCTTTTAACACATTAGCAAGGTTACTTACTTTAGGAGCACTACTGTCTGCTGGTTTTTGTCCTGTTTTTGATTCACATGTACCTTTAACCCAAGATGGTTTATTAGATGTAGTATTGTCATCGTCAGATTTAACCCATGATGGTTTGGTAGAAGGAGTTGCTGGTTTTTGTCCAATATTTGATTTATTGAGCAGTTTTCCAGCATCTTTAGGTTTATTTGCAGTAGCAGGAACGTCAGGCTTTTTTGGTAACGGTTTTACAGCAGCTTTAGGTATGTTATCATGTTTAGACTTAGGAGCAATAACAGTAGAATCTGGTTTCACCCTTTCATTTTCCTGTCCTTCAAAGCGAGCTTTCAGAGCACCCGTTAGACCCGATACATTCAATTTACCAGGATTTTCTACATCGTTGTTTTTCTTGCTGCTACTAGTGTCTATAGATGATGATAGCGGTTTATTTCTTGTTGGTGGACTCTGTTTAGGTTTAGTTGGTGTTAATGGTCTATTTCTATTTATTTCTTCCTTCTCTAGTTTTGATGAAGGTTTACTTGCAGTCGGAGGCGGTGGAGGTGGTGCCAACATACTCCTGTTGACCGGTTTTGTACCTCCACCTGACTTATTGAGACTATCTCCTTCCACTCTGGAGTCTTGATTGTCACTTGGAGATTTTACAGAGCTGGAATTACTGCTACTGTTTGTTTCTTCTTCAAGAAAGTCTTTCTTCGGGGGAGTGGGAGGACCTTTTGGCTTCAACTTAGACTTCAAGACGCTTGGTAGGTCACCCACTGTTGCAATGTTTGACTGACGTTTAGGGCTACTGGGTTTCTTTTCATCTGCTTCTGATAAATCCTCCTTGCTCTTCGATAAAACAGTTTGGGGTAAAGGTGATTTTGGTCTCTAAATAGGACAGAAAATACATAAAATATCAATCAAATAAAAATCTCAATAAAATGTGTACAAAGTAACGGCCTTTTGAAATCAATGTGGGAAAAGGAGAAAATGCTGGTAACCAGTATTTTCTCCTTTTCGACAATGTTTTCTACCCTGTCAAAGACAGGAATCATCACTTGAGCTAGATTTAATTTGTTGTCTGCAAAAGCTTTGAATTTGTGTGAGTCCAAAATTTTGTCGTTTGGTAAAGGGTAAAATGATGTTTTCTTGTATCGAACTAAGGAATAATCACTCTAAGGTAGCTAATTCATTACAAAGTAATGTTCATCAATTGAAAGTTACTTCCCTTCGGTCATCCTAATGCCTTTGAGTAATATGTTTCCGACAACACTATATTTCAGAAGACAATACTGAATTTAAAATGAGCAGCGCTCTGGGAAATGTTGGTTAACCCTTTACCACATAATCCTGACTTTTAATGACCCTAAAGAAAAAACCTTTTGAAAACACTGTGGGAAAAGGAGAAAATGCTGGTAACCAGCATTTTCTCCTTTTTCCCACAATGTTTTCTACCCTTTCCAAAACAAATTTCAATTTTTGAGCCACATTTGATGTGTCGTCTGCAGATGCTTTCAATTTGGACTTGTCCAAAATTTTGTCGTTTGGTAAAGAGTTAAATGCATATTAGTACATAGTGCAGTATTAAAAGTGTCACATTTTATGGATATTTTTCATCTTAACTCTTTACCACACGAAAAAATTTTAGAGCTGTCCAAATTGGAAGTATTTGCAGACGACAATTTCATTGTGACTCATATGATATGATTTGTCTTTGATAGGGTAGAAAACATTGTGGGAAAAAGAGAAAATGCTGGTTACCAGCATTTTCTCCTTTTCCAACAATGTTTTTAAAAGGATTCCTTTCACAGGGTCGTTAAAAGTCGGGATTGTGTGGTAAAGGGTGAACTCTTTCAACAACCACATATATAAACTTGACCTCTTACGACGGGTGAAAGTACATTCTACTCACACTCAGAGGGATTTTTGTCATATATTAACCCTTTACCAGATAACAAAAATTTAGACCCATCCAAATTGAAAGCATTTTCAGACGACAATTTCAATGTGGCTCAAATGGTGCAATTTTCCTTTGATAGGGTAGAAAACATGGTGGGAAAAGGAGAAAATGCTGGTTACCAGCATTTTCTCCTTTTCCCATAATGTTTTCAAAAGGCTTCTTTCCCCGGTCGTTAAAAGGCATCACTGTGCGGTAAACAGATAAATAAGCCAACGGCATAGATCCAAGATCAGACTGCACATTCTTTGCAGTCTGATCTTGGATCTATACCATCTACGAAAGTCCCTTGTTTTGCCGATGGCGTCAAAACGGTTAAAACCTGCTGAATCATGACGTGAAATACTCGTTGTACATGCAGAAAATTTACCACTAGTCAAAAGTTTTGACTCCGGTCAGTCTGCGAAATCTGCAGGCTAAATAAGGCCAGTAATTTTTGCAGATGCATTAACTCTTTACTAAACGATGACATTCTGGACAAGTCCAAATTGAAAGCATTTGCAGACAACAAAGTAAATGTGACTCAACAATTGAAATTTGTTTTTAGAAGGGTAGAAAACATTGTGGGAAAAGGAGAAAATACTGGTTACCAGCATTCTGTCCTTTTCCCACAATGTTTTCAAAAGCTTTCTATCTCAGGGTCGTTAAAAGTCAGGATTGTGTGGTAAAGGGTTAAACCATGAGAGTATGACTCAAATGAGTCTTAACCCTTTACCAAACAATCCCGACATTTAACGACCCCGTGAAAGAAGCCTTTTGAAAACATTGTGGGAAAAGGAAAAAATGCTGTCAACCAGCTTTTTCTCCTTTTCCCACAATGTTTTCTACACTTTCCAAAACAAATTTCAATTTTTCAGTCCCATTTATTGTGTCGTCTACAAATGCTTTGAATTTGGACCAGTCTAAAATTTTGTCGTGTGGCAAAGAGTTAACTCTCATCAGGTGACAAAATTATACACAAGACTTTGTTGAAAGCATAAATTTTGCAGATGACTAATCAAATGTTACTCAAAAAATGGGAGTTGTCTCTAATATGGTAGAAAACATGGGGGGTAAAAGGTTACATAGTTTGCATTATATATCTATACTTGTTTTCAGCAGGTTTTTAACCCATTTCATCTTTAGTTCATAAATCTATAATCATTCTTGTATCGTCATTCCAATATTGCCCCTGCAAGGTTGCATAGATTATGACCAACAGAAAGTACATTTCATTTTCTAGAGGCCACAAAAGAAATAACTGTTGTGATGTTTTTAGTTTTAAAATCGAAGATTTCCCGATACATGTATTTATCCCTTACACCATCTATCGGATATTTATCTCTGTTTACACAGTTGATTAAATTCTGAACCATTCCGTAATCTCAGCTGATTAAATTCTGAACCATTCTAAAGTCTATCAAATTTTTTACATCTTTTTTTTTTCATTGGCTGAATGGACGTATCTTTAGCAGAAAGGAGAAGGTAATCAATATTTGGTATTACCTGGTTATTTTCAGGTATGGGAAGTTTTGCTGCAGCCTGACCCTGGCAACTACTGGTTATGTAAGAGGCTGGTGCCCAGCCTTCCTTATCATCAAATTCTATGTACCACCAACCAGATTCATTCTTCTCCAGGACCTGTTGGATATTTCATCAAACTTTCGGTGATGCTTGTAAAGCATATGGCTGTCAAACAACTTGTATTTGGCATGCATGTAATAAGTTCTAAGAGAAAGTAAATAAGCTATGCTCTGGCAAAAGGGGGCTTAACTCTTTCGGCGTCAAATAAATAAACTCCACTTCTTTCGGTGGCTGTAAATGCAATCCTCAGAGACCCAGAAATATTTTTATCGTAGGGGCTTGACTAATTAAGCGGACGGTACAGATCAAAGATCAGACTGCACGTTCTGTGCAGTCTGATCTTGATCTGTGCCATCCGCAAAAGTCCCTGTTTTCGCCTATGGCGCTGAAAGGGTTAATGCATCTCCGTGCTGCATGACACCAAGCAAGTCATCACATGATCATGGATCCATAAAGTCCATTCTGTCTAACAACCGACTGAATCACGAGCTAGACTAGTCCTTTGACATACAGAAAACTGACCAATAGTGAAAAGTTTCAGCCCAGATTAGCTAGCGCAGACTGCACAGACTGACAAGCCCCCTTTTCACAGAGCATGGAGTAAATAAATTGAACAGTAATAGCACTAAGCAAGCACCAGACTTATGCAAGCTCATTTTGAGTTTTCCTACAGTGTGGGCTTAACCTGTTAACACACAATTCTGTGTTTTAATGACCCTAAAAGAAGGATTCCTTTAACCTTTATCACACAATCACGAGTTTTAATGACCCTGGGTAAGAAGCCTTTGGAAAACATTGTGAGAAAAGGAGAAAATGCTGGTAATCAGCATTTTCTCCTTTTCCCACAATGTTTTCTGCCCTTCTGGAATCAGGTTTCATCAATTGAGTCACATTAAAATTTTGTTGTCTGCAACAGCTTTTAAGTTGGACGAGTGTAAAATTTTGTCGTTTGGTAAAGAGTTAAAAAACACCTGAGAAAAGGAGAAAGTGCTGGTGACAAGCATTCTCTCAATTTCCAACAATGTTTTCCAACCTATCAAAGATAATTCAGCCAAGTTTGGATACACTGAATTTGTTGTCTGCCAGTGCTCTCAATTTGGACAAGACTAAAATTTTGTCAACTGGTTATGAGTTCATACCTATTAGACGGTATATATGACATTCACTTTTATAAGTTTGCCATTGCTTTACCCTCAGAGGGCCGATTGTTCTAGCTAACAGCCACAGAAAATAAATATGGTAGCCAATTACAACTTGACCTCAAAAGCATTGAAAAAAAAAAACTGATATATGAGCTATGCTCTGACAAAGGGGGGCTTAATGCATCTCTGCGATGCATGTGTCATCATGGATCCATAAAATCCATTTTATCTAACAACTTAGTGAATCATGAGGTACGCTGGTCCTTTGGCATGCAAAAAAAACTCACTTAACGCAAAAAGTTTCGGCCCAGGTCAGCCTGCGCGGACTGACCTGGGTCGATACTTTCTGCAGATGCATGAAGCCCCCTGTTTACAGAGCGGCTCATACATATTCTGTCAGACTGGGAGGCCATGTTATAATTGTTGCCATAGCAATCTTCATTTCTCTAAGCCCATCATCCTTTGTCACAAATAATGTTTGGCAGCGCAATACAAGTTGAAAATATGATAAATTTACATAAAAATTCATAGAAAAAATGGTTTTAAAGAAAAAAAAGAAAGATGGACAGAAAGAATGACAGGAAAGGAAGAATAAAGGATCAAATTACTGCAATGAACCAACATTGCAGCTAAGGGAGCTGTATTAAGCAAACATTCTTGACTCTTTCGTGACTAATGACAACAGTTACTGCAATAGCTTTTTGCAGATGGCATGGATTAAGATCAGACTGCACTGAATGTGCATTCTGATCTTGGGCCTACATCATCCACTATCTAATGCTAGACTATGAACCAATTCTTTTTCAATGGCAGTGGAAATCTGTTGTTAGACCTTGAAAAAAAGAGACGAATTTCTAGACATGGTAGTGAAAGCATTCTAAGACTCATTCTAAATCTAGAAAGTAACAAAATATCTCATTGGCTACAAAATAGTGCTCTTTGAAATTAAAAAAAAAAAATCTTGAGAATAAGACTAAGAATGCAATTTACTAAATACAGGGCCAAGATAAATGGATGGACAAGGCCAGAGCAACAGGCTTACACCTTTTGGCAAAGGCAAACAAGAGCAATGCAGGCAATTGCCAATGCTCGGCCACAGTTCCTAAACAAAACATTGATTTTCAGTGCAAATTGTAAGTCACAAAGAGGCATAAATGTGTAAAAAATATTTCAATGATCACCTGCCCTTGGTGTCTGGGGTCATTATTTGGTTGTTAACATGCGATCTGCGTTTGAAGTAGATATCTTCAGTAATGACAGAGATATTAAAAGAGTGTCAAACATCGATCCATGAATGAATGAAGTTTCAAGGCCCACCACTATCAAAGGTCGTACTGGGCCCACACACAATCAATGCAATGCAGGCACACTGATGCAGATAATGACAAAGACAACAACAGGGTTTGGACAATACCTTGATGTTTTCTTCAAAAACAGCCAAGCTACAAAAGTTAATCTTGAGAATAAGATTAAGACTGCAATTTAGAATAGCTGGTATAAACAGGCCTAGAATGAACAATTGAACAAGGCCAGGGTACCATTTTACTAACAGTTTTTAAGTTTTTGCAAGAATTTTCCTAATTTTACGCCTACGTTCAGATTTACAAAATTTGTAAATCCCTTTTACTAACCTTTCATAACTTTGTGAATTTGCGTAAGTAAATATTTCCGTAACGCTTCAACAGAAGGCAAAAACGGTAGTTTCAGCACATGAGTTACCTAGGTAAACAGCGCGTGCCATTCAACCAGAGGGAAATATGACGAAATTTATGCGCATTTACCCTGCATTTCTAGCACTTTACGTCATCTCAGATGACAAATATGGATAATGAATGTGTGAAGAAAAGAGTAATTTGTCAAAAACTGAAAAATATGACTACTGTGGAAAGCTGTGAGCATAATTATAATGTTTTTCTCTAATTTCTTCCTCTATGACGACGAAATACAAAGAGATGCCTCTAGACTTCGTCCTATGTTTCTACTCACAACCGATATTTTTGTATGTTAAGTTACACAAAAACTTACGTATGAACTTAGCTATGAAAACTTTAGTTAATCATACAACTCAGTGTTATGCAAAAACTTAGGAAATTTCTTAGTTATGTTTGCATAAGTACTTTGGTCAAACGGTCCCCAGAGCTATGGACTAACAACTATTGTTGAAGGCTAAAAGCTAAAAAACTACCTTGACATGCTGACCAGCTTTGAAGCTAATTCCATCAGCTACCTCATTGGAAAAATCACATAAAGTTACATACTCCTTGCTTTGAGACTGCATCTTTTCCAAATTTGGCTTGTTTGCCAATGGGCTCTTTTCTTTAAACTTTGGCTGGAAAAAAAAAATACACTTTCTCTGTTGTTTAACCCTTTACCACACAATCCCCAGTTTCAACGACCCCAAAGAAGGAGCCTTCTGAAAACATAGTGGGAAAAGGAGAAAATGCTGGTAACCAGCATTTTCTCCTTTTCCCACAATGTTTTCTACCCTATCAATGGCAGTGTTCATCCTTCGATTTACGTTTCAATTGTCCTGTGTAAATGCTTCCAGTTTGGACCAGTCTACATTTTTGCAATTTGGTAAAGCATTAATTTTTAAAGCAGTAATAAGTTAGCATTAACTCTTTACCACATAGTGCTCCCTTTTAACGACCCTGATGAAGAAGGCCTTTGAAAACATTGTGGTAAAAGGAGAAAATGCTGGTAACCAGCATTTTCTCCTTTTCTCACACTGTTTTCTGTCCTTTTAAAAACAATTTTCAATTTAGTTTATTTACTTTGTTGTCTGCAAATGTTTTCAATTTGGAAATGTCTAAAATATTGCAATGTGGTAAAGGGTTAACCTTTACCACACAAAAAAATTTTAGACCAGTCCAAATTGGAAGTTTTTGCAGATGACAAAATAAGTCTGACTAAAAAACAGAAATTTGATTTGGGCAAGTTGAAAACATTGTGGGAAAAGGAGAAAATGCTGGTTACCAGCATTTTCTCCTTTCCTCACAATGTTTTAAAAAGGCTTCTTTCTTAGGGTTGTTAAAAGTAAGCACTGTGTGGTAGAGGATAAAATCACAGCCTCTCTCTGGCTGTGTCCCACAAGAAGTCGGGTAAACTTCTGGAAATAAGAAGGTCATCATAACCCCACGCTTACCTACACTTGGAATTTCAGGATCTAGTATCTGAAATCTACAAGTCCATGAAAACTGTAGCCCTGAAGTAAGCCAGTTTTGACTGTGGGACAATTTTCCTATAGATCAACAAGAAGCTACCACAGGACTATAATTCAAACAACCTTGGTATGTGACGTTAAGTCAAATATACCTTATCGTAAACCCATGCCAAACAATCCCGAGTTTTAACAGTTTCGAGAGAAAGAAAGCTTTTGAAAATATTGTGGGAAAAGGAGAAAATGCTGGTTAGCAACATTTTCTCCTTTTCCCACAATGTTTTCAAAAGGCTTTTTTTCCCATGGGCGTTTAAGGGCGGCACTATACGGTAAAGGGTTAATCCTTTAACTATGGAACAGATTTCGAAACGGTCGTTGAATAAATCAAGAAATATATTTACTTTGAGCTTGATGAATATATACATAGTAAAATTAGTGTTGCACCCCCTGTGTTTTTAACGTGTTTAATTTTCTGGCGTGAATGATATGAAATGGGTTGGAAATTAGAATCTGGCTGCTGTATACAAGAACAAACAAGTCTGTTGTCTCTGAAATGGAATGAACTGAGGTATCCCTTAACACCATGGCAGCAGCTACTGATCGAGCTGTTTCAACCTCTCGTGAAGGTGTGAGACAAAGACTGCAAGCTGTTTTGCATGCCCTGGGCGGAAGTACACAATATTGCCTGATTTAGTGTGTCCATTCTCTGTAGGTCACTTTCAACCTGTCATAAGTTTTGTTTCGACATTAAATTCCCTGTTTTAGCCAGTTAAACACTTCTCGTTTTTCTTAAATTTAAAAGCAACATCTAGGCAAAAGATTCCCACTTACCATGAGGTCAAGGGATACCTCAGTTCAGTTCATTTTATGGGCAAAAGACGAGTCTGTTGGTGTATGCAGCAACCGAATTCTAATTTCGACCCAATTTTATCTCATTCACATCAGAAAATCAAACCCAGTAAAAAACACGGGGTGGAACACTAATTTTACTATGTATACATAGAATTGAACTAAGAAACAATGAACCCTTTACCACATAATCCCGACTTTTAACGACCATAAAAGAGAACGCTTTGGAAAACATTGTGGGGAAAGGAGAAAATGCTGGTAACCAGCATTTTCTCCTTGTCCCAAACTGTTTTCTACCCTATCAAAATGTTTTCTACCCTATCAAAAAGAGAACTCATCATTTTAGCAACATTTAATTTGTCGTCTGTGAATGCTTTCAGTTTGGTCCATTCCAGAATTTGTTGTTTGGTAAAGAGTTAACTCTTTATCAAACGACAAATTGTTAGACTTGTCCAAATTGAAAGCATTTACAGACGACAATTTAAATGTGGCTTAAATAATTGAATTTGTCATTGATAGGGTAGAAAAGATTGTGGGAAAAGGAGAAAATGCTGGTTACTGGCATTTTCTCCTTTTCCCACAATGTTTTCAAAAGGCTCCTTCCTTACGGTCGTTAAAAGTCAGGATTGTGTGGTAAAGGGTTAATAAACAGACAAAATCACCTTTATGGTTGGTCGAGGTGGAGGTCGAATTGAGCCATGTCTTTTCAAGGATCTAGATTTCATGGCATGAATACTCTCATAAACTTTCTCTGTCTCTTCACTCCCTCGTTTGTCCTCCTTCAGAATCTTACTGAGTTCATTAATTGAATAGATCTTGTCTTCGTCCGGGACCTCATAGGTGTCATCAAATTCATCGTCTGTGTGTTCATCTCTGTCGTCTTTCGTGTTGGTGGCTTGTGGGTCTGCGTCTTCCTAGATACGAAACAAGAAAAGTCATATCACTTTGCTATTACATAAACACTTGGCTTTTGTGGACAAGGAAAATTAAGCCACAGAAATCAGTACAAGAGGGCCATGATGATCCTGTTTTGCTCCACTGCCTGATAAACTGATGTGCTTATATATACTTATAATTACCATCAAGTTATCAAACTTAAAAACCGGTATTGCAATAAGAGTCCTGAAAAAAAAAAAAAATATATATATATATGATCCATGCTCTGTGAAAAGGGAGCTTAATACATCTGCGAAAAGTATCGACCCAGGTCAGCCTGCACAGGCTGTGCCTGGTCTGAAACTTTTCGCTATTGGTCAATTTTCTGTATATCAAGGGACCAGTCTACCTTATGATACAGTCAGTTGTCAGACACAATGGTTTTCATGGATCCATGATTATGTGATGACTTGCTTGGTGTGGTGCATCCCGGAGATAGAGAATACGTACATAGTGTTGTCGTAGATCAAAAATATCTAACGAGGTTGGGAGAATTGATAATTGTCGAGCCTTGGCGAGACAATTATCAATTCTCACAACCGAGTTAGATATTTTTTATCTACAACAACACTATGTATGTATTCTATTTATCTTTTAACCTATGATTTGTACTCATTGTGAAAAGATGTGAAAAATGTTGCTGACAAATACATTTTAAAAGTTTTAAAAGTTTATTAATGTCGGAACTCCCATTTTAAAATTGCATTACCCACATACATAGTATTTTATCGTAGTAATTAAATGTCCGAAAATTGCGATTGAGATCACCTGGGATTATTCTATTTGAGAAGACGCGGTAAACGCGCATTCAAATGACGTCACAAGCAGGAATTACGTAGGCAGATCATCGGAAAGTAGCGCGCGTGCTATGACATCTTTCTTTTTTCGCCGGCTTTCTGTAGTAATCGTTACTATCTTTGGAATGCATTTCATTCATAAATGGTGATGGGGGCGGAGTCAGTGGAACTTACTGTTCTATAAATATCCATGGTATATCAAAAATCTATAAACATCAGTGGTATATCAAAAAAAATATCGCATGGGTGTTACTGCATGGATATCCAGTTAGTTGAAAGATAAATGCATTATGCCCCCTTTTGCCAGAGCATGGCTCATATCTTTTGTGCATGCAACCAAGATAATTGTAATGAATACAAACAGATCTAATCCAATATCATATCATACCACATAGTGATGAACTCTGACAAAGAGTATTTCTACAAGAATATTTCCATCAAAAAGGGAAGAATGGCCCTTAATGGCTCACCAGAAAACAGTCTGTGGCACCCCACCTTCCCCCAGGGCACCAATTTTTGACCCCATGGCAACAATTTGAATAATTTCCAAAGAGGTCTCTGATAGCATGCCACATACCAAAACTTACAATTTTTGGTCAAATAGTCTGGTGTTAACACTTGAGTCCAAAATACTATTTTAGCGAAAATTTTTCAATAAAAAAGAAGCAAACTGTCTACAAATATCTGACCTGCCCTTCTGATATTGATTTTCCCTTTTCATAATTGACCCTTTACCACAATCCAAAGTTTTAATGACCCTAAGGAAGACGCCTTTTAAAAAAAACATCGTGGGGATAGGAGAAAATACTGGTAACCAGCATTTTATCCTTTTCCAAAAATATTTTCTACCTTTCATAGACAAAAAAATCCATCATTTCAGCCATATTAAAGTTGCCATCTACAAATACTTTAAGTTTCAACCAGTCTAAAATTTTGCTGTGTAGCAAAGTGTAAACAAGTAGCCAGTCTTAACCCTTTACCACAAAACAAAATTCTAGCCTCGTCCAATTTAAAAGCATTTGCAGACAACAAAATAAATGTTACTCAAGAACTAAAATTTGTTTTAGGAAGGGTAGAAAAACATTGTGGGAAAAGGAGAAAATGCTGGTTTCCAGTATTTTCTCCTTTTCCAACAATGTTTTCAAAAGCTTTCTTTTTCAGGATCATTTAAAGTTGGGACTGTGTGGTAAAGGGTTAAATATCTTCAGTTTTAACAAACGTTTTGCAAAATGTTTGCAACTAGGCTTTGACAATACTTTAATGTTTTTTTTAAAAACAGCTAATATATAAAACATGGCTTTGTTAACCCATTACCACACAATCCAGAGTTTGAACCACCCAGAGGAAGAAGTTTTTTGGAAACATTGTAGGAAAAGAAGAAAAGGCTGGTTACCAGCATTTTATCCTTTTCCCACAATGTTTTCTACCCTTTCAAAGATTTAAACAACCATTTGAGCTAGATTTAATTTGTCAATTGCAAATGCTTTCAATTTGGCCAGGTAAAAAATTTTATCCTTTGGTAAAGAGTGAGGCTATGTTGTATCTAATGCGATGAATTCAGCTCTTTTTATCGTGTATTAAACACTTACATTGAGGAGGTCGCTGACTTCTTGCAATGACTTCACGATCTGCGGGCCTCCAACACTGAGGGTATTTTCCAAATGTGGTTTCGGTTTTTGCTTCCGTATCTTGAACGACTCGCATTTCATCAAGTAAGTTGCAGGTGCGTATCCCTCCTTTCCGTCGTATCTGAAAAAATCACATGACATTGTTACGGGAAATCACTCCTTCCTTACAGCATAGCTTCTTCCCATATGAAATCAATACCTGCATTAAGGAGAATTCTCTTTAGCTCAGTGGTTAGTGTATTGGTCTTTTAAACTTCAATAAACGAAGATATTTGCCGCACAGGTTCCAATCCCAGCCGGAGCAGTTTATATTTGAAAAAATCAGATGGCACTGTTACGGGAGATCACTCCTTCCTTACAGCATAGCTTCTTCCCATATGAAATCAATACCTGACAACTGCATTAACCCTTTCCCAAACGACAAATTTTGGACTGGTCCAAATTGAAAGAGTTTGCAGACGACAATTTTAAATTTAATGAAAATGGCAGAAAGTTATCAAAAAGGGTAGAAAACACTGTGGGAAAAGGAGAAATTGCTCGTTACAAGCAATTTCTCCTTTTCCCACAGTGTTTTCAAAAGACTTGTACAGCAGACACGTGAAAACCAGAGCTTGTTTGGGAAAGGGTTAAAGAGAAATCTCTTGAGCTCAGTGGTTAGTGTATTGGTCTTTTAAACTTAAATAAACGAGGATATTTGCCGCACGGGTTCCAATCCCAGCCGCAGCGGTTTGTATTTGAGCTATGCATTTGTTGCAAATATTCATGTTTGTACGAACATGAAGAGTCTTGCTAATATTGATGGATTGACTGTATAGTATTTAACCTGGCTTTCAACACTTTTTCAGTTACATCATGGCTGCCAGTGCACCTATCCATGGAGTGGAGTTTCTTCGTGGAGTTTCTTTTACTAGTACTATGCAAAATATTTCTCCCAAGCCACTGGTTGCTTTCTCACAAAACCATCGATAAGAAACCGATCAGCGGTCAGAGAGGAATGAATCCTATCACAATGACCATCATCAATCCTTGGAAAAAAAATTTGGAGAGCTGGAAATTTGAACAAGAGAACCCTGTTCTCCAGTCCTGTACTCTATGGACTATGCTAATGGGGCTTGGCCTTTCTAATATACAAGGTACTAAAAGGCTCTCGATTGGAAGTACAAGGCCTTACCAAAATGTTCAATATACATGTTCCTGATAAGACTTTCACAGCTCCAGACAGAGGGAGTGATTTCTCTCTACCTGGAGACAGTGTTCGCATAAGGCTATGGTCTTCAAGATTCCCTAACCCTTTACTACACAATCTCAAGTTTTAAAGCCCAAGAAAGAGAAGGCTTCTGAAAACACTGAGAGAAAAGGAGAAAATGCTGGTGGCCTCCAACCTCCATTTTGTTTTGACACAGGTTAACTCATTACCAAAGGCCAAAATATGACGCGTCGGAACTGAAAGCTTTTGCAGACGACAAAAAAAAAATGTTACTCAGGCCTAACAAAAAAATATCTGTGTTTAGGGTTTCGGTCCCAGATGCTGTAGGTAGGGTGGGTAGGGATTCCTTTATTTTTTTCCAGAAACTTATTACATGGATTATGTACTGAAATCACACACCCCCATAAAATTTTTTTTTTTTCAAGCGTAGTATAAAAAGTTAAGGATCGGCAGCATTTTCTAGGTAGGGTCGGGAAACCCTAAACGCAGATATTTTTTTTAGGCCTCAAAGTATGAAATTTAAATTTGAAAGGTTGGAAAACATTGTGGGAAAACGAGAAAATGCTGGTTACCAGCATTTTCTCCTTTTCCCACAATGTTTTCAAAAGGCTTCTTCCTAAGGGTCATTGAAAGTTGGGATTGTGTGGTAAAGGGTTAACATGTTTGCTCATTGACTGTGACAGGAGCCATGCTCTGACAAAAGGAGGTTTCATGCATCTCCATTAGGCATTATACCAAGCAAGTCATCACATAATTATGGATTAGAAAAATCCATTTTTGTCTAACAACAGATCTAGACTGAATCATGAGGTAGACTGGTCCTCTGACACACCGAAAATTTACCAATAGGGAAAAGATTTGACCCCAGTCAGCCTGCACAGACTGCGCAGGCTGACCTGTGCCGATACTTTTTTCAAATACATTAAATCTCCTTTTCTGAGAGTTCAAATATGGTTCAAATATCTATTCGTACCTTACTCGCCACCACCCCTCGAGGTTTTTCTCTAAAACGTCAACAACGGCCCCCCTCTCCAGGGATATCTCGTCTTCACTCTGACCTTTGAACTCCTCTGTACAGAGGTACTGTTCCTCTATAATGTAAATAAAAGCTCATAGTGGTACGTTATCTTCCTGACAACAACATTTAACCCTGTACCAGACAACAAAACTTTAGCCTTGGCCAAACTGAAAGCATTTGCAGATGACAATTTCAATGTGGCTCAAACGGATCAATTTTTCTTTGATAGGATAGAAAATATTGTGGTAAAAAGGAGAAAATGCTGGTTACCAGCATTTCCTCCTTTTCCCACAAGGTCTTTAAAAGGCTTCTTTCCCAGGGGCGTTAAAATGCGGTATTTTGCGGTAAAGTGTTAAAGATACATCAATTCTCCTTTTCAGCCATTTTTAAACCATTTTATCTGTATTTCATAAAAGTATTAATCATTCTTGTATTTTTAAGCAAAATGTTGCCCCTGAAGCCTGCAAGGTTGCACAGATTACGACGGATAGAAAATGCATTTCATTTTCTGGAGACCTTCAAAGAAACCTCTGTTATCATTTCTGGTTGTAAATAAGAACACCCCCCCTTTCCCTAGAGTTTCTCTATCCCTTACACCCCATATATATATATATTGGTAATTTATCTAAGTTTACAAAGTTGATTGAATTCTGAGCCATTCTACACCACTGTCAAGTTTTAAAAGTGTTTTTTTCTCTCTGGCTATAAGGATATATCTTTAACTCTTTACCAGACAACAAAATGTTAGACTAGTGCAAACTGAAAGCATTTGCAGATGACAAATTGAAGGTGGCCCAAATGACAAAATTTGTCATTGACAGGTTAAAAAACATTGAGGGAAAAGGAGAAAATGCTGGTAACCAGCATTTTCTCCTTTTCCCACAATGTTTTCTAAAGCCTTCTTCCTCAGGGTCGTTAAAAGTCGGGACTGTGTGGTAAAGGGTTGAGACTAATCCATATTTCACTTGAATGTATTAGAAGACAAAAAATCAAATGTGGCTTGAGGGACACAGCAGTGTAGGGTACGAGAACTGTACTCTCTAATCAAGGTTCCGTGGTCAAATTCTGTGATGAGCCGGGGGCTAAATTTTGGAACTATCCAAATCATGGTGCCAGTACCGGTGAAGGTTGCATTTAGAGTGATAGCAGTAGGATTCATTCCTCACACAATGGATGATGGTTTTTGGAAAAGTAGCCAGTGGGGAAAGCCGCAAATATGGGGAGAGCCGTAACTAAGTTTTTGAACTTGTGGTTCTACCCATTTGCCGCCCTTCTTATTTGTGATTTTGATTTGTAATTTATGTATTCAAAGTATGGCAATAAAATATGTTCAAATTAACTAGTGGCTTAGAAAGACTGTTGAGCACTTGTGAGAGAAAATCCAGGAAAGCATAGTTGAGAACACTGGCCATTGTGATCTGACTGATATACTGGTGATAACAGTGTTGATAAAAGCACCTTTCACTACTATAGTTGCCTTTGTAGCCAGTGTAGATCAAGATCATACTACACAAAACATGCAGTCTGATCTTTGATCTATACTGTTTGCTTTTCTGATCCAGTACAGACAAAAGGCAGACTAGACAATGTAATTACCTTGGTTTTATTGTAGAATGAACATGTCCATTAAGTTTATTCAGCACTCTAATGTTAACTAGAGCTGTCACTGAATGTGACTTAATACCCCCGCCAGCGCTTTGACAGAAAAAGAGTGTCAAGTTCAAGGGGAGATAATTCCTCAACCAGGGGGAGGAATACGTCTTGCAAATCTTCAATATATGATCAATATATGTGCAAAGTTTCAATGCAATTGAAGGAAAACTCTAGGAGGAGTTCACAACACAAAACTGCTAGTATTTTGTACACAGATGGACACACGGACACACGGACGGACTGACAGACGGGCTGATTCCAGCATACCCCCCCGAAAACATTCGTTTTGCAGGGGGGGGGGGGTATAATTACTGAATAAACAAAGACTTTCCACTGGTGGAGCTAAATAAATAAACATTCTCAAGTCAGTAGTAGTGATGCAGATACTGCACCTTTCAAGTTGTTTACAGCAGAATATCTGTCCTAAGAAGCTGACAGTGTAGATTCAGCATCAGACTGCATGTTCTGTGCAGTCTGATCTTGATCTAGACATTTATATCCAGGTGATATTAGGTTTAACTCTGTATCAAACAGGAAATAAAGATACATGCCCAGCTGAAGCAATTGCTAATGACAAATTAGTTGTGTTTTGATAGAATAGAAAACATTTGTGGGAAAAGGAGAACACATTTGTGGGAAAAGGAGAAAATGCTGGTTACCAGCATTTTCTCCTTTTCCCACAATGTTTTCAAAGATTTTTTTTCTCCGGGTTGTTAAACCCTGGGTTTGTTTGGAAAACGCTTAAAGCAAACAGTTCATTACCTTCTCCTGGTCTGAACACCACCGTTGATTCCTCTCTTGTACCATCTTCTCTCTCCAAGCAGGTGCTTGGTACCCAGCCTTGTTCTTCCTCTACATTCACAAACCACCAACCTGGGAACCAGACAGGAAGTGAAATAAACAATGCAATTCAATATAAACTGGTACCCGTTGTATCTCCTGTAGCCGTCTGATAGACAACAGGCAACACCTGATTTATCGACGGCAGCTATTAGTTTTCATATGTACCAAATCGACCAATCAGACAGCTCCTAGCAGAATGCCTTAATTTGTTTTAAAATGGCCGAGCAATCTTCTATCTTTGGCCAAGATTTTGATGAAAGACAAAGATATTTCTGACCACGATCATTTTATTTTTAAATCGCCAAAGAATTTAATTTTTATCGATAATGTCTATTTCTGTGCATAAGATCACGATTTAAATTTCCAAGTCTCGCGTTATCTCATGAAATCTCAAACCGGGCAGAAACTCGACTTGTAAGCATTGGGTGTTACCTGTTGTTGATACGAAGATCAATAACAGGCTGCCATTTTACAATTCAATACAAAACCTGGAACCAGGCAGGAAGTAAAATAAATAATGTGATTCAATATAAAACCTGGAACCAGGCAGGAGGTGAAATAAATAATGTGATTCAATGCAAATCCTGGAACTAGGCAGGAAGTTAAATAAACAATGCAATGAGAGCCATTCTTCAGTTATCTCCCCTGATTCCTCTCCAGTACTACATTGGTCCTGATAAGGAGATATTACTTGGATTTTATCCTTGATTTTCTTGCACTACACAAATATGTTTTTGAGATAATATCTCAGCTAAATCGGGTTAGATTGTTTTACAAATCGATATATATACATTTCTCTGTTGATTGAGAACATAATTTGCTTTAAATTTACATGGAGACCTTAGATATAATCATAATTCAAAGTATTTCTATCGCAACATCCCCAAGGGAATCAAGGATAAATACAAAGGAATACAGGTAAAAGGACCAATCTGTTATTTGGTTACCTTTAGTCTTTATCCGGCAAGGGAGATAATTTGATTTACAGAAATGGCCCTCATTCTGCTTGTAATCTTGCACTACGCAGGAAGTGAAATAAACATCATAATCCATTACATCAATGTTACACGAGACAGGAAGTAAAAAAATTAATGGGAAGTCATTACTACAAAATAATGTTCCACAATCCTGAAGACATCAAAATTTAGATTTAATGGTGTTTTACGCTGTTTTCAACATTATTTCATCATATCACTGTGATGGCTCACATATCCGTGTATGTCCTAGTTTTCACCAATAACTAAGGTTAGGGTTCTGAGGTGTCTGGCCTAAAGACACTCCCACGCAAAACTCAGTGCTTCCAGTGAGGATTGAACCTTTTCTGTCAAGTTAAAGAGTCCACTACACTTTACCACGGAGCTGCAATGTACCCTCCAAAATTTAGAAGGGAGGCCAGAGGTTTAGTATACTGCAGAGCTAGGTTTCCCAAATTTACTGAATTATTCCTGTGGAGAAACTGCCCTGAAAGTTAGACGGCAGCCCTGACATACGGCATTCTGATAAAGTTTCACGAGCATTGGACTGTGCGTGTGGCATCTAGATTAAACACACAGTTTTAAATGAGCCATGCTTTGTAAAAAGGGGCTTAATGCATCTGCGAAAAGTATCGACCCAGGTCAGTCTGCGCAGGCTGACCTGGGCCGAAACTTTTTGCTATTGTTCAAATTTCTGCATGTCCAAGGACCAGTTTACCTCATGATTCAAGAGGTTGTTAGACAAACTGGACTTTATGGATCCATGATCATGTGATGACTTGCTTGGTATCATCCATTTCCCAGATGCATTAAGTCCCCTTTTGTCACAGCATGGCTCAAATACATAGGACCTGGTGACTTACTTCTTGACCCTACATGACCCATTTTCAACACCTTCTGAGATGTTGTCAAGACATTCTATGTTTCTAAGCACTGGACTGAAAGTGTGGCCTCTAGAGCACATTTTTTTCTCTGAAGGTTTGACCCAATAGCCTTCTTTGTGACCTGACGTGATCTATCTTCATCCTCACTGAAGATATTATCATGTCAAACATAATGACCACGTTTCATGAGCACTAGACTGAAAATGCCTCCACTAGAGCACACACATGTAAAAGTTCATGACTGACAGTCACCAAAGCTCACTTTAAGCAATTCTTGCTCAGGTAAACATAGGATGATGCTTCATACAGGGGGATCCAGACTATATGATACCATTTTAACGTCTAAATACTTTTGCTAATGACAGTCTATCTCAATCAAAGCACTGAAAGCACTGGTGTGGCATTTGTAAAGGGAGCCATTCTGTGGAATTAATGATGTGAAAAACAAACAATAGAAACACTTTCCTAATATTCACTTGAATGGCAGCTTACTTCATAGTCATGCAAAATCCGATAGAGAAGGATGCCTTGTGGGACAAACAAGTCCAGGCAAACAAGTCCGGGCAAACAAGCCCTGGGACGAATAAGCCCAGGAATAAACTGGTTTTGGGACGAACAAGCACGGTATGTGGGTATCATCATGCCACTATAGAAGGCCATAGCGGATCAAGCTATTTTCGATAAAAAGGAAGTATTTCCACAATTGATGGCCTTATCCAATTTATTGTAATACGCCATTTTCGATATCATATCTGAGTGCAATCGAATCAGTTATTTGTCTCAGAAAAATTTATTTCAACTGGGTTTACTGCCTTCGGTTTTGCACAAACTATGATGCACAATTTTCAAAATGCCGTATCAAACTCATAGTGGCATTGTCTTCGACAAAACCATAAAAACAACTTGATATAACTGATGTCACAATGTCAACATCACATTAATGTTTTTCCCTACTTCTGTTCATTGAAAAAAACTTTAAATCAAATGCTATCTCTTTTCAGCATATATTTCATACTTTTATGAGAGATCAAAGAAGTATCATATGAGGCATGTTCTCTGAAATGGGGCTTAATGCATCCTCGCAGGCTGACCTTGGCCGAAACTTTTTTCTATTGGTCAATTTTCTGCATGTCAAAGGACCAGTGTACCCCTATGATTCATTTGATTGTTTGGGAAAATTTGATTCCATGGATTTACAAGTATGTGATGACTTGGATTGGGGGAGATGCATTAAGCCCCCTTTTGCCAGAGCATGGGTCAATTATACTTTGGACCAGCGTGTACAAATCATAAATGCTCTAGCCAAGGCTTTGCATGAAAGCAGTACAAATCTGATGCTTACCAGTTTCAGTCTTCTCCACGACTTCAACAATGGCACCAACTTGCAGACTTATCTCCCCTTTCTCTTGTTTTTTGTACCCAGTAACTGCTACAAACACCTCCAATGGTTTGGGATTTGAGATTTTCTTGGCCTTTATTGATGCTTTTTTTCTGGAAAGACAAAGTTCAAGAAATGTGTCTGTTGGTGGTCGACTAAATTTCACAGTGACGCTATGAATTCCTCCGGGAATGAGTAAAACACTATGAAAAACAACACCATCATTCGATATTTCGGCTACTGCCTTTTTCAAGAGTTCAAAACACTTTTTTCTCAAGAACATCTTTTTATATTTTCACATTTTTTTGTTATTTAAGCCTTATTGTTTCACATGCTATTGTTTCTTGTGAAACAACATGGCTGCAGCTACAATTCACGATAAAAAAAATTTTCTGCCGTGAAAAAGTGTTCCAAACTCTTGAAAATGGTAATAGCCCAAATATTAAATGATAGAGTGTTGTTTTTCATAACTAAATTTCAGTTATCCCTTTACAACACAATCTCAAGTTTAACCCTATCCCAAACAAGCCCTAGTTTTTACATGTCTGCAGTACAAGTCTTTTGAAAACACTGTGGGAAAAGGAGAAACTGCTCGTAACGAGCAATTTCTCCTTTTCCCACAGTCTTTTCTACCCTTTTTGAGAACTTTCTGCCATTTTCATCAAATTTAAAATTGTCGTCTGCAAGCTCTTCAATTTGGACCAGTCCAAAATTTATCGTTTGGGCAAGGGTTAAATCACCCTGAGGGAAGCGGCTTTTGAAAGCTTTCTTGGAAACTACACTTGGTTTTTAATCAGTAACTTCTGAATAAAAAACCCTTTAACCCTTTTCCACACGACAAAATTTTAGACCCAACCAAATAGAAAGCATTTGCAGACGAAAATTTCAATGTGGCTCAAATTATGCAATTTTTCTTTGATAGGGTAGAAAACATTGTGGGAAAAGGAGAAAATGCTGGTTACCAGCATTTTCTCCTTTTCCCACAATGTTTTAAAAAGATTTCTTCCGAAGGGTCGATAAAACTCGGGTTAAGTCATCAATTGTGCTCCTAGGTTGAGCTATAACGACTCGAGTCTGACTGTAATGTAAAAACGTCATTTACCTCTTAAGTTTCGGGCTCAGTGAATGAAGTCGTTCAACGATACGTTTGGCACTTTGTTTTATTTGTGCCATCCCCGGTCTTTCATTAAGTCCTGTCTACCTTCACATCGATACTGCGATACCAATATTTCAAACAAATTTCTCATACTTCAAACAAATATAAGTTTTTCAGCTTGTCTTTTGGCAAGTGAGTCTCCTTCTTTTTTTTTCAAATTCTTTGATGTTTCTAACAATCTGTTTTTCATACTAAACATTACACGCCATAGTTTTATCAAACCATCTTTAACCCTTTACCACACTATCCAAACTTTTAAAAACCCTGCGGAAGATGTTTTTTGAAAACATAGTGGGAAAAGGAGCAAATGCTCGTAACCAGCATTTTCTCCTTTTCCCACACAATGTTTTCTACCCTATCAAGGACAAATTGCATCATTTTACATTGAAATCATCGTCTGCAAATACTTTCAATTTGGACAGGTATAAAATTTTGTAATGCAGTAAAAAGATAAACCCTTTACTAGGTAAGTAATCCTGTGTTTTAACTCTGTACCAAACAACAAAATTTTGAACTTGACTAAATTGCAAGCATTTGCAGACGTTGCTAAAATGACGATTTCTCTCTTAGAAAAAGCAGACAACAGTTTGAGATAAGGAGAAAGTACTGGTTACCAACATTTTCTCCTTTTCCTACAATGTTTCGGAAAGCCTTCTCTTTCAGGGTCATTAAAAATCAGGACTGCATGTGTTAAAGGGTGAGGACTCGGAGGAAAAAGGCTTTTGAAAACAAAGTAGGATAAGGATAAAATGTTGATAAGAAACAGTTGCTTCTTTTTCCACATTGTTTTCACATCACACTGTTTAATTAATTATAGTTGTCTGTGACTCCTTTAATTTTGAACAGTTCAACATTTTTTCCATTCTGTTAGAGCAGAAGTCTCAATCTTTTTTTTTTTTATATAATTTTTACCAGACAACAAAATTTTAGACTCATCCAAATTGAAAGCATTTGCTGACCACAAATTAAATGTGCAACAATTATGAAATTTGCCTGTGAAAGGGTAGAAAACATTGTGGTAAAAGGAGAAAATGGTTACTAGCATTTTCTCCTTTTCCCACAATGTTTTCGAAAGTCCTTTTCCTTGGGAATCGTTAAAACTTGGGACTGTGTGGTAAAGGATTAAATGCTAAGATTTATCTTTAACCATTTACCACACAATCCCAACTTTTAATGACCCTGAAAAAGAAGCCTCAGGTAACCAGCATTTTCTCCTTTTCCCACATTGTTTTCTACCCTATCAAAGACATAGTTAATCATTTGAGTAACATTTCAATTGTCGTCTGCAAATGCTTTCAATTTGGACATGTCTACATTTTTCTCATATGGTAAAGAGTTTAACAGTAACAGAAAACATTGTGGCCTTAAATCTCATTTTCCAACACTGTTTCAAAGGCCTTCTCCCTCAGTGTCGTTAAAACAAGAGATAGTTTGGTAAAGGTTTAACCCTTTCCCAAACGACAGATTTTGGACGATGTCAAATTGAAAGCATCTGCAGACGATAAATTTGAAATTGGTACAAATGAGCTGAAGGTCATTGATAGGGTAGAAAACATTGTGGAAAAGGAGAAATTGCTTGTTACAAGCAATTTCTCCTTTTCCCACAATGTTTTCAAAGGCTTTCTTCCCACGGGTTGTTACAAGAAAGTAACAAGAGATAGTTCGGTAGAGTTTCGAAATAAAAAATCCAGATCACAACAATATGAAATCTCAACTTCTATCAAAACAGAACTAGAAAATTCCACCAACATCCATCTATCATAACACATAGTATATACTAGTGATCCACTTAACCCTTTCCCAAACGACAAATTTTGGACTGGTCCAAATTGAAAGAGTTAGCAGACGACAATTTTAAATTTGATGAAAATGGCAGAAAGTTCTCAAAAAGGGTAGAAAACACTGTGGGAAAAGGAGAAATTGCTCGTTACGAGCAATTTCTCCTTTTCCCACAGTGTTTTCAAAAGACTTGTACTGCAGACACATGAAAACAAGGGCTTGTTTGGAAAAGGGTTAAGACAATTGCACATCGCCTCTTTACTGAGTTTTAACCCTTTCAGCGTCAAAGGCGAAAACAGGGACTTTTACGGACGGCACAGATCAAGATCAGACTGCACAGAACATGCAGTCTGATCTTTGATCTGTAATGTCCGCTTAATCAGTCAAGCCCCTACGATAAATATCTTTCTGGGTCTCTGTGGATTGCATTTACAGCCACCGAAAGAAGTCAAGTTTATTTATTTGGCGCCGAAAGAGTTAACAACCCTAAAGTAGAAGGCTTTTGAAAGCTTTGTTTGTTTGTTTGTATTGCCGTTTTAAATGCAACTTATCGAATATGAAAGTGCTGGCAGACGACAATTTCAGTATAGCTCAAATGATAAGATTTGCATTAAAAAAGATAGAAAATATTGAGGGAAAAGGATGAAAATACTAATAACCGGCATTTTCTCCTATTCCCAACATCAATATAGGGGACTTGTTGAAAATGAAAGGATTTGCAGACTGATGATAAGCTGAATTTCAATAATTTTTGCTTAACCCTTAAGCTGCTAATCGCGACCTACTGACCTTTTGCAAACAGTGTAGATCAAGATCAAACTGCACAGAATGTGCAGTCTGATCTTTGATCTACACTATCAAGATCAAACTGCACAGAATGTGCAGTCTGATCACTGTCCGATACGGTATTTTCTTTACGGTGAAATCAACTTTGAAACCAAAAATTGTTTTGGCTTTTAGTATTGAGTAGAAATTTGCGTTTCATTTATTCAGCAGCTTAAGTGCTAAATGATGGCACGTGTCTTTGAAACGGTAGAAACATTATGGGAACAGGAGAAAATGCTGGTAACCAGCATTTACTCCTTTTCCCACAAGGTTTTCAAAAGTTTCCTTCCTTCGCCTACATCAAACGACTGGATAATGTGTGGTAAAGGATAAAACCCGTCATCCACTTACATATTACATACCAGGGTCATTCAGAAATACGCATCTCTTCACAACAACTTCATCCTTTCGTCTTTACCAAACGACAACATTTCAGACTAGTCCAAATTGAAAGCATTTGTAGACAACAAAATAAATGTGACTCAAAAAATGAAATTTGATTTGGAATGGGTAGAAAAAACATTTTGGGAAAACGAATTTTCTCCTTTTCCCACAATGTTTTCAAAAGCTTTCTTTCACAGGGTCATTTAAAGTTGGGATTGTGTGGTAAAGAGTTAAGTCTTTACTACACAATTCCAAGTTTTAACAACCTTGAGAAAGAAGCCTTATGAAAACATTATGGGAAAAAGACCATTTTCTCCTCTTCCCACAATGTTTTTCTTCCCTTCCTAAAACAAGTTTCAATTTTAGGGCTGATTAAATCAACAAAATAGTATTTTGTTGTCTGCAAATGCTTTCAACTTGGGCTAGTCTAAAATTTTGATGTTTGTTACAGAGTCAAGTCTTTAACCACACAATCCCAATTGTTAATTATAATGACCCTGAGAAAGAAGCCTTTTGAAAACATTATTTGAGCAACTTTTCAAGTCTTCTGCAAATGCTTTCAATTTGGACAAGTCTACATTTTCTTGGTGTGGTGAGCATAAAAATCGAGTCCATTATTGTACTCGGCACTGCACAGACTTGAGATCAGGGGAGACTGGGTGTCGCTGGTTTAAATCTCCAGTGCCAAGCCCCATAGTTCAGTCGGTAGTGTACAGGACTTGAGAACAAGAGGTCGCTGGTTCAATCCCCAGCTTGGCCAGTTCCTTTCTGATGATTGATGATAGTTATTGCGATAGGATTCATTCCTCTCTCACCGCTGACAATTGTTTCGACGATGGTCATGTGGGAAAGCAGTCAGTGCCTTGGAAAGGATATTGTGTGTAGTACTACTAAAAATAAACTCCCGGAAAGCATGGATAGGTGCACAGTGAGTAGACGCTGCGATATAACTGAAACAAGAGGGCCATGATGGCCCTGTATCGCTCCACTGGCTTATAAATATAAACCATAAATAATAAACATTTCAATGCTGAGCCAAATGGTTTCAAAATGAAGACTTACAAAGTTTTCTCTGTAAAAGCCCATATGAAAGTTGAGACCCGCAGGGCAAAGCCATTTTTGATCCCAGAGCTATTTAATTACTTGAACCCTGGTAGAGGTCCACAAGATAAAGCCATAAAAATAAGGTGATTTTCAAGTTTTGTCCATATGAAGCCTCTGTAAAACATAAGACCCCTGATGCAAGGCTAATTTAAAAAAAAAAAAATCAAAACAGGAAGATTTCTTAAGTTGTCACTATGTAAGCCCATGTAAAACTTGTGACCCCTGCGGTGGGGCCAATTTTGACCCCAGGGCTAAAATTTTGGTCCACTTGGTAGAGGCCCACTAGATATAGCTACATGCAAAATTTGGTAGCTCTAGGCCTTATGGCTAGGTACAGGAAGATTTTTAAAGTTTTCTCTATATAAGCCTATGTAAAACTTGTGACCCCTGGGGCAGAGCCAATTTTGACCCCAGGGCTATAATTTGAAGAAACTTGATAGAGGTCTACTACATAAAGCTACATTCCAAATTTGGTAGCCCTATGCCTTATGGTTTCCGACAAGAAGATTTTTAAAGATTTCTCTATATAAGCCTATGTAAAACTTGTGACCCCTGGGGCAGAGCCAATTTTGACCCAAGGGCTATAATTTGAAGAAACTTGATAGAGGTCTACTACATAAAGCTACATGCCAAATTTGGTAGCCCTATGCCTTATGGTTTCCGACAAGAAGATTTTTAAAGATTTCCCATATTTTTCAGTTTTGTTGCCATGGCAACCAGAGTTTTTGAAGGAATCAAATTCTTTCAAGAAATTCTGAAGAGGACCATGGCAGGATCATTTCTGTGAAGTTTCATGAAAATTGGATGGGTAGTTTCAGAGAAGAAGATGTTTGAAATAAAAGTTAACGCACGGACGGACGGACGGACGCACGACGGACACCGGGCCATGACATTAGCCCGCTGGCCTTCGGCCAGTGGAGCTAATAATGTTGAAAACAGTATTAAACACCATACTATCAATTGATTAAATCTCCAGCTATTAATCAGAGTCCTTGACCAGCCCGCATAGCTGACAGGTGGTAGAGTGTACAACTTGTAAAAGTCAAGTCTTGGGCCACCTGAGGGTGTGGGTTCGATCCCCACGGCCAGCCATCTAAAATTACTAATAGTCTTTTGGATGAGACGTTAAACCGAGGTCCCATGTGACGAGCATGTTAAAGAATAAAGCGCAACTTAGGATGGGTTTCGTCCTGTATCTTGCACTATCCCTGTAACAAAACCAACAATCTTCAGGGGGCATCTCCCATAATTATGGGCAATCGGTGGCAACAATAAATAAACGCAAACCAGCATTTTCTACTATTCCCACCATGTTTTCTACTCCACCACAGACAGAAATCATCACTTGAGCTACATTAATAATAATGATTTATTTTGTCATCTGCAAATGCTTTCAATGCAGACCAGTCTAAAATTTTGTCATTTGGTAAATTGTTAATAATCTTAATTGTAGTCTGTCAACTCTTCAAATTGGATCCAGTCAAAAACTTTGTCAAGGGATAAAAAGAGCTATAAAAACAATTACATGTACATCTGTACTAAACAACAAAATTTTGTTCTACCCCAAAGTGAAAGCATTGGCAGACGACAAATCAAATGCGACTCAAATGATGTGATTGTCTTTGAAAGGGGAGAAAACATGGCTGGAAAAGGCAAAAATGCTGGTTACCAGCATTTTCTCCTTATCCCACTATGTTTTCCGAAGTCCTCTTCTTCAGGGTCTAAAAGTCCGGATTGGGTGGTAAAGGGTTAACCCTTTCCCAAACAAGCCCTGGTTTTCATGTGTCTGCAGTACAAGTCTTTTGAGAACAACGTGGGAAAAGGAGAAATTGCTCGTAACGAGCAATTTCTCCTTTTCCCACAGTGTTTTTTACCCTTTTTGAGACCTTTCTGCCATTTTCATCAACTTTAAAATTGTCGTCTACAAACACTTTGAATTTGGACCAGTCCAAAATTTATCGTTTGGGAAAGGGTTAACTTGTTGACAATCCCTCAAGCTTATCTTCAAGGGCTGTCAATGACAGAGTTCAATTTCCTTGGCGATACTGCCATACTGGTTGCTTGGCAACAGAAGTTGATCCACTGGACCTTGTTCCTGGCATTCACTGGTTAACCCTTTACCACACGATCCCGACTTTTAACAACCCTGCAAAAGAAGCCTCTTGAAAACATTGTCGGAAAAGGATAAAATGCTGGTAACCAGCATTTTCTCCTTTTCCCACAATGTTTTCTAACCTATCAAAGACCAATTTCATCATTTGAGCCACATTCAATTTTTCGTCTGCAAATGCTTTCAATTTGGACAAGTCTGAAATTTTGTCATTTGGTAAAGGGTTAATATGACCTTTTACCAAACAGTGACCTTTTCTTGCCCATCCTAAGGGTTAACTCTTTACCACACGACAAAAATTTTAGATCTGTCCAAATTGAAAGCATTTGCAGACGACAAAATAAAAGTGACTCAAAAATTAAAATTTGTTTTGGGACAAGTAGAAAACACTGTGGGAAAAGGAGAAAATGCTTCTTTTCCCACAGTGTTTTCAAAAGGGTTCTTCCTCAGGGTCATTAAAAGTCAGGTCTGTTTGGTAAAGTGTTAAGGCTTCTGAAAACATTGCGGTTGACTGATTGATTATATGGTATTTAACACCGTTTTCAACATTTTTTCAGTTATATCACGGCGCCAGTGCCCCTATCCATGCTTTCCTCCGGAGCCCAGGATAGAACCAAGTCCTGCATGATACCCAACAAGCTACCGCGGCTTGGCAAATACACAATGGGATAAGGAAAAAAGCTGGTCACCAGCACTTCTCCTTTTCCCATGACGTGACTCAAACTACCAATGCCAGATATCATGTTGTTCTTTGCAGGTGCTTCAACTCTTTACCAAACGGCAAAAGTTTAGACTGGTCCAAACTGAGAGGATTTGCAGACGACAAATTAAATATAGCTTCATGATGATTTCTGTTTTGGATAGGGTAGAAAACATTGTGGGAAAAGGAGAAAATGCTGGTAACCAGCATTTTCTCCTTTTCCCACAATGTTTTCAAAAGCCTTCTCTTACAGGGTCATTAAAACACAGGACTGTGTGGTAAAGGGTTAACTCAATACCAAACAACGGATCCAAAAGTATTTGCAGACAACAAATTAAGTGCTGCTCAACTGATTGGATTTGTCTTTCGTAAGGTGGAAAGCATTGTCGGAAAAGGAGAAAATGCTAGTTACCAGCATTTTTTCCTTTTCCCGTAATGTTTACAAAAAGCCCTCTTGGTCAGAGTTGTTAAAACTCAGGCCTATGTGGTATGGTGCTTTAACCCTTTACCGCACAATGCCGCCTTTTGACACCCCTGGGAAAGAAGCCTTTTGAAAACATTGTGGGAAAAGGAGAAAACGCTGTTAACCAGCATTTTCCCCTTTTCCCACAATGTTTTCTACCCTATCAAAGAAAAATTGCACTATTGGAGCCACACTGAAATTGTCGTCTGCAAATGCTTTCAATTCGGACAAGGCTAAAATTTTGTCGTCTGGTAAAGGGTTAACCCTTTTACCGAACAATAAAATTATGTAAGGTTTTTCTGTCATGTGACATTTTTCACTGCAAGGTGACCCATTTTTACCCGTTTAACCACACATCAAAATTTTAGACTTGCCCAATTCCAAAGCCTTTCTTGGCCACAAATTAACGGTGGTTCAAATTGGACTTTGTCTTCAGCATTTTCTCCTTTGTTTTCCCACAATGTTTTCAAGTGTTCTTCCTCCCTGATATCATCAAGATGAACAAAATCAAGAAATTCAATTATTATTGGACAGAAAATGTGGCTCCAAAAGTGCACACAGAGGCTTTTGGACTATTTGAACCAAGTGACCTACTTTTTGTCTCGGAGTGACCCATTTCCTTAACCATTTACCACATAATCCCTACTATTAACGACTGAGGAAGAAGCCTTTAGAAAACATTGTGGGAAAAAGAGAAAATGCTGGTAACCAGCATTTTATCCTTTTCCCAAAATATTTTCTACTCTTCCAAAGACAAATTTCAATTTTTGAGTCACATTTATTTTGTCGTCTGCAAAAGCTTTCAATTTGGACTGGTCTAAAATTTTGTCGTTTGGTAAAGAGTTACATGTCTGTAGTATCAAGACAATCTGGGTCCGTATATACCAACCATTCTGAAGAATATTCTTAGTCTTATTCTTCAAAATTTGAAAATCTGAAAGTAACACAACTTCTGATTGGCTAAACCAAATGGTTTAGCCAATCAGAAATTGTGTTACTTTCAAATTTAGAAAATTCTGGAGAACAAGACAAAGAACGTTCTTAAGAATGGTTGGTGAATACGGACCCTGGGTCCGTATATACCAACCATTCTTAAGAACGTTCTATGTCTTGTTCTCCAGAATTTGCTACATTTGAAAGTAACACAACTTTCAAATTTACAAGATCTTGGACAATAAGACTAAGAATGTTCTTAAGAATGGTTGGTGAATACGGACCCAGTGACCACATAGTTTTATTATGTATTGGACTAAAGGTGTGCCTCTGAATTGCACTCAAAGTTTTTTATGGTAAAGTTTACCCTTTAACAAACAATTGTTAGTTTCTGCAACCGAGATGAAAACATGATACAAAAAGAAAACAAGAAAACACTAATGTTACCACTGTGCTTTTTTTCTTTTTTCCAGGCTTTCAAAGACAAAATCCAGGTCAAATTACAATGTCTTTGCAAGTGCTTACATTGTCGTCAAACACTTTCTTGTCTGGTAAAGTTAAACTTTGACCAAACAATCCTGACTTTTACTGACCCTGGAGAATACAGCTTCTGAAAACACTGTGGGAAAAAGGAGATATTTACATACTGGTAACCAGCATTTTCTCCTTTTCGAACACTATTTTCTATCCTTCTAAAAAACAAATCCCAATATTTAGGCCACATTTAATTCTTTACCACACGACTAAATTTTGGACCTAGACCAAACTGAAAACATTTGCAGATGACAAAACAAATGTAGCTCCAATGATTTTTTTCTGTCTTTGATAGGGAAGAAGACATTGTGGGAAAAGGAGAAAATGCTGGTCACCAGCATTTTCTCCTTTTCCCACAATGTTTTCAAAAAGCCAGCTTCTTCAGGGTCGTGAAAACTCGGGATTGTGTGGTAAAGAGTTAATTTGCCCTGTGCCCAATTTGAACAAGTCTAAAATTTTTAAAGTCTGGTATAGCATAATACTCTTTACCAAACGACAAAATTTTAGACTAATCCAAATTGAAAGTATTTGCAGACGACAAAATAAATATAACCCAAAAATTGAAATTTGTTTTGGGAAGGGTAGAAATCATTGTGAGAAAAGGAGAAAATGCTGGTTACCAGCATTTCCTCTTTTTCCCATAATGTTTTCAGAAGGTTTCTTTTTCAAGGTCGTTAAAAGTCAGGATTGTGTGGTAGAGAGTTAATCATATGCCACACAATGCCGACTTTTAACAACTCTGAAAGACCCTCACAGACAAAAACCATAATTTTAGCTACATTTATTTTGTCGTCTGCAATTTCTTTCAATTTGGTCAAGTTAAAATTTTGCCGTTTGGTAAAAGGTTAACCCAACTGCACAATTATGCCATATCTGAGATCATAAACAGGAAGAAGTTACAACGCTGATTACCGTTCAACATATTCATATTTTCTGTTTCATTTCCTTTATTTTCAAGTTTGTATACTCCCTCTTATACCAATCTACAAAATTAATCACTTCATACAAATATGCACAATCAGTAGCAATAAGTAAAATCAAAGCACTGAAAACACTGGTGTGGCATTTGTCAAGGATGCCATTGTGTGGAATTAATAATCTGAAAAATAAACAGTAAGAAATAGTTTCAAAATATTCACTTCAAAGTCATATATAGTCATGGCAGGCACAATCCAAAAGAGTAGTGTGCAATCTTGTGCGACGAACGAGTCCAGACGAACAAGCCCAGGAACGAATAAGCCCAAGAACGAACTGGTTTTGGGATGAAGAAGCACAGAATTGGGCGGTCAGGAAAGATTGTGCGTATTATTACGCCAATAGAAGACCATAGCGGATCAAGCTTTTTTCGATGAAAAAAGAAGTATTTCCACTATCGATGGCCTAATCCAATTTATTTTAATACGCCATTTTCAATTTCATATCCTACAGCAATTGAAGCACTTATTTGTCCTAGAAAAATTGAGCTTAACTGGGTTTATTTTCTTCCGTTTTGCACAAACTACGATACATGATTTTCAAAATGCCATATTGAACTCGTAGGGGCATTGTCTTCGACAAATGCTACAGCTATCATTAACCCTTTCCCAAACAAGCCCTGGTTTTCACGTGTCTGCAGTACAAGTCTTTTGAAAACACTGTGGCAAAAGGAGAAATTGCTCGTAATGAGCAATTTCTCCTTTTCCCACAGTGTTTTCTACCCTTTTTGAGGCCTTAAAATTTCTGCCATTTTCATCAAATTTAAAATTGTCGTCTGCAAACCCTTTCAATTTGGACCAGTCAAAAATTTATCGTTTGGGAAAGGGTTGAATACCTTTCACAATGACAGGGGTCTGAGAAAATGTTGTCATGACAACAACATGGCTGCGTTACGAGGAGTGTTCAAATATGAATGCATCTAAGCACCTAAAATTTGATTCTTCATTATTACGGTTTCACTGAAATTTTTACTTTGTTCCTTCAAAGTATTAACCTCCAACAGATATGCAAAGTTTCAGTCTCTGGATCCAATCTTTGAAGGCATTTTCATAGTCTTTTTTAGGTATACTTGTACTTTGAAAACAGTGGAATTAATTTGCTTTCAACTCTGTTTAAACCATCAGTTTCAGTCAATTGTCTTTTGTACAGTGTGCACGACTTTCAGAAGCAGGAAAAAGTTGTTGTGCTCCCCCACCCTCTGTATTCACCTGACCTTCCCCCTTTTGACTTCTTTTTTGTTTCCATAGATAAAAAAATACCTTTCAGGTCAAAAATTTGTTCATCACAAAGTCACCTCAATTCTGCAATATTCCAGTGTCTTCATAGTATACCTAAAAAAGACTATTGAAATGTCTTCAAATATTGGACACGGAGACTGAAACTTTGTATATCTGTTGGAGGTGAATACTTTGAGGGAACAGAATAAAAACTTTAGGTGAAACCTATGAAGAATCAAATTTTAGGTGCTTAGAATAATAGATGCATTCATATTTGAACACTCCTTGTCTTATCTTGACATGGAAATTGTTCAAACACAGCCAAGCTAAAATCAAAGTCCTGGAAAGCGGATTTGTGGAGTAGCATAAAGCTGTAACATGTTGTGATAAAAAAATGAAATCACAAGCAACACACGTGCAATCATTTTCAAGTGGAGTTAGCAAGGGCATGGAAAGTCAAAATTGTTCTGCCGAGTGGGCCTTGCAGTAACTCTTATTCTATTACTGTTTAAGGACTGGTAATTTGATCCGCCAATCTTGTGCAGTTTTTTTGCTGGTGTTAGATTTCTGAATAAGTATGTATGGTACACATGTAGGACTGTATATAAGGTAGTAAGGTAGTGGCAAAAGCGATGTTGATGTGTATTAGCTAAAACTGAGAGTAGAATGGGGGTAAGCGCGAATGACAGTATATTTGGTTCAAGTCAAACCGATATCATAGTACAGTGTGAGCGTGCATATGCGTCGTTACGCATGATGTATTTGGTTCCAGTCAGAACGATCACAATAAGCGGATTTGTTGTACAAATCCGCTAAAAAGTAATTAAAAATTTCTGTGTATGTAGAAATCCTCTAGTTTGGGGTGCCTTGTCTGGTTTAACCCTTTACCACACAATCCTCCCTTTTAAGCACTTTGAGTAAGAAGTCTTTCGAAACAAGAGGGCCATGATGGCCCTGGATCGCTCACCTGAGTCATTAGGCAAAATTTCACTCCAGGGTCATAATGACCCATTTAAAACTCATCTGAGATATTATTAAGACAAACATTCTGACCAACTGTCAGGTCATTTGAGCTGAAAATGTGGCCTCCGGAGTGTCCAAAATGTCTTTCTTCAATTTGACCTAGTGACCTAGTTTATGACCCTATGTGACCATATTTCAAACTCATCCGAGACATCAAAACAAACTTGTTGACCAAGGTTCAGGTGAATTGGGCAAGAACTGTCACCTCTAGAGTGCCCACAAGGTATTTCTGTAATTTGACCTAGTGACCTAGATTATGACCCTATGTGACCCAATTTCAAATCCATTTAAGATATCATCAAGTCAAACATGCTGACAAATTTTCAGGTGAGTTGAGCAAAAACTGTGGCCTCTACAGTGCCAACAATACATTTCTTTAATTTGACCCAGTGACCTAGTTTATGACCCTATGAGACCCAATTTCTAATTGATCTGAGATATCAAGTCAAATATGTAGACCAATATTCAGGTCAGTTTAGCTAGAATTGTGGCCTCTAGAGTGCCCACAAGGTATTTCTTCAATGTGACCCAGTGACATTGTTTATGACCCTATGTGACCCAATTTTGAACTCCTCTGAGATATCATCAAGACAAAAAATGTGGCCTCTAGAGTGCCCACAAGGTATTTCTCTAATTTGACCTAGTGACCTACTTTATGACCCCAGATGACCCAATTTCAATCTCATCCAAGATTTAATTAAGGCAAACATTCTGATAAATTTTCAAGTCAATTGAGCAAACAGGAGGGCCATGATGGCCCTGGGTCGCTCACCTTAGTAGAGTGCCTTTAAGGTTTTTCTTTAATTTGACCATGTGACCTAGTTTTTGACCGCAGGTGACCCAATTTCAAACTCATATTTCATGAAGACAAACATTCTGACCAATTTTCAAGTCAATTGAGCAAAAATTGTGGCCTTGAGTGCCCTAAAGATATTTCTTTAAATTGACCTAGTGATCTAGATTATGACCTCAGATGACCCAAATTTGAACTGGTCACTGACTATATCAAAAGAAACATTTTAACCAATTTTCAAATCAAATGAATAATAAATGTGGCCTCTAGAGTGCCCACTAGCTATTTCTTTAATTTGACCAAGTGACCTAGTTTATGACCCCAGTTGACCCAAATTCACACTCATGTGAGATTTTACAAAGACAAACATTCTGACCAATTTTCAAGGCAATTAAGTAAAGAATGTGGCCTCTAGAGAGCCCACAAGGTATTTCTTTATTTTGACCTAGTGACCTAGTTTATGGTTCCAGGTGACCCAAATCCAAACTCATCTGGTATTTCATCAGGACAAACATTCTGGCCAAATTTCAGGTCATTTGAGCAATAAATGTGGCCTCCAGAGTGCAAACAAGATATTTATTTAATTTGACCCAGTGAACTAGTTTAGGACCCAAGTTGACCCAAATTAATTTATGTGAGACTTTATAAAGACAAACTTTCTAACTAATTTTCAAGGCAATTGAGCAAATAATGTGGCCTCGAGAGTGCCAACAAGGTATTTCTTTAATTTGACCTAGTGATCTAGTTTATGACCCAAGATGATCCAATTTTGAACTCAATGAACTTGTTGCGCTTAGATGGGCAAGCAAACTTAGAAGAGAATCACTACATACCAAATATCAAAGCTCTACGCCTTCCAGTTTTAAAGAAGAATTTTAAAGTTTTCCTTCTTTGTTCCTATGTTCGAACTTGTGACCCCCGGGGCTGGGCCAGTTTTGACCCAGGGGCATCATATGAACAAACCTGGTAGAGGTCCACTAGAAAATGCTACATACCAAATATCAAAGCTCTACACCTTCCCTTTTAAGAGAAAAAGAAATTTAAAGTTTTCCTTCTTTGTTCCTACCTTTGAACTTGTGACCCCCGGGGCGGGGCCAGTTTTGACCCAGGGGCATCATATGAACAAACTTGGTAGAGGTCCACTCTGAGATGCAACATACCAAATATCAAAGCTCCACACCTATCGGTTTCAGAAAAGAAGAATTTTAAAGTTTTCCTTCTTTGTTCCTATGTTCGAACTTGTGACCCCAGGGGCTGGGCCAGTTTTGACCCAAGCAACATCCTTGGAACAAACTTGGTAGAAGTCCACTAGGAGATGCTACATACCAAATATCAAAGCTCTATGCCTACCCACTTAAGAGAAAAAAAAAATTAAGTTTTCCTTCTTTGTTCCTATGTTTGAACTTGTGACCCCCAGGGCAGGGCCAATTTTGACCCCAAGGGCATCATATGAACAAAATTGGTAGAGGTCCACTAGGCAATGCTACATACCAAATATCAAAGCTCTATGCCTTCCAGTTTCAGAGAAGATGATTTTTAAAGTTTCCCCTCTTTGTTCCTATGTTTGAACTTGTGACCCCCGGGGCGGGGCCAGTTTTGATCCCAGGGACATCAAATGAACAAACGTGGTAGAGGTCCACTAGGAGATGCTACATGCCAAATATCAAAGCTCTACGCCTTCAAGTTTCAGAGAAGAAGATTTTTAAAGTTTTCCTTCTTTGTTACTATGCTCAAACTTGTGACCCCCGGGGTGGGGCCAGTTTTGACCCCAGGGGCATCATATGAACAAACTTGGTAGAGGTCCACTAGGCAATGCTACAAACCAAATATCAAAGCTCTATGCCTTCCAGTTTCAGAGAAGATGATTTTTAAAGTTTTCCCTCTTTGTTCCTATGTTTGAACTTGTGACCCCCCGGTGCAGGGCCAGTTTTGACCCCAAGGGCATCATATGAACAAACTTGGTAGAGGTCCACTAGGAGATGCTTCATGCCAAATATCAAAGCTCTATGCCTTCTAGTTTTAGAGAAGAAGATTTTTAAAGTTTTCCTTCTTTTTTCCTATGTTGGAAATTGTGACCCCCGGGGCGGGGCCAGTTTTGACCCCAGGGGCATCATATGAACAAACTTGGTAGAGATCCACTAGGAGATGCTACATGCCAAATATCAAAGCTCTACACCTTCAAGTTTCAGAGAAGAAGATTTTTAAAGTTTTCCTTCTTTGTTACTATGCTCAAACTTGTGACCCCCGGGGCAGGGCCAGTTTTGACCCCAGGGGCATCATATGAACATACTTAGTAGAGGTCCACTAGGCAATGGTACATACCAAATATCAAAGCTCTACGCCTTCCAGCTTCAGAGAAGATGATTTTTAAAGTTTCCCCTCTTTGTTCCTATGTTTGAACTTGTGACCCCCGGGGCAGGGCCAGTTTTGACCCCAAGGGCATCATATGAACAAACTTGGTAGAGGTCCACTAGGAGATGCTTCATGCCAAATATCAAAGCTCTATGCCTTCTAGTTTTAGAGAAGAAGATTTTTAAAGTTTTCCTTCTTTGTTCCTATGTTGGAAATTGTGACCCCCCGGGGCGGGGCCAGTTTTGACCCCAGGGGCATCATATGAACAAACTTGGTAGAGGTCCACTAGAAGATGCTACATGCCAAGTATCAAAGCTCTACGCCTTCAAGTTTCAGAGAAGAAGATTTTTAAAGTTTTCCTTCTTTGTTACTATGCTCAAACTTGTGACCCCCGGGGCGGGGCCAGTTTTGACCCCAGGGGCATCAAATGAACAAACTTGGTAGAGGTCCACTAGGAGATGCTACATACCAAATATCAAAGCTCTACGCCTTCTAGTTTCAGAGAAGAAGATTTTCAAAGATTTTGCTTTTTTTTCCTTTTTGTTGCCATGGCAACCAGAGTTGTGGGTGGAATTCAATTCTTTGAACAATTTTGGTAGAGCTTCACCCAAGGAACATCCCTGCCAAGTTTCATCAAGATTGGCCCAGTGGTTTAGGAGAAGAAGATGTTTAAAGAAATTGTTGACGGACGACGGACGACGGACGCCGGACATAGGGCGATCACAATAGCTTACCTTTAGCACGTTGTGCTAAGGTGAGCTAAAAATGTGGCCTCTAGAATGCCCACAAGGTATTGCTTTAATTTGACCCCAGTCACCAGAGCCATGTTTCTTGAGGGATCAAAATTTCGCCAACAATTTTTGAAAAGGGTCACAAAAGGAACATCTCTGTGAAAATATTTTAAAATCTGACCAGCGGTTTCAGAGAAGAAGAATTTTTAAGAATTTCTTCATATCCGTATAGTGCAAGTAGCCCCCATTCACCAGAGCCATGTTTCTTGACAGATCAAAATTTCGCGAACACTTTTTGAAAAGAGTCACCCAAGGAACATCTCTGTGAAATTATTTTAAAATCTGACCAGCCGTTTCAGAGAAGAAGAATTTTTAAGAATTTTTTCATATCTGTATAGTGCAATTAGCCCCTATTCCCCAGAGCCATGTTTCTTGATGGATCAAAATTTCGCCAACAATTTTTGAAAAGGGTCACCCAAGGAACATTCCTGTGAAATTGTTTTAAAATCTGACCAGCTGTTTCAGAGAAGAAGAATTTTTAAGAATTTCTTCATTTCCGTATACTGCAAGTAGCCCCCATTCACCAGAGCCATGAGGAATACTTCTAAAAGGTTTCAGGGTCCCAGGTCAAACAAAAAGCACGGAAACAAAAACAAGACAGAAAGATTGACAGACAGACGGATGGACAGGCAGACAGATGGATGGACAGACAGACAGAGAGAGAGACAGACGGCTGGACGGACGGACAGGCAGACAGACATGACAGACAGACAGACATGGCGAAACCAGTATACCCCCCCCTAATTCGTGGGGTGGGGCTATAAAAACAACCTCTAGGAATACATAAACAGCTGCACTAGTTACTGTGATATGACTGAAATAAAGATGTCCAACACAAAACAAAAAAAACAAGAGGGCCATGATGGCCCTGTATTGCTCCACTGGCTTATAAATATAAACCACGAAGAAAAGTCTTCACTATATAAGCCCTTATAAAACTTTGACCTCATGGCTACAGTCTGACAAAATGGGGAATATTGTATTAGAAGAATAACATGCCAAATGTGGGAGTTCTTGGCCTTATGGCTGGTAACAAGATGGTTTCTGAACTTTTCACTCCATAAACCCATGTAAAACTTGTGATCCCTGGTGCAGGGCCAAACTTGATCCTAGAGCTGTAACTTGGGCCCTCTTTGTAACTGTCCACTAAATAATGCTATAATTATATGCAAAATTTGGTAGCCTAAGCCTTATGGCTATGTACACCAAGATTTAAAAGTTTTCCCTATGTAAGCCTATGTAAATCTTGTGAACCCCCCCCTCCAAGTATGAGGCCAAATTGACCCCAGGACTATACTTTGGACACTTTTGGTAGACTCCAACTAGATCAAGCTAAATGCCAAATTTGGTAGCTCTAGGCCTTATGGTTTCAGACAAGAAGATATTTAAAGTTTTCTCTATATAAGCCTATGTATAAAACTTGTGACCCCTGGGGAAGAGCCAATTTTGACCCCAGGGCTATAATTTCAAGAAACATGATAGAGGTCTACTACATAAAGCTACATGCCAAATTTGGTAGCCCTATGCCTTATGGTTTCAGACAAGAAGATTTTTAAAGTTTTCTCTATATAAGCCTATGTAAAACTTGTGACCCCTGGGGGAGAGCCAATTTTGACCCCAGGGCTATAATTTCAAGAAACATGATAGAGGTCTACTACATAAAGCTACATGCCAAATTTGGTAGCCCTATGCCTTATGGTTTCAGACAAGAAGATTTTTAAAGTTTTCTCTATATAAGCCTATGTAAAACTTGTGACCCCTGGGGCAGAGCCAATTTTGACCCCAGGGCTATAATTTGAAGAAACTTGATAGAGGTCTACTACATAAAGCTACATGCCAAATTTGGTAGCCCTATGCCTTATGGTTTCAGACAAGAAGATTTTTAAAGATTTCCAATATTTTTCAGTTTTGTTGCCATGGCAACCAGAGTTTTTGAAGGAATCAAATTCTTTCAAGAAATTCTGAAGAGGACCATGTCAGGATCATTTCTGTGAAGTTTTGTGAAAATCGGATGGGTAGTTTCAGAAAAGAAGATGTTTGAAATAAAAGTTAACGCACGGACGGACGGACGGACGGACGGACGACCGGACGGACGGACGCACGACGGACACCAGGCCATGACATAAGCCCGCTGGTCTTCGGCCAGTGGAGCTAGTAAGTCTGATTTATTTACAAGAAAAATTATTAATCAGCTGAAAATGCAGATCACTGGCTTAACCCAGTAAGATTCAAGAGACGTTTAACCCATTACCACACAATGCCAACTTTTAAGAACCCTGATGAAAAAGCCTTTTGAAAACATTGTGGGAAAAGGAGAAAATGCTGGTAACCAGCATTTTTTCCTTTTCTTGCAATGTTTTCTGCCCTATCAATGATAAATTTCCTCATTTGAGTCCCATTTAATTGTCGTCTGCAAATGCTTTCAATTTGGACAAGTCTACATTTTTCTCGTGTGGTAAAGATTTAACTCTTTACCACACAGCAAAAGTCTAGACTTGTCAAAATTGACAGTTCGTGAGGACAACAACATCAGAAATGGTTTCAACAGTTAGATTTACATGTGAAAGGGTAGAAAACATTGTGGGAAAAGGAGAAAATGCTGGTTACCTGCTTGGCTTGTTTGGTTTGTATTGAGGTTTAACACCATTTTAACAGTTCAGGTCATATCATGGTAGTCGGTGACACACCCATGCGTTTCCTGGCTTTCTCATACCAGTACTGACATAACTGTCTTTCAAAAGCCACTGACTACTTTTCTCACATGCATCAGAGGTGAGAGGCGAAAATCGCAGGAGAGAAAATTTTGCCTAAACTGGGTATCAAACTCGCAACCACCAGGTCACGATTCAGACACGCTGGACACAATTCTTAAAGCCTTCTTTAAAAATTGTTTGGTAAAGGGTTATATGAATAAATTACAATTAACATTTTCACTCTTCACAATTCCGAGTTTTAACGACCTTGGATTTTCTACACTTGCTCTTTCCAAGCCATTGGCTGTTTCCTGTCATAACATTATCGTCAAAACAATAGTCACTCAGCAGTTACTAGAGAGGAGCGAATCTTGCCGCATATGAGACTTTATTCAATCCCTGGAAGGAAATTGACCAAGCCGGGGATCGAGCTATGAACCCATTCTCAAGTCCTGTATGCTACAGGCTCTGCTACTGAAGCACTAAAACTGGTAAAAATAAGAAAAAAGCAAAGTACCTTTTTATAAACTGTAAACAAGACTGGCAGCAGTTCCTTCGATAAATCCAGACAAATGGTTTGAGAACTTTGTTGAACCTCTCCATTTAGCACTTTTATATTCATCACAGAATTTTCTACTCCATCTACTAGTGTTTATGTTCATTTCATAAATATAAGAGCAGCACTATGACAGAAGGGGGCTATGTGCACCTTCATGACGCATTATACCAAGCAATCATATAAATATGGATTCATAAAATCCATTTTGTGTAACTATATACTGACGGGATCATGACGTAGAATGGTCCTTAGACCAATAGCAAAAAGTTTCGGCCCAGGTCAGCCTGCGCGGACTGCGCAGGCTGACCTGGGTCGATACTTTTTGCAGATGCATTAAGCCCACTTTTCCCAGAGCATGGCACATATACATCACGGAACTTTTCACTCCTTATATTAGTGTTAATGTTCATTACATAAATACATACATCCATCAATCAGTTAACAACGCTGTTTGACACTCTCTCCCAAAACACACTGGATTTCTTAACACTGTGTTAAAGGCACAGTAGCTGCCAAATGTAAACATTGCTGGTGTTAAAATGCATTTAGATTTAATCCATATCATTTATAAGTATGGAATTTATTGTGAAGATGACATTCTGTTATTGTATGGTCTGTCCACTTAGTGTTAGTCACTGGTAGAGAAATGAATTTCAACACTAAGTTAAAAAAGGTTGTCAGGATGCTCTATCTTTTGTAATTACTAATTACCTGATTTTAAGATTAATTTTTCTGCCAGCGACCAAGTCGCTTGGACCGACCACAAAAATAACAGACTGTCATCTTCACAATATTTCCCATATTTTAGAAGGCATGATTTAAGTTTAAATGTATTTTCACACCTGCATTGTTTTTTTTTTTTTTGCTGCTATTGGGCCTTTAACTCTTTATCACACACAAAAACATGTAGATTTGTCCAAATTGAAACCATTTGCAGACGACAATTTGAAGCTGGTTCAAATGATGGAATTCATCTTTGATAAGGTAGAAAACCTGGGAAAAAGAGAAAATGCTGGTTTCTAGCATTTTCTCCTTTCCCCACCACGTTTTCAAAATACTTCTTTCCCAGGGTTGTTAAAACTCAGGGTTGTGTGATAAAGGGTTAACAATTTCTTGGATTTACTGATTCTCTGAAGATAAATTGCAAGTGCTTAACCCTTTACCACACAATGCCGCCTTTTGGCGCCCCTGGGAAAGAAACCTTTTGAAAACATTGTGGGAAAAGGAGAAAATGCCGGTAACCAGCATTTTCTCCTTTTCCCACAATGTTTTTTACCATATCAAAGAAAAGTTGCACCATTTGACCCACATTGAAATTGTTGTCGGCAAAAGCTTTCAATTTGGACAAGGCTAAAACTTTGTCGTCTGGCAAAGGGTTAAAGATACATCTTTACTCGTTTTCAGTCAGTTTTTAACCCAATCCATCTTTATTTAATCAAACTATAATCACTCTTGTATCTTCATGCCAAATGTTGCTCCTGACGGTTGCAAGGTTGCATAGATTACCGACCAATAGAAAATGTATTTCACTTTCTGCAGGCCATCAAAGAAACCACTGTTGCGATGTTTTTGGTTCTAAATCAAAAATCTCTGATATACACATACCTATTTATCCCTTTAATTATATCGGTAATTTTACTATGTTTTTCATAGTTGACTTAATTCTGAACATTTCTACAGTCTATCAAATTTTATTTCTGGCTGTAAGAGTATAATTATTATCTTTAATTGTTTTGGCTTTCCGTCCTTCCTTGTAATACATGTACTGAGTTTTGCTTTACTGTCCTTCCTTAAAATAAACCCTTTACCTCATAATCCTGAGCTTTATTTACAACCTTGAAGAGGAAGGCTTCTGAAAACACTGTGAGAAAAGGAGAAAATGTTGGTAAACAGCATTTTCTCTATTTCTCACAAATTGTTTTCAAAAGCATTCTTCGTCAAGGTCGTTAAACGTCAGGATTGTCTGGTACAGAGCTGACCCTATTTAGGGCCAAAAGTAAAACTGCTGGAAATTTTCCACTTAAAAATAAAATCTGATCAGGCTTAATTTCAATGTTGTTTCCTTCTAGAAATTCTGCAGTGAAGCAGACAGTGTGGATCAATTTTATTCAGAAGAATCTAGAAATTGTCATACGGTAAGGTGCAAAGGATGAAAAACAATTTAGATTCTGCCATACTGAAAGCATTGTGCAGATATCAGCAAATAAATATTCCCCATAGGAAGAAATTTGTTTGTCAACGGGTAGAAAACTTTGTGTGAAAAGAAGAAAATACTTGTTACCACCATTTTCTCCTTCTCCACCGTGCTGTTCAAATTCTGAAACTCGACTTCACAGTCAGGAAAACACAGGACTGTTTGGTAAAGGGTCAACCCCTTTAGCCCTTTACCAGATGACAATTTTTAGCGTAGTCCAAATTGAAAGCATTTGCAGATGACAATTTCAATTTGGCCCAAATGGTGCAAGTTTTCTTTGATTGGGTAGAAAACATTGTGGGAAAAGGAGAAAATGCTAGTTACCAGCATTTTCTCCTTTTCCCACAATGTTTTCAAAAGGCTTCTTTCCCAGGGGCATTAAAAGGCGTCATTGTATGGAAAAAGGTTAACTCTTTACCAAACGACAAAATTTTAGACAAGTATGAATTGGAAGCATTTGCAGACGACAAATTAGATGTTCTTTAAGAAATTTGTCTATCAGCGGGTAAAAAACATTGTGGAAAAAGGAGAAAATGCTGGTTACCAGCATCTTTTCCCTCAATGTTTTAAAAGGAGCATTCATCAACATGTCCACAAATGTGTGATTGTTTGATTAAGGCTTGGATAATGAATGATTGAATGAATGATTGATTGATTGATTGATTGTATGGTGTTTAAGGCCGTTTTCAACATTATTGCAGTTATATCCAGGCAGCCAGCACACCTATCCATGCTTTCCTGGAGTTTCTTTTACCAGGACCCCACACAATATTCTTTCCAAGCCACTGGCTGTTTTTCCACATAACCAACGTCGAAACATTATGGTCAGCGGTGACCTGGATATGACATCACACTGTGATGACTTTGATCACACAAGTAGAGGAATCACTCATTTATAGAAATCACTGACATTTATAGAAATTTCTCCTTGATAATGCAGTAACTTCTCCATTTCTCAAACTGTTTTTAACCCTTTACCACACAATTCTGACTTTTAACGACCCTAAGAAAGGAGCCTTTTGAAAATATTGTGGGAAAAGGAGAATATGCTGGTAGCCAAATTGTTTTCGAACTTTCCCAAATCAAATTTCAATTTTAAAGTCACATTTATTCTGTCGTCTGCAAATGCTTTCAATTTCAGGTGTTGTTTGGTACAGAGTTAACCCTTTACCAGACGACAAAATTTTAGCTTTGTCCAAATTGAAAGCATTTGCAGACGACAATTTCAATCTCACAGGCTCAAATCGTGCAACTTTTCTTAGATAAGAGTAGAAAACATTGTGGGAAAAGGAGAAAATGCTGGTTACCAGCATTTTCTCCTTTTCCCACAATGTTTTCAAAAGGCTTCTTTCCCAGGAGTGTCAAAAGGCGGCATTGTACGGTAAAGGGTTAAATCTTTCTACAATGGTTGGAAAGGGTTACTATTTTCCATACAAGATTTCCGGTCACAATGTGTAATGTCATGAGGGGAATAGTAATGATTCACATAATTATCATATCTTATGACATGATTGCCGGTATCACAGTCTTGTTCCAGTCAACTTCAATAACCTTTATCCTGCTAAACCCTTTACCAGACGACAAAATTATAGCCTTGTCCAAACTGAAAGCATTTGCAGACGACAATTTCAATATCGTTCAAATGGTGCAATTTCTCTGTGATCAGGTAGAAAACATCGTGGGAAAAGAGGAAAAGGAGAAAATGCTGGTTACGAGCATTTTCTCCCTTTCCCAGAATGTTTTCAAAAGGCTTCATTCCCAGGGTCATGAAAACCAGGGCTTGTTTGGTAAAGATTTATTAAAAGAAATGAAACTTTCAAGCCGACAGTAAAATCCGAGATTTTCCCATTTCAAAGGTATTTTTGGAGGAAAGATATCTCCTTATCGGACAGTGTAGATCCAAGATCAGAGTGCATGTTCTGTGAAGTCTGATCTTGATCTACAATGTCCGTATAAGGTCAGAGAAATGCGCTTAGCAGCCTAAGGGTTAACCCTTTACCACACAATCCTGACTTTTAACAACAATGAAAGAGAAAGGTTTTGAAAACATTGTGGGAAATGGAAAAAAATGCTGGTAACCAGCATTTGCTCCTTTTCCCACATTTTTTTTCTACCCTATCAAAGACAATTATCATCATTTAAGCCACATTTATTTTGAATTGTCGTCTGAAAATACTTTCAGAATGGACATGTCCAAATTATTTTTTAGTTTGGTAAAGAGTTTAAACCACATATCTAGACTTCAACCAAACTTTAGTTTGTTTGCAAACAGTATAGATCAAGAACAGACTGTGCAGAATAATGAGCAGTTTGATCTACAACATCACTGGCCAAGAAGCAACGACTGTACATTCTGGAATTCATACGAAAAAAATTGAACGATTAATTTAAAATCCAATACTTGCTTCTACAAAATTTCAGTGTGTCATAGGTTGGCTCACAGGAAAGAGACTTAACTCTTTACCAAACGACAAAATTTCAGACTTGTCCATATTGGAAGCATTTTGCAGATGACAAAATAAAATAAAAAACTGAAATTTGGTTTAGAAAAGGATAGAAAACACCGCGGGAAAAGGAGAAAATGCTGGTCACCAGCATTTTCTCCTTTTCCTGCAATGTTTTCATAAGGCTTCTTTCACAGGCTTGTTAAAAGTCGGGATTGTGTGTGGTTCAGGGTTAAGAATTGTGCTTATTGATTCAACTGTGGCTTTTTCACTGTCCTGTGTCCCTGAAAATGCTTTCAATGTGGAAAATGTCAAAGATTCTGTCGCTTAGTAAAGAGTGAACCCTTTACCACAAAATCCTGAGTTTTAACAACCCTTAGAGCAAGAAGGCTTTTCAGAACATTGTGGGAAACAGAGAAAATGCTGGTAACCCCTTTTCCATCAATGTTTTCTACCCCTTCTAGGATAAATCCCGTCATTTGAATCAAATTAAATTTGTCATTTGAAAATGCTTTCGATCTGGTTAACCCATTACCATAAAATCCCTTGTTTTAACGACCCTAGATTTAAAGAGGCCTTTTAAAAACATTGTGGAAATAGGAGAAAATGTTAGTTTCCTGCATTTTCTCCTTTTCCCACAAGGTTTTCTAGATTATCAAATAGAAATGCAATCATTTGATCCATGTTTAAACTGTCATCTGCAAATGCCCTCAGTTTGGACATGTCTAAGATTTTGCCGTATGGTAAAGATTTAACCCTTTACCACATAATCCCGGCATTTAACGAGCCTGTAAAAGAAGCCTTCTGAAAACAATGAGGGAAAAGGAGAAAATGCTGGTAACCAGCATTTTCTCCTTTTCCCACAATGTTTTCTACCCTTTCAAAGGCAAATTTCAGTTTTTAAGTCACGTTTAATTTGTCGTCTGCAATTGCTCTCCATTTGGACCAGTCTAAAATTTTGTCGTTTGGTAAAGTGTTAAGTCTATAAGAGTTAAGCTGGCCTTACTGACTTTACAAGGCTGCGTGATATCTTGCACTAGAAATTGTCTTTGAAAGGGTAGACTGTGGGAAAAGGCTTGTCATGGTTTCAACACTCTTATAGCTGACAGAAATGAAAATTTTCCGGCCATTTAATCTTTTCTACACAATGCCGACTTTTAATGACCCTGAGGAAGGCGCCTTTTGAAAACATTGTGGGAAAAGGAGAAAATGCTGGTTACCAGCATTTTCTCCTTTTCCCACAATGCTTTCTTCCCCCTTAAACAACTAGAGGCGCTTGAGCGCCTGTATCGCTCCACAGGCCTGATATTTCTATAATGGCGAAAAGAAGTTTTTAACAATTACCATTCAATCTTGCATTTTAGCTCACTGAAGAAAAAAGGTATGGAAAAAACTTGTGAGAAAAGAAGAAAAAAATGGTAACCAGCATTTTCTTAGTTTCCCACAATAATTTCTATCCTTTTTTATATATGTCTTACTAATTTGAAGATATGTTGTCTGCAACAGGTCCTTTCACAAACCATTTTGGGTGGGGAAACATCAAAATATAGAAAATATGTCTTTCTCAGGGTCGTTTAAAAGTTGTGATTGTGTGGTAAAGGGGTAATCTAAAAGAACAGCTAGGAGGGCAAATGAATGAATGTTATAGCAATATAGATCAACTTACATCAATACACCAAATAGAATGAAATATGCTGGCATACAATGAACACCTAATCCCTAATAATCAACTTTTCACAGTCACAGTTAGAATGTCTTCTGTGGCAAACAACACAAAATGGTCTACAAATGCATTTACATAAATCAAATATCCTGCTCCAGGGCACAGATTAATTCTGGTGTACTGAAGTTGTGGGATCAGTTTGACTGGATAACATTAATGCCTTATCACAAATGTAAAGCCCTGTCCCACTGTGTACCAGGTCACCAGGATTTACACCCCTTCTGTCCACTCTGCATTTACTCATTAGTAGGTCAACAAACCTTTACCAGAACTAATAAAAGTGCAGAGGTTCTCTTGTTCTATATCAAAAGGACTATAAAGTACCTACAACATGGGGGTTTTGTTATTAAAATACTTTTTCTTTTTTATCTTGGCATGGTTACTCAGGCTTAGTAATAAGGCAAAATTGAAAAGCTCAAGTTGTGAAAGGTGCTCAAGCTTTTATCTTATTTATGGCCAGTGATATTTTATTACTAGTACTAACTAATAGCATATCATTGGAGTAAATTGTGATCTTAATACCAAGGAAAATGTGTGGGCTTAAATAGGACAGCCCTGACTAGGTCAAGTCAATCCAATTTTATTCCTTTTTCTTTGTTAGTCGATAAAACTAACACAATAAATAGTTTTGGAGAAGAACATTTTTTTGAAATATAAGCCTTGTCTATAAAAAAATGTGTTTTTAGGTGTATCATTTTTTTAAAAGGAATTTGGTATACAACCACCATAGAAACAATTTGGCCGACAACCACCATAGGAACTTACCTGCAAAACAACAATGAAATCCAATGAATAGTTTTAGAGAAGAAATTTTTCAAAGATTTTACTTTATACCATAAAAGGAAAATGAGTCTCCCATAAAAGCCATGTTTTTTGACAGATCATTTTTTTTTACAGGAATTCTGTAAACCTGTATCTAAGGAACATTCCTGCAAAATAATAATGCTATCCAAATAGCGGTTTGGGAGGAGAAGATTTTTAAAGGTTTTTTACTTTGGTTGCCATGGCAACCAGAATTCTTCATGGAACACAATTATTTGAAGGAATTTGAAAGAGGACTACCAAAGGAACATTCCTGTGAAATTTGGTAAAAATCCAGTCAATAGTTTCTGAGGAGAAGTTTTTTAAAGAAAAAGTTTACGGACGCACGCACGGACGAACGGACGAACGGACGGACGGACGGACGCACGACGGACACAACGCCATGACAATAGCTCGCTGGCCTTCGGCCAGTGGAGCTAAAAATCACTTCATTTAAGCCACACTGACATTGTCGTCTGCAAATGATTTTAATTTGGAAGGGTATACATTTTTGCCGCCTGGAAATGGGTTAACTCTTTACCAAACGACAAAATTTCAGACCAGTCCAAATTGAAACCATTTGCAGACGACAAACTAAATGTGACTAAAAAATTGAAATCTGTTTTGGAAAGGGTAGAAAACATTGTGGGAAAAGGAGAAAATGCTGGTTACCAGCATTTTCCCCGTTTCCCACAATGTTTTCAAAAGGCTTCTGTCTCAGGGTCGTTAAAAGTCGGGATTGTGTGGGAAAGGGTTAAGACAAATCCCTAAATAGTACAAATCCAAAAGCCGGGAAAAACTGCAAATGTTGGATCATGTAGATCGATAGATCTTAAATGATATAAACTGTCCACAAAGACGCGCTGAGTCGCCAGTTACTAAGCAGCCAAGGGTAAATAAATAAGAGTCATTCTCTGTGAAAAGGGGGCTTATTGCATCTGCTAAAAGTACTGACCCAGGTAAAACCTGGGTCGAAACTTAGTTTTCGACAAGACAAAAGACAAGTCTACAGCGGGCTCATGATTTCGTTGGCTATTAGGTAAAATGGATTCCGAATTGGAATTCCCGCATTGTATGATGACTTGCTTGGTAGAATCCATCACCGAGAAGCATTTAGCCCCCTTTTGCCTGAGCATGGCTCATATGGTCAGGGCAATTCATGAAAGAAATATGAAATGTTTTTATAGTTAACACTATCCCGACTATTATCGACCCTGAGGAAGAAGACTTTTGAAAACATTGTGGGAAAAAAAGAAAATGCTGGTAACCAGCATTTTCTTCTTTTCCCACAATATTTTCTATCCTTTAACTCTTTACCAAATGGCAAAATATCAGACCAGTCCAAACTGAATGCTTTTGCAGACGACATAATAAATTTGACTCAAAAATTGAAATTTGTTGTGGGAAGAGCAGAAAACATTGTGGGAAAAGGAGAAAATGCTGGTTGCCAGCATTTTCTCCTTTTCCCGTAATGTTTTCAAAAGGCTTCTTCCTCAGGGTCGTTAAAAGTCGGGTAAAGGTAAGAGGTTAAGAGACAATTTTCATCATTTGAGCTACATTTGATTTGTCGTCTGCAAATGCCTTCAATTTGGATGTGTCTAAAATTTTGTCCTTTAGTAAAGAGTTAAAGGAAGTTTCATGTGGTTTCACAGTGGTTTGTGGTAATTACCTCATATATAATCATAATCGAAACAGGAAAATATGCCCACCAAGAAATTTCTCAACCTAAATTATCCTAAATTATTCATCTGCAAAACAATGTCAATGCATACATAAAGGACATTACGCGAGTTATTGTTTTTTCATTGTTTCGTCAAAAGAGTCCTTCTAAAAACGATAAACAAAGCTTAACCCTTTCCCAAACAAGCCCTGGTTTTCACATGTCTGCAGTACAAGTCTTTTGAAAACACTGAGGGAAAAGGAGAAATTGCTCGTAACGAGCAATTTCTCCTTTTCCCACAGTGTTTCTCCCCTTTTTGCTAACTTTCTGCCATTTTCATCAAATTTAAAATTGTCGTCTGCAAACTCTTTCAATTTGGACCAGTCCAAAATTTGTCGTTTGGGAAAGGGTTAATACCATATCCAGAAGTGCAGGAGTGACTACAAATGGTTTAACCACTTTACTACATGACAAAATTTTAGACCAGGTCCAAATTCAAAGCATAAAATTGCAGACAGCATACTAAATGCGGCATAAGTAATGGATTTTGTCTGTGAAAGGTTAGAAAACATTGTGGGAAAAGGAGAAAATGCTGGTTACCAGCATTTTATCCTTTTCTCACAATGTTTTCAAAAGGTTTCTTTCTCAGGATTGTTAAAAGTTGGGATTGTCTGGTATAGACAACTTTTGCTACATGTCGGCCCTTTACAACACAATCCCGACTTTTAACGACCCTGAGAAAGTAGCCTTTTGAAAACATTGTGGGAAAAGGAGAAAATGCTGGTAACCAGCATTTTCTCCTTTTCACACAATGTTTTCTACCCTTCCCAAATTGAAAGCATTTGCAGACGACAATTTAAATATGGCTCAGATGAAGTTATTTGTTCCTGAAAGAGCAGAAAACATTGTGGGAAAACAAGACAAAGCTGGTTACCAGCATTTTCTCCTTTTCCCACGATGCTTCCAAAAGGCCTCTCCCATGGGATCCCTACAACTTGGGAATGTGTGGTACTCAGTACAACTTGGGAATGTGTGGTACTTGGTACAACTTGGGAATGTGTGGTACAGGGTTAAAATGATTGAAGCATTTCAAATATTTTGGAATCCATAGAGTTTCAGATTTTGGATCTATCTGACATTGCCCCAGAATGCACCAGATTGCAGATGACTGTGGTATAAATAGACTATCTGACATTCCCCCAGAATGCACCAGACTGCAGATGTGGTATAAATAGAATATCTGACATTCCCCTAGAATGCACCAGATTGCAGATATTGAATAAATGGAATATCACAAATTCCCTGAATGCACCAGATTGCAACACTGTTTCCCGGAAGCAGCCATATCCACATTTTTCTACTGTTCAAGTTTGAATCCACATAAAATAAGGGAAGCTTGCTAATTGCAGCTGAGAACACATACTTTTGAACACTTATAATACAATGAACAGATAAATTTGTTCACAGTTTTAAAATCCATCACAATAACAGATCTCTTCATTGAAAACTGGCATTTTCTCCTTTCTTCACAATGTTTTTTATCCATTCAGTGAAAAAGCCCATCATTTTTGAGGCATAATTACACTAAATTTTGTCTTCTGAAAATGCTTTCAATTTTGACAAGTATAAAATTTTATAGTCTGGTACACAGGTAATATTAATCGGTCTCAATATACTTTTACTGCATAATCCCGAGTTTTAATGACCCTGATGAAGAAGACCATTGAAATATTGTGGAAAAAGGAGAAAATGCTGATAATCAGCATTTTCTCCTTTTCCCACAATTTCCTTCCATTTCACTGACAAATCCACCATACAAGCCAATTTTAATTTGTACCTCTGTAAAACTTAATGCTGTCAAATTGGACGAGTCTTAGAAAATTTTACTGTCTGCTAAAGAGTTAACTCTTTACCACACAATCCCGAGTTTTAACAACCCAGAGGAAGGAGCCTTTTGAAAACATTGTGGGAAAAGGAGAAAATGCTGGTAACCAGCATTTTCTCCTTTTCTCACAATGTTTTCTACTCTTTCAGACACCAATTATTCCATCATTGCAACAGACAATTTGAACCTGAGGTTTATCACACACACAAAAAACCCAAATTCCAGCACTTGCATGAACAAAGTTGTCATGGAAATACATTCTGAGTATTTTAATAATGAATCATTTCACATTTAAACTACACCTTCACAAGGACAGACTGTCCTCACCTGACTGCACTGTTTGTATGTCAATCCTACACATCCGCCACTCTTGCACCTCTTAACCCTTTCCCAAACGATAAATTTTGGACTGGTCCAAATTGAAAGAGTTTGCAAACGACAACTTTAAATTTGATGAAAATAGTAAAAAGTTCTCAAAAAGGGTAGAAAACACTGTGGGAAAAGGAGAAATTGCTCGTTACGAGCAATTTCTCCTTTTCCCACAGTGTTTTCAAAAGACTTGTAGTGCAGACACATGAAAACCAGGGCTTGTTTGGGAAAGGGTTAACTAAACCTTTACCACACAATCCTGGCTTTCAACAACCTAGTGAAAGAAACGGTTTTTGAGGACAGTATGGGAAAAGGAGAAAATGCTGGTAACCAGCATTTTCTCCATTTTCCCACAATGTTTTCTACCCTATTAGAGAGAAAAATCATCATTTTAATAACAATTAATTTTTCATCTGCAAATGCTTTCAATTTGGTCCATTTTGAAATTTTGTTGTTTGGTAAAGAGTTAAAGGTCCCTTTACAAAACCAGAAAATTTTACACTGGTACAAATTGAAAGCACTTGCAGACAACATGTTAAGCATGGTCACTGTCTATGGGAGTGTAGAAAACCTTGTGGAAAAAGGAGAAAATGCTGATTACCAGCATTTTCTTCTTTTCTCAGTGTTTTCCAAAGCTGTCTTTCTTCATAGACGTAAAAACTTCTGACCGTGAGGTAAAGAGTTAACCCTTTACCACATAATCCCGTAGTTAAATGACGCTGACAAAGAGAGCTTTTGAAAGCAATTTCTGGGAAAAAGAGAAAATACTGGTAACCAGCATTTTCTCCTTTTCCCACAATATTTTCTACCCTATCAAAGGCAAAAATCATTGTATGAGCTACACATAATCGTCATCTGCAATACCTTTTAATTTGGGCGAGTTGATCTTTGTTCTTGCTTTAACTCTTTACCACACAATCCGGACTTTTAATGACCCTGAGAAAGACGCCTTTTGAAAACAATGTGGGAAATGGAGAAAATGCTGGAAACCAGCATTTTCTCCTTTTCCCACAATGTTTTCTGCCCTATCAAAGAAAAATTGCACCATTTCAGCCACACTGAAATTGTCGTCTGCAAATGCTTTCGATTTGAACACGGCTAAAATTTTGCCATCTGCTAAAGGGTTATATATATATGAGTAGAAAACATAGTAGGAAAAAGAAACAAGAGGGCCATTGGCATTGGCCCTAAAGCGCTCACCTGAGTAAAGTCATCTACAGTTGGCAAAGCTGAAGAGATCCTGGTTTTAATGATGTAAAGCACATGAGTGTAAAGTCACCTACTTTAAAACCTGACATGGCAAAATTTCAAACCTGTCCAAGATATCATCAAAACAAACATTCTGACCAAGTTTTGTGAGTATCAGGCTGAAAATGTGGCCTCTACGGTACACACAAGGTTTATCTAAGATTTGGCCCAGTGACCTACTTTTTGACCCAATGTAACCAAATTTCAAACTTGTCAAAGATCATCAAGACAAGCATTCTGACCAAGTTTAAAGACTATCAGGCTGAAAATGTGACTTCTACAGTGCACATGAGGTTTTTCTAAGATTAGGCTCAGTGACCTACTGTTTGACCTGATGTAACCCAATATCAAAGTTGACCAAAATATCATCAAGACAAACATTCAGGCCAAGTTTCATGAATATCAGACTGAGATTGTGGCCTCTAGCGTGTACTTTCTTAGATTTGGCTCAGTGACCTTCTTTTTGACCCCACATGATCAATTTCAATCATGTCGAAGATATCATCAAGACAAACATCCTGACCAAGTTTCATAAGCAACTGGCAGAAAATTATGGCCTCTAGAGTGCACACAAAGTTTTTTCTAAAATTTGGCCCAGTGACCTACTTTTTGACCTGACATGAACCAATTTCAAGCTTGTATAAGATAACATCAAGACAACTAATCTGAGGTAGTTTCATGAGTATCAGGCTTAACCCTTTCCCAAACAAGCCCTGGTTTTCACGTGTCTGCAGTACAAGTCTTTTGAAAACACTGTGGGAAAAGGAGAAATTGCTCTGTCAGTAGTGTACAGGACTTGAGAACAGGAGGTCACTGGATCTCTGGCTTGGTCAGAATTTCTTTCCAAGGATTGACGACAGTCATTGCAACAGGATTCATTCCTCTCTCACCACTGACCATTATACTGATGCTGGCTATGTGGGAAAGCAGCCTGTGGCTTGGAAAAATTATTGTGTGTTGTACTGGTGAAAGAAAGAGGAAAACATTTATAGGTGCACTAGCCGCTGCAATATAAATGAAATAATGTTAAAAGCGGCGTTAAACACCATACAATCAATTAATCGTGAAATTCAGAAGAGTCTAAAATTCTGCTGTTGGTAAATAGGTAAGATAAATATGAAAACAAACAGGACACAGTTTTGAAACAAGCATGTCACTGATAATGTGTCAAAACCCTTTACCAAAAAATCCCAAGTTTTAACCCTTAGGCTGCCAACTGCGACTCACAGACCATTTGCACACAGTGTAGATCAAGATCAGACTGCACAGAACATGCAGTCTGATCTTGGATCTACACTGTCTGTTCAGGGGATAATTTTCCTCCATAGATACTTTTAAAAATAGAATTATAAGAGTTTTCATTTCATTTCTTTTATTTGGCAGGACATGGATTTAATGGACCCTTTAACTCTTTACCAAACGACAAAATTTAGACTGGTCCAAATTGAAAGCAATTGCAGACGACAAACTAAATGTGACTCAAAAATTGAAATTTGTTTTGGGAAAGGTACAAAACATTGTGGGAAAAGGAGAAAATGCTGGTTACCAGCATATTCTCCTTTTCCCACAACATTTTTAAAAAGGCCTCTTTCTCAGGGTCATTAAAGGTCGGGATTGTGTGGTAAAGAGTTAAGAGCCGAATAAAAAATTTTACAAATAAGACCTAAATAATTGCGGTTTCAAGGTTGCTTTTGTCGGAAATGTCTCAGGAAAGCAGACAGTGTAGATAACAGATCAGGCTGCACATTCTGTGCAGTCTGATCTTGATCTACACTGGCCACAAATACAAGTAGTTGTAAAAGGTACAAGTTGTAAAAGGCACTCTAATTCTTTGCCACATAATCACAGGTTTTTACAACCCTCAGAGAATTAAAGAACCCTTTTGAAAAAATTGTGGGAAAAGGAGAAAATGCTGGTAACCAGCATTTTCTCCTTTTCCCACAATTTTTTCTAGCCTTCCCAAAAAGAATTTCAATTTTTGAATTACATTTATTTTAATTGTTGTCTGCAAATGCTTTCAATTTGGACTAGTCTAAAAAAATGTTGTTTGGTAAAGTGTTTAAACTCTTTGCCAAATGACATAATTTTAGACTGGTTTAAATTGAAAGCATTTGCAGATAACAAAATAAACTTTAATGAAAAATAAAAATTTGTTTTGGGATGGGTAGAAAACATTGTGGGAAAAGAAAAATGCTGATAACCAGCATTTTCTCCCATTTCCCACAATGTTTTCAAAAGGTTTCTTTAAGCATGGATAGGCCAGTGGCCTCTCTAGCTCAAAACCATGGCAGAACACTGGTAGAGTTAAAAGAAACCCTCCAGCTCTTAACTGAGTTTCCAAAAGTTTTACAAGAATTTACAAAACTTTAAAATTCTTGATTCAAAACCAGATGGCCTAGAAACTACAATGTTAGGTAATTGCAGTATCAGTTTATCCTCTAACATACAATCTGGAGTTTTTATGACCCTGAGGTAAAGAGCTTTTGAAAAAATTGTGGGCAAAGGAGAAAATGCTGGTAACCAGCATTTTCTCCCTTTTCCCACAATGTTTTCTACCCTATGTGATATGAATATCAGAAATATCTAGTATCTCTTGTGGGTCTAAATACAGCATGTATAGTAGTGTGGTTAAATATGACAAGAAACCAACATTTATGAGATATGAAAGTCACCATTATTATTTTTAAGATGCAATATAATTTCTGTTACATTTATTCTTACTTTTATAATAGAGTATAATATAGTGTTAATACATGTTTTTGAGGTCGTTAACATTTTGCAGAGACCCGAAAAACAGTTTGATGCCCGAGTACCAGTCAATGTGAATTAATGCTATTATTTAACTCTTTACCAAACGACAAAATTTTAGACAGGTCCAAATTGAAAGCATTTGCAGACGACAAAATAAATGTGATCGAAAAATTGAAATTTGTTTTGGAAAGGGTAGAATACATTGTGGGAAAAGGAGAAAATGCTGGTTAACAGCATTTTCTCCTTTTCCCACAATGTTTTCAAAAGCCCTCTCTTTCAGGGTCGTTAAAGTCGGTATTGTGTGGTAAAGGGTTAAGGTCACTTTCCACATAAAGTTTTTCCCATTAATCACAACATTTTGTACCTTTCCAACTACAAACAGATTCACACTTGCCACACAATCCCAAGTTTACCCAAAGGAAAGAAGGCTTTTGAAAACACTCTGAGAAAAGGAGAAAATGCTGGTCACCAGAATTTTCTCCCTTAACATCCGACAATGCTTTCTGGTGCTTCAGAGACAAATACTTCCAATTGGAGCAACTTATTTTCAGGTCAAGAGGTCAATGACTCAAAAGATAGCATTATTGTCTCTGAAAAGATAGAATCCCAATGTGAAAAAATAAGAAATAGAGGATAATTGTCTGTTTCGGTGTATGGTCAAAATTTCTTCATCAAGTGAAAAGTGAAGGCTATATTTTCACAAGTGGCGAGAGAGGTAACACAAGTTTTGAATGTCTTAACCCTTTACCACACAATCCTGAGTTTTAATGACCCAGAGCTTTTGATTGATTGTATGGTGTTTATAATGCCGTTTTCAACATTATTTCAGTTATATCGTGACGGCCAGTGCACCTACATGTATTCCTGTTTTCCTGGAGTTTCTTTTACCAGTACTCCGCACAATATTCTTTCCAAGCCACTGGCTGGTTTCCCACATAACCATCACTGAAACAATGGTCAGCGGTGAGAGAGGAATGAATCCTGTCACTATAATGACTATCATCAATCCTCAGAAAGAAATTGGCCAAGCCGGGGATCAAACCAGCCACCTCCTGCTCTCAAGTCCTGTACGCTACCTACTTAGCTACTGGGGCTTGGCAACTTTTGAAAACAATGTAGGAAAAGGAAAAAATGCTGGTAACCAGCATTTTTTTCCTTTTCCCACAATGTATTCTACACTTAGAAAGAGAAATTTCAGTTTTTGAGTCACATTTGATTTGTTGTCTGCAAATGCTTTCAATTTGGACTAGTCTCAAATTTTGTCGTTTGGTAAAGAGTTAACCAGTCATTGTGCTGTTTTGGAATTTAGGAAATTTTTGATAATTTGAATGTATAATTAAGAATTTTTGATGAGTACAAATATGGTTTGTACACAGGCAGGATAGACGATATTGGGCTGCTGGGAAATCTATTTAACCCTTTCCCAAACGCAAATTTTGGACTGGTCCAAATTGAAAGAGTTTGCAGACGACAATTTTAAATTTGATGAAAATAGCAGAAAGGTCTCAAAAAGGGTAGAAAACACTATGGGAAAAGGTGAAATTGCTCGTTACGAGCAATTTCTCCTTTTCCCACAGTGTTTTCAAAAGACTTGTACTGCAGACACGTGAAAACCAGGGCTTGTTTGGGAAAGGGTTAACTCTTTACCACACAATCCTGACTTTTAATGATCATCTGAGAAAGGAATATTTTGAAAACATTGTGGGAAAAGGAGAAAATGCTAGTAACTAGCATTTTCTCCTTTTCACTCAATGTTTTCTAGCATTGAGTTGCATTTGTCATCTGCAAATGCTTTCAATTTGGCCCAGTCTAAAATTCTGTCATTTGGGAAATCTACTTAATAAACCAACAACTATGAATGTCATTTTCACAGTACCTGTTCATGGTCACATGACACTTGACATGACAGGACCCTTGTTCAACACAGGTCAACTGTGGTTTCTGTCTCTTGGTTTATTGCGATCATTTTTTTGTGGCATTCAATGACAATCTTGAAAAGTTATCATATACCAATACTGAATTTAGACACATTAGCTTCTGTGTAATATCTTTGTAAGTTCCCAAGTTATATTTGAGCCATGCCCTGGCAAAAGGGGGCTTAATGCATCCCCGTAATGCATAATACCAACCAAGCCATCATATAATTATCAATCAATAACAGCCCCTTTTTTTAACAACCGACTATAATTATAATAAGGTAGACTGGTCCTTGAACGTAAAGAAAACTGACCAATAGCGAAAAGTTTCAGCCCAGGTCAGCCTGCGCAGTTTGCGCAGGCTGACCTGGATCAATACATTTCGCAGATGCATTAAGCCCCCTTTTCTAAGAGTATGCCTCATTAGTAATTAGTATGCCAAAGTAGGGTCACTGATTATACCAAGGTCTCTGTTTAACCCTCTACCACACAATCCAGACTTTTAACAACACTGAGAAAGAACGCTTTCGAAAACATTGTGGGAAAAGGAGACAATGCAGGTAACCAGTATTTTTTTCCTTTTCCAACGACATATTCTATCCTTTTTTAATTCAAATTTCAAGTTTTGAGTCATGTTTAATTTGTCGTCTGCAAATGTTTTCAATTTAGACTAGACTAAAATGTTGATGTTTGGTACAGGGTTAATTTTGTCAATCAATTATTATATTTTAACTCTTTTACCAGACAGCAAAGTTTGACTCGTCCAAATTGAAAGCATTTGCAGACGACAATTCAAATATGGTTTAACCCTTTACCACATAATCCAGACTTTTAACAACCATGAAAAAGAATGCTCTTGAACACATTCTGAGAAAAGAGAAAATGCTGGTAACCAGCATTTTCTCCATTTCCCACAATGTTTTCTACCTTTCAAAGACAAAAATCATTATTTTAGCAAAATTTAATTTGTCATCTGCAAATGCTTTGAATTTGGTCCAGTCCAAAGTTTTGTTGTTTTGCAAAGAGTTAAACGATGTTATTTGTTTCTCAAAGAGCAGAAAATGTTGTGGGAAATAGAAAAAATGCTAGTTATCAGCATTTTCTCCTTTTCCCACAATGTTTTCAAAAGAGTCCTTCGTACAAAGCATCCAATACTTCATCTCTTTACCAGACAACAAAATATCAGATTTGTCCAAATTGAAAGCACTAGCAGAAAACAATTCAAATATGATTAAAATGATCTATTTGTTTCTGAAAAAGCAGAAAATATTTTGGGAAATGGTGAAAATGCTGTTTATCCTTTTCCCACAATGTTTTCGAAAGAGTCCTTCGTCAGGGTTGTCAAAACTCAGGATTGTGTGGTAAAGGGTTAAACAAAATCAAAGTGCTTAACCCTTTAACAATAGGCAGCATTTTGCACTATTCCAAATTGAAAGCATTTGAAGACAACAAACAAAATGTGCCTTAACCCTTTACCACACAATTCCGACTTTTGACGACCCTGTGAAAGAAGCCTTTTGAAAACATTGTGGGAAAAGGAGAAAATGCTGGTAACCAGCATTTTCTCCTTTTCCCACAATGTTTTCAGCCCTTCCCAAAACCATTTCAATTTTTGAGTCACATTTATTTTGCCGTCTGCACATGCTTTCATTTTAGTCCAGTCTAAAATTTTGTCGTTTGGTAACAAGTTAAAAACTGAAATTTGCTTTTGTACGGGTAGATTAGTATACACTGTGGGAAAAGGAGAAAATCCTGGATACCTCCGTAAGTTTAAAAAAAGGAAATCACATGACTTGCTGTATAATAATTATGTACCAATGTGACTGACATAATTCGAGAAAATTAGACGGACATATATCAATTCTGCACGGATAAGTAGCACTTAGAGTACCGCAGGCCAGTACAAACACTCGGCCGCAGTTGCTTGGTTTTCTGTGAAAAAGGGATATATCTTTGTCAAAAACACATTGATACTTATCTGCCCCTGTTGAATGGGTTCCCCTTTTTGATAATAAATAACTTGTCCAAGTCTGAAGAAAGTATCTACAGTAACAACAGAGATATTATAAAATGTCAAGGTTTCTGCATGATGATGCAGACCACGCCAATGACGCAGACGCCACTAAGGCAACAACAATAACTTGACGTTTTCTTTGAAAACAGCGCAGCCAACTAAATATGGATCGCTCCAGACTACTACACATTTTGACTAGATTTGGCAATTTTTTACCAAAAATTAAATGTACTTTTGTTTAAATACTTCGACCCTAAAACAAAAATGATAAACAACTGTCATGCAGAAATACATAGGCATAATTCGCAAGCAAAAAAAAAAATATGAGCCATGCTCTGTAAAAAGGCAGCTTATTGCATCTGCGACAAGTATCGACCCAGGTCAGCCTGCGTAGTCCGCGCAGGCTGACCTGGGCCAAAAACTTTTCACTATCAGTCAATTTTCTGTATGCCCAAGGACCACTCTACCTCATGATTAAGTCAGTTGCTAAAAAAAGCTGCTATTACGGATCCATAATTATGCAATGACTTACTTGGTATCATGCATCACAGAGATGCATTAGGCCCCCTTTTTCCAGAGCATGGCTCATATAGTGACACCCATCCTGTGATGACATAAAAAGGAAAACAAACCTACAAATGTCTGCATTACGTAACCTATAAGAAACTGTATCAGTACCTACCCCTTGGGTGGATTTATGTCATCTGGCTCTAGTTCAAAAAACTCCAACACCTCTTTACATTCTGATATCTTCTTGGGCAACTTCAATAGTTGCTGTAAATATACAAACAACGTCATATATAATTCAGTAAGTCACACTCTGGCAAAATGGGTGTAATCGATCTCCGTAATGCTTTATATTAAGTCAGTCATAATACAATCATGGATCCAAAAAATCCATTTCTGTTTAACTCTTTACCACACAAGAAAAGTTCAGATTGGTCCAAATTGAAAGCATTTGCAGACAATTTAACCCTTTCCCAAACAAGCCCTGGTTTTCACGTGTCTGCAGTACAAGTCTTTTGAAAACACTGTGGGAAAAGGAGAAATTGCTCGAAACGAGCAATTTCTCCTTTTCCCACAGTGTTTTCTCCCCTTTTTGAGAACTTTCTGCCATTTTCATCAAATTTAAAATTGTCGTCTGAAAACTTGGACCAGTCTAAAATTTGTCATTTGGGAAAGGGTTAAATGTGACTCAAAATAATGGAATTTGTCTTAGATAGGGTAGGAAACATTGTGGGAAAGGGAGAAAATGCTGGTTACCAGCATTTTCTCCTTTTCCCACAATGTTTTCAAAAGGCATCTTCCTCAGGGTCATTAAAAGTCGGGATTGTATGGTAACATGTTAACAACTGACTGAATCCTGTGGTCGGATGGTCTTCGGACACGCAGAAAATTGACCAAAAGCAAAGAGTTTCGGCCCAGGTAAGCTTGTGTGGACTGCACAGGCTTATCAGTGGGCTGATACTTTTTACAGATGTATTAACCCTTTACCACACAATCCAGATTTTTAAAGGATCCTGATAGGGATGACTTTTGAAAACAATGTGGGAAAAAGAGAAAATGCTGGTAACCAGCATTTTCTCCTTTTCCCACAATGTTTTCTACCCTTTCGAAAAAAAAAAAAAATTGAATATTTGAGTCACATTTATTTTGTCATCTGTAGATGCTTTAATATTCGACAAGTTTAAAATTTTGTCGTTTGGCAAAGAGTTAATTTGTTGTCAGCAAATGCTTTCAATCTGGACTAGTCTAAAATTTTGTTAATTTGGTAACAAAATCCTTTTTCACAGAGCATGGCTCAATCATATATATTTAAATGCTTTGCAACTTAACATGTTACCAAACGACAAAAATGAAGATATCTCCAAATTCAAAGCATTCACAGACGACAATATATATGTGACTCAAATAATGGAACTTGTCTTTGATAGGAATGAAAACATTGTGGGAAAAGGAGAAATGCTGTTTACCAGCATTTTCTCCTTTTCCCACAATGTTTTCAAAAGGCTTCTTCCTCAAGGTCTTTGAAACTCAGGATTGTTTGTTATAGGGTTAAATATCAAGACCTTACGGGAAACAATCTCCTATTTTTATGACCTCAACCCTTCAACGCACAATGATGCCTTCTAACGACCCTGGGAAAGAAGTCTTTTGAAAACATTGTGGTAAAGAGAACATGCTGGCAACCAGCATTTTCTCCTTTTCCCACAATGTTTACGAACTTTTCTTAAACAAATTCATCTTTTTGGGTCACATTTATTGCCATATGCAGATACTTTGAATCTGGACGAGTCTAAATTTTTGTCATGTAGTAAAGGGTTAACCCTATACCACACAATCCCATTTTTTAATAACTCAGAAGTAAAAAAAGAAAAGGCTTTTGAAAACATTGTGGGAAAAGGAGAAAATGCTGGTAACTGGCATTTTCTCCTTTTCCCACAATATTTTCCACCCTTCTCAAAACAAATTTCAAGCTTTCAATGGCATTTAGTAAATTTCATCGGCAAAATTAATGCTTTCAGTTCAGACTAGCTTAAAATTTTGTTGGTTCGTAAAGACTTAACTCTTTACCAAACGACAAAATATGAGACTGGTCCAATTTGAAAGCATTTGCAGACGACAAATCAAATGTGGCTCAAAATTTGAAATTTGTTTTGGTAAGGGTAGTAAACATTGTGGGAAAAGGAGAAAATGCTGGTTACAAGCATTTTCTCCTTTTCCCACAATGTTTTCAAAGGGCTTTCTCAGGGTCGTTAAAAGTCGGGATTGTGTGGTAAACAGTTACACAAAAACTCAGCTTCTATTAAAGACAGGGGAGATAATTCATGACAAAACCACCTCACTCATAGAAGAGTTCTTGTTCTTGAGCCAATACAATTTAAAAGTCAAGCACCGGCAAAAGGGGGCTTAATGCATCTCCATGATGAACTAGAGCTGTCACTGAATGTGACTTAATACCCCCGCCAACGCTTTGACAGAAAAAAAGTGTCAAGTTCAAAGAGAGATAATTCCTCAACCAGGGGGAGTTGACACTTGAAAATTACGCCTTGCAAATCTTCAATATATGATCAATATATGTGCAAAGTTTCAGTGCAACTGAAGGAGAAGTCTAGGAGGAATTCGCAACACAAAATTGCTAGTATTTTGTACACAGACGGACACACAGACGGACGGACAGACAGGCTGATTCCAGTATACCCCTGAAAACATTCGTTTTGCGGGGGTATAATGATACCATGCAGGTCAACTGTGACATTATGGATCCATAAAATCCATTTTGTACAACAACTGACGTAATTATATGGTACACTGGTTTATGAAAAGCAGAAAGTTTACCAAAAGCAAAAAGGTTCAACCAAAGGTCAGACTCTGTGGGCTGCATAGGCTGATCTGGGTCAACATGTTTTTTGTTGATGCATTAAGCCCCTTTTTCATACAGCATGGCTCATATTACACATTTATGTGTCAGAAATGAACTTTTAAGGTCAGATATCTATGGCCTATTAGGGCTTCCACTATACCCTTAAATATTTGGTCATTCAAAAACTTTTCATTCACTCATGTATGAACTAAAACTAAGAAGTATTTCAATTGGTCCAAATATTACTGCTGAGCCTGGTAGTTCTGTCCATAACAGAATTAACCCTTTAACACACAATCCTGATTTTTAACGACCCTGGGAGAGCTTTTGAAAAACTTTGAGAAAAGGGTGAAAACACTTGTAACTAGCATTTTCTCCTTTTCCTACAATATTTTCTTCCCTTTCCATAACAAATTTCAGTTTTTGGGCCACATTTACTTTGTCGTCTGCAAATGCTTTCAATTTGGACTGTAGTGAAGAGTTCAGTCTTTCCCAGGACACAAGAGAATTTTAGACTCATCCAAGTTGAAAACATTTACAGAAAACATTTTTGCAACTTTAACATAGCTCAAAAGGTAATTTGTATCTCCAAATTGGTAGAAAACATTGTGGTAAAAGGAGAAAATGCTGGTTGCCAGCATTTTCTCCTTTTTCCACAAAGTTTCCAAAAGGCCGTCCCCTTCAGGCTTGATAGAACTCAGAATTAAGTGATAAAGTTTTAAATGTTTCTACAGACAATAAAGTAAAGGTGCCTTAATCTTTTCCCAAACGACAAATTTTGGACTGGTCCAAATTGAAAGAGTTTGCAGACGACAATTTTCAATTTGATGAAAATGGCAGAAAGTTATCAAAAAGGGTAGAAAACACTGTGGGAAAAGGAGAAATTGCTCGTTACGAGCAATTTCTCCTTTTCCCACAGTGTTTTCAAAAGACTTGTACTGCAGACACATGAAAACCAGGGCTTGTTTGGGAAAGGGTTAAATGATAAAAATTGCCGTCAAAAGGAAGGCAAACACTCTAGGAACAGGAGGAAATGCTGGTTACCAGTATGTTTTCAAAAGCCTTCTTTCTGACAGGGTCATTAAAACTCTGGAGTAGACTGTTTCGTACAGAATTAAGGTTTGAAAATGTTTTCATCATTTACTATGCAATCCTTTGATACACAATCCAATGCTTTCATGACCCTAAAGGAGAAGCCTTTTGAAAACATTGTGGGAAAAGCAGAAAATGCTGGTAACCATCATTTTCTCCTTTTTCCACAATGTTTTCTACCCTATCAAAGACAGAAATCACTGTTTGAGCTACATTCAATTTGTTATCTGCAAGTGCTTTCAATATTGGTAGAGTGCAAAATTTTGTCATTTGGTAAAGAGATAAATATCATGATTTACTAGTACTGGGCTAAGGCTCTGAAGTGTGTTATCCAAGAACACTCCCAGATAAAACCCAATGCTTGCAGTAAGGCTCAAACCCTGGGCCTCCAGGTTTACCAATGAGCCTACAGGACCCCCTAGGGGAGGTTAAAACTGGGTGTTGTTTGGTAATGAGATAGCTCTTAACCAAAAGACAAAATAATGGACTTGTTCACAGGCTTGCTTTTCCACATTTAACTCTCTGCCAAACGACAAAATTTTAAACTGGTCCAAATTGAAAGCACAATGCAGACAACAAATTAAATATTGATCAGTTGGCAAGATTTATCTATGATAGGATAGAAAACGTTGTGGGAAGAGGAGAAAATACTGTTTACCAGCATTTTCTCCTTTTCCTACAATGTTTTCAAATGGCTTCTTCGTCAGGGTCGTTAAAACCAAGGATTGTGTGGTAACGAGTTAAAGCATTTTCAAGCGAGAACGTAATTGTGTCGCATACTTTGAACTTTGTTTATGAAGGTTAGAAAACATTGTGGTAAAAGGAGAAAATGCTGGTTACCAGCATTTTCTTCTTCTCCCATAAAGTTTTCAAAAGCCTTCTTTCTCAAAGTCATTAAAACTTGGGATTGTGTGACAAAGGTAAAGGGTTCACTTTTTACCCACCCATAAAATGTTAGGTTTGCCCACATTAAAAGCATTTGCAGACCACAAAGTAATTTGCCTCATAATTTGAAATTTGTTCATGACACATAAAAAGCATTGTGGTACAAGGAGAAAATACTTGTCACCTGCATTTTCTCCTTGTACCACAATATTTTCAAAAGCCTTCTTTTTCAGGGTCATTAAAACTCGGGATCGTGTGGCAAAGGGTTAAAAGTGGGCTAAAGTTCTTAGTTACCTTACAATAATCAGCAATGGGACCCAGTCTCTTCACAGCCACTTCTCTGATATGACTACGTCCAAAAAACTTCTTGCCTGGTAGAAACGGGATGATTCTTTTCTCCGGATCTATCGTCCCCGCTTCCTCCGGAAACATGTCCATGATGTCACTCTGGAATACGATCAGATTGTACAGAGCTGTTAAAATAGCGGGTATTAATTTTTAACCTTTCACCACACAATCCCGGGTTTTAATGACCCTGAGAAAGAAGCCTTTTGAAAAAATTACGGGAAAAGGAGAAAATGCTGGTAACCAGCATTTTCTCCTTTTCGCACAATGTTTTCTATCCTATCAAAGATAGAAATAATCAATTTAGCAACATTTAATAACCCTTTCCCAAACAAGCCCTGGTTTTCACGTGTTTGCAGAACAAGTCTTTTGAAAACACTGTGGGAAAAGGAGAAATTGTTTGTAACAAGCAATTTCTTCTTTTCCCACAGTGTTTTCTACCCTTTTTGAGAACTTTCTGCCATTTTCACCAAATTTAGAATTGTCGTCTGCAAACTCTTTCAATTTGGACCAGTCCAAAATTCGTCATTTGGGAAAGGGTTAAATTGTCGTCTGCAAATGCTTTCAATTTGGTCCAGTCAAAAGTTTTGCCGTTTGGTAAAGAGTTAAAAAACATTTGAGTCATGGGTTGGGGGCAGGTTTAATGCAATTCTCTGTGATGCAAAGACACATAAAACATTTGAGTCATGCTCTGGCAAAAGTGGGGGGGGGGGGGGGGGGGGTGGGGGTGGGGGTGGGGCAGGGTTAATGCGTCTCTGTGATGCAAAGACACATAAAACATTTGAGTCATTCTCTGGCAAAAGTGGGGGTGGGGAGCAGGGTTAATGCGTCTCTGTGATGCAAAGACACATAAAACATTTGAGTCATTCTCTGGCAAAAGTGGGTGGGTGGGGGGCAGGGTTAATGCGTCTCTGTGATGCAAAGACACATAAAACATTTGAGTCATGCTCTGGCAAAAGTGGGTGGGTGGGGGGCAGGGTTAATGCGTCTCTATGATGCATTATACCAAGCAAGTAATATCATAACTGTAGATACATATTTCAACGTTGTCTAGCAAACCATCTTATATATACTGACCTGTGCTAAAATGGTCCATGGACATGCAGAAAAAATTAACCAAAAGTAAAAAATTTCAACACAGGTCATGCAGGCCTGTGTGGCCTGCGTGGGTGGATTGGGTTGGATGTTTTTTTGTAGATGCATTTAACCCCCTTTTCACAGAGCATGACTCATTTTTTTCTTTGAAACAATGTTGTACTACTTATAATTGTCTGGGTGAGAACTGTCTTTCCTGAATTCCATGAGGTCTGGGTATCAAAAATAACAAGGGATTTACCTGTTTGTACTGCTATTTGAATATACATATAGCTCAAAACAATGATTTCTGTCTTAGATAGAAGAGAAAACATTGTAGGAAAAGGAGAAAATGCTGTAACCAGCATTTTCTCCTTTTCCTACAATGTTTTCGAAAGCCTTCTTTTCAGGGTCTTTAAAGCCCTGGATTGCATGGTAAAGGGTTAACCTTTGTCTCCCTGATATTGAAAGTGTCCGTTAGTCTTACAAGTTTATAGGATAATTGTGCCCTCTCTGAGTATATCCTCAACAGAACTCTGAGTCTGCCAGATCTTTATCTATTCTAGTCGAAAAAGTAACTAAAGTCATAATCAAAGGACTCAAAGTCCTGAAAAGCGGATTTGCAGAACAGTATTAAGCTATGATTATGGTATAATGAATAATAACATTTCCATCACATGTAATGCTGTACACGTATTATGGTAATCTGTCAGTGGAGTTAGCGAGGGCAAGGAAAGTCGAAGTTGTTCTGGCAGCCTGGACGCGCAGCTACTGTAACTGTTCCTTTATCCCAACTAGTTTCGATCACAGTAAGCTACAATTTGCTGTACAAGTCAGCTAAAAAGCACTCTGGAGGTGGTTAGGTTTAACTTTGTATCAAACAACAAAAATGTAGACTTGCTGAAACTAAAAGAACTTGCAGACAACAATTTAAATGTGGCTCAAATGATGGAATTTATCTTTAAAGGGTAGAAAACACTGAAGAAACGGGAGAAAATGCTGGTTACCAGCATTTTCTTCTTTTCCCACAATGTTTTCAAAAGGCTTCTTTCTCAGGGTCCTCAAAACCTGGGTTTGTGTGGTATAGGGTTAAGAAAATGATGCAATTCAGTCCTTGAACTTTTATCCGTCTGTCCGTATGAAACTCATAATTTCACCAATTAACTCTTTACCAAACGACAAAATTTCAGACCAGTCCAAATTGAAAGCTTTTACAGACGGCAAAATAAATGTTTCTCAAAAAGTGAAATTTGTTTTGGGAAAAGTAGAAAACATTGTGGGAAATGGAGAAAATGCTGGTTACCAGCATTTTCTCCTTTTCCTGCAATGTTTTCAAAAGGTTTTTTCCTCAAGGTCATTAAAAGTTGGGATTGTATGGTAAAGGGTTAACCACACAATACTCTGTTTTTATCAGTCTGAGATTCTAAAAACATTGTGAGGAAAGGACAAAATGCTAGTTACTAGCATCTTCTTCTTTTCCAAAAATGTTATTTACACTCGCTAAAAAAAATCTTATTATTTAAGCCACATTAAATCTGTCTCCAAATGCTTTCAGTTTGGACAAGTCTAACATTGTGCTGTCTGTTAAAGAGTTTAATCAGGAATTAATGCAAGATTGATAACAGTATCAAGTGTCACTGAAATAGGAGGAAAAATACATGCTCTGTAAAAAGGGGGGTGGGGGGAGGGCTTAACTCTTTACCACACAATCCCGACTTTTAATGACCCTGAAAGAGAAGCCTTTTGAAAACATTGTGGGAAAAGGAGAAAATGCTGGTAACCAGCATTTTCTCCTTTTCCCACAATGCTTTCTATCCTTTCAAAGACAGATTTCATAACTTGTGCATCATTTAATTTATCGTCTCATCTGCTAATGCTTTCAATTTGGACCAGTCTAAAATTTTGTCATTTGGTAAAGAGTTAATGCATCTGCAGAAAGTATCAACTCGTGACTGCATGCGCAACATGCGCAGGCTGACATGAGTCGAAACTTTTTGCTAAGTGTAAATTTTCTGCATGTCAATGGACCTGGACTAGTTCATGACTCAGTCAGTTGCTTGATGTAACAGATTCCGAGGATCCATAATTTATAAGACAACTGATCCATAATTTATAAGACAACTGATCCATAATTTATAAGATGACTGATCCATTATTAGAAACTTGTTTGGTATGATCACGGAGATGCATTCACCCTTTACCGTACAATGTACCCTTTTGACGCCCCTGGGAAAGAAGCCTTTTGAAAACATAACGTGGGAAAAGGAGAAAATGCTGGTAACCAGCATTTTCTCCTTTTCCCGCAATGTTTTCTACCCTTTCTGAGAAAAGTTGCACCATTTGAGCCACATCGAAATTGTCGTCTGCAATTGCTTTCATTTTGGATAAGGCTAAAATTTTGTTGTCTGGTAAAAGGTTAAAACCCCTTTTCTCAGAGCATGGCTCATCTGTACAATACGTGTAGCTTTCAGAAACAATATGAATAACAATAGAGTAAAAGGAAAAACTCAGAAAATATTATTGGAAAATGTGCAGTCCGCTAGCTATTTCTACATTCTGCAAAGTGGGCACATTCAAGCCAATTTTATATCTCTTTATACCACCAAATCCTTTCTTTTTTTAACTCTTTACCAAAAAGCAACATTTTGGAATCGTCCAAATTGAAAGCATTTGCAGATGACGAATTAAATGTTACTTAACTGTTTACCAAATGACAAAATTTGAGACTGGTCCAAATTGAAAGCATTAGCAGATGACAAAATAAATGTGGCTGAAAAATGGAAATTTGTATTGGGAATGGTAGAAAATATTGCGGGAAAAGGAGAAAATGCTGGTTACCAGCATTTTCTCCTTTTTCCACAACACAATGTTTTCAAAAGGCTTTTTTCTCAGGGTTGTTAAAACCTGTGGTTGCGTGATAAAGAGTTAAATGATGGAAATTGTATGTGATAAGGTAGAAAACACTGTGGGAAAAGGAAGAAGATTCTGGTTACCAGCATTTCCTTCTTTTCCCATGATGTTTCCGATGGCCTGACTTTCTCAGGGTGGTTAAAACTCAGGACTGTGCAGTATAGGGTTAATGACCTTGAGGAAAAGATGTTTGAAACATTGTGGATTTGGGTAGAGGACAAAATCCTGGTAAGTGGCACCCATTTTTTTAACCTTTAATTCTTTACCAAACGACAAAATTTTACACTAGTCCAAACTGAAAGCATTTGCAGACAACAAAATAAATGTAACTGAAAAATTGAAATTTGTTTTGTGAAGGGTAGAAAACATTGTGGGAAAAGGAGAAAATGCTGGTTACCAGCATTTTCTCCTTTTTCCACAATGTTTTCAATAGCTTTCTATCTCAGGGTGTAAAAAGTCGGGATTGTGTGGTTAAGGGTGGCAACTCTTTACCAAACAAAAATGGTTGGTTGGTTGGTTGTATGGTGTTTAACGCCGTTTTCAACATTATTTCAGTTCTATCGTGGCGGCCATTGCACCTATCCATGCTTTCCTGGAGTTTCTTTTACCAGTAATCCGCAAAATATTCTTTTCAAGCCACTAGCTGCTTTCCCACATAACCATCGTCGAAACAATGGTCAGCAGTGAGAGAGGAATGAATCCTGTTGCGATGACTATCATCAATCCTCGGAAAGAAATTGTCCAAGCCGGGGATCGAACCAGCGTCCTCCTGTTCTCAAGTCCTGTACGCTACCAACTGAGCTACCGGGGCTCTGACCCAGACAATGAAATGTTGGCCTGGTCCAAATTCAAAGCATTTGCAGACGACAGATTAAATGCAAACCAAAAACAAAAATATGCCTTTTGAAGGGTAAAAAAAATATTGGAAATGGAGAAAATGCTGGTTACCAAATCCCACCATATGAGCCTATATACCGGTATTCTTAAATTTGTCCTCTGCTGACAAATTAGAACAAATCTAAAATTTTGTAATGTGGCAAAGGGTTAAATCCCACCATATGGGCCGTTTTCTCCTTTTCCCACAATGTTTTCTACCCTATCATAGACAAATTCCATCATTTGATCAATTTTAATCTGTCGTTTGCAAAATCAATGCTCTCAATTTAGACAAATACAATGAATTTTTTACTGCATTACAAAGAGTTAAGTTAATGTCTGTCTACAACTTTGTCAGCTCTCCCTTTACCACACAGTCCCAAGGTTTAACGACCCTGACAAGGATGCCTTTTTGGAAACATTGTGAGAAAAAGAGAAAATGCTGGTAACCAGCATTTTCTCCTTTTCCAACAATGTTTGGTACCCTTTCAGAGACAGATCCCACCATATGGGCCGTTACTAATTTCATCGTCTGCAAATGTGTTAAATTAGGACAAATCTAAAATTTTGTAATGTGGTACAGGGTTACATCAGTCCCTTGTATGGGTCCAAACGTTAAAACTTCACAAATAGAAACAATGTATACAATCAACACTCGACAGGATGCTTAGTGTGACTCAGTGACCTTTTGCGGACAGTGTAGATCAAGATCAGACTGCACAAAACATGCAGTCTGATCTTGGATCTACCTGAGAAGGATATAATTTTTCCCCCTTAATAATTTTGAAATAGAAACATTTGGACTATTACTTTTTGCTGGAAAGTTTCATTTATTTTAGCAGGATAAGGATTAAAAATTTCCCATTGCAAGATCAACACTTCAAGTATTTACATCCTGAATTCATAATTCTCCTCATTTAAATATCATGAAAAGAAAATAACCTGAACAATACATGTACAATACATCTTAGGCATGCTCTGTATAAAGGGGGCTTAATGCATCTGCCAAAAGTATCGACCCAGGTCAGCCTGCGCATGCAGTCTTCGCAGGCTGTCATGGGTCACAACTTTTTGCTTTTCATCAATTTTCTGCATGTCATTCTACCTCTTGATTCAAGCCGTTGTTAGACAAACTGAATTTTCATGGATCCATAATTATGTGACAACTTGTGTGGTAAAATGTATCAAGATTAGATACATTAAGCCCCCCTTTTGCCAGAGCATAACTCATGTAATTGCATTTAGCACATTGATGCATAAGGAAGTTTTAAATGACGTTATAATAATAATAAGCAACTTCACTATTTGACGCATTTATTTAGTTTCCCTCACGTAATAAATTATGTTCAAAGTATTACTGAAATAGCATAACTGCTTCAACAATCAGTCTATCAATCAGCCAATCAATCAATCATCAAAATAAAAGTACCATAAGCATGTACCTTATATATATTTTTCATTATCTACAGGTATCCTCTTTCTACTCCTTACAGTTTCATAAAATCAATCAGTAATAAATCAGTCAATCATTAAAGTATAGGTGTCATAATCTACCTTGCACAAAAACAATTAAATCTTTACTACCAATCCAGTTTTAAAGAACCACTAAGAAAAAAGGCTTTTGAAAACATGATGAGAACAGGAGCAAATGCTGGTAACCAGCATTTTCTCCTTTTCCCACTATGTTTTCTACCCTATCATAAATAAATTCCCATATTTGGACCATATTTAAATTGACATCTGCAAATCTTTTGAATTTGGACCAGTCCAAAATGTGTCGCTAGGTAAGGTGTTCAAAATACATCTACACTGTTTTCAGCCAGTTTTTTCCTCATTTCATCATTATTTAACGAAACTATTATCTTTGTTGTATCTTCATGCCAAATGTCGTCCCTGACGGCTGCAAGGTTATACAGGTTTCAATGGACAGAAAAATGCTCTTCATTTTTTGGCAGCCTTCAAAGAAATCACTGTTGTTGTCATTTCCGGTTTTAAATGACGAAAACTTGCTTGAGTTTCTCTTTCTTTTAAAACCAAATATCGATATAGGTAATTCATCTATGTTTACTCAGCCGACCAAAGAATGAGCCATTCTACACACTTTCAAGTTTTAACACTGTTTTTTCTCTCTGGCTGTAAGGATTTATCTGTAAAACCTACATTCCTTTAACTTTCAGTTTCATCAATCAATCAATAACCAATAATTAATAATTATGTAACTATACAGGTGTCATATCTACCTTGAATACAATCAAATCTCTCTTCCTTTTAGTCCTCTACACTTCGACAACAAGTTTATCTATCAGAAAGCAGTCTGATCTTAGTCTAAACAGTTGGCACAATCAACATAAGCCGTGCATGGTGTCAGGAGCGTTCCTTACCATTTACCACAAAACGTTCTTGTGGTCTCAACAAAGAAATAACTGTTACAGCTCAGTCACACTGACAAAATATTGACCAAAATATAAGTCATAAAATGTAATATGTCTTCACCTGACTAATTCATTAACCCTTTGCCACACAATCCCAGCAATAATGACCCCGTGAATAAAGGCTTTTGAAAACATTGTGGGAAAAGGAGAAAATGCTGGTAACCAGCATTTTCTCCTTTTCTCATAATGTTTTTTGTCCGGCCTAAAAAGACAATTTATTGTCATTTGAGCAAAAAAAATCAATACTTTCAATTTGGACCAGGGTGGAATTTTGTCTTGAGGTAAAGGGTTGACCCCCTTACACTCATATTCAACTCTGACAAAGAAATTCATCCAACATGGAGCAAATATCACAACTATGGTTGCTTCTGCGGCCAGTGTAGATTCAGATCAGACTCATTAACCCTTTACTTCATATTCAACTTTTTTCAAACTTAGAGCACTTATTAAAACTATTGTTGCTTTGGTGGCCTGTGTAGATCAAGATCAGACTGCACAGAGCACCTAATTCATAAATGTTTTACTTCATATTTGACTTTTTTTACCTTTAGAGGATCTAATCAAAACTATAGTTGCTTTACCTGCCAGTGTAGATCAAGATCACACTGCACAGACCCTGCCATCTGATCTTTTATCTACACTGTCTGCTTTGCTGGGACATTTTAGACAAAAGAAACTTTGAAATGGCAGTTATTCAGGTTTTGTGTCTAGACTGAAAATGTGTGTTGGATTCATTCAGCCCTCTATAGAATTGTTCAATACCAAATGGAAGTTTCACTGAGGCTTTCTCATAATTTGAGCGGCCAAGCCATGTAGCACAGTTGGTAGTGTACAGGACTTGAGAACATGGGGTTGCTGGTTCCAGTCCAAGCTCAGTAAATTTCTTTACAAGAACTGATGGAAGACATTGCCACAGGATTCAATCCTCTCTCACCACTGATCATTGTTTTGATCATGGTTTTGTGCAAAAGCAGCCAATGGCTTGGAAAGAATACCGGTATTGCCCAAAGTACTGGTCAAGAAAAACTCTAAAGAAAGTGCAGGAAAGCATGGATAGACACATTTGCTGCAGTGATATAACAGAAATAATGTTGAAACTGGCATACAAACAAAATTACAAAGCTTTCAGTAGGGTCAAGTGTATGTTTGGTTTTCTGGCAAAGACGTGGGAATCTTTAGACGCCAAGAAAAGGGTAAACCCAACGTTTTATTGGTAATTGGTCATTCAAGGACCAGCCAATCACCATACAGCTTAATTAGGTCCACAATTTGATAGATTTCGCACTTGTCAGTGACATACATCATCCTAAAATCATGTATCACTGAGTGCCCTTTGGCAAGTTATTAACCCTTAAAGTACCTTTCACAACTAAAGTTGCTTTTGTGGCCAGTGTAGATCAAGATCAGATTACACAAAATGTGCAGTCTGACCTTTGATCTACACTATCCGCTTTGTGGAGGCATCCAAGACAAAATCAACCTGTATTTTTGCATTTATTCCTAAATCTAAAATCTCGTTTTGGTTTATTGGACGCTCTATTTAGGGTTAACCCTTTATTACCACACAATCCCGAGTTTAAACAACCATGAGGAAGAGACCTTTTAAAACATTGTGGGAAAAGGAGAAAATGCTGGTAACCAGCATTTTCTCCTTTTCCCACAATGTTTTCTATCCTATCAAAGACAAACTAGATCATTTGAATCACATTTTAAATTTTCGTCTGATCACATGCTTTCAATTTCGACAAATCTATGATTTTGTTGTTTGGTAAAGAGTTGACAAGATTTCTACCTGATTCAGTCTCAGTCATCTTTTCCACCTACAAGAAAAACCTGTGTTTCTCTTATAAGGCTTTTCCACACAAACCTGAGTTTTAACAACCTTGAAAAAGAAGACGTTTTGAAAACATTGTTGGAAAAGGAGAACATGCCAGTTACTTCTTTCCCCCAACCCCAATGTTTTCTTCCCTACCAAAGACAAACCCCATCATTTGAACAAAACCTCAATTGTCACCTGCTAACACTTTCATATTGGATGTCGATCTTCAAAGTTCTGTCATCTGGTAAAGAGTCAGCAGTTTATTTTTCTATTTAAAAAGTCCCAATAGTGGCCGAAAGTAACAATGCAAGGCCCTAGCGCCATTATGCACGTACATATAAAAAAAAATCTGCTACCAAAGTTGTAAATCACGACATTATATATATGTGTGTGTGTGTGTGTGTGTGTGTGTGTGCGTGCGTTTTCTCTAGATCTGCGCGCCTTTCAGACTACATAGATGGGTTAATTTGATGCACTGATGACTAAGGGACTTTCCCAAGTGCCCTCCCGCTCCTTCTCCCCATCGGCACTTTGTACCTCACTGTACGTGCGTATAAACATTTTAATCATGGGATGGGGTGTTAAAATGCATTTGAATTTATATTATACCACTTAAAAGTATGGAAATTGTGACAATCTGCTATTGGACAGTTCCGGGGTCCAAGTGTTAGTAAGGAAAATGAATGTTAACACCTGCTAAACAGTAAATGAAAGATAGAACAGAACAGAACATAACTTTATTCACCCAGGTATACAATATACAACATGGGGGTAAGATTAGTACATTTTTTTTTTTTAAGTAGACAGTTAGTTGATTAAGTTGAATCAGGAATTCGAGCGGTCAAGAGCATGCTATGATAAACTATACTAAACTATACAGTACTGAGGGGGTAATAGAGTTTTCCGCCTTGAAATTGCATGTTCAGCTATGCACATGAGCTTACGCAGTCACATACGCTACTTGTTTACCTTAACTTGCTATTTGGGTTTAATGAATGACATTCTATTCTTACTATGGCTACTTACAAATGTACATGTGTATTTGTGGAATACTCATCGGATATAAATTGTAAACAGATAATGCAAGGAATGTAAACAAAAGGTAAGTAACATTGTATAACCCGACATTAAACAAAATCAAAATTTTATGCCAGAAATAACGTATTGAGTTTGCTTTTTGCCAGCCTTGGTCAGCATAGCGGGCAGTGTAGATCCAAGGTCGGATTGTGCCAAAGTTGTACACCCCGATCTTGAGCCCCCAATGACCAACAAAAAGGGGAGGGATAAATAAATAGATAAATGTAAGACTTTCGTGAAAGACTCCTTTAAGACCCAGAAGTTTTGACTTTGCTAAGACCTGTTAAATAGTAAACTAAAGATAGAGCGACCTGGAAACTTCTGACCTAGTTTTATTTTCCTACCTGGTGACTAACACTTGCAGGCATGACACACAATAACAGATTGTTTTCTTCAAAGCAATTTCCATACTTTGAAAAGGAATTATTTGAATTTAAAAAACATTTAAGCACCCCCCTTTTCCTTACTTTTGGCTGCTTCTGGGCGTTTAACCTTTCACTCCACAGACTATAATCATCAATGGTCAACTGTTTACCATATCATTATTCATTTGGACATGAAACAGCATCCACAATTAATACTGGACATAGCTCCTTGAACTTCACTTTCTTAAAGTATTTTTTCCAAAATAGTTGACTAATTTTGTTTTACCAGAAGTTTATATCGAGGGCTCAACGCAAAACTATTCTAACTATGTTTTGACAAATTTTTCAGGAGAGGGAAAAAACTGATTCATTTTTCTTGTATTGGCTATTTTAGACCATTCTATTTACCAAAATATCTGAAACCACTCAGGAAACAATAAACACTTGAAAGTTTTTAAAAAAAATAATTTTATTTCAGTTTTATAACACATTTTTTAACATAGAATAGTTTTGCACGAGAAATCGCGAAAATATTAAGGCATTTGTTTAGCAAGACTATTCTATCTCAAGTTGGAATAGTGTTGCAATACAAACACAAGCAAAAAACCAAAATACTTGAAGGCAAAACTATTCTAACTTAAAGTTTCAATAGTTCTAGACTACTTTTTACATGACTCATTGGTCTATACCTTGATGTTTGAGGTGATATGACAATCCTGTATGTATGCCGAGACTGTCTTTACTATAAAATCATAAAACTAGGCTATTTTCACAAATGGAACAGATACATGTATTGTTTGAAACATTAGCAAAATAATATCATCAAAGCACTCTTATTTAATCACAACACTTTCAGAAAAACTATAGGGCATGGTAAAGAGCCAAATACTATGTTACAGCAGTTTTCTTTAATATTTACATAGTTTATATTTTCCAGTCAGACAATCAGATTTGGAACCATGGTCACTTCCAATGGTTGTAACCAAACATGATGAACAGATGACACTGGGATGAAATTCTGTATGATTTATAGTCATTCTTGGTACATTTTATTCACATAAATGTGAGCAGTGTTGTAACAGTTAATCAGCTTGTAGTGCCCAACTGTCCCATAGTTCTCTTGGTGATGAGGAAGAAAATAAAATACCTGGTGGACTCTTGGGATGATCATTTTTGCACATGGATATCTAATTATTACATTTCTCCCTAGTGAAAGGTGGCTGATCATCAAAAAGCTGTTTTAAATTACATTTTTTTTATTTACAAATGACTGGATCATTTCAAGACACTGCACCAACTTTGTTTTAGACAGGGCTGTCATTGTTATACTGTAAAACAATGGTATTTAAATATTTGTGATTTATACAGAGTGTTCTAAGCTCTTCCTAGTATACCTTTTGCCCTTCTGTATCCACATTAAGAGTATTTCAATGTAAAAACTTTTTTTTCCTTTTTTTTAAGATCTAAATAAATCTGAAACATCCATCATAAAAATATAATTACGGTCTTTAACTTACCTTTAGCAAAAGCGGCTCAAACTGAACTATTGTGATCACCCAAAGTTAGTTGTCTGTCAAAGATCGGGCATTAAATTTTATATAATTCTCCCCTATATTTGGGTGAAATAAATTGCTAAAAAAGTCTAGTCCACCTGAATGTGGTCAACATTGCAAAAAATTAAAATATAACTCGAGAAATCACATAAATGCAGAGGCATAAACTGTACCAGTGATAGTATAATGATTGCTCAAATGATAAGCAAGATTAAATTGACCTTCTTTTTTGGGGGGAGGGGGGGGGTGTAAATTAGTGTTTTGTATGGATGTGCATTAAAGATCCTCTATCTTGGCCCAGAAAGCCTAGACTTTTGATATTTTGTATGTAAAATAAGCTTGTGATGCTCTTCAAAACTTGTTCAAATTGAGTCTTTAGGGGTATACATAGCCCTGCCCTATGGTTATATGTTTTAAAAAGAGTTTAAAAGGCACCTTCTTTTTTTAAAACCATAAAAAATCTTATAAGCTGATATTTGAGTTGGTATTTAGTATTGGTAGTATTGTCTGATGGTCTTACTTGAATGTTGTCCGAAGTATTTTACATGAGAGTGCTTTTGGGGGAAAATTACACCAACACATATCTGAAAGAAGTAGGCCTAGAGAGTTGATGATAGTTCTGTAACAAATTCTAATAGTCCTTCATTTATGTTTTATAATTATGTTAAAGGATGGTCCTGCCCTAGATTTGGTTGTTTGTAATAGAGACCAGTATTTAAAAAATTTAGGTATCTTGACCAAAACAACCAGACCTAGAGCACTGACATTGGTAGTTAAGTATATGTATGTAGCATCATCTTGTGGTCTTTGGTAGCCCTTTACCAAACAGTTCCATAATTTTATGCCCTTAATGCAGTATGCTTTAGAAAATAATTATCTACTTTTCCCATAATGTACTTTAACCTTTCAAAGACATTCCCATCATTAAAACTACATATAATTTATCGTCTGCAATAGCTGTCAGTCAGAATTATGTAGTGTGGTCAAGAGTTAAACAGTATCTTAATTATTTTCTTTTGGTCAAAAACAGTCCTGGCATGAGAGTCTTTTGCTTTACATAGACTTATTTCTTTCATGGAATTACAAAGCCCACAGTTTTAGTTGTAATATTTGTATGTATCATTGTCAAATGGTCTTTGAACAAAATTGTTCAAATTGTCCCAGAAGAGGCCCCCCTTTTGTGTTTTACTATTTATAATGGATCCAACTCTGACGGTCGACTGTGCTTACATAGAGCTTCAAAAATTTATACATACATGTACCATCAGCTGTGTTTGGTTAAACAAGCAGATTCAAATTTTGTCCATGGTTATTAAAAATGACTACATTTTCAAATTAGCTCCTAGTCCTATTAACTCAGCTGAGTGATATATCATCATAAAGGTCTTCTAGTTTAGGTCTTGCTTTCTGAGTGTGTCAATATAAAAATTGTAACAAATAGAACCAGCCCTGATTTAGCCTAAAACTGTGCAAGTGAGTGTGCCAAGTTTTCTTTTATACAGATTTACACCATTTTTAGGTAAAAACATCATCAGATCTACAGGTAGTAAATTTTGGTGCCCAGCTTTTCCAAACATATTCAAATGGAAAGGACTGAAAAGTATTATCCATATTAAGTACTATTCAACATTTTTTTAAATAATCTTTTGTAATAAAAAAGAATACAGGAAGCCAACACAGAGTTATGTTTTGTTCCTCATAGACCTTTTGAAATGTTTTGCATTTTCAGGGTGAAATTCAGAGACACATAATTTATGTCGAGTAGCAATTATTTAAAATGCTGGTGATTGTGGCATCAAATTTGACAATCTAAGGATAGAAATTAATTTTAGTACTGTCGTGTTTTTAAGATTTGATAAATTTATTTGTAAAACATATTGGAAAGTAAATACTAGAATTTCTTTCATGATTTTCTTGAAAGTATTTTGATGTGTTAATATATCATACATGTAGCTATAAGTCAATAGTGTCAAACTACAGTGACCAGCAAAGTTTTTAAATAAGCCTTTAAAGGGGAGGTGGGGGGATTACACTTACACTGGGATTCCAATGGTATCAAATAAGTATATGAATTCAATTGACTGTATTTGTTATATATCATTAACAATACTCCCTGCAGAATTAATGATGGCTCTCATGTTAATTATGAAGTTAAAGCATGTGTGAAAAAGCAAAGACTACGACCAGTCTGCACATGCACAATGCTTGATCAGAGACATTTGTGCTCACAAACTGGTTCATGTACAATCAGATTGTTGATTCAGGGAAGATGATGATCAGACTATTGATCTAGGTCAGAGATGTTTGTCACACTTTTTTTATTGTGTGGCTCAGTGATATTCGTCTTTTCATTGTTTTGACCACATTTGACAACCTAAGATTTAGTAGTTTTCCCACCTTTTAAGTAATGTTGAAGAGCCATATAAAAAAGATACAAGTCCAAACAAACATGATGAGCAAAGGCATTGCACAGCTGACTACAACAGTCTATAGAACAGGAGGTATTAGGGTTATGGATGGCAAAACCCAGTAGCTAGACTTAATGTTGAATGCCTTAGTTTATGTTTGAATATGTGCTAAAATTTGACATAGATTCTATTGTTGAATAGCAGGGTGAATAAAAAGAAGTGTAACAGATTTGGTTGAGGATCTTTATGTAATGGTGATCATAACATTAATTTTATAGAAATGCAATATGGCATCTATCTTTCATTACATGTGGTTTGAGTACAGTCAAAGCCATCAGTATCAAAATGTACACATTTCCCCATCAAACTGTTAAATATTTCTTACCAAAGGCATCAACAAAGATCATTATACAATTGCTGCATTGTTTAGAAACAGTATTATGAAATCAGAAGCAAGATTTATGATGTTATCCAAACCTACTCATAGCTTCAAAATCAAGTTGGAATAGTCTTGCACTTTAAAATCCAACTTTTCAAGCTGGATTGAAGTGCAAAACTATGCTATCTTGAGTTAGAATAGTTTTGCACAAAGTACATCATCATTTGGAGATAGAATATCTTCTAAAAATTACAATATCTCCAAAACTACTTGGAGTATCACCGCAATATTTTAACATAACATGTATCGTGACATTTTATTTCAATAAATGCAAAAAAACTATTTTTGACAAAAATTGAGTTAGAATAGTTTTGCGTTGAGCCCTCGATATCATGTTAACAGAAGTACAGTAGAATTTCGTTTATTCGCACGTCGCTTGTTTGAAGCTATGTGTTGGTTTGTATGCTGTCTCCGGTCCTGAAATTTATCCTTCTTTATCATTGTTAAATTCCTCCGAATACTTTGAACATTGGTGGTCCATAGTTTGTAGTGTATTTCATGCCCTGAAAGTAGTTTTTGAACACAAACTCCCACCTTTACTTGGTATATAATTAATCCCCTGGCAAACTTTCGAAGGTGTGACAACCTGTAACCAACCTTGATTTTCACACCTCTTCATTGACGATGTCGACTGTTATCATTCAGTCGTTTACAGTAAGCGAATGTAATTAAAGGCGTTATTTGGTATGTCACATCAATTAATCAGTCAAAACGACAATTAACAATTCCAAAATTCCTTAAAACATCCGACAAGGCATAACGGATAACAGTCTGAAGCGGTTACCAGAAAGACCGGCAAACACTTTATGACCGGGAAATGCAGGAAAGCGCCGAAAAGAGTCCAAAAACACCCAAAATATAACAAAATACACATTGAAAGGTGGAGGTGGGTCGAAAAAATAGGCTTCTGTGTTAAATAGGGGTATTGGGGGAAGAAGTTATCAACCTATACTCACTGAAAAATACCACTGATACTTCCTCATCCTATTCCATCTTTATCGCCGAAAATCATCGTGTAGCCTAAAAAATTCGGGAAAAAAAGGAAATCACATATGTGGAGGTGTTTCGTTTATAAGGGTTATATGGTCAATAGAAATATGGGGCAGAATATTGCCTTTTCCTCGCCTCAACCACCTAAATATTCCAGAAAACACCACTAGGTGTTTCCAGTGTTTCTACATGTGACCCAGTCTGAAGTCCTCTGTGTAATTTGATCTCTAAAAGGGAAAATCACTCCAACGGAATTCAACAATGGCAAAAACAGTGGATAAATTTGTTTCATGTGTTTATTATGATAAACATGTATTTATAGATGGATGAAAAATAAAGATAAGTAAACTTTCTTGTCTCTGACGGTCACCTGAGGTTACTTGGCCGATTCAAAAGCTTGCTCCTATGTTTTTTTCTTTTTTAAATGTCGGATCAAGCCTTCAAGTTGAAGGAACGGGAGATATACATTTATAATCGGTACTAGTTCAGGGTACTGCAAGACATGCTGCGTAAATCTAATTGTCTATTTCCGTGCATATATGGCACCGAAATACCCGAACACAGTCATACTATTTGGTTCGTACAACGCTTAGTTCAAATAAAATACTCCGCTCCCTTGCGCTACGAACTACTGAGATCTTACTGTATATGTATATAATAAACTGATAGTCAGGTGTTAATGACATCTATTTGTGAAGTAATTAGGATTGTAGATACCATACCAGTAAGTTTAGTGATGAAGTATCGGTCATCAATAATTTTCTTTTCTTTTTGCATTTGGAAAGTTTTAGTGAAGTTATCTTGCGTCTGGAAATCTGTCACTCCTGTCGTCCATTTTAAGCTAAGGTCTGGGCGTTGTTGTCCAAAGGCCTCTAAAGTAAGAAATATATAGTATGGGGGCACTACTATTAGGGAGGGAGGGTTAATTAGGTGAAATATGGTAAATCTCCTTTTTTTTTTTGCAACTAATTATTAAACACATACTTCAAATTTTATTATGACTGATTGCTTCATGAACCCATTACAAAACTTTATCCTATGTTTATAATTATGAGCCTGTTAACTCTTTACCAAACAACAAAATTTTGGACTTATTCAAATTGAAAGCATTTGCAGATGACAAAATAAATGTGACCCAAACAGTGAAATTTATTTTTGGAAGGATAGAAAACATTGTGGGAAAAGGAGAAAATGCTGGTTACCGGCATTTTCTCCTTTTCTCACAATGTTTTCAAAAGCTTTCTTTCTTAGGGTCGTTAAGTCGTGATTGTGTGGTAAAGAGTTAAAGGAAACTTTTGAAAAAAATTGTGGGAAAAGGAGAAAATGCTGGTGAATTTTTCACAATGTTTTCTACCCTTTCAGAGACAATTTTGATCATTTGAGCCACATGCTTCTTTCTTTTAGTTTGTCTTCTGCAAAAGCTTTGAATTCCAATGAGTCTATAAACTTTTGCCATTTAACTCTTTACCGAACAACAAAATGTTGGGCTGATCCAAATTCAAAGTTTCAGAAAACGACAATTTACATACCAACATTTTCTCCTTTTCCCACAATGTTTACAAGGGCCCTTTTCCTCATGGACGTTAAGACTCAGGATTGTATGGTACAGGATTAAACAGATTTTACTCTTTACAAGATCAACCCACATTTAAATTATCCTGTGAACGAAAGCTTTTGAAACATTGTGAAGAAAATTAGGAAACAATCTAAAGCTGGTAGCCAACATTGCCTTCTTTTACAACAATGTTTATGACCCTTTCAGCCCCTTAACCCCATCCTTTGAGCCACATTTAACCCTTAGCTGCTTAAAGCCCAACTCAGTGCTCCAATTTACAGATAGTGTAGATCAAGATCACACTTCACAGAATGTGCAGTCTGATATTGCATCTACACTCTCCCATACGGTGAGTTTTTTTCCGACTACAAGCACTTTGTAATCTCCAAGTTTGGGTATTTACTATTGGTTAGAAATTTCATTCTATTTATTTAACAGTTAAGGGGCAAAATTTTTGCTGTCAGCAAATTCTTTCAATACTTAAGTCCCAAACTTTTTAACCAGTAAATCCATACAGCTAGCCTTTCACAAGTTTACTTGCCTTTGTGGCCAGTGCGGATCAAGATCAGACTGCACAAAACCTGCTGGGTCTTTAAACTTTACTCTCTGCTTTGCAGAGAATCATTCTGGACTGGGCAACCTAAAAATTTTAATTTCTGGGGTCTTACTTAGTGATTTATTAGAAAATGTATGTTAGGTTCAGCTACATTCTACATTTACCAGCATTTTCTTTTTTCCACGTTTTTTTTTTTAAAACGTTTCCTACCTTAGGGTCTTTAAAACACTGGATTGCTGATGAAGTGATTGAATTAGCCTAAGAAAGAAAAGAAAACATTGTTGGAAAAGGAGAAAATGCTGGTTACAAGCATTTTATTTTTCCTTTTTCCACACTGTTTGTAAAAGTCTTCTACCTTAGGGTCATTAAAACACAGGATTGCTGCTGAATTGATTTAATTAGCTTATAATAGGTAAGAAAATATTGAGGGAAAAGGAGAAAATTATGAAACTGGTTACCAGCATTTTCTCCTTTTCCCACAATGTTTTTAAAAACTGTCTACCTAATTAGGGTCATTTAAAAACGTGGTATGGTTTTGTAAAAAATTCAACGAAAAATCACCCTTTGTGATAAGTTGGTCGGCGATCATGACAAGCCAAAATTTTGTCCCCTTTGACCTGTGTAGGTAATTGGTTTGATCTATTACCAACTGTACATTTTGTGTCCTTTTGATGGTTATATAGTGAACTCTGTTCTCCTTGTGGCTCTCATTTGGTCAGAGAAGTTGAAAGATTAGAGTTAACCCTTTACCACACAATCCGGACTTTTAACGACCCTGAGAAAGAAGCCTTTTGAAAACAATGTGGGAAAAGGAGAAAATGCTGGTAACCAGCATTTTCTCCTTTTCCCACAATGTTTTTAAAAACTGTCTACCTAACTAGGGTCATTTAAAAACGCAGTATAGTTTTGTAAAAAAATTCAATGAAAAATCACCCTTTGTGATAAGTTGGTCGGCGATCATGACAAGCCAAAATTTTGATGTCCTTTTGACGGTTCAATATAGTGAACTCTGTTCTCTTTGTTGCTCTCATTTGGTCAGAGAAGTTGAAAGATTAGAGTTAACCCTTTACCACACAATCCGGACTTTTAACGACCCTGAGTAAGAAGCCTTTCAAAAACAATGTGGGAAAAGGAGAAAATGCTGGTAACCATCATTTTCTCCTTTTCCCACAATGTTTTCTAACCTTTGAGAAACAAATGTAATCATTTCAGCCAAATTTAAAATGTCGTCTGCACTAATGTTTTCAATTTGGACCACTCTAAAATATTGTCGTTTGGTATAGAGTTAAGGCAGGGGGGCGGGGGGGGTGGGGGGGGGGGGGGGGGCAAATATCATACATCATTTCTGTGAAGTTTGGTCACAGTTTGGTATAATAGTTTTAGAGCAAAACTTGTTGAAATAAAAAGTTAACTCTGAAATTACCATACAATCCCGAGTTTTAACGACCCTGAAAGAGAAGAGTTGTGAAAATACAGTGGGAAAAGGAGAAAATGCAGGTAACCAGCATTTTCTTCTTTTCCCACAATGTTTTCTACCTTATTAACCCTTTACCGCACGATGTCGCCTTTTGACACCCCCGGGAAAGAAACCTTTTGAAAACATTTTGGAAAAAGGAGAAAATGCTGGTAACCAGCATTTTCTCCTTTTCCCACAATGTTTTCTACCCAATCAAAGTAAAACCGCACCATTTGAGCCACATAGAAATTGTCGTCTGCAAATTCTTTCAATTTGGACAAGGCCAAAATTTTGTCGTCTGTTAAAGGGTTAAAGGCAGAAACCATCATTTGAGTTTCTTTAAATATGTCATCTGCAAATGTTTTCAATTTGGTTCAGTCCAAAATGTTGTTGTTTGGTAAAGGGTTAACACAGGGATGCAACAAGCATTAAATACTGACACATAACACATACAAGGCTGTGATAATTAAGCTTGCTGCAATTTTCCCAAGTAGAGCTAGTAGCATATTGTGGTAGATAAAATATTTAGAGGGTCATGGTTGCCTCTAGACCCTAACGAAGAAGGCATTTTGAAAACATTGTGAGAAAAGGAGAAAATGCTGGCCATCAGCACTTTCTCCTTTTCCCACAATGTTTTCTACCTCATCCAATAACCTGGTTCATGAAACATATGTAGTCTGTTAACACTTTACAGCACAATACTGCCTTTTAACGACCCTGTGGAAAAAAGCCTTCTGAAAACATTGTGCAAAAAGGAATATTTCCTCCTTTCCCCACAATGTTTTCTACCCTATCAAAGACAGAAATCACCATTTTGAGCTACATTTAATTTGTCGTCTGCAAATGCTTTCAATTTCGATCAGTCTGAAATATTGTCATGTAGAAGATTAACTCTTTATACCAAACGACAAAATTTTAGACTGATCCAAATTGAAGACATTTGCAGAAGACAAAATAAATGTGACTGAAAAATTGAAATTTGTTTTGGAAAGGGTAGAAAACATTGTGGGAAAAGGAGAAAATGCTGGTTACCAGTTACCAGTTTCTCTCAGGGTCGTTAAAAGTCGGGATTGTGTGATAAAGGGTTAAATGATTTCAATTCTAACAGGTCTAAAAATTGTTCTTCTTGTAAAGAATTAAGAAAGTAGAAAAAATTAAGGAAACATGAGAAAATGCTCGGGTCCCAGTACTTTTTTCCGTTTTCTACAATGTTTTGTACACTTTTTTTCATCTGGGTTTTAACACTTTACCCTGGCACAATCCTGAGTCTTCAAAATCCTGAGAGTCCAAGAAGGTTTTTTAAAAACATAATGGGAAAAGGAATGAATGCTGGAAACCAGCATTTTCTCCTTTTCTCCTAATGTTTTCTACCCTGTCAATGTCAGATTTCCCCAATTTGAGTCATATTTAATTTTCATCTGCTTGAATTTGTATAAGTCTAGATATTTGTTGTATGGTCAAGGGCCGATAAAAAGAAAGGATTATTCTTTAACCCTTTACCACACAATCCTAAGTTTCAACCCTTATCCTGCTACATAAAAGAAATGAAACTTTCAAACTGATAGTATAAACTTAAATTTTCTTATTTCAAAGGCGATTTGGCGGGAAAGATATCTCCTTATCAGACAGTGTAGATTCAAGATGAGACTGAATGTTCTGTGCAGTCTGATCTTGATCTACACTGTCCACAAAAGGTGAGTCGTGTTTGAGCAGCCTAAGTATTAAAAAGAAATCTTTTTGAAAACATTGTGGGGAAAAGGGGAAAAGGAGAAAATGCTGGTAACCAGCATTTTCTCCTTTTTCCCAACAATGATTTCTAACCTTTCTCAGAAAATTCTCATCAGTTTTGCCACATTATTATTTTGTCTGCAAATCCTTTGAATTTGGACCAGCCTTAAATTTTGTGAGGCAGAGAGTTAAAGAGGGGGGGGGGGGGGGGGGGCAAGAAATGAGGAGAAGGAAGATTTAACTTGAATAAAGCAGACTCTCCACAAAGCACTTAGGTTACTGCAGCAAACTCATGAACACACTGATAATTCTATGAATTTAGTTTTGGTTTCTGAATAAATACCAGGTTAATTGTTTGTTTCAATTTAAGACCCGGCCCATATATAATTTCACAGAGTAGAACACCGAGACTTTTGTGTTCATGTGCAGCATTTAAGCCACAGGTGAAAATACGGAATTTCGGTGCTCAGAAACTGCAAACTACAGTGTCCATTACGTTGTATTCCAATGCATGAGCCATGCCCTTGCAAAATGGGGTTTAATGCATCTCTGTGCGGCATGATACCAAGCAAGTTATCATATGATTATGGATCCATAAAATCCATTTTGTACAATAAGTGGCTGAATCATGACTGAGGTAAAACGATCTTTGATGTGCCAAAAAAATTGGACCAAAAGCAAAAAGTTTCAACATGCCACGTCAGCCTGCACAGACCTGTATTGATACTTTTTGCAGATGCATTAACCCTTTCCCAAACGACAAATTTTGGACTAGTCCAAATTGAAAGAGTTTGCAGACGGCAATTTTAAATTTGATGAAAATGGCAGAAAGGTCTCGAAAAGGGTAGAAAACACAGTGGGAAAAGGAGAAATTGCTCGTTATGAGCAATTTCTCCTTTTCCCACAGTGTTTTCAAAAGACTCATACTGCAGACACGTGAAAACCAGGGCTTGTTTGGGAAAGGGTTAAAACCCCTTTTCACAGAGCAAGGCTCATATGTATGTTTCTTGGTTGTTACAGGGCCAAGCATGGTTCCTAGGTAAGTTCAATACGGCATTTTGAAAATCATGTATCATAGTTTTGTGCAAAACCGAAGGAAGTAAGCCCAATTAAAATAAATTTTTCTGAGACAAAAAGTGTTTCGATTGCACTCAGATATGAAATTGAAAATGGCGTATAACAATAAATTGGACTAGGCCATCGATCGAGGAAATACTTCCTTTTTATTGAAAATAGCTTAATCCGCTATGGCCTTCTATAGTGGCGTAATGATACACACATACCATGCTTGTTTGTCCCAAAACCAGTTCGTTCCTGGGCTTATTCGTACCTGGACTTGTTCGCCAGGACTTGTTCATCCCACAAAATTGCATGTTTCTCGTAAATGAGTATGTTAGGTCATGACCAAAATAATGTTGGAAATAAGGTTCAGGTCTGTCAGTCGGTCTGTCAGTCAGTCGGTCGGTCAATCAATAAGTGAATCAATCAATCAATCAATATATCAATCAAATAATAACACAATCTTGGCTGTAACTTCATGAACATTCATCTTTTGTTCTAGTCCAAAGTTTTGTCATCTAGTAAAGAGTAAAAATGACAAATGATATGGCAGAAAAACTTGGATCACAAATAACTTAGACAATCATAGTAAATATGCTCTGGGCAAAAGTAAACAGTTTAGTCTACTTATATAAACACACAAACATGTTGTACACTTGTGAAACACCTTGATAAAAGGAAAATATGAATTACTTGATGAGCCTCGACCCTTTACCACATGAAAATAATTTAAACCTTTCCAAATTGAAAGCCTTTGCAGACGACAAAACAAACATGGTTAAAAAACTGGAAATTGTTTTTGGAAGGACAGAAAACAATGTGGGAGAAGGAGAAAATACTGGTTACCAGCATTTTCTCCTTTTCCCACAATGTTTTCAAAGGGCTTCTTCCTCAGGTCCTTAACCGTCGGGATTGTGCGGTAAAGGGTTAAGAACAGTATTACATTGTGTGATGTTCAACTCTAGGGAGACGACAAAATTTTAGATCTCTCAAAATTGAAAGCATTTTGGAGATGACAAACTAAAAGTCAGTCATATGATAATTATAAACTTTTGAATGATTAGAAAACATTGTAGAAAATGGAGAAAATGCTGCTTACCACCATTTTCTCACAAAGTTTTCCAAAGCTTTCTTCCACACTGGATCATTGAAACTCCGGATTGTTTGGTAAAGGAATAAACAAACAAATAAGTACATCTTCCACTCAACCGTGAGGAAGAAGGATCCTGAAAACATGGAGAGAAAAGGAGAAAATGCTGGTCAACGGCATTTTCTTCTTTATCCACAATGCTTTCTGCCTTTTCACAGACAAATCTCATTATCTCTTTCACTACTAACTCCGGAAAATCCACCTGTTTCCGAATTCTAAAAATAGATTACCACTGATTTGAAAACAACTTTTGTCATAGTGTAAAAACAGGTTAGTGGACGGTGTAATTCAAAGATCAGACTGCACCTTCTGTGCAGTCTGATCTTGATCTATGCTGTCCGCAAAAGGTACTCAAGTCGTCATTAGTAGTGAAAGAGTTATTTGTCAGCCACATTTGACGTCTGCAAATGCTTTCAGTTTGAACCAGTAAAAAAATTTATTGTTTTAAATCAAATGCATTTTCATGCAACATTTTACCTTTTACTACACAATCCTGACTTTTCACAACCCTGAGAAAGAAGTCTTTTGAAAACATTGTGGGAAAAGGAGAAAATGCTGGTAACCAGCATTTTCTCCTTTTCCCACAGTATTTTCCACCCTATCCAATACATAAGACACCATTTAAGCCACACTTAATTTGCCGTGTGGCAAATGCTTTCAATTTGGTCCAGTCTAAAATTTTGTTGTTTGGTAAAGGGTTAATAGGCCTATATGGCCCATTTAGTGATGGCGCTTATCTTTCAGCTCACTGAATATCCATATAATGGGTTTTTTATTTTTGATATACCACAGATATTTATGACATAATCAGTATCATTTATGACGGTTACAAAGCTCAACAATTATCAATTCTCCCAACATCATTAGATATTTTTGATATACGACAACACTCTGTAACAACCGTACCTATTATATATTTCTCTTCATAAAAGAGTTGAGAACTAAGAAAAAAGAGAAAAGCTTGTTTCGAAAGCCTTCTTTCTCCCGGTCATTAAAGCCAAGCTCTGGTAGTGTGGTTGGTACACACAGGACTTGAGATCTGGTGGTCACTGGTTTGAATCCCTAGCTTGGCCAACTTCCTTCTGAGGGTTCATAATTATAGTCCTTGCAACAGGATTCATACCTCTCTCAATGCTGATCACTGATTTGGTGATGGTAATGTGGGAAAGCAGCCACTGGCATAGGAAGAATATTGTGCAAAGTACTTGAGTAAGAGAAACTCCTGGAAAGCATAGATGGGTGCAGTGGTTCAGATAATGTTGAAAACAGCATTAAACATCATGAAAACAATCAATCAAACCAGTTGATAAAACTCCTGGTTGTAAGGTAAACAGTCATGAGAACTGTGGTAATGTTTGACACGTAACAGGGTCTGTATTCACCAACCATTCTTAAGAACGTTCTTGGACTTATTCTTCAAAATTTTCCAAATTTGAAAGTAACACACCTTCTGATTGGCTAAACCATATGGTTTAGCCAATCAGAAGGTGTGTTACTTTCAAATTTGGAAAATTTTGAAGAACAAGACCAAGAATGTTTTTAAGAATGGTTGGTGAATACGGACCCAGATCTTAAATTTCTTTCAGTCATAATTCATTGATGCCAGTGCACCTATAATTGCCTTCCTGGAATTTCTTTCATTAGTACTTAGCTCAACACTCTGCCAAAGCGCATGGCTCGCGGCTTTCCCACATAAACATCAGTGAGACAATGTTCAGCTGAGAGAGAGGAATGAATCCTGTCAGACAACAAAATAATTATGACTCCAATATGAAATTTGCTTTTGGAAGGCTAGAAAATGTTGTGAAGGAAAAGGAGAAAATGCTGGTTACCAGCATTTCTCCTTTTCCCACAATGTTTTCAAAAGACATTTTAAGAAGGATCGTTGACTATAAACAAACTGTATGTTTTACCACTTAACCCTTTCCCAAATGACAAATTTTGAACTGGTCCAAACTGAAAGAGTTTGCAGACGACAATTTTAAATTTGATGAAAATGGCAGAAAGTTCTCAAAAAGGGTAGAAAACACTGTGGGAAAAGGAGAAATTGCTCATTACGAGCAATTTCTCCTTTTCCCACCGTGTTTTCAAAAGACTTGTACTGCAGACACATGAAAACCAGGGCTTGTTTGGGAAAGGGTTAATGAATATTCCGTCTTTTTACTTGAACTATTTATAGATCTCCAATAAATGCACGATTTACAGGAAGTGTAATTCAGGATAATGTGTCCATATATTTTACTTCTACACCATGGAAACGGCGACAAGATGAGTTTGTTATACAAACAATTATTAACTCTTTATAAAAATCCTGGTAAAAACATTAAATGAAACTTTCAAGTCGATAGTAAAAAACAGAATAATGCTACATTGTATTTCAAGCATTTTTTTTTTTGAGAAAAGTATCCTCTTATCGGACAGTGTAGATTCAAGATCAGATTGCAAAGTCTGATCTTGATCTTAACTGTCTGCAAAAGGTCAGTGAGTAGCCCTTAACAGCCTAAGGGTTGAACATTTGAACTCCGTTTAGAAGGAGCCTCGGCAAATCTCAGAAAAAACCCAAATAAGGTCACGGAAACAAAGTAGTTGCAAGTCAGTTAAACCTTGTAACTGCTGAACTGTTTGCTAAAGAAAACATTTTAGAATGGTGCAAATTGAAATCACATGCAGAGGATAAATCAAGTGTGCCTCAAATGACAAAATTCGCCTCAGAAAGGGGAAGCAAACATTGTGGGAAAAGGAGAAAATACTTCTTCTTTTCCAACAATGTTTTTTACAGCATTCTTCTTCAGGGTCGTTAAAACTTGGGAATGTAGTAAAGGATTAGCCAACCGCATCATCGCATCATCGTACTATTGAAGCACGATTTGTACCTGCTTTACCTAAAGTTCTAATGGTTTAACTTTAACAAGGTGACACTTGATCGACGATATTAAAACTATACCACTGCTCTACTTGCACTCTGCGCTATTTAACCCTTTACCACACAATGTCGCCTTTTGACGCCCCTGGGAAAGAAACCTTTGGAAAACATTGTGGGAAAAGGAGAAAATGCTGGCAACCAGCATTTTCTCCTTTTCCCACAATGTTTTCTACCCTATCAAAGAAAAATTGCACCATTTGAGCCACACTGAAATTGACGTCTGCAAATGCTTTCAATTTGGACATGGCTAAAATTTTGCCGTCTGGGAAAGGGTTAAACAATGAACTATTTTGAATCAATTTTTTGTTTCATTTTTGTTTTCATACCACTTATTCTTCTCTTAACTCTTTACCAAACGATAAAATTTTAGACAGGTCCAAATTGAAAGCATTTGCAGACGACAATTCAAATGTCCTTTTGCCACAAATCTCATTATTTTAGCCACTTTCATTTTGTCTTCTGCAATTACTTTCAATTCTGACAAGTTTGACAATGTTGTCCTTTGGTAAAGAGTTAAACGTGGCTTTAAAGATGGGAGTTAGTCTTTGAAAGGGTTGACAACATTGTGGGAAAAGGAGAAAATGCTGGTTACTGTGCTAGGAAAATCCTAGCATTGTAACCAGCATTTTCTCCTTTTCCTGAAATGTTTATAAAAGTCTTCCTTCTGGTTACCAGTGTTGTCTCTTTTCCCCCCAGTGTTTACATATAAATCCTAGCACAGTAACCAGCATTTTGTCCTTTTCCTGAAATGTTTATAAAAGTCTTCTTTCCTGTTACCAGTGTTGTCTCTTTTCCCCACAATGTTTACATATAAATCCTAGCACAGAAACCAGCATTTTCTCCTTTTCCTGCAATGTTTATAAAAGTCTTCTTTCTGGTTACCAGTGTTGTCTTTTTTTCCGACAATGTTTACATATAAATCCTTGCACAGTAACCAGCATTTTCTCCTTTTCCAGCAATGTTTATAAACGTCTTCTTTCTGTTTACCAGTGTTGTCTCTTTTTCCCACAATGTTTACATAACAAATCCTTGCACAGTAACCAGCATTTTCTCCTTTTCCTGCAGTGTTTATAAAAGTCTTCTTTCTGGTTACCAGTGTTGTCTTTTTTCCCCACAATGTTTACATACAATAATTGTTCATTCTCAGCATCGTAAAACCATGGGGACTGTTTGGTAGAGGGTCAACATACTTGGTTTTTTGTTCTCTTTTGCGTAATAACCTTATCTAGGTACCTTATCTTATCAAATGTTCACTTTTGCATAATAACCTTATCTAGGTACCTTATCTTATCCAATGTTCTCTTTTGTGTAAAAACCTTATCTAGGTACCTTATCTTATCAAATGTTCTCTTTTTTATAATAACCTTATCTAGGTACCTTATCTTATTAAATGTTCTCTTTTGTGTAATAACCTTATCTAGATACCTTATCTTATCTAATGTTCGATTGTCTAACAATATTTTCCTTGATCTTCTGTAATTGTTCATGTTTGTAAGATTAGCTGATTCTTTTCCATACAACAAAATTTCAGACTGGTCCAAAATGAAAGCATTTGCAGACAACAAAATTTCAGACTGGTCCAAAATGAAAGCATTTGCAGAGGACAGAATTTCAGACTGGTCCAAAATGAAAGCATTTGCAGACGACAAAATTTCAGACTGGTCCAAAATGAAAGCATTTGCAGATGACAGAATTTCAGACTGGTCCAAAATGGAAGCATTTGCAGACAACAAATTAAATGTGGCTCAAATGATAAAATATTCTATAAAAGGGAAGAAAATGTGGTTGAAAAATAAGAACAAGCTAATTACCAGCCATTTCTCCTTTCCTTACAATATTTTCAAAAGCCATCTTCTGTAGGGTTCTTGAAAATCCAGATTGTAAGGAAAGGGGTTACGACAGATGCTTGCTTAATTGGTATTATAGGTACATTTCAACTCTTTTTACCACAATGTTTACTAAAGTATTCTTTCTTAGCATTATAGAAAACATGGGATTGTTTGGTAGTAGATAAATCTTTGGCGTTTTGTTCTAATTTGCATATCTAATCTTATGCTCCAATCCGTTTTACAATATTGTCATTCAAAATTTTCCTTGATTTTCTGAAATTGTTCGTGTTTGTAAAGTTTATTTAACTCGTTACCATTGGTCAAAATTTTAGACTTGTCCTAATTGAAAGCATTTGCAGACGACAAAATGAATGTGACCTAAAAGTTGAAATTTGTGTTGGGAAGGGTAAAAAACATTGTGGGAAAAGGAGAAACTGCTGGTTACCTGCATTTTCTCCGTACCCAACAATGTTTTCAAAAGGCTTTTTCCTCAGGGTCAAACTCTTTACCATTGGTCAAAATTTTTGATAGGTCCAAACTGAAAGCATTTGAGACAACAAAATAAATGTGATCCAAAAACTGAAATTTGTGGTGGGAAGGGTAGAAAACATTGTGGGAAAAGGAGAAAATGCTGGTTACCAGCATTTTCTCCTTTTTCCACAATGTTTTCAAAAGGCTTTTTCCTCAAGGTCATTAAAACTTGGGATTGTGTGGTAAAGGGTTAACTCTTTACCATTTGTCAAAATTATAGACTAGTCCAAATTGAAAGTAATTGCAGACAATACATTAAATGTGGCTCAAATGATGACGTTTTCTTTGAAAGGATAGAAAACACAGTGCATTTTCTACTTTTTCCACAATGTTTAGGAAAGTCTTCTTTCTCAGCACCAGAAAAGCTTGAAACTGTTTGATAGAGGGTGAACATTATTCTTTTTCTATTGTTCTCATTTGCAATCTTACCTAATGAATCATTGTTTTATGATACTATCTTACAAAATTTTCCTTGATTTTCTGAAAATGAACACAATTGCCTGATCATTTCTCCAATCATATGCAGACAACTACAGACAGAAAAATGTTTGTATGGCATTTAATGCAGTTTTCAACAATATTTTAGTTAAACCGCAGCTGCCAGTGCACCTATCTATGATTCCCTGGAGTTTCTTTAACCCTTTCCCAAACGACAAATTTGGACTGGTCCAAATTCAAAGAGTTTGCAGATGACAATTTTAAATTTGATGAAAATGGCAGAAAGTTCTCAAAAAGGGTAGAAAACACTGTGGGAAAAGGAGAAATTGCTCGTTACAAGCAATTTCTCCTTTTCCCGCAGTGTTTTCAAAAGACTTGTACTGCAGACACGTGAAAATCAGGGCTTGTTTGGGAAAGGGTTAACCAGTACTTCACAAAATATTGTTCATAAGGCACTGGCTGCTTTCCCACATAACCATCACTGAAACAGTGTTCAGCAGTGAGAGAGGAATGGATCCTGTCACACTGAGCATTATCAATCCTTTGAAAGAAGTTGACAGCAGTAAGCAAGGGATTCCAAGCAGCAAGCCCTGGTGTCACGTCCTGTATGCTACAGGATAGCTGACAGGGTAGGAAACATTGTGGGAAAAGACGTAAATGCTGATTAACAACATTTTTTTCCATTTCCCATATTGTTTTTTAAAGTCACTTCCTCGGGGTTGTTACAATGATGGATTGTTTGGAAAAGCATTAAACCAGTGGAATGCTTGACTTGACCACACAATCCCGACTTTTAACGACCCTGAGGAAGAAGCCTATTAATTGAAAACCTTGTGGGAAAAGGAGATAATACTGGTAACCAGCATTTTCTCCTTTTCCCACATTGTTTTCTACTCTTCCAAAAACAAATTTCAATTTTTGATTCACAATTCTTTTGTCATCTGCAAATCTTTCAATTTGGACCGATCTAAAATTTTGTTGTTTGATAAAGAGTTATCAAAGGCCTGTGGTATCTGACAAATCCACCTGTTACATGTTCAGACACCTGACAGTGAAAAATACAACCCTTAACTCTTTTTCTACTGATGACAACATTACTACCTTTTGTGGGTGGTGTAGATCAAGATCAGACTGCACAGAACGTGCAGTCTGATCTTTGATCTACACCATCCCCTACCAGATGCTAGGCTATGATGCAATTCATATTCAATAGCAGTGGAAATCTTCCTTTAGACCTCGAAAAAAGGAAAAGCGGAATTTCTAGAGCTAGTAGTGATAGAGTTAAAGCACCATTCATAACTATTGTGACTGGCCACTGAGGCCAGTATAGATCAAGATCAGGCTGCACAAAAGATGCAGTCTGATATTTGATCTATTTGATCTACACTGTCTGCTTTGCTGTCTGCTGTTTGTGCCGAAGCCTTTAGGACAAACAGAACCTTGAAGTTTTATTCTTTTTTTCCGTCTTATTTCCAGACTGAAAATGTTAGTTGGGTTATTTGGTGCCATGCAAAACACCGACAGGGTGCTTTTATATCAAAGCCATTCCTGAAATTTAAGCGCCGTCATTTAGAGTAAGTATGGTACTTTGATCCAAGTTTTAGTTAGTGCCGAGTGCAAAATGACAGCCATTTTGAAAGACTCATTGTAATGCAGCAATGCAGAATATCAATTTTGCTGCCAATCATGATTTTTTTGGACATTAAAATTTTAATATCATTCACAATTAGTATGGGACACTGATATACAATACTTCACTTTCTTAAAGTTTTTTCCAAGTTAGTTTACAAATTTTGTGCTACTGGAAGTCTATGATGGTTTTAAAAGTGTGTGAGTATTCGGATAGTCAAGTGTTAATGACATCGATTTGTGAAAAATAATTTGGATTATGTCAACGCTGTACCAGTAACTTTATTTATAAAATATCCATCATTAATGATTTTTGGAAGTGTGTTTGAAAAGTTTCAGTGAAATTATCTTGTGTTTCGAAGTTTGTCACTCAAGTTGTTAATTTAAAGCTAACGCCGGGTGCTGGTGGGGGTTGTTCGAATGGAGTAAAAAAATATAGTGGGGGCGCTACTATTAGGGAGGGAATGTAAACTGGGTGAAATATGGTACTTAGAGTACCTTGCAAATACAATAAATTCTTGAAACTTACCTGAAAATCAAAGAAACGACTGTAGCGTCTGTAAATGACATTTGTGGAGGAATCTGACCATGTCACATAAATGACATAAACCTGTAAATAAAAGGTACAAGTTATTACCAAAAGCTCTCGCTCTGATGTATCTCTCTCTCTCTCTCTCTCTCTCTCTCAGTTATTTTTTGTCTATTTAAAGGTGTTTGGGGTGTCACTTTCAGCAATATTTCAGTTATATTCAGTGATTTAACCCTTTACCAAAACATGAAAACCATTAAGCTGTTCACGTGTATACGCCTTAGCAACAATGATGTCATTTTCCCGCGAAATGGCAAAGTGGTACAAATTCCGGCATGTGCTGTGGTTGGTTTCACTGGCTTCACGCGCTCATATCTACAGATTTTTCAGAACCGGGACCCAAAAAACGATAATACACTAGTGTACTATCCAAAATAAGTCATGGGTTTAATACACTGCTGGAGGTGGTTTTATGTGATAAAAAAATGTACATACATGTATCTGTATATAAAGATGTAAGCTTGTGTAGCCAGCGTAACATGTTGCAACCTTAACCTTAACCCTTATCTATGTGAGAGTGAAGGAAGGGTGTGTGCGTGTGTGTGAGAGTGAGATGTTTTCACCCCTTTAGCATCGCTCTCACTAACCCAGCTTATACATGTATCTCTGATCACTTTAGGCCAGACCTTGAAAGAGGAAACTTCTGTGTCTGTGTCAGTTTAGAACCATATTGCTGCTTGTTATTGCTTTGATCCTGGTAGGTAATCGTTGCCACTGAGTGTTTTAGAATTGTTCATCGCTTGTTTCTTATATTTTCATGAGAATCATGTCTTTTAAATGTTCATCTATTTTTTTCAGGTTTCTTTGTCATTGTATTTGTAAATACATGTACAACCGTCGAGTAAACCTAGAGGGAAACTGCGTTCAGACTTTTTCATCCTTGTCACACTTGTATGAAGGTGTTTACTGTCTATTCAATGCACCATCAGTAATATCCATACTGTAGTGAGTGACTCATCTAAACTGCCAGCTAACATTTTTTGGTATGAACTATTGGCATTTACTAAAACATGTGGAATTTGTATGTTAAACTCTTTTTGACACAGTGCAGAGTTTTATTCATCCTCAGAGAGAAAGCTTTTTTGAAAACATTACAGGAAAAGGAGAAAATGCTGGTAACTAGTTTTCCTCTCATTCAAAGACTTAAAGTCATTTGAGAAACGTTTCATTTGTCGTCTTCAAGGGCATTTTGACCAAGCCCCGGTAGTTCAGTTGATAGTGTGCAGGACTTGAGAACAACGGGTTGCTGGTTTGATCTCAGGCTTGGCCAATTTCTTCCCAAGGGTTGATGGTCATTGTGGAAGGATTCATTCCTCTCACCGCTGACTATTGTTTCGGCGATGGTTATGTGGGAAAGCAGCCTGCTGTGATTATTTGGTAAAGGGTTAACCCTATACAACACAATCCCGAATTTTAACCACCCTGGAAAAGAAGCCTTTTGAAAACATTGAAGGAAAAGGAGAAAAATGCTGGTAAGCAGCATTTTCTCCTTTTCCCACAATGTTTTCTACCTAATCAAAAGATAATCTCCATCATTTCAGCAACATTTAAAATGTTGTCTGCAAATAGTTTCAATTTGGAAAAGTCTACATTTTTGTCATGTGCAACAAAATTTTAGACCAGACCAAACATATCTCAATTGATGATTTCTTTCTTCGAATGGGTAAAAATTATTGTGGGAAAAGGAGAAAATACTGGTTATCCTAATACCAGCATTTTCTCCTTTTCTCACAATGTTTTCAAAAGGCTTCTTCTTCAGGATCATTAAAACACTGGATTGTGTGGTAAAGGGTTAACTCGTTTCTAAATGATTAATTTACTAGAGCTGTCCAAATTAAATGTGTTTACAGAAAACAAATTAACAATTAAGTGCCAAATAAACCCAAAGCACATTTTCATTCTGAAATAAAACCCAGATAATTGCAATGTAGTGGCTGCCTTTTGTCTGTAGTGTTTCAGTTCAGCAGACAGTTTAGATTAAAGATCAGACTACATGTTTTGTGCAGTTTGATCATGACCTAGATAGGTCGCAAAGGCAACCACAGTAATGAAAGGCACTTTACCAGATGACAACATTTTAGCATTGTCCAAATTGAGAGCATTTGCAGACGACAATTTCAATGTGGCTCAATGGTGCAATTTTTCTGTGATAGTGTAAAAAACCTTGTGGGAAAAGGAGAAAATGCTGGTTACTGGTTACCCGCATTTTCTCCTTTTCCCGCAATGTTTTTAAAAGGCTTCTTTCTTCAGGGTCGTTAAAAGTCAGGACTGTGTGGTGAAGGGTTAAATTTGACTATAATGACAGACTTTGTATGAAAACATTGTGGGAAAAGGAGAAAATACTGGCTATTTCCCAGTATTTTCTCCTTTTCTTACGATGTTTTCAAGAACTTTTTTCTTCCCACCTGAGGATCATTTTGGTTATGGGCAGACCACTGAGTTACCAATACCAAGAAAACAATAAAAAAGTTTGTTTGTAGATTCCTGACTGAAGATTAACCCTTAGGCTGCAAGAATGATGACTCGCAGACCTTTTGCAGACAAGGTAGAGCAAGATCAGACCACACAGAATGTGCAGTCTGATCTTGAATCTACAGGTCTGATAAGTAGAAATTTTTCTCCCCCAAAAAAAGGTTGAAAAAGCTTTATTGGATTTTTACCATCGGCTTGAAAGTTTCATTTATTTCTTATTTATTTATTTGGCAGGATAAGTGTTTAGAATTTCTGCTTAACCCTTTAGCACACAATCGCAACTTTTAACGACCCTGAGAAAGAAAGTTTTTGAAAACATTGTGGGAAAAGGAGAAAATGCTGGTAACCAAAACAAGTTTCAATTTTTGAGTCACATTTATTTTGTCGTCTGCAAATGCTTTCAATGTGGACCATCCTAAAATTTTGTTGTTTGGTAAAGGGTTAAGCCAGTGAATAAGCAGCCTCCAATAGATGAATTACACACCCATCTGTCCCCTCCCTCTTTCAGAACACAAAATATATGCCTTTTTATCCCCAGGATTCCATTTGTAAAGGGGCTGATGCCGCTTTGTCGTATAAAACCCTCCACTACACTGGAGTACCAGTTTTCAGTGTTGGTTTGATAATCTCATATGGAGATAGAAGACCCTTTGCTCTTTTTCAAATAGATCTCCTTGGTTCTTATACATGCACAGTGTAAAGCACCGATACTTGAGAGGCTACTCCGTGTTTCTTAACCAGTTTACCTCTTGTTGGGAGGGAAACACAGAGTGTCTCTGAAAAACATCCTACCAGACCGGGAATCAAAACCCAGACTTTCAGACTGGCAGTCCAATGTGTTAACCATTACAACACTACTCCACCCATCAAATTACAGTTTTCCTACATTCCTTCCTCAATCCCAAAAGCTCATTAGTGGATCATCAAGAATGATTGTATGATGAGGACAATACAACCTTTTTTATCTTAACTCTTTACCAAACAATCCAAAGTTCTAACGAATCTCGGCAGAAAGGCTTCTGAAAACATTGTGGGAAAAGAAGAAAATCCTGGTAACCAGCATTTTCTGCTTTTCCCACAATGTTTTATACCCTTCCATACACAAATTTAGTTTTTCTGGGCACATGTATTTGTCATCTGCAATTGCTTTGAATTTGGACATGTATAAAATTTTGCTGTCAGCTGGTACAGAGTTAATCAGCTCAGAATCCAGATTTCCAACCCCTATGACACACACACACACACACACACACACACACCCACCCCCACCCCCCCCGCAGGGTGCCCAATCACGTACTGCAGTACATAATTCACGTATAAATTCTACTCCGCGCGTACAAATTATTTGTGCCTACGTGCATGCACGTACAGTCAAAAGTATGCCATACAAAAAGGAAAGTAATTACGTAAACTGCACATACAAATTAGATACCATTTTGTATTGCATGCCAAACAAACAAAACGAAAGTAGCTTTCCTCGTAAGTGGGTACCACGCTTTGTCATCAACGTAGAGCTTTCGCTATATATATTTTGCAGCTCCTTCGTCTGTCTGAATAATTTTCGCTACGATTTTTTTAAGGTGTCAAAATCTACCACATGTACAGGAAATGTGGTAATTAATTTTCAGTGAGAAATTAAAATCATTTGATTATATTATGATGCGCAGTTATTGTTAAAGAAACATTTATTTGACATATGAAAGCTGAAAAATTGAGCCACAAATTAAACGTGTAATTTTCGTATGTATGGCGTCTGCTGCAGAAAAAAATGTTATCACAACAAAAGCTGTTAAAATATTTTACAGCGTGAAGATCTGAGAAATGTAGGTTTACACAACTGATTCTACCATTACACATTTTGTTTTATTTTGCTCTAACACGGCATGGCCTTTATTTGACAGAGTTTGAGCTTACAGTGAGCCAATCGGCCTGCTCCTCTGTGATTTTAAAATAGCCAGATCTACGAACATCATGTTGGACAACGAGCACCAATCTGTCTATGTTTCATTTTTACAGCAGTTCTAATGTACTTCGCAACTATGAGAAAGGAATAAAGGTGAAAAAAACTTCCGTACAAGCAGTCGATTATCAAAACTCATGGCCGTGTTCAGCTTTTAAACCCTGACCGCTGTTGCGATTATATCTAAGTATATGCATGCGCTGGAGAAATATGATGCATCCATATAATCACCAAATACACAATATAATAATTTGATTAAGATCCCATTCATTATTGTAAAGGAGCTAGGGTGTTAAAATTCATTAATAAAACTGAAACAGCCCAAAATTATTCTGTACCCCCTGATTTTTCTTTGTACCCCCAATTCAAAACCTAGGGACTACAGTGTACCCCCAATTTTTTCTTTGTACCCCCAATTCAAAACCTGGATGTACCCCCAAATTGAAAACCCAGTGGGCATGCTGGCACCCCTCAAAAGTTAAACATGCGTTTCCCAGTTTTGGAAAGCCATGATGATCAATTTCTGTGAGGAGACTTGTAGGTAGTAACACTCTCAGTAAAAAAACTTGTGGTGTCGGTAGTTGTGAGGTAGAGTGTCAGCCTCAGAATCATCAGATTCCAAGTTCAGCCCTTATGAGCATGTGTCAACTTTGGGACTGTTAATTGGCCCACACATTTGGTGCAAGTACTGGTATGATTCCCAGGAAGCAAAATCTAAAGATTACAGTAAGTTACTTGTTTCTTAATCGATGTAAAATGAATAAGTTTAAACTAAACCAAAAAAAAAAAGGTAAAAACAAAAAAAAGCAAACAATCCATGGTACGAAAACATCCTGGTACGAACTGATCCTGTGACGGAAATCCCCACCCCTTTATAACACTCTTAAGAGATACCCTTTATAACTTAACTTGCTAATACTGAACTACTGATTAGTGATTACTCAACAATATAATTATTACAATGAAATATTTCCTTTCACAACTAACTTACGTAGTGTTTACTTGGTAATTTCCTCTTCTCAACATCCCTCACGTCTATTTCAAGAATTGTTCTCCTCATTTCTAATGTCTATTGAAATCCTTTTCTGTATAAAATAGTCTAGCTTCCAATGAAACGAAACTGATCGTGTCACAAAACTAACATTACAGTTTTCAAAACCTAAAAAAGAAATAATCAGCTGTAAATACAATTTAACTTTGAAGTGCAAAGTTTGTTGACGAAGTTTTGCAGATTAAACAACATTTCGGACATGAATCAAAGTACCGAAAATATGCGTTTACGCAAACCTTAACCGTTTACCGATACAACCCTCTGTTTTACAACTTAACGAATAGTTTTGAAAGCATCGCAGAAAAAACGAAAAGATAGTCTGGCAAAGACCATCTTCCCCGTTTGCCATTCTGTCTTTGAATTTCACATAGATAATTCCGACCAGTTTAGCTGCTTTTTATGTTTTCGTCTGCAAATGTTGTGTGGAAAAGTCTGAAGTTTGTCGTCTACCGGTACATAGCTAAAGATATGCGACAGATTGAATTTTAAAAAAAAGTTTATAACTCTAGACTAGTTCAAACTCCTTTCTCCATATCTACGAATGAATTGCCGATTTAAAAATGATCGGCTTTGATCAGTAGGTTACCTGAAAGAAAAGGGTTTGCAAAGAAAGATGACTGAAACAGGACCACAGGATGCGTATTATGTGTCATGAAAAAAGTGGAAGTAAATTGTGAAAATACATTCATATCGGATGATAATTTGGCCTATTTTCCCCCTTATTTTTAATTCAATACCTGGGGAGGAGGGGGCGGATGGTGGTGGAAGGCACACGACCTAAAAAAAAAAAGCATACCTGGAAAATAAACATTATCGACAAGGTTTAACTCTTTACCATACGAAAACAATGTTAGACTTATTAAAGTTGAAAACATTTTCAGAGGATAAGTTAAGTATGGCTCAAATGATAAGCTTTGTCTTAGACAGGTTGGAAAACATTGTAGAAAAAGGAGAAAATGCCGGTTATCGGCATTTTGTCGTTTTCCCAGAATGTTTTCAAAAGGAATCTTCCTCGGGTTCATTTAAACACAGGTATCTCTAAACTATGATGATTCAGCAAGTTTATCACTGCATGTAAATGGTTTGGACCAGGGATCGTAAATTACAATAACACACGACCCCTGTTTGGACCAATCATACGGCTAGATCTAGCCTTAAAATTTAACCCTTAAAGCGTCTTTCACAGAGCTTGCTATAGTTGCTTTTGTGGCCAGTGTAGATCAAGATCAGATTGCACAAAACGTGCAGTCTGATCTTTGATCTACACTGTCCGCTTAGCCGAGACATTCTGGGATAAAGCTACCATGAAATTCCACTTATTTTGGTCTTTTTTTGTTGACTAAAAGTGACCTGTTGGTTTACTCGGCGCTCTAAGGGTTAATTAAGAAAAGAATGGGATTCAAATCTTCATCAGAAGACAAAATTTTGGACCTCTGCAAATTGGGAGCATTTGCAAACGACAAGTAAATGTGGTTTAACTCTTTCCCAAACAAGCCCTGGTTTTCACGTGTCTGCAGGCCTTTTGAAAACGCTGTGGGAAAAGGAGAAATTGCTCGTAACGAGCAATTTCTCCTTTTCCCACAGTGTTTTCTACCCCATATGAGAACTTTCTGCCATTTTCATCAAATTGAAAATTGTCGTCTGCAAACTCTTTCAATTTGGACCAGTCCAAAATTTGTCGTTTGGGAAAGGGTTAAATTCACCGTTTGTTTTTGAAAGAAAAGAAAACAGTGTTGCCTAAAAATGTGAAAATGTTGGTTACCTACATATTTTCCTTTTTCCACAATTTTCTCAAAAGCTTTCTCTGTAAAGATCGTTAACACTTGGGACTGTTTGGTCAAGAGTTAAAAGACTTTATGTGTATGTTCCCATACTGAAGTGCGATGTTCTTGCATTTAACACACTGCAATAATCTTTACTGGACAACAAAATTTTGATCAAGGGAAGTAACTTTGAAGAAACTCTATTTAATTTAATGTTGAAGTGAGAATTAGTTCCCTTTAAATGCAAAGGAACGTCCAAGAAAATATCTTGTGTATATCAGTGTAGAGAGAACTCCACGTATTTCCACCCCTCCCCTTGTTCAAAACGAAACAATGGGATTCTGGACATTGTCGAAAGTTTATCTTAATAATGTTACATGTACTTCCCAATTTTGAGACTTTTACCCCGTAGTTAAAAGCGTTAGTGCATACAGTGCATACAATAAGCCTTTGTAAATTTTTTAACGTTTAATGTATTGATTTCACACAATGTAAAACAGCACGCGTGAAGAGCGTGTTAGTGCTGGAGTGAAGAATCAAACATGAGTACCGATCGAGTTATATATGTATATATACAAGCCATGCTCTGACAAAAGGGGGATCTATGCATCTCCGTGATCCATGATACCAAGCAAGTCATCAAATATTAATGGATCAATAAAATCCATTGTGTATAACAACCGACTTATTCATGAGGTTCACTGGTCCTTTGACATGCAGAAAATTGACCAATAGCAAAAAGTTTCGGCCCAGGTCAGCCTGCGCAGTCAGCGCAGGCTGACCTGAGTCGACACTTTTCGGAGATGCATTAAGCCCTCTTTTCACAGAGCATATATATATGTGTGTGTGTGTGTGTGTGTGTGTGTGTGTGTGTGTTTCTTTTTTCAAAGCTTTTAAGTATATAAAACCTTAGAGATTCAACTGTATTTTGTGACAGCTTGTTATTAATTCAGTTAATTTTAGCATACTGGGCCTCGACCAAACTGAAAATTGTTTTTTAATATCAGCATTTCTGAAATCAAGATATAAGAGGCATTCTAATATATAGAGGATATTTGGGGGGGGGGGGGGGGGTTGGCGAAAGATCGAAATTTATTTCATCGAGTGAACATCATCGGTAATATTTTCACGAGTGGCGCAGCCACGAGCCACGAGTGAAAATATTACCGATGATGTTCACTCGATGAAATAAATTTCGATCTTTCGCCGAAAAAAAAAATTCTATTTATTTCATGCTTCTAACGCCTTTTTGTTTTTTTGTCGAGACTTCCATAAAGCTCAGTACAAACTCCCCGTGGTCGGTATTCTCACTGGTCGTACCCGTGTAATATCGAAAAATATTTTCACCGCTATTTCTCGATATCATACCGGAAAGCATGAAATAATAAGTGATATTTATCTTCATGTTACATAGTCTGCATTTTCTGTCAGATCTTGGGATCTTTAATTTTGTCCGTCTTCCTGTTTCGACTTCGAGTCTATGACTTGATAATCTAATGTTTGAGATATAGGTTCTAATTTTCTTTAATTCTGTCTTATCTAAATATCATTGATTCTACGTTAAACTGACCAATTCTGCTTTAGGCTTGTCTTCTTGCTTGCGCATTGAAGAAAATGGACACAGCTGAATTTGTATGTATACGTTTTTTTTTTTTTTTTTTGACCTTCTGTTCAACTGTCATAACTGAAATATTTTGTTTGTGTGCACATCACAACTTTCAGATGGCACAACAAAACTTTAAATTAGCCTGAAAATGCTTTGTCCTAGCACTACGTACTCGCCAATTTCGGCGAAATTTGAAGTTTTAGATAAATAACCCAAATGGTGTTTTCGTCTGTTCTGAAAAATGGAATAAAGGTGATTATCATAACTTTGCAAGTTTTGATCGACCCAAGCAAATGCCATTCAACATTCGCCAAATAGAGTTGTCCCCTATTTAGATGTCAGATACGTTAAACTATTTAGCGCGTACTAAAGTTTCAACAATAAACGGATTGGAAAAAATTTCATGCACTAGAATGTCGGTATGACTTGATTCAAAACTGAAAATTTATAAAAAAAAAAAAATCTGTTACTGTCACGAGTTTATTGAATTCTTGCATGGAAATTCAAACTTTGCAAAAATATATATTGAACTCGTCAAATACGTTGATATGTTTTTCGATGCCCTGTAAATAAGGCTTTGGTTTGCATGATAAAATCTCATAGTATATTTAGTATCATGGGTTAATATGTAATGTAAGAGATGTATTGCTTACCCGAAGTCTGTTAGGTATTTACTTCTAGAAAGAGCTTGTTAATATGACCATCAAATACGTTAGACTCAGATACGTTAAGTAACATATTCTTTATATATTTTTATCCCTGATTGATGCCTCTAACCTAAATTTCGTCGTATTATGACCTAGTGATAATAGGTCATTATTCTATGTCGCATCTTCTACCACGTGATCATGCACACTGATTGTTATGTCATATCTGGTTGAAAATAAGTACTTTGGCTGTTTTTTGCATAAAAAGAGGTAAGCTGGGACTATTTTTGCATTGATTAGCCTCCGTTGTCTTTGTTTTGAAATCATTTTCATTATTAAATGCATTTGAAAGTGAAAAATAGAGTATGCCGATATGCCAATGCAAAAACAAAGTATTTAACGCATCTGATGCAAAAGAATTAGCGTATCTGATTCCAAAAGATTTATACGTTTGTTATTTATTACATTGTTATTATTCAAATTTACTTTGATTTGCCCCGTGCTTCCTTCTAAAATAAATTTGTACGCTAGATTTTAGCAAATATTTAAAGTGACCAAATTGTAAAATATCAACAAAACCTGAAAGTATTAGCTCGAAATTTAACGTATCTGATTCATTATTTCGGATGCTGTTTGAGAAAAAAAAGGAGGCACATTTGTGTCCCCCATTATTTGAACCTTGAAAAGGACACGCTTTGCTGTTCATTTATAAAAAAGAAACAGTTTAAAGCCTATGTTTATGTTTTATCAAATTTGTATCGATACTTGATACATTTAGCGTAGAATCAATGATATAGCATTAGGTAAAAAAAAAATAGTGTTGTGAATAGTTGCTCTTGATGAAGAGTAAATTCCACTGTGCGATCAAAAGACGAGTTACACTATGGATTTATGGTAACTCATTCTGTTACACTCTAATTTTCTTTAATTCTATCTTATCAAAATATGGCTTAAAGCTAAAAGAACAAACAACGTTGTAAGTAGTTGCTCTTGATGATGTGTTGAGTTACATGTCCCTGTCTTGTATTTAGATATGAGCCAAGCTCTGTGGAAAAAGGGGCATAAAGCATCTGCGAAAAGTATCGACCCTGGTCAGTCTTCGCAGTCTATGTCCAAAGGCCAGTCTACCTCATGATTAAGTCGTGTTTAAATAAGTGGCTTATATGGATCAATAATTATGTGATGGCTTGATTGGTAGATGCATTAAGCCCCATTTTGCCAGAGCATGGTTCATATATTTTATTCTTCACTTAACCCTTTCCCAAACAAGCCCTGTTTTTCACGTGTCTGCAGTACAACTCTTTTGAAAACACTGTGGGAAAAGGAGAAATTTTACACTGTGGGAAAAGGAGAAATTGCTCGTAACGAGCAATTTCTCCTTTTCCCACAGTGTTTTCTACCCTTTTTGAGACCTTTCTGCCATTTTCATCAAATTGAAAATTGTCGTCTGCAAACTCTTTCAATTCGGACCAGTCCAAACTTTGTCGTTTGGGAAAGGGTTAAAAACATCTATTATAGCTTTAACATATCCAATACCTTGAATTAGCCAAACATATGTGAGTCCAGTTGTTTGCAGATTTTCTTTTTTTTAAATTTCGGAGCCCATTCAACAAGATTTGTGGATGATCGGTATCGGAATCTGGTTCTACATCTGTTTGATATATGTTTTCTGTCGTCTGCTCATGTTATCTTTAACCCAAATTTTACTATGTAAGAGAGTCTTGATTTCTTTGAGGGGAGCCTTCCTATGTATTAAGTTGTTTTGGGTTTGTAATTTTACGTTTAAAGTTTGCAGAATCTTGTGTGTAATTTTTCGAGCGCTTCGGCTTCTGAAAATCCCCAGACCTGTCCTCCGTAATTAAGTATTGGGAATATAAGATTATCGAATAATGCAAAAGTATGGCTAAGGGCAATGTCTTAGAAAACAGTCAAATACTGCTATTTAAAATAGCGCCAAAATAGCTTTGAGGGCTTGACCTTTGATTGTTTCAAATATACTAAAGATCCCCCCGGCAAAAGTGACTCCTAGATATGAAAAATGGTTCACAATGTTCAGTGGCTTTTTTGCCGTATGTAAATGACGAAGAATTGGGTAATTTTCCGGACATTACTTTGTTTTTACAACATTGACAGTTCATTTCCGTTTGTCACAATAGGCCTTAAGGGTATCTAGGTCATTTTGTAAGCCTATGTTGCCATCAGAATAAAATATGACATCATCTGCATGTAACACAACAAATTCAGTTTTAAACATTTTTAAATCAGTGCCATGAGACTCTGTTAGGAACATGTATTCCTCTAAATCATTAACGTATATGGCAAAAACGAATGGTGACAAACAGTCCCCTTGCGGCGTCCCAAAGCAACATTGAGTTTCAAAAATAATCTGTAAGATACAGGCAGGACCGCATGTTGTATATAGCTTAATGTCATCTATTTGTGAGGACTGGATGTACTTAGATCATTTGATTCTTAAGTACTATTTTTGGAATACAGTTTCTTTTTTTTTTTTTTTTTTTTTCCATAAATTATAGCTCTTAATTTTTGTAAGCATTTATGCTGTTTTAATTTTATATGAACATTATTATAGAAAAACTGTTATCAACAGGGATTGTAAGAAAGTCGAAGTCACCCTGGTCGTCTAACGTGGTTTTGGTCAGAAAGAGAAATGGGGAGTTCTGGATGTGAGTGGGCGATCGGATGCTGAACAAGCGAAGCGTAATGGACGCGTACGTACTACAAGGGAGCAAATACTTCTCAACCATAGATATGAAATCCGGGTACCATCAGGTACAAGTTGAAGAGGTACACAAGGAAAGAACAGCCTTCAGTGTATCTATTTTTTTTTTTAATATTTCCCCAGCTACGTATCAACGCCTTATGGAGGAGTGCCTAGCCGTTTACAATATGACTATATTTAGATGATCTGATCTATAAGTGCCATATATTTAGATGATCTGATCATTTTCTCAGATACGTCTGGACCTTGTGTTAACAAGATTAAAAGAGTGTAACCTGAAACACCTTCCAGGAAAAACGTTTCTTAATTCAAGACAAGGTCCTTTTTTTTGCCACATTGTAAGTGAGAACGGTATTGAAACAGACCCCAGCAAAATAGACAAGACCAGGAACTGGCCTACTCCAGCAAATTCAGAGGAACTTAGCTCATTTTTATTACAGGGGTGTTTGACTGGGCTTCTGCTTTCTTCCCCCTAATTAAAGTGCTGTTTGGTTCTTTAGCTAATCTTATTTTAAGGTAAATTTAACTCTACAATATGATATTATCAAATGTAATGACTTCTCAATTCTAATTTAACAACTATTTCAACGATTTAACATCTACACTTACCAATTTGAGGAATTAAGTGAATTCACCACCATCTGCAATGTTTCTACATCATCTCTCCTAACCAAACTCTCAGTGACTGCTAGTGCTGAAATATTAATAAAAGAAGTGCAAGCTATGGAAAGGTAAAAAACTGGTTAGGAAAACAGTTGTCTTACTGGTTCAAAATACATGAAGGAAACACTTTGGGTCAAAAGGATGAAATCAGCTTCAAAGGGTAAGCTGTTCAAAGAGTTAAAAAGACTTCCAAAATCTCCAGGAAAAAGGTAAGACTTGGGAAACATGTAGAAAACCATCAGAAAAGGCAACTTACAGAAAACAAAATATCTTTTTTCACAATAAATCAAATTTTGATATAAAACAGTTTTTGTTTTCTTCTGAACTGGTGAAAAACTGAAGCGGGAATGAAAAAAATTCAAACGTCACGTGATCAAATGGAGGGAACTGGCCAACCAAGCAGAACACAGGTAAATCAAAGTATTAACTGACCAAATGGACATGGCATACAAATAGTGACTGACTACACTTTTGGTATTCTGTCGCTCTTACAGACGATTTATCAAGCGGTTTTCAAAAAAATTACAAGACGTTTGGCAGATCTTTTGCCACCTACAACATCCAAGAAAAATAGCACCAAAACAAAATCATGGACCAGTACAGAAAATGAGCAGCACTTACAATTCCTCCAATTTCAGCACACCCAGATTTCACAAAACCATTCAAGCTCCATACCGATGCGTAAGGAAAAGGTCTGGGAGCAGTCATTTACCAAACCGACAGAAAACTCAAAAGAATAGTAGCCTACGCTAGTAGAGCTGAAAGGAACCACAGTGCCTACAAGCCTACAAGCTGGAGTTCATAGCCTTAAAGTGTGCAGTAACAGAGAAATTCTCTGATTACATGTACAAGTATTTGGCTATAAACCATATTACGGTTTTAACGGATAATAACCCGTTAACTTATGTCTTAACAACAGCTAAATGAGATGCTACAGGCCAGAGATGGGCACTAGCTCTTGGAGAGTTCAATTTCGATGTCCAGCACAGATCTGCAATGAACAATGATGTTGAGGATTCTATGTCCAGATACCCGCATTAAAGAGTCCAATAGCTAGAACATGACAGGGTAGAACTGAAAAATGACGTAGTCACGATTATTTGCAGGAGTACCGACACAAATTCATTAATGGAGACCATCTGTACCCACATCAACATCATAGATGCGACAGATGATAGAGATGAAGCAGAACAATAAGTTTGTTGAGAGAAGCTTTTTTTTTTTCTGGCCCGGGTTGACTAAAGATGCAGAGAAATGGGTAGAAGACCGACCGATGTGTCAGATGAAAGTGTGGTTCAGACATTAGAACGTCTTTGGTAAATGTTCACACCAGCTATCCATTAGAATTAGTCTGCATGGACTATTTGACAATGGAACCACCAAAAGAAGGGATACGCAATATACTAGTCATTACAAACCATTTCTACAAATTTGCAATGGCTATCCTTCGAAAAATCAGACTGCGAAAACAACAGCAGACGCCTTTCACAATACCTTTATTGTTCCCTATGAAATTGCAAGAATACATTCAGATCGAGGCGCAAATTTCGAGTCAAATATAATAAAGGAATTCTGTCATCTAATGAACATGGAAAAAATCAAGAACATCTATCTACCATCCACAAGGAAACGTAGGACCAGAGAGATTTATCTTTTTTGGAAATGTTGGGAACATTAGAAAATGAACAAAAAACCGATTGGAAGAAATACATATACTCTTAATTTATGCCTATAATTGCCCCCGCCACCCACAGAGCTCAACAAAACATTCTACATTTAAAATCATGTTTTGAAGAAAGCCAAAACTCCCGATAGATTCTCGTTTCGAACAAAAAACTGAAAATTCTAATCGGACAACAACGGAATATTTTAACAACAACAACGAATGGAAACAACAAGAAAGATTGTTTTGTTCTCAAACACTTAGATGCTGCTAAAGATAAACAGAAACAGAGTGTGACAAAAAGGCAATAGCTGCAAAGATTTGCCCTCGGTGAAAGAGTTTTGAAAAAAGTACTAGCTTTCGAAGGAAAACCTAAGCTCCAGGATAGGTTTGAAGAAGACATTAAAACAGTCATAGAGGAGCCGAATGAAAAGATTCATGTATATAGAGTGAGATCAGAAACCTCAGACACTATTAAAACTCTTCACAGGAATCACCTATTTCCAATAGGAGATACAAAAAAATGGAGAAACCCAAAGAAGAGACTATCTTTGGAGAAAGGAAAGAAGAAAGTGGCCACAGAAAGAGACAAAGATGAGATAAAGAAGAATGAATAAAGAGGTTTCGAAACCACAAAAGATGAAGATTCAGGTGATGAATTAGATGATGAAAGAGTAGCGATAGGACCAAGATTTGTAAGAGGTACAAATTTACATGGAGACACCTGTGAGTCCATGGCCCCAGAGCAGAAGGAACAGGAGTTGTGAAAATCTAGTTGTTATAACCTGATATTAGTATTCTGGGATTTATATAAGATGACACAATAGTAGTATTAACTGTTTAGTGCTGTAGCCTGGAACCTGAAAGAGAATCAATCAAAATAACCAGGACTGTCGTATACCTATATAAAGATGGAAGGTATCACACCCATACATTAATATGGCAAATGAGAGGAGACACTCAGAGGAAATATATGGCTTAGAGAGCAATTATCTCTCTTCATAGACAGAGGAATAGAATACCGATTAGACCACATGATTCGAGAGAAGAGGCTCCCAGTATTTTAATTTCTTCTGGTATTCTAGGCCAAATTGATAGATATGTCGCATACAGAATTTTAGATTATGTCATAAAGTTAGACTTTGTCATAAAGTGATTTTTTGACATTTATTGCATGTGAAGATATGTTTTTACCATTAATTTTCTAAGGTTTTATTGCATATTTCAGTGCGAGGACTCTTTTTTTTCTCATGGAGGGGAGGAACATTCTGAAAATGTGATTTTGAATATGTCAGAATTGTCCGGTAGGACGGCAGAGAAGATTGAAGTCGGAAAATACCAGAATGGTGCAAGTTGTCGTATTTGTATATAGATGTTTATGTGTCGCGTAGCGGCATTCCTTTTTCAGTGATTTCTAGATGAAGTTAGAATGATTAGACGCCCTTTTCATAGACCAGGGAATGATGTAGCAGGGTCATTTTTCATGTGACTTGGCTGTAGAGCCAATCTATCTACCAGTGTCATGGTTCATTGTTCATTTCCTGCCAAATCAGTCACATGACTTTTTTTAAAAATATTTTTATACTCAGTCACTAGTCTTAATTGAAAGAAAAACCCTGTGTGTTTTGATTTTGAAAAAGACCGTGGAGAAAAGAGTTCTTTGAAAGGTAAGTTTGTCATGAATTCGGATTTCCTTTTGTTCCATAATTTCTAGCATTTGTGAAAAGAGTTTTGAGGATCTTTTCATTCCATTTGTCCTTTGTGATCTTACCATTATGTTCCCAAGTTGAGTCCAATTCCAGTTTTCCCTCCATAGAGTCTTTGAAGCTAGTATTCTCCTTCATTAACCAATTTCTTACCTTTTCGCTAGTCTGCAGTATTCTTACGTTAACATTTTCAGTACCTAATTGTCACGGAATGAGAACGACTGTCTTGTTTGGTGAAAGAGAAAGAAAGCACTTAAAGTTCCTCAAATTGGTAAGTGCTTGTTTTGAACATGTATTTTTCATTATTATACTGGGTCTGTATTCACCAACCATTCTTAAGAACGTTCTTTGTCTTTTTCTCCGAGATTTTCCAAATTTGAAAGCAACACAACTTCTGATTGGCTAAACCAAATGGTTTAGCCAATCAGAAAGTGTGTTACTTTCAAATCTGGAAAAATCTGGAGAATATGACTAAGACTGTTCTTTAGAATGGTTGGTGAATACGGACCCTGGACATACATGATAAAGTTTTACAGTAGAAAGTACCATATTTTCAGTAGTTTACTAGAGGTAAACAGGGTAAAGCGTTGATGAGAAAGGAAAAGGGGTAAACATTTCATTGCAGTAATATTGTGTAAAGTGTTAAACAGTTATTGACAAGTATTGTGGGAAAAAGGTAATCGTGTCATCAAATGACATGATATATTTTCACCTTAATACACTCGATATCCACCCGTGACTGAAGCAGAATGAGATCAGATACCGGTATTTTGTTATTTATTTAATCTGTCATTTTTTTTTTTTTTTTAATTTCAGAGTGTTGATTCTTTGCTTGTCTGAGACACTAACAATCAAGCTCGTAAACAGATAATTGTTTATTTCTTTCAAAGACCCTCCACTTTAAAATAACAGCAGATCCTGTTTTTATATATATATATATATTATATATATATCAGAATAATTGAGAATAAATGATGTCAATACCAAACAATGACATTTATTTCGATTATGAGTGACATTATGTGCAGATAACCTACAGGATAGATTTAAAACTTTAATCTAATGTTGGAAAGTTATTTCCCTTCCACATTCGTCGTGTCACGATATGATTCTGTTAGGAAGAGTGGTCATTTGTAATATTCTTCTTGTTTACAGTATCAGGAGAGGGAAAACACATCGGTACATCATCCCTGGAGTTGGATTGATTGCTTAATTGATTGACTGATTGATTGATTCGATGAATGTCTTTTTTCACGCAAAATTGTCATATTATTGATGGAGGTTTTGTTGTTGTGTAGGTGGTTGTGGCGCAGTATTCATTCCTCTCTATCTGCTGAACATTGCTCCGAAGATTATTTATGAGAAAAAGTAGGCAGTTACTTAGATAAAGTGTTGTGCGATGTACTGATAAAAAGCCTGTATGAAGTTATGGATAGGTGTACTTGCCGCCATGACTGATATAATGTTTAAAAAATGTAAAGAACGCTATAAAACACCAAACAAACCTGTCCTGATTGGTAATGGTGCTCTGCAATACTCCGCCCGAAAGCCTTTCCCACGTGACTTATAAGCTCTGTGGGGAACAAGACATGATTCCTGGGGCTGTATTTACCATCCTTTCTAATTTCGTTTTTTGGGGTTTAATTGTTGTAACTGGGATCTTGTAAATGTAATTTTTCTTTTTTTTTTTCGGACAAAGTTAAGACCAAACCACCCGTTACTTGCAAATATAGAAAATTTTCTAGAATCGGGCGAAGAGTATTATTCGAAATATTTGGTGAACTCATACGCCTTAACTGTGCAGTCTGATCTTGGATCTACACTGTCCGATAAGAAGATATCTTTTTCCCAAAAAATACCTTTGAAATGGCAATATTTAGGTTTTTACTATCAGCTTGGAAGTTTCATTTCACTTATTTAGCAGGATACGCCCTATCTACTGAGCCATTGAGGACCTAGTAATGTAGCAGTAAGTGCCTGTGCTATATTATAGCGTTGCAATACATCGCTAAATCTCATCATTTAAATCTCATTCAATTTGTGATCTGCAAATGCTTTCATTCGATATGTTCATGTCCAAGGCGCAAAATCGAGTCAAATATAAGAACACCTATCTACCATCCACAAGGAAACGCGGGACAAAAGAGAGATTGAACCCAACTCTTTTGGGAATGTTGGAAACATTGGAAAATGAACAGAGAACCGATTGGAAGAAATACATCAACTCTTTGTCTTTTGGTAAAGGGTTAAAGTCTCTGTGATTTTATATTTTTTTTTTTCTGAAAAGACCTGATCAGTATGAGGTTGTATTCCTGATCTTTATTAACAATAAGAAATTTAAAAAAAATAAACAAAACAAAGATTTGATATCTATAAATGCATAAATATGTGGTCGACAGGGGGGAAATTTATCGTTACGAGCTTGTCACCTTTTTTGCAACAAAATTGTCTGCTACAACACGAAACAGGCCTTTTGAAGGAGATAAATTATGTTCAACATTCTGTGATGGTAAATTATGCAGAACATTCTGAAAAGGTAAATTATGTTCTAGATTCTGTAATGGTAAATTATGTTCAATATTCTGCTATGTTCATTTATGTTCAAAAACGCTTTGCTACTTTAAACCATTTTCAACATTCTGATTGCGTAAATTGTTTTCATCATTCTGCTATGGTAGATTGTGTTCAACATTTTGCTACTTTGTTGTGTTCTATGGTATATAGCTATGGTAGATTGCGTTCAGCATTCTGCCATGGCAAATTATTTTCAACCGTTCTTCTATGGTAGACTTTGTTCACCATTCTGCTGTGGCAAATTATTTTTAACATTCTGTTGTGGCAAATTATTTTCAACATTCTGCTGTGGTAAATTATTTTCAGCATTCTGCTGTGGTAAATTATTTTCAGCATTCTGCTGTGGTAAATTATTTTCAGCATTCTGCTATGGTAAATTATTTTCAGCATTCTGCTATGTAAATTATTCTCAACATTCTGCTATGTGAATTATTCTCAGCATTCTGCTATGTAAATTATTCTCAACATTCTGCTATAGTAAATTATTCTCAACATTCTGCTATGTAAATTATTTTCAACATTCTGCTATTGTAAATTATTTTCAACATTCTGCTATGGTAAATTATTTACAACATTCTGCTATGGAAAATTATTTACAACATTCTGCTATGATAAATTATTTTCATTTTGCTATGGTAAATTATTTTCAACATTCTGCTGTGTTTAATTATAACGTTTCAAGGTGCAGATAATGATACAGGAAAACAAATTTCTAGTCGGATTGGTTTCCCTTTTCATTGACATTGTTTAACTGCCAATAAAAACATAAGTCTTACATGGCTTGTAACTAATAAAACTGCAACAATTTTTGGACGTTTAAACACAAAGAAAGTTTAACATCAACCCTTCGGCTGCTAAGCGCGACTCACTGACCTTTTGCGGACAGCGTAGATCAAGATCAGACTGCACAGAACGTGCAGTTTGATCTTGCATCTACACTGTCCGACACAGAGATATTTTTTACTTAAAAAGATACCTTTGCATAAGGAAAATTTGGGTTTATACTATCGGTTTTAAAAGTGTCATTTCGTTTTATTCAGCAGGACAAAGGTTAATATTTAATGTTTGCTTTTTTAATGTTTAACAACAGTGTAAACGTTATTTTAGAAATGACATGGTGGTCAGTGTAATTGATATTCTGCCTAAGCATTTATCTGCTTATAAAGTCATGGTTGTTTACAACACAAGAAATACCCGGTGGCAAAGGGCAGATGACTCGTGTATTTGTATTAAAATAAATGTTAACGTTTTTTTAGTAAAATGCTACGGCATCCAGTCTACCCTGTGTTGAATATGCGAAATCCTATTATAAGGACCTATAAAGTTTATTACCGTAAATCAAATTTACTTTTAATGCACCATGAGAACAAATAGATATTTATCTTTTTTCTTTGGAGACGTAAAAACTGTATGGTTACCTTCTGTAAAAAGATGCAAATATTGACGTTTTAATAACGGGTCGAACTTGCCTAAATCGGTAACCCCTTCTTGTTTCCCCACGTGAGATATGACGTCACCATATTGATTTCAATACCAATTCGTGTAATGTGACATTCTAACACGTTTTTGCAAAACCATGGCGCGTAATTTAAAAATACCTTAAGAGGCTACGTAGCTCATTATCTCTTTACAATATGACAAAATTCTACAAATGTCTATATTGAAATCACTTGCAGAAGACAAATTAAACAAGGCTTAAATAATGAATTTGTGTCTAACAGGATAGGAAATATAGCGAGAAAAGAAGAAAACGCTGGTTACCAGTATTTTCTCCTTTTCCCACAATGTTTTCAAAGCTTTCTTGGTCAGGGTCCATAAAAGTCTGGACTGTATGGTGATGGGCAAGGGAAAAGCTATTGACATATATTTTACTTCCTTTTGACTTTGTTCTTTATTGACGATTTTCCAGCTATCAGCCTATTTAAGAGAGATAAATCCCTTTTAAGTTTGGTATAATCTTTATTTCCTCCATGAATGAAGATTGCAAAAGAATACATATGAACAAACAAACAAAATATACATAGTGCAGTGCAAATGAACAATAATGTGATATTTTGGCCACATCGTCTGTATGTATGACATACAGCCGATATATATAATAAACGTATATACAATTACAACCAATGCTATGTCCCCTTAGAGATCAGAGTAAGGGATTTTGAAAACATTATGGGAAGAGCAGAAAGCACTGGTATCTAGCATTATCTTCTCTTCCCACAATGCCCTCTACCATTTCAAAGACAGATGCCTTAACTTTAGGCATTTGTGATTTGTCGTCTGCATCGACCTTCAGTTTAGTGCGATCTAGAACGCTGAATTTCTGGTAAAGAGTTCAATCATTAAAAACTCAGGTCCAAATTTTAATCAGTTTTCTTGCAATTAATCTGAAAAAAATCATCTTTTCGTTTGGACTCAACAGATGGCCAAAACCAGATAAGATCTGAATGACTTGTTCGGCAATTGTACATTTCATCAAATTTTTAAACATTGTTTTGTAGTTAACATATATAATATCAAGAAGTTCTTCAGAATGAAGGACATTTTCAGCACAAAAGAACATAAGGTGTACAACTTTCTGGTTTGTAAAGACGCCGCATTTATTGCAAGTAGTACTAAACGTACTGAAAAAAGAACTTATCATTTGAGCGATAACTTTACAAACAGGGATCAATCGTCTATTTTGTTTAGATAAAACCCATATATCAGCTGGTATAAACTGATAAAACTGCGGATGTAATAAAGAATACAATGTAAAAGTACTGTTTTCTGTTACTCTCATGTAGAGATTATTACTAAAATACATATTTACATGTTGTTTGACCATGTTTTTCCATACGTTCTTGGATGGGAACACCCCTTCATTAGTAAATACTTTAATAATGTGGCCAAGGTTATACTTATAGAAAAGTTTGAAGGATTCAGCGATGAAGCCTCTTACTCTTGATGGATTGTTCGTATATGAAATTACTCTTCGAGAGAAAATACTCTTAACAAGTAAACAGGATTCAAGTCTACAAAGTTGGCCGAAGAAAACAAGTTTTCGTATATCAATTTCTGCTGATATAGGTAACATACCAATAAGAGACGATGCAATGTCAGTACTAGTGTACTTAGAGATACTCTGTATATATTTAAGACAGTACATGTGGCTTTTCTCTAGTAAATAAACGTCGTCTTTACTCAAATTATCCCAAAACTCACAACCATACAAAGCTTTAGGTAAAACAATAGACTTGTAGAGTTTTTTAGCTGACAAAGAATGAAGGCCATCACCAAACAGGCCACAATGAACAAGAGAGAGAAAGGTAGATCTTATTTTTTGACAGCATTCCTCTACATTAATTGATCTATTCAAGTACTTGTTAAGTGTTAAGTGTTAAGGCCCAATATGGCAAGCTGTTATTGTGTGGTCGGGTCAACTGTTAGTCGGTGACAGAAGAAAAAAAAAAAGAAACGAATTTCAAAATCAGGCAAAAAGTTTACAAAAGATAGTGTGTTCTGGCAACTTTTTCACCTAGATTTGAAATTAATTCTTATTCCAGCGACTAGCACATGGACAGAATGTACAATAAAAGATTGTCATCTACACAATAATTACTATACTTATGAATCGTATGATTTTTAAATCATACGATTCATAAGTATAGTAATTATAAAACGAATGTCAACGACCACTTTGTTTACTTTTGGCAGCTTTTGTTACTTTAGCGGCATTTTTAACGGATTTGCAGAGATGTCATTGTTTCTAGCATAATTTTTATGAAATGAGACTCAACTAGACACCTTCTTTTATTCTTGAAAATGCCCTTACAAACTATTGCATTGGAGGTTTGGACAGCTACCGTGGCAGAAAAGAAGACTGTTTTTCTCCGTAGTGGTATTGGTCAGTATCATGTTTTTGGAAAAAAAAAAAAGAAATGCCATAAACTATACGTGGTAAAAAATCTGTGTAGCAAATCGAATTTGTTTGAAACAGGTCAGGTGAGTTTATCATACTCTTTATCATCTTAATAATGTCCACCAACGTACAGATCTTTTGTTGTGATTCAAACTACAAAATAAGCCATCTAGATAAACCCTAATAATATAATAATACATTGGCCTGTGATAGCGAGCAGCCAGCAAAACAAGAGGTGTCGTGTCAGCATGGTTTCTATTACATATGTTCGGGGTGATCATCTCGCTTAGCTTGAAAAAAAAAAACTTCCCTTCCTTTTTATTTTTGCCCTGTTGTTATTTGTAATTTAGTGGTGGAATGTCGGCCTCGTGCATCACCGCTTCCTCCTTTGAATCTACAAAACCAGCCTGTTAGTTCCATGTGAAATAAACCATATCACGGTTTTAACGGATAGTAACCCGTTAACTTGTGTTTTAACAATAGCCAAATGAGATGGTACAGGCCAGAGATGGGCACTTGGTCTTGGAGAGTTCAACTTCGATGTTCAGCAGAGATCTGCAATGAACAATGATGTAAAGGATTCTATGTCCAGATACCCGAATTAAAGAGTCCAATAGCTAGAACATGACGTAGTCACGATTATTTGCAGGAGTAACGACACAAATTCATTAATGGAGACCATCTGTACCCACATCAACATCATAGGTGCGACAGATGATATGGGACAAACTATGGTTCAAATACAGCAAAGTGAGATCAGAAAACAACAGAGACAAAATAAAGCCATTTGGTTAAAAATAGCATGAACGTCAGTGAGTAAAATAGAATGTGCAGGAAGATAAATATACTTTAACCCTTTCCCAAACGACAAATTTTGGACTGGTCCAAATTGAAAGAGTTTGCAGACGACAATTTTAAATTTGATGAAAATGGCAGAAAGGTCTCAAAAAGGGTAGAAAACACTGTGGGGAAAAGGAGAAATTGCTCGTTACGAGCAACTTCTCCTTTTCCCACAGTGTTTTCAAAAGACTTGTACTGCAGACACGTGAAAACCAGGGCTTGTTTGAGAAAGGGTTAAACAATGGTGGTATTTAGAACAAGTCAAAAGCGCTCTTCAAAAGAAAATGTTTAGGAAATTATTTTTTACGTTAAAAAAACAACAAGACACTTGAAAAGACAATGTGCAGGAAATTTAAGTTAGCTTAAACAATAACGACACTCAGAGGAGGCCGGCAGGGTACTTCAGAAGACAATCAACAAGTAAAAACCCATTGATGACTAATGGAACCTCTTACAAGTGATTGACATACTCCTTAAAAAACATTGTTTCTCACATGTTCCCCTTATAGTAATTAATAAAAATTTCTTTGTTTTACTCAAATCATTCAAAGAGGTTATATATGCTAGTAAAGATTAAGATCGGACAGGACAGAATTTAGAGCAGACTGAATTCGAATGTATGAAAACCTCACAAAACAATTCAGTGTCTATGTGATTTAGGGAAAAGTGCTATTGGAGAAACAGTGGGAAAATAAGAAGATGCTAGAGATCAGAAATCGATCCCTTTTCTAGCTTTTCATCAATATCATCCATCCCTTTAACGACAAATACATGGAGGATTTTTTTTTTCGAGTGAACATCATCGATAATATTTTCACTCGTGACTGCGCCACTCGTGAAAATATTACCGATGATGTTCACTCCATGAAATAAACTTCGATCTTTCACCGTAAAAAAAAATCTATTTATTCTATGTTTCTAATCCCTTTTTTTTGTTGGGACTTTTGTCAAAATACATTTGTTTCCGGTAAATCCCCGTGGCATACCCCTTCACCTAACAAAGCATTACAATATTACGTAAAGCGCCAGAAATGTAGGGTAAATGCACATAAATTACATCATGGTTCCCCTCTGTTTGAATGGCACTCTCTCTTTACCAAGTAAACTGGTCACCGTCGTAGATTTACATATTACACCATTCGACATACCTCGGGTGATCCGGTGATCAAATCTCTCGGCTGTATCACGTAGCTTGATATGCACCTACACGGTAAATTTCGCACATCTCCGGAAGCACACCGCTTTACCGTTATTGAAATTGTAAGGCTCCTCTTTAGAAAGAACACATGAGTAAATTTTCTATCGTTATCTTTCTAAGAGTATTTCAGTCGGCAAACAGTTTGTACATTCAAGTTTTAGCGTGGTTTATCAATTCCGTTAGGAACTTTCATCGACAGATCGATAGAAATGAATAACTTCACAGTGGTTTTTCATGTCGTTGCTAAGCGATCTACAGGGGCGCCGCCATGTTTAAGATCATGTGATTGGTAGTTCAAAATGGAAGCCTATACAGACGAGGTTAGATGTAGGTACGGAATCGGCCGAGTTGTGACGAGTGCATATAACACCTGACACAGGCTATTGTGTCGTTGCTTTTCATTGGGCCATATGTGTATCACTGATTAGGCAATCATAGCACTTTACAAATTTCCAGTTTGGCTGTTTAGGTAACATGGCCATTTCTTGCAGAATTTAAGATTGGTAATCGAAACTAAAAGAATATTACCAGAAATAAACATTAAAAGGTGATACCAAAAATACAATTCACATATTCGTGATGTAAAAAATATCAGGAAATCCACTGCTCAGGAAGTGAAAGTGACCTCCCCTGAATCTCTTTAGTCTCGTGATATGGTTGTTCTAAAAATAGACGGGCAGAAATAAACGTTAAAAGGTGATACCAAAAATACAGTTCACATATTCGTGAGGTAAAAAATATCAGGAAATCTACTGCACCGGAAGTGATAGTGTTGTTATCATTCTATGTGATTGTATTCAAATGGATATTGACTCAGTGATGGACTGCTTTGTATTTTAGTTCGTTTTCGTCCTTATTTCTCTTACAATACGACGACAGATCAGATGGTTACGTGTGTCCTAGGTTTAACAAGTACTAAGCTACGGTTCTGAAGTATTTTGCCATAGGATACTCCAACAAGAAACCCAGTGCTTCCAATGAGGCTCGAACCCCGGGCCTCTAGGCTGCGAGTCCTACACTTTACCATTGAGCCACGCAGTACCCCTATTTAAACATAGAAGCTCCATACATGCATTTGAGCTGTGCTGTGTGAAAAGGGGCTTAATGTATCTGCGAACAGTATCGACCCAGTTCAGCCTGCGCAGTTGGCGCAGGCTGACCTTAGGCCGAAACTTTTCGCTATCTGTCAATTTCCTGTGTATCCAAGGACCAGTATTCCTCGTGATTAAGTCGTATGTTAAAAAGAGTGGATACTATGATTCATAATTGTATGATGACTTGCTTGATATAATACATCACGGAGATGCATTAAGCCCCCTTTTGCCGGAGCGTGGCTCATTTCTTGTTAATGTGCCCTTACCAAAAAGAATGGGAAATGTATACATGGGCCATGCTCTGGCAAAAGGGGGCTTAATGCATCTCCGTGATGCATTATACCAAACAAGTCATCACATAATTATGGATCTATAAAAATCCATTTTATCCAATAATCGGCTGAATCCTTAACTCTTTACCAAACGACAAAATTTTAGACTGGTCCAAATTGAAAGCATTTGCAGATGACAAAGGTGGCCCAAATGGTGAAATTTATCATTGATAGGTTAGAAAACATTGTGGGAAAAGGAGAAAATGCTGGTTACCAGCATTTTCTCCTTTTTTCACAATGTTTTTGAAAAGGCCTCTTTCTCCGGGTCGTTAAAAGTCGGGATTGTGTGGTAAAGGGTTAAGAAGAACGGTTCTTAAATATGCAGAATATTTAAAAGGTCTGTTTGTTTGTATTGGAATTTAACGCCATTTTAACAGCTCGGGCCATATCATGGCGGAGAACATTTACAAATAGCAAATTGTTTCGATCCTGGCTAGCCTGTGCAGACGGCACAGGCTGACCTGGATCGATACTTTTTGCAAATGCATTGAACCTCCTTTACTCAGAGCACGACTCATATTCATATATATATATATATATATATATATATATATGTGTGTGTGTGTGTGTGTGTGTGTGTGTTAAATCTTTAACTCTTTACCAAACGACAAAATTTTAGACTAGTCCAAATTGAAAGCATTTGCACACGACAAAATAAATGCGACTTAAAAATTGAAATTTGTTATGGGATGGGTCGAAAACATTGTGGGAACAGGAGAAAATGCTGGTTACCAGCATTTTCTCCTTTTCCCACAATGTTTTCAAAAGGCTTCTTCTTCAGGGTCGTTAAGACCCGTGATTGTGTGGTAAAGAGTTGCAGCTTAGCACTTATTGCTATTGTGGACTTGTTAGATTCAGTGCAACTTGTTAAATTCGTGTACCATTTATCAACAAAACAAACTTTAGATCTTTGAAATATGCCGTCCGCCATGTAACTAACTTAAAAAATAAGAAAAGAAAAACAGACCAAACATAGGAATATACTCATAATCGCAAATGACTGGGCATTTTCTATGAAATTGGTAATTTTCTTTCACTGACTGCTAATGATGACAGACTGAAGTGTAAAGGCCACTCATTCTTAGACTGCCAAATAAGTAAAAAAGAACATTCATAGTAGGTAAAGCGGACACAAATATTACAGGAGTTCGGATACTGCAACTAGAACATCACCTAAAATATTGGCAGGTGTAAACTTTGGATCAAACTGCACATCTTGATCTACACTGTGTGCTTAAGTACCCCAAATGTTCCCCCAAGAATGCTAAGAGTTCAACAAGGAAACTATTTATAATAAATGTAGAAGGAAGATTTTTATAAACAATGGTTATTGTTGAGGTCATGTTCCATGAAGCACTATTGTACATAAGTATCTGTTTATCTTTTTGCCCTGGTTCACCCTTTAGTTCGCTGAAGTTTGATAATTGGACAAATAATGTTCTATAAAACAAATGAAAATGAGCCATACTCTGTGAAGGCTTAATGCGTCTGCGAAAAGTATCGACCCACAGTCCGCGCCGGCTTACCTGGGCCGAAACTTTTCGCTACTGGGCAATTTTCTGTATGTCCAAAGACCAGTTTATTTCATGATTCAGTCCGTTGTTAGACAAAGTGGATATTATGATTCATAATTACGCGATGACCTGTCTGGTATAATGCTTCAAGGAGATGCATTAAGCCCCCTTTTGCCAGAGTATGACTCAAATAGTTTGTTAAAAGTATCTTTGCAATAGAAAAGTTGATAACACTCAGTACTATATAGGGCAAATACCATAATGTATTGTCACACATGCGACATAAATTACTAAAGTTTATTTTTCTAGTCTTATCTCTTTCCCAAATAAAGTTTTCCGTTGACATTAAACAGAGAAACCGGTTTTACCCACAGACATTGAAGAAAGAAAATCCAGGCTTTGGGAAAAAAGCAAAATGCACTATAGCTAGTGAATCTTCCCCTATGCTACAATCTTATAGCAGTGGACTACACCGCTAACGAATAATTCAATTTTAAGAGGCATCAATGTCAAACAAATTATATTGACGCTGTGTTTATGATGTATTTATTAAGGCATCGTGTTTAGGTATAATATAACTCTTAACTTAAGTCCTGGACCGTGAGGAAATTAGAATAACTTGTGGTCAAACCCAGTTTCTACATGTTAAATGTGAATAAAATGTAGTTTTAAAGAATTTGAACAGCAAACTTTTCGTCTATCTTATTAGAACATGAATGTTTGATTTTAAGCAACGACTACTACTTTCCAAGTTATTTTCATATTAAGGTCGGGAGAACACTTTTGTCAAGTATGACTCCGCCTATGATCATTTAGACCTTTGTACTCAGTCATTGTTTATTGTATCGTTTATTGTAAATGACGTTTTTCCTGAAGCCTAAACGAGCGAAAACCGTTGGAAATCCATTATTTCAGTCGAAGACATGACATAGAAACAAATGAAGAAAATTAAAATTTCGAGTTTTATCCTAGATTCATATTTTCCACTACAGTGAGATATCATGCCCATAATACAACAATAAAGTTCATTTGTTACTGGAGACAATGTGATGTGGGGGTTAGGTCAAGGAAAAGGCGACAACTTTAGGATGTATCTTTGGCTTTCACAGTCAGTGGATCAGTGGGTTGCGCTTAGCAGCCCAAGGGTTACAAACAGTCGTGATTTGGGTAACTATACTTGATAGATCCTCTAAAGGAAGTCAATAACTATTTGACTGACGGTGTAGACAAAATAATTTCAGTTACATCACTGCAGCCAAAGCACCTATCCATGCTTTAACGGAGTTTCTATTACCACTTAGTACACACCAATATTTCCACACCAGTGGACGATTTCCCTCACAGACATCGTCATAACAATGTTCAGCGTTGGAGAGGAAGGAATCCAGTCGCAAGTACTGAAATCAATCTTTGGTTTAAAAAAAATCTTCGCCAAGTTACGGAATCGAACCAGCAACCCTTAGGTTTCAAGTCCTGCACGTGGGGGACTGAGTTTCAAGCTTTGGCTAGATAAGGGCTATATATATATGTGATTTATGTTTAGTTTGAATAAGTTTTAAACGACTTTCAACCGTTGTAAAGCACGGAGCCAGCATGTTAATTCATGTAGGTTTTGGGCTGCACCACCACTAAGCTGGGTCTCGGCAGTGCTTTCCATTCTTTTCGTTTTAAGCTTTCTATTTCATATCTCAAGACCCCATTCGATCCTTGAAAAAGAAAATCTTGTATCGTTAGTACATTTAGTTGGGCGAATATTGCTTGTCTTATCGGAGTCTACAGTGGTTGCCAGTGACAGACAGAGTACAGTTTTAGATGAAAGGCCACCATTTAACTCTTTACTAAACGACAAAATTTTAGACTGGTCCAAATTGAAAGCAGTTGCAGACGACAATATAAATGTAATTGAAAAATTGAAATTTGTTTTTAGAAGTGTACAAAACATTGTGGGAAAAGGAGAAAATGCTGGTTACCAGCATTTTCTCCTTTTCCCAAAATGTTTTCAAAAGGCTTCTTTCACAGGGTCGTTAAAAGTCGGGATTGTGTGGTAAAGGGTTAAAGAATTGTTTAATTATTTTTGGTGTTGCTTTAAATGCCAGTTGATGCATTATTATTATCATTATTATTATTATCATTCATCTGCAGGCATATACTTTGCAAGTATGTAGCACATTATAACACATCTTGTATCACAAAAATGGACAAATGAAATAAATCGGGATAACTCCAAGAAAAAAGAAAGAGAACGATCGACTGTTTGCACGAAAAGCGGATATGTATGAATTAAAGTCAAATGTTTTGTTTACAATGTAGCATACAGCTTTAAAGTCACGTACTCCATTTCTAGGTACTGGACCGTTTTACAGGGAAACGGAATCTCGTAGGATGGTCCACACTGAACGATATATTAACCGTTAAAGCTCTTTTCACAACCTTCTTTGCATTCTGAGCAACTGTAGATCAAGATCAGATCGCAAGTTTTGTGCAGATCTTTGATTTTCACTGTCTACTTAGCTTAAGCATTCTTTTCCAGTGACTTCCATGAGCGCTGTGTGTTTTAACTCTTTACCAAGCGACGGAATTTTGGACTGCATCAAACTGAAAGCATATGCGGCTGAAAAATTCACTGCAGCAGAAGAGGTCATTTTTGTGATTTTAGGGTAGAAAATATTTTGAAAAAATGAGGCAATGCTGGTTAACAGCGTTTTTGTCCTTCCCACAATGTTTCAGAATGAATTCTGTGAATCTAAAATGATGACTGAGCCATGCTCTGTGAAAAGGGGGCTTAATGTGTCTGCGAGCAGTATCGACCCAGGTCAGCCTGCGCAGTCCGCGCAGGCTGACCTGGGCCGAAACTTTTCGCTATTGGTGAATGTTTTGTATGTCAAAGGACCAGTCTACCTCATAATACAGTCGGATGTTTGACAAAATGGATTTCATTGATTCCTTATCGTGTGACTTGCTTGGTATCACGCATTGTGGAGATGTATTAAGCCCCCTTTTGTCAGAGATGTTGACTTGCTTGTTTACTCTATCCTACGAGTGTAATTCAATTTCGATAATTGGGTATATTTCTGAAGTAGACCACAGGGAAAAAAAAAAAAACTCTCAAAAGAAAATTTTATTCTTCAGTCAATCGGCATATCATGTGCATGACATTTCTATCAAACATGCAGGAAAGATGGTGGTCACAACATAATGATTTGTCTCGAGCATAGCAATTGGTTTGAGGTTTAAGAAGTCGACGAAGGTCTGAAATTCCTCAAACTCAAAGTACTAGAACGACAAACTCTAACAAAAAAAAAAGGGGGGGGGGCTAGATTGCGAGGGGTTTGTGGGAATTAAAGAAAGTGTTGGTCATGTCAATTTTTCCTCTGCCCACGATATTTTCAAAGCTCTTCTTCCGCAAAGTAGTTGCAACACGTGATCGTCTGATGCAAAGATTAACACATGCGCAATATTTTCCATAAGTTTCTTTCTTAAAAGGTCAAGGCTGTGCCCTTCATTTTTCCCATCCAGAAACCATATAGATATTGTCAAACTACCAATCCGTATAAAAATATCAAAGTGCTTAAAGTATTACAACGTATCTTGCTTAAAAGGGGAATGTGTTGGACGTAAGGAATCTCAATTGATAATTTCTCCATTTGTTTCAATATTTCTGTATAGACTAATATCTGCATCAGGTACTTTCAGGATAAAAGTTCAACTCTTTACCAAACGACCAAATTTTAGACTAGTCCAAATTGAAAGTACTGCAGACGACAGTTTAAATGTGACTCAAAAAATGAAATTTGACTTGGAAAGGGTATAAAACATTGTGGAAATTACCAGCATTTTCTCCGTTTCCCATTATGTTTTCAAAAGGCATTTTTCTCAGGATTGTCAAAAGTCGAGATTGTGTGGTAAAGGGTTAATACGCCCCAAAGACTAACACGCCACCTGTTTGCTCAAATACGATTGGATACTGACAATCACACGCACATTTCAGTGCTGTATATTTCACCGTCTCCGCACTGAGCGCGCAGATTTTACTTGCTCTTACATTAACGTCTTCACCGTTGTTCAACGCCGTGTGGCACTCATCCTACCGGCTTCCAGCTTCGAAGTTTCACAATTTTTGGAGGAAAAAAAAACAGCACAGCACAGTATTCATAGTTAGACAGCGATCTCAACCAAAAAAGGTAGGATTTTCTTAAATTATTTTATTCACTTTCAATAGTTTTGAATATTTTTCGTATCGTCATGTAGCTTACATTTTGAGTTATCTATGAATTCGAATTACAAGGTATCGACGTCACTAGAAATGCCACTGTTTAACGCTTTCAGCACCACAGGCGAAAACAGGGACTCTTTGCTGACAACATAGATCAAGATCAGACTGCACAGAACGTGCAGTCTGATCTGATTTATACCGTCCGCGTGATCAGTCAAGCATTTACCATAAAGATCTAATTGTGGTAGATTGAATTTTCAGCACTTCAAAAAGTTGGAGTATAAATGACCCATGCTCTGTGAAAAGGAGGCTTAGTGTATCTGCGAAAAGTATCGACCCAGCACTGTTAGTAATTCATGATCTTTGTCGAGCCGGGTAAAAAAAAAAAAAAAAAACGGTGTAGATTTAGGATCAGACTGCACTCTCTGTGTAGCCTGATCTTTTGTCTATAATGTCTGTGTAATTTATGGACGAAATTATGTTATTTGCTATTGGATTAAACAAGGGTATAGATCTAGATCTAGTTGTTCGAATTATGTTTACATGTATGTGGTCCGATCTTGATTTATCCGTTTACTTATTTATCAAGCATTGTTAGGTCAACCTACTATGTTATGTTTATGATACAAGCGTGTATTATTTGAATTTATTTTGTTTAGTCTGACCTTGATCTATACTTTTGACTAATTTCTCAATGTTTTGTAAAGATTTTTTAGCCTTTTCTGATTAAAAAGCATCTGCAGACGACAAATCAAATGAGGCGCAACATCTGGATTATGTTTACGAAAGAATAGTTAACATCATGGAAAAAAGATGGCCTTAAACTTGACAATCCTGAGTAGGCGTTTTGGTACTTTGGTAGACAGTGTAGACTGATTTGACTACGAAAAACGTGCAGTCTCATCGTGAATCCACACCATCCAATAGCTCGGCTATCTTAAAATCTAACGGGATTTGAATTTGAAGTGTAAAAATGATATTTTTTTTCTTACCACCACTTCTCCTTTTAGCACAATGTTTTCAAAAGCCCTCTACGTCAGAGTCGTTGAAAATGAAATTGTTCGCCGAAAACCTAATACATGTCTATCAATGATATTATAAATTGATATTAGCTATACTGAGCCAGACCTTAAGTACTTTAGTACAGAAAGTGTAGATCAAGACTACACAGAGCAAGAAGTCTGATCCTGAATCTACATTCAGATTACCTGGCTCTGCAAAAATCTCTAATTCCAACGATTGACAATAATGTAGATCTAGTCATTTTTTTAAATTAGATTTGTTAATCTCACACCTTGTCCAGAACATTGTTTCGACTTCATTTATGTAAGAAACCAGTCAGTGGCTCGGAAAGAACTAGATCTCTGAAGAAGCGATTGAGTAAATCTAGATTTTGCTTGTATTGTATTTTTCACGTTAATTTCAAATTAACCCTTTACCACTGACCTAGATCTACATCTTCTTATCTAAAATTTGTCAACCTTTCTAAAGATAAATCTATTAGATCTAGATCAGAAGACCGGATAGAGGTCTAGTCTAGAGCTAGACCTAAAACTTTTGTGGGCTGTTTATAAACAGCTGTGCTTGAAGTATCGGTAGAAGCGAACGTTCCTTTTTTCCAGGATGTTTCCAAAATCGCAAACTTAGATGAAAAAATGAGAATAAAGCAAGTTAATAGTATGCAGAAGGTGCATTCATTAATCTCGCACAATATTATCGATGCCGTCTCTATGACTGACGTCATACTGTTACGTAATTTTTGTTTTCAGTTTCCCGCTTAGCGTTCCATTACAACGAACAATGACTTCTAGCGATTACTGCTTTAGAATTTTAGGTTTAGACAGATCTTGAGAACTTGGATAATTTGTAAATCATATTTTAGGTATTTTATTGTTTATATTGACATTTGAACAACTGTTCGTGTGTTTTGTAAATAAATCTTGTGAATTGTTAAATCTACTAAATGTGTGGATCAAGATCAGATTACAGAACGTGCAGTCTGATCTGAATCAACGTTATCTGCTACTTCACAAGCTTTTCTTTCTTAGAAATTCCTATATAGATCTAGATGTAGAGACTGAAATGTACTAATGGTTGTCAGATGGGTTTTTATGTCGCTTTCAACAGTAGACCTAATTAGATAAATTATGCCAAGGCGACAACTTTTATTAGATCTATCTAACATTAAGACGTTGTGATGTTTTTATTAAACAAAACGGATATATAGATCTAGGCTAGATCATGAAATCAGAAGGTCTAAATTCTTAAGAATGATTTAGATTCTATCTGTTAGAAATATTTTATTTGATCTAGAGCTAGATCTACTAGATATAACTTTATTGTTTACTTTTTTTTTTCAGAATCCACCATTTATTTTGAGATTACAGTTCAGTTTGTTGAGAGCTTGAGAAATAAGTATTTAAGGTAAACAGGTAACAGTTGATCTACAGGTAGACATGTTTGAAAGGATTTATACAGCTTTGTCGTTTTTTTTTTTTATTTCTAATCATTATTTGAATAAAGGTTAGCAATCGCTCATTGTATTTAAGACCTGCCTGTTGATTGGCTGAGCCAAAATATCTGGGTTAATCATAAGGCTAGTCTTAGAAAAAAGAATGGAATTTTGAAACACAGGAAAATTGGGTTATTCTTTGTTTAAATGGCGTTTAAAGCCGTTTTCAACACTAGATTTATTTAGATTATATTGCTGCGGCCAGTGCACCTATCCTTGCATTCCTGGACTTTCTTTTACCAGTAATTCGCACAGTACTCTCAAACCACTGGCTGCTGTCTCACACAACCGAAACAGTGATCTGAGGTGAAATAAAATAAAAAAAATATTCGTTAAATTACTTCTTTATTTTCTGAGCATTCGTTATTGAAAAGCGTTTGAAATTTAAAACATCTGCAGACGACAAACCGGTTGTTAGTACCGACATCTTGCTTTAAAAGGGAGAAAACACTGGGGGAAAAGGAGAAAATGCTGGTTACCAGCATTTTCTCCCTTTTCCTCAATGTTTTCCAAAGTTTTCGTCTTCAGTTTCGTTTAAACGCGGAATTCTCGGTAAAAAATTAAGTTTTATTAACTGAATGATCTAAATCTGTTGCAGACAAACACCAAAAATGGCAGAAGGAAATATGTATAGTCCTGCTGAAAGACGTGACAAAGAGAGAGGAAAAGAGGAGGAGGAAGAAGAATTATACAAACAGTTCGAAGAGTTGAGCGTGAGTGAGAGAAAGAGGAAAATGGCGAAATGTGAGAGCTGTGTGCGTGAGAGACCGAGGTCTGAGAGTTTTAAGGTTAAGGGTCCGAGGCCTGAGATTTTTAAGCGTGCAAGTCAGTTGTATGGGAGGGTTGCTGTTTTTCTTTGCTTTGTGTGTGAAATGTATGTGTGTGCGAAATGTATGGGTAAACATAGAAGACATAAAGGAATGAAAGTAGGGAGAAAGGAGAGTGAGGAAAAAGGATTGATTGCGAGAATAAAGAAACGGTTACAGAAAGCAGGGGGAGAGAGAGAGAAGAATGAACGAAAAAGAATGAGGAGGAAGTTTGTGGTTGACATTGTGAATGAGAGTGAAAGATTGAGAGAGCAGAAATTTTTCAACAGCCACGCCATTGTTTGTGATCGAGTTGAAGTAAAACACGAATTGGATCAGACGGGTTGTAGGATCACTGGATTGTGTGGACTGGAGAACAAAAGGTGGGTAGTCTGTGATTCGAATAATTCTTGTATTAAAATATTTAAAGTGGGAAGTCACGTGTTACAACGTTATATACGGTTTGTACGGTCTGGACCTCTGGATGTTACAGAAATACATTTAAAATGGAATTCTGCTGAACCGAACTTAGTGTCCGGCAGCAGTTCTGGTATTTCTGCAGCAGACCGGGCTGATCAGGATAAACAATGTTTGATAGCAGTAACGTTACCGTGGAAACATCAAATAATGTTTATAGATATAAGTAAAAAACCCGCAAAACTACAAAAAGTACTTAAAACAGAGAGACAATGTCAGTCTATACAGTTTTATGATGACAAGATTTTTACCGTCTGTAGCTCTCCCCATTCTGTTTATATAAAATCTACAGACGGAGACACGCTAAACAAGTTTAACACTGATATCTATCGTTACGCTGATCCTTATCTCGCCGTTGTTTCTGGAAGAGTCTATTTAACTGATAGGTACAATGACAAAGTACAATGTAGAAATGTTGAGGGTAAAGTTATCTCGGAATTTACAATCGAAGGGTCGAGGCCTTCAGGAATCAGTGTAGACCCAGATAACAACGTGTATGTATGTGCATGGGGTCACAACAAAGTTTATAAACTGGACTCTGATCTGACTCGATACAAGTCGGTGTTAGATCAGACTGCAGGGTATATAGAGAGTCCCCGGGTTCTGTGTTGTTACAGAGACAAATTATTTATCAGCCATTACTGGCTGCCATCTTTACAGAACTTTGTTACTGTGGTCCGGCTGCTTTAACGGCACCTCGACCTGGACATTGTAGATCATCATGTACTTCAGTCAGCCAACATTTAAATCTGCACCACAATATATTCTATCGTTACCATGGTTACGGTCTCAACCTCATTAATAATTCATAAGTGACTGAGTGTGTTTTTTTGGGGGAGTGTACAAAGATCAGACTGCATGTATGTGCAGGCTCATTACCTCATTAATAACTCATACGTGACTGTTTTTTTTTTGTTTTTTTTGCGGAGACTGCAGACAAAGATCAGCCTGCACATACGTGCAGTCTGATCTTTGTCTACAATCTCCGCTTTTGTATCAGTGATTTATACTAAATAATCTCCATTTTCTGCCGATGAACTTAACGAAATATATTTTTGTGATAGTTTATAACGGACATTCGAAAGGATATGGGATAAATTACTTAATTCTCAACATTACATTGTACTTTGTTCAGTGAGCAAGCTGTCGTTGGAAATCTTGTCATCAGTTAATCATTGTTTTTTTTACATTTATTTTTGATCGGTTGATTTATTTATTTATCTTCGCCAGTTTAAATCGCACTTGCCCCACCCAGTCCTCATTTGGTATTCATGAATTTACCCCCCCCCCCTTTTGGATAAAAATGCACAATTCCGGATATTCTATAAATATTATTTGAGTTCCAAAGGTGAATCTATCAAACATTGTTTATCCGGCAAACATTGTGGCAGCAGTAATTATTTGTGTGCACCTTTATCGCCGTCCTTAATGTTTTCTTTCCACAAAGACTGATGCCAAATCACAGACTACCCGTCTTCTAATCTAGTCTCCATAATTCACATATGAATAGATTTTATGTTAGATCTGCGTGTTTGCATTTATTCATTCTCTGGTCCAATTCGTGTTTTACAAGAGAGAAAGAGAGAGCTGATTGAAGTTTTATGAATGTTTGTGTTATTTTCATCTGTACTTCATGTAGATCTATTTTTGATCTAAGAGAAATTCCGTCAATTCTTTGTTTATATTTTGTTGTTGCCTAATTGTTTATATCAGTGATTTATTTATCAAGAGATTACAAATTTCATAAAGAAAATACCATAAAACAGCCTATTTCTTGTGTGTCTCTTATTTGTTGACGGTTTGTCACCTATTGTCATGCTTTGTTCCTAGATACATTAACTTTGATGTTTTCTTTTGTCATGAAAGATCTGAATACCTTCCTTAAATAATATGTTTTTACAGGAGCAATTTATCCAAACTTATATGTTTTTCCTTTCTGATTTAATGTACTTTACAATTTCGAATATAGTTTGTCATGAATAAATTTTGAATGTTTTTCCATGAGCAGTTTATCAAACATTGTCTTTAATTCTCTACTGATTTAATGTACTTTTCAATTTCGAATAGATTTTATCATGAATACATTTTGAATATATATATGTGTGTAAACTCGTTGTTTTGTTATTGTTTCTACATAAAAGTGAGTACCATTGAGAGCTTCTTGTATCATGTTAACCCTTAGGCTGCTAAGAGCGACTCGAGGACCTTTTGTGGACTGTTTAGATTTAGACCAAGATCAGACTGCCGGGCTCAGGTAACTGACTATAATAGTACATCTGTGATGATTTATGAGTTAGAATCTCAACCACGGCTGTCTGTCTAAGGATTGTTAGTTGTTTTACGCCATTTTCAACAATATCTCAGTTATGTCGTGGTGGCCAGTCCACCTATCCAGGCTTTGCTGGAGTTTCTTACATCAGTACTTTACTCATTTTTTGCAAGCCACTGGCTACTTTCCAACATAGACATTGCCTGAGACAACTAGATCCTGTCCTATTGGCTATCATCATACCTCCAAGATTAGTTTCGAAGAGCTGAGACCCGAACTGGCGACCCTTTGATCACAAACACTGTACTTTACTGACTGAGGGAACTTGCTTGGAACACCAGGCTCTGTATTCACCAACCATTCTTAAGAAGATTCTTGGTCTAACTCTGGATTTTGAAAGAAACACACCTTCTGATTGGCTAAACCATTGGTTTAGCCGCTAAACCATTTCGTTTAGCCAATCAGAAGTTATGTTACTTTCAAATTTAGAAAATTCTTGAGAATAAGACAAAGAATGTTCTTCAGAATGGTTGGTGAATACGGACTCCGGTCTGTGATAGTTGTAAGTTCAAATTCCTGGACTAGACATATCAAGCCTTTTACACGTGCATTGTAAATCACAACCCATAGACTTGACACATTGATCAGCCTTGTAAAACGAAGCAAGAATTGAAGGATGGGTAGATGAATGAATGAAATAACCGTGTTGTAATCGTCAATCTAAATTTACCCTCTGTTCAAAATAGCCCTTAACCTGCTCGACCAAAAATAACTTTGCAGAGGATGTAGATCGAGATCATGTATCAAATTTAACCTATGTTCAAAATAGCCCTTAACCTGCTCGACCAAAAAATAACTTTGCGGAGGGTGTGGATCGAGATCATACATTAAGTATAATCAGTTCCTATACACACAATGACACTGGGTACGAGCATATACAGGTATCACAAGTATTTAAGAACCTGGACGAAGGCAACTTCAGAAAACATTTTTGAAAAAAAAAAAAAATGGAGAAAAAGTGCGTAACCAGTATTTGCTCCTCTTCCCGCGATAGTTTCAGTCCTGTCAAAAACTAATACCATGCTTGAAGCCACATTTAATATGTCACCTGAAAATGGTTTCAAAATAAATACATCTAATATTTTGACGTGCGGTAAAAAGTTGTCCGGTCACTGAGAGACCGCAAGATACCCTGCCGATAGACTGCCTATCTATCAAATCCTGTATCGTGTCATAAATCAATCGGTAATTCAATTTCCATAGTAAACAATTGAGTAACTACTAAGATTCACCAATTCTTTTTGCAGAGGAAATCAGTCATAATATCGGACACTGTAGATCAAGATCAGACTGCACAGAACGAGCAGTCCGATCTTAGATCTACACTTTCCATAAAAGTGCATTTAGGTGCACAAACCAGCCCAAGAGCTGATCACAATCCTGGTTCAAATAAAGAAATAAGATGTTAATCCAAATTATCTTAGGAAAAGGAGCAACTCTGCTGCTAAAAATGGTGTGTTTGAAAAAAGCAGTCATATAGACATACAGTTTTTAGTAAGTTATAGGGTCACGCTTACAAAATATCAAAGTACCAATTTGTACAAGAAAAGGATTATCCCATATCATATGCATTTGCCATGCTGTGAATAAATCCTTGCAAATAGGCCGGAGTATAAAGATGTCCACATTTTGACGAATTGCAAATTAGTATTTATTCATTTGAGTTTATCAATACCAAGAAACAGGTAAAAAGCCAGCGATGCTTAAAAACAGAATAAAATAAATATAAACCATGCTCTGACAAAAGGGGGCTTAATGCTTCACCGTGATACATTATACCTATCAAGCCATCACATAATTATGGATACGTAATAGCCATTTTTTTTTTAAACAACCGACTTAATCATGGGGTAGAATGGTCCTTGGGCATACAGAAAATTGACGAAAAGCGAAAGGTTTTGGCCCAGGTCAGCCTGCGCAGGCTGACCTGGGTTGATACTTTTCGCAGATGCATTAAGACCCGTTTCACAGAGCATGGCTCATATATAAATAAGAGCATGCGTATATGCTCACCAGGTGTTACCAAATTGTATCTCTGAACATCTCCATCGCTTCCACCCCCACCATGTTTAGCGGATGTGGTTCTATATGTACAGTACTCCCTCCAGCGAGGACGAGGACATATTTTCTACCAGCATCAGTCCCCTTCGCAATTCTGATAATGCATTAACTTGTGTGTACATTGTTTGTCTTTAGCTCTTGCTTACCAATTGTAAGAATGTATCATGGTTTTTGCTTATCCAACTAGGATTTTTCTAAATCTCGTAAGCCGTATATATCGATCGTTAACTTGGCACAGAATTGAACCAATCCTAATGAAGAATTTCGACCGAATGCTGTAAAACTGTTAAATAGATGCCAACATTATAGACTTGTCTCTTTTAAGGTATTTGAAGACAAGAACCTCATTGAAATTTGTCTATATGTCCTAAAAGCCCTGAATAAACATATCTGGAATTGTAAAACTAAAATAAGACCCAAATAAATGCAATTTAAAGGTTACCTTTGTCTACAATAGTTCAGCAAAGCGGACAATCTAGATCACAGATCAGACTGCACGTTTTGTGCAGTCTGATCTTGATCTACACTGGCTGCATAGGTAGCAATAGTTGTACATAGCGTTTTAAGGGTTAATGGGTAGAAACTATTGTTGGAAAAGGTAAAAATACTGGTAACGTTTTCCCACCAAGTTTTCTAAAGCCTAGTCCATCAGGGTCAACAAATATTGGCTGTGTGTTAAAGGCTTAATGCTGCTTTTCATTATGTCAGTCATTTCAGAGTAATAGCTCACTCATTCATGTATTTCTGGTCTTCACCAACTCTTGGCCAGGACTCTGAAATGCCTTGCCCTAAAACACTCTCCCCACATACAAAACATTGCTGCAGCAAGGATTGAATCGAGGACCTCTTTTTACTCGTCTTGTCCTACACCCTGACAAGCGCGTCTCACAGGTTTTTGGTAAAGAATTCCAGCATTGGAACATCAACCTGATATTCCAAGTCAAATGATTGATTTATTGAGTTGTGTTTTACTCTGCCTTTCAGTCACATTATTTCAGTCATATCACGGCAACAGGTAACATATTCATGTATGATCTGGTCTCAATAGTACTAGGCGTAGGCTCTAAAGTGTCTTGCCCAAGGACACTCCTATAAAAAACCAAGTGCTTCGAGTGAGGATCACACCCTTAGCTTTAAGGTTATGAAACAGGTCGAAGCCCAGACCGGAAGTGACTTTAAGCATAGCTAGACAAAATCCCAGCCTGTTACTGGAGACACCACAGACATGAACAAGCTTCAACCTTTATGAAACAGAAATACTGCTAAATTAAAAACAAAACAAAACATTGTTTTGTCTGATAATATGACAGATACCAAACTATTCCTTTTATTTACCTATTTGAGGAAAGAGGCTTTCTGAAAAAGTTTTTGGGAAAAGAAGAAAATGCCAGTAACTAGTATTTCTCCATCTCCCACAAAGTCTTCTATTCTTCCAAGGACAAACCTCGTAATTTGACCCACATTAATACATTGTCTACAAACATAGTCAATTTAGAGAAGTGGATAAAATTGTCATCTGATAGAGATACATGTATTGGTAAAAACAGTGATATTTGGACTGCTCTTACTGCCAAACCGAGAACGTTTATTCGGCACCCTTACCAATACACAGGGGTGTGATTGCTAAAATATGAGACAGGGGACAATACTTTGCTCCCATCACATTCTTCAGTATATAATGGGCCATGCTCTGGTAAAAAGGGGTTTAATGCATCTTTGTGGTGCATAATACCAAGCAAGACATAATCATGTGTCCTTAAAATCCATTTTGTCTCACAACAGACTGTATCATGAAGTACACTGATCTTTTGACATGCAGAAAATTGACTGATAGCAAAAAGTTTCGACCTAGGTCAGCCTGCGTGAAATGCACAGGCTGATCTGGTTGATACCTTTGCAGATGCATTAAGCCCCCTTTTCACAGAGCATGACATAAATTCTGAGCAGATTCTTCCCACCTGGGGCAGGTTTGAATTTTTAGTTATAAAACCTCCCTAGAGAGAGAGAGAGAAAAAAAAAAAAAACACCCGAATAAAGCAGTCATTCAAAACATACAATATACATTTGGCACTTTAAGCAATAAAACAAATTCATCAGCTGTTCAAAAACGAAGTATCTAATGTCATCTCTGACGCACTCCCAGAATCCAACATTTTTGACAAGAAGTTCCGAAATTGTCTTAAAGTGTCTTTATCCTGTCTACTTTGTACCGCTGCCGTTGTGTTGTATACCAGTTTGTTTGCCAGATAATGCAACCACAGTACATTGGTATATGGACAAAATTTCTCCCAGTCATTACTGAAATACAAATGAATCGGTCTTAAAGCAGCACCCTTTATCAAAAGTGTAACCAGGGTGTGTGTTCATTAACCTTTCTTCAGAGCATTCTTAGTTTCATGCTCAAGAATTTTCTAAATTTGAAAGTAACACAACTTTCAAAATCCTTCTAGCTGAGGGCCAATCAGAAGTTGTGTTACTTTCTAAACCTATGATGAAATATTAGTATTTTAAATCATGGGTCCATATTGACCAACCATTCTTAACAACATTTTTAGTCTTAATCTAAAACACTAGTTACGGTACAGTTTCATCCTACCATGGACTTTCTCAATCAGAGAGGAAAAGGCCCTATTTAAGGCTATACAAAACTCTATTATTTTAGACTTGTCCAAACTGAAAGCATTTGCAGAAGTCAAAGTAAATGTTTCTCAAAAATTAAGATTTGTTTTGAGATGGGTAAAAAACATTGTTTTCTAAAGCCTTCTTAGGGTCATTAAAACTTGAGAATAAGGTAGTTTTTACACCTTGACTTTTAAAATAATTGGGATTATGTAGATGTCAGTTAACAGTTATAAATATGATTAAAAACATTGTGAAAGCATCAATAAGGGGGATGGGATAAGCGTTTAGTGAAGAACTCTTGGTAATTGATGGAAAAGAAAAAAAAAAAAAAAACTTTAACCCGTTTGTTTCCTTCATCATGCGATAAATATCAAACTGATAGTCTCCCTTTCCTTCAAACAAAGAATCATCTTTCGACAGATCTGAATACACTTTACATCCATCTATAGAATAACATTACAAGCATTAATTTCTTCTAGGGATTGGACTGAATAGTCGAATATTCCAATATTCTAAAAATGACCCAATGCTCAAATATGAATTCAATGTTTGAATATTCTTTTTTGTTTTACTTTAACAATGCTAGATAACTTGTCTGTCAAAGGGAAGAAAACGGTTTCAAGCAACGATATGATGCAACGATATGATCCCGCGCTCTGTCACTTAACTGTGTTTCTGTTGATATGTTGTTTACATGTGTCAAGCTGTCTTTAATACCTATAAAAACTCTTTGCAAGAAGCATTTTAAATGTTTTATCAATGCTAGAGTTAAAACCTGAAATTCTTCACCTAAGTTATCTATTTTGAGTTTATTATACTTTATGTTTATGGCGAGTTAAACTTTCATGGTGAGCTATACGGTTGAACTTGCAATACTAAGCATACTTTGATGTCGCTCTTTCATTCCGATACCGGCAGAGGGAAATGTTCTCACCATAAGAAAAGTCAAGTATGCAAGGCATCTGACTGGTTGCACATTCACTGATGACCTTTCTCTATGAAGGTCACAGAACTTGCTAGTGAAAGTATCCGATGCACATATTTAATTTGTTAGATCACTGTGTGGTTTAAAGTGTACCAGTATTCAGACATTCAAATTTCGGACTCCGAAACATTTAATAATAATAGAATTCTATTACCAAATATATTAGTAGAATACTAAAAACGAATATTTGGATACCAGTATTTGTATTCATTCCCATCCCTAATTTTTTCACTTTACCCTAACCAGGTACCTCTATGTACCAAAAGGAAAGAAATTCTTCAGGGGACCATGGAAGGTACATTTATGATATTTTATTCAAATTGATTTCATGGTTTGAGAGAAGAAAATGTTTGAAATAAAAATAAAGATGACCATGCCAGTGCTACCACAATATCTTGACGTTTTCTTCGAAAACAACCGAACTAAAAATTCTGGTAACCAGCATTTTCTCCTTTTCACACCATGTTTTCTATGCTATTAAAAACAAATCTGGTTATTTCAGCAACCTCTTATTTGTTGTCTGCAAATGTTTTCAATTTGGATAAGTCTAACACTTTTGTTTGGTAATGAGTTAAAATAGAAAATTGTCTGATAAAGAGTTTAAGCCAGACATACAGACTTTGTGTCTTGAATAACTAGAGTTTGTTTATGACAGTTGTACAAAGTCTGAAAACAATGACTTTTAACTGATTGATAGATTGAATGATATTTTATGCCACTTTTAACATTATTTCAGTTATATCATGGGGACAGCTATCTTATTCAGGTATGCCCTGGGTTTCACCAGGACTAGGCTAAGGGTCTCGACACTTCCACTAAAAATCAAAACCACAAACCTTCAGATGTAGTTTGAGATCTCAAAAACAATATGCACGTTTGCAGACAAATAGATGGCTGAATTCATGTATAAACCTGGTATCATTTGTTTTGAGACAAGAATTAAAGCAAACAACTGAAGGTCTTTACCCTTTGTCAGTCGTGACAGTGAATAATCTATGACACTAGCTTCCACTCCCATTGTTGGCACTCGAACCTCATGATTTCTTAGTCTAAAGACAATTTCCTCCTCCTCTGTTAGTCGTACAAGTACGTTACCCCAGTGTAAGTCACGATGTTCGAGTTGAAGGGTTTCCTCTGCCACAGCAAGGACATAGACGACTTGAGTCGAGACACTTTTTGATTGAAGGAGATTGTCAAACTAAAAGATCACAAAATCAGGTCTTTACTTGATGATAACATTTCAGCCTTAAAACACCGCAGCAGACGACAAAGTAGTTCAAATAGTTGGATTTGTTTTTGAAATGGCAAAAACCTGTTAAACACTGTTCACAAAAATATATAAACGGAAAGATTCATTATGTTTAAAATTCGATGTTGTTCTATTCCCATAGATAATGTCAGTGCAGATCCAAGAACAGACTGCCATGTTCTGCTACGGGATGACTGGGAGAGGGAGACATGCAGAAATAGAGGATAAATTCAAAATAAGAGAGGCGAAAGCACTCCAGGCTAATTGTTAAACCTTTACTACACAATCCTGACTTTTAGCGGCCCTCAGCTAGAAGGATTTTGAAAGCTTTGTGGGAAAAGGAGAAAATGTTGGTAACCTGCATTTCCTCTTTTTCCAACAATGTTTTCTATGCTATCAAGGACAAATTTTGTCATCTGGGTCACATTTTTCTTAGGAAGGTAGAGGAATATGGATTATGCTGGTAACCAGCTTCTTTTCCTTTTTCCACACTGTCTTCAAAGGCTTTTAACACAGGGTCTTACAACAAGATACTGGTTGATAAAAGAATACCAGTTATTCCTCTACTAGCCAACAATTTTCCACATGCATGTACTGGTATGTTGGCTCTCTACCAAAGGACATTTTAGAATAGTCCAAATTGAAAGCAGTTACACATGAGAAATCAAATATCTGTCAAAAGATTGAATTTGTCTTTAATATGGTAGAACACATTGGAAACCAACATTTTCTCCTTTCCCAGAATATTTTCAAAAGCTTTCTATCACAGGGTCGTTAAAAGTCGGGATTGTGTGGTAAAGGGTTAAATCTTAATTAGTGTTAATTTCAGCCACATAATGGCACATGTATCATACAATTAAAATTCTAATTTTAGATGCAAATCTACAACAACAGGCAGAGATAATGGTGCAAACCACAGTCATTTTATGAACAAAATTACAACATCAAGATGTCAAACAAATTCTATAAATGAAATCACCATATCACCACATTTGATGACAAGAGCGCCACATGCGGGTGCAAACACTCCGTTGCAAGTGCTTGTTTTCAGTGAAAATTCTAAGTCAAAAAAAGAGGGCATATGTATAAAATATTTTGCTGGTTACCAGACCCTGTTGTATGAGTTCTCCTTTTGATAGTTAACAACTTTTCCAAGTTTGGAGTACACGTCGTAGTAATAACAGAGATACTATAAAATGTCAAAGTTTTTGCATAACGCAGATGTTAAGGCTATAACAATACCTTTGCATTTCCTTCAAAAACAGCCAACCTAATGAAACCATGATATTATCAGCAAATGAAATTTATGAAATTAATTACTGTATCAAGTCTGACTTAACAGATATCCGCTACAGATTAACGTTAAATAGTAATATAGCAGACTTTTAAAAAAATGTTACGGAATGAGCACCAGATACATATAGTAAAACAGCATCCTACGAAAAGAGGAGATGCTGGATATTTTGATAGAAGTAAGAAACTCTACAAGGACACGTGTAGCATTTTTTATTGCAAGTGAAATAGATATAAACCCTCACCTTATATCAGTCAAGAGCAATCTCACAGTCCGGAAACTCAAACACAACTGATCTGCCTTAAACATATCTGCAATACGAAATTGAGCTATTGCAAGTGAAATAGATATAAACCCTCACCTTATATCAGTCAAGAGCAATCTCACAGTCCGGAAACTCAAACACAACTGATCTGCCTTAACATTAAATAAGTAATTGAGCTATGCTCTGTAAAAGGACGTGCTTAATGCATCTGCAAAAAGTATCAACCCATGTAAGCATGTGTAGTCCTCACAGACTGACATGGGTCAAAACGTTTTGCTTTTTGTAAATTTTCTGCATGTCACAGGACCATTTTATCACCAGATCCAGCAGATCGTTAAACTAAATAAATTTCATGGATCCATGATTATATTATTACTTGCTTTGTGTAATGCATCATGGAGATGCATTAAATCCCCTTTTCCCAGAGAAAGGCGAAATTTCATACGGCTCCATTTTCACAGAAAAAATGAATACATGCAATGCACTATGTGCCAACTACATTCAAAACCATTATACTTTGTTTAACTCTTAAAAAAACAACAAAACTTTGGACGTGTCCAGATTGAAAGTATTTGGAGACGACCAATTAAATGTTGCTGAAATGAAATGATTTATAGCCTTGATAGGGTAGAAAACATGGTGGGTAAAGGAGAAAATGCTGGTTACCAGCATGTTTTCCTTTTTCCACAACGTTTTCAAAAGTTCTCTTTCTCAGGGTCGTTAGAACTCGGGATTGTGTATAAATGAACTTCTTTTTTCTGCATTATTTTTATCATAATTTAAATATCTATTTTCATAGTTTTTGTCAACTTTTGAAAATGTTCTTACAACAATGTGGCTTAAATGGTGGAAATTGTTCATGGAAAAGTTAGAAAACATTTTGGAAAAAGAAGAAAAATGCTTGTTACCAGCATTTTCCTCCTTTTCCCCAAAATGTTTTCAAAAGCCTCTACCCTCAGGGTCGGCAAAACTGGAGATTGTGTGGTAAAGGGTGAAAGTACATATCTTATCCATATTTTAGATCTTAAGTCTTTAAAAACTGTCTGTTGCAAAACTTTCGGATTAAAAAAAAATTGAAGAGCAAATAAAGAAAAAGCAAGACTTATCAAATTCATCCCAGCGTTTAAGTAGAGTTGCTGTGTACTTCCCTTGAACGCAGGAAACGCTGTTCACCTTGGTGTTAGTTCGAGAATTCATACTTTCATATAACTATCCAAAATATGAACTTAATTATACCATACAATTCTGAAATTTAACTCTTTACCACAACACAAAATTTAAGACCAGTCAAAATTGAAAGTTTTTGCAGCTGACAAAAAAGTGACTCACGTGATAATATATTGTATTTGTTTTGGGAAAGGGGGCTTAATGCATCTCCGTAATGCATAATATCGATTAAGTTATCACAAAAATAAAGGATCCATAAATTCCATTATGTCTAACAACCGCCTGTAAGCTAAGGTGGAATGGTCCTTTAACATACAGAAAATTAACCAACAGCGAAAAGTTTCGGCCCAGGTCAGCTTGCGCGGACTATGCAGGCTGCCCTTGGTAGATACTTTTTGTAGATCATTAAACCCCTTTCCAAAGAGCATGGTTCATTTGTATTAGATACAATACAATACAATACAATACAATATTTTATTTGCGTAATTAGGCCTCCGGTCCACAATACATATATACATATAATACATCTGTAGATTGTAATGTGCAAATCAAATTAGTTCTAACAACTTTGTTACATATAAGGCTATTTTTTTTATTGTTAAGGAGTTTTGATTTTAAAAAAATGGCATGTAGATTTTCCCTAATAGGTTGTCCTGTAAACCAGGAATACAAATATATCTCTCTTATCTCTTTAAATTTATCACAAACAAAAAAGGCGTGATATTCATCCTCCAATATTAAGTCTTTATTATGTAAAAAACAATAAGCACATACTCTATCTTCTCTGTTGATATTGAAATAGCGACCATATTCTATATTAAGTTTATGATTTGAGCATCTAAAACGAGATAATGAGCGTTTATGATATGGTAAGATATCAATAGTAAGATATTTATCAACATTTAATAGACTCTTAATTTTTTTTTATAAAAATCACACCTAGGAGAGTCATTGATATCACTGTGCCAAGCTTGAAAAGCGCAATCCCTCAGTCGTTGCTTAAAAATGCTGATAAACTGAGTGGTGTTGCCAACTTCCTGTGAAATCCAAACAATGCCAAAACCATAAGTAAACAGAAATTATCTTACTTTAGAAACCGAGTTTGTTCTACCAATATCATCATATCGTTTCACCATGTCATAACAGTTTTTTGGGTATCTTCTTTGGTCCATATGGATGAGTCTTAACCAGTATTTTATTAATTTTACGTTACAATGATATGCGATTGGTAGTCTTCAACATTCACCTAGTGCCATTGTGTTATTGACCGAAGAACCGATGTCTAAAAAGTCTTTACAAAATTTAAAATGTAACTGTTCAATAACGTCTGAATAATCAAATCCCCAAATCTCTGCCCCATAGGTAAGCATTGGAATAATCATAGAGTCAAAAATCTTAAAGTATTCTTTATGTGGAAATTTACCAAAGGGTTTCTGAAATTTATAAATTTGGAACATAGATTTACGCGCTTGAGCTGCTAGTTTTCTTTTTACTGTGTGCCATGACAATTTTGGTGAAAATGATAACCCCAAATATGTATTAGAAATGGTGGAAAATGGGGGCAAAGGGAGACAATCTGGTTACTACAATTTTTTTTTTTTTGGGGGGGTCTTTAAAACCCTGGATTGTTTCGATAGAAGGCTTTTGAAAAGATTGTTCGCTGATAACCTGCATTTTCATCTTTTCCTCCAGTGTGTTCAATCCTTTCACGGTCTATTTAGATCAATTCAGCTATTTGTTTAGAACTGTGTTTAATTCGGACACGTTTTAGATCGTTTTATATCCCAACACTTTCCATTTCGTCAAACGATTCCCATTTCGTAGGAAATCGTCCAATGCGTATTTTTGGGCTATTGAAACATTTTAACTCACTTTCGTTCGAACTGACATGAGATGCCTCTCAGATCAGTCTTTACTGCTCTAGGAACAACATTCCCGATTACCTTACTTAAGATGACTCCTAAACATCCTTCTCTTCTAAAGATCAGAGGGAATCTACTCTCTTTTTTCCCTGAAATCACGGTGGCACTGCCTGATATATGGTAAACGATAAATGTTATACGGCGGCGGCCATGTCACGATACTGTAAACTTTAACAAGGGTATAAAGTAACGAAGTAGCGCTGCAATAAAAAAAAAGAAATCTTTGAGTTTATCAGTTCAGCGAAACAGGTTTTCAGACGTGATGCTTACGTACGAAAATCCTCACGCAATATTTGTGCGTTCGCCTTTTAAAAAGAGACAGACAGTCCTAGTCTTTCCATGACACTTTTCGAGTTTTCGACAAGGGATACAATTGGATTCTTTAACGGTGATAGGGCTAGAGACACATTTAACATGTGGGTGTCCAGGCACACGAAGTTTGTTAATATTCCAGGAGATTGTGTAAAAAAAAAAGATACGCCCATCTTTTCACTTGTAATGACGTTGACGTTATTTCTTTTACACCCGGAGCCCGGCAATGTACGTTTGCATGTGTTTTGAAGTTCTTTGTCGAAATTCTATATCTTAAAGAATTATACGAAATTTAGAGGATGTTCTGGATAAAGATGTTTTTAATACATATGCAAAATATGATCTTACTTATTCTCCTATTCTTATTTTTACAACAAAATTC